>OY390707.1:6978024-9378024 GCA_959613345.1 Tolmerus cingulatus | reverse complement strand
AACACACCATTATATAGATTATTTTTATCCCTTTTGTGATGAACACAATATACAAATGTCTGTATTTATAAATTTATTGGACTTCACGAAAGAAAACCATCTATATTTGTTATTTTTCTATTATAATTTTCGCTCGGTCCAAATCCTATAAAATCAAAATCAAGAAGAGTTGCTGAAGCCATAATACCAATGAATCCAAGACTTACGTAAAATCGTGTAATTATAAAAAAAAAAACTGGGTTAATTCAACTTCACCCATATTAAAAGACGAAGCGTAAACGAGTTCCTGTTTTGATTCTTCTTTATTAGTCTGCTGAAGACTTATCGTTGTAAAGATATTTAACACCTTTACGTTTTGAGGAAAGCAGGGCATTTCTAAACAGTGTTAATTAATAGTCCTTTCGTCCCGTTCCGAATTGGCAAAATAATTAAGAAAACAAGTGCGGAGGTCGGTATTCGTGCACCTTATCAACTCCAGGGCCACTCCAGGACCCATAATTCGTCCTCATGACCCGATTATCGTTCTCATCCTGGCGTATAGATCCGGGCCGCTGGAGGATTTAATGCGACTTTTGCAAGAGAATCGGGCTGCTGCCTAAAGATCCTTCAAACACCACCCAACGCCTTCAATCCTTCGGTCCTCCAGATAACTTTTCGACGTGGCGGAGAGGCGTAAAAGAATTTCGTGTAGCATATTGCGGAGGTGGATGAGGTGTGGAATCAATAAAGGACGTTTATCTGCCATCCTTCACTGGAATCAATATGAGATGAATCGTGTATAAAAAATTAAACCACACGAACACAGGCCCAAGCGCTCGCACCTACACAGGGGATGAATATTTTCCAGGAAGATGGCTGAGAGATCTCCTTTTTCGCGGAGGAAAGGGCAGGAATAGGGCCAGAAAGGCTGCCAGAAGTCTGCGGCAGCAGAACGGAAGGCCGGGATACTCGGGATGGGGGTAGATCGGGACGGGGACAGGGACAACCCGGCCTTGCATAAAAGGGGCTTTAAAAACCTTTTAATGGAGCAATGTCACACTGCTCCATGGTTTTTACAGTGATTTTCCGGGCGAGCCTTCTAAATTGAGAAGCCTTTTGCGAGGGTCTTTTCCTTTTTGTTTCCATTTATACCCACCGATGGGCTGAGTGCTGCGGGGCAAAGTGGTTCGACGATATTATCGCATTCGGAGACAAATGCACGCATAAATTGTCGCGAATGTCAGCCCCCGATAAACTTTCACTTAAAAGGTGTTGCTCAAGTGAAAGTCTTGGAACACCCAAGTCATTTCATTAAAAATAATAAAATGGTTTCTCTTTAAGAGGTTTCCAGTTTATACTTCAAGTTTAAGTTCCAACTTCTACTTAAGTTCAATGTTCAAAGCAGTTTCATAGTTTTAGTTCTTTTGAGAGTCCAATCTCTGTGACTAAATTTAACTTATATGTATATTTAAGTGAGAAATAAACGTTAAATGTAACGTAAAATTTAGATCGTACTGCAAAACCGACCCTAAAAATATGCTCGAAACATAATCTAATACAAATAAATTGTATGCGGAGAATCTAGACTTGTGTACATATCTAATATTAATCCTTCAGTCAATTTTAATCTTAAATATATTCTTCTTGTTGAAAAACTGTTGAATTTTTAATACAACTTTAATTTTAAAAGACATTAACGAGTGTTATCTCACAAAAACACGGTTTATTATTCTGCAAGGAATAGCTATACAGTATTCAAAAATAATATAATTCTTATTTTCAGCCTAAGTAATAAATATTTTCAGACAGCGTGTTTAGCAAACATGTTTAATAAATTCGATTTCCAAAGTTTATACAAATTTGCCACAAAGTGATTTGCTTTTACATTTATGTTGTAAATGTATTTGTTCAAATTGAAAGTTAATAAATTAATGAATGAAGTACCAGCGGCAAATCTTTAAGTTACTCATCACACAGATAAATAGTTTCATCCACCAAAATTCGTCAATTTAATCCATAAGACTCGGTTAAATTTCTTATGGCAAATGCCACCATAAAAGTTGAGTGGGACATTCTTGAATCACGCTCGTTGGCAACTAACAATCAATTTGCGTGGAGATGATTAAATAAAAATAATTACGGGCAGTGTTATCCCTTTTCAGCAATCAACTTGATTGTCAACAGTGCGTGACCAGACGCAGCGGAAATCACAGTAAAATTTGGTAAATTCAATCAGAATGCTAATTAGAGGCAATTAAATGACACTCGTGCCATCGACTGCATTTACGCACTATTCCATTGCAGTAATTATAAAATGAATTAAACTAAGTGGTTATGATTAATGAATTTCCGCATTAACCGATGGAATATTGAATTAAGGCTAATTTACAGTCAATAGGCGTTTCAAAGACTAAATTTTCGCCGAAAATTTCGAGTAATTTGAGCAAATTTGCCGAATCTCTTCTAAAGCTAATTTGGATACAGATAAATAAGGGTTTTTCCCGATTTATTTTCTAAGGATCTCCCCTTGTAAGCCAACGGCGCCTTAAAGGCCCTATTCCGGCAAATCCCCAGTAAGACTTGCCGCACTTATTTAAGCTATTTGCAGCGCTAAAACCCTGAAAACATCGATTTTCACTACGAGATTACGTTAATACACAAACTTTCAAGCAAAGGCAAAAAGAATACTGGAATAAATATAGAATTAATTGAATTGGAAAGTTTTTCTTGTCGACGGAATACTGTTTGGCCCGCTTACCCCGTTTTCTTCCTTATTCCCACAGGACCCAAATGAGGGAAGGGTGCAAGGCAAAAGGAGTTGTGCACTTTCGCAGAGTCGGAAAATTATCAAATGAAATAGGAAAGTTTCCTACTTTTTAGAAGACGAAGGAAACCTCCTCAGGAGAAATTTTATTTTATCATCTCATTTGAAAAGTTTCAATTGAATATGGTACTTGAGGTGCCTCCTGACACATTTTCGGAAACAGGCTTATGTTTTTTAGCATAAGGAATGCAAATTATTCTTCGAGGGCATTACGTGAGTTTCTCACCTGCGCTGCGAAGGGCTACTTCACTAACATTCAAAATGCAATTTTCATTGCTCTTGGCAGGTTTCTTGTGCACTTTACTCTAGATAAACTGAACTAAGTTAAATTAAGGCAATATATGTATATCACGTAAGATTAAAATATCACATAAAAGTGCTTTACGTGCACATTCTAAAGCAGCTTTTCTTGAAAATTTGGTTCGTAAAATGCGCAAATTTTAAAGTTTTGTCGTGCGTAACTTTCTTTACGAAGTTAACGCATATGTATCATACCCAACATATATTACAGCTTCCGCTTGAATTTATTTAAATTTTAGCTATAATTATCCCACTTAATATATGCATAGATTTAATAAATGCGCAAAACTATAGATCGACCGTTTTATTATTATTAAAGCTAGGTATAAGTTTATGTATAATCTAAGCATAAATTGAGGTCTAAAAATAACTCCGTCGTTTTGTTTCTATCGGAAAGCTAAGCTTTATAGCACACTTTGTTTAAGCAAATCTTTTCAAAGTTCACTCTATTTTTAGCGACATAAATCAGGTTCATCCTTAACGCTTTAATTAAATAAAGGACTATTTATAGGTAGAAATCAGAATTCTAGGAAAAGTTAATTTTGAATAATAAAAGTTTTATATTTTTAATTACGAATCAAGATGTCTGACTGTTAAGGGTTTCGTAAACACATCTGAGTTAAGTATGTAAATAGTTCGGCAAATTGAGGTTTTGCGTCATTCTCGAAGAGTACGAATAGATCATGGAAAATTGAGGACTACCAGAGATATTGGGATTTTGTACTGAGATTTGAGTTATCCAGATTATGCCGTAATACCGTTCGTTTCTATGAATACATAAGCACCTCCGCTAATAGCCCACAACTATTAATTAATCCCTTGCATATTCTGTTATCAAGCCATTTCCGAAAGTCCTGAGGGAGCTCTGTTCTTGCGGAAATTACTGAAGAGCTCTGTGTGCTTCACGGGCCCCTTTGGCAGCGCACACCGCTTTCAGAAAAACCATGTTAATTTCGTCACAGCTAATCGATGAAGCTCACTCCGGGAGCCTCCTACGTGTCTCATGCGATGGGGCTCGGCGCCCCCCGGGCCCCTGGGAGCCCCAACCAAGCCACACGAGTACAAATCTCATCTCAACAAGTGGTCCTCGAGCGGAGGATTGACGGCGGTTATCAGCCCCATCCAAATACTTCGTCTACATCGAATTCAGCAAATATTCCAATTTGAAGTTTACAAGAAAACTAATGTCGCCGTGCCGGAGGAGCATGTCATGTCGTTTTGCTGGGGCGGAGCCGGGGGGCTGCGGTGGTCCCCCAAGTGCAGGTAATATCCATCCAAAGGAGACAAGTGGGGGCCCTAAAAACGAGGTGCTCCCGAGGGGAAGAGTTGCAGGGTGCTCGTTGTCGTTGTCTGCACGCAATTTATGTCAACCGCCCCCGCAGAGACCGGGGGGAAGCGGAAATTATTTATACGCTTCATGGCGGTCCCGGGAAAAACAAAATTTTTAAAACTTTTGCCGATAAAGAAAAAGAGGCTGCTGTAGCATCTCCCGATTTTTCGGGGGCCCCAAACTTCTGGGTCAACGCTCCCTTTGAAGGGGCTCATTGCATTACCACCCCCTGTCGACCCGGAGCTATAAAGCGATTGCGTCGGGGGAGGGAGTCCCGCCTCGACAGCGTCTTCAAAACCACAATCTGGATATTTTTTACGATATCTTGTTTTATTCAGTTAGCGCGACTCCTATTTATTGCACCGCCTCAAGATTTTCGCAGCGTCAGCAGATCGGAGAGGGAAAATTGAAAACGCTTCAGCGGCCCCTTGGCGAATATATTTTTTTCGTTCGGGCAGAGGCCTGCTCCTTTTCGGGGGGATTAAAGCCTTTGAGGACATCTGTCTTTCTTAAATTGGACCGGAGATAATCTCAGGATTCGCAATTATAAAGCGAGGCGGAATTTTGCCCGGCGGCGGTCAGAGTAGCATCACTGCGCGGAAGATTAGCAATTTTTGATGAATCTTTCAAAGGGGATGTGGCCAAGGTCACACATGAGACTGATTTGAAATTAATGTAAAAAAAATATTGTTGCAAAAATCTCTACCGCTGCATGGAAATCCACAAATTAGGTACCTAACCTACAGCGATTTTGAACACACAATAAATTTATTTTAGGCATACATACATATTTTATAAAACCAAAAATTATATGGCATTCAATAATTTTATAAATTAATCTTTTAAAAGAAAATTAGCAAAATGTTTTAAATCATAGTCCTTTACTTTACAAGAGGTATCACTCAGATTTTTTTAATGTAAAGAATAAGATTGTTTCGTCGTTTCGAAAAACTATATGTAAGTATGATATGTGGTAAATAATCGTTTAAAGAATTGCTAGAATAACTTAGAAGCGAATGTCTCAGAAGGTGATATTTTAATGTGAAATTATAATATATATCAAATTTAATTTGAATGCATATAACCAATACTAAAAACAAATTAAAGTTGACTTTCGAACGAAAAAAGTTTCAATTCACCTGTATGATTTTTATATATATAAAATAGTATTCCTTTAATGTTATTGTACATAATGCAATGCAGACTCATTTACAAAATAATAGTTTTTCGTTTAGGTATATATCCTTTTTTAAATATTATTTTATAAAATTCACCATAAATTTAATTAAGAAAAAAAAGTTACTTTATGAGTACTTTGATTATATGCAATATAGAACTTGCATCTGGCTAAGTTAAGGCTCGATTTCTCTACGTGCTTTCGAAAATTAATGATTGAGTGTTAATTTATGATCCAGCAAATACGTTTTGTCCATTTTTGCAACATAATAGCAATTTTGGGATTGAAACGAGCACGCCGTGGTTTCCTCCAGGGTCTCCTCGTGCCGTTTTCCCGTCGTAACAACGGATGATGGGGTAAAATCCTGCAAGGCAGTTAATTGCAAATTAAAAATGAAATGGCTTTTCGCCCGCAGAAAAGCGCAAAGAGCTAACCAACCAACCAACCAGAGGTCTAAAATATATTCGCAATTTACCTCTTTTGGATGGAGCCTTGTCCGCACATAATGCGAAGTGGTCCCACTCGAGCCGGCGGAGCCATAGTCGAGTCATTCACCTCCCATTTTCCGGCGAGTTTGTAAATAAACCTAATAAATGAATAAATAGCCGAAGGCTTCCTACGTTAGCAAAATTCAATTCGGCGGAGTCGGTTAAGTTCCGCCAACATTCCTCACATGAGGAGCACCCCGCCCACCAAAAATGTTTAGTAATGCCAGATACCAGGATTCACCCCCGTCCTAAGACGTAAGACAATAAAAATTGAAATCACTAAATGTATTCTTCGCTCTTGCTCAACAGATGTTATAACAAGCCAAATATGTGTGTTCAATGTCTGTTCTGTCCCCGCCCTCGGCCCCGCACCTCCTCTATTACACTCACGCCCCCGCATACCGGGGAATTTGAGCACGTGCGAGAAGGACCCTGACAATTCCCCGAATTCCTTGCCCGGCACAGTCACATAACCGACATTTTAGCCACGCGATGGCATTGCGGGTTCATGTAGTAATTTGGTGCCAACCGGAGTGTCCTCCTTTGTCCCACCCCCGTCCCTCAGGACTCGCTACTTATGCGATGATAGTCGAGAAGAAGGACTAAATGGTCACTAAACGGTCAGCAACTACAAGGAACCTTCGGGCACTTGCCCTGGCAGGTTTGCATACCTGAGCAGCTTAAAGGGAAAAGAACGTACGAAAGGAGACAACAATTGCCTTCGGGTAAATCCTGGAAAATCGCCTCGTTTCTGCGTTGAACCGCACCAACTAACTAAACTAAACTAACTAAACAAGGGACAGGGATGAGGGTTATAATTAAGAGGGACGATAAAACCCCCCGGCAGGGATGGCAATGAATTAGCGCTGCAAGTCGACACCTTAATTGCAATCTCACCGCATGAAAATTTAGCGCTAAGTGGTCTAGATCACATTGTAAGCACCCGGTTGTGGGTGGATTCGTCACCCTCGGATGGGTTTACCTGAGCGGCCACTCAGTGAAGACGTTAATTAAAACTTTTTTCAGGAGGACTCTCTTAAAGAGGTGTCTTCCAGTGTCTAATGGAGTTTGCACTATAGTGGTGTTTTTTTTAGAATGAGGTTATCGTTGAATTTATTCGAGCAATTCACTTATAACGTTCTTTTTGCAACTTTTGAGCTATTATTATTATTATCTGAGAGCTACCCATTTTTATATAAAGTTTTTAGGAAACGCTTTCGTTAAAGTGATTTTTATTGCAATCAAAATGAAGCTCCGAAATATACCTTCGATGGGTACATGGCAGCTCTAAATTATTTTTTTAGGATTGACGTACTGCGAATTACATCCTTTTTGATAGTTGAGAATCGAAATAATTGAAGCTGCATTTTTTGTGGCAATTATGTATTTTTAAACTGCAGTTTGCAGAGTATAAAATGCTTAATAATAATGATAAATTATTTACATTTTTTTACTGCTATTTACGAAGTAATTGATATATGTATATCCATAAAGAAAGAATATGTTTTCACAGGTGGATTAAGTAAGTATAGTATAACAAAATATGTACCATGAAGGCCTAACAGCAAAATTATGGGTGCAAAAAGAATTTCAGAAGTAGAAATGAGAGATTCTCTAAAGTATTCTTCTGTTAGACCAAAAAACTCTAACCCCGAAAGAGAAAAGATGATTAAAAATTTATAAAAAAGGTTCTACAGGCTTGTGCATTGAAAGTTCTACTGATCCTGGTTTTTAGTGACCTATGATTTTCAAAAATTAAATTCCATTATTTATGTGGTTTTAAACAAAAACAAGGAGAAGAAATATGTTTTATAATGAAAGATACAATTTACTACAAATATTTTGTTAAATGATAGCGAAGTTGTAGTATGTACATATGTATTTGATAATAGAACCCTTTTAAATTAGATCCAGAGTTTCTGTTAACTCTTTAAAGTCATAATTATAGTAGCACCAAAACTCTACTTTTCTATGTGCAAAATCAAATTAAACATGTTTTAATTCAAATATAAACTTTGTAACTGACTTGTGAATGTGAAATACCGATTGTTGAAAAAATTTACCCTAAAAATGTATGGATTTTTAAAGATTTGGTTTTCGTCCGCGTTAAGCCGAAGTTGAGCCAGGTCCCTGTGGCCGAGCACAAAAAAGATGTAAATATTAAATCAATTTTGGGATTTTTTGTCATTGCATGACTGTGTGAAAGTGGCAACTTTCTTTTAACGTAAAACGACCCAGTAATCGATAGTGATACGCAAAAAAAAAGAAGAACTTCTGCTCGATGAGGGCTGCGAAAAACAAAATGAGTTGACAAAACGCCAGGAACACATCTCCAGGACTTGCCTCTAGAGTCGGCCTGCCCGCAAAGATGAGGATGCTGTAGAGCCTGGGAAAAATCTTGGACCGGTTAGCAATCGTGCGAGTTTTTATAGAGCAGAAAGAAAGACCCAGTTCAAGGAGGCGGTAAGGGGGCCGCACTCATCCCGCCCCTTTAAAAGAAAAACGAGAAAAGGAAACAGAAGCTCAACAGCGAAAGGAGAGGAAAAAGTCCGGTTGAGCGCTCCTTCAAAAACAATTCAGGGAATTTGATTACGTTTTTTCTCGTCCTAAAAAGGGTTTAATTGAATGCGAGGCGAGAGCTGAGGAAATTCACAGGGAATACAATAAATCGTGACTGGAGCGAGTCAATTTGGGCGAGCTCCTTGTCTTTAAATAATAGCGGGTGGGAGTGGGATGTGTGGGTGTGATCCACGCGTGCAGACCCCCAACCTCCCAAAAAGACAATAGTTTCTTTTTCCCTTAGTATAAAAACCCCAGGTATACCCAACCGAAACAAATTAGAGTCGGAAAATAGTCGAACCAGGATTCCCCGATTCCCGGATTCCTGGCTCAGCTTGGGGGAGGTTTCCGTAATAAACGAGGCCTGGAACCATCAGGAAAAATGCGGGCAATTTGGGACATTTCTCACAATTTATCAGATTGAATGATTAAATCTACTTAATCCCAGCCAAGGCGAATATTGGAGCCTGGTGATTTGCCGGTGCGTGGAAATGAACGGCGTTTCATCTCAGGAAATTTCCTCTTAAGTGAAAATCAATCAGCGAGCTCTCGGGATGTCATTAGAGCCCCCCATTCGACGGGGGATAAGCTGCAAATTGCAATTCCCAAATATTCGGCAAAGGAACTAAAAGGAGCCGACTTCACGGAGATTTGTTTTCCTCCCTGAATTAGAAAATTGGGTTTATCAGGAAGAGGAAAAAGGCTTTTTGTTCAATCGACTTTTTCTGAGACGCCCGCCGTGAATATTGCACGTCAACGTCTTGTAGGGTAGATCGATGAATTAATAAAATTTTAGCCACTTCGAACTAATCTTAATAATGTAGTGCCAATTCAAAATAAATGAGAAATTACGAAACATGATCTTTTTATAAGATTTTTAGTAACCATAGTATGAAATTAACTTAAATTTTTACTTTGTTTCTTCTCTTCTCAAATTATTTAAACAGAGAAAAACAAGAAGTCTAATTTTATAGATTGCATGAAAAAATACCTCTTGTATGATAATTTTTCAATTTTTCAACCTGACCGATTTTCGAATATAATTTTCAAAAAACTTTCAACAACACCTTTTTTTCGTACTTACTGAAGAATATATTAAGGATTGTAAACTAATATTTAATCACTTAGGAATGGTAGTTATATTACTAACTTAACTTCCATTAAAAGAAATTAGCAATTAATAATAATTTTATAAATAGGGGTATTCACGATATGTTGTATAATTTTAAATTTGTATACTTCTTTTGTTTCCCATATGATGGTAAATAAAGCAAAGCGTGACTTTCTCTAATAAAGTTGGATTCACATCGTCGCTGTATGGCGATAAAGAGACGACAGAATTCTTTCGATAGTCTATTGGTTACGATTTTCCCAATCGTTATCCTTATTATTATCGCTACTGAGGTGGTGTGAATTGTGAAATCAGCTTATTTTCTTTTATGCATTATGCAATTATTATTTAGAATAGTTAACAAGTACATGTTAACTTATGTAGCACAAATGGCAGTCAATAATAATTATACCGATTCGCTTCATTTTTGGAAGTATATTTATGATAAAATATTTGAAAAAATTGTAGCTTTTCATTATTAATCGATATTAGTTAGAAAGATAATTCTTCTAATTATATACCAAGCAAATACACATTCATACTTAAATATAAAATGGTTGATTAAAAATTCGTCGAGTTGGTAGTCCAGAAGATGAGATTGATCGAATTACAAAATGAATTTATAAAGATAAGCACTTTTGATGAATGGACTCTTTGTGAGCCATCTCCTCGCTACACTTTGCTGTGAACATTGCACGTCAGCGCATTATGAGGAAAACCGTACAAATAAACAAAATTGTCGCTATTTGAGCCTAACCCGAACTGCGTATGGATGTAGTCGTTTCTAGCAAATAGGCTCGATAAAGCCGGGGTTTATGGCTGCAAGCGATGCCGTCGTCCCTATAAATTTCGAATTTTCCCTCGATATCTCTCATCTCGTGGCGGACGCATTCGCAGCCTCAATGGCTTTGCGGCGGGGCCTATTTTAGCGACAATAGGTGCCGACTTGAGCTGTGATTTTATTGCAGATAGGGGAATTTCTGGCGCAAATAAGCCTCTGACCCCCCGGGAGCACTGGCCGATTATGGTCTTCAATAGATCGATCCACACAGCATAATGCGGGGGCGTTTTAGTTCCTCTGATGAACTCTACCAAACCTCGTTAAAATTTAAGGAGCTGTCAGAAAAACTGATTTTGATAATTTCAGTATTAAGTGTTGTAATATTTGCTGAAACGATAACGACAGTAATAAAAGTGTACGCCTCAAATTGAGAGTAAATATGATTTTGCATTACATCTTGGTTATTTTGGGAAATTGTTATGGTTCCGTATAATTTATAGTAATATTGTGTGTATAATTCTGCTTTAAACATAAATTCGGGAAATCAGAAAAGATATTCACAGCAGCATGTGGTTTATGGGACACCTAAAAGATAAGAAAAGGTCAGAATCGCAGTATATCTGGGACAATGGGCGTTTTATTATAGAACTTGTTTCATCCACCATATGCGTTGGTGGAACATTTTATTTTTAAGGTAAGTTTCAGTCTAAAATTTATTAATCAAACTATGTTTCATTTTAAATAAGAATATTTTTTGTATACTTGAAGGCCTTCATGCTAGATAAAATGTTTAATCAAAAGGTAAACCTTTTGTATGATCGAATAAATTTTAATATGCTGCTTTATTCTTAATAATAATAATATATAACAAATAATTGACTTTTTTGCATGCGAAACTTATATATGAACTTCCGAAGAAAGTGTAAGATATTTATTTGTTACTTATTTTTATTGTACAAATACCCAGAATTTTCTATCAAAATAACATCTATTGTTTATAAGAATGTTTTTTCAATTAAACTAGGAGTATTGTACACCAGCTAAAAGAACAAGAATAACAAATATTCAATCATTGTTTTTCCGAGTTCTCATTCTTTTTTAGAGTAGGCTCATACTAACCTATACTGAGCCAACAGAATCGTATCCTGCAGCGCACTAGCTCCACCAAGGATATTTCGAAACGCAATAAAAAGGTTGTTCATTACTTCTCCGCCTGAAATTGAAGTCTTTTAATTGGTTGTTAGCACTGGACTAAACCAACAATGGTCGACTGCACGTTGCTGACCGGAACCGGATCGATCCCGCAGTCAAATTACATATTCAGTAATTTCCGTCTGCGACAGGCAATTATTCTATTTTTAGCATCGGTTCATTAAACTATCGAACATTGCCAACTTTGGCGTCAGTTTAGTAGTCGTGACTAGTTTTCGTGGGGGATGACCAAAAACGAAAGTTTTATCGTTGGGCTCCACCACCCTGCGACCTGCGAGGGTTGGTTCCGGCAGCCAGGTGGGGCAGAATGGGCCAGGTAGATAGTGTGGGAGAACGACAGATGGATTTGTGTTGGTCCAGGATGGATCAATGATAAATTGGGTGTGTTGGGCGTAAGTCCCAAACTGTGGTCTACGAGAGTAGTTTACTTTTAGACTATCTTTATCTGCCAATTATTTTTGGGCTCACGACTCGACAGGTGAGCATCCATCTGAATTGCAATTTCCGCTGTCGTTGCTGCAACAGGACATTTGATTGACAATACATACATTTTGCAGACGTTACACATTATATGTCTTTTGTAGATAGGATTTATTGCTTGGGTTTTGGAGAAACGACCTAAAACAATATGAATTGGGTTGGGATAAACTCGACCTTTCCCAGAGCGCTGGTACCATCTGAGACTGAGTGGAATCACATTTTCAAATCACTTCCACGCGTCTCGTCTTTCTGGTTATCGCAAGCCATTCATCGTTTGGCACCTTCTATTTCCTGAACAATAGACCCGAACGAAGGTCCAATAGTCTTGGAAGAAAGCCCCAAGAAGGCTGAACTTCGAACCCTAAAGGGGTGCAGGAGGGTATTTACCGATCAGACCCAGTCGGTCTTACTTAAGTCGGCAGGCCCTGCATTGTCCTCCCATCTATCTATCTATTTCCGGGGCGAAGACGTTCCCAAGCAAATTGCGTCCTTGGAGCACTTCCCTTTTTGGGGGCCCCATTACTTTGTTTTTCCAGGCGGCTCCAGTTGGCCCCCTGCAGCGGGAAGTCACAGTGCCGAACATGAAACTCATTTCCCAAAGTGAACTGCATAAATGAATGAGTGTGGGGCACTCGTTGGCTGCAATTATCTCGTGGCTTAAGGAGGCTCCTTCGTGCGGCGTCGTTGAGATGGTGACGTGTGCTGGAGCCCCCCAAGATGCCAAAGGCACACGGGCCAAAGTTTATCTGCAGAGGAGCGGTGGAAAAACATTTTTGCTTTATGCCTGAGAATGCAATTTAATTTAAATTTATGGCGTAAACTTCAAAGCCGAGGATGGAGGACGCACGCCTTGTCGACCTATAAAATGGAGACAACCAGAGCACACCATACATCATACATACATGTATTATATATAATATATATTATATGATTTTCTGGGTCTGTTTTAAATATGAGAGGAGGTGTTGGGCTCCGAGGTGAGACAGGCGCACAATTAATGGCCTGATGTGAAAACTATTAAATTGTGCAGCGTTTTGCGGCCGGGAGCCTCCTTTGTGAAGATTGCCTGACTATCGCACACATGTGTCGGGTTCTTCATAAATTTTCCCTATATGTATGCATCCTTTCATGTGGCAACGTTCTCGTTGGCACTTTGTCAAATTGCCGTTTAATCGTTATATTCTGAAATTAAGTAAATCGAAATGCTTTAAATTTCAAAGCGATACAGCTTTGCGTTTATACCGGACTTTGAGTCACCTAGGTGCTCTACTTATGAAATAAGATTCACGTATACATGCACCATATTAAATTTCCAAACCCAACTCATTTACATACACTCAATGCCGCAATATTTCGCAGGATAAAAAAGTAATCATTTTGTTCGTATTCCCTTGAATGTCCACATTATTGCTTTTTATTTATTTATTTTATTATTTTAAACAAATATGTATATCGAACAGAACGTGGTCGATTTCAAGCAAGAGAGAGTAGAGGAGATTACATAATATGTATTTTAATATTTAGGTCATAGTCACTCCATGCGTTGAAAATATTTTGTAATAAAAATTGGATGATCCCAAAGAAAGCATAAAAATGATATTCTTTTTTAATCGTCTTAAAACAGCTTTTGCTTTATGCAGTTTTTAATAAAATTTAAAGGACTACTTTAACTCGATTCGGAAAAAATAAGTGGAGTTATTGTAAATTTTTTTTAAGTAGTTGGAATTCCTGGCAGTTATAGTCCAACAGATGAAATTTTAAGCACTTCTTTTTGAAAACCGCATTATCAAAATTAATGGTTATGTCGAAAATTTTTCGATCAATTCATTTCAGACATTTTCTACATAAAAACACGGTTTCTACATATGAAAGAAAATAAATTTGTTGTATGGTAATAACAAATAAAATTTGCAATAGAATCTTTCGATAATTATTTTGGTTTTAGTATTAATTTCAAACATCTAGTAAAATATGTTGTTGAGCAACTAATACTTCCAAAACAGATATTTGTGTTTGTGGAGTTACTGATTTCGAGTATAAATGCTATTTGAAAATGAGTGAGTTACCTGGGTGCCAATTTTCACTAAATTATTAAATATTAAACTTCTGTTATATCGGCATAAAAATTGGAACCTGAAAGTCTTTGCTTTTACTGATTTAGTATCTTAACCATAGACTTTAAATTTCAATTCTGCGTTTAAGAAAATTTATACTGGCAGGCTTATTTAACATTTAGTGTTTCTATATTAAATTTTTAATTTCAAGGTTACAGTTTTTTTTTAACCTTCACGTAGTCAACAAATTTTATTTCTAATTAATTACATTATATAACATCAAATGACTTTAATCTTTAAAACGTGGATTGGTGCCATATGTGTAAGTGGAATTGAATGGCTTTATTTTGATAATGAGGAATTTAATTATCACGACGTAAACAACGCAAAATTGGAAAGTATGTCGAATATTTCAAAATTAAAATTGGAAACGTTGTCAACAAGTCCAGATCAACTGTACGGTGAGTAATTTGCTATAATCAACACTTGATTGACCACAAAGTGCTAAAACTTTAATTAAATTAAAGGATTATTAATGAGTTACATAAAAACCAATTAAAACGTTGCAAGGGATTTTCATTAATTAATTAGCAGTGACAAATAAATCACTAGCATTAAAAAATTAACGCTGTGGTAATCGACCATTAAAAAAAGTTTTCTTTTTCTGATTTAAATGTATAAATTCAGCTTAATGCAATGCAGAGTTTTATGGCGACGGCCTGGTCTATCCCTAGATTTCGGCGGGAGTAAAATGAATATTATATAGTTAAAAACATGTGTATAATAAAAATAAATGAATAGTAAAAAAGAGTGGTAATAAGAATTCAGTTACCATTGCCAAAAACTCCAGCGATGAAATTACTTCCCGGAACCATTTTAATCCAGTCGTGAAAGTGGATGGGCAAATTTCATTGAATCCCCGACGGAATTTGAGTATCTCAGTGGAGAGCACTTTTCGATTCACAGGATTCTGGGATCAATCCCGATTCCCGGCGCGAGGAAGCAACACGATTCCGTCCGGGATACGACCACTAGAACATTTCTGGGTGCTCAGTTTCACAGACACTTTTCTTCATTTTCACAGCACATGGCCCGCTCCTTTCTGGTTGCTGCCGGCGAAAAACAGGAGGAAAGGAGAAGGTTTTAGGGAATTAGTTCGAAATTTCGAAATTTGTATTCAAAGCTGGAATTTGAGTGTGTGATTTAAAACTCCTTAATTAATTGCCGCCGGTCTATCTTCATTCTCTTCGGGCGTTGGAGTTTGGGCTGGAAAACCGAAGAACAGTGGTGGCGGTGGCGACGTTCTCGCTATAATTCCCTGATCCCTACCAACCCAAAATCCTAGCTCCAGGCGACCGGATCACAGACCATGCAGCATAATGGCACTTGTGGCGGAGGTGTTTGAATTGGACTGAATTATGCTTTTGTCTGCTCTCGCCTAAGTTAACCCCATACGAGTGGCGGCCGATTATCCTTTTGTGAGCCACGGCAAACGAGAGGTGTTCCCAGAATTTAAATTCAAACACCGCCGAAATTTTTCAACCACAAAAGGCTTAAACAAAATCCCCCTCGGCGAGATGCCGGAAAGTTTCCCAGGAGTCTCGGGTCATGTCAATAGTTTTTAGCTCCGAACGTGCCCATGCCCTGGAAGCCTTTTCTGGGTACCAGCAAAATGCGCTGCGGAAAAGTAAAAATTGAAACGAATTCCCGTCCTTGCTGACACAAATTTCGGGGATGCTCTTGATGAATACACTCCCAAAGAAAAAAGGAGCACTGCTGCCAGGGGCCGTATCATGTGGGAGAAGAGCTTAAACTTAAAGTCGTCTTTAAAGTGGATTTGGATCCTGCTTAACCGACGACCGATGGACGCAGGATGCGCCGAGGAGAGCTATTGTGGTCGTCGGGCTATAGATTCCCTTGTACCCATCCGCAATCTCGACAATTAAATTTTGATTAATGAGGTATTGAAAGGTTTGTCTTAATTGTGCAAATGACATTGAATAATGGACTGGGTAATTGCATTATACCATCAGTTCAAAGTAATTTTATCCTTATACGGTAGTAAGATATTTGATCTTGGCAATTTCACTTAAGTCTCTCTGTCTATTTGTTTATTCGCGTATAAGGACAGTGAACATAAGTATATGTATATGCTTCAATTTAAACTTTATGGTGTCATACTCAGTCATAATTAAGCGGTTCTAATCTTTAATTTTTAGACGAGCTTTTTCCCAGAAAATATATTTTCAGACCACAATATTTTAAATATAGTATAACTTTAATTGAAATTTTCTTAAAATACTCTATATGCAGGTAAATAAAAATTTGTTTAGGCATAATTATAAGTACTTCTATTTTATTTTGTTGAAAACAACTGATTTCTTTTTAAAAATGAGTCTATAACTGTTAAGCGACCCACCATAATTAATAGTACTCGAAAAAAGTCACGAAGTTATCTTCCCGTTTCTCTGGAGGTTAAATTTGAAAATTCATCATTTTATCTAAAGTTTAAAAAACGTTTATGTACATAATTCTTTCTATTTATTGAAAAAGTAAAATGTAAACATGCAATAAAAAGTTATTTATTAAATTTGGTAAAACAAATATTTAAATAATTCATAGTGAAATAGGAGTGAAACGCACGGATTTACATATATGAATTCCTTGTCATGTTTGAAAATGGAATATGGTTATAAAGTATTTGTATATTCTGATAATTTCAAATTCTGCAGTTCTACAACTCGCATGATCATTAGGCAATCTATTGCAAAACTTACTGATAAATTTCAACAATTAAAAACAAACTAAATGTGGAACAAGACCAATTTAAAGTATACGTAAAATCGAATGTAAATGTACTCTTATCCAGTCGATATTTCTCAGAAAAGTGCTATTTAAGTGGTAACTTTCCAAGTCAAAGCTACCTGGTAATGCAGCAGGTACAGGGAAATTTAATGACGGGGGCGTACTATGAATAATTAGTGCTAGCTGATGTTATTAGCATACTTGGTAATTTGTCTAATTTCCACGCCAGCTATATCCCTTAGTAAGCAGTGGGGAGGCTTACAAAAAGGGCTGGAACCCTTCTCAGAGCTTATCCTGAGCTAACATCCGTAGAACGCTTTAAGCCTTTTCCGGTGAATAAGAAAAATGTTTACTTCTTGTATGCAAATATTCACCTGACCCCACATAAGATTTCCTTTCCTTGTTTTTGTCCGCGATGTACTCGTATATTTTTTAAATAGTTTACGGCAGCATTTTTCAAGTTATTATACTAATCTATATCAATTGTTAAAAATGGTACTGGATTATTCAATTTTATACATGTGTATATATGTAATATTTTTAGTAAACTTCACTTTTATTAAAAAATGAGTCACGTTTTTGATGTCATTAACTTTTTATGACATCAATCCATCAATCAATTATTCTGTTGCTGAATTGCTGCGATGGTGAAATTTTACGACACGGAAACCAAACGTTACGAGTCAAAAGGTCAGATTAAATCGAAGCTAATGCCTATCGCAAAACAAAAGTGAGTGTCCTTTGATTCTTGCTCTTTCGCGGAATTAATCAATAACACACAAAAGGGTAGCTGTACGAAGATATTGAAAGGTTTTTTTTTTATTGACTAATAATGATAATGGTTAATTTCATTTGGAATTGTACTTGAAATTTTCGAAAACCTGTTATAGAGAACTACATATAGTATTTATTTATGACGACACGACAATCAAAAAAGGTATATGCTGGATCAAAAAATAGCATTACCCAAATTTTTGCTTTAATATGATTTTTATCTTTTATATACAGTTTTAAAACATCGTCATAATATAAATTTATTTAGAATACAAAATAAGAATAAATGAAGAACGTTAAGATACATAATGTGCTTAGGTTTTCTCGTTAATTTAATTTGTATACTAAACTAATAAGACTGGTTTAATAGGTAGATAAAGATAACTACTTTTACGACTTTCACATTCAAAAATCAATTAATTTTTGCTAATTCTTTCTTTTGAAGAAGCCAAATGTTAAGTTTTGGTACAATATTGAAAAGAAATCCAAAATCGATTATTGCCAAATTTAGGAAAATGATAGGAAAATATTAATTAATTGGTTAGCTACTAAAATAAGCATTTCCAGGACATGCAGTTTCGTTAGAAAGTATAACCTTCATATAAACAATTATTTACCATAATTTATCTACCTAAACAAAATTCAATTATTTACATGTCTTTGGAGATTAACATTATCAATTTTTGTGAAATTTATAAAAGTGAAGATTGCTAACTTTTCTCCTATTCTTCGTCATCATCGTTACACCTAACAACGAAATCTAAAGATGAATGAAATCACGTTGTACCGAAAAGTACACGTTTTAAATACGCCGATTCAAACAGAAATCCCTGAGAATTCGAATGCAAAGGATCTGAATTCGATTATGTGCAGATATAACCTAAGAAATAAAATGAAAAGAGATGAAACCATGATAGTACTTGAATCATCCAGATAGAGGCTCTAAAGTATTAAATTGAGCTTTTTTCTTCTGAAGAGGATTTATACAGATTACGAAAGCGCAAGGAAAGTCTTATTTTTTGGTCTGGTCGTTCCAACCAGGCAGATCATCTTACTTTTAATAAATGTTAACCAATTTGAACTTTTAGCAATTTAGTCTTGCAAAATTAAGGTGAGCAGCGATAGTAGTTTCATTCATTCTGTCTATGAAAGGGACTATTAAGGACTACCCACCAAGAAACTGTGAGATGAAAACATGGCGTATTTATTCAGTTCAGCGGTTATTTTATTGATATGAACAAAATGAAAAAAGGGAAAATTTCGCGTAACGACACCAAAACGATTTGTCCATGTGCCGTGAAATCAGATCGGTCCTTTCGAGAGGTGGTTCTTTTTTATCTCTCTCGATTCGATAGCACGCGTTCCCGAAAAATGCTGTCAGATAGTCCAAGATATTGAGACGCTCCTGAAACGGGAGGCGAGTCAGCAATTATTTTGTGTGGCGCTCCGGCGAGCAGTACACGTAGCCAAAAAAAAGGAAGAAAATCCTGAAGGAGCCGTCGGGAGAATCGGGTGCGGGCACTGAAACGGGGATAATTCCAGGCCGCGCAATACACGCAGAATGTCACAGGAATGAACACAAGAAAGCACTCGCCAAATCGACTCGACGAGGAAAGAAAAGGGGGCCCCGAGGAGCACCTCACCAGATTCGAACTTATTTACCACCACAATAGTAGACATAGTGCTCACCACCGGCCTGCCGCCCTCCCTGAACCACCCCGCGCTTCCTAGCTAGCTTTTATATGAAATCTGGATAGGGCTGATTAGACTCCAGAAAAAAATATTTTTTTCATTCTTTTGGGCCTAGGGTGTGCAGGAGCACCGAGTTGTTCCCGGACGACGCACTATTTAACGGGCGAAGAAAAAATTGGGTCTCTGATATTTGATCCTTTTAAGGTACGCCACCCCTACCCTCACTTGCCCTTCTCCCGCAAGTTCAGACAGAGCCCTAGGCCAGGAAAGAACCGCACCCGAAAGTAAATTCACACCAGAAGGAGTAGGCGGCTCGTGGGAACCAGAAATCCTTTTCCATTGAAGAAGAAGAAGAAATAATCTACGTCCGGTCTCACAAATCCGGCTACTATTTTTTTCCACATTTAAGTATACCAGATTCACCAAATTTCGTCTATTTATTCCCAAAATATCCACACTCAAATTCCAGCTGCCGCCTTAAAATTTGTTAAGTAGAAAAATGCCGCGGGCCAACTGGGTGCAAAACACAGAATAAAAAAATATATATATGTATAGAATCAGGAAATTTACTCCTCTAAATTTTGCTAAATCGCGGCGAAAATGAACGCGTCTGACCCGTATACCGGAAAATTCGCAGCTCAACTGAATGACTACACTCGTTTTCCCCGTGGAAATTCCGTAGAGGATGGTTCCTACATCTGCATGTATTGGAGTCCCATTCTCGCCTATGTGCGTACCCCGGCACACATCGCCAACATTGCAAAAATCTCTGGATGAGTAGCAGAAGCCAGTAGGAGGAAGCTACCAGGAACAATTTCAGCTAACCCTTTCTAGCCTCTGCGCTCTGATTGAGAAGGGGCGCAAAAGAAAAAAAATAATGAAATACCTTATAAAGGAACCCTCATGCTTAGGGGCGAATTCTTGGCGCTGGCAGCTGAACGGCGACGGGTTTTCAAAGCGACCAGATTCTGTCGGTCAATCTGTTTTGAAATCCACTCCTATTCGCCTCGAGCGGCTTCCACCACTTGCTCGTGGACTTCGAATTAATTACCTGTGGTGAGCAGGCGCTCCGCTGGCCGTCCGCGGAGCCATCGACCTGCTCCTCTTAGCAACCGGAAAGTTTGGGGGTGGCACAGACACCGACCGAAGCCGTGTTGGGTTTTCTGTTTGTGGAACTTGTCTCCAAACAGGCGCACTCGGAGAATCCTGGTTCCACCATGCTTGGCAGCACGTGGACGAAATGTGAACAGGGCTTAAACTCAAGCAGAATCGAGTTGCCTAATGTTTGCAACGTTATTCCAAAATGTTGTGAGTACATTTACTTTGCAGCATTTCTCATATTATTTTGAAGACCTAGCTAAACTACTGATAATTCAAAAAAGACGATCATAGTGTAATGATTTTTCGGTCATCCGAATTTCCTGTCGTATATAAGAAAACAATTATTGTATGTAAATTGCAATTTAATGCTGTTTTCTTAAAATTAATAACTTTTGCAAGGAGTTACTAATCAAAAATTTCACTTAAATACAAAATTTGATTGATTGATTGAAAATTTAATAAAAATGTGGATTATATTAGATATTATCCTAATTACCTATCATTAGACATACTGGGGGTACCTTTATGGAATTTTTAAATGACAACTTTTTTAAATTGCAAACCTAACGAGGATTTAACTTAACTTCTAGTTAACGCAGTTATAATGTAAAACGCCTATTAAAAATAATTAATGTACTTTTGGTGTATGGGATTCGAATTCGATATGGAACTATCTGTTGCGTTTAAATATTTCTTTCTATTATTATTCAATTTTAATTTTTCTAATAATTCGTATATTTTCCCCATTTTTAGTCTTATAATGTTAATGATCACCAAACGCTCAAAATCCACCATGAAAAACAAAAACTCACATGCCGTATTCCTAAATTTAAATTCTAATTTAGTTCAAAGTTGAGTAATACACTTCCACGAAAAATCTTGAATATGAAATTTGAATTGAATCGGATCCAATTACAAATCTACAAATTTTGATAAAAAATATTAACCTAATAATAAAAAAATAACAAATTTGGATAAAGGAGGAATGAAGCTGAAGGAATCTTGGGAATAATGTTTTTATCCTAGACTTAATAAATGTTTTCTTTCGAATAGTATTTATCTACTGTTTTGCCTACATCTGATTTTTTTCACTACAATATTTTTACTCTTTTGTTGATATGATCTTTTCGTTCATTCGGACCCGTTTGTTAGTGCTTTTTATCTGCCAAAAGCATTTCTTTTCAGATTTTGTTCGGCAGTTACTTCTTCTGAAGAAAATATATATTTTTAAAAGTTATAAAGATGTTTTGAAGATGAATGAAAAATCCTTAAAGTATTCGTTAAAAAAATGTTTAGAAGGTTCAATAATTAAAAGTAGTTTTCAAAATTGTTGTTAAAAATTGTAATGTGCATATTAATTGTTAAACTAGGAACGAAAAGTAGATATGAATTTTGTTCTTAAATGTCGGAATGTATTTTAACTGAAATTTGATTTACATCATTTTAAAATTGTCCACCTCTGGCAACGAGAGCGACATATGTATATGCATGTAGTTTATCACAATTCGTCGATACACATAATTAAAAATAATAATAAATAAAATAAATAAATTCATGACGTGATCTTAAGCCCTAAACATCTCCAAGGAAGATGTCTCCAGGAGTGGTCGCAGGCGAACTCTGCAGCTTCCCTTCTTCCCGTTTTCCCTCAATTTGTGCCTGAAATTTGTGTGCATTTCGCGTGTGAATGTTCACGGAGCTCTTCTGAGTGAACGTTTTGCTGCAGATCTTGCATTTGTAGGGCCTTTCTCCTGTGTGGCAGCGGATATGCTTTTTGAGGAAGTCGTGGATCCTGAAGGACTTCTTGCAGTAGGTGCACTGGTAGGGTCTCTCCCCGGTGTGGATCCGCTTGTGGAGGAAGAGGGTTATCTGTTGCGAGAACCATTTGCTGCAGATGTCGCAGAAGTGGGGCTTGTCCTTCGGATGGGCCCTCAGGTGCCTGGCGTAATATTCCGAAACTGAAAAGTACTTTTCGCAGTATTGGCAGTAGTACTTCTGATCGCGGAAATGGGATTTCAGATGCAGTGCCAAGGACGCATGCGACCTCATCACCTTTCCACAAGTTCCGCACTCAATGCCTTCAGCACCTTCTTTACTAGGACGTAATTTTATTGCTTCTTGATCTTCGATTTTATTGTTCAGCCCTTTTGGCTCAAGGTCGGTAAGAACACTGTTAAGAGGTGGATTTACGGGTGGTTCCAAGATAGTCTCGGCAAAAAATGCCAGTGAACCGTCACAACTCTGTGCCTCGTCTTTCACGAAATCTGATTGTGTGGAAGAAAGTTTTGGATTTTTCGTATACCTGAGAACCTCAGTTGCCTGAGATTTGAAACGCTTGCACATGTGATGAAGTTTTTCAGCGTCTGTCGAGAACGTTTCATTGCACTGTTCGCAGAGTCTGAGTTTTTTTAAAACATCATCCCCATACGCGAAATTTGACGATCCTTCTTTTGCTTCAAACATCTCATTCTGAGAACGTACCCTTATGTGGGATTCCATCTTTTCGGACTCAGTCATCTTAGCATTCGTTGTTATCTTGAAAGGAAAGGAAAATTAAAAATTTTTGAAATGTACAATCTGAGGCCCGATTACTGAGTGTGATTCTATTTCAATTTGGTCTCATTGAATAAGATCGTAAGTAGAGTAGAAGAGTACAATTATTTTGGTTTTAGCTTTGTTAGTTTCAATTTTCAAAATTGAAAGTATTTTCGTTGCGTTGTAAAGCTGTTCGAAGCATTTCCTTAACACAACACTTTGACTTAGCGTTCTCATTAAAGTTATATCTGCAAAGCAAAAAGAAAAACTAACTGCTTAGCGAGCTATTGCTAATTCTTAGCATTTTGAAAACGTTGTCTTAATAAACTGATAGAGCGCCGAAAATACAATTCCAATCTTAAGTAGATGAATGCAATTTAATTTCTCAATTATATAATACTTAAATGGTTTGACTACATTTTAATAGCTGAATTGCATTTTAATACCTAAATTGGCTGAAATGCACTTTATTAGCTGAATTCTATTTTAAATTTCTACAGTTAATTTAAATCCATTGCAAGTGAACTTTGCACCATTTAGGCTATGTTACAAAAGGCAGGTTATTTTCAAGAATTCAGTTTCTCGCGCTATTCTCTTGTTAACTTGAATTGCTTAGACTTCAAAAACGAGATTCTCGTAAAAAACCTCGGTTATTTACAGTCTTTTCTGATAAACAAAGGGAATTGTAATATTAAAATGAATACGATATTCAGCGCTATCATACTAGCATCCAATTACAGTCTTTATCACGCTTATTTACTCAATCAGCGACTATAAAGCAATATATGGCATAACTACTGTCTGAAAAACATTCTAATGGCTCATTTATCAAAATTGAAAAGCATTATGTAATCAAAGTTGTGTTTATAGAAATAAAACCGTGAAGGAAATTTTAATTTCACAACCATCGTCAATTAAATCTCCGCTGATTCTGAACTGTGCGCCCTAAATAGATTGCCATCTTTTCTAGTTTTCGTAATTCTCTCCCTCATTAGAAGAGCGAATTTTTGCGCCTTTTAAGTCCTAATAACCGCTCAAGCTGGATAAGATTCATTTTGTTTTCGGTCTTCAACTTTTACTACAGATTCTAATCAATGGTACTTCTCAATTGTTTTGATCAATTGTTTTGTTGGGTGGGTTTTAGGGGGTGTGTGCTCTCAGTTATTCGTAGTAAAAGTATTCTCATTTCCGACAAAATATTTCGATGCATTATGCATTAAATAAATTAGTTGTACTTACCTAAATTGATTTGCTTGTTAATGGACTTTTCATTTAATTCCCGCCCAAGAAATCCAACACTCCTCACAATGCACAAAAGTGACAATCCGAAAGGTTTAGCTGAAAATCAACAAACTGAAAGATACTTTTGGATTTGTACTAGATGGAAATCTAACAAAGTAATCACGACAGAAGATACATCGGATATTTCCCTGACATTAAATAAAATTAAATACGCTTGCTGAAAAAACTCTTTTATTTAAAAATGTCACACAGTAGTTTATTAGCATAGTATTTCTCTAGATTTGGTTTTGATTTAAATATATTAAATAAAATGAAATAAAATTAAAACTCTCACTAAAGATGCAAATTCCATTTACTTAATTATGTTAATATTATAGTAGTGATAAAACCTTTTAGTTTCAATTGCACTAGGCACACAGCAATTTTAATTAGTAATTAACTAATTGCCAATTTGTACAAATTGATAATTAAGTAACTATGATGACACACAGCAAAATCAGCTGTTTCACTGTCAAGCCAGTTTTTAATCAGAATGGATCATAGTGAGATTATAAGCCTGCATTTAGCTAATTTTGGCATTAAGTACCAACTTCTACAGAGAAAGAAGTTATTTTTCATTCAAAAGTATCTTGAAAGCCAAACGAACATTAATTCGAACTATATGCAAATTATGGAACACTATCGAAAATTTAAGGAATGTTTAAATTTGTTCCAGTTTGAGTGCGCAAATCCGTCCCAAGATATTTTTTTAAAACGACTTGTTCGAAGAAGTGTTTGGAAAATTGTAAGTTATTTAATTTTTTTTATTATGATTTATTTTGCTATTATATATTATGTTGGTTTTGTTATACACAACTTTTAAAACAATTTCATTTCATAATCGTAGAATCGGAAGAGTAATTTTTGGGAAGATAAAGTCCCAACATTCTCGGACAAAAAATTCAAACAAGTTTTTCGTATGAAACGAAAATCTTTTGAAATATTGTGTGAAAAATTATATTTCTTAAAGAAAGTCGATACGAATAAAAGAAAAGCTATAAGCCTAGAGAAACGAATTGCAATTGCGCTCTATGCTCTGGGGTCTCCCTGTGAATATAAAGCAGTTGCAAATTTATTTGGAGTCGGCAGAACGACGGTGGGAAAAATTGTTTCGGATTTCTGCACTGCTGTGTGTAATACACTTCAGGAAATTTATATAAATTCATATCCTCCATCAGAAGAAAAAATTATTGAAATCGTTACTGGATTTCAAAGACTTGGCTTTCCTCAGTGTTTTGGTGCTATTGGTAAGTTTTTCAATTCTATAATATTTTGGCTTTAAGTTTTCAATAACAAATTTGATGTGAATGGGTTGAAAATTGTTTGAATTATTTAGAGAGCAAATTTTAAAAATAACAAATGATAACAAATTCTAAAGTAAATATTTGTGTAATGTAAATTTAAGAATTATATATTTATTTTTAGACGGGTGCCATATTAAAATTTCACCACAAAAAGAAGAATTTCCTTATTTCTATAATTCTAAAGGATGGTATTCTGTTATTTTATTTGCATCAGCAGACTATAGGTAAACATTAAACGAGATTTGAATACTCACAAGAGAGGATTCACACAATTTTGTAATTGTTGTAGATGTCGGTTTACATACATAAATGTAGATGCCCCAGGACGAAATAGTTATTCCTTTGCTTTTGAAAATTCCGATCTTAAAATAAACCACGAAATGAATGCCGTATTTTACGAGAATTATAAAGTATTGGAAAACACAAAAATTCCTATTCTTTTAATTGGCGATTCTGCTTTACCTTTATCTGAGTATGTAATGACACCTTATCCGAGCCTTCAAAATCAACCTGCGGAAGAGAAAATATATAATAAAATATTGTCAAAATCTAGAAGCGTTATTACAACTTCATTTGATCAACTGAAAACCCGATTTAGAAAGATCGGAAATGGATTAGAAGTTCATTATAAAAACAATTCAACAATTATTAAGGCATGCTGCGTTTTACATAATTTCCTTAACGAAGAAAATGATCACTTTTTAAGTAGCTGGCTGAAAAATTTTAAAGAAAGTGCTCAACCGGACCATATACCTATAGAAAATAAAACTGAAAAGGGAGAAGCTATTCGTAAGGCAATAGCAACTTTTTTACGTAAGTATTTAACAAATTTATTTGCCTTAATTTTAAAATCTAACCTACATATTAAGATCTATTTTTTTTACCACTCTCTTCATAATTTTCATAAAATCCTTCTCGAGCTTCAATTGTTGCTCAGAAATGTCTACTATTTTTGTTGCAAAATATTTACTGTTTTGAGTATTTTCCTCTAATAATTTAAGAGACTTTTTCGCTAAATCTAATTGTTGCTTTGCCATGCTTTGTGAAAAAGCGCTCTGTTCCCGCAAAATAGCCTGATTCTCTATGGATATTTTTAAAACGTCTTTTTGTAATGTAAGTGAATTTACTAATTTTCTTTTAGATCGTCGCGGGGTAGAAAATTCTGATATAGATTCAGGAACTGGTGATGGTGATAATGGTAATCGGAGTGGTGCTGGAGGTGGCGATGTTGAAAGTTTTACTGGAGGTGGTGAGTCGACGACTTGGAGTGGAGGCGATGAAACTGCTTGTGAGGACGTGGATGTTGATGGTAATGTTGGGAAATCTGAGAAACTACATTGGTCGCCTTCCTGAAATATAGAGATAGAACTTTGGAAGTAATGGTACAAAGCAGGACATAAAATAAAATAATAAAATTACACTTACAGATAATTCTTCAACTTGTTTAATGAAATTGGATTCCGTTTCTCTATTTAATATGCTACCCAACTTGTCATAGTATTTCCAAGTTGGAGTTCCGCCGTATGCGCTAATACGCTTTTTCTCATTTCTGAAAATATTTTCTTAGGTACAAAAAGTGCCTCATGATAAATTTTAAAAAAATCGCATAGTTTTTTATCAATACAATATATAAAGTTGTTTTTTTTCTCAAAAGGTTTAAACTTGAAATAAGAGCAGTTTTACATGAATATTGGATGTTTCTATGTGAGAAAATGGTAAGGAAAGGACGGTTATGTGTAATTCTTGTTTTGAGCCCCACTGGTACTGAGCCCAAGTAGGAGTTCAAAATGTGAACTCTCTATTTTCGACTAAGAAACCCCATAGAGGTCGTTAATAAAATAACTGCTGAGCCTACAATTTCCTAAAGTTGGGAATAACTTCTCGTTGTGCCAGCAGCGCCGTCTGAAATTTGCTAGACATGGAGATATTAAAGAACTTCATCTGAAAAAATGCAAATTTTCATATCTTCCTTATTAATTTAGTCTTGAATATGAAAGTTTGTAGACATATCCACAACGATATTTATTTTAACAATATATGAAAATAGGAATCGTTGATGGCCCCATTATAGTGAATTTTACCCTTAAAATAGTGTTTTCTATGCTTCCATTAAGTCTCAAATTTTTTTTGAAGGTATGCCGTTAGCAAGAGATTTCAGCTAGGATTCAACAATTAATTTGTAAATCACTTACCGAAATTTTTGGGTAAAATTACTAATTTTTGAATGGACCTCCCTCGGGGTGTACCTTCCTCCCAGTGCTTTGGCGATTTTGATGTACGCGTGGGAGTTTCTGGTCTTCCTTAATTCCGTAAGATTCTCTTGCCACAATTTAATAATTGCAAGCTCAGTTTCATCAGGCCACATCCGACGTGATTTAGCTTTCGTTTTGTGTACTACTTCCATCTTTGTGCAAAATGTTTTTGCATACAAATCCCCAAAACAAACTATGACAGATGTAAAATGACACTTCATACTGTCAAAATCTAGTACAAAATGTTTCTTAATTTTTTACGTTGACGATTTTGAAAATAAAAATGTTATTTAAAAAATAGATTTTTAATATAATTACTATTTTCATACCTCAATTGATGACAAGACGGCTAATTAGTAATTTTAAATTTTTAGCCTTTGAAAAGAATAGAGGTTTTTAAGTTTTTATAAATTTTAATCATCTCCTTTTCGCTTAATGGTGAACTTTTTCTCCTGCCTGTATCACAGATGATTGTAATTTTTTGAAGTGTCAAAAATCAGCTGCTTGCTGCCAAGAAGTGTTTACAAATTTCTAGCTCATTTCGTTTGCTGTGCAGTGTTCATAAATTTTACGGGTTATCGGGGAAAAAGCGATAAATTAAACTCAGTGAAAAGTTGAAATGGCAGAAGAAGTTGATGACAGTGAGTTTTTCCAGCAGGATTTCACCACTGCCTCTGAGTGGGAGATTTTCAATGCGCGGCTGGATGAAGTTTTTCACGAGTGGAAGCTTCCGTGCACCGGAATCCGGAGGCCCCTCAAGCAGAATGAGCTCTTCGAAGTCGACTGGGAGGTGAAGAAGGAGACGATTTTTTTCGCGGACGTCGAGCTCACAGTGACGCAGTACACAGCTAAAATCGAGGATGAGGCTGGAGACTTCGAGGACGTGAAGCTGAAAACGGCAGAGCAGGGCCAAGCGGTTCAGGCCTATGAAGATTTGATGAACACCAAAAACACCTTTTCCATATTTGATGATAAAAATGATAAAATTCACCCCATCGCGAAGTGGTACGGGCTCCGGGAATTCGTCGTTATAGAGCCCGTGGGGAGCGGGATTTGTAACGAGAGTCAAATTCGGGTGCTACTCAGCTCAGCTTGCATCACCGTGGCAGAAGTAAACACCCAGATTCCAGTTTTCATCCGCGTAATGCACCGAGATCTCCAAGTTTATCTGGGAGTCTGCGAGAGCCCCTCAAATCGCGTTAACCTGGATATTGTAGCCCTTGAGCACACACCCCCAACGTGCAAGTACCTCTCGGGGCTTCTGACCATGTTCAAAAGGAAAGTGGAACTCCACTATCTTAACCCGGTCACGATCTCTATCCGTTTTACATTCAGCCTCACAGACTTCGGGAATTTAACTTACGCAATGAGAAGCCAAATTCCATTCTCAAACGATATTGAAGAGGACCTCGACGAAGAATCTCAGACTGATAGTAAATTTTTCGCACTCCCCTATGGCGTGTCTATAGACCCAGTTAGTGAATTGATTCTAAATACGACCTGGAATGAAATTTCTGAGCATGTCGTCCTGGATTCAGCCACACACTCTGATTTGGACCCAATGCTATCGCCCAGTTGGTCAGTTCGCGTTAATTTTAAGCAGCAGCCCCTCTACTTCTTATCAGATGCTATTTTGGAGTACGTGAAGCTGGTTGAGGATTTGAGGAGCCTCACCACATTAGTGGGCAGCAACTATGACTTTGGGAGTTCTCTTAATCTAGAAGTTGGAAACCCCCTTGACATCCTCACCGAGTCGAAGATTCCAAATCTCACCTCAGTCTTGCAAGGAGCCGGACATTTTGAAGTGAAGAAAAAGAAAACGTACGACGGTCCTGTAAAGGAGGACGAACTCATGCAAATGCTTTACTATCTGTTCCCAGATGCCCAGGAAAATCCTATGTACCCTTACGAGAATTTGAAAAAGCAAAATGTAAGTTATAATATTTGCGCAAACTATTTAAAAATGACCAGCAATCTTTTCATACTATTATTTTAATTTTTTTTACAGTTTGACCCTCTTCGTATTAAGTCAGCTACTCCTGATTCCTTGGTGTTTCGATTAAGCACTTTACTGGCGACTTGTAATTCGTACTTTGCCGGAGTCTCAGCTGTGGCACATGTTTGGGCTGAATTCACCCAGGAAATGAGGTATCGCGTTGAGAGATGTATTCAAATTCCGGGGTAAGTCTTTTATGAGTATTTTCTACTTTTATAACCAAATTCCACTACAAAGAATTATTTTCGTGAAATCAATTTGTACTGAAAGAAAACGGCTTTATGATAGTCAATGATTCATGTGAAGGAAATTCCAAAATTTAAAAGATCTGCCACATTTTTCTCGAAAATATCTAATCATAAAATGAAAAATCTCTGTTACAAAAGTGAAAAATTCATTTTTTGGCTACTTTTGAAACTTGCACTTGCAATTTGTTTTCTAAACAAATCCTGATAGACTTTACTAATAATTCATATTTTGTAAATACAGTTAAATATTTACGTTTTATTTTGTAATATGTTATGAATTTCTACGGTATCATTATTAAATTCCCAAAAATGGCCAAAAAAGGTTTTGACTTTTCCGCCCTATTTCTTTTTATAAAACAAGCGAAACTGAAATTTTCTATGTCCACTCTTTGTTAGAATCACATAAAATTTGCAAAACTAGAATTAAGGAGTTCGAGCAAAAAAACACAAACATTTCTTATGAACAAAATTCCAATTGGATTTTTGGGTATCGAATTGGAAGCAAAAACCCCACTTAACAAGTCTCAATAAAAATAGCAAATTAATTGTAATTTTGTGTCCGCTTGTCCCTGTTATCAAGGAAATGTCTCTTCGAATGCTATTTTTTAAAAGTTGGCTAAAAAAGAAAAATAGTTCAAAATTCGTTTTTCAGAAATTTAAATGTAAGTGGTTCGTTTTAAATTTTAGAAGCGCATAACATTGCTTTTTAAATGAATTATTGCTAAAATAGAAAGCCGTGTCTAAAATCGCTCATTGTTTTCAAGTTGTTGAAAATGCATAAAATATAACATCTATATTTCCTAAAAGTCGAAATTTTATTAAATATTTTTGAAATTGACAGAGTTTTACAATACGATAACTAACTAACCTTTAGCTACATTTAAATAAAAGGTGCTTTTGGTCGATTTTTCTATTGTAGGGAACGCTATAACATAAAACTAAATTTACTTACCTGACAATTTTTCTAAAATATCCTCCTAACAAAACCCCCGCAGAAAAGGGCAAATAATTGTGCTCCATTGAGAGCATACACGTCACTGAGTAAATCATTTATTCAACAATTTTTTATTTACACGATAAAGTACTTCTCCTAAGGCAGTTAGTATCATTAATAATTTTGTTAGAAATGTCTGTGCTACGCTAATAAGTTGCAAGTTCTCCGCTAGTGTAAATAATTTTATATGAAACAGTGTTACCCTACACACGATAGTAATTTGGTTTTCTACTATTACACAAATATCTACGACTATTTGATCCCCATGATGATCTTACGAACTACATGACCATTCATACAGCTTTCCTCTTAAATTCTAGCTACAATTTGTTCGATACTTAAGCTAACATTTTATCCTACTGCCTATAAACTACGATTTTCGTTAACTATCAACTGTGTTCTTTTTTGGTGCAAAGAGTCGTTGAGCGGTCATACCTACGCCAGGGAACTGCAAATGTTGTCGTGGTTTTAGGAAATAAATAGTAAGTTTTAATTAACCTATGATAACGCTTGCAACTCGCAGAAGAGGTGTGACTGCCCCTCTTTGTGCCAGTTAATAAATTTTACTCGTTTGCGTAAAAAATATGACTATAAAACGAAACCGAAATGAAATTTTCCTAATTCTAGTAGCGTGAGAGTTTGCTGTGAGTAAGCACTCCTATCACACTGACGTGGTCTTAAGTTCTAATTCTTAAGTTGTAATAAACAAGGAGCTGTGAATGGGTCTTAAGGACACCGTCAGCTCCTCTAAGTACGAATGTGCGCCGTATCTTTTTATCTTGGTGTCTGATAATCACTGAACAGTGGGGAGTCGGACCAAGTTTTTCACTTTTGTGTCCAATTTAGAGGATGACAATGGATAGGTGTCCGGGGAGGATGAGGCTTCTTCTCATTAATATTTATCAGACTGGTTTCCCTTTTTTTTTTTGTTATGGGACTCTTTATGATATTTTTTTCCCCTAGATTTCCGCTGATATCCACCAGGACTCATGTGTGTCCCGTTTGGGTTCTTTTGCTTCGTCCTATAATGAGTCTTAATGGACGTGGTTATTTTCGTTTAGAAACTTTCCACCCCACTGAAACCCTTAAAAGTTTTCATTTTGTCCCTCTGCTTTATGATTTTTACGTGTGAAATTTTCTTGTGGCCGAAATGGGATTGTGGAAAAAAAAGCAGGCAATTTATTCCCCGCAACTGTCCTTTAAGGATAGTTTTATATTCTTACTTTTCTAATATTTTTATCTTATTCTACTTTTAACGTTTCTTCTGAATTCCCTTTTTACTGCAATGAAAATTTAGAGCACTACCAAAGATAATTACTATACTTAAATTTGAGCCAACTAAATTTAGTGCTTTGATCTTATGTCATTACTGAATACATGAAACATATAAAAGATGTCACGTAATTCTAAGAAAACTTTTGATATTTGTTTTCTTCTAAATTTGGATTGTAACAAAATGCTCGTTTTGGTGTATTACTCAAAATTAATATTTGTTATTAAATCGGAGGCTGCAAAAAGGGGAATTCAAAAGAAACGTTTATGATTAATTATCCTAATGCGTATAGAAACCAAAAATTGTGTTCGTGTATAATATAATATTTATGTAGTATTTAGGTCTATAGTACAAATTACAGGCTACAACTGTAGTATTTTATAAAAAATCGTCAACATGCACAAATTTGTTAACTTGATTAGCACCTAAAAACGCGTTAACTATTGGCCGCCCGGAATTTATTTTAAATTTGATCCCCTGCAGCCCTACGTCGAATTACAAATTGCTGTAGACATTGACTTCTATGGTCGAACAAAATAACGCCTAATTTGATATGTTCTTACACAGTAACTAGTGCGATTTCTACGTACTAAACCTAGATGTAGCTGTCGTTAAATTCGTTAAGACAGTTCTCAATGTGTTCGTTAATGTTTAGTTGGCTTAAATTATCATAAGTCGATTTGTAGCTATTTATCAATTCCAGCTCAAAGCATTGCATTGACCTGTGATGGTAGATTTCCCGTCGGTGATGCGCCTCAGCCCCAGCCTCCTCAGTGCCATCGACTGGTCCATGGGAGCCTGGGCTGATGGCATTTTGTCAGAAAACCTCATCAAGGTTCAGCACAACGTCGAAGTATCAAGAAATGATGAGCCGTCCTCATAATGGCACCAATCCGTTGCGGGTCGTCGCATTTCTCGCCATGTAAATGTCCATGTCGTGGTCAGTCCAATTGTCGGAAGTGTCGCAGTAATTGTTCAAGGTGTGAGTTGATCCGGCTGTCGAGTACCTGCCCAACACGGAAGACAATTAAAAAATTGAATTAAGCTCGCGAAGGTAATTTTAGCAAATACGGCGCTTTCGATCGAAAGTGATCGTGAAAAGGAAAATGACTTTCTATAAGGGAGCAAGTAGCCGTAGGATTGGATGCAACGATCCCGAGCACCGTTCTACTTACCGACTTCCTGGTCGATGGTTATGAATGTGCGTTCCGTTCAGGTGATCGCGGGATCTGGACCGCGGTCTCGATCGCCGTGTGCTCGATGCGATGCTCGTCGGGCCGTGTATCGACCCCGCGTACGAGGCACGCGACATGCGTTCCGATCCGGCGGTCAGCGACTGACGCGACTGTCGAAGCTCTGGCCGCGAATTGACTAAGTTTGTGGGAAATGCTGTGCCCAAGTAGCCGCGATGGGAGTTGTTTGAGAAACTGTGCTGCGACTGGCCGTCTGCTATCGATCTGGATATCAAATACAAGAAAATTAACGAAAAGGGTAGAAATTTAAATCAAAATACCGAACAAGATCGGTTTTGTACAGAGAAACTGCCAAAAAACTATTTGGCTGTAGATATTATTATAGTAGTAATTATTATGTAAACTTATAACATTTTGAAAGACTTGAATTAAATAATATCATCTCAAGAAAATCTTCAAATTTGTGCTTCAATGCTCTGACTGCTGCGCTACCGTGGCGATTTCTTAGATGCCTTAGGAAAATTCTTGTTTAAAACGAAATGATAGCAAATTTGATATAGCGTAATTTTATTTATGCTTACAAGTTTAGTTAAAAAAGGTCGTTAGGGGCAAACAGTTAAAATTAAAACAAAAATGAAAGAGAAATTGTGAAATAATTTTTAAGGAATTAAAAAAATACTTTTACATACGATGACATAGTTGAGACTTCCAACTTAATGAATATCAAAATGAGAATCCAAAGTTCGGTTTCTTAAAACCATCTATTTTAATTTTACCTTAAGGATATTTTTTAAATTTTTGTAATATAAGAATTTTTCGAATTGGAAATATATAACTATAAAACCAAGCACTTATGTATATCCTAGTAACTAGTGTAAAAAGAAGTTGCGTTTTAATTAATTGATTTTCATGTATATTAGGTCTTAATTCTAAAAAAATGAATACAAATACACAGAGTACAGATGCTCATTAAAAAGTCTTTTATCGATAATTCCGTTCAGAGTCAATCGTGCATGATAGTTGAACTTGAACCAATTAGTATTTTCAATTTTCGAAATTAAATTATGTTGAGCTCTAACGACTTCTATTTTATGGTTAATTAAAAGCACGTGCTTTTATATCGCCATTAAAACCCTTAAGTTTACCAAAACCATAAAACATTCCAAAAAGGTACTTACCGCGCCTTCCCGACTTTGCCCATTGCTGAAAAATGGGATGCGTGGCTCCGTAAATCGTCTTGATTATCCAGTGGATAAATCCTGGGTCGTGGAATCGATCTTCCACTGTACGCCGAAACCTGGTCCCAGTCCTGGAAGAAATCAAACAAAAGGGGAATTTAATGCATGTTAAGCGATCATTGCGGCTCCACCTTTGCGGGAACAATAAAAAGAATCCCACGGTTTGTTCATTTAAAAAATTGAGAAGGTAAACAACAGACCCACTTAAGTTGGCGGAATAAAATCCAGAGGACGAACAGTGCTCAGAGCTCCTCTCTGGAAGAGGAACGTTTTTGGGGCTTAATAATTAAAATGCACATTTACAGAGCCCGGGAATTAGCGCCTTGTCCACGAAGTCGCAAAATAATAAAAGCGGAATTTAAAAGAAATCGTGTGGAGAGCGCTAGGAGCCCCGAGCAAAAATTGGTAAGACAAATACGAACAAAATTTCAGCCCGTGCTGGTGTAAAGAGGAAAAATGAATTTTTAACGATTTTTTCTTTTATCGTCCTTAATGCTGTTACGTATTTTTTTCACTGGGAAGCACATGGCGCGTAATTGCCAATAAACTTATTGTTTCCGAGGGAGTGCACAGACTCATCTTAAAGGAGCTCCTCTAGAAACATTCAAATTATCGCGTTCGTTTTAAGGGGGGCGCCAAGGGCTAAGGACAGTGTAAATGTTGTTACGTGTCCTCGACTTGTTCTCAACTTTTTCCTGGGTTTTGCTTGCTTTCCTCTGGGTTACTCCGCCGAGGAATGGAGCAATAAGCCGTGAGTGATTCAATTACGGGCATATGCAGGATCTAGAGTTAGCTAGCTAGACTTTAAAGAGGTTGTGCAAATAAGTGAAAAAAGGGATTTAGTGAATTACATTCTTTTGAGAGCTGTTGAATTTGTACTTTTTAAGACTTTCATGCAAATAATTTGAGAGTTTTTTTTAAAGGATGTGGAGGAATATTTCGTAACAACCTGTGCGCGGTTGTTTGTTGAGAGTTATTTTTAAATTTCTTTGCAAATAAAATTTACTTTACAACTGTTAGTTTTTTTGATTAAGAAAATATTGCATTTTATATCCTTTTATTTGAATTTCTGTTTATCCAAATGTATACTTTTGAATTTTAAACTGGAAGCAGGATTTTAGTTTAACAAATTGTTTAGTTTAAATTAAAGTCCAAAAGTTCGTTCAATCATTTACCTAAATATGCGTGTACATATACATATTGTATAAGGTGATTCAAATGAAGTGTATTGATTCAGTTCATTTTCATTTTGCATTATCGATTCAATTTCCCGATGAGAGTACGAAAACCAAAGGAAGCTAAATGGAATTTAAAATTGTTTGATCAACTTTAATCCTGCGTAAAGTTTTAATTGGATGTGATAACAACGTAGTAAAATGTGATAGTATCTCTTTATAAAATCATTTTGAGTATGCCTAATTGAATTTTGTAAAATCTCATTTAGATATTCTTGAAAGGATATGCACAATTCGTGAATTAGTCTTAAACATTTTAAAGCTGATATCTATTTTTGCTGTCTTCTAAATATTTTAAGGATAATTATAGGCATGAGAATTTTATATTTATCTATGAAACATTTTAGTTTTTATCAGAATATATACCTTTAAAACAAAATTTTAATCCATTAGATACATTTAAAATCTTTCGTGTAATTGAAGGAATTTTTTTTTGTAATCTGTCTTTCCAAAATGTATCCCAAAAATACATGCTAAATTCAGATGTATTCTATAAATATAAAATATATGGTGACATAAATTTCTAATTCAGCTCCAAAGTACCTGATTTAATAGCTTCAGATAAGTCTCATTTAATTTAATCTAAAAGGTCCACTATCGCTCAGGTGCAAGGTAGATTTGAACATAATACGACAAACCATAAAAAACTCACCTTGTGATTGTTAAAAGCAGATAATGTGGCAATTGATCCAAGTGGTCCAGGGCTTCCGGTCGGTCCGCAACAATTGACTGGAAGTCCGCCGATTGGCAGAGGGCTCTTCTGCTGAGAATTGAGTGTCTGGAGCTTCCTCGAGCGCCTTTGGGGAAGTGAAAGAATGACAAAAAAAGATACATAAAAATCTCGAACTCAATAAATTGAATTGGAATTGACCAATTGAAGAAATCTATCACCTGCTGGCGGCAATAAACACGATCACAGCAACTATAATCGTTCCGCAGATGGCAGCACTTGCAGCTATAGTAATCTTGTCCATGTTCGAGGTTTGTGACGACACCGTCCGGACTTCCCGGCACTGGGAGTGCGGTACAGTTTCTGGGGTGACGTTCAGCTCCTCCAGGGATATCACACAGACAATGATGCACTCCTGCGAAGGCACGTTTTTAATTTTGAATTCCCTTTCGCTAGCTTCGAGCGGAGGTCCTTGCTTGAAGCTCTTCTCCCCGAACAGCCGGTAGACGACCCGGAATCCCAATATGTTGGCGGTGTCGGAGTCCCATTGAATTATCACCGAGCTGTCCTGCCGGAATGCATTTTTCACTTGCACCTCATTGGCGTCGTCTATGCGAGTGCCCCGCTGCGGCGGGAACCCCAGGACGAGGGGCGGCCGCTGCTGCTTGTGGGGGGAGCTGCTTTGCCGCCAGTTCGGTTGGTTTTTACCAATTGGCACTGAGCCAGATTGATGATGTCCTGTTGGCTTCACCTGCGAAAATTACCGGGCCAGAGCGTGAAAAACGGATACAAATGCTTAGCCTGACTGCAGACCATAAGTTCCCGAGGGATAACGAACTTACCGGAACAGCTGCCGTCGAGGATGGGGCCGGGGTGGTCGTTGGTGATGGGACCGCACTTGTGGAAACACTTGATGAAGTCGAATCTGTGACGATTGTGAATATTGTGGCTTTTGAAGTTGTTGCTGGAGTCGTTGTAGTTGTTGTTGTCGTTGTCGTCGTCGCTGTTGTTGCTGCCGGAGTTGTTGATGTTGTAGTCCTGGTGGTAGAGGTGGATTGGGTTGTTTTCGGCAACAGGGAATCCACAACTCCTACTGGCCCAGTAAGGTCCACTTCTGACTCTGGGCATGTCAACTCCTCTGGTTGAATCGAGTAGAATCCTCGATCACGAAACCGACTCGGCGATCCACAAAATTGGGGATTACGCTCTCGTGATGTTACCTTTTAAAAAATGTTTATTGTACATGTATTTCTTTTCCAGTAATTTCCGCAATAAATTTTTAATTCGAGGTAAAAATATTTAAAGCTACTTTTTGAAAATTATCCTTAACTTCCGATGTCTTTTTCAATTGTAATTTAATTTAAAAGTATGAAAAAGATTTTACACTAGGCAACTTAATGAATTTTGTTACAATAAGTTTGAAGTTTTATGGTTTTGATGCACAGAATTTCAAACATTAAAATAACCGCTTCATCAAACTCACCTGTAAATCTCCGTTGCGAATCCACTCAGCCACCCATCTCAATTTACAGTCACAGTGTAAAAATCTGCCGCCAAGAGACAGTCCACGAAGGGTTCGGTTAAGGTGACTTAGTGCCTTTTCGGGTACTGTTGGCAAAGGGTTGCCGTCCAGTGCAAGAAGAGCTATACTCGGGTTGCCGCGGAAGGCCACTTCTGGCAGTGCCGTGAGCAAATTAAAACCTATGTCCAGGACTCGTAACTCCTTGAGGGAGTGAATAGCACCAACTGGAAATTCTGCTAGCAAGTTGTTCAGGAGGCTGAGCGAGCTGAGGGATTTTCGGATGCCGGCAAAGGCTGTCTCTCCCAAAGTTTGAATTAAGTTTCGTTCCAAATTTAATGCAGTTAGCGAATCTAAATTTTCGAATGTTCGCACACCACTATTGCTCGGTAGCTCTTTTATACCATTTTGAGATAAGTCTAAAAATGCTAACGCCTTTAAGCCTCGCACACATTCAGGTACCCTCTTTTGCCGGGTTCCTTTCAAATTTAAATTTTTCAAACTTTTCTCCAATCCTTTGAAGGCACCTGCTGCAAGGGTGACGTTGTTGTCGTTCAATTTCAACGTTGATAACTTATCTAGTCCGTTAAAAGCGCTGTCCGGTACGCTATTAATTCGATTCTTTGAAAGATCTAGTAAATTCAAAATGCTCAATACTCTCAAAGCCCTTGCGGGCACCTCATCTAGTAGATTATCCTGCAAATTCAAATTCCTCAAAAACGTTTGTTGTCCCATAAAGGAGTTATCATCGATTTTCTTAATCTTACAACTACTCAACTGAACATTGTGCAGGCGAAGATTCACAAAAATTTCATCTTCTAATTTATCGATTGTCGAATTGTTCACATAGAGTAAATCGATTGGTTTATTCTTTGCGAATTTGTTTAAGGCATCTATGAGAAGTGGAAAGTCAACCTAGAATTTTGTACGAGGTTAGATTTGAGAAAAATAGTTAATAGGGGTTTAGGTTTACCTGATCGCACTGTACGGACAGTTCATGTCCCAAGTTGTAGGCACATATGCAAGACGTTTGCAGGTCAGGGACGTCACGCTGCCAGGGGCATTGGCCTAAAGTTGTATTTGCTGTGACTAGAAGTGTGGCCAGCGGGAACCATAAGTTGGTGTAACTTCTGTACGGCTGCATATTTTCGGAGTCCCGTTTCGTTTTCATAATAATGTTGTGGGGGGTTGCATTTACTGTAAATTAAAATAAAAAATTCAAAGTTAATATGATTTTTATATGACTCGGTAGGTGTAGTGAGCTTCATTATATTTCATTTTTATCTTATGAATATGAAACCTTTTTGCTGACAAGCACGATTACATACTTGCAATTAATTCAACTAAGAATTTGTAATTATCTATAAAAATATAAGAAATATCCAATGACGGTGAGAGCTTTAAGACCTTAAGCAATCATCAGATGCAAATATTACTGAAATCAATTTTTGAATATTGTTGGTTGCAACATATGTACATATTTTTAGATGAAATAATTTGGTTCATAAAAAAAATTTTCCCAAAATGTTACGTATGCTTTTAATAACTTTGAATAAGAATGCTTTTTAAAATATGTGTTAGTTAGTGATAAAAAGTACTCATCAAGATTTTCCTTAATCTTTATAATTCACGTAATTTTTGGAATACAAATCTGAAATGAATAGCAGCAAAAATGTATGCATTTTGCTTGAATATCTAAAAAATTTTTAAATATTAAAAAGCTGTGATGACATAGACCACTTGCGAGTACCTTCAATACTTTACTTGTAACATGACCTAAAAAGAGGAATTCGGGAGCAATTTACCACAGAACGTATTCCTATACCCTTTCATGAGCTTAGCCAATTTAGTTCTAGCCTATGCCTGCACTCTCCGAATAAATGGAGCAATAAAGCTCCAGGTGATATAAACGAATTATTAATGGAACGTCCTTTTTAAGCACTTGTTTACCAAAATTCCCATTTCTCTCCGAAAAAACCGCAGCCCCATCACCTGAGGTGCATGTTCCAGCAAAGTTGGAGTGACTCACTTCGATGCATAGGGTATAAAAATAAAAATTCCCTGACCCCCTCGTCTAAGTGAAATACCTTTCTGTGTGTGCTCCAGATGGGCCACCAGGACATCGCTGGCGGGTGCGGTGTGGCCGCAGCTTTAAAGGAACCTGCCCAGGTCCCTATAAAGCGAAAAACAGCGTTCACCAGCTCCAACTGGAGCTCCCTCAGAGGCTCCATGGGGCATGGACATGCATTTTCACATGAAAATTTTATCCATTTTTGCAGAGAGTGTGTTTGGACACTTTTTCCGCTTGTGTATCAAGTGGAGCCTGGATGGGGACTTATTGTTGGAATGGCATCCAGGCACGGGTTCGCAAGGAGCATCCAGAGCAATTTACGAGCGCATATTGTTATGATAAGAGGAACTATTTGTCCTTCTTTGGGGAAAAGAATTCACGTCGGTTTGAAAGCGAATTTGTGTGCTAATGCTTCTTGGGACGAACGTTTCGAGCGTGGCGAACACTTTCTTCCAGTCCTTGGTGCTGAATCTAAAATGCTTTTTAGAAGATTTAAGAGATCGTGTCGTATTTATGCGGAACTTCATGAATATCTGAAGATATTGTGCATCTGAAATAAATTGTATAGGGTGGTTGAATTAGCCCCCTTTCATTCATCCAACGTTCGAGTGATGCTAGAGGTCCAACATAAAGCGTGAGCCGAAACCTCATCGTGAAATTTTGCTTTTCATTGGCGATAACCACTCGAACCCACTTACCCTTCGGCCAAGAGGAAAAGTTCAACCAGTTCACTTGAAACTGATTCCATGAGCTAATTAAGCTTGAATAGGACTACTTCGTCGATCCTCATCTTTTCAGTCAATCACGTCTCTACTGATTTATCGGAGAGTCCCAATCCGATTCAATTTCCATAGACCGGACGAGATATTCGCCTGGTACCCCTTTATACATCTGGTCTACCACATTTCGAATTCCTGCTCCACTAGTTCTTCTTGGAATTCCTCAAGTGGAGCATATGTGGAGCCATTAGATAATCGTAAGGCATCAAAGTCAATAACGATGCTTGGACTGACTACAGGGATATCGAATTGAAAATGAAAGGAATTCGAGATGAACGTAATACATCTACATCTAGCAATCGAATATCGAACTTGGGGGAAAAAAAATACTCGATTCCAGAATTCCCACACTCCTGGACATAGTATGGTGCAGCAACAGTTGGTCTGAATTTTTAAAAGAGGAATTTATAAAGCAATCGCATGTGCTGAGAATAAACAAACAAGAACACGCTCGAGCCAAGGAATTTTACCCATTTTATAAAACTAAATTTCATCTTCGTCGTCACGTAAAACTCTCCCCTTTTTTCTTTCTCAATCTCCAAACAATTGCTGTTTGCATGACTGCTCGTATTATTTCACCCACACTTCGTTTGCCCGAAATCTCTTCTCACATGCAAAAAAAATATCTTCACCGAAAACAACTTCCGAACTTCGGATAGGGATGGATGCTGGAGAATGCACGAAAAAGAAAAGAAGCACTTTAGAATAAGAAAAGATTGTCACCCAGCCTGGAAAAACAACAGTAGCGGAAAAGTCTGTCCTCGGCGAGAAAGAGAAATGTGAACTCGAAGGAAAATTCTATTAAATTTCCAGGACAATGCAATTTCTGCAGCAACATCTTACAAAGGGAAGTCTCCGGCATGAGCGCCTGAGAAGATTTTATCCATCTGCCAATTTGTTTGCCATCGCCAAGGGCTCCGGTGTCCTTCGAGTGTAAAAAATTACGAAAATTCAGCATCGAAAAGGATTAATGCCCTGCCTGAGATTGTAGGGAGAAATCACTTTTCATGATAAATTGCCGGGAAGTACTCGATTTTGAAGGATGGGTTTTTGTTGTGGAATACGTATACTTCTCCGAATTACCTTTTCTACAGGAAGATGTATTGCACTTCGAAATCCGAGAAGTTCCGCCCCAAAGAGCTTAACTTGCAGTAAGCCCTGTAGAAATTTATAAAAACAAATTCATAGAGTAATATTTTATGATGCAATACATTTCTCAATAATCCTTATGAGGATTTCTGCGTTTATCGAAAAATTTATTCTCAAAGTTTTATCAGATATTAAGTGGTGCACATAAACTTATCCACTTTAAAAGCTTCTATATTGATCTCTAGAGAATCAGGCAAGTACCTAATAAACTCGTAATAACTATTTTATTGGGAATTTCCGTCTCATATGAGTTCAAGACAGTACGATTCAGGGAATAACTATCCACCTTAGTGGAAGAAGAAGAAGAATTTTATCATTTTGAGTTGGCTTCCTTCTTAAAATTAAAATTTAAGCTTTTCAAATTATTTCGAACTGGCTTTTAATATTACTCCTTTGAATTTTAACCTTCAACCAGAATAGTTGGAATCTCATAATTAAGCTGCAAACGGCTTTATTCATTTTTTGTTATTCTAGTGTAATTAATCTACACATGTCTGAATAAATGTCCGCTGCGCCAATTTTGCTTTGAAAAGAATCCTTTTTTGATTTGATAGTATACCATATTTTGTACAGTTGGAAATATAAAAGTGCTTTTTTTTCCAAACAAATGTAAAACTCTAATACTAAAAACAAAAGATATTATAATTACAAAATGTGCTAATAGATAGGTATAGTAAAAGTACAGGATTTATTGTATTGAAATTTTTTTTTAAATTCATATGCACTAGCTTTCCAATTAATATCAAATGTTTTTCTGATGTAAAATTGTCCAAAGGAAAACTTCCCAAAACTAAAGTTTTATTTTCTATTTTATGCTATTGCATGAATTGCTTATTGAAAGTCAGCCCGAACTAAATTGACTTGAATTTAACAACATCCTGCAGTACTCATTTCCTTCTTGTTACGGCTCTTGACCTTTTAACACTTTTTCCCTATTCCTTTCCTTAATTGGCTGACTTCACTACGACGACTGCTTCCTCCGGATTTTCCGTTTCAGTATATAAAAATTCAGTTGCCGCCACCACCCGAGTCCTAAACATGAGTTTTCATAAATTAAATAAATTCCGGGAGGGGCCACTTAAACACGGATGAGGAGCACCCAAAAGACGTTTCCCAACCAATCGAGTTACGATGTAATCTTCCCTTTTCCTGCAGGAGAACGTCAGGTTGCTGCCGGCAAAGCACCGATTTGTACATCCTGAAGTGCGACATAAATCAGGAAATTGAACTCGAGGGTGATTAACCCATTTCACTGTACCTCTCTGAGGAAGACGTCTTCGAGTCGAGTTGAAGAAGTCTCACCTTTTCTTTCTTATTTTTTTTTTTCCTTGCTGTACCGGTGTGACATCTTGTTCACGTGGAGGACCAAGATATCTGCTTAGAGTCGGATATAAGTGCGATGCAGCCTCACTCAGGTAGAAAATAAGTAGATGGGTGAAGGTTGCCAAGACACGGTGCATTGCTCTAATTCTGCGAGCAAATAGCACAAGAAGTCCTCATTTCTTATCACTTGTGCCGTTAAGATTGGAGCATCTCTCCAAGATGTTTAGAAGTCGCCACCTCGCCAGACCCGTTCCAAGACATGCCGCCAAAAGGCTAGTTGGGCTGATTCTTAACTGGAGCCAGGTTACGGGAGTGATAGTGCAGTTGCAGGTGCCTAGGAGGCGCAAACCTGGATCTTATGGTATCTGGACACCACCTGATTCACTTACGGATATCTATAGCCACAAAATCCTGTTCGCCGGAGTCCCGTGACTTCGTTTTTGTATAACAGTCTTTAAGACCTGGTTTGGGGCCAACACTGTCCAACTATCGGACTATCGACCACGACAAAGTTGGATGGATAATGGTCCGAACGCCATTGATGCAATTGATTGGCCCAAACCAGTCCCGGGACCCACGGTAGCCAGTTATAGAGGCGCTGTGTTTTCATTTGTTCAATCGATCAAAGATTTATCCGTCTATCGTAACTCTCAGGTCGTTGGCTCGTCGATTAAGATTAAGATGTGGAAAAGAACAGTTCCCTAATAGTTGTAAGACGCATTCGATGCTATTCAATTCGACACGGCTAATTGGAAATGGCCGCTGTGAAAGGAGCACAATTTTGCCTTGAAGGTCAGAGAATTTTGCCCGGAGCAGTTTTGCGGAATTAATTGCAATTGAACGTCGGTTGGCTTGGTGATGTAAATTTAGTAAGATAGCCATGAATGTCATGGAACCTTTGCATGCTACCTTTACCATTTTAAACAGCAGTTACAATTTGATTCGTTTAGTGTTAGACGCTGCTAATTGCCCTCAGCTAAACACAAGGATAATAACCAGCTGCTTTAGTTGATTCTATCCGTAAATAATTCCAGCGACTCCCCGTGATTGGATCAATGCGAATTGCAATATCTAACAACCTTGCAAGTACGCTTTTTAAAAAAAATTTCATCAAGGGTGAATAATTACAAATGAAATATGGTAATCCTTCATTATTCGCTACAATCTGTTTTTTTGTTTTAGAGTGAAATGCCTTGCATTTATAAAATAATATATACTTCATAAAAACTGCAATTAGTAAGAGACTAATTTATCCTTTGCTAAAATTTGGGAAAAAAGTCGAACTAAATTAAAAAATTCAATTATTTAGCCACCCACCTCACAATATACGTTTTGTGAGTTCGGAATATTTATTAGCTTAAACTACTGAAATTAAGTGATAAAACTGAGTTCGGGATAAATTCAATTCCATATAAAATTTATATTCAGTACCTATCCAACTATGGTATCTATAAAAATATTCTCCTATTTGAGTAAAAGCAATTAAATTCTTTTTAATACGTAATGAGACCAAAATTTCCCTGCAGCCAATTAGTAAGATTTTGCGGCTTTGTTTTTAATTCATTAAAACGATTGGCTTAAAAATAGTATGAGGAGCTGCCGCCGTACTTTTCTAATTAATTATGATATATTTTATTAACTTTTAAAAGGAATGACATTAATCAAAAATTATGTATAATGGAACAATTTGAGGAATTTTTCAATATGGAGTTTTAAACAAGTGGTAGATTATTTCTGTAACATTTTTTTTGTAGATTATATTTCGTTAATAAAAATATGCAATCCATGTTTTCGAGGAAAACAAAGTTAAAAAAAAAACAAAGCGAGCTAATAAAATACATCAATTCATCAACTTTAATTTGAAATTAATAATATTTATAATTAATTTAATTAGTTATCCAAGCTAACAACATCGTAAAAGGCATCATCAGTGAATCTGATTCAGAAAGTATAAGAGAAGACATAATAATGTTGCATCATCTGAAAGATCTCAACAATAGTTGAAATTTGTCTGTTTTCTATAAATCATCTTCGTTAAGGAAGTTGCAACGCTTGTAAAATCAAATTGTGGCATGTAATTACCTGTTGAAGGGTTATGTGACTACGCAGTCCGCCTCCCTTTAATTATAATTCCCATGAAAACATTTTCCTGTTTCTGTTCCAGTAGGCTTTTAACCAGCATTTCCTTATAAATTACTCGTTCCTTGCAGGTCACTGGTACTTATGTATCTGAGATATAGTTGCTGAAATTTTTAAATCACAGCAACTTTCCTAATTCGACACATGAGCAGACTACCTAACTGAGTACAAACGTCTTAAGCTTAGACTCGTCAAACACCGCTTAAATAACCTCAGGCTTCGCCAATTATGCGAACCCTGGTGAAAGAAAGGTGTCCACCGACGACTATGTTTTTATGTCTTTCGTTGCTGCCTTACTGTTGGCGTTAAGTAATAAGTGGGATTAAGATTTTTATAAATTCATAAAATAATATAAAAAGGTACGAGTGTATGTCCACCGACCAGGTGTATAGTAACTGACTTATGTTACAGCGCACCAAAGAATTTGCTTGTTGCAACATAAAATGTGGGTACGGCACCTTTGGCGCAGTCAAGAATTTAATTTTTCTGCGGAAAATCTGAAATATCTGAGGCCAGTCGAAAAACTTCATATATCCAATTAAGGCTAGTCCGCGTGTGGCCTTTCGAATTGGTTCACATGAAGATTTTATGAAATATGAAAAAAGTGAAGTGGCAGTGAGTCGGCATGAGCGTTTGCTTTCGTTACAAATCGATTATGGAAATTTCGCTGCAACGGACGGTGCCGTGTGGAAAATGCATTTCTGCGGATCATAATGGACCAAATATCTTCGCTTTTTACCGAACCATAGATGATACCAATTGGTACCCACTCAATTTTGAAAGCCGAGTTATGGGGAAAATTATTTTATTAAGAAAAACCTTTCTCTCAAGAAGATTGGAATTATTGCAATTGTAATCAATAGTGGAATTTATAGCTCTGACCGTAGCATCACTTGACTTTTATCTACAATCCACTGGAATCTACTTGGACTTTTATAGTTTCGAGTACCTTCCTTCGAGTTGAAAAATTGGGTGGGTGAATTAAAAAAGTTTTTCCCGAATTAAGGGAGAAGTTTTAAATAATTCTTCGAAAGTAGTGGCCTTTCCCTGACCACCTGCAGGAGCACAGTTTGCTCCTTCAAGCAGAATAATTTCTTTTTAAGCATTTTTTTCTTATACGATAGGTAAGAGCTACGAAGAAATAGATAAACGCTCAACTGAATCGCTTACTTTCTTTCGAACTTAAAGATTTTTTCTTATACCATAAGATGATTTCAACTGGGCCTTAGACTCGCATCTTTGTGCTTTCCCGTGAAATAAGATGTAACCGCAGTTAAGACAATCGCGGGAAAAAATTCAAATTATGGGAGTCGTGCGAAAGTGTGATTACTCATTGGAGGGTATAATCCTCGGTTTTATGGTGGCGTTTATGGATTTGCAATTGAAGTGATTGCATCTGTGGGTGTGCGACACGCCATGTCAAAACTATGCCGATTCAAACGTCTTTTTTCGCGCTCATTTACCGCTTTTTAGATATGCCCCAGTTGTCGTGAATCTTTCGTGTCAAGGGAATTTTGTCGTTCACCTAGACATTGGAAGCTGATTGCATCTTTTCAACGATTATTGCACGCATCAAAAGATATAAAAATGTCCCCTCATTATGGACAGGGAATGGAGTTTTTATACTTATGGGTAAAGTTTTTACAAACCTAAACATGACACGGTTTTATGCGGAACAAATTGCGCTGAAGGAGTGGTGTGTTTTCAAGAATGGTGCGAATGCCTTCAAAAACAACCTTGAACAATATATAAATACAAAATTGTAAAAAATTACATCTCTGGTAACTAACATTGTTAGACATTTTACACTCATAAAAATATTCAAAGATTGCAACTATATAAAGTTAATCAATATTTGCTTTTCCTATAAATTGAACTATCATCCATTAAAACTTTACAACCAACACGTATAACAACGTGCAAGAGTATCGAAGTCATTTACTTTTATAGTCGTCTACTTTGCGCCTTACTTTTAAACTTCTTCAAATGCTAATGTAGTGTAAAACGTAGTTAAATTTTAAAAGTTGTCCTTAACTTATCATGCGGATATTGTTGTAAAAAGTTTCATTACGTAAAATAAAAACAGATATGTAATCGTTTTTACGACTTTTCTTTTGGGGAAACTTCATGATATTTTCCAATAAAATTGGCAGTTCACGTAAATGCTTTCGGGTGGAGCAATAATAGTCTAAAAAAACTACCTTTTTTTGGAAGAAAGTTTATGCAATACGCAAAATGTTGGTAATGGTTTTTGGGTACATATTTTATTATATTTTTAAGAAATATCCACTTATTTCTGTCAAACAAATCGGCACTGAAATTCCATGATTCTTCGGCTTATATTAATTTAATTATTATGAAAGAAAGAAGTGTAATTGAAGAGTATGCAAACAAGGACAAATATCGAATTCCAGCTTGTTATTTATATTAAATCTAATCTGGTCTTTGCAATTACCCTTTTGGCTCTAGTTAATCGTAAGAAAGTTTCTGCGCAAACTTTAAATCTATGCACATCAAATAAAACAATAAGTAGGTATTTCATTTTAAATCGTAGTTGTGTCATTTCATTGCTCTGTCCAAGTTTTGCAAGATCCGGTTCGTAAGAAAGATTTATAAAAATTGATCATGTTAAATCCGAAATAACTATGATCGTGAAAATCCCCAACCGTGTTCAAAATTTAAATACAGGCCAAAGCCGGTAAATTTGAGACTTTATAAGTTGGCGGACAGTGTGTTTCACGGTGGATCTATCCGTCAAATAATCAGCGGATTTTACGATTATAATCAGATTAAACGCTCGGGAGATAACTAGCGATTTCTGTCGCTTGATTACCCTCACACAATGGCCGTAAGATGTGCAATCACCAAGAAAACATTTTGCGGTGATCTGCAAGAGGCTCGCCGCGACCATGTCACGTCTTCGCGGGTACCTGCGACCAAAGAAACCAGATATTGTGCGGTATCTAACTGTAAATGCGCTGCTCGGATGCTGGTCCAGAGATGAAGCTGGAGAGAGATCGCGGCACAGCTAAAGATATTCTTGGAAATTGCATTTTGTTTCGCCGTTTTGTCGCCGCGGTGTGCAATCGACAGAATCGAGAGGTGCGGAAAAGGCGTTCACTGCTAAACGCTCACCTGGTGCCAGGATAGTGCTAAAAAACCACTTGGGCATTTTTGGTGTCAGTCTGGAAATGTCCAAATGCCTGAACGAATGTTGATTTACTCATTGCATTCCACGGATGCTGCTGGCCAAGTCGTATCACATTTTTGGCGTGCAACTTCTTCCGCGGCACGTTTCTCTGCAGGTGATTAATTTCATGGTTACAAGACGTTTTTCTTGAGGCGATGTCGGAGCAGTCTTAAGAAAAAATTATCCGGCCGTGCCATTGAAGTGACGAAGCCAAACATTGGTGGCCAGCCATCTTCCCTGGTGATTGATATTCCTTTGGTGTCACGGAAATTGAGGAGAAACAGTTTAGGGGTCAGTGCGGCCACTTTTGGTTTCTGGTCACGTCTATAATGAACCTTCCCAAATAATCGCTTTCGTGCTTAACTAAAAAATTTAAACAAAAATAAGACATAAATTACTGCGGGACGTTAGGGAAGAAGTATTCGCTCTAATCTGCCTGCATCCTTCGCGCAATAAACGTTTTAGTAGGGGAGGATGTGCCCGAGACATCCCTGTCAGGATGTTTAAATTTTTCACGACTTCAATTTAATGCTTCCCCGGTCGTTAGAGACACTTCCTGGGGAAGTTTGGACATTTTCGAGGATTTATTCACCATAAGTTGTCTTAATTATGTATTTGAAATTTCTTACAGAACAGAACAAGTAAGGGTTTATTATTAAATCCTAAGGTTAATTAATAGTGGGATATAGATTCAAAACTTTTAAAATTCAACTAATATCACGGTTAATCTTTTTCTAATTCATTAATTTTATTCAAGTGAAGCACTTTAAAATTATGCTGTCTATCATAGTGTCATACAATTCTTTGAATTTCTAGAAGAGGTTTTTACAGACATATTCGTTTTGTACAAAATATTTAAATTACAATCCTTCATCGTACTCAGGTACGGAGTGTTTAGAACATTCCGTAGCTATTTAAAGATAGCACCTATTCTGGTGAAAATAGTCTCAGTTAAATTTTGAGGAAATATAACAACAATATTACTAGTATAAAGTGCTTCTCTAATTTTTAACAGTAACATATAGTACAATAATCACTTCAGTCTCGAGAGTAAAGTCATGTACAAATTTCAGTTTTTTTTTGGGGCATGGACTGTGTAACGCAAAACGATTTGATGATTTTGCTCTAATTTTATATTTCACTTATATATTCAATTTATTGTATTTTTGAGTTTTGACAATTCAGATGTTTAATATGAAAGTTCAATTATATATTTCATTCTAAATATTTGGAAATTGCTAAGGGTAAAGTTATCTCGTTATTTTTGTTAAGTTTAAGGATAAAAAGAAAATTATAACAATATTACGAAAGTGATCTCACAAAATACAAGTTGAAATTTCAGTGCACAAGTTTTGGTTTTCAATTGTATCTAACACCATATTATTGTTAAATGCAAAATACTACAATATAACATGTATCATAGTGACACAGTAACGTAAATTTTGTAGAAGGATTTTTCAAAATTTATTCTTTTAGAGAATGCAAAAATAAATCCAAAGATAATAATCCGCCTTGATATACAAAGTTAAAAGTTGTTCACGTAAACCATAAATGTCATTCTATAGTCGAAACATTTTCGAAGGATTTCCAAAACTATTGCCTGTTACAAATCGGAAGCGAAAGTAAGGCACGTCTCCAAAGTACAACAAAGAGGCGGGAATATAGGGCATATGCTAATGTTACAGCATAAAAGATTTCGCCTGCTTTTATTTGTGGTTCCACCAAAAAAATATATTGGCACCAATGCCGCTGTGGTGGATAACATCACCTGTCCTCAAAATTTGTGCAAATTTGACACCCAACTAGAAATGACGTGCATGCATATCTCGTCACCCCCTCAGTAAAATTGGATTTTCTCGAAAGCATATTCGTGCCGGAGCAAAATATTTTACGGAGCCCCTTACACACTCAGTTTTCCATTTTCCACCACGAATTTTTTATAATAAAACAAGGAACCGGATGCACACCCGCACCCATTTACATCCGCCAATTTTTTGCATTGTTGCTAGTCAAAAACCTAAGCCCGGCCTGGACAGTGCTCTTGGAATAAATAAATGTTTTTTGCATAATTTCCCAATGGCTTAGCGGGTCCCGTCTCCAGAAAATTTGATTTCTGCTCCCAGGTGAAATGGATTTTCGGCTCGAGATAGAACTGTGAGTAGTCAGATGGATGCAGGATCCTGGTAAAGTGGTGGAACGCTGGGGGAGTCTGATGATTTGCACTTGAACTGGGCAAAAATTAAGGGATGGTTCGGCAGGTACACATATGTACATTACCACTGATAAGGGAGGATTGATGGGGCAGAGATTGGTTCGTTATTACTGAATTAATTTTAGTTCATTTCACCGGCCTATTGGGGATACCAAACCCCATGATTGGGGGCAATACGATGAAAATGTCCAATTAATTCGATGAAACCAAATGGGTTGGTTCACAACGTTCATCGAAAGGAGTTGTTGGTTGCCAGTTTCGGTTTACAGATATTGATTTGGTCTGTCAGAGTCAGGACGTATGCAGGGGTTATAAATTGCGAGAGAAAATGTTTTCCTCATTTGCGTATAAAAATCATTAAAATACAAAAACCTTATCAAGTTTCCTCGATATCAGTTTTGTCAACATTTTAAGTATTAAACCATTGTTTTTTCAGAAGCGATTTTAAATAAACAGAACATTTCAAGTTTCAGCACGTGTATAAGGTTGAATTGAAACTAAAGCAGTTTATATCAGCTATTATTTTTAATTGCATGAAAATGTGAACGTACTTACATTTAGACGACGGTTTTACTCTGTTTGAGAAATTCTACGCTTCTTTCTTGCAGCTTCAATTTATATGACTAGGGTTTTAAAAAAAATCCTTAAAGAGGTTCTTCTAAAAGCCGTATTTCATTCATTTTGGTGCTATTATTAACCACTTTGCAACAAAGAGAAAATTTTGAATTTTGCTGCTGAATTTTTTTAAACCTTTGAAAATGAATTTTGACTCGACAATTTTCAGATATTGATACTAAAACATTTTCGATTTATCTTAATTTGGTCTTTGGTCTATCAACGTTGCAAATTCATTCAAAAAAGAGCTAAACGAATTTAGTGATGCATAACTTGTCTTTTTGAAAATCTGATAATGGGATATAGGATGATTGAATAATTTATCTTAAATAGTAAATAATATTTGTTTTGGCTCACATATTAAGTACATGACTATTCAAAACTTAATTCATTTAAAAAAGGCACCTACACATAATGTAAAATTAATTGAATTTCCCATTTTAAAAGTGGCAAACTATATGGTTGCTTTCAGCACGAAAACCTCTAATCATCCCCTTAATGCAGTTCTCTTAATTTTAACGATCCTGATAAGTTTTCCAATCACCGAGATATCTCAGAAATAATGGTAAAACTACTTCGTGCAGTCGCCCTGATACTGTGCTCATTGGGTACATCTGTTCACCTTCAAGAAGTATCAAAAAGAAACAAAAGTTTTCCCTTAGAAACCATTCAGTTGATTGCCGAAGTTTTCTTCCTTCTCCACTTCATTTGCAATTCTGCTCATTATCCTAATCCAGTCAAAACACACCCCTATCGCGAGTGTTCCGCTCAATTTCGCGGATATTCGGGGGAGGTTATGCCCCAAAAATGGCCAATCTTGTCCTGGATACAGAAGAGGATAGGGGGAACAGAATGTATCGCAGAGTCGCTCTAGTCAGTTGCAACTAATGTGGTCCGGGTTCGTTCCGACTGCACCAGCGGTGTCTGCGAAACCACCTCAAGAAATAGGTCACTCATGCTTACGACGTTACTAACAGTTTACGAGCGCTGGATCCGAGCCCCTGCCATAATCAGCGCTCCACGGCTACCGAGGTGCGCTTGTTAGGTCTTCTCCCAATTGCCCAGGTGAGTTAAGTATTTTCTTTTCAGCCTACCTGCATTCGAGCGGTGCAGCAGCAGTAGAACTTAAGTGGGAGAAGCAGCAACTCTAGAAATCGCCCGAATGTGCTTACACACATCACCAAGTAACGCTTAACAAGTAGAACGTGAAAATATGAAGATGAAACATTTTTCTACTAACGGGAGCAAGCCAAGAGAAACGCTAAAAGGTGGAGAACTCGTCTCTAATGACGGACACGTCTGATACCTGGGGACCACCTTAAGTGATACTCCTCCAAGGAGACCGCTTACATCGTAAGTGATAAGTCATAGTTACTCCCGCAGCCGGGATAGGCTCGTTTTGCTATAGAATAAATTTAGGTTTGTGGAGTCCGAGTTGGGACTAGTTTCTGGCATAAATTACCAATTACCAGCCCCAACGGTTAGATACAATCAATTTCGTCTTCGCTTTGAATTGAGTGATTATCTTTAGGTTCCCAAAGGAATTATCTTCCTGAAATTATAATATAAAATCGAATATCTAAAAGTCTAAATTTCATATAGTGTGGGTTGGTCAAATTAAGTGGCTCGTGTACCGAATTTTGGTAAGCTGCTCTAAGTATTAAATTACGTAGGTCGACAAATAAAAATAAATTTTCTCTTTTCGAATTTGGTAAATGTTGTGACATCCTAATTATTAATCTATATTCCCACATCACATCAGGATGAAATTGCGTATAAATTGAAGTACGCAAATGAAATAAGAGTGTGTACTCTGCATTCCTGTTATTTACAATTATCCTTACATGCAATTAAGAACGTATATATTCAAATAATATAACTTTGTCAAAACTTTTACTTATATTCTTCAAAGTTTCTGTTAAAGGTAGTTGCGACAGGTTCGATTAGGAAAATTAAACTGACGCTTATTTTAACGACACCTACCGTATAAATTTCCCAAATTGAAATTATATGTCTTCTATTACTCGAAAACGCTAATTATACTCGTACCTTGAAAGAATTTATCGCTCGATATAAGTAAGCATATCTGTATCTAGAAGAATTATTCATTCTCGAAATTTAATTCTCCAATCCTTGGTTATTCCTAGGGCTCTACGGTCAACTACTTACGTAAAGTTAGCAAAATTAATTGAAATACAGGCATCAAATTATGTGATTAGATTTTTGATCTTAAACTCGAATAATCATACAGTAAATTAGTCGATTAATTTGTACCAATTTAATCCTAATAAAATTATTACGGCTCGATTGATCATATGAACGATTGATTAATCGATATATTAAAATTTTATTGCTTTCCTATTAGATGTTATTAATAAGAAAGTGAGCAAACCCAATTATTGTGCACGTTACTGTCTCAAGTGCATCAGTCTGAAATGAAACGACCACTAGAACATTCCTCGAGACGCTTCTAAATCTCGTAGTCTTGGTTGCCGTAATACTAACCTACCTGGTTTATGGAATGGAGGTGAATAGCACACACTCGTTACAGCGATAATAATTAAAAATTGAGTTAATTATCACGTGAGTGAGTCAGTAACCTTAAAAGTTTATTGTTGTGGATAGTTTTCAGTCGCTCGGAACAGCACGGGGAACAGATTGATTTATGGGTTACGGGCAGCATCTTGGTTAATTACTGAAAGATGCTTCGAAGACGAGTCGGAACAACTGCAAAAATACGTTAAACGGCGAACTCGTTTCATAATGTTGCGGGATGAGCTGACCTTTCGCTAACCCTTTCTGCCCGCATTAAATTGCGATATAGATCAATTTTTATGGGCGATGTGGTGGGAAGATATCTTGCAATTACGATGCTCTGATATTGGCATTTTTTTGCTTCACCAATCTGTTAAGTTCTACGGATAAGGGAAGGACAAATGAAATTTATTTCAACAGGATAAAAACTTCTTAAGGAAGATTTCTTTCGTTTATGGGTACTGCTTACTTTTATAGTAGGTTTTTAGATACCACATATTTCGTTCTTCATTTATTTCACCTTTATATATATATTGAAACGAATGGTTTAATGACCTTACTTAATCCATTTTAAATAATTATAGTAGAAGTAAGTTAAAATCATGTTAAACTACCGAAAAGAACTTGAGTCTTACAGGAGATTAAATATGTTTTCCTCTAATTTTTGATATTAAAAATGTAGACATATAAACACGACTTTGATAGTTTATCAAATTTTAGCTTGAAGTCGTCTGATAAGTTTTGATTTGATAAATATTCCCACAAGAATTTCAAACTTGTAACCAGATTTTTACTTCAGAAAATTTTATCAAAAAGTTAGCAGACAGGACTACATTTATTAAAGTCAAACTGAATTGGTAAGTTCGGTTTAAGATAATTAAAATTATATTTTTTTCGAGATTGGTTTTTAAAATTTAATGCAGTTTCGATGCAGAAAATAAAACCTTAAAGCACTCATAAATATCAGATAATTTGTTGTTTCTGATAAATGAATAAGGAATATGCTTCCGACCTAACCGCTTAAATATACCATTAGTGTTCACTGAACAATTTTAATCGAAGTGTTAAAGTATAATTAAATTTTACTTCACTACTATTTTTGGTATGAGAGACACTCTCTTGAAGTTTTGAAACTTGCGTTTCCACTAAAGAATTAAAATTAGCACCTGAGCGTCTATTAAAGTTCGACAGTCTGCAGCATGAGTGCATTGAAAAAAAACCTCTCATTCCATTTTGCGAAGAAACTCAATTTGCCTGCATGCAAAGTGCAAAATTGAGACAAAGAAGCATTTAACAGGTGGAAAACTGTTTGAGTACCCCATCCAGAGCAGACATCGACGGGAGTCCTTTGAGGAGGCTCCTGTCATGTAAATTGTTCGACGTTCGACTGGAGCCGCCGTTTAATCGAGCGAAAATCAAAATAAAACGTTCATTCGTAAAGGACGCTGCTCAATGGAGCAATTAGCGATGATTGGAAACAGATACAGATGCATACTGAGACAGGCTCATGATTTCGGCAGCAGTCAGCTGTAAGAAATCATTTGTCCTTAACATGAGCAAGACAGTGGATGACCCACTTCGAAATCGGTCGTAAGACGGCCCTCAACTTGGCGTTTATCGCCCGTCGAAGTAATATTCCCGGGGGCTCGTGCCACTTTAAAACCCTCGTAAAACTAACTCTCATCTGAGGGCAATACACCGGCGAAATGGAAACTGCTTTACGACCCCATTGTCCTGGGTTGTTATTAATGGCGAGCGCCCTCGTAAAGGCTAACATACGAAACATAGTTGAAAGTTTGAGTGCTTCTTGGCACGGTTACCATACACCGTCTTTTATTGCTAATAACGTTGACGTGCTAAGCGTTCAACTGAACAAAACAAAAACATATAGCGAAAAGAAAGAAAAAAAAAGATTAGCTTCCTTCATGCCGTTCCGGATGATTCCAGTTAATAAGCTTGAGGACAATAAACGAAAAGACGATTTTCCATCGATTTATTTCGCAATCCAAACAGTTTGAGGACATAAAGCACCTTGACGGTGCACAAAGGTTCATTTCACTGTAAGACTGCTTGGGATATTGGCAAACATGAAACCCTTCTGCACAGTAAAACTTACGCAACTGCAGATTGGCTAGCAAACAATCCTTCCATCGTTGGCATTCTCGAAAATCCCATTTTATGTGGCTCCTTGAGGAGCTCTCCCCGCAAGAGGTTAACGTTGTTCAATTAAAAGTGAACTCGTATATACTAAACTTTTCCTATTTCCTGATTGAGTTCGTTTGACGTCATGCTGCAGGGCTATTTTTATCCAGTTCGGATACATCCGGCACGGGCGCACTTACCTTCTAATTATTCCAGGCTCCTGATATACATATGTATCTAACCTCAATCTAGCTCTATATAAAATTCCAGACTTTTTCGTCGTGTGGTTCACCTTTCTGTGGAATTTGCCACTTTTAAAATGATGATTTATTCTTGGGGTCAAGTAAGGAGGTTGACTTGTCCAACTACTTGTCGGAGTAGCAAATTTATCTCCATTTTTGTGTGTAGCACTATAGTATCTACAGATTAATGGATTTCAGGATTTTTACACTTATATAAAGATAGAATTTGGTATAGGTACGGATGTACATAATACTTAGATTAATGGTTCAAAAACAAAAATTAAAAGGTGTTTTAAAAAAAGTTATTTTGGTTTCGTAAAAGCTGTATCTGGTGCACACAAATATTTTTTTGTCCACCTATTGATGCAAGATTTGAAAGACCACAAGCTTAAAATTTCCTAAGACTCTTAGATAAATTGTGCTATTTGCCATAGCCTACGAGTTTATGTTTACATTGTGAACAAAATGAGCGTGACGACTGCACTTCCTCACAACACCAAAAATTGGAATTCCATTAAATTCGACCAAATTGTTTGTTTCGAATCGGGGAATTTCATAACAATTAGTGATGAAATTCATTCATTTTGGTTTACTACTTTTCTACCTAAACGGCATTGTGAAAAATTTCGCATTACAACTTCCAGTCCCCTGACCAACAATTCCCAAAAAGTTTGTGCGGGCGCGGCGTAACAGTTGCAACCTCACGCACAATGGTTCCCGCCCCTCGGCATGCCGCCAAGAAGGCGAAATGATATCTTTCATAATTTTGTTTGCGAATCCATTTCTGGATTGTTACGAAATGATCCAATTCATCAATCTGGGTGACAGTTTAATGATAAAATTGCACCCAATCCCGGCTCCCCGGAGACTGAAATTGGACCTCACACCAAGTTGAGCTTCTACAAAATAGGAAATCTTCAGGTGCGCTCACCGCACTCACGACTTGAAGATTCCATTGAATGCAAATGGGGCGACAGGTGATAATTTTCACTTTTTATACGTGAAAAATTCTCAAAAACTACTGACCCCGTGCAGGTACGTTTTTAAGCGTGCGCTATCAAAGAAAAAAAATCGTGTGCACGGTGCGGATTGCGTAACTCAACGTCAACCTGCACCTCACCTGGGAGTCGGGAGAATCCGCAGAACGGATGAGTTGGATAATGCGCTTCCCATGCCATTTAGGGCTAATTAACGGAGCTTTTCCGCGGCCCGGACGGTCTGCTTTTTACGCGGGAAATTGTTACGCTGCGCCACTTTTGTAAAACCTAACCGCTTTTTACGTCCTCCGAGTGTGCTTCACGGGCAATTTCGGTTTTACTATTGAGTCTATTTTGTAACAGCAAAAACAGTAGAAGAATTGTAACACGGCGTTATAAAACTTATGTTTGCGGCGGAATTACGCACGACTTTTGTAGGATAAAAGGCGAGTGAAAGTAGAGTTACCTTTCTTTTCTATAACCTTTAAACCACTGTATAAAGTCCTTACTAAACACTTTTAAAATATATTATATTACTGGACATATTTTGAAACGAATGAATGAGAATCAGTGAAAAGGTTTCGTTATGAGTCAGTGAGTGATATTAAAAATACTGATATTACTGATCAATACATACATATCTGCATATATATTTATATTTTTGCATAAAAGTTTGTTGTTTTTCTCAGCTGTAGGTAATAGTTAATATTTATCTTGAAACAATTTCAATGATATTATAATTCCAATGTAGTCAATCTTTTTCTAGGTTTTTTATTTTCAAGTAAAATTGCATTTCAGCACTTCAAATGCAATTTTCGCTTTTATGTCTTTTGAGATACTTAGTTCATTTAAAAACTCTTATTTTAAAAACAAACATAAAATATTCCGGAGCCACTAAATTTATCGTCAGTTTTTCGCTTCGATAAACGAAATCGATTTACATATTCGAATTGGTTAAAAAAGCTTAAAACTCCTTAGCAAATCTGCCATTAATCAATAGATTCGCTCGAGGCCGATGAGATACGCTGCAAAAGAAGAATATTTCTATCTCGATAGAACGGAAGGACCAAGGGAAACAAAATCATCCGCTAAATTTAAATTGCACTTTGCAAAAGTCAACAACGTCGTTAAGTGATCAGAACTCGATTATTTCTGCTTCGAAATACAGGGGACCAGTGTATAATGGGCCAGGGAACCGACAAAAAGAAGAAGAAGAAAAAGATATAGGGATGAGAGGACATCCTGGAAGGGATGTAGCCCACAAATCCACAGCTGTAGGAAGGAAGTAAATTTCCGCATTAATTTCTGACCAAGTCACCACAGAAAAGGGGCGACTGTTGGGGCGAATCATAAATTTCAGAGGGTCTCTACTCTGACTATCTGTCTGCCCGACCTGACTGTCTGTCTGTCTGTCTGTCGACATCATTAGACAACTCATGCAGATGGAAATGTTTGAACATCTCATTACACCGGGGAAGGATCGTTCGGCCCAGTTTTCTTCGTGGGACTTTTCATTCAAAAGAAATATTTCCGTAATCCTCCACAGTCCGGTAAGCAATCAGTTCAAAGAGTAAAGAACGTAAAGCTAAATGGGTGCAGCGGTAGAAGAATAAAATACACGGTTGGGGGGAAAAATAAAAGAAAATCTTCAAATGGAAATTGCGACAGTACACGCGTCTGTCATCGCCGGGAACAAAGCCAGTCACTTCTTAGCTACTTCTTAGCTACTTCTTATCCCCTTCTTAGACTCTAAGACTTAGGCTTTAGAGGCTAAAACGGCGCACGCTGCCACCGGATTCCTGCACGACCTATCAATACGCTCACGACAATTATTCATAATTCGTGATTGAGGCGAACGTACTCGCGGCAAACAGGTACAGATAACAGAACCGCAGACGTGTCTTGAAAACTCATTGAACGTCTTGAGGAGCGCAAAGGTGTACTCTTGGATACCAGTCCACTTCCGACGCCGTGCCAATTTAGGCAGCCACTTCAGAAAAGAAAAATTAAAAATAAATGCAAAGATATCGCTCCCTGAGCTTAGATAAGGCTGCCTCGGGAGCTGCATTAGGCAAGGGCCTCTTCCTGTCGCAATTAGTGCGCTCCAAGGAAGATGTACGCTGTCTTCCGTTTTAATGATGGACTTCCGCAAATTTGTTATTTGAGTCACTGGTGGACTTTATTGTGTCTAAGTTTGAAAAGGTATTTCAACAGTGAATGGTCGCCATAGTTAGAAAATGGTTCCTGGTATGCGTCATATTGATTTAAAGTACCAGAAAACCACTAATGAGACCCAGTGTTGTAGGCGCGCTCCAATTAAAATAGTCTTTAAAAATCCCATTTCTGGCACCAAATGCTGGTAAATTTTTTAGTCTTAAAGTCATTCTTTCGATAATAAAACCTACATTTTTGAAATTCATGGATACGTACTTAATTTACAGATAAAATGTTATTGAAGTTATCTATAACTTGTTTTGTTATGTACTCCAACATAATTTGAAAGAAAGTGAAATCAGTGTCAACACTGTTGCAAGGATCTTGGAATGATAACAAAGGGTCCCTGATGATCAAAGAACGAATTTATTGCGTTATGTCTTAAAATCTTTAAACGTTAATTATTACTAATGATATGCTTATTTAAGTATTCTTGCTCAATGAACGAATATTTTATTTTATGTTATATACGTGTTTTAATTTAAATTAATCTATTTTTTGTGGTCGTTCCGTTGATTCTACTAGTTAAATATTTCACATAGTGTTAGTGAAATTTAACGAAAAAGGTTTTAACTTACTATGACTGTGCTAATAATATCTACTTGTGTATGCAATACGATTATATAAAATGTATTTCATAATATGTAGAAGGGAAGACGAGTTTGAAAATTACAAAAGAAGTATGAAAATTATATATTCTTACCTGAGCTTACCGTCATGCAAAACGTTGAGGGGTCATTTATCCGGAAGTGCGACGAACTGGAAAGACAAGAAAAAAACGAAAGATTCGTTTAAGAAAATAGTCTTAATTAAAAATATATCTATTAGACCAAAACTGTAGTCAAGGCGTATTGTTTAGACATAGAAAAAAATCTATCAATAGGACATTCACCAAAAAGCAATTCAAAATAGGTCATGCCGTCAGTCATTGACACATGTGTCTTCTACGAGCTCATCAGCATTCAACAAAAGCCTCAACAGTTCCTTCGAACAAAGATATGATACTCGAAGCCGTCTTAAGCCGTCCGCGAATCACTCCCTGTCTTAGCGGTGATCTTATTAGTCCAAGAATTATTGGGGCGGTCTTGGCGGGCACTTGGGCCCCCGGGAGAAACCTGGCCACAATGCAAACCCAAAAGATTCAAGTTTACATAACTGTTCGCGGATATCTCATTATTGCGCTTAAATTAAACCCATTTGAACAGGTTTCCTTAGGCAGTGGACTGTGCGACCACCGCGGTCGCGAGCGCGCAGGTCTACGCCTTACCTTTTCGTCTTGGCGATTACGTGTCGATGGTCTAGCCCCAGGTGAAAGTTCTTGAAGAAAAGATTCGTTTGAAGCTTAGACCCGGCCATTGGCTCTACCTATAGCCTTCAAGCCTCTAATATGAATTTCGAAATTTTTTCGCACATAATTGAGGTACCAAATAATTTTTAGAAGGCCATGCAATGGAAAACACAACATGGAAAACCTTTTCAGAGTGGACATTGGCGGCAATCGGTCTGTCCAAGATAATTGATAAAATTATAAGATAAATTGCGCCGAATGAATAGTGCAGAGCTTTCTCTCGGCGCCTGTGCAAAATAGTTATTCAAATATGAAAACCGACTAAAATGACGCAATATGTCAATAAGATAATTTACCATGTAATTAGTTGGTATTTCTGAATATGTTACACAATTTTTCGACTAAATGCTTTTAAACAGTAGCTCGATCTATAATTTAAATATTTTCAAAAATTGCAAGTTAAATTTAAAATTAGAGTCCATCTCCGTAATATCTCTGTCTTCGTTTTCATTATAAAATTTATAATTTCGCATTCTCTGATGTTCCAAATTCATTTCTATTTTCTATTTTTAAACAATAGCTCGATATATAATTTCAATAATTTAAAAAATTTTAAGTTAAATTTACAATTAGAGTCCATCTCCATAATTTTTCTATCTTCGTTTACATTATAAAATTTATATTACGCAGACTCTGATGTTCCAAATTTATTATATTTTATAATTTCCATCATTTTTTAAATACTGTGGTATTAAGTTAAATGGTACCAAAACAGAAAGTACCTATTTCCGTGAACTTAAATGAAATTCCAAATGATTTCATAATTGCACAGTCCTCGGTCTGTCGAAATTAATTGATAAGATTAACAAGATTAAGTGCTTCGATTGAAAAGTGCGGACCTATTCCTTCGGTGGACCTTCGCGAAAGAATTATTTAAATCTGGAGCTCATCGGCTCAAATGATGCAACATATCTTAATGCCGCAGGCCTTGTCTTAATGTGGCTAATCACTGGAAAGTAGTCTTCCTTCGGATAAGCGCATTACACTTCATGCATCGAAAGGTGCCCCAGAAAGGCAGAAATTTATTCGTTTGATGTAATCCAATGGCAGGAAATAATTGTTAATGACATCCCGACTGTGAGCACTACTTTCGTCGGCAATTGTACGCCAGTAAAACTTTGAATGAATTTTGCCCGCTCGCTACTACTATAATTATATAATAAGATTAGCCTCCATCATCAGGTTTTGCTCCAACTAGGGAAGCAGCTAGACATCGCAGGGGTACTGTACTCATGGGAAAATTGCAGGTGAAATTTACGTACACCTTCTCCACCTCAATAAATTTTCGAAAAAAAAAAAATACAATAGCGACACGGTGAGATAATATCCGTGCCCCGTGCGGCGATTAAATCGTAAAATTGCCGCGCACATCTTAGAAATTAAAAGATTGAGAAGGTCGATCTTAGTCGCTTCTGCGGACGTTGGCTTTGGCAGTTTTGCTAATTATGCTCAAATTAGCAAAACGAATATTGCTCAACCTGAGTGGAGGAGCTCTTCGCGCTGCATCGGGTGTCGTGAATGAGCAGGCATTCATTCATTTCACCTTAAATATATTTTTTACTGCGTTTTTGTTTAGATTCCATCGGCCCTGACACGCTTCAGGTGGGAATTTGCAGTCAATGGGTCACGAGAGCTTTAAAATTTTTTAATAATACTGCGATAGGTCTTAATGCACGCATTTGTAATAAAGATAATATCTTTGTAAAGAAAATCATGAATGATTTATTACTTTGTTTCTCATTTAAATGACAGTAAAGGCTCAGATTACAGCCTTGTGATGCAGGAAACATGACAATGTGCAAGAAGATTATGCAAATTTATTTTGCAATTTAAAACCTATAATTGACCTGTCTATATATATTGTCGCGTGCCATTCAGATTTGACAATATTTTGTCAATCGCTAATTTATTTTATATTAAGTAGATAAAAAACGAGGCTAATTCCGTTCCATTTTCGACTGATTTTCGGCTGGATTCCATCTAAAATTAAATTTTCTTTCTTTCCCGTCTTATTTAAAAAAAAAACACTGTTTTTTTTTAAATTTCGAGTAACAACGATTTCACTCATAACATTACGAAATTTTAACTTAACCTCTCAAAGCAATAAAACTCATTCTTAATTATTTTTTTTTATACACTGATCTAAAATCATAGTAAAGTGGTCATCAAAAAGAAATAAGAAATGTTCTAAAAAAACCAAACAAGTTAAGTAAGTTGTAATAATTGTTAAATTTTAAACGTTTTAAATAAAACATTATCTTTCTAAAAACCGATGTTTCAAAGCTCTTTTGTTTCTACATAATTATATAAGTACAAATTTTCAAAATCGATTTGTCGTATTAAAATTTTTTCCTCTTAAAAACAGTTGATTTACAAGAATTTTCGATATAAGTTTGTTTTTAGAAAGAAATATTGTTTGACCTTAACCTTTTATTAAATATTTATGTGCCATTTGGCAATATTTTTATATTATTATTTTTCCGAAAGTGTGCCTTATTGAGCTTCAATAAAATGATTGTATAATTGAAACTAATTGAGCATTTTTCCAGTAATTTTTCGGAGTCTGAAAAGAAGTATAAAAGCAAGTGTTTGTCGAATTGACTTTATTAACACGAGCCACACCTCAACTCCCCACTTTGAAGTTTCTGTTGCAACAGATCGCATAATTAAAACTGAACTTCTTCGCCCTAAGGGAAATTTTCTTAAAAGTGAAACTCCCATTTACGTCCGAATATTCTGGCGCAAATTCGAGTTCTGTTCGTCACATAATTAAATGAAAGACGCCCGGTAATTAACCAGGACGTGGGAGGGAAGCGGAGTGACGAAACACTTGCGCTCGATCCCATTGCGCTGCAGTAATTCTCCTTATCGGAAAACTTTTCCTAATTAATCCGCGCGACCTGCGCCAAGCTCGAAATTAATTTTATTTATGGAGTTTCTATGACTCATTAGTGCAACAGCCCCGCCGCTCGTTGCGCGGATCCCGCGGGAGAAAGGGGCCCTGTGGGGCTTATTAATCGCAGCCCCCGGGAGATGCATGTCTTCGGGTGCATCATTCTGGGAGCGTCAGCTGGGCTCCTTCTCCGCCATTGGAGGAGCCCCATTCGGAGTATGTTGGCTAATTAATTCATGGGGCTCCAGCGTTTTGATGAATTCACTTTAAATCTGTTCTTTGTGGGACTTCTTGCGGGTGGGAGGGGGATCCTATTTTGCATTTGATATCCTTTCACAAAATAGGACACTTGGGGGCGGACACCCCCTGAGCAAAGAATGATCCTCACCTCGGGGATTATGTCTTACAGGGAGAGAAATCATTCTAAATAAACCGCGATTGTTCCGCGGTTTCCCCAGGGCGTTTCTGGGGCCCAATGGGCTCCGCTAACAAGGCGAACTCAGGTGGTTAGGAGACAATTACTCGCGGGAAATTTTCCATTTTTGCATAAAATTTGTCTTGTTACAATACACCAACTGGCTGTCGTATCGCCTGTTTTACCTGTTTTACCTGGTTCACCTGGCCTTTTGCCCAGACTTAGAACGCGGCACCTCTCCGGAGGTGATTTTGATTTTTATCACAGTGTCTGCGACACCTGCGATGGTGCCTTTTTTCGCTGCGTTTTTGTCGCTTTCTTGTCGCTATGCTGCAGGTGATTTTTTCCCGGTTAGCGCAAGAATGAAACTAGAGAAAAAGCATAAGAAAAGAATAAGATGACTCGCAAGATGCCACAATGGCGTAGTTAATTTGAGTGGTGTAAAGAGGCTCGGTTCTTCGGCGCTCCTTTGAGCTTGAGGGGGAGTAGTTTTTCTGCGGCTCCACGTAATTACTTTGTTATGGTTCTATTGTCACCTTGTCGCGAACGTGCGACTGCGGCACGGATTTTTAACTAGTTTAATGGTTAGAAAACGAAAGGCCCCCTTCTTTGCATTTTCTCTGCATGTGTAATGAGGCCGCCCCAGATGCAGATGAACTAGGAAAAACCCACCGCGGCGCAAGTACCTCTGATGCTCAAGTGCAAAATGGCCCATTATCGTGGTCCAGAATTTTTCTCGTTTTTATTTCTGATTCTTTTGATACCCTCGTTGCGCAAAATGCCGTCTAGCGGCCTCTGCTTACAAAAGCCCATTGATTGAAAAGAAGAGAAGAAGACCATCTTGTAGCACATTTGGTTTTTTTGGAACAAAGGTCTTAAGGTTTTTTATTCGTTATACTCGAATCTGCATAGAATATCTCTTTACAATTTATTTGAAATACCTACATAGTAATTCTGTGGCTTTCTATTTACCACTAAAAGAATCGATAAATTCCTTTTCATGTTTTGCTGCAAAAGGATTTTTTAGCAAGGTTTTTCCAAATATCTATAAATTTTCATAACAATTTTTTAATATCATTAAAAATAGCATTAAACCACTCACAACTTGAAAATATGACGGGGGAGCAGAAATAGCGTAATTGATAGTCATCCTTGAAGTGAAATGTTTCATAATGTAAGAGAACTTCTACTTAAAAAGAAAGGAAATGAAATTGTTTGCATAACAACTTTACAACTATAAATAGTTAATTACTCTGTGTAATTCATGGGGAACCTAGGAACTTCCTTGAATAAACTCTAAAGAAGCTCGATAGTTCGAGAGAGAAACGTGAATATTTCCTTTCTTAATTAGGGAAATCTAGGAATCATTTCTTTGGTCCTTTTAACAAATTTATTGGAAGTAGAAAGGTTTTTGTTAGATTACAGAAGTTATTCAATTAATAGATGTGACTCTATTAAAGACCTTTTTAGTGAAACGAACAATCCCAAACACGAACTTCTACACTATGCTAGCAAAAATGCTCCGTGCATGTCTCAGTACAATAGAACAAGCTACCTGGGCAGTTTTAAAGCCGGCAAGCAGCATAAAATACGAATCGACAAGCATAAAATATTTCAAGGAGCCGCGTAATACCCTTTCAAGAAAACCGCTCGCTCGAGCTAACCTCCTTGCGTAAGTTTCCAGGCCGCCGCAGCGACTGGTCTCCAAACCGCGGGCATTCCTCAGAGGCATATTCATCACCTTTGAAACCTTGCAGCCGCACAAAAGCGCATTTTGGGCCTCATTAGCTATGCGCACGACAGATTTATGCAATGTACCGCGGATGCTGCCCGCGTGCACCGGGTGCAGCTGGAACAGGGTGTGCGAAAAGCCACTCGCAAACTCCAAAGTGATCTTGCCGTCGACGATCTTGGACTTGTTCGATTCAATAACACTTGCTGGAGGAGTTCTGATTCAGTCGGAACAAGTTAGCGGATTTGCATACGTGTGGCGGTTAAGTGCCAGAACATTTTAACGCGAGTTGGATGCCATCCAAATCCAACGCACCGCAAAAGCAGGTGTGACAGTCCAAATTTTGAAATGAATGCAATTTGTGGCCGCGGCCTCAGCTATTTCCACCGAGCCGCAAATCATCTTCAGTCAACGACTCCTCCGTAAAGTTGTGGGTGCCGTTTGTGTCTAACCTTGGCGAACATTTGGCGTTTGAGTTTCGCGCTAATGAGGCCCACGTGGGTGCTCCGCAGCGCATCGCGAATGTCACACCTGCAAATTAAGGGTGTGGGTGGCAAAATTCGCGTTGACGGTAAAGCGGATTTAAGTTTTCTGTATTTTATTTTTGTCTACAGTCGCAAACGCTGCGAATTCGGTTACTGCGAACTATTGATGCCAAGGGAAGTGCGATTGGAATGCCCCAAATTCAATAACCAGCGAAATACAATCAATCACAGGAGCAATTGCATTTCGCAAATCCGCAGTCCGTCCGTCGACCAACAGTTAATTCGCAATCAGCAGTAGCCAATCTCGCACCATAGACACAGGGTGGTTCGAACCATCTATAGACAAAGATTGGTCCAGCGGCTGGGTCGAGCCCCTAGAAATCCCCGGGAGTCCCGGGAATCGTATCCAGAGTCGGGGAGGGAGCTCACCACTTTTATGGCACTGCGCCTGGATAAGCCCCGAGATCTGTCGCGTCCAAATCTAATTTACTGCGGGTGTATGTAGTTACAAAGAACGTCCTCAGTTTTGCGGATTCTGGCGATTTTGCAGTTTGGCGACATCAAACAGTTGATGAAAGGCACTTGAGGGGGATAAATTAGATTTTAATGAAAAGGAATGGATATCGTCCGTTCTTTGATGTGTTGTGCGGCAAGGACACCGCAAATCAAAAGATCTCGTTTATTGGCTGTATACAATTTGATAGCGACGGAAAACATTTTAACGTTTTATATCTTAACTTGTTTTCATTAGATCAAAACGTAAATCAAAATAAAGCATTAAACGCTGTTTGCGAGAGTTATTTGTTATGTTGCAATATAGTCCGATTTAGAGCAAACTTTCAAGGTCTTTTTTATTAAATTAAGTTTTTACTTTTTTAATATAATTTACCTCGAAATATAAATTAAAGTAGAAAACGTCTACATATTCAGAAATTGAATTAATATCAATCGATAAGTGAATTAAATTTTGTTATTTTGTTTGTAAAAAAACTTATATTTTGCTTGCAAAATTATCTTCTTTTAATTATTACAGACAATGTAATTTATGTACTGTAAGAACAGAAAATTTGTCCTCCCTTTCCTTCCTACAAAAATCTATCAATTATATTAATAATTAGATAATAAATATCGGTAATATTTCCAGTGGTTTATCGTACCTACTTCTCCGCCTTATCTCTTTTTAAAAACTATTAATCAAACGATTATCGAGTTTAATAACCAGCTATAATTTATTAAAGTTATGACTTTTAAAGAGGAATGACAGAGGAATAATAAATCTTAAACCGCCGTTTCCGCGTCAATAAAAAATCATTTTTCCAACTTGTTTTCGTATTTGATTTTCAACTAATTTTGTGAACACAATTACTGAATTATCGATTTCGTCACTTTATAAATTGATTTTTCTTGTTACACTCTTTAATTTCACGTTCCCTTTTGGCTTTTCATATGATTGAAAGTTTGTTTCTATACAGTATACTTAAGTAATTAATTATTTGTTGAAAACAATTGCATAGTTTTACTTTAAGAGCAAGAAGAACTGATAAAAATTAAGTAATAGCAGCTTTTTGAAAGACTGATGTTAAAAGTTTTTCAGCATCAATTTAGCGATTCTGTTAATAGAGTGTGCAAACAATTTTTGCTTGCGATAATTTTTCGAACTAAAAGTTGCTAATTCCCATTAGTCATTAAATACGAGTAGTTATGAAAGTTACAAAAGGTTCAAATAGAACTTAATTCCAAATGGCTTAAATTTTCTTAACCGCTTTAAATCAATTTTTGAAAGTCCATTAAAACTTATTTCTTCTGGCTGGTGCTTTTTTATTACCATCTTAGTTCTGTTCAGCTAAATTAAATTAGGCAAGGGTATATCTTTTAATACCTTGAAAATCACTCACCAAGCTATTCCCATCGCCTTAAGACCCAGACTGCGTTAAAGTAAAATTATCCTGTCGAAATGCATGAAATCCCATTTTTCATCAGGTGTATTTCGAGCAAAACTTCGGTGTAAAACCGACGGGAATCGTAGGAATTACCTAATAATTAAATAACCACCATTCACCCCTCCATGAAAGGTGCTTTCCTTCGAATCGATTAACGTGTCAGAGCACCCATCAAGTTCAATAAAATTCCGAAAAAATTAAGAAAAATTAAGTGGGGACGCCTGCGGTTCTTAAATATTTATACGAAGGTGGAAAAAATACGACGACCCACCTGTTTCACGTGTGAATGCCCCAGCGATTACGTCACCTTGAGGTTTCCTTTAAGAACGTTAGACTCAGCGGGCGGATAAACATTCGACTGCCAGGAAGATTATTTTTTCAGGTAGGGCTAATACGAAATATCTTTTAAGGGACGTTTTTTAGGGGATATTTTTAGGAGCTGCTGGGATTGCATTTGGGTCCTGTACAAAATTCAGTTACGAGCTGAATGCCCTACTAAAGATCCTTTCAGAGTCATCCATTACACGGACGGAGTTTAATTTTCCATTTATAAGAGGAGAAAAATAAGATCTCCCAAAAATGGAGGGGTCCGGGTTGATTTACTATGCCCTGGATCTAAAGTCCCTGTCTCTTCCGGAGATGAATAGCAAAAGGACGAGCAGATGACTCTTACGCGATCCCCGGGGAACCCCCGCAATTGACTCTAGGCCTCACCTTGCGTCATGGTTGACATTTTTATTTGTGACACGTCTTCCTGTACCTACTCCTCCTTAAGCCCGGAATCCCCGTGCAATAATTTTGTAATGGCAGTCTGTCAGGAGTATGTAAATAGTATCACCTAGCCAGGTCCACCCCCGCATCCTAGAAGTTGTTGGGTTGGGGCTCGAGTGGGAGTCTGAGGAAGCCTCATAATCACGTAAGTTGCTGGGCGATAAGCTTTTATGAATTGCAAACATCCGCCGTAATGTGAGACTTCTCTGTCGTCTCAGAGTCCTCACTGACGCCCATTTGGGGTTGCTGCCACTGCAGTCCCCGGCCCCCGCGGCCCCATTGTCAGAAACAAACTTGACGCGGTGCTGAGTGTTCTCAGAGTTCCTTGAACTATCAATCTTGTCCTTCTAGCTAAGTTTCAAGTGTTTCGGGTTCTCTGAGACGACAGTCCTTGCATTGAGTCATTTCGTTGACTACCAACCCTTTTTCATCCCTCTTTTCTCCCCCGTCTGATATTCCCTTCCAGTACGCAATTATATTGATGGAAATCTCGAGTTGGTCGCAAGTTCAACCGTGGAAAAAACAGAAAACTATAATGAAAACAGTCCTTCGTCGTCGAGCGACCTACTTCTTACTGGTTTCTTAATTTATCTGATTTTTTTTTGTATGCACTTTTTGAGGCGATATCAGAATCAGGCAGTCAAGTAGGCTTCTAAGATCCCATTACGCTTTCTGAATAAATTTTCATCTTATTCTACATCTCTTCATTTCCATACTTATCTTAAAAGTCACACCACAAGATGTGAAGACAGGCAGACAGTAAAGAAATTGAAAATATTCTCTGTTTCTACAGAGGTCTGATTTTTAAATACTGTTTGAGATGACATTCAATCAATATAGGACTTTGAAGTTGGCTTAGAAAAAATATTTCCTTTTAGGTTTGCAAAATTTGTAGGTACACTTATTTTCCTTATTTAAAAAGAGGATTTGTTAAAAAAAATTGGAGTTTCTGAGCATTCTCCTAATATTACCCAATTTTTCGAAAGCATAGCAAAAATTATAACATCTATCAATTTTGGGTGTGCTACTGAAAAAGATATTTAGTTGGAAAGTAAACTCATCTTTGGTTATTAAAAGTTGCAGTAAAACTGCGTGGAATTCGAAATTGCAAATCATCCCGTCGCCGGCAGCTGTCTGTGGATGCTAAAAACCACTCCATATATATTTTTTTCCAGTGATTGAACCAGAATAAGTCAAATTTTTTATTTGATCGCGATTCATTTCGTTAGATGTAGCGCCTCACTCTCGCATCTGGTCGTACAATTTCAAAAGTAGGCCAGTTTACAGTGCATGCCGTGCAGATTATTACTATTTTTTATTCGTTAAAAATCACGCCATAAAAGCAAATTGCGTTAGCAGTCGAATGGTCGCCTGCATTCGGTGTGCAAATGGATATCAAGCAAATGAGTGAAATTCAAAGATAAATATAAAATACAATATATCGCGGGTGCATCGAGGCCCCCTTTGGGGAGGCTGTGGGTGGTTATGTTGCACAAATGGAAATTATTTGGCTCTCGTCTGTCCGATCTAACGCCCAGCGGCTGGTCGTAAACAGAGAAAACGAACATATTTTGCTAAAAAGTCAATTAAAACGCAGTTAAGGCCAGGAGCACGATATGCGAATAAATCACGGCCCCATTGCTGTGTGTCAGCGCTAATGGACATTTCAGCGGCTCGCTCCTCATTAACCCATATCAGAAGCGGAGGATGCAAAAGGTGCACGGGCATTTCGAGCGTGCAGGGCAATTAAAAACGCAAATATCCCGCGCAATTTGCATATAATCCGCGGTTCTACACATCGCCGCGGTGCAATCTCTCTATTAACCTCGACCACCTCGGAACCTTCCGGCCCAGGTGAGGAGTGTAAACGCACCCGACACCGATCGTCATTCAGCGGTCAATGGTCACCGAACTGGCAGCAGTTCAGAAAAATTATCTAATAGAGTTAAAACCGTACCGCTCTTTTTTTAGTTATAATATGTATATTTGTATTATGTACTACACTATTTCATAAATTCGAAAGTTTCGCTTCTTTAAAACATTTTTGTCTAAAAAACGTTTAGGATTCTAGGAAAAAACACGGAGGAAATGCGATTCTAAATTTTAAGTAATGAATATTCGTAACTTACGAACTTTAAGTTCAGTCTACGTGACTTCCTTTTGCAATTTGTCTTTCATTCAAAGACATTATTTTTAAGTAGCCAATTTGTCTTGTATTTTGTCACTTTCCTTATGAGATATTCACAAACGAATAAATATGTATTTTTTTTCACCATTTAATTTTTGCTTTAATACCTTTGCTACAAAGTGTTATTATCATATATGGGTAATGAATTCTTAATTTCTAAATGAATAAAAATCTACCAAAAAGTAAAAACTTGAAAAGATTGCTATGAAGTATATGGATCTACATTATATAATGTGATAATCGCTGAAATATTTTTCAAATCAAATAATCATGTAAACTGCAACGATACTATAATAATAATAGTTCAGGTTTAAAAATCTATATGTTACTCTTTTTTAATAATTTTTTTTTAAATAAAATTTTGTTATACTGAAGTTCTATAAAAAAGTGGTAACCCTAGACATAGTAAAGGGGCCCTGCCCTGGAAGCCCCTCAATCGACTGCCTTCGCCGCGAGTGCCGACAAATTGTTCTTGACTCGAGTAAATAAATTCGAGTCGTTGAACTCACCTGAGGAAGCTCGGCTTGTTTGATTAATTCGAAGCGCTTCCTCGTTCGCGGGTATTTTGCGGCAGCGAAGACAAACTATCCGACAAATCTTTCTGGACGCGGCCAAGGAACTCCAGCCTATCACAGATTAATGGGACTGTCCGGGTAGAACCGCTCGTTTTGGCGTTGTTTTCCCATTTTAAATTCTAATGAATTGCGAAAAACGGACACCGCCGTCTCGGAAGTGAGCGGATGTCTTCAACCGGTTCCATTAGATCCGTGCTACTTCTGGAAAACTTGAGAAATTCTATTCTCCAATATTGCGCACTCCTTTTTGAGAAATTCGCTTCCAGGGCAAAGGGCGTTCGAAAAATCTAAAGTTTCCCTACTTCCTAGGATCCTGCAACAAGACAGACAGGGAAGCAATTTCGTCTAAGTGGCAAACTCGCACCATCCCCGGATGCAGGGGACAAGAAAAAATCTCAGTGACGCTATCAAGCTAGCAAAATTGAAAGATTCTCATCTCCGGGTCCCATGCCATAACCTTGAGATGTTTCCTCGGCTTAATAAGAAGCGAAGAAAAACTCCCAGCTGCAGTAAATGGAGAAAATCCACGACAGCTGCAGCAGCGACGAGGAAAGTGAATTTATCAAGGGCCACTAATGGTCTGCATTAGCCACCGTGACTTGTCACTTGGCTGATTTTTCGCATTTCTTCGTCGGAGGGCATTTCCTCCTTCAGGACGTTCATTTGACTGCCTGCAACTTTTCTGGAATCCGTCCGTTCAAGACACTTTTCGGGGCAGCGACTAGCAGGGATTTATCCTGTCTAAAATTGAGGAAAAAGAACTGAGACAGGAAAATAGAAACGCTAAGTGCCCTGTTCTTCTGCAAAGATGAAGATTGGACCATTGGACGTTTCGCATCTTTCAAAATGGCGATCTGCACATTCTGCACGCACAAGTGAAGGTAGTCAGTCGCCCAAGAGTCCATTTGATTTATCGTTTTGCTGCAATCGCGCTTATTTTTCATCACTCTGTTTTTACGGACTCTCGGAGGAGACCCTCGGCTCCAATTCAGCAATAGCGCTAATTATGTTTTGCAATGGAATGGGAAATGGCCATATCGCGAAATTCGTGCTGGCGAACAGTAGCAATCAACAGACCCAGCAGGAGTCGCTGATGACCTTCGTGATTGCTGTTGCTCAGTAAATATTTGCTTTTTTAGTTTTCCAGTAAATGTCGTTTAGCAATCTGCCTGTTTTTTAATCTATTACCTTTAAACTTAAAGAAAATCTAGCCTAATTGACCTACTGAAGCAACTGTGTTGCATTAGACCTTGACTGAAGAGATCTGTACGTGGGAAGTTTAGGAAATGTTTTGATTCAAATTTACTGCTTTTATAAAACGATTTCGCTTTTAAGAAACAAAATTTTAGTTGCTGATCTATTCACAAATGTTGATGACTGAACCCGGAGCCTACCTATTACTAAATATTTTTAATATTGCAATTGAATCTCATATCTTTTCACAATAAAATATTTTGAATTTTTTAACTTTCGAAAGGTGATCTTGAAATTAGGGAAAATTAAGATGTTATACGCGATCATTACTCGTTTTATCTGCACTTTTAACTAAGAATAATCTCGAACATTTTATAATTCAAATAAATATAATAAAAAAGAAATTTTGCAAAACACCTAAAATAAACGAAATACAGGCGAAAAACTTATTTTACTTGTGTTGTAAAATTATAGAGCCACATTAAATTTCAATTTATTTTCTACAGTTTACAAGCTAATTTTGAACTGAAGATTCAGACTAATAAAACTGTTATACTATGGACTATTTTATAAATGTCCATTAATAGAACAAGCGGAATGCAAAAAGATTTTAGACAACATTTTAAAAATACTAAAGAACAAGTTTGGATCATTTATATATTTATTTAAGTTTGTAAAATTTCACTCTCATTATTTCTGATACTTCATATGTGTTATTAGACAAAGGCTGGTCATCTTCCGAAAAAACCCAACAAATTTATAAGAGACCAGTTCTTTGGTATTATATGTTTTTAAAAAACATTGGTAGTTTTTAGCTAATTTTTTAAAATTAATTTGTACCTACATACATATGGTATATGACAGGTAAGCTGAAAAACATGTCTACCCATGACAAATCAAAAACAAGAAAAGAAAAAGGAGACAATAAAAATGCCAAGATGTGAGAACAAATGGATTTTAGAAAGACTGCATTAGAGTAGCATCAGCTAGAGCTCTACTTATCGCACCGGAAATATTGTCGTTAGCGTAAATATGGGAACGCAACAAAACATAACTTGTTATCTAGAGCAGTTCCTTGGAAAAGAGAACGAAGACCACCGCTGTGCTCGGAGTACACATCCAATTACAGGTGTGCATTTTACCTTCTAATCACCGCGCCTTGGCATTGTGCGCGCTGCAGATATCCACTGATAAAGCGCCTTTAATTCCATTTTCATTAAGTTTTTTAATGAACATTCTAAAAACATGTAGTGCATCCTTAAAAATGGGACGAGGTAAGTGCACACTGTGCGATAAGTACCCGAGCACATCTGGCCGCATGGAATCGTTTCACATTAGGGTCCTATTGTAGGTACTCGGAATCGCAAGGATGGGTGCGCAGGAAATTTCGGAACATGATTATGCAATTTTCGAAAGCTCAGCAAATATGTTGCAGGTTTGTTGTTAATTGTTCTGATGGTTCTTCTCACATGCTCAGGCATTGTCTTCATTTTTAAAAAAACGATTTAGAGCGTAGTTCAGTTTCCGAAAATCATGGTTTAAGCTCGAGTTTATAAGCGTTTGCCTAAATATCTATGTAAAGAGAACTTTGTATGGAAACAAAAAAAAAATTGGTTTTTAATTTCGCGGCAAAAATAAATCGACTTTTTAAAATCTATAATATACTCTGACACTACGATTAATTTTGCAACGCAATATTTTGTTTACATGTAGTGATTTTTAGACAAACATTGATTATACGATATTGTGAAGTTTTATACTTTACTTAATTTTTGCAAAAGAGCTCCTCGCAAATCGACTTCAGGTATTGTCTTATAGTTGGAAAAACGATTTCTAGTGAAGGTGTTCGAATTTCCTTGGGTTTTTAAAAGTCAATCAAGGATTTAGACGTGCTGCAGTTGAATCGATAAGAATTCTACATAAAAGTTGAAGTAAAACTCGTCTGAACCCGGAATTCCCGATCATCAGTTCAGTTAGTTTAATTGCAAATAATTTCTTGTGACATTTAAAATAGGCTCGTCACATCAGGCAGTCTTCGAGGCAGTTCAAATAAAATGCCAACACGACTTAATGAGAGTGTGCGACTGCCTCCGCGGCTACAAGCAGAAAGAAAAATATAAAAGAGAATTAATTAATGTCTTGCCGTGAGGAGTAAATAAATTGCAATCAATTTAACGCGAGGTATCTCTTGAGTATTGCGCAAAACCATCGCGTACGGGTTCAATCGAGAAATATTCGAACCTCCACCGCGTTGTGTGACCCTCTGGTTGAAAACAAAAAATCTCGCGAAATTCGTCGCGCATCTTCGACGGCGACGTTAACCTGAAGATGATCCCAAAATAGAGGCACACCTCGCCAGTTGCATAATGAGCATAACCAGGATTTTACCTGCCGCTGCCGTGCTTCGTCTTCGCATTTTCTGAGTGGCATACAACATAAAAAAACATTTCCCGAAGACCTCAAACCTCTGAAGCTCGTCGTTTGTATGCAAGTCGCGTGAATTTCGTCGTCGTCAGGTGTTGCACGGGGTGCAAACGTCTTGGGACTGTTTCGATAGTTCGTAAGCAGACTAAACTCCTTCGCGCTCACCTGAGTCGGGGGAGAAGTGGTACATCGGCTGCTAAATGTCACACTATCACCTTCAACTGCCGATGGTTTTGCGACTCACCTGGAATGAAAAAGAGGAATTCTTTTGAATATGGGAAAACTGATAAATCAAGCCTCTGCCGGCTTGCATAATTTGCATTTACATTAAACTGGTTTCCGCGCGTATTTTACATTTTGATATATCATAATTGTATGATTTTATGCTCAGCGAATGTGAGCAAAACAATTTTTAAATTTTCCACCAAAAATATCTGAAAATGACTGAATATTAACAAATTTTATAATAAACTTGAATTGCTGAATATCTGAAGATCAAATTTGTATATTCATACCTCAATCTATAAACAAAACTTAAATAAATTTATTAAATTTAAAAAGTTGAACTTTTTTTTAGAAAACGGAAAAAGGATAGCTAATGCATCGGATGAAGTTTCGTAATAACTTAATCAAAACATTATTTAATTCAAATGCAAATCCTGAATTTAATGGTTTACCGGTTTAAGTGCATAAAATACAGCTACTTATACTTATACTTATATTATGAAATCAAACCACACAAATCTAGTTTATTTCCACTTTTTTACCCAAACTCATCAAAACCACAAGAATATCCATGCCCCTGAATATTTGAAATTCCATTAAAAACTCGCTTTCTCCCAATTTATCTTAAATTTTACTCGATCAACCACCGCGGTCGAGTTTGTTATTGTGGATTTTTTGTTAATCAGGAATAATTTTATAACCAGCTCAATAAAAAATTAAAATTAAAATATATCAAAGCTTTGTAATTTATCCATTAATTGACTACGCACGTTCACAGTGACATTGATAAAAAATATTTCAAGTTATCCGAATTCGTTTGCCTCAGCTACGTTACGTAACTCTTCATGAAATATTCCAAATTTTTTGGACTGATTTTCATGAAAAGGTCAAGAGTATTTAGCGCTTTGCGGGCGTGGAGTTTTTTGTTTTCTCCATTAATGTTTTTGATATTTATCAATGTTTAAAATCACTTTAACTCCTAATGCAATTTTGAATATCAAAGCAAATTAGGTTGGATAGCCATTAAAAATAGCCTTAGAGTTTTGTTAAGATGATATGGCGCGAATTTTGAATAGACTTATACATATCTACATATAAATACGATTCTTGAGCGATGAACTTTAAAATAAATTACGGTCAATGTTTATGTCATGACTGTTTTTAGTTTTCATCCTGAGAGTTATTTCCTTAAAATGCCATGAAGTGTTAATTTTATTCTCATTCAAATAAACTAGTTATAATTTTTACTCATTCTTTATTATAATATATTTTTACTGAAAATATTAAAATAATGATATGCTACCCCTTAAAAGTTACCGCTTTTTAAATTTTAAAATGTTTGTTCTGATAACGAGCTCCATTTATACAATCTTACATTACTTCTAGGAATTCCGAACAACTGAAGCAAACATATGTATATTTTTTTAAAGCATTTTCTTTAAAACTCAAAGTCAAGGACTCATTATTGAGGGAACTGAAACGAACAATATTTCAAAATTATTTTACGAACCTCGCAACTTCAATAAAATTGCACGTGGGAGCATAATAAAGGGCATGTGGGTGGTGGGTGGCATTGTAAATATCGATGCACTTGCACCAGAGTTCTTGACGGTTGCTTATAGGAGCTGAGGGTGCACCTTTGTACTATCATTTTATACGCTCAAAGGTTTTCGCAGCACACCCACTTGAATGCAAGAACCTTTGCACCCCTGAGGGTCGGAAGGAAGTGCGGGGATGTATTCGCACGGGTTAACTTCTACAGTTTGGTCAAATCAAAGAGGAAAGAATTTTCCTAATTATGCTCAAAACTCGTGTACTAAGTGAATTTGTAGAAAGGAAAAGTGAAGAGCTTTCCCAATTTGAGGACCGATCCTATAAGTTTTCGTCAAAGGTGAAATTCATCTACCGCGATGCTAACATTTGAAGGGAAAGAGTACAAACTTTGGTTTGCTGCAGCAAGTAACAGCATCAACATTTCCCACATCGTTATACACAGGAGTTGAAAATTTGCTTTAGCGAGATAAAAATTATGCCACCGTCGTTTTTGAGTTCATGTTTTTATATTTAGTTTTTAAATGAGTAAAAGTTGTAGAAAAATACTGTCTTCTCAAATCATGAATGGCATGCAGTATAATAAAATTAGAAATTAGTTTTATATTTAAAAAAATTCTTATGGAAGAAAATAAGGGACTACTTAAGTAACACAGAAAAATGAAGTTGTAAACGATAGTATGTTATTTATTGCAGAATATAATAAGCAAAGACCGAAGCATACTTTTTCAACCTTAATTTATTGGGTGGAGAAAAAAACCTTTTTATAAGGATACTTCTGGAAATTGCGATCTGAAGATTTTATAACCTTTAATAGATGCTCTAATATACAATATTTGGAACATTTAATGTCCCACAACACATCGTTTTACATAAAAACATGGTCTTGCGTGAATATGTAATGAATGGTGATTTTCACTTAAGACGTTGATATTTATTTGCGAAGTTAAACAAAAGAATGGTAAAGTCGTACTATTTCTAGACAGAATTATGGTTTTTTGGATGGACATGTATATGTATGTAATGTAGTATACAGTATGAAACTGATGATTTTTGAATAATCAAATTTTTGTGTTGCCAAAGCTGAAACCATTGTGCGTTGTCGTAATGCTTCGCGCAATTTACGCTACACCGAGCATAATCATCGGAGCCCGTGGATTTGCGGGGGTAGCTGCTGGCGCCAATTATTCATCCCCCAAGTGTTTTATTTGCTTTTTATATGCAAAATGCAGCAATCTTTGGTAATCAAATGTCGGCGGGGCCCGAGTTTACACGGAGGAGCGCTGTTCCTTTGAAGGGCGAAGCCCGATAAAAAGCAGTTCGGGTATCATTACAGGCGAGGCGCAGAAAAAATGCCTTCCAGAGTCGGGAGAGACAAGACAATGGGAATTACACGGGCAGGCAAAATTGCAGAACATCTCGGGCGCGCTGTTGCTGGTTCTAGCTGGTGCTCCTCCTGTCGCCGGAGGAGCCCCTCCTCCCGTGGGCCCCAAGTCATTTGACATGAAATACTCGAAATAGCTTCACTTTGTAGCTACGACATAATTGCGCGCTCGCTACAAAATAGAAAACTCCCGGCAGGCACGGCAGCGAACTCCTCGCCAGGAATTTTCCATTTTGAGCCAATGGCACGGAAAGGAATCGGCCGGAAGGACAAGAAGGAGCCTCGGCCGGGCCCCATCCCCGCCGAGCGCTGGGCATTTAGAGCTATTTCTCAGCGGAGCCCGAACATGTCGCACTCCGCCGCCGCTCCTGTTCCACTTATTTTTCCGCTTAGGCAGCTAATTACCCGGACTTGAATACGGGAAGATGGAGCCCCACTCTGGACCCGGATCTGCGGTACACCTGATTGCACCGGGGCTCCTGGCGCGGGGCGGCGACTTCAAACGGGCGACGGAGCCCGACCCCAGGGGCGAATATTTTGCTGATTGCGAACGATAGCCCCCCCCCCCGGCCGCCAGGCTGCCGCTCGCCGTCACCGCCAGTTGCAATTTACTGTTCAATTAAATTTTATTAATTGCATTGGAAATGGAGGTCCGCCCGGGAAGCTGCCGTTCTCTAGGCAATCTAACTTTTTGCCTCTCGTACAGCGCTGCCGGACGGAATTAGGATGTATCACCCGTTCTGACGAGCAGCGCGCACGCGGTATCGCGATGCAGCGCAATTAATTTTTCCTGCACTTCATACATCCTAACTACAAATTTACTGCCCTACCTAAAAAAAGCGAAAATCTACCCCTTTGTTGTACCATCAGAATCAGCACGTGCGGGGTAAAAGAGGATAGTTTTTTATCTAATTTTTGAGAGCATAAAAATGGCCGTAGAAAAGCTTAAAAAAATTTCAAATGTAATTCGATTCCAGATAATGTTTTATTTCGAATAGTACTAAAACCAGTAGCTAACCCACAAAATCGTCAAATTTTTGTATTCAAACATTTTTTCTTAAACAACAAAAACTTGAAATTTTGAAAGTTTTGATGATTGTTTTGTATTATAATTTTCAGAGACAGAGGTGATAACATTTACTTTTAACGGGGTTTTCTGTAATTATTCTAGAATATCTAATACACAAACTTGACCAAAATTAAGTAGGAACTTTTTTGGTTTTAACCCTTCAAACGACATATCATATAAGTAAAAACTTAACTTAATAAATCTTAGAAAACTAATAGGTCTTTAATTCAAATATAATCTGCAATACTAAAGGAACATATATTATAATCTCTTAAATTAAGAAATTCAATTTAATAATAAAAATAAAGTTTTGATGCTTTTCTACTATTTTTTAAAGCAATTGTAAAATATTTTATGCAGTAAATATTTCGTCGTGTTCAAAATAAAACTCACATTAATTATTTTTTAAGAAGTGGAAAACTACTATACAAAAAAATAGATACGATTTGAAATGATAGCCTCTTCTTTTTTTTAAGTTGGTTCAAAATGTTTCTTACCATTATTTATAATAACTAATTACTACTTAACCGTTATTAACCAATCGAACAATAAAATTTACTTAATAAACATTAGTTTATAATTTATATTGTTTTTTATAATATCATAATCATTACACAGTTCGCGCCTTCTGTTTGATATGCATGCAGTTATTTTTAATTAATGTACCTGCTGACTTTTTCTCAGTGTGATATTTAGCGCAACATAACTCTAGTAGCAGTTCCGTAACAGCTTTTGAGCATAAATTTCAACTGTTTTGTTACGGTCGAAAAGAGCACCTTGCAATCAAATCAATTCCTAGAATAGAGAAAAAAACCGGAAACAAATATTTCGGGAGCCATTAAATAAAACATCGGAAACCCAGAGGTTGAGAACCGACCACAAAAATGTGCAGAGTGCCAAAGGGGTCCCGGAGCACCCGCAGGTGAACCTGTTGCGCCCGTCGCTATCTGGCGGCTGCGAGGCGCGCTTCCCGCGGGCCCCAAGAATTTCCCATAAATTTACCTTTGCAGTTATCAACTAACGGAACCCGCCTCAACTATCAGCGAGTCGCTTTTTTTCCGCGGCTCAACGCGAAATTGAATTAAAGCCACGCACCCACGGCCGCGACCAGGTGAGCAGCCCACCCCGCCTCGGCCTCGCCTCCCCCGCGAGGAGAATCGCTTCCAACGCGCTTTTCTCGAATTTCAATGTCTCGCCGCGAATTCTTGGGAGCTTTGAATTTTTTCTTCTCTTCAATTTATTTACTCGTTTTTTGTTCCCCCGCGGAACACCGGCAGATTTTGTGTTTTCGCGCCGTGGGTTTGTGCGAACTGCTAAAAAAACACCGCCGAGATCTTGATGGACCGCGAAAAGTAGAAGAACTCTGAAATATTACAGTTACAAGAAAACCATAATCAGCCCACTTAAGAACGAGATGTTCGAGGCGATGGGTGGCAAAATCCGCGGAGTCACTTCGGCCGAGGGGGAAATTTTCTATGGCACTACAGAAACAGTTTTTGCCCACAGACCAGCGGCTACGCGAAATTCTTTTTTTAATTACTGGAACGTTTAACGGTGATTTCGCTGAAATAAGTTGGCTACTTTCATTGAATCCAAACAGCGACTTTCTGAGGTAGCAATTTATTGTTTTTTGGTCGCACCGCAAGGGTCCTAAAATTTGGGTCATTCTCTCTTTCGACGATTCGAACTCATGTTTTAGTCAAATAATCAAAAAATTATTCCTTACAATATTTTTCAAATCTAAGTTTTTTTGACACATTTTATTATCAATTATTAATGTTCTTAAAACCTTGTTTTTAGTATATCTGTTCAAGCACTATAGATACTGTTTGATAATCTTCCTAATATGATTTTTGAAATGTTCTATTATTGAAGCTCACCGAATGATATGATTTTGACATCCTGATCTTTTCATAGAATTTAATTTACTCTAATTTAGAGCCTTTCAAAAACGTACATTTTAACCTGTAAGTGTTTGTTGTGGTACAAGCTTTATGTTCCGGTTAGCCCGGACCAATCCTTAATCAAAATTCTATTCATAAACATAGAATTAGCGCGAGAGGACCGATTTAAAATTGGAAGATGACGGTAATTAAATCCATTCAATTCCGTCTAAAATTTACGGAGCTCATTTATCTCCTGAGACGTTTAGAATTTCCCCCGAAAATTTACTTCGTCACAAAAATGTGCTTTCGCTTGAACCTTTGATTGGACAGTGGAACAAAAAACGAGGAAAAGCGCTTGAGTCTAAGGTGAAACAAATTACTCAAGGCGAACCCTTTCGATGACACCTGGCCTAAATCCACCCCCCGTCCAAGGAGCACAAGGTCCTGAGGGAGAGCCGGAGGGCGCGTGGCGCGTTTCCCGCTTCATAAATTAGGCGCATTATAAATCATCCGCGCTAAGTGGAGATGATGTTGATGTAAAATTCCACGAGTCCGAGAGAGCCATTTATTCGTCCTAATTGTGTTTTATTTCCTGTTCCTCTGTTTTCGTGTTTTCCCAGACCTGTTCGTAATTTTTCTCACAGGACCCACGGGCACTCGGGACTAGGGAGCAGCAAACTCCCTGCAAGAAATTGAGTCGTTTCATTATATACCCTCTTTTTTTTTGTTTCTTTGCTGCTTACACCCACATTTGCGGTGAACTCTTTTCGCCGGGAAGGTTTAGCCCGGCGGGGGTGGAAAAAAATAATGCAGAAAAAGGGCATAGAGTTGGCGGAACGTGCACGAACCACGTCCCAACCACTTGGCAGAATTATTTATACCCAGCCGACATCCACCGGGTGCGGTGCACTAGCAAAAAGAGGGCGAGTGCACTCGCGCTGTGTCAAAGCACTATTCATGCATTTTAAATATTTTATTAACCAGCGCTTAAAGGGCCTTCGATGGCGTCACTTAACGAGATTCCTGCAGGAGGTGCCCCCATAAAGCGGTTTTTGGGGCGTCCCGCAGCACATTTACAGTCCCGACTCTTTAACTTCATTAAATCAGCCGCTGTCTTGCCCTAGCCCAACCCTTTCCCCATTGGGGGGCGTGGGAGCTGGCCCACGAGGGGCTCTGAAATTACAAGACCTCCCGAGGGAGCACCTCTCACCGACGCGCACATGCAAACCTTTGAGGAGTGAATAATTTTATGGGCTACAATAAATCTGATACTGTTCAAACAAGCGCTCCTTCACTCCTCTTTGAAAATTTAGCAGATTCAAGTGGGCTCTAAAAATATTCACTCCATGGGCGTGGGAGTCGAAATGGTCCTTGGAGCTAACTCTAAACGTCGGCGTTGAACTTGTGGCTTTTTGCCTCTATCGCCGGCGAGAATCTGCGATAAAGTTATTAAATAGAATTGAAAAAAGGATAATATTAATTCAACTTCTACGTAGGTTCTGTGTACACATACAATGTTGCTTCATGAATTGCTTGACAGTTAGAAACTAGGCCAGTTTTCTGCCAGTGACACATTATATACAAGTCTGTTAATAAATATAATATATCCAGTATCTACCCTATACCTGGAGAATAAACACATAATTTTTATAAAGCAACCCTTTGCTCTATGCTGCACAGACGATAGAATTAAGCCAATGTGGGGTTAAAGTAAATAAATTGAAATGGATTGCTAATAAATTCTCTGAGAAATGTACGTGGACCAAAAATCCCTTAATCGAGAATTTAAGCTGACAGCAGTTTAATAATTTTTTTCTGTCGAAACTAAATAATCTAATATTTATTTTCCTTTTTGGTTACGTCAAAATAAATACTTATAAATGAATAGATTATAAATTGTATTTTATTAAATTAATAAATTGTTTGCTTGATAGTCATTGAAGTTCAATAACGGAATAAAACCTTCGAAAATTTGTATTTCAAACCTTGGTATTATCATGTGATATTTCACATGTACTATTTAAGTGATAGTCTCAAATTTTTAAGTTATCTAAATTATCAACAGTGCATTTAAATTTCTTTATTTAAGGTTAAGTATAATTCTTAGATCTCACTGAAAAATAATTTCAAACTAAAAATAATTTTGTAGCAAAACTTGGCAATTTTTTCAATCTCAAAATCAATCACGCACTTTGAAGAGTTTTTTGGTCAGCCACGTAAATTGAGTGTTGATTACAAAAATTGATATGATATTCTTAAGGAAAATTCAAAAGGGAACCCGGAAAAGCCTAATTTTTTTTATCGTAGCACTTACGACACGCAAAGTGTAACATATTCATTTCGGATCTCAATAACTCGAAATCGAATGGAGCAAACAAACTTATGAAGTCATGAGAGGGAAAGTGTTAAACCAATCATCGATATTACCACTTACGCCCTCTATTTGCCACTTGGACCGGCCCTTTCGGTGGTCCTCGGCCCGAATGGTTCCCCTGTGGGAAGCCCCATTTAGCCGAAAACCCTATTACAGGGAGCGCGTCACTTTCGAAATTTATTGCTCTCCTCGCTTCCGCCTATCGCCTCCGGGAGCCCCATCAGCCCCAAAGATCAGAATCTAACATCATCCCGGCCGACTGGCACTACATCAAATTCGCATATTTTTACATCATCCGGAGCAAATTGGCGAGACATTGAGGAGTACTTCAAAGCGGAGGGAGCTCCCCCGGGCACAGCGAGGTGCTGGAGCAATTTTGTCGGTGACAGTACACGAAGATTTGGGTTCATTCATAAGGAATGCTATTTTTTCGGGAAAATTACCCTCACCTGCTTGGGGGAAAGGAGATTGGTGCGGGCGAGGATTCCCGATTGCCCCATGTCAGACGTCTGCTCCCAAGTTCAAGAGTGAAGGAAATGGTAGCGTCTTTGATGGGGTCCTAAAATAGATAAAGTGAATAATGTGGTCTCATGTCGATCCAGACTGCCATTTTACTGCTTTTGCAAATTTTCTGGAATAGCAAAATTTGAATGCTACGCTGTTGCCTGGCGGGAAGGTCGCTCTGGAGGGCGCGATGGATGCGATCCGTCCTCCAATCGAAAAATTTATGGAGGGCTCTTCAAATTTTACTGCAGGACGCGTGATAGTTACTGCACGATAATGAAACCAACGGCCCTGCCAATTAGTCCATTGATTTTTAATGACATCGAAATTATCGCGAGATAAGCACCCTTTCGCCCTGCAGAAGTGATAGAGGGTGTGTTCATTGAGTCATTTCAATTCAATTCGATTCGCGGCCATCTGCCCGAATTACTGCGGCAGCTCTTCGGCAGGACGTTGGCTTGGCCTAATTTTCAATTTTGTTCGTTTTGATAGCACAATTTCGGTTCGCTGATTGGACGGGATACACTCGATTGCAATCAGTTTTTGCGAACGGGGGTGTATACAATCGCACTCATTTGCATTTTACACTATCCAGATATCTCAGATTTTATGCCAGCGGAGGCTTAGTTCATTCCTGAAAATTACTTTTTAACGTTCTACGAATGCATAAAATATAAAATTTTATACAGCATTTAACAAGACAGTGCAGTCCGTGTCGCACAGCATGAGCCGTAATCATAAAGCTAAAACGAAATAGTTTGCTTACAACGAAATTGCATTGGCTAGTTAAAACTAATTTAATTGCATTAAAATGCATGAAAAAAAGTTACTAAGCAATTTAAAGGCAATAAAAGAAAAGGAAAAATTCACATCGATTTACTCGCATGTGTGTATTTTAATCATATATTTATTTTTTAGGTTTATTTCATATACAACACACTCTTCACTATCATATTATAAAAATCATGTTAAATAGTTACTTAAACTTAAATAACTCTCGCGATATTCTAATTTTAAGTATATATGCATTCATAAAGCAAGGCCATAATAATAAAAAATTAACGAATATTAAACGTATTAAAAACTCCAACCTCAATATTCCCAGATATGACTCACTTTTGCAGTTTTAAGGGCAAACAGATCTTTTGTGTGGAATTCCTTTAAAAAGTAAATTTGGTAAAATCAACTTGGAGCACCTGGGAAAATGTAAAAAAAGCCCCACCCTCAGAATTAAAACAGCAGAGGTAAGAATCGGAACTCCCCCTCAGGCAGGTGTAAAACTGCACTCCTAAGCCAAATAATCATTTTCAATTAACTAAAAACGTTCGAGTTCCCTTTCCGGCTGCCGGGAATTAACATTTAACTTTCAATTCCACTAAGCTGCACCGAGACGAGGCGATATCATTCCCATTTTTGCACTTTGTTCCATTCGGGACATTATGCGAAAGTTACGAACGGGCACGTATCCCGTGGGAGTTGCTGGAGTCGGGATAAAGACCCGAGATCCGGCTCGACAGCCGCAATTTCCACCAGGCCGGTTACCGAACAGAGAGACCTCGCAAAAATGCAGTTCAAAGGTGAACTCCTCGTTTAAATAAGTTGGACCGCCGTTGATCTCCTCCACAAAGGAGTAACAAAGGCGGGAGGAGCATTCATTACCCACCGGGAGCAGAACGGGAACACAACCGAACCGTCCCGGCGATATTTCATGGGCGCAAAATGGACATCTGGAAAAACAGAATGATTTGTGGTTGGAAAAGGGACTGCTCGGCGAAAAAAGTTAATTGAATTATTCTTTCGTTTAAGAATGAAAAACCGGAAAAAGCCATTTATGTGAGCATGAATTGTTAATAACCAGATGAGTGAGATTGCGGCGAAACAGTCTTGAAACTGGTGCGAAGTGTAATAAAAATTTAACTATAATAACCTTAAATCTTAGAAAGCTCCACTTTTACCACTCAGCTTAAAAAATGGGATTTATTTCAATTAACTGAAAATGTTTTTCAAATAAGCAAAAGCACATTACAGAAAAACTTTATTTAATTAAAACTAAAAATTTTTCAAAACATCACGTACAGTTTATTAATGTTAACCGACTGGGCTAAATTCGGCCAGTCTCTTTTTCCTAAAATGTTTAAGGTTAACCGAAGCCAAAGCCATAATCATTGTCGGAAAGATTTCAGCGAGAATTCAATTGAACACTAAGGTCAACATAAGTCGGTTAATCATCGTCTCTCCATGAGCCACGCAAAAGCTTTCTGTTTTTAGATGAATTTGTAGGACAACGAATTTATTAGTCAGAAGAATTTTTGGAATAATATCAGTTTTTAACCATTGTTTTATTTACTTCATATTTTGGTTTATTACAACCTTCTATTTGTATAGCGAAACCTAGATTTTAGAGTAGGTGATTCGAAAATTATTCTCGAAAGCGCACAAGGAATACCTTGTTAAGATTAAGTTAAGTTATAGATTTAATAAAATTTTTGAGGTGTACATTTTTAAATTTAAGATAATATCATTGCCTAGCGTATTTTGTTAAACCAACATAATTCGATCAATTTTGGACCGATTTTAATAAAACTTATACAGGTTATCATTAAAACCGAATATCCCCTTAAGAAATTTTTTAAAACATAGAATAATTTACCAAAATATTAAAATCTAATAAATATATATACAGCAAATGTCTTGGAAGATTTCTCGGTGGTATTTCCATCAGTGTCGAGGGGATAAAACTTTCAAGTTGCAATAAAAGAATTCCGACCATTTTTCCTGGAAGGATTTCGCGGTGAGTCCCTCGGCTTGTGGAAAGCCATTTTCTTATTCTAATCTCGCTGCAATGACATGTCGGTGTCATAAACCAGGTCTGAGCCGGGGAACATCTCAGAACTCCCTCCGCTCCTCCGACGCAGATGTGACATAAAACCGAAGTGCACTTAGAAATCTTCTCAGATTCCAGCTTCTCACCTGGACCGAGCCGCGCACAAGACGCTCCCTGAAGACGTCTACCACTCGAAAAAGTTTCAGGTGGGCGAAAAGATCCCCACTTGCATTTTCATGCAATTTATTTCGCTGACATTTATCTGGCTGAGGGTGCGGGGGTTCGGGGGTGCATCAAGCAAGGGGATGCATTTCGTCGATTTTTCTCCTCCTTCCGCGGACTGCTGCTGCTGCAAACTCCTTAGAGAATGTAATCCGAAAATTATTCGGAACTGTGAAGGGGCCTTTCCGGTTGGCGCCTTTGTTTACGCCTTATAATGAAAATTGGAGCGCTTTATGCATTCGGGGGGATCCCTGCATAGAAAGAATTTTTCAATAAGGGCGGCCGGTTATGACGATGCCATTCATATCGCTCAACTCGAAAAACCCATCTCCTTTCTAACCCTGTTTCGGGGCGGTTTAAATTTGCTATATATAAAATAGAGTCGAGGCACAAAGCCGTGGGGAAAACGTTTGAAAAATGGGCGAAAAAATTGCCCTGTAAAGACGCCGGCTCAACTGCGCCATTCATCCCAAGCACAAAGGGTACAAAATTTCCAAAGGCGAACGAAATAGTTATTTTTCGGCTGTGCACTGAATACGGTCCTAATTACTTAACCCTAAAATGAAAATGAGCACAACTGCAGCCAAGGGTAAGGAGTAATTGAAAAACACCCCGCCACCCTCCGCGAATCATTACACGAAAAATTGGGCCGGTTTTGAAAAATAAAATTTTTGCGGTGTTGCAACTGCACCCAACGATCTATATTTTGAAAAGTCGTTCTGTTAGCGTTTAATATTTCGTCGTGCCTCCCCCACAAATTATCACAAATATTTTTTATACGTTTTTTCCAGCGACGAAAACATTTCATTTCGCATATTGACTAAAGGCCCCATCTCCCGCAACTCTTTCCCAAAAATAGGGACTCCTACTCAGGGCAGAGACCCGCCATGAATCAGAGATTTAATAAACTCGCTTAATTGCCTGTTTGTTCTCAAAAATCCTGGCAGTGGATCTACTCTGCAAACACAATGTCAAGTAGCGACTCGCTTTTAGCAAACCACTTTACAATATTTATGAATTTTTAAAAACAAATCAAAATATTAAAACTGTGATGGAAATTCTGGCGAAATATTAATTTTTCAACTTTTTTTCTGTAAGGGAATTAAATAGGTGAGCCATGCTCAAGATCTCTGCAGAATTATGCGTTTTTGTAGATATGCTCGCATAAATGCTCGAGTTCCCCAATGAATTAAAACTGAAATAGCATTTTTTGCCTTTTTAATTAAAACCTAATTTCTCAATTGCTTTCGAGCATGAATAGCTCTCAAAGTATCTCCCGGTAGGTGAATGGAGCACTCATGCAACTAGGAAGTGCGGGGATCACTTACCTGAATGGTATGTTGCAAATTTTAGCAATTAATAACGCGGAAAAATCACTAAATTTTGCTTTTTTCATGTAAGCTTTACAGCGAAACTATTAAGCAACTCTTATTGCGGCTTCCTAAATTATTTTAGTTGCATTTTCAATAAAATTTTATTATGCATGTCTTGTGCTACTTCCTAGAGTGGTGTTGATACTTACTCTAAATTTTATACAATTGTAAGGCATTTTTTTATACGTAGTTATATCATAAGTTTTATTTATCATATTAAACGAATTTTCTTATTATTACTTTCTGTTTTGTTACAATTAGGGGTTAAGTTAATTTTAATTATTCAATTCCTAGTTTTTATATTACAGTTTTTGAAAATAAACGACTGAATTTTATGACAATAGTACATTAAAGATATTTAGACTTTTCAAGTTATATTGTACTCTATTTCATGGAAACAACTTAAAGTTATAACTGCTTTTACTTTCAATGTTATTATAAATATGTATGTATAGCGCCAAAATGGTTGTTTTTATTTTTTTTCTTTATTTCCTCAAAAACCGAACTTACTTTTTTGTTCCTATCTTAAAACATTACTCTAATTTAATTTAATTAAATTGAGGTAAATAAAGGTTATTTGGAGAAAGTTTACGCTCTATCTTTACTAATATCGTAATGACATTCATAATTTGGAACAATCATTTTCTTCGTGCAAATTTTAGGATTTTTTTATTATATTTTTGATTTTATTTTGTGTAGACTGTAATTTTCTTATATGCTGGAAAAATTACTTTATGCATAAAAAGCTTATTTTCCAAATTGGGGGCTGACCACCTGTTAATAAATAGATATAATATTTTAATGAATATGTTGGCTTTGTTTGGGATTGTATATAAAGGGTTTTATCAAAATATTTGACAGTATTAATCCAGGCAACATCAGATCCGTTGAGTTTAATAACATGGTGAAGTAAATATAGACCTTTGTTATCAGAAAACGCAAATAAGAGACGCATTTGGGTATTTACCATATTGAATCAAAACCCTACTGAATATAAGGAGTAAAAGTCCTGGTGTATAATGTAATGATAACACTAAAGTTAGTCTTCTAGCATGTTAGCAACTGGAATATTTTGAAGAAGTAATTTTCTTATAATGTTGAATTATGCCAATTCATCTTCAATTTACTTTCCTTCAAGTAAGTACATATTTTCCTGAAATTGACTCATTTTGCTTATTTCACATAACCCTCTAATTTTTCTTCATAAAAAAGTGAGAAACCGGGAAAAACCTTAATAACATTAGACTGCTTGTTAGACCAAATTACAGAGCACAATTGGGCATGGCTACGCTCAAAGCGAAAACTACAGGAAATCAAGCACTTTAGAGAGGAAAGTAAATCGTCCAAGGTACCTAGACCTGAAACTAGATCTTCTTCAAGTGAATCTCAGTGAAAATTGCTAGCAGAAAGTGCTAAGAATCATTCCATGGCCCCAAAGAACTCCGTCAGAGATCGAGTTCTTCTTGATTTCACACGCAATTTTGATGTGCTCTGTATTTTGTTTTCTCCGCCCTTTTTTCACTTCCGGCACGTTTCTGGCATGTCGTTTTTCATTATACACCTCTGGAAATTCCCTGATCTAACTTTAACAATGGTCAGGTGTATTTTTTTACTTTTTTAGAACAAATTCCGTCGCGAGAAAGTAAAAGAGGTTAGTCCGATTCGGCGAAATTGCGCGTTGAAGCGAATCATCCATTGCGAATTTCTGGAGTCGACGAAGACGATGCCGACAATGTCCCAAAGCACGCAGCATCTTCTGCAACGTCTTTGTTAAATGATGTAACGTCCCACTCGTCTAGCCCTCGGTTGGATAAAGGTGGGGACGAAATAGCGAAAGCATTTTATGCGAGATGCTCAACAAGTACCCAAAGCATAATCGCTGTACGGGGGCTCTTTGCGGCCAGCCAGTTCTTGGCATGGAAATCGGCCAGGTAACCCACAAAGCATGAGTAAGATACAAAGACGCAAATACCTCGGAAAAGACTCGCCGTACTTTCGTGTAAGAACTTTGCTGGCATGACCTAAAACCATCAGATCGGGATTGGGGCGGATGCTCACGTTCGTTATCAAAAAGCCCCTTAGTGAGGCCGGGACCAGTTTTTGTTCCACATAATCCCAGATCAAAGAAGTCGACTCTGGGGACCACTTCTCCTAGATAATTCATTAGCATTTACTTACTATTTTTTTTCTTTTTAAATGGGACGGCAATTTGCATGCAAACCAGAAAAATAAGAAGGAGAGCAACAACCACATGGGGGCTCCATCCTCTTTCGTCCAAAAGAGCTCAAGTGCTAATTAGAAGAAGATTCCTGTGGCAGACCATAGCATCGTTTTCTGTGCGGTCTAGGCGATTTTCGTCTATTGATACTTTGGGGGAATCTGGAGACATTCGACGGTTAACATGATCGACCTACTTTTTGGACCAGTTTCCCAAGAAGTGTCTGACTATCTTTACCTCGTTATCCGACTTCTCCGGTTGGTTCGACACTGCATCGAGAACGGTGCTTTATCTTGTGCCCAAAACTGGAGACTAAAGCGACCGAGATCAGCATCCATTGGTCCAGGTTGAAGATGCTGAAAAGTGGGAAGTTGTCTTCGAGAATGGCAAAAAGAAGAAAAATCGCTCAACCTGAAGATGTTAACGACTTAATGACAATAATCTTCTGAACAAGGTCTGCGTTTGACACTGTCTTGATTGATTTCTTACGCTCGACACTCGCATGCTACCGTCTTTCCGCTCAGCGAGTCAAAGTGTCGAGACGTCGAAAACGCGGAGCATAACCGACCACTGACCACAGATGCATCTGCATCTTCTGCATCTTCTGCAGGTACAAATGACCGCGGACCAAAATACGACAGTTATGGACTTGATTCAGGGAGATAACACGGAACCCGTCTTGGTCTCGGATGGTTTATCGCGGGTCGCGTATGCTAATCATCACTGAAGTAGGATTCGGGGCTGCTGTGTCTGAGACGTTTTGTTGTACCTTTTCCTTTGTGTGCAGCAAAATCGTACCTGAGGCGTTGGTTACCTTAATCTTAAATGCATTTCTCACCTCTAGGTCGACGCGGAAAAAAATTAAGATATCTGCATTCCAAGAGCGCTTCTCCTTGGCAGTGGGCCACGCTTTTGATATTCAAATTGTTTTAAGTTATTTTTATATGCAGTGTTTTTATAACTGTCTTTTCCTGTTCCTTGATCTGGTTTCGTTAAATCAATTTGCAAATTACCTAACATATTTACTATGGAATAAACCGAACAACAGTAAGACATATTATTTGTGTTAACCTATTTTCTCTTGAACGAGTGAAACACCTTCGGGGAAACGTGATAATGTAACAATGCCGGATACTACTTTTCGTAATCTCTCTATAATTTATATCTTCTATCCGTCTATTTGATCCTATAAAACTAGAATCGTGAATGCGATTTTTATGTGATTTGTTTTTTCTTCAAACTTCTATCTACCCTACCCGGAAAAACCGGATTTTTATTTTAAAATTTAAATAATGAAGGCGATATCCCTCAAAAGCCCCTATATACGCCTGATTTGATTAAAATCTTCTACAAGATGACAACTTTGAATTAAAATGTTTTGAAGAAAAGAAATTTTATTCATAATTTAATCTTAGATTGACCATCCAAAAATTCCACAAATTCGATAACAGATTTTAAACCCGCCTAGTTACTACAAACTTAGTTCACACAGAATTATATCACTATCAATTGTCAAATTAGTGGCATAGTAAATTGGCTTACATAAATGTTTCCTTCTTTGTCCAGGTACATTCATAGATTGAAATCGGCGTTAAAATGAAGCCAAAATCTTTTGAATTATGGGAGGTAAAATTAATACTTCCTGTTAACGTTCAATCATTAAATTCACAAAATTTCGCGACTGTTCACCTTGTGCACTTACAACATAAAACAGGGTTTTGAAATGGCAATAGAAAAAAAGCAATCATACGAGAAATGTATTTAACAATAGTGAACTTCGAGGTACCTATGACAGGCAAAAATTTGATATGAATGAAAGCAAACAAATGAGCTACACCTTAAATTTAAAAGATTAATTAATAGTGATTGATGTTATAAGCATAGGAAATTAGTCGTTCCGCCTAAAACAAATGGGAATCATTCAAAGCATATGTCCTTCGCCTTTTTCTTTAAAAACAAGAGGTTTTATCATGTCTTCTATATAATGTACTTCTATAATATTTTCAAAATAATAGCATTTTTTGTACATAGCTTAAAAATATTGCTATTTGCTTGGTGGTTCTACTTAAGATGCAAAAAAAAGTAAAAAGTAAGATTTCGTTCGTCAGTTGTAGTAACCGAAGTTGTTTGTTTAAAAAAAAAAGGATTACGATTTTGCCCTTTTTCATAAAAAGCTTGAACGTTTCTCCTAAGGCTCTAATCTACTTTATGAACTCATTGAGCTGAATAGAAAATTATTAAAGCTGCGACCGTGCAGACCTCTAAAAAATATATGAGAATTAATTCTGTGGACCGAAAGCATCCAATGTTAATGATGTTTGCGCAAAAACCAGGTGAATCGCCCACGAGGGGGGATTCATCTTCAACTTCAACTCATAACTCTTTCTGTTTGAGTCGGGAGCTCATGTGCAGCCCGCGAGGCATTCGGTGCAGAGGTTCCATCATAAATCGGCCCCATTTTCTGGAGGAGCCCCGGAGCACCGAGACTGGCCGCGTTTGAACCCCCGCGATAAATTTGAAAAAAACTCAATTTAAAAATTTCGATTCGAGCACACGGGCCACAAGACAAAAATTCAAATGCAAACACGTGAAATTGCTGCGGTCTCGCATCAAAGGAGTTTTTTTTTTATTCCTCGTTTAATCCTGCGACCGGTGGGCGAACAGAGGGCTGTCGGGCGACATAAATAACCCGGGGACTTGGGAAAACGTGCAAACAAAGAGCACATAAATTCCTGGAGTCCTGTGGCATGGACCAGGTACAGGTACTCTGAACCTGATTTTTTTTTAGCCTCCACCGCAGCATCGCGAAATGGAAGCGGTACTATAACGGTTTTCGAAAAAACACTACCCCCAACGTCTACACACCTGTTAAGGGCTGCGAGGGCAATCTCCGTCGAATATCCTTTCTTGCTATTTTCCAATTAGAAACACCTGCGTTAGTCCTCTGCTCCTTTAGCCCTCGGATTTATGCACGTGCCGGGGGCTGGGGCTCACGCTTCTTAAGGGCGCACTTTTGTTTATCTGCCCTGCGGCACACAATAAATTTTTTTAAAAAAGGGCACACTATCACCACTCGAGGCGGGGAAGGTGAGTGGACTAGGACATTCCTTCGAACACGGTCCTCGCAGTCGAGATGGGGTCACACCGAAGCACCCGATAAGCCGTGCTCCCTCCCAAGGGTTAATCTAACTCCAGGCACAATTTTAATTAACTCGGGGTGAAACTCATTCAACACTTAACACCGCGATGGCCTCGATAGCCAGCGATGAGTCCGACACCCGTGAAAGAATCTCATAAAAGTGCGTCCAGAATTAGCACGGAACTAGCCAATTTGAATATTTTCTAGCCAATTCTAATTGAAAGACACGGTTAACAAAAAATAATAATAATAACAATAATATTTTTTATCCCGCCTTGAAAACCAAAGTACTAATAAAATCTTAGTGGAAAACCGCGATCCAGACTATCGGAGCTAGCCAAAGGGGAACTCTAGGAGCGAACGATGTTGCACGGCCGAGACTTCACAGGTGACTAACGTGAAGGAAAAATCCAGAGCACCAACGTCTAAATGAAGCCGCCGAGGAACCTACCATCGTCGGCAGTTAGCTTACTGCTGCACGATTATGTTCATGTTCATGCTTTGCTTATGCTCCTCGTGCCGCGACATGCCGCCGGCTCCACTCTGGGAAGCAACAAGCCGCGGCGGCGGGCGGCGGCACGGCGGCGCTTGGAAGACACCCAATCTGCCACCCTAGACGCGGATCGTCGCCTTCGGGGCGCTCCCGGGGCTGGAAACCGGTTAACCCAAGTCTCCGCCTGGGACCCCAAGGCGGAAGCCAAGAAGTCAACATAACCTCAAACAATAGAAGCATAAGCGGCCGTGCAATTCCACTGACTTCTTTCGATTTTGTTTACATGCTCCCTGGAAAGAACCTAAGAGAGCATAATCCATCTTGGAAAGATGCCGTTCTCTTTGGCTGCTGGAAGCTAACGGTGAGGAATTGCCAACGTTCAGGTGGAAAGATTCACCTGGCTAATGTTAAGACGAATTTTCATCCAGTTTAATTAATAGTCAAATTGTTGATGTAGTACATAAATATGTTTAAAACTCTGAAGGAACGCATTATTTTTCGAATTAATTACCATGCCCAGTATTACTAAAAATAATGCATGCTCGGCAAGTTACCAGAATCATTACCGCGTATATTAATGTTAAGTAATGTCAAGTAATTTTGTGTAATGTTATTTCAAAGAATAATGATATTGTTTTTTATATTGCAAGTTAAAAGTAATTTATGCTTTTTGATTTTTTTTTATAATGCATAATTATCTAATTTCAGTCTTCCAAAATAAAACACTCTGTAAAAAGTGTATCGTGTTGTAAGCGTTTTTTAATTCATTATTTTTTACGTAAAAGTAAAATGTGGTTATTCCATTTTTAAAATCACAAAATGTAAAGAAATAAAGCCACCTATCGTTTTAAAACAATAAGGATTAATTGAATCGTAATAATACTTACATAATAATTAAAACTCAAAAATAAAATTGGTAAACATCTGAAAGACCAGATCAATCCTCTTGTTTAATTTGGCTTTATATTTATTTGGTATCAAATGTTTAATTTACAAATTAAAACAATTTCCCTAAATTTGTAACCTACTGTTTTAACTTTTCCACCTTCCATGAAAATGGAAAAGCTTTGCACTTTTCCTGGAAGGGTCCATTCAACGAGATGCTCAGCATCTTCTGGAAGCGGATTACACACGTGATAAAGTTTATGTGACGACAATTGTCACAGTTCTCTCTCCCCGAAAAACTCGACTAACACGTGCTAGCGTGAAGCTTGGGAAAATTTCCAAAGTTTTTCACAGCATCGCGGGCACGTTCGGGGTTGGGAATCCTTCACAATTTTAGATTTCGATGGGTTCCTCAATGAAAAACGCGTTGTGGGTGGGTTTCAAATTTGAAATTCTCGTGCTTCTGAAGGCTCCACAGGAGGGTTTTTACTGACGTAGGAGTTCGGAACTGCAATTCAGGCGGAATTTTATGCATTTTATTTTTAACACACCTACAACAGAAAAGGACGTACACAATTATTCGAATTCGGAGAATTAGGGAGGTATTTAAGAAAATTCTTCATGGATGGAGTAAGGGACGTCCCATGTCAGTTTAGCTGATAATATTGTCCTTTGAAATACATAAACATGAAATTCTATATCAGGAAATGTTTCATTTCTTTTGTGAATCTGCAGCTGAATGGAAAGAGTTTTAGTGTAGGTACATATATGAAATTCTAAAAATGATTGGGAGAATTAAGTTAGGTAATGTATAGTTCATAAAAATAGGTAATACTTTTGGAAAATTTTAAGATATGAAGGAATATGTTTTTTTCTATTCATAGTTCAAAATGGTTTTCAATTAAAGCTAGAAATTTGAAGCTTTTATAGAATAATGTAAACCTTTCCAATTCCTTATTATTAAACTTATTGGACTTATGTCCTTAAAAAAATTATAATGTTTTTTATGAGCGACGTCTCCGCTAATGAACATAGATTTTTCAGCTGGAAAAATAATGAAAACTCTTTTCTGTAATTCTACTTTTCAAAATATTCTTACCTATCCTAATCTACTCCGACTTTGAGTTCATTTAAATTTAACAGAAAAGCTTATGTTAATCGCACACAAACCCATCTATAAGAAAAGGCAGTTACTTTAATTGCCCTCTGATCTACGTAATCATGATTTTGCTGACTTTCTACATTTCCAATTATTTTAATATTAGGAGCCTTTAAAAAAGATCCATCAGCAAGATTCTTGCCGGGAAGAAAAACCGAGGAGGAAACTAGCACAAGGCCTAGGATCAAGTCGACTAGAACTAGCCGCTGGAGAGGCTGTGAGATGGACCCGATGCGTACTCAGTCGCAGAATAAAAGCAAAATTGTTCAACTAACACGATTACTCAAGGTCTGGGCGCCCGGTCAGCACGAAAGAAGTCGCGGCTCTGACCAGCACCTTCGAGCACCTTTCCATCCGTCCATCGGGCTCCATCACGGCCGCCGCCCCGCCCTGCCTCCCGGTCCACGGCGCATCTTGGTGCATCGGCTCGGACCCGCAAACAAACACCTCTTCGCACGTTTCTGCCGATTAATTCGAACTGCATGCAAAGAATTTGTGGGTCAACGAACTGGCCGCCGCGGTCCGAGTTGCGGGCAAAACCGGCGAAATTTTTATCGAATCGCTATCCGCGGTGCCCGGATTCAGCCGCCCGTGTAATAACTATAAATTGTTTAGCCCAATTGATTTCAGACGCCGATCCAAGCGCTGGATATGAAAAGTATGAGGTATGGTTAGAAACTAGAAAATTAGAAGGTAACATCGCAGCTCCAGTAAGATTCTTGCTTTTTCCGGACGGTCGGGCTCGATTAATCCGTTGATTTTTAAATTATGGGGAGTAGGAATAAAGTAAAATAATAATAAAGTGCATTCACAGTACGTGCACCAATTTTGCAATAGACTATTTATTGGTTTACTATCCCAACTTTTTGGCGCTCTTTTTACAATCTATCTTTAAAATTAAGTCCCGAAAAGGTTTGGCCGTTTGGGCCTGGGATGTTTTTAAGCGTAAACAGTAAAACCAAAAAATTTCTATTAATGCAGCATAGATAGCATTTTATTTGACTTTAAATTATCAGTTTTCAAAATATTTATTTCAAAATTGCGTCTGATTGCTCCAAAGCTTATTTTCAAATTATTAGATTAATATTGTTAAACTTTGATAAATAAATTTTACCCAAAGTTAAGAAACATAATTTTTGAAATGAGATTTTTTATTTTGTTTATATTAAATAGGACGTCATTATCAAATATGTGAATTCAGTTCCGTTTTTTGTATTAATTGTTTTTGCAACAAATCCCTGGTAACAAAAAAATAAACTAGAAAGCAAATAACACTTGAAACCACTTTTTCCACCTTCAAATCATTCGTCCCTAAAGAGCTTAGAATTTGATAGCGTAGACTACGTTAGTTGCCGATCGTTTGGCTCTGTAAAATCTTATCTAATACGAGTTTTCGAAAATATTTAGGGACGATTCTTAAATGTACATTTATTATTATTTTATTTTGTTATAATTTTAAACATTTCAAAGTAGATTCCCTTATATTACTTTAAATATTTTTTAACTTTAAGTGTACGTACACACATGTCTTCATTTTAATTTTAATTTTCATTTTATTTCCAAAATTTAAATTTTTTCTCAATGGAAAATGAGTTATTTCAGTTTGTTATGAAGCTACAAAATATTAAGAAAATTACTGCCATGACAGAAAAACTGATTTTATTTCTGTAATTAGCATTTTACGAGGGTACTGCCACCTATTGAAAATGTCCGTACATGGCATCACTCTCATATTAAACAGGCAAGTAGTAAAAGTTACAACATTTTTCTTGTGTAATCTCAATAATGCACCATGTCACTATGAAATAGTAAAACATTTACGAGTGAGTCCGATGGCAATAAACCGCGCAACTTTTAATATGGATGAAATTTGCTTATAATTGCCATTTTCATAATTTAATGACGCGAACTGCGGTCTCTCGGGCGATAGACCGCGGTTCAGTTTGTGATGCACCCCCAACAGCAGGCGATCAATCTGCGGCTGGGGGCTAAGATGCGCCTAATAAAAACGGGAAGGGGTCCTTCGTTTTAATTTAAAGAGGATTTCCTTTCATGAGCAGACCTTTTATGCGGTCTCTGCGGAGGCCCACGGACAATTTTAAATTTTCGATCAGCACCGCTCTGTGATGGGGTTGTTTTCATTTTATGCGAATTTCCATAGTTCTCGGTTTTATGCCCGCCATAAAATCGATCACTATTTCTATTCGACTCATTAAAAGTTTTCGCGCCCTCCACACCCCCGCCCTCGGAGGCCGCGGGAATCATTTACTGGAGAGATTTATGGGCGCCGAGCTGGGCCCATAAATTCTAAGCAATTGAATTTAATTAATCGCAACTTTTTACTGGGTGGCGATTAATTGCCTACCCATCACCAGCGACAGCGTGGCCCTGTTTTACCCCGGGATGTGACCCGATTGAAAAGTTGCACTTTTCCAGATTGCTGGGGATATATATTTTTTGTTTTTGTGTTTTTCGGATGAATAACAACAGCAGCAACCGTCGATCGGGACGATAGATTTAAATCGATGCAACTTGTCCGGATTTTTGTTTATTGAATGTTGCAAAAAGGTTGTTTCCCCCTGCCTCTGGTGATTTATTGCCAGCCAAATTCTCTTGAGATTTTGACGGCGAATAAATTGCAGATGGGAAATTACATATTCACATGGGTTTGATGATAAACGTTTCGATCTCTAAAACGGTGAGCTGTTCTTGCGTACTTTTTTGTGAATGGATTTGCAATCGTTCAATGTTCACTTTGGCGTCAAATGTTGCACCTTCCGTTCAGATAATTGAACAATATTCGAAAATTATTAATATTTCGTTTCCTTCTCTGGACTCGATAACCTACATATATTTAAAACTCCTTAGATTTTAGAAAAATATTCAATGATTTCCAGGTTATCTTATAAACAAGTGAAAGTTTTTTTTAAATATTTACAATTATAGTCCTAGATCGTTAAACATGAAAAATGTAAAAAAGGGGAAAAAGGCTAATAAGTTGTAGGTTTTCCTGGTAAAACCAACCAACCAATTTAGGAAATACTTAAATTTCTGATTGTAACAAATTCTTACCAGTGTTTGATTTATTACCACATGAGGCGTTTTATTTTTCGAATTAAATTAATATTCCTTGAAATTTTATAGGACAAAATAAAAATATTTTTAATCGTTCAAATTAAAACGTACTTAAGAAAATACCTGAATCAAGCATTATTCCAAGAATCAATTTACTGCTGAAACATACAAAAATTTGTTCCCCAGTTTGTTATTCAGATTGAAATACAAACAGAAGCTATTACGTTTTTTGGTTTCTTCTTTCAATTTGCATTACATTAAATTCCGTCACGTAACATGCATCAAACTAAAGACAAGATGTAAAACTTATTTGTTTTTTGATTTTTTCTTTTGTTTTTGACTCCTTTAAATTATCTTGGTTTACTGTCGTTCCTTAAACAGACGGCACGCTCTTTCGCAGAAGAAGGGTTGCTACCTGGAAGAGGTCATATAACTTCTTCCGTGCGACCAGTTTACGACACGTAGCGTCTTATGTGCTCCCTGTTCCTTTAAATCATTTATGAAATGCGATACTTCTTTTATTAAAGAATATTATCTCATTTTCAATACACACATTCTGCTTTTTAGAAGCGGAGAAAAAATAAGAAATGCTTATAAATCTGTATGATATCTAAAACACTTTTAGTATTGAAATTTATTATATTTAAGTTTTGAAGATTTATAGAATGCAGCACACTATGCAATAACGTCTTATGAGAAACGTGCAGCGAATTTATGATTATTGTGGCTATAAAACGCCGAACGTCTTGAAATAGTTCTAAAAGGAAATTCAATATGAATAAAAATTTTGTATGCACTTTTGCTCACAACGTTTTCCATCTACATACATATGTACACATATGAATTCAAAAAGAACCACGTTCAATTTTAACTTTTTATTCAAATCATTTTTATTTTTCTACGTTTCGTAAATATTGTTGTTTAATTAATAATTAAAATCTTTTTCAGGGTTGCTCCCGGATTTCCGGATTCAAGAACGTGCTTGCTGCATCAAAAACTGCAAATGTTGAACATTTGCATGGAAAGGCGGCGAATTCGAGAGGGCGGACTACCATTTTCAATGACTAATCAAGGAAAGGCTGAGAAAGAGGATTCCGAAGACGAGTTCTATGACTGCACCGATGACGAAGACGAACAGGAGTATAACCACCCACCGTGGAACAAACCCGAGGGAAGATTATCAAAACTTGGAAATCTAACCTTAATTGACTCCACTGAGCCTCTCTACGTTCCTGTAACCCAAGAGCCAGTTCCAAAAACTGAAGATCAACTCGAAGATGATGCAGAAGTCATGCTGAAATTAGGACCCGGATCAGGTGTGTTAAAATAAAAATATTTTTTTTTGAAACTTCTGATCTTTGAAAATGATTTGTGAATGAATTTTTTGAAATATTAAGCCCTCATACAAAAAAGCGAAAATTTTAGAATATGATTGATTTTATGCACGGCACATTATATTTTATCTTAAATATTTTTGACCTTAAAAGAACTTTGCACCCAAATGATGAGCGCCTCCCTTCTATCCGACATGGAAAGTTTTAAGGCAGCTAATCCCAACGCCAAGCTAGAGGACTTTATTCGGTGGTACAGCCCTCGGGACTGGATAGAAGAGCCGGATGGTAAATTTTCATAACACCCTCAAAAAATTAGTTACATATGTAGATCGAAATCCCTTTTAGAAAATGGAGAGGTAAAAGGTCAACTTAGTCAACGTATGCTGATACCAGGAAATACCTGGCAAACTGTTTGGTCACAATCAAAACCAGTGTCAGCTAGGCGGCAGGTGATTTGAAATCTATTATTAAGTGCTATTATATGTACTTATCCATATTTTTAAAAATTTTGAAAAATTTAGAGACGCTTATTTGACGACACTAAGGAAGCTGAAAAGGTTTTGCATTATTTTGAAACGAGAACTATTGGCCAAATTAGCCAACTGACCTTACCCGCACTATATCATTCCGCTGTTCTCAAGATAAAGGTAATTATTTATAATCGTATTTTTGAAGCATAGTAGTCAACAATAGCAATTTCTAGATATTGAAAACATACATATGTAAAAGAAACTTGTTATAAAATAAAAACACTCTTTTTCATTTTTTAAACATTTTTAGAGTGAACTAGAAAATTCAACATTTTTGGAATCTTTTAATGAAACATATGAAAAAATAACCACAAGCCTATGCAAGCTCTCGCGTGAGAGTTGGAGCCTCAAGGACCCGAGTCTACCACATATCGTTCCATCGCACAAGAAATGGGAAAACCTTTTGTATGAAATCTCAAACTTGGAGCAACTGACCATGCAGACCAACAGCATTGCTCTGAAACTCTTCGGGACGGAAGAACAACCCTTAACCAGAGATTGGAAGGAAATGATATTAAACATGCTAAATGGAGTCGAACTCGAATTGCAAGGCGGTGCCCAAAACCCAATTTCAGATCGAATTTTGGGAATGTTCAGCGATGCAAGGCAGTCAAAATCTGGCTTGAATACGAATAAAGACAACCCCAGTCAAGTGGTATGCAATCCCTACTATTATACAATTTTAAATCTACATAAATGTTATTTTTATTTCAGTTTCTTCCTGACCCAATTAGGAAGGAATATGTTCTTCGAGTTCATGGCAAAACGACGGGCAAAGTCGCTGCAGGGCCGCAATTCCTCCGGGCTATTTTGGATAAGCATATGAGATTGTGTGGAGCGTTTTCCACCAACACCACCTTTGTCTAATTCTGTGCGCATGATATGATATAAAATTTTGTGATTACTTTTTTACAATTTATTATTATTAAGCTGAAATTGGTGGTGGACAAAATATCAAAATATCAAATTAATAATATAATATTAATCAAAAGTAGGAGGCGCTTTTCATTTTTAGGAGCAATATTATAAAACAAATCAAAAATAACGTCAGAAAATAATTCTGTATTAAAAGTAATATAATTTAATTATAAGTTGAAACAGACTAGCGCAAAAGTAACAACTGCTGATATCTGTCTTATGCACTCCATTTATAAAAAACTACCTGTTGGTAACTAGATGAATTCAAATATGAATTTAAAATTTAGTTGATTAAAAATCCAAATATATCTTTAGGATTTATTTGGATAAATATGATCATATAAAATAAAACTGTAGCAACAAAATATAATAGGATTTGTTAATTCCATAAACGGACACTGTAACATAATGTAGATACATGAAGTCTGTATAGTTATTCAAATTACTATCAATGCCAAGCGTTTTAAATTGTTTTTGGTAAAGCATGTACATTTGCGTTTATATATTTAATTTATTGTTTTATCTAAGAATCAGAAAGAATGTCTTAATATCAGTTTATGTTATAATATTTGATCATTTTTTGTTTTTTAATAAGTTTTTGTAGCCAGCAACTTTTGCATACTCTGCTCTTAATAAAAGAAAAGGTAAAATCTGCAACTAGGTAATTTATAGGATAAAGCCTCAATAATTATGTAGTTGTCATATAAATTTCAGGAACCTATTTTAAAAGTGGCGCGAAGTTTGAATATTAACGGATCATCAGCTCGAAACAAAACTCTAGTTGCATTCGGCGATTTAAGTAAAACTGGTTTCTTTTTCAGATTAGGTTTCTAGAAAAAATCTGAGAGACGTTTTTGAATCGCTTTGATCTACCGAAAGCCGCGCTAAACTCAAAAAATCGGAGACTGGCACCAGCTGAAGCGCACCACCCTGTGGATTTTTATTGACTTAATACGGAACGAAATGGAAGCGGGCCGGCACTGCACGCACACCCCTGCATCAAGTGGCCGCGCGACTGACGAGTGTGTTGGTTTATTTTTATACATTTGAGAAGAGTTGACTCTGGCTCAAGGGGTGATTAGATTTTTCGGCAAAATCTCAAGTTTTCGGGTTAAATATGCCGCTGAGGCTGATTCTGTCGCGAGCGGTGATCTATTTGACAAGAATCAATTAAATCGCAGCGCCCGGTGCATCGTCGATTGGCGATGAAAATTCGCACCAATTGACAGCTCGAACGGTTGTGTTTTTTGTGCGAAACTTCCAAATCTTGTGGATTAATTGAATTAAATGTGCGCCGCAGAGGCTGCGAGCAGACAATATAGGCCGGCTTGAGAGGGAAGTGTTCATTTTCTGGTGAGTTTTTGGGCCGCCGCGCTGTTCACACATGCCATACGTGGGTGACCCGCTGCCAGTCGAAAGGGGACTCCGCCATTGCGATTGGCGCAGGACTGTTCGGGGACCCTGGCGCCGGAAAAGCAACAAATCGTTGATAAAAATAATTGGGTTTTTCTACATTACTGCTCATCAGGCCATTTCTGCACCTTTTGCTGGTGCCCCATGGTCTGTTCGTGTTGGTGCGGGTTTGTGTATTCTCCGTTTGACAAGTTGTTCTTTTCGACCGCTCGCTTCTGACTTCACGGCGTTAACTGAGGGATGTGATAAACTGTGTACTTTGTGTTTCTGTTGTTTTTAAAATTGAAGCAATTTTAAAAATTTTCAGGAGGACTTTTGACAATTTTAAAAGTTTTTGTTTACAAACTAATACCTTTTATGACTGATACCTTATTTTTGCAATAGGAATATTTATATTTAACTTTTTTCAATTTGATGAAAGAATTCAACCGTTCAGTTGAAATTAAAATAACTTCGCCAATTTAGAAAATAACGATTTTTAAATCCCCGTTAGTATATCTTTCCATTCAACCCTTTTTTTTTCTTAAAATAAAAGAAGACTAACTGAAGGTGGATTTGTGAAACAGAACCAATATTTTAATTAAAATTTGACTGAAAATTAATCATTACTATGCAAATAGTAATCATCTATTCAAATCATATTTTCCAGCATTATCTTTTAAATTTGAGTAATTTTTTATTCAATACTTAAATCCGTTGCAAAGGTTTGTAATTTTAAGGTCTCAAATTTGAGTTTTAATGCACTTATTTAAATTTTTCGTAGTCATTACATTTTAACTAATAATATTGTGATAAAATGTTATATGTTTATTTCACATAAAATTCAGAGTGATACACGATATAACTGGTGATAATCCGTGCTGGATCTTCATTTCACCTTGTCAATGTTTGTTGTGCATTAGTCACAAATTTTAAGTTTTAAAAATACGTTCGAACTACCAATTAAGATAATAAACAAATGAAAATCATCCTAAATATAGCTGGCGATAAAGAACAGAGGTAATTTATTAAGCATAAATAATTTATGTCTAAATATGCAAATGCGAATCCTAAATAACAAGGTCATTTTGGGTAACTAACTTTAAAAAAAATTAGTCTAGAGTTATTTTTACAAAATTATCATTTTAAGATAATTATGTAAATCTCGTTTAAATAGAAACACTTATTAGTTTTCGATTTGGAAAATGACCCAAAGCATTTTTACCGAGAATCGAAAAAAACATCGATTATCTCATTTTCGTTCAAAGTGACAGCCCTAAATGAATGACAGCTCAAATACTTGGCTCACATACACAAACGTACGCGTGACGGACTGAGGGAATTTGGGAGAAAAAAATTTTCTTTTTTATCCAAAAATTTTGCAATGAAATTGTCAAAAAATCGTGCAACTGAGGTCGCCTTTGTTTACTCGAAATTTTAATCAGCAAAATCAAAAAGGTGACAGGCGGAGCGGCGGCCGCGACTGCTTTGTTTGACTGATTTCCTCTGTTTATTGTGCGGTGGTCGCGGAGCTCTCATCCGTCAGAGGGAAGAAAGGGGCCTCCACGGCGATCTCAGCTGTCCCGCGGGTCCATGGCACGCTGCGAGAGGAGCTTGTAATCGGGAACAGAATTTGCACTGGTAAATCGCCAGGAAGTTGCCCCGCCGCCCCCAAAAAATTGCTATTGATTTGGTGCAGCAGGTCTCACGATTCTTTTCATTTTTTTCAGGACTGGGAACGCTCAGCAGCACCGAGGGCAGCTTATGAGACATTTTCGAGGATCGTTCAATCCCTGAAGGATTACGCTTTGGACAGACGCTTTTCAGTTTTATTGTGGAGGAGCAGTGCCAGCGATTTATCAATATGAATCTACGGGGTTCGGCGCCCAAGAAGGAGGGGAAAATGCGGATCCGCGCTTTTCCTGTAAGTGACTTTCTTTTTTTTAGTTTTGCTTTTACCTTGACCGCGATGCCACCAGCCACACGGCAAATAAAATAAACCAGGCGCGACTGTTGTCAGGCCGCGGGGGAGGCAAGGATGAGTCCTGGAAATCTCAGTGGCTCTGAGCGGCCCGCTCTGCTGGAGGAAGAAGGGACGTTGCACTTTATTGTGAAATCCGTTTGTTGTTTTAACACAATTTGCCTGACCTCCAAAGAGCGGGAACTATCTTTGTTGCAATGGTTTGAAATACTCAAACGTGGTTTTTGGCTTTCGAGCAAACACGTGGGAAGTGTGAAATGCGTATTTAAAACAAATAATTCAATTTTCTTTTACATCAAAGCTCGCTTCATATTTAAAATCTGTCTTGCCGAACACCATAAATATATTTTTTGTTTATGCTAAAAACAAAGAGTATATGAAACATGGTTTAAAAGTCATTTCAACATGTTTTACGTCTTGCATTTAACCGAAATTATTAAAGACTTCTTTTCCACTAATTCGGATAGGCTATCTTAGGTATATTTTCACATGTTTAAGATAGAAATAAAATAGCGGCAGTAGTTGAAGGTCAGATCAAACTGGGCTGGCTCTCTGGTATACTCAATTTTAAATTTACATAGTCTTGAGAAAACCTCGAACTATCTTACAAGCTGAAATTCTAGAAATTGAAATCTGCGCCACAACTTTTATGGGGTTAGGTGATGAAGGTGGCCAGTTATAAATACCATTGAATTTATATTTGTTTCTTTTATATAACAAAAGTTATTGTTTTTTATATTCATATAAGGAAGCGCTAATTTGGATCTACTTCCTCTCTTTTTTCCCTTTTATCCTTGCAGTTGTAATAGGTCAACAAATTTGTCAGTATCTACTCTCGCTACATATTTTTTGTCACTACGCCATATCTCACTTAATACTCTCTCAAAACAATGACTGAGCCATCATTTTGCAATTACCTTCACCGCTAAATTTTGTTGGCAATTGGCAAAGATCCCTTGCTAGTTAATTGACTATGGAAATATAAAATAAGCACCCGAAATTCACATTACAACATTCTTACATATCTGAAATCAAGAAAGCCTTTATGCAAGGCATGAGTTATGTTGATTTCTAATTCCAATTTGAAATTCATTCTTAATATTTGTTAAATATAAAAACTAGGACTTCAGCTATAGGTTGATTCCATTGTTTGGAAATTTATGAATATATTTCAAAACTTTATGAATATGTCTCAAACAAATAAAGATTTTCATAGTTTGTCCGCTACTATAGCAGTGTTATTGTGAATATCGTAATGTTTAACATCTTGCAAGAGGTAACATGTGCATTCGTTTGGTTTGATATGGAGAAGCAATAATTGATCACAAAGAATAAAAACACAGTTTAATCTTCTGATTCCAACGTTTTTCACTTTTAATTTCGCATAATTTTTTGATGAAATCTCAAAGAAAGCTAATTTGCAGGCATTTTGAGAGTGGCTTGGTCTACAGAATCTTTGAAAAGTTAATATTTTCATTCGAAATATGAATTGCTAAGCTAAATTTAGTAGTTGATTACAGAACCTACATGTTAAAAACTGTTACAAATTTTAGTTTGGACATGTAGCCAGATCGGATTTCAGCTCAGAATTAAGTTGGCAATTATGTATTATCGTTATTAATTGATATTTTTCTGTGCATACGCCACAAATGGGCAGTTATCAGTTTAGCAATCTACTAATTTTATGTCAATAGCAGCACTTATCTCAACTACAGGAATCATAGCTTGCCATTTATTTGAAAATCAAACATAAAAACGCTCCCTTTAAAAATTACCAGTGCTATTGACATTTTAGTGTATTTTACGCGTATTTTTTTTTCTTTTGTATTTCAAAACGTTTAAAACAAAGACAGATGTTTTTGTTTTCTTCAATGAAAAATGCAATTGCTCTCTAAGGTCAACTACCTTAACAATTTTCTGCAACGAAAACAATCGCAATAATGTCAAAACCAGATCCTCGCACCAGAACCAAGGGCAGGCTGACCTCGAACGGGCGCCGGACAACACAATTCCAGTCGAGTAGTCACAGCAGCACACAGCCTATGAAACCCCGCCCTGTTTCTCCACATCGTCCTTTGCAACCTGTGCAGATTTCTGCAGGGGTTAGTAAGCGTGAAATGCAAGATATTTACGACAAGTTCCCTCTGTGGATGTCGGAATATGTTGAGAATCCAGAAGTTATGGTAAAGTGATTTTGTTTTATTTAGCACCAGTGGTAGTTGCCAAATTACATATTTAATTGAAGAACAAAATATACTATATATTATTTTACTCCTTTTTAAAAAGTTTACACTGTGTTTTACTAAGGTATAAACTAAGGTCTTCTAATTATTCATTTTTTTTTTTTTTGCCCATTCAACAGGCGAATATAGTGTAGGTTGAGTTGAACGTTGAAATAAAGTTTCAATATTAAGAATTAAATGTTTCGAAGAGATAAAGCAAAGATGGATTTAGTTAGAATAAATAAAATACTATCATTAAACGTTATAAAATTTGTATTTCAAATAATAGTAGAAGCAATGAACAAATATTTCTCGAAAGAATATCGATCATTTCTAAGTTTATGTTTTAAAGCAAAAAATAAAATTTCTTTTACAGACTTCCATGGACGAAAAGTATGTGGAGACAATATGGGCAAGTCTAAAAAATGCAATACAGGAGATTCAAAAGAAGAACAACTCAGGTCTCTCGTTCGAGGAACTCTATAGAAATGCATATACAATGGTTCTTCACAAGCATGGCAACAGGCTCTACGCCGGCCTCCGTGAGGTTGTTACAGATCACCTAGTTAACAAAGTTCGGCAGGACGTTTTGGAGAGCCTCCACAACAACTTCCTACCAAAACTAAATCAAGCTTGGAATGACCATCAAACATCGATGGTTATGATACGTGATATACTTATGTACATGGATAGAGTTTACGTACAGCAGCACGAAGTAGAAAATGTATATAATCTCGGATTAATTATTTTTAAGGAACAAGTGAGTTTTATTAGGTCTTAATAAACTTTTGGAATATTCTTTTATATTATGAATAATTTCCAGATTGTGCGGCATCGTCCAATTCAGGAGCACTTGCGAGAAACTCTTTTAGGTATGGTAATGGCCGAGCGAAACGGTGAAGTTATCAATCATCTTGCAATCAAAAATGCCTGCCAAATGCTTATGAGTTTGGGCATAAACACCCGACTTGTGTACGAAGAAGATTTTGAGAGACCATTCTTAGCCCAATCGGCATCCTTCTATAAAATTGAATCGCAGAAATTTTTAGCAGAAAATAATGCCAGTGTTTACATAAAAAAAGTTGAGGTTGGTATAAAAATTTAAATTTTATTTAGAAACGCAATAATGCTCAATATTTAATAAAGGCTCGAATAACTGAAGAATCAGCACGAGCAGCACTCTATTTAGACAAGGACACCGAGCCAAGAATAGTCAAGGTAGTCGAGGATGAATTGATTAAAAAACACATGAGATCTATCGTTGAAATGGAAAATTCTGGTGTTGTGTATATGATTAAAAATTCAAAAACAGAAGACTTAGCATGCATGTATAAATTGTTTTCGCGACTAAAGGAGGATGGTTTGAAAACAATTGCGGACGCAGTGTCGGCATATCTGCGAGAGCAGGGAAGGTTATTGGTTAAAGAAGAAGAGAACGGTACAAATCCAATAACATTCGTTCAAAATTTACTTGACCTCAAGGATCGATTTGATCACTTTCTTCATAATTCTTTTAATAATGACAAAATCTTCAAAAACATGATATCGTCAGACTTTGAACATTTCCTTAATTTGAACAGCAAATCACCAGAATATTTATCGCTGTTCATTGATGATAAACTTAAGAAGGGAGGCAAAGGGGTAAGTAAATTATCTCTATTTTTGTTTTCTAAATTATTTTAATAGACGGTGAAGGCGTTCTAAATGTAAGGAAAATGCACTGGTTCAGTGCTCATTTAAGTTGCATTGTTAAATAGAAAAAATAAACAACTTAGCTGCTGTTATTATTTATTATTTATTTTATATATTTTTAATAAAATAAATATAATATTTTATCGGATGCTACATTTTCTTTTTTAAAGAACGTGAAGCAATTATCTATTGCAACAATTAAAAATAAGAGGAGCATTTAGAACGCACTTTAATATACTATAAAATAAGTTGAACTTTATTTTCATACTCATTTTTTCCTTGTCACAGTGGTCTTTTGAATTTGATGATTTAAGTGAAACCACATCACGAAGCTTGGTATATGCGTTTTCGTTGATGTTCACAAGTTCTCCGTTCTATTTTAAAATTTTTACATTCGGTTTATTTGCTTCCATTCAATTACTTTTAAGTTTATTTCCTATGTTTTTTAAATGTTATATATTTCATTAAATTGTAATTTACTATAAAATGATAATTTTAAAAATATATAAATTTCAGATGACCGAGCAAGAAATCGAAACAATTTTAGACAAAACAATGGTACTCTTCCGATATTTATTAGAAAAAGACGTATTTGAGCGATACTACAAGACACATTTAGCGAAGCGATTATTGCTCAATAAGTCAGTCTCAGATGATTTCGAGAAGAATATGATATCTAAGTTAAAGGTAAAGCTGCTATTTTTACTTTGGAATTTTATGTAATAAAATTATGTGAAATTTAATTTTCAGACTGAGTGCGGATGTCAATTTACCTCAAAATTAGAAGGAATGTTCAAAGATATGTCCGTGTCGAATACGATAATGGAAGAATTTAAAAATTATGTAAATACCCATAAAATATCTTTGTCAGGCGTAGAATTAACTGTTAGAATATTAACTACTGGCTTTTGGCCGACGCAGGTAGGTTCATATTCACTGGAAAATTTTAAAATGTATCAGAATTGTTTTGATTAATTCAGCTCTGCAATTTTTGTACCTGAATAATGAAATATAATTCTGGTGCTTTTTTTGTTTGCTTTACTGTATAAGGCTTGGTTACTAAAAAAGTTGTCTGTTTTTAGTCTGCCACGCCAAACTGTAATATACCTATAGCGCCCCGAACAGCATTTGAAACATTTAAAAAGTTTTATTTGGATAAGCATTCAGGTCGGCAGCTAACGCTTCAGCCACAAATGGGTAATTTATTTTTGATTATTTTTGTTTTTGAAATGTTAATCATAATTTATAATTTTCTGAAATTAGGCACTGCATACATTAATGCAAGTTTCTATGGATCAAAGGGCGAGGGAGATAAAGACAATGGAAAAGATGCTCCCAGCTCAAGTTCGGGATCAACAAATGGGCCAACGACCACAAGAAAACATGTACTGCAAGTCTCTACTTATCAAGTGAGTTCTCTTTAATGTCTCATTGGTTATTTTTAATATTGTAATAATCTTTAAAAATTGCAGATGTGTGTCCTTATGTTATTTAATAATCGAGAAAGGCTATCTTATGATGAGATTCAACAGGAAACAGATATACCTGAAAAGGAGCTTATAAGAGCCTTGCAGTCACTATCAATGGGAAAACCTGCCCAGAGACTTTTGGTACGAAATCCTAAAACAAAGGATATTGAGCCAACAAATGAGTTTCATGTGAATGACGCTTTTGTGTCGAAGTTTCATAGGTGAGTAACAATGAATAAATCTGCACTTTAAAAATAATTTTACTCGATTAGAGAAAGCTGCCAATTGTTTGAAAATTATCAATCTTAATTCTCGGACCTTGTCGAATTTCGAAAAATCATTATTTATCAATGGGAATGAGAACTTATTCATAAATTGAAATTTTGGGAAATAAAAAAAAATTGAAAAATTCTAGACAGTTCTTTAGAATATGATTAATGATTTAAAATTAATCTTAAAACTTATTTACAGGGTTAAAATTCAAACAGTTGCAGCAAAGGGTGAATCAGAGCCTGAAAGAAGAGAAACAAGAGGAAAAGTTGACGAAGATAGGAAACACGAGATCGAGGCAGCTATCGTTAGGATAATGAAAGCGCGGAAGCGACTGTCGGTAAGCGAACGCAGAAATCGTTTTAATTTTATATTACTTTTCATAAACGTGTTTCCTTTTCCTCATTCCTCTTGAACACAGCATAACTTACTGGTATCGGACGTGACATCGCAACTCAAATCGAGATTTTTACCGTCACCCGTTTTCATCAAGAAGCGCATAGAAGGCCTTATCGAAAGAGAGTATTTAGCGCGGACGCCTGAAGATAGGAAAGTCTATGTGTATTTGGCATAAAAATAAAAACGTGTAATGAGAAATAAGTGCAAGGTACTACCGCCTGTAAATCATCCAAACTTGTCTAAACATCCGTTTCGATGATCACATGATCCTTGAGGGACTCCCCGCGTTTAAAGCAAGGAGCATTGAAACCAACAAATGAATGAAAACATTAAATTAAATTAAAAAAAAGAAAAAAACACAAAAAAAAACAATTCGCTTTTCAAATCGCAAAACATAGGCAAATTAATTTTGTTCTTAAGTTTTATTCTTCCGTTCTCACTTCCTTCGTTCCCCCCCTTTGGTTTCTCATTTCTTTTCACAATTTTTTATAAACTTTAAAATTTACTAATATTAGGAAATTGAAAGCAAATAAAATAAAGATGTTACGAATTGATAACAAGGTTGAGCACTTTCAATGAACAAACGAGAAGCGGTAATGTCTCTAGTGTACTTGAAATAAGATTGATTATAATTAATTATACATATAAATATATATTTTAAAAGGTATTCGAGTGTTTCAGTGCCAGTACCTTAAAAGAGGCACATCATTTTTTTTTCATTTATGAAAGTTATATTCTAAGAGGCATGTTATCTTAGCGTTCGAGTGAAAGATTTGAGCAAATTTTTTTAATGCTTGAAGGAAGGAGAACTATTGTCTAATTCTAGTGAGTAAATCATTCTACAGTGTTTTTAAGTCTTGTTATTCTTATCAGACCCATGAACACGTCTAAATCGCAATAAAAATTTTATTGCAAAGATAATGTTTTCTTTGCATTATTTATTAAATATTTTACAATTGGTGATAAACTGCAACGTAAAACATTTTGATGAAACTTTACATTTTGTGAAATAGGTTCCCGGTGTTATAATTTATAATGTTTAGTCATTTTACTTCCTTCATCAAGATAATTGTTTAAATTTTGGACGTCATAACAACCAAAAGGAAAACCTCACCACTAGCGCACTGCTGTCTGCTATTTTACAATAACGATGGCATTGAAAGATTAATAATTGTCAAAATCGATGAAATCAAAGTGGATGTAAAACTAACTAAAAGGTTTTTTTTAAGAATATATTTACGGTGTAGTTATTTACCTAAGTTTGTTTTTGTTATCAAAATTCTTAAGCACCGACCTCCAAAAGATGACCCTATTTAAGGTACGTATATATTTTCTATTATTCTTTTTTATGAAATACAAAAGTTAAATTTCATAAGGTTCCATAGTCTAATGTTTAAATACATATTTACGATAATTGTAGCTGCCCAGTAGAAATAGCCATTATCCACGAGTAACCGTGAAGTTTTCCTTTTAGCATACACTTCTCTTACTCAAAAATTAGCCAAACTGTTGACCTCTTTTTTAGTTCCGAATTAAGCAAAAATTGAGGTCTTAGCTCTAAATTAACAAACAATGAAAATTAGGATTCAATGAATAAAGCACGTTAATAGCTTTTTTCGTAGCTATTTTGGAGAAATCTAAGAAGCAATGTAAATTTAAATGATTACCTATTCCTCTCTGAAGGAGCCCTCCTCATTTTTCATCATCGGATGTTATTAAAATGTTTTGGACAGAAGATTTTGGGTGTGAATTGTTAATAGTTATGTATGGCGTCGTTGTCCACATTCCAAAATTCGTGTTCTTTAGTAATTTGTAATCATCACAAACTGTTGTGGATTTTTGTATTTGGTAATATGGTGGTAAGATACCTAATTATTTTTTAAAAATAGTAGTTGTATGTAAAACCATGCTTTTTATACGCGATTGTAGGTTTTTTAGCTAAATTTGTCATAAGGGAATCGAATGTGTATTTGATTTGGTAATACACGTTATAGTTACTTTTATATTCTATCATGACCCTTTCGAAACCACTTTCCAATTATAGGCAAAGCCTTTCAAGCCTCACCCGAAGTGGCTGTCGATCTGCTTGACCTCAGATCTGCGGTCTCGATTTTCTTAAGACGACTGCGAAAATCTTTCGCGACTGTCGGGCGGCGGCAATCGCAACCTGCTACATAAAATCAAGTCTCAGTGACGTCTGATTTTTCCATCGAATCGTTCGCCGCTGTTTTGTTTGAAATCGACGGCCAGAGCTTTTGCGGGAGACCTCGACGACGGAGCCGACTGAATTGAGTCTTTGCATTGTTCTATTTATTTTGTGGCATTTTTTTTCATTCCCCTTTTGAGGAATATTAAAATTGAACCTGGAAGACAGGATGAGTGCCAAAAAGAGTGCGAAATTGAGCGACTGTCGGGAGACGCCCAGCGAACTTCTCGTGGACCAGGAGCTGGGGAACGCGCAGACGACGTGCATCATCGAGGAGCTGAACAGCATCTACGAGGGCCGCCTGCAGGACATCGACAACGAGGCGAAAGGAGACTCCAAGGTGCGTGTTCTGTCGCGAGTCCTTGTGGCCAAGTGTCCACCAGACGAGCCTCACGCAGCGAACAGTCAGCTGACGAGGTGACGAGAACGTAAATAACAGTCCAATGGCAATACGCCAGATACTCCCCGCTGGTGGGTGACGTCAGAGCCGCGTTCTTCTTCTTTCCCTCGGGGTAACGGCAAATTAAACCGTTAAATTTCTCAGCCGCCATATCTAATGTGCTGCGCAGGCGCTAGACGCCTAAATTTGAATTTTTCGGACCCTTTTAGGCATGTGTGCATTATGCAACAAACGTTTTTTTTACGCGTAGCTGGCACCATGTGGTGCCACAAGTCATATTTTAAATACCGTGGCACCATATGGTGCCATTCTGGAGAATTGGTAACCTATGCATTCCTACTCAACCCTACTGCAGCTAAAACATACTTCAATAAAACAAAAGTTTAGCCATTTTACTGTTAAGCTTTAAAATCTAATTAATCAAAATTAATTTTCAACTTCAATAATCAATAGTAAATCTTCCTGGCTCGGAAATTATAAGCTGAATAGACAAATTATTTGATACATTTTTTTTGATTAGTTTTTCTGTTTCGAAAGTGCTAATGAACAATTTCTAAGTTTCTAAAGTGTTAAATAATAATTAAATCCTTATTTTTAATAGTAATTATAAAAATAATTTTATTATTAGACTTTTTCTGGCGAACTTGGTATGTTTCAGTAAGTATGTCGTCGTAAGAAGGCGACTTAGATTTTAATAGATAAACTCATTATTTTTAGAAAAGTAAATTTCAAAATGGTTTTCTCTGGCTTTGTAAAATCCTTTAAGCTTAAAACACAAAAACATTTTTTGGTATAAAATATAACGCTTGAAAATTATTAATCTTAAGAAAATTGAAAAAGTAACCGACTGATAGAAAATTCCCGGTTTTCTGAAATTAAAATCCTTCAATAGTACGATAACTAAAATGGTAAAAGATAGTGTAGTAACGATAAAATTGCTCCAAAGAAAATACAAAACAGACTTATCTTTAGAACAATTTTTCCCAGTTAAAATGTATAACATACAAAGAGTGGGTGGATATGTTAATGCGAACAATGCGTCATATGCTGCAGACTCTCGAAGTTCTGGAAAACCAAGCCTCTAAGAGAATTAATCTGCTGGAACGGAAACTGCAGATCGAGTGCACAATAGACCACAGCACCGACACAGCGAAACTAAAATGTGACTTGGCCAATCTGCTTGAATTGATCAGGAGAGCTGTCGAAGACAAGAAGTGGAACACCGACGGCCTTGAGTTTAAGACAATCACGATGTATGATATCTTTCGCGATCCTATAAATAAATGTAACAACGTCGAACGAGAAGATGTAAACCTCACCGAGAATGCATATCATACAGATAATTAATGTTATTTGATTTTTAGGTACAGAAGCTGAACTCTCAGATCATTTGCCAGAATCAGTGCGTATTGCATTATTAATAAAATTTAAAAAATGTAACATCCTTTCCATAGAACGATTAAAAGACTGGAGTCCGAGAGAAATTTGTTGAAGACTGAATTGGGTATGAAGGATTTGGAGTTAAAAAAATTAAATTCGGCATGTTGTACCAAGTGCAAAACACCAGTAATTGATATTTGTACTAAACCGACGACAGAGGAAGATGCTGTTTTTAAGGCTTGTATTTCAGAATTAAAGAAAGAAATGAGGGAAAAAGAGTGCAAACTTGCAGATACCCTCCAAGAAAATGTAAAGAATCAATTTCATTTATAATTTTCTCATCAAAAATTCATTTAATCTTCAGGAATGCCTCAAGAGTGAACTCACCCTCGTCAAAAGTCAAGTGACACAAAAAGATAAGGTTAGTAATAGGTCATGTATGTATGTGGAATATTCCAAAAAAACAAATCTTGCTTTGGTTCTGGTAGAGGCGTACCATGCGATAGCATAATTTTCCCAAAAAGGATTTTTTCGACTGCTTAGTAATGGTTAATTCGTCTGAAGTATTTCTGTGTGTGTATGCATGAGTTTTATTGAAGATAGAAAGTCTTATAGCTAAATTATGAAATGATTTTGGCTTAAAATGCATTCCAAATTGTGATGGCAGGTGATCACTAACATAAGAGCGCTCACCATTGAGGTTGCCGACAAACACGATCAAATACAACAAATGCGAACGCAAATGTTCTCCTTGGAGGAGGACCTTAAAAAGGCCGAGAAGAAAATTCAATTTAAGGACAACGTTATTAAAGAGCTCCGGAGAGATTGTAAAAATGCGTCCAAGGTACCTAATTTTTTTTGTCTCTTAAAAACAAATCTTTGCTTACTGATCGGTGCAGATACTAACTATGTTTTGATAGTAGCAGTCGATTACTAATTGGTGATAGTGTGGTGTGTTAAAATTGTAAGCATCTAGAAAAGAAATATACCTAAATATCAATGCTGATTTATTTTCTTTAAGGGGTTACATGGCTATTAAAATTTCCAAAAAAAGCAATATTTGTTTTTAATTTTTTATTTAATATTAAAATATGTCAAGAATATTTTCCCAAAAGTTTAAGTGAATCAAGGATTTTTTTTCTTCAACACAATCTGCGAGGATATTATTTTTCTAAGGGGTATCCGAAAATCAGTTCGCAATGGCTGAATATTAAATATTTGTAAATTAATATCTCTTGTAATATTCTTCAAATGTTCTTTAATTTTGATTAGGATAATTATTTTAGTATTATTGCCCATGTTAACCTCTTAAAGTAAAAAATTTCAGACTATTATCGGAATCGAAAACTCTTTCAGGTTCCAAGATTTCTATTAAAATGCAATGTAAATTATTTTTACCAATGGTTACTAATGTTTTATATGTATTCAAATCCACAAAGTATAATCGGATTATTATAACTAAAAACTGTAAAACTGATAAATAGCATAAAACCCAAATTGTAACTTATCTTCGAAACTTGGGTAGCGACAATCTCATTGAAAATATAAAACACGAATAAAAGATCGGATTCGTATTTATGTACGAATGCTGTTATTTAAATTACTTGTAAAATTATTAACAGAAATACTAACACATTTAAAATTTTAATTATGCCAAATAACTAAACCGAAAACACGATTTAAGCTCATCAAAAAGTGTTAATTACATGTTGAAATACTAGGTTTACTTCTCGGATTATTTTTCTGGTGGCCACATCTTCATATTCATTCTATCCATCCGTACTAAGGTTTTATTATTTACCTAAATAATCCTGTAATAACTAAATTAATATCGGAAATATTCTATAGTTTGTACAAAAATTAAATAACTTTATTTACTTACCAAAAATTTATGCAAGGTCTTTGAAAAACCTATCTGTCCACTTTCTGAAAAGCCGGAAAGTGAGCGAAACTATGAGATAATTTTTATTGAAATCGGATTTTTGATTTTAATTGTATAGCGCATCGTTACATAAAACTCGACTTATTGAAGGTCTGTGCTGGAATTGAGTCAACCAATTTGTACTTTGTAGAAATATGTATATGAGAGAAAAAAATAGTATTTTTAAAATGCATTCAACGCATCTGTTTTTTCTTTAATAATATCTATATAACTTTTCAAATCCAACTTCTGTAATTCTGGAATAATGACTAACCCTTAAATTCGAAAAACTTTTTTTAAACCTTTTCTCAGAAAATAATTTTGTTTAAGGTGTTATACTTTATCCCTTACCATTTTAATGATAACATTTTTAAAGAACAACGACCAACGTATTTGGTTTCATTTTATAGAGATAAGATGTGTAATAAAAATTTAATGAATGTGGAGGCAATCCAAACATTTGATTGGATTATTCGCATTATTTTTTCATTTATCTCGAATATGAGAACAAATAGACTTACTTACTTTATTAAGGCTTTGTAGAACGCAAAACAAAATAAAGATTAAAAACTTTTTCCCCAGTATTTTGATCGAGGCTTCCTTTGAATTAAAAAGTAGGCTATATCCCTAATTTCGCATAATAATGTCATTCATTTTGTTTTTTTCAAAGGAGACATTTTGTATAAATCTTCTGTCTTGGTATTAGCTTCACCTCTCGAATAATATCATTTGTGGTATATTCGGACAACGTTTTTCAAGAGATTTATTTTGCAGAATTGCACATGCTCAAAAAGGACCACCAGCCCACGTACAAGGTCAACTTCACCAGACAAAAGTGGAACTTATAAAGTATTCAGCTCTAGAACAGGAACAACAATGTCTCAATCTGAATGTTCGGATTACACCCTGGTAAGATGAAATCCTTCGACTCGAATTTTTTGAATATTTTATGTTACTGGATTTTGTTTCTAGGACACTGTTGTTGCCTTGGAAAGTCAAAAGTTGCAGTAAGTTTACATTAAATATTTTATTGAGGCCCAGTCCTTTTTTAATGATATCCTAATTTGTTGCTAGATCTTGCCAAGTAGAAGAAAATCAGAGGATACAAATGTTACAAAAGGAGTTGGATGAACTTTTCTGCATTCAAAGCACTCGTGAGGGCAACGTAGAGGAGAACCGGAGAATGGTAACTTGTCAGCAGAAGAAAGTACAAGAATTGATTCAGAAATTGGTATAGGAATCGTTTCTTAAATTTTATATTTATAGAAATAATATAAAATTATTTTTAAGCTTTGCGACTTGTACGCTTCGCGTAACAAGTTAGCATTCATCAGGACCCGATTGTTGGCAATAAATTCGCCTGCTTCAGGTGCTGCATGTGGTGCTGATTCTGGGTACAACTCCCAAGAGGACGTAGAGCCCGAAGGGGTAATTATAAATACAATTAAAATCAGGATGCGATGTCTGTGGGATGAGAATAAGGATCTTAAGTGCCAATTGAAGCAAGTAGAACAAGACGTTGAAAGTAATGAAAAATTTGAGTTCGAAAATTTAAAAATAAACTTATCTATGCTTCAACAGCTTTCAAATCAACTGCGTCGAGCTGCGGACATATTTTGAAAGAAGTCGCAAGCACTATTTCATCTATGGTAAGTGGAATCTAGCCCTAATTATTCTAGATGATGACTATGCCCTCAGTCCAGAGCGCAAAGCCCTGGAACTTTGAAATGCAACATGAAATGCTTCCGTCTAAAAATACCCGGAATTTGGGCCATTGGTTGTCTCTTGAATGAGCCCAAAAATAAGATGTTTTCTCCATCCATTCATTTACTAGAACTTTTTACCTCTTTAAGTCGGAATGGCACAAATAGTCCACTGTCGTCGCTTCGTTCTGATAGATGTTTTCTATTTTAGCTTCGCAAAGATATAAATTGTGACTATCCAGGAGACGAGCCATCCAAAGTGAATCCTCTGCAAGAAGCTTTGGCGACGCTGAATTGTGATTTATCTGAAAAAGACACACACATCTCGGATTTGACAAAAATCAAAGAAGAATTAGAAAGGCAATTGCAGTTTTGTAAATCTACGAACATCGCTCTGCATCACGAGTCTAGTGCTAAGGATCAAACGGTAGGAAGCTCTGACTTCTTAGAAGATTTTTAGTTACGCTATTCTTTTTTGTGTTCCAGATTTGTGATCTTCAGGAGACTATCGAGTTTCAGAATAGTTCACTTAAATTGTTGCAGGATATAAAGGAGCAGCTTGAATGCGACTTGTCTACTGTGCGGCAAGCAGTAAGTATTTACATTTTGTAAAAAAAAATCATATATGCTTTGCTTGGTTTAATATTTAATTTCATTCATTATGTTTTAGTTAGTATATATTAAAGTTTATATAAACTCAGCAAATTACGGACGGAATGACAATTAGAGTTTGGAACATCAGTAAATGTTTATGAATTGTTTAAAAGAGACATGTTTAAAGTAACAAAGTAAATTAAAAGAAAATTAAATTACTACAATTAGAAAGATCTTTTAAAACCTTTTAATGTGTGAACATTCGATGAATTTGGTGCCCTCAAATTATGATAACTAAAAAATAAAAAATTAAGTAAAGTGTAAAAATAGACTCCCACGTTATTGGGAATCATTCAAATTTACCCTCAAATCACATGGAGTTGTGTCATGAATATTTAAATTTTTAACTTAAGAATTTTCCTCTTGAAAAAAACTCGGATTCAAAGAATTATTTAGATGGCGTTATAAAACTAAAAATCGGTTAATGTATAATGAACTAATACTAAAAATAAATATAAAGAAGAAAAAATTAAATGTTAAGTGTCCCGAACGTTACCTTGGAAGTCAATTTCAATTCTTTGGAATTTTACGCCATTCAAGATGAAGTTTTAGAATCATAAAAATCGAGTATGGAGTGTCATTTAAATTTCCATAATCGCTAATTTCCAAAAGTAATTGAAATTAATTAAAGACTTTTACTCATGGCATAAACATATATTAGTCTCTAAAATTTTTGCTATATTCCTGAAAACTCAGATAAAAATAAAAGAACTAATAATTCACCTGTTAGGAAAACATAAGGTCATAACATTTAAACATAACTTACATCATTCCTTTATTTTCAATACCTTGTTATATTATAGGATATCCACAAACAACTCACACAGCTTCTCAGTGACAAGGCGAAACTAGAAAACGAAGTGAGTACAAGAGCCTAACACAATTTAGTTGATTTAGTTTAAGGACACGACTAATTCTCATATCCCACAAATAGTGTCAGAATCAGTTAACAACTATCTCTAATCTTCGCCAAGCTCTAGAATCGCACAAGCGAGGGAGTGGTCCAGGTGCAGCAACATCCGGTGGCTCGTTACCAGGCGGAAGTAATGGCTCCTTTTGGGGCTGGTTGCGCAACCCTGTGCATGACGTATAAAATTTACCAGCATGTAGTTGCTGTGACATCTTTGCTATTTTGTATTAATTTGTAGTGTATTTTTAGTGCTTGTTCTTAGCTATTTGTTGTTATCTTTCATCTAACTTATTTTTTTAATGTTTAGCGGCTAATATTTTAAGCATGTAAGTTGTGACTATTAAATTATTTTTTATGAGATGATAGCAGATTTTTTATACATATACCCGTTTATGTTTTTATTCCAGGAAAAGAATTTGATTATTTTTAATGTGTATATTATCGTTTTATTTATTTAAAATTGTATAAAAACGATATTTACAGACTTTTTCAAAATCTTACTTTCCTGCGGGGCATTTTAATAGATGAATACAATGGAAGACGATATTTTATGCGAACAACTTGTTGAACACTTTACAGAGGTAAACATTATCATAAATAAAATGCAAGATTAACATTACATTTATACTTTGTACATTTACAATTACTCAGAATAACAAGATTTGAATGTGTAATAAAAACTAATTTTGCGTACCTTGTTTTTTAGACTATTGGTTCAACTTTAAAAACATCAGCTAAAAATTCTTTAACGATTGATTTTTCCAAGGTGTAAATAGTTTTTCTTATTTTCTATTTAAGATAATGCGGATGGAGAGAATAATGGTGAGGCTTCGTGATGAAAATTTGGCAGTTAAAGAACTTTTAGTAGACTACGAAAATGACTACTGTCACCTTGAGCAGAAGTATCTATCTATAACAGAAATGGTAAGTGTTGTAGCAACTTAATAAATTAGTATATTTACAATAGAAATATCCTCATCAGACTCTTTTTGGATGCTTTTTAACTATCTGGTTTTTGAGATTCACTCTCAGTTGGCTCCAACCTTATATTTGGTAACAGTTTTTATTGCTAAAAAAATGTGTTATCAACCGCCGCCGAAAGCAGTTTTAGAATACTAAAACGTAAAGATAAAAAAATTACATGTTTGTTTTGTAAAATAACGTGGAAAAGGTTCCAAAATCATTCGCTTTACTTAAACACGAAGAATCAAGCCTATTCCAACTTCTGGTCGTACTTACGTTTTCAAATTATTGTCTTTTTCAAAAGTTAAAAGTACGAATAGTAGAGTTATTTTTCAAATATCTATTTAATTCTAATGGAATATAAAATTCATGTAAACAAGTCAGTAAATAAAAATAAATTTGTAGTATAATAAATAAAAAAAAAGTAAACTTTTCAGCGTTTCCTCTAAGATACATATTTAAGTGCAATTACTATCTTTTGAGAAAACAACATTTTTGGGTTTAGTTTGATAAGATTTAAATTTTACAAGACCTAAATGTTTGAAATTGAAACATGATTTTATAAAATGTATTATCGAATGTGCCAATGAAACTAAGAAATTGTTGGTCTCATCTACTTACATTTCTATTTGGCACGAAATCTAATTTTTCAATCATAATCACATCAATTTTTCATAACACGTAAATTTTCGATCGATTGTAACTCTTTTTATTCTCTCTTTTAAAGTGTCGTTTTTCTTACATTAACTTCACGACCAATACTTCTAGATAACACTCTTCAGATAAGAGGATATCAGTTCCTTTCATTTTCTTGAATGGAACAATTTGGAGAAAATTTGTACCAATTTGAATAAAATTAAAATATCAAAAAGCTAGTATATTATTGAGTACAAGTGAGAAAGTTGTGCATGATGGTCTACAATTCTCATGAATCAAAGGTAGACATTTATTCTGTTTCTTGTAGAATTATTGGTACATGGTAGTAGACCATACCAACACGTTTTTTTGTCGACAGTTTTGGAAAAGGCGTCATAATATATTTTTCCAAAGTTATGTTTGATTTATAGAACTCCTTGAGGATAACAACCAGCCTACCTCTACCAAGGTAAAATGGATAAACGGCCTCAGCGACTATATCCGTTGGGGCGACTGCAAATAAAGTGTGCCAAATGTGCCATTGTCGATGTTTGCTACTATGACGGTCTATTCTACGCTCAATTCAATATTTTTCTATTTTTGCTCCATTTTAGACGCCGATGTATGTGGCGAAAGGAAGCACCTTGTCACGTTTATGCCTATCGACATCGTCGAATAGTGTGGAGCTCAATTCGGCTCCTAAGTATATGGCAAGGAATCAGTCTTTGTACCTACAATTTGAATGGATGGCGAGGTGTTCGTGGTTTTTATTTGATTACCCCACACAGAGCGTCTTCTGTGATAGGAAAACTTCCCCCATAAGTTAGAAGGGTTTTGCTTTCTTCCACTACAAGACTCTCAGTTGGAGGTCGGTTGTCGGTTTGTTAAGGGCTCAGCAAAGCGCCTCCGGTTTGATCCTAGCTCCAGGTCTTCGGACAATCACGTGAAGAAAGGATTACAAGAAAAATTAGTACTTTGTGTTATTCGCTGTTTTGTGGTGTAACAAGTGTTTTAGGTTTCCCAAAAAAGTCTTACGTGCATCCACTTAGCATCCGCACTTACTCCTATAATTGAGTTAAAGAAAAGTTTCACTTCCGAACATATTTCCTGTGTTATGACAATTTACTAAAAAGGGAGAGTTATCCTGAGTGAGTGAAAGGACTATAGACCGACTTGCAGACAAGTTTTATGTACTGCAAACCAATTTTATGCAAACAATTTTCAGTGCTCCCTCAGGTTTTGTTCGGTAGGCAGCTGGGACAATAGAACCCCTCCTTGCAAAAGTTTTATCCTTGCGAGCGTGTGAAATGGGATTACATCAACAAAAGGGGCGTTTTGTTGCTCTTTTCCTAATCAAATTAATTTCAGTACGGAAGGGTTAAATGGATAATTTCCTGCATTTTGTATTCCTCTTAAATTATTTAGTTACCACTAATAAACTGCTAATTAACTAGCACTTTTATGGGAAGTGTAATGATTCTGACTTGTGTAAATTTATTTAAAGAAAACGCTTCTACCTTTTTAATAAAATGTGGCGTAATATGTTATACTACCTCTACTCAGTTGGTTCAAGAAAATCGATTTTTAGATTGTTACATTTTCGTTTAGTATAATATATTTTAAAAATATTTTCTGTATGTTACTATGTACGTGAAAATTTATGAATCCAGTCAAACCTAAAACAACAAATTAGTTGTTAAGAAAATTATGGATCGTAAAGCGCTCTACAAATTTTGTTCGTACAACTAACTGATCTGCAAGATTCGTTAAAACGATTTCTACTTCCCAAAAATGGGTAGTTTTCGAGATACTGCCAACAACTTAAAATTCGAAGTTCGCAAACTCTAATTTCTTTTTATAGTTTTTTCCTTTTTAGTCAAATTTTACCTTAATGTAAAATACATATAGATAACATATTTTTTATGGTGTCTGCTTATGTAGATCTTTGGGTATTTTACACGGTAGAAGGTTTTGGATAGATTTAAGGTTTTTTTTTTCGCTTCCTACCGTTTTGGTAGACCTCACTCAATTAGCCTAATATTAATAATCGACGATCTCTTCAAAAATCACGTTAACCCCATTCCACTGCAGACTAGAGCGAAGGCTAACATTGCTATAAATCTTCTAAAAATATCTAATATCTGGCTAAATAGGTCCCGGAGATAAAAAACCTGGTACGCACCTTGTCCTAAATTGCGCCAAGGAATATTATTAGAGTCCTTCGCTCGCACGTACCCCGGGAGGTCTCGTTACAGCACCCGTTTATGAGACGGCACCAGACCTCACCTCCCGAGCACACCTTGAGGAAGGATAAGTGCCGTGCTTAAGAGGTTCCGTCACGTCACAAATTAAGGAGCTCATCCGAGGAGGTGGCTCCATGTGCGTGACACCGAAGCACGAAGGAGTTTTCTGAAATGTGCGAAATGCGAAAATGTCGGTTAACTGCCTCGGGTGAGACACGTAGAGCACGAGCCGGGGGATTTCGCCGCCACATTCCTTATTAATGCCGCCCCTGTTCGATAAACGATAAATAAAGACATAAATTAAGATGAAATCAGCTGCAATACGTCCGTTGTTATGAGCCTTAATACAATATTTATGCACTTCCGTGACTGGCAGCAATGCCCGTCGAGGCATGTTGCGAAAGGAAGTTGACGTCGGGGCGGCACGAATGTCCTGAACGCTCTTACCACGTGTTGGGCTGCCTTCCAGGTAAACAAATAATAAATCACCTGGGGGCAGGACTAATAAAAAATCAGGATGTACAAGTTTGTTTACAAAACATTTCAATTAAAACTCCATTGCTGTTCCCAAAGTTGCAATTCGTTTCGTTCACTTAAATTGAATTCGAATCTTTCGAAGTTTTTATAATTCCAAACAAAAATTTAGAACTGTGTTGACAAGTCACGGAATGTTTTATATATTTTATGCACTCTGTAATCTAGGGAAATTAAACAGAATTATTGAATGAATTTCTTCGTTTTCCATAGTAAATTTAATAAAATAGGCACTTTTAGGACTCCGGCTTATTAGTGTCACTGAACATATACTACTGAGGTTTTAAATTCAAATTCAAATAAGAACAATATTATATTCTTTGATATTATGTAGAATAAATTTAATGTAGACTTGAAAATAATATGCGTATATAACAATTTTAAATATTGAGTCAGCAAAATCGATGTTCCGCATTTTACCAAAATCGTTATATTTTCAGCTAAGGTCTTTGTTGGCAAATGATTACGTGTTTTATGCGACCTCTGAAACTTACACCTATTACTCATCAAATTCAGAGTGGTAACCCATTCTTATGTTAATAAGAGGACGATTCACTAACAATCGAAATTAGCTCGCTTCCTACGCTTAAAATCAAATACAAAAAACGCATAAGATCTTAAAATTATGGTAAGACCCTAGTGAAATATGTTGGGCGTGGTTAAGCTAAAAGATTCTATAGGACAGGATACAGCTGCAGCAGTACCAAAACCAGGAGCAAAAGTACCTCGACATTATAAACGACCTAACCAACGAATTAGCGAGTCTCTCGGTGTCGATGGCCCAGGAGGAGTTCAGCTCGGACGATATGTCGGCTCCGTTCGAAGCATCATTTCGTGAACTAGAGTCACAAAATGATTTGCTGCAAAAAACAATAGAATCGCTAGAGCTTAAGATAGCAACCCACGAAGCCAGGCTTAGCGCTTACGAAAAAGAAGTTACGACTTCCTGGAGTTATGCATTTTCCCTACTTAGTGATCGCTATTTTAATTGCAGATCGACCAGCAGAAGCAGGAAAATTTCTGCATTCAAGGAAAACTGAGGGAGAAGGAGACCGTCCTCGAAGGACTCCAGACAAAATATCAAGCGACCATGCAGCTAATTTGTTCAGTAAAGGCGAGATGTCGCTGCGGTGCTGCACAAACTCTTAAGTTGGATGGCAAGGACTTAAACCTTCCGTCCTCGAAGAGGCCTCAGGACCTTCAGCACATCTTTGAAATGCTCGACAGGAAAAATGAGGAGCTAAATGCCATCAAGGAGTACACGTCGGAGGAGAAGAATCGGCTCACGAAATCTATTTTAGATCTTGAGGATCAAGTATGGCACAACTAACTTATTCTATTTTATTTTACTAGAAGTATTGCTACAATTTTTCGTTCCAGGTAAAACAAATGCAGATTAAAATATCTGTGCTGGAAAAGTCGCTTTGTAAGCGTGAGGAGGAGCTGCAGATAGCAAACGAACAACTATGTTCATATGCAGATCCAGATGGTAAGAAAATATGAATAAAGTAAATTTTCATAAAAATCGGAACAAAATTACCCATTTCCTTTTTCTGTAATGATTCGAATTCTAAATAATTTTTAGAAGAAAATCTATTGAAATCAACAATCGAAAAGCTAACTAAAGACCTCAAGGATGCGAATGCCGTTCGCAGGGAGCGAGAAGCCTGTCTGATGGGAGAAATCGCTGCAGTCAGGAAGAATCTGGATGAGCAATCCAAAGCCCTCGCCAGGTCGAACGAAACAATCGCTAATTTGGAGCGGCAAACGCACGGATATCGAAAGCAAGGTGACGCCGTCAACAAGGAGGTACGAGGTATATGGTCCGAATATCCTGGAAGACGCAATGTTTCACCGATTATTTTTCGGGTTTTCAGAACGCGCTCCTGCGGGCTGAGTTGTTCTCGTTGAAGGAGCACTTTGCCAGCCAGGAGGGATTGGTATGCAGTCTTCGGGATCAATTGATCAAAACTCAGGAAGAGCTTTGCTGTGCCAAACAGGACCTGGAACGATTACCCGTGAGTTTCCGAAGGTGGACTCGCAAAAAAAATATATATGTTAAAATTATTTTGATTTTCCAGACGCTCTGTGAGGACCTAGAGAACTTCAAGCGAAACTGCAACAGACTGAAAGACTCGAATTATGAACTTGTCCGCAAGTACAATGATTTGGTTGAAGATTATAACAAGTTAGAAGATGAATACAGGTAAATAGCTAAAATATAATAAAATTAAATTATTATTTTTCAAAATATGGAATAGGTACAAAAAAAATATTTTTTTAAAAAATTGAGTGAATTTTCATTAGAATTTTACTATTATATAAAAAATGAGAGTGTTACGGCTTTAATTTTGTTATCTTCTTGGTATTTTCTTAAAAATTTGATCCTCAAAAATACATTGCCAAAGCAAAATAAATTAAAATATCAAAGGAATTGTTTTCTTACACAATTTTACTTTGCTTTAAAATACCTACTTTTCTAAAGTTGTACCCACATTTTTTACTAAAAGAATAATGTATTATTAACATGTCATTAATCAAAATATAATTTTTAATGAATACAATCAAGTACAATAATTTTTTTTAACTAAAGGTGTACCCAGACTGCGTTTGATGAACTTTATCAAAATCAATAGTGCAATGGATCAAATCTTTTTTGGTTTGGCTTGCCATTTAAAAAAGTTTTGAAGCAAACGAAGGCTAAATCACTAGTACAAGTCGAAGGCAAAATTAATAATACAAGTCAGCGTGATTTTTGTGTCTGGGTAAAGTATGATTGTTCCTTGTTCTTTTCGTCTATGGGCCCAGTTTTTAAGTTTGAGTTAAATCCTGTGAAAGCCTAGATGTGGAAACTTTTCTATTTCCTTTTGTGGAAAATTTAAAACGTTAAACTTCCGGTTAAAATCTGGGCCTTAGAAGTTAATAACTAAAATATGTATGATTATTTGAATTGGTTGTTTTTATGTCAAGGATATGGAATTCGAAAATAAATAATCCAAAAAATATCCACGCCTTGACTTCAATAATCAATTTAAGCAAAATAATAGCCTTTTTTCCTTCTCTTCAATGCAGGTAACAAGAAAGTATCAATCATAACCCGGACACAAAAATATTGAATTTAAATTTATTGACTAGTAATGTTTTAAATTGCAAAGGTAATTTTTATGAAGAATATTATTTCGTTAAATAAGTAAAACAGTTACCCAAAATATCTAAAATATCTCTTACTTATGAAGAAGGTTTTAATTTAAAAACCAAAGTTCTCAATAGGGACTATTTTTAATGAAATTGTTGCAGGGCTGTTTCGAATTAAATGTATTAAATTAATTAATTTAATAATTATTTTCTTCATAATTTATAGAAAACTTCTGGACATAAACGAGCAAATGTCCAAAGAATTAGAAGCAGGCCGAAATTGGCAGAAGGAGCAGTGTAAACACGATAAATTAGTTAATACAAAAATATGTAAACTTGAGGATCATATAACGTTAGTATAAAAGCTTATAGTTTTCTTACTTTTATAATAAATTATAAAATTTTTCAGAACTCTCGTAGAAGATCGGCAAACGTTAATTGATAAAATAAACGAATTGTACCGTGACACCCTGCTGATTGGAGGGGAACTTGAGCATTATAAAGACGTTTTTGCGGACTCTCTAAGGTAAATTAACCTTTCAATATAAATATTATGCACAAGATCCCATAAATTTCCTATAATTAAATTTCCTCTCTCAAACCTCAAAACCCAGCACGTTTTTACCCTCTTCTGAATGTTAAAATAAACAAGCATAAAATATCCTAATTTTCAACTTAGCGAAGCGCGGGCAAGAACAAGCTTGTCGCTAGACGTGGACTCTCGCACTGATAGTGTAAGAAATAATATAATTCAAATGTTAATAATTATAAGCCGGGAATTAATGAAAAATTTCTATAGATGGATCTTGTTATTCGGAAAATAAGACGAACTTCTAAGAAGCTGTCTCAAACTCGATCAATATGGCAGGATGGCATACGTCGCTTCTCCGACTGATAGTGAATTTATTTCGACGACTCTATTTTATACGTTTTTTTGCAGTTTTGTACATATTATAATGTTATATTTTCCATTTGTACTTTGCAATTATTTTTATATTGTAAATATCACCGTTAGACGAATAAATAAAATGTTTAATTACTGCAGTTGCTAATAGTTTTGCAAAAGGGGGAAAAATGGTGCACCTAAGATTGAATCTTGTAGCACTCCTTGATACCATAGTTTGTAAGGAAATAACTTCCGGGAGGAGTACACAACAGAAAAGGTAAATTCTAAATTAAATTTTTATTATTTTGCTAAAATTTCAAAACACTATATTTCTTATTTTCAGGGAAACTCATATACCTAAAGCAAATTTTTCCCAAAATCTTTGAAAATTGAATGGAAAATTTTCAAACGGGGAAAGATGAAATGATTGGCTATAATCTTCTTTGTGTGATGATTAAAAGATTTATCTAAAAGTAAGGGGGCATTAAGAGTTTACCTTGTAGAACTCCAAGATATGCATGAATTTACTACAATAAAAATTGCCATTAGATAAAAGTCTATTTTTGCTCTGAAGATATGGACGAGATCTAATTTGGCAAAGATTAATTATCAGTTTTATTTATTTTATAATTATATCCTTTAATCTAGTGTTACGTTACTTTTCTCCCATTTTAGACTACTTGTTACCGCCTTGGTAACCAGCCCAGACATTCGATTTAAGCTAATTAGAAAATATAAAGCGAACAACAAATAATTAGCGAAAATCCGATTTTCCTGTTTGTTTTCTGGAGCATTTCTTCGAACCCGCTCGAGTGGCCGAGAGACGATTGCTTTATCCACCCGAAGTTACCTGGATGATGGAGGGAATAGGGAGCAAAGAACGTAAGAAAATTACCTCTAAATTAACGAGTTGTCTAAGATGGTATAGCTTCTCTTACTTTGAATTTACCGTTTTCACTGGAATTAAGAATGTTACGGTCGCCAAGGAACCTTTTGTGATTTTGCCCCCTCCGGAAATTGACCGGAGCTGGAGCACCCATCAAAACAAACAGCGCAGCGCAGCAGTTATTGATGCAGAGCCAATTTCAAATTTAATTGACGCTCACCTGGCTTAAGCCACCTTCTTGTAGAAAATACGACGCCTCTGGGACTACTGATCCCAGCACATGGCCGTGGAACGCCAATTTTCTGCCAGAAAGCAATCTTAAGTCAGCGAAGCATTTCATTTGCCAGATTTTACGCAAATCGACCGTTTTTGCATCTCACCTTGATTGTTTACAGTTTTTTGTGCGATTAGCGCACTGAGCATGCGATCTCAGGTAAATCTTAATTTGCGGGCAATTCGTCTTAATAGAGTGGTTCGATCACGAAGGGGATCCCTATTACCAATAATGAAGATGTGCTCCTCGGCGTGCGACAGGGTGTCTATTAAAATCTGAAGTGAAAGTTTTTCGCGGGCCCCATTCGGACACTCGAGGAGCTCCTCTGGGGCGTTGCTCTCGATCTCGGGGGATCACGAAAGATTTCATTCTGGATCTTCGTAAGCTCTCCAACTGCACGATCTTGACAAGGTATAGAGCTCCCGGCTCCTGGGCATATTTAATTAAATCGATCCAAATTGCGGATGGTGCTGCGAACGAAACCTTCGGTCGACTCCCATCTTTCTCAGGAGCGGTCGATCAGTTGGTTGTTCGTGACCAAGATCCGTGCGATAAATAGATTAAATGATCGACCAGGTCGAGGGCTCCCTGCACTTTCTGGTGCAATTTGCACAAAAGCGACGTGTACTCTTAAAAAATTCACGACATTTGCATGACGAGCCAATTAGCTTTAACTCTGGTAGGTCTCCTCGGAGGTGCACTCGGTGTCCACTTTTGGGACCGCATTGACCTCCTTACCACCGACTATAATCTGATACGACCCACTTCGCCCAAAGGCGGAAGAGACCTGGTGGATCGATCTTCCAATTATGCTTTGATTTCTGACAACAGGAAAAAATGCATGTACTTTTATTTATAAAAAATATATTTATATGTATGAGACCCCGGCTATGCGCGATCGGTGCATTGCAACCACGATCCCGCCAAGAGCGCATTGCGCCAAAAACCTAAAAACCGATCGACAGACTCCAGTTTCTGGGTCATTTCTGCAGCGAACAGGTTCCTTGTTCGATGCGTTAAAATTCACAGACCGCCTTGTTTGCCGCGCGGTTTTCACCTGCTTCCCGCCGCCTTGGCGTTTCCTTTTGTCGCACGCCTCGGGCCGGTGGACCAAGTGCCTCCGCGGCTACCTGAAGATCTCAAGGCGAGATCGCACGGTGCCCGGCGAGCATGTTTTGACCGCAGAAGGCGATCAATGAAAATTTTGATGCGAGTAAAGCGATTTCGGGGACTTATAAGGCAACCGGGAGAAATCCACGATAATCTCCCACGTGGGAGGATAGCTGCGATTTCGGCCTTTCTTCAATTGGAAAATTGTTTTGCCTTTTCGTGAATTTCATTTGGAGAAAATTCCATAGAGTCAACGATCGCGTGGTTAGCAGGAAATTTATGGTACATCATTCTGCTAGGAAAGTTTAGCGACTAATGACCGCCGACGGCTTTCTTCTCGCGCATTATGGCCACATTTCGCGGAATTGGCGATTTTATGAATTTCATCTTGGTGGTTCCTCAGGTGCCGGCGAGATTTAGTGCTATGCTTAATCGCGGACAATCGACCCGCACCCGTTGAATAAAATTTATGGCTTTCCGTAAACTATCAATCAGACTGCGATCGGGGACTCGATTAGATTTGAATAGGTTGCGCAACTGAATTGCAATTTTCCCTCAAATCGCATTTTATTTCAAGCTTAATGGCTTCATTTGTATTGAGTTGCATTGTCTGATTATGGTTGCATTTTATGATATTTTCCATGTTATACTTAAATGTGTAAGTTATAAAACGTGGGATTTTGCGCTAGAATAGCATTAATAATTCATTTGATGTTAGTTGATGCTTTATCTCTAGAAGTATTTTTTTTGGAATTAGACCGAAGATTATTGTTTATTACCAATTCCGAAATAGTAATTTCATGCCCGGGATAAAAACTAACAATAAGTACTGTAATTAAACATTTTTATATCTTTTTAACTGGGTCAGTTTGATTGCATTTAAAAAAGAGTGTTAAGTTTCTTTAGTGTGTAGCGTCAAAATTTTGAATTCGCCCATAAAAATTCACTAAATCGATTAAAGAAAATACTTAAATTTACTCCGCTCTTTAAAATAACAAAAGTACAAAGTCGTTTTAGAAACTGCAAATAAGAATTACTAAACTTTTTCATTTAAATATAACTCTTTAAGTAAGTTAAATTTTATTATCGCGTTTCTACTGGAGAACAGGTCTTCCTCTCTTAAATGAAAAATGCAAACCGTCCAAATATCTGTCAGTTTAATAAATTCCTCAATAAAAAATTCGCTTGCATTCCGGGGAGTATGAGAGGTGCTCCGCTGGATGGGGCCAGGTCTGCTGCATTTAAAAGAGGAGATCTTAATCGGAAGATGAATGGCATCCGTTCGAAATTGAATGCAATCTGGGGAAGGTTTGTTGGATCCAGATCACTAAATTCGTCAACATTTTCCTGGAGGGCGGCTGCGTTCGGCTGCTGTGCGTTATTCTTATTTTTGCGAAATTCAACCGACTTAAAGGAATCCCAGTCGACGATCGCCGGATGAGTTATTTTCAGACAAAGCCAAGATCTGCAGAAGCTCCCGTCTGGAACAGGCCTGGAGTTGCACCACATCCGCGCCCGGTAAGAGCCGCGGAACATCCGCGCAGGGCAAAGGCTGTGCAGGCTAATTAAAATTTGTAATTGAAGAAGTTTTATGCAAATGAGACCATTGCCCAAGAGTAATTCGCGGAGAATCCGGCGCGCACCTGCAATTAGAAATTGTTGGTCAATGCTGCTGCGGCCACCGGCCTTTGCATAACTTTTAATCGCGAATCGCGAGATATTTAATTAAAGGTGAAAAATACTGCCCCGCCTTCAACCCGCGACCTCTGGCTGCTTTTAATCCGTCCAGCGACGGGGTCGTAAAATTCATTCAAATTAAATAGCAAAATATTTATGCCAGTCGGATGAAAACGAAAACGCAGCGGCGGCACCGTGAGACACCTCGCGATGGACGATCTATTGAATCGATCCCTGGTCTGGTTTACGACCACCTCCGGCCTCCCGAAACGGGCTGGAAGGCCCCATTGTGGTGTCTGATAGGGCCCCAATAGTCGTAAAATTGATGCGTCACCTGAGTCTATCCCGCAGGATCGTCCCGAGCCCGATTGTCTTGCGTTGCGAACTTTTGTGGCACCTTCGACGGCTTCATACCGCGCGACGGGATCAGCTCTTGAGCGATCGCGAGGAGATCCCATTCACCTCCGGTTCTCGGGGTTCCGCTGGTCCACGAGATTACTTTGATCCGCCGATCTGTGGAAGAATCGACTAAACGCGGATCGATATGTTAAGTTATGCAAATCGGCGCCCGGTCATTGAATCGCGCACTTTTGGTTTTGCAATGGAGCTGCGATCGCATGCCGCATGCAATGGCGGCTGCACTGGCTGAGTGAGTAACTGGCAGAATTTCTGAATTTATACCTTCAAAAGTGTAGGGAAACCTTGTAAATTTTGTTAACTTTACTAGGGAAGTGCATAAAGAATTCAGGAATTTTGTTGCGCAATTTTTTCGGTACAAAATTCATTTACGAAACCATTTTCAATTAGAATCTAATGAAATCTGCATTCAATCACTTTTAAAATTACTTAACTGGTATTCTCTAGAATGAAGCAAAAGGAATAGGAGTATTACTTAAAAACATCATTACAACATTTTCACTATTGCAGTGCCATTCTTAGAATTCTCCATGAATTTTATTTTCTATAGTCCTTTAAAAAATCCTCTAATTGAATAATTCAAAATATCATCAAGCTGGTGGTCAGCAATCAGTTTTTAGAGAATTAAAGTTGCGTTGTTAATTTCTCCAGTTTAAAATCAAATTTCCGACATTTTCATAGTTTTTTCGACGTTTTGATGATTTCATTAATTTTTATTTTATTCATACAAAAAGCTGATCGAAGACATTCTTGTATTGTAGAAATTATGAAAAATGTAAATTTTTTGAGAAACTATTTCCTTTAAGTTTTTCAATTTCAACTTTCAAATTTTCCTTTTTTTATAGTGTTTGAATAATTTCTTATTGCTACATTACATGCATATGTAGTTACTTAATGGTACTATTAAATATTTTGGAAATTCCTAGATTAGTCAATACCTTGTTTTGTCGCACCACTACATTTTATGAAAATAAAGATTAGGTAAGACATGATATCTATTTCAAACTAATCAATCATAATTATGATTTGAATTATCGCATCTCAAAAACAAAATCTCGACAATGCAAAACCGTAATAAACAAGAAGTTCTTTCTGATATTGGACTCTGATACATACTCCAAATATATGTACATTTGTATAATTTATATTTGTCACGGATTTTCAAGTTTTTCAAGGCAAGCATTAAATGATTTATGACTGAATATGATATGCGAATATTGATAAGATTGCAATAATTGATGGATGCCTGCAGTCAAAGCGTAAGTGTTGATGGGATTGGAAAGTTTCCAATTAGGATTTAAATAGATAGAGAAATTCACACTGAGGACTTAAAACTTAATTGGGCATATTTAACCTATTAAAATTGCATAAAAATATTTGCCCCTCCCCTACTATCTATCAAAATAATACTTTATTTCGAGAGGACCTACATTTTAGCCAAATAGAAAAACCAATTAGAGATCAATAAGAAATTGGAATGGCAATTTGTGCGTGCTTGCGGATTCCTTGTTGGTCCATTAGCAGCATCCGTGAATCATCTTTTTTACGATTTACCGATTTCACGGCAGTATTCAAAGCATGCGGGCACCCAAAGTGGCTAATGGCGCTGACAGTAAACATTCACAATCTGCCATTTATCATGTTTTCAGCATGAAAATTTTTCGCCATCCAAAAACGAGAAAAACAAATGAAAAATGCCTGAATATGAGTTTTCGCATCATAAAATTTGATACACGCCGGAGAAAATATTTACAAAATTCGATCCTACATCTCAGCAAAACCTCGACATATTCCGCAAAAAGTAGACTCGTTTGCGAGGCGGCGAGGCGCCAAACTCTTTCGCATTAGTAAATTAATTGAGATATTTAGCGGCGCGCGCAGGCATATTTTACAATTACCGAGCGCAAGCTGCAGGAGTTTGCAGGTCTGGGCCGCCATTAATTTATGGGGTCCGTTCGGACCCAGCGGGGGTAAAGCAGGCGCGTAGCCCCATGTTCCGGCACTCGACGGACTTTCGAATGCTATCATCCGTTGGTCAATATGAATTTATGAATATCTGTTTTTATCGACCTTTTTGGCAAGGCGAAAACTTTCAATTTCACCTAGGTTGCCTGGCGAGCAGTTAATGACAAATTAAAATCTGTTTAGGCTTTTTGCGCCAATCTGGATCCGAACGGACGCCTGCAAGTGAAATCTTTCTCGAAATGATATATGGGTCTAATTTTCGGTCTCGCTGTTTAATGTTAAATAGATGAATGGTTACATCGGTGGGCAGCATTAATTAATGAAGTTTTATGAGACTTGCATTTGCATATTTCAGTGGGAAACTAACATTGTTTTGTATGCTTTGGGTGGGTGTAAATACATAAATACCTAAAGCCGAAGGGTCTATAATTTTAATTTTCTAAAATCCAATCTTTGTAACGATGTCAATTAATGTCGAGTAAAAACATGTAGTAACTGATGACTTGTAAACATATTTAAAACCACACTTTAAAGCTTTCAAATTTTGCTTTTATAATGCAAATGTTTTCTACATTAGTCTGGTCAGGACTTATATGCATACTTAAAAATCGCTGTCCTTTGAAAAAAAATATTTCGAGAACTACGCAATTGTATTATTATTCATTTAGGGATTCCTACGATCATCTCCTACCGCCATCATTAGTCTTGTCTTGTCTTTATTTGAAAAGGTTAATTCCAAAAAATACAAATTTTGTTATTATTTTTATATTGGATTGAACACTATTCGACATAGAATTTTTTAATGGCTCGGGGAAATTCTTCTTTAAACCTTTTTGCTTCATAAATAAAGTAAACTTTATGTGGCACCTTGCAGAAGAAAAATTCTGAGCAGGTGTAATTGGATAGTTGGAGGTTTTTTCCATCAACATGTGTTTGCACCATTTTTCAGAGGAACATTTTTTCCCTGGTTACCGCCGTGGAACGGGGTGATGTCAGTGACCGGAATTTTCACTGGGTGCAATATGATTTGCTTGACATCCGTGGCCACCACCGGAACGCTGCGGCGTCTGTGGACCACGTTACATAAACTAACGCTGGAAATAGGCCCGCGGATCCGCGGAAAAAAAGAAAAACGCACACCTTTCCGCTGAAGTCATCTCGGTGTAATTAAAGAAGCCGCTCATGTTGATCAATAAGGTTTCGGTAATTCGACAGGGATTCGTGCCGTTCCCGTTTTTATCATTTATTTCCCTCTCATAAATGCAATCAAACGGCGGTCGTATTTTTTGTTAGACTGTCGTCGCCGCGATAACTCGAAAACCGCGGCCGTTTTTCATCCTCGATTATTACCTGGTAACGGTCCCCGCGAGATGATCCCAGGTGCCCTGGGCTTGTTGTTTGGCGCAAAACAATCCCAGCTCAAAACCCAAGTTCAATAACACCGCGTTACGTAAGCCGGGATTTGCGTCGAGCGGCGCGGCGGGACCTAAGTGATCCGCTCATTGATCAAATCGGAGGCTGTAAATCTCGCGATCGGACCGATCGCGGATCGCGAGGCGGCCCCGGCTTGTCTCCGCTCGCCGCCAGGTGGAGTGGCGGGTTCTACCCGACTTCAGACAATTAGCCTTTTGGTCCATTGCTGCACAAAGCCCGTCCGTCCGGCCGCGAGCGATTCTCGCGGGAATCAGATTTTCGGGCCTTTGTGCGGCCGCAGGCAGTGCCTTTGGTTTTGTGCAAATAATCGAACAGAATGATCGATTGATCCATTTTAGAGCGGCCGATCGCGGGTTTTTGTTTGCTCTGAGCCCCATTACGACTCCATTATCGAGTCTACCGGCTTTGTGCCTCGGCCTAGATTCTGGACGCTGATGGGAGACCCTTGGGCGATTCCAATTTTGAACTTGTAAGCTATGGTCCACTTGCTTCAGGGAATTTCAACGGAAAATCAAATTTTGAGATAAATGCGATTATTTTTTTTGGTCAAGGGAATTGCTTTTTGGGTCTACCATGGCAAGCAAGTTTATAATTTTGTATTCAATAGTTCAATTAGGTGGAAGCAAACAAAGGATATTAAACTCGTAATTCTACCAGAACCAAACATTATCGAGCTTCGGCTTTAGAGAAGCTTACTTAAATCTTGTCGTTCTCGTTGTCTGAAAAACAATAATTTCTTTTTGAAAATTGTTTATATTAAAGACTACAACTATACAAACAATCTATATTAAAAATTTGAAATATTCTGAGTGGATAAATGCCAACGGTTTTAGGAATTATACTGCATATAATGCACCTTCAGTATAAATTTCATATCTCCAATATCTCAAACAGCTTTTCATTCCAATTTCACAAACCATTCTTAACACTATAATAAGCAACAGAATGACTTATTTTAATTTAAAAATTTTCCTAAATAGACAGTAAAGTTTCAAAGGTTAGTAAAGCTTGGTGTGGGTTAAATGTCCTGAAAATATTTGCTCCTTAGATAGTGCAATCGATGGCTAAGCAAAAGAAAATTATTGGCATCTGTCCAATTCGAACAAAAACCTTTAACCTCTTCTTACCCCTTGAGACATACATACTTAAGAGATAAACATCTGGAAAATTCGTTTAGGTTGTTAGAAATAATATTTAATATTGCGGGTAATACAAATTAAATGGATCAACTAGTAACGATTTTTAATTTTTGTTTATACAGTGTTTTCTAGGTTTATTAGTATTGCTTTAACACAAAATATACCATTTTTAACATCTTCCCTTGATTTTGATTGGGTGAGCTTGATTTTCATTTGGTCATTGTAAACTACAATTAACCAGCTTAGCAGGAAATAGTACAAAATGTGTGTAAGAAAATTTGAATAAAATAGCCATAAAACTTGTTCTGATCACTTCGGGGCGAGGAAGGTACACAACTTTGAACAATTTTAATCGACCGATTGACTTCGGTGCGATAAAAGCGCGGAAATGCGCATCCGGTGCAGTGTAGTGCGTTCCGGATCAATGAGATCCCACATAATTTCACTTTTTTCTAAAATCATTTCGAAACAATAGGCCCCAGCAAAAAGTAGGTGGACCAGCTCTCGACTTCGAAAAAGTGTGGGCATCGTCAGTCAGAGGGGCGCAATTTCTTTTTAATGAATTCTTTGTCGGTCGGGTGTCGGTGCAACTAAAACAAAAATAATAATAATAAACGCCGACGGAATATGGCCCGAGAAATGAGACAATGCTGGGAAACCTCCGCTCGAGTAGAGCATTAATTAACTAAGAAAGGAACAAAGCGGGAAAGCCCCCAGCGCCCCAAGACGTTCTTCGGAGTGAGAACTTTTAAGAAAAGGGCGATGGCGATAGAGAAAATCTCAAACAGCTCCCGGGTTCATTTTTCAGGGTCGATGGGCACGAACAATGCCAAGGTCGAAATCTCGCTAGGATTTTACTTTTTTCATAATTTTCCTTTAGTGGCACGATCCCACACCTGACACCAGGCTCGCGCGGATTGGTCAAACGAGTCACGTTCGGTTCATCGCACCTCTGTGCATACCTGACGAGGTGAGGCGGAATGCCGCGCCTTCGGTGGGAACTGCTCCTTCGCCGTGCTCACAATCAGTGACGTAATTATCACCGCGTTTATCCAGCTGATTTGCAACATTTCACGAGCCATAAATTTTTAGCAAGAATAAAATGCCTATGCCCGCGGGTACCGCTGCGGTGCAATTCCGAAAATGGCCGCAGTTGCAACCCGAAGGAATTCGGTGGAACAATGAGTGCATGCGCGACTCTCGTTATTTTGAAAATTGCTAGAAAATTGCGGGCTCGTAATTAAGACGATTGGGCCGGGAGCTTGAGACGATGCAAATGGGCACCCGCCCGGACCTCCGGAATGTGCTCTCGGCACACAAAGAGGCTTTCACTTATGAAAATTAGATTTTCGCACTCGGGTAATTAGGCGCGAGGTGTGAAGCATTGTTTTCAGTTCACTCGAACGTGAATTGAATTTGTTTTGAAAGCGCAGGTGTCGTTAAACGATCAATTAAAAGTTCTTTGAGGTCAAGCATTAGAAATTAGTGAAACTTCTGTTTACCGCAAAACTCCAAACGTACTCAAGAAGTGAGTCTTTTAAGAGTGTAACTGTAAGAAAGATCACAAGTTAAGTCCTCCAAATTTTGAGAGATCTATGGACATTATTCGAAAGATTTTGCTCTTCAACCTTTCGAAATTCGAGACCTTATAACCTAAAACCAATCAGCACACAGAAACCTTTGCTACATTTGTTGTGATCTCCAAGTAGTGGATTTTTCTATTCAACCTATTAGGATTTTTACACAGATCGTTTGGTTGATATTAAAGAAATAATGACCAATTAAATTTTATAGAGCTATTAAAAATTAATAATTGGGGAAGGCAATATCATAGGTATATGTAGGTTTGGTCTAATTAAAGTATGCTTCCAGAGACAAAAAATATATTACTTGGTTCTACATAACAATTTAGAAAGTTTCTGATTTACTCGATGGGAATAGTCTATCATTTAAAAAACAATTTGCGTTATTGCATTTTGCCTACACTTAATATTGCATTCATCTACATACACGCTTCAATAAAAAGTGATCCTTTATTATAAAAACTGCTTCTATTGATTGTAACATACAATTAGCAGCCATAGAGACTTTTTAATGATTTTATTTATTACTCAATTTTATTATGCCATTACCTTGATTACCTCTTAAGGAGTTGGTAAAGCAAATAATTAATAATAAAAAGATCAGATATGAACTTCATTAGAACACTCGTTTTAAAATATTGTGTTTTGTTGGTTCATTTCATTTCATATTTTTTTTTTTTTTTTGTAAAGAAATATTTAAAGAATAGGTGAGGAAACCAAGTTTGGTAGTTGGGTTCTTTTAAAGAGGGCCGTCAATCACAGCATCTCTTCTCTTCCTGGAAACGCTTCAAGCAATAAATCTCATTAACGAGCATTTAATTGATAAGAATCATCGCGAAATAGTGAAATTCCTCTCTAATCTAACTGTAATAAATTTTATTGCGACAACTGAGAGAAAGAGGCTTTCTCCGTCGTCACGACACAAATCTCCAGATGGCGGCAGCAGCGGCAGCCGTCAACCCCGGACCCCCAACCCGGCCAAGGCTCTTCCATTGCCAATTATCGCGGGAAAGATCTTCGCCGATAGATTAGCCGAAGATGCTGACAGCAAGTGCAATCCGCGCTCATATCGACTACAAAAGCGGTCCCACGAAAATAGCCGGAAGAGCGAGCCTAACAAATTAGCCTCGCCGCGGGTCAGGTCTTCAGCGTCTTCAGCGTCTTCAGCATCTCCAACGTCTTTAACGTCTTGAAAATCTTCAATTTCGACAATTCGACTCTCGCCGCACTCTGCAGGCTGTCACTGTCGCTTTTTTGTGAATGGCCGGCTCATCTTCATCTTGATCGCACGGCAAACGAGCCAAGTTCACACGATCAATTACCTGCCCGCGCCCGCGTAATTTGCCGATCTTTGTCTAGTCGGCGGGCAGAGCCGAGGTTTTCAGAGCGGCCGCGAACGTGACCAAAATAAGTAAAGTACCCGCGGCCGCGATTTGCGATCTCGCGGCCAGCCGCGGAGGATCGCTCTGCCGGGTGCACTTGTGCAGAAAATGCACTCCGCACTGATCGATGAGTCTTCGATTATTAATAATTACGTCGATCGCCGGGTCCTCCGGCCACTTGGCATGCCGCGCGGACTGCCCGGCGGACATCGTTTAAAATCGCTAATGCGATCGAGTGGCCGCGAAGGTACCGCGGGCCGCATGGAAAGTCGCATTCCAAGGCGTTGTCGACTTCTTGGAAAATAAAGGAGACAATAACTGTAATCAATTACGCCGCAGGGCTCACCGGCAATATCTGGTAGCGCCTGCGATCGCGCGATTTCCACTGATGCCAATAATTCGGGTCCACATCCCACCGCCTTCACCGACACTGCAACGAGAAGTCGTGAGCCTTGAAAATAGGTAATTAAATTTTATTTGATTAATAATAAATTAGCGATTTGTTAAAAAGATTTCAAAGGAAGCAATTTGCAACAATTACACGTTTTTCTAATACTAAAGACCAGTTTAATAGGAAACTAATACAATTAACTAATTTTGGTTTAAACTATAAGTAATATAAAAGTCAAGATCTTCTAGGATCTGAAACGATTTTAAAAACATATAGTAGTATCAAATACTATAGGCACAAATCTATTGATAAAGAATAACAACTTAGCAGCTTTGTTTTTTTGATGATGATTTTGTATTAAATTAAATTGGTGAACAGTGCCTCCTACCAAAAGTTTTTATTTAAAAGTCATAGTTTTTCCAATTCACGATTCGAATTATAGGTGAGCAAATATCATAGGAATTTTATGGACTTTTTGAAAATTTTAACAACTTTTCTGTAGGTTATTTTTGTATTCGTTCCGGAAATACAGAAGTATCTTAAATGAGATTAATATTGGTTCTTTGATACTATGAAGGGTTTTTGCTTTGATTCAAAAAGGTTAAGTTAATTCTTAAGTAAACATTTTCTTTTTATTTTATGTTTCGGATAGTGTCTCCTGCATCCCGTCCTTCACTAACTGATGAATCATTTTCTGTTTTATCGTATTTCTGGCATGCATTCAACTCAAACCCAATAAACTTGAGCTCCAGATTCCATATTCTCCATTTTCGCGAAATTTCTTTATACAATTTTTAGTAAAATATTTTTAAAGTATTAGGTACATATATGTACTAACAAAAGTTGAAAAAGGATTCAAGTGGAGAGTCCTATTAATGTGAAATTTTCATTTGATTATTTTTTTTCTTAGGATTTGGCCAGCAATTCTTTACCAAAACTCTTATATGAACTATAGAAAATTTATTTCAAATTACGTAAAACATGACGCTTTGTAATGAAAGAAGACTGGTCGACTGTCTACCGACATTTGCTAATTTTTCGAACTGTCTACGGCGCTTGCAGACTGTGTCCGGGCGGTGCCTTTTCGATCAATTTCTAGGCGATTTCCTCGTCGGAGACACTTCCTAAGATCGAGCCGCGGCAAGATCAAGTGCATCATCTTTCTTGCCGCGAATTGCCCTATTTGGACCAGATCAGAACCCTGGCGCCCGCCGACGGGGAGGCGGCGTCGTCGCGCGAATTGCGGGAAAGTCGCGGTTGCGTTTTCGCATTTTTACACACATATTTAATCCGCGGCGTCGCTCCGCTGCCGCGCTATTGTACTTTTCCACGGGGCTGAGACCTCGCGGGGCCGGGGGTCGGACTATTTCTGCACACGCGCTGCAGGGGCCTGCGTTCAGAAATTGCGAAATATTTCGACCAGGACAGGTGGAGCTCCTCGACCTCTTTGCGTTTTGTCCGCCAGCGCGAATTTCGGTTTTTATTGTTTGCGCGAAAGATTCTTGATTTATGGGAAATGTACGCAGCAGTGCAGCGTAATGCGAAATTAATAACCACTCCTGCGAGGGACAGATTGCGATTTAATTTTATGTTTATGGCTTTTTCGATTGCAGCCGACGTTAAGGAAACGAGCTGGAGAAATCTGAATGAATGCCTTGGTTTGCAGGTTCATACAAAGTTACTAATAGCAGCAATACAAAATTTTTTATTGGTAATCTGATACAATGTTAACTTTTTACAAAAGGTCAAAAAATATTCCTTTAAATCATATTTATTCTTAATATTGAAGCTGAGATATAAAACACAATATTTTTCATTACACCTACCTACCATACATATGTATTATGGAGTATGGCTATTTTTAATATTTCATTAACTCTTTTAGTAATAGTCATTAATTTCTTCAACATGGAAAACTAAAAAATGATATCTGCAGAAATCAGATTTTGTATAGCGAATTTCATAACAATTTAAATTTAAAATCCCAAAATTGTTTATAACCAAACTGAAATATTGACTTTAAAAAGATAACAACAAAACAAAGTCGTTGTTTTAATACTCTGGTGCGGGCTATCTTATAATCATAAAAGACGTCGACGCAGTTATTTTGTAGGCGTAAACCAAAATTGAAATATAAAGTTTTGCATCTCAACTTTGTTTTCGCTTTTAAATAATAGTTATTCATGTCATCCTTTAAGGCAATTTGTTTTTAAATTGGTTCATTGTGTGATCAGTTTAAACAATTACAATATACAGTAAAACTAATAAAGTGAAATATATATTATATACATATTAACACAGACTGCGCACGTCTTTACGAAATATTAATTCATGGAGAAAAACATTTCAAAACAAATAGTTTTACAGTTTGTAACTTTAAATGAACAATTTATACTATTGCAGACTGTGGGTCTAAAGCGTTTTTGTTATCTGCAGAAAGAATAACGTCATTAAGTGGGATAAAAACTTTTATAATGAACGTTAAATATTTTAATAATTTAATAATTGAAGCTCTGTAAGAATGAAAATTAGAAGATATACAGTGCAATTGACCAATGCAATTACAACATTTTTTGTATTTTAAAATTTAAAATCGAACAATTTTTGCTATGAATCTGGCGAGATAGAAAATCGTTTCTAGAAAAACAATTGAAAGTTAAATTTTGCATGCACGATAGATTGTAAATTAAAATCAAGAGACGAACTCTCATGATAAATTTTCAAATAAGACAAACCATTATTTTTTATTTCTTTTGAAGGATCAAAATCATCATTACAAATTTGCTCAGAAGAGGTTTTATTGATTTGAATTTTCTTTTTCTGCTAGGAGGCCTTGAATACATAGTCATTCAGGTTTGAGGGAATTTAACAAACATTTTCGTTCTATCCCACTGCTCACCCCTAAAAACAGTTCTAAACAGTCAGTGAACACAAGAGACCATGTTTAAAAACCAGTAAATTAAAAATGAACAAAATTTATTATGGTCTAGGGTGCGGTTAGTCACCCCAGATGAATCACCCTAAATTGTTCTTTTCGTTTTAAGATTATCTAATCTTTGATTATTATCTGGTAGTTTCGCTTGTTATCTAAAATTGGACCTACCCGGCATATTTTTGAATTTAAACCAAACAAACATAGCAAGTTTAAATTTTACCCACCTGCCCTACGTCACTGGCCCGCTGCAACGAACCTCGCATCAACCAAACCCCACGAGCTCGCAGCACAGAAAAAAAAACACCGCCTTCTGTTTGCAGAGAGACCACAACAAGAATTGAATTGCGTTGACCGCGAGTTGAACGGTGGCTTGAATCGCCAATTCGAACTCATGCAAGTCGCACTCTTTATCAGCTGTTGTTTTTCGGCGAAAAGTCCGTTTTATGACTTCCACCCACGCAGATAACGGTTCTTTTATCTCGCTATCTCCCGTTCCGGGAGTGAGTCCTGCGCAGATCCGTCCTGTTCCTGTGGGATGAGTCAGCTGTGCGGAGGGCGCGATGTTGTGTTTGGTTCGGAGCACTCCGTTCAACCGGCGGTCGCGTTGAACGAGCCGCCGCCACTCCGATTTCAATTTATCTGGAGAGAGTCGCCCTCTTCCGGGGCCGCGGCGGAGGAACAGCTGAGTGGAGCTCGTCCGGCCGAGCTGCCGCTGCGGGCAGTTTCGATTAAGCCGCGGTTGGGGCTGCACGTGTTTTTTTGCGTTGTTGAGTGTTTCAGTGCTTTTGTGAATTCGTCCAGCAGCCAGAGGGAATTTTTGTGAATTTTGTGTGCTTCGAATCCCGACGACGACGACTGAGACTCCGGAGGGTTCCCCTGGACAAATTCCGAAAGGACAGAGGAGCACCCGTCCCACAAGTGTCGGGGGCCCCAAGGTTACGTTTCGGGGGCCGGGAGGAGGACCATTCGGCGGATTCGAACGGCCGTTTGACGGATCCTCGCTGGGTGGCGTGCGTGTGGTCCAGGTGTGAATTTATCTGTTTTTGTTTTTTCTCTCTTCCTCGCGAATATTCCCGCGGAGGATCAGGGAAGGAAACCCCGTGGATTCCTGGGGCTCAGCTAGCATGCCACTGAGTAGGCCGGTCATTGATTTTTCCCGAAATCCACGGAGAGTTCAGTTGTGGAGCAGGCTGTTCATTTTGACCTCAGTATGTCAGGGCGCTTTGTTTGCCTGTATTGTTTTTTCGCGACAAAATTGTCTGTTCCGTAGATTTCCACATAATTCCCTTATTTTGGAATATAAAACCGCCGGGCTCACCTAATTCCTTTACAGTCGTCAGTTTTTCAGTGATTTATTCATATTTTTTTTTTTCTGTAGTGGCGCTGGGACCACATTTTCCAAAACCCTTTTTATTCAATCCCTCGTGCCAGAGGGTGAAGGGGGAGCTGCGTGTTTTTCGCGCGAGTGAAATGTTCGAAAGCAGAAGGATTCGCGGTCTGGAAATTGTTAGTGTCGCTTTTTTAACGTTGTGCACGTAACTCTCAGAGCGCGCATCATTGGTAGACTTGTGGAACCTCAAAAATCAAAAAAGTTCCAAAACTTGTCACCAGTCAAAAACATTCATTAAAAAATAAATAAAAAATAAATAAATAAATAAAAACAAAAAAAAATATAAAAATAGTTAAATTAAAATGTCAGGAGATAAGCGATCTGATCAGGTTCAGGTAAACTGCGGTACAAAAAATACCAGCAGCACCGATGACAGCTGTGTAAAGCGGACCCTAATCGAAGCACCCCCCCGAAAGCAGGCGTCTCGACTTAAGCAGCAAATTCTCGAGGATGAGTCGGAGGTGACCCGGTTCCTGTGTCGCTGCAACTGCCCCGACGGGTGCATCACCCTGAAGGACATCCTGAAGACATTCAACGCCCCCATCTCCGAGGAGCAGGCGTGGGCTTTTATCTTCCAGACGATCCGCCTCTACCGGGACGCGTACGAGATGCCCGGATTCAGGGCCCGCGATCTCCGGGTCCCCGCGGACACCGACAACCTCAACTTCCACAACGACGGGAGTGTCCACATCAATTACAGTGCCAAAGGTAAGAGACTCCTCCTAGCGATAAGCAGCCCCTTCCTGCCCAGACCGCCAGACCTGACCTAGTCAGCACTCGGGCTCCAGAGTGAGGAAACTCTTAAACATGCGCCTTGCACGGGTGCCCTTTCGGGAACGGGCGGAACACCCGGGTCTGGGGGGTTCTTCAAGGATTTATGGGTTTTCTGTGGCGTCTTTTATAATTCCAGAGCAAACCACCGCCTGAAAGGGGCTCTAAGAAGTCCAGAAGCGCCTACGTAATGCTTCGAGGATTAAGGGGGTTGAGCTGGCGAATTCTGTGGGTTTCCCAGCCTCCATCGGTTGTAGTGGAGTCGGGTTCCTTTGGTCCCGTCTTGAAAGGCGGATTGCAGGATTACAGACGTTTTCATTTAATTGAGTTTGAAATCCACTCCTGCTAAGTGCACCTATCACTCCGGGCAAAGTTGTTTTAGTTCCTGTGGGAAACGCAAATCCATCCACGGGAGTTACACGACTCCACGATGTTCCTATCGAGCAATTTTCAAAATCCCAATTGCGCTAATTGAATTTTCTGGATACAGGCATCGTACAATTAGGCAAAAGGCTGTGATATTCCTCGTTTCTTCCAGTCTCTGCCGATTTTTAGTTATTTTTTTTAATCTAAAATTGCATTTTCGATTTAATTTATTTTAAAGCATCTAAAAAGTATCATGTTTTCGTCTAAAGCTCCACGAATCTTTTATCTCAAAAACTATTAAAACTTTATCAATACAATTTTTTTTCTGATGGGTTCGAAATTTCAAAGAATGTAGAACGTTCTGAAAAATGTCCGTAGTCGCTTGATTTGAAAACGATTCCCAGAGAATTTTTCCTCAGTATTTCACATTAAAAATTTTAAAAATAAATTGAAATCGGTTTTTTCTCGAAATAACAACAATAACTTTCTTAGAAGGAAAATTTAGGTAATTTTTATATGGAGTTTTTTAGAACAATCTTTTACTTCAACCTTGAATTTTATTTTAGGATTAATAATTTCAAGCAAAACTAAACTTACCATAAATATATAAAAGTTTTAACTTTAATCCTATTAACGTTTTTTATAAGTACAAAATAATGGAATTTTCTTTCATATTGAGTTATCAGTTCCAACATCTTCAAAATCGCTAAAAAATTTGCAAATGACGTACTTATTTGCTGAAAGTTTTACAAACCGAATTGTCTCTGCAACTGCATAGATCACTTAAAAATTTTGAAGTAATTAAAAAATTGCCTTAACCTAGGGCCCAAAACAAATGAAATATTTTTCATTTATATTTACATTCTTTTGTCGAAGCAACATCTTTCCTGTTTAATTATAATAATATTTAATTATATTACTGAATACGATAAATCGTTGATATTAAAATATTATTTTATTTACTCCAATACAATTTGTTAAAGAAAGGCACATTTCTAAAAGAAAAACAAAAATAGTCCGGGAACTCCAAAAGTTTTTGTAAGCGCCCCTGACCTGTTACGATTTATGCAATTGTTTTTTGTTCTAACCACCAGAAACTTTCTAACCTCCGACTGCAGAATTCTAGTAAAAGTAGACCCCGCTGACGGATGAGTTCCCATTCCGAAGCTGGACCACTCTCGCCCATCGATTAAAAAGTTGGTCAGCCCGCGACCGTGTGCCAATACCGCGAAATTCTCGATCGCAAGAAAAGTGTAAAGTTGTAAAATGTCGGGCGACACATAGGAAAGAAAACATAAAAAAAGAATGAACTCTTCAAACGGGCGTGCGGCGCGGAAGTCGCGCAAAACGTCGCGGCCAGTTTTCGCCCAGCGGGCGCTGATCGATCGCGGCGATTTACCGCCGCGGCGGCGGCGACTGCATCTCTAGATCGGTCTTGTTCCGATCCTCCTCATCTGCGCGACGATGCTGCTCAGGTGTTTCGTCATGTTCTGGCCGGCGAGACCGTGACAATCGAGGTCATTGGGTTAAATACTCCCGGCGCAGATCACCTGCGACCGGTTCCATATTTCGAAAGAAATTTTCAATAAAAATTTATCGCTCGTGCCGCGACGCACATCTGATTAAACTGCCATTTCGGCGCTCTAAAACAATAACTTCCCAACAGCTACGGATAATTGAACGAGATTTAAATTTTAAGATCCTAATTATCACAGCTTATATTGTATTTGAAGTTAAAATATAAATAAACTAGAAAAAAAATTAAATATATATAATATTGTTGGAATTTTCGAAATATTAATTTTTAAGCCTATATTAGATCCACCATTGGATTCTAAAATCTAATAAGAATTTCGTAATCAACGATCTTCATAACTATTGTATAATAATTTTATTAAAAATTTGTCCTCACGGGGTTGCCTTTTTTAACAAAAACATTTAGTAGAATATTCTAAAGTTTCATACACAATAAAAATTAAATTTTCAAAATCTCAAATTAGAATATCACTTAATATAAAAAGAAAAAAACCCTTCAATGTTTTTGAGCGCTAATTTTGGTTTTTTGTTCTTTATGCGTCCTCGTCTCACGTGTGAAATGATCACAAGTGCCACAGGTAAGCAGTGCGCGCAGTCCGACATTCACCCGGCACTCAGGTGACTATGATTTATGCTTTCATTTGAAATCTAGGCCCGTATTTGCGAACTATCATAACTTGTTCAGGACCGCCATTTTTACGCTTTGGGGGCTCAATATCCGCCCGGGTTTTAGCGCGTCATTCGCGGCCAATTTCCAGACTTTCGACAGTTGGCGATAACCTGACATTGAAAAATCGCCTCCAGCTAAATTACGGGCTAAGATAAATTGGAGCCCGGCCCGGAAAGGAGACCTCTGAGGTGCTCCGCAGGTTCCCCCGACCGGGAGGGAAATTTCTCCGAAGCAACCGGGTCGGGACCGGGGTCCGCGATCTGAATGGGTCCGTGATTCCAGTGATTGATACCTGATTGATCGATAATACCTGGTCATAGTGTTCTTCCTAATTTTATTCAAGATTTTTTTTTCTTGCATTAACGCGATTGTTTGGCCTTTTTATTATTAAAAGTGACCGCGGAGAAAATTTCTTCTCAATAAAATGCGCCTTTTGCATTTCGCCGGTGATGAATGGGTTGATCAAATCTTTTGTCCATCCGCTGGTTTGAGAATGGTAACTTTTCTTAAACGGTGAGGAAATTAATACCTCCATTTGAGTGAATGCGTCATAAATTTTAGCGATTTTCACAGTTGTCGGATATCTCCGAAATTATTGAGTCGACTTGTTTGAGGCGAAATTGTTTACTAAATAAAAGGTGTGAAAATTCTCTTGAGAAAAGGCAAACTAGCTTTTATCTTACAAAGATTGGTAGGCGGCTTTTTTAAGTGTAAGTTTTATAAGTTAATAAACCCATTAAGGAGCTATGTGGTTTCGATATGGAAATAACACCTTACCTTTTTTCTAATATTAGAAATTGCTACGTAGACTTTCTTATTTTTAAAGCCACCCAAAATATGTTGTTATGGTAATAACCAATCAAATAATCATTCCTGAAATTCAGTTTCAAATCATCGTTTTTCCACATTTAATTCCATGTCTTTAAGTTTTTTAAACATACCTGAAATATGGAGTTTTTGCAATTATTCAGGATAGAAAAAACTGAAAATGTAAAACAAATCAGTCAATTTATATTTATTGCTTTTATCTTAAGCATAACTCCCCTCAAAGAAAAGTAAGCTAAATAACTTAAAGTATCATAGATAATCTCAATTGCTCACATTGGGTGCAAAACATTTTGGCTAATAATAAATAATCCCCAAAATAGGGGATTTACCCAAAGTCCCTCGAAAGTAGATTAAATCAAATTCGTCGACAGAACCGAAAGTTGTTCCGCTGACCCCAATCTTGAGGAAATTGCCAGCCTTGTCGGAAATTCGACTTTTAGCCAAGAAAATTTTATTCGAGCGCGTTAACAAGAAAATCCTCCTCCCGATTTGAGGCCCCAATCATTCCCGGGCCGACCATCAGGCGCTTCCACGTCCGAGCAATTTCCGAAAATCACAGAATAAGGGCAAAATACCCCTTAGAAAAAAGAAAAAAAGAAAAATTCGATCGTTTCCCTTATCAGGCACTAAATTAACCGCGGCCCTGTTGATTTATAGTGACGTAGCCGCAAGGTGAAGCACAATTTTGCGTGACCGGAGGCCCGCCAGGTAACCTTTACCCGATCCTGGAGGTGTCCTAAGGCAAAAAGTTCACGAGGTGCCGCCCACAATTAGGCGTCCGCGGAAAGGGTGTGTGGGCGACGCCTGAGGCAGCAATTAGTGCGAATCGCTTGCTCCAGATTGCTCAGCTTCCCCGGCTCGTTCCCTCGGGAATGTTCAGGCAGCCGTGACATTTTCAGGACTCCACGAGCAGTAAATAACAGAACAGCTGCGTGGCTGGGACGAGACGAGTGGAGGAGTGAAGGGGGGGCAGCTTGCTGCGCTGCAAATTAAAGGGTGTGCGAAAACGGAAAATTTCTCTGCTTTTTCAAGGTCACAGGACCTGCGCAGTGGACGTCGTCCGTGCGAAACCACTTGGCATAGTGCTCCCCGCACGTAGAACTCCACTTCCTGCACGTGTATAGTTCTCCCGAAATGACGTAGTTCGGGTCGAAGGAGTCCTTAGGGAAGGGCACTGTGCTTTTCAATCGTTGGCGTGGGAGGCGATGTCCATTAGCCTCCTCGAGTCCTTGCATTCGCGGCCTCGTCAGGGAGTGGACTTGCAAAGGAATTTCTTTTAATTTTGCGCAGTCCGCACCCGGTGATGGGTTTGTTACGCCGCAGGGCATCGCGTCCCTCAAAAGGCGGCGGGCCCCTTCCCGGTTGAGTGATGCACGGAACTAGCTCGCACACACAAGCAAAAGGGAACTGTTGGCACTTTGGAAGTTTGCCAGGACTCTCAAGGATCCCGGGGACTTTTTGTTTGGGGAACGTGTCAGAACCCTTCCTACTAGTTTTTTGGTTTTCAGTGTGACTCAATTTGTGTCCAGACCTCCCTCAACCATGTTTTGAGAAATGGTCATAGTATGTATTGAGTCTATCAAATTTATTTCCATTGTGAAGATAAATAGACCATAAAGTCGATGCTTTATTTAGATTTGTTAGATTAGAATTACATACATTGAAGAAAACGTGACCTTAGTCATTCTCAAAACGAATCAATACTTTTGTATAAAGAAAAGTTTTAACGTAAAAGTATTACAAATAAAAATAGGTGTGCTCTCTAAAAATGTTGTCTCGTAATTTGATTTTGCAGGAAAAACTATTAAAAGGTTCTCCTAACGATCCTTTGAAGACAATTTTTGATCGATTCTTAAACTGAAAAAATTGAATAGGGAAATTTGATTTAGTTGAAAAAATCCAAAATGCGCTTTAATTGTACGGAATCCTCATGTATGCAAAAGATGTGTGTATGTATTTTGTATAACTATACAAATTTTTGTTTGTGTTGGATTGTTTTCCAAAATGGTTAAATAGATATGCAAAGTAAGTTCTACAAAAAACCGGAGAAGATTTATTTTCCTGTGGCAGGATTTGTAAAACTTGGCTAAGGGATAAGTATAAATTTCATATTTTGCCAGGATAATGATCCTAAGCACACTGTCGCCGCAGTGAGGAAATGGCTTTTGTGCAATAATTTTTTGCGTTTGTCCGATTTTTCGTGTCGGCTGGCGGCATTCTCGTCGTGACTGGGCATTTATCCATCGACATCTTATTTATTGAAATTGGTCCAGCCGCTGAGGTTATGAAGTAATAAAGCACACAGCGTAACAAAGTTACTTTTATTTTTCCTTTTGATAATCGTGTCGAATAACAAGGAAATCCCTGGGGACAACGACTACTATCAAAATAAATTCTAGCCAGCCAAGCCCTCCCTGGAGGAACTTTTGGTTTCTTATTTTCGCTTTTCACCTTTTTACTTTAATTTATTCTGGTCTGGCCTGATCCATATGCAAATTCGGGGCCTCCGGAGCGGGGCCGCGTAGCGGAATAGTTCTAATGTCGTGCACGCCGCCGCTCAGGTGGTGCCCTTGCGGCAGGCCAGGCACAGGTGCTCCGGTGGTCATGCGGGGGCCCCGCGACGCTCCGCTGGGAAGGGGTGATCAAAAATCCGCTTTGAATTGCAGATGAGGCGGACTTTTCACCTCGCGATGGGCGGCATTTACATGCCCGCCGCGACTCCAACGGGGAGCGTTTTGTGCGCCGGGGGTGCCTCGGGCTCCGCTGACTGTCACTCAGGGCTGTGACAGAGACGACTGCTTTTGAATATTGCTCCCATCCGCGGTGGCAGTTTCGGCGTTCGCTGGTTTCCATGCCGCGAATAAAGAGCGCCGTAATAAAAAATAAAAATGCCGGGGACGGGGAGTCAGATTCGCGGGCAGTTACTGGAATCATCGTTTATTCATGAGAATAATTAAATCCTCGACGGCGACATGTGAGTAATGGCAACTGCTTTCGTTTCAAACTCCTGACAAGTCAATATTAACGTTGGTTGATTCGCTTTGTGGCAGCTATTAAAAAGTTGACTGCTATTACTTGAGATATCACTTTGCTATTTCAGCAAGTATTTGACGTATAAATGAAAATTTTTAAATACTAACTTTCATTTCTCTTTAACCAAGAACTTGATTTATTATGCTATTATGTCGAAAAGTTTGTTTGTTGTAGGATCATATTTTATTTCAAGAGGTGAGTTAAAGGCTAAAAAGTCGGCCAACTTAAGAATTAGTTCTCTCCCGCTAATGGTTCTCTATACAACGACCAATCTTGAACAAATTTATGTTCGAGGAAATTAGAATTTTGCGTTCCATTTAATTAACATATAGGACTTACTAATCAATTGACAAGTTAAACTAAAATAATTTTTCGTAGGTCCATACTAACATTGAAGAGGTTGAAGTAATACCAAAAACTTCTGCTTATTAGTATCATATTTTTTCTCAATTCGTCTAAGTAAAACCGGGCTGAAAATATTATGAAAATTTTAACGACATATTAACTCCTAGTTAAAATATGTTTTAAGGATCAAATAATATCTATATCTTTAAAAATAGCAAAAATTTTTAGATATGCCTTTTCATGCAAAAATACTCAGAATAGTAGTTCTTTTCACAAGCAAAATATGTAAATAGTTCTTACAGTGCGGTATGAACGATTTTTTTTAAGGATCCTTAAAAAGAAATATGAAATCCTTATAACTTCGACCTATTTTTCTTAAAAAGTGTTTGCGAAGTGCAACTAATTCTTTGGATTTGAAGAATCTTAAAAACTACTCGAATTGTACAATATTGATTAGAATTTTATTAAAACTATTAACTATGAATAGAATCGAATCGTTGGCCTAAAATTCTTCTTTGAGTTGGACTTAATTTATTAAAATTCGTATCAATTAAATTTAAATTAATCTTCTCAATTCGAGACTGTCTTTGCGATTTGAAGGACGGAATTCAGGCAGTTTAAATTATTCTGTGTTCAAGAAAATTTATGAGTAATAGAAGGAATTCTTACTAGTTCTAAATAAAACTAAAAAACTACCCAAAATAAAATTGTCGCCAAGTTGTCTGCATCTTCTACAGGTGGAGTTCACCAGCACCTGTCCGCCGTGAACGGAAGTGATTATGTTCTTGTGACGAGCAAACAACTTCTTTCCGGTGATTCCCACGTGTCTTCAATTTACAGTCGATTAGTAGGAGATTGACACACCTGAGGTGACCTTAATTGGGCTAACGGGGACCAGCTCCAGCAGCTAAACCAATTCTCAGGCGTTAATCCTCCTTAACACGTTCAAGTGCAATTTGCTTATGTAATAACCGCGCTTAGCGCGATTCAATTTTTTCCCGCTCGCCTCGTCACGGTTCAACTGCAGCGGGCGGCGTCTTCGCGATTGTTCTCTTGTTCCTCAAGACGACGCTTTGTTGGGCCAATTAAGCCCCAAAGTGGCGACGAATGCCGCGGGGGGAGACTTGAGATTCAAATCCGTCAGAGAGGCGACTTCTGGCCGGACAAATTAATGGACAGGTGCCAATCAGCGGCGGCGCCCGGTCACTCGCTCAGTGGAGCACCGGTGTTACGAAATTGCGGCCGCCAAGTTTTATGCTTTTATGCTTTCGGGTGGGCGCTGGTGTGGCTTTTGCTTTTCTGCTTGCATAAATACATTTTTAATTATTCGGCTGGCTTCTTCCTCCTGGTCGCGGGTGGCCAAAGAAAGTCGGCTGGCTCACGCCCTGAGGAACTGGAGGTAGGTGGCCGACGGATTTCGAATTCTTTGAATATTTTCGGTTTCATTCACGGCCGAAATCATAACGATGAGCCAATCTGAATTTTTTATGGGCACTCAGCTCAAGTGGGAGGCGAAGACTTCTTCCTGGGTTTTTGCCGGAGTTCTTCCAGCATAAACCTTTCTGGAGAATCTGTTTCTTTCTTGTTAGATTCGCTTTTGGGAATCTGCCAGACAGTCGAAATGGAGGTTAATCGCACTGGGGTAAATTGCTCCTTGAGAAAAATCCGCGTCCAGAAGTAGGTCACTTGGAGCATTAAGGGAGCAATTTTCATATTTCATTTTTTTTAAGATGGAAGAGGCCAATCGGTTTTTGCGAACCGAATTTCAAGCATTTTAAATGTTGGAGAAGTGACTCGCAAATTTTGTTTTGGATCGCACCTCCTGACTCGATGAGTTTCAATTTTACCAAAATGTTGTACGAGTAATATTCAAATTATATTTGGTATCGAATTTTTGGTATTATTAATTTTTATAGCAGACTTCTACATAAAGCTACTAAGCATTTCAGGAAGTACCTAAACGATCGACAAAACGTGATATGTATCTTCGTCAAAATCAGCAAGGACACCTGAAAATTAATTTAAGGCACAGATTAAAATATTTGGAAAATCGTTATTTTAATCGCAGAGCTTCATATACATATTTTATTGCTATTTTTTCCATTCATCTTCCTTCATTTTCTGAACGTCGGAACAAGAACATAATTTGAAGGATTTTCGAGATATCAACTTTCTAAACTTCGAAAATTAATTTTTAATTTCACTTATTGTTCATGCTGCTTTCAAAATAGTTTTAAGTTTTATGATAAACATTTAAGAGAGTTTTGATACATATTAAGTACCTTCATTTAAGACCAACATTGCAGCTATTCAAATATATTTATTTTTATACATTTTGTCTGTCTTGACTTTGGCTTCAAGCAATTGGTATTTTTAAAGAATAAAATTAGAGTACCACTAGCATTTTTTCTGATGTCAAATATAAAAGTTACGATAGGTTTAGAAAAATTCGATTTCTTAAAGTATCAAAGAACCTAATTTGTTTAATTTTATTTGCTATCTATAAAGTTATGATAGCGTAACACACAACAAGTTGTTGAGCGCCGACAATACTGTATAAATTCTAAATTTATGCAACCGCAAACGTGTTTCCGTTTCACATAAATAAAATCCTTAATCAATCCCATAAATTCAATTGGGGATGACACAAAACCGCCAAAAAATTCCACACCAGACCCGTCTAGAAAAGTTCGTTAAAAGTGACATCATACCTCGCAACGGGCGCGATCCACAAGTGCTCCACATACCGTCACCGTCTTCTGTCGATCAACGAACTCCCGCGATCGCCGAAAGACAAGTTCAGCCACTCCGAGGATTGTTCTTTCCTGACCTTGAAACATCATAAATTATGCAAAAGCACCACATCGCGAAGATGACGAATGACAAAGTGGCGAAAGAAAAATGCGGCTCAGGTCGCTCGCGAGTCCCGCGGCTGAGAGGTACTTCTTCGCGGGAAATTACCAACGCTCTAAAAATGGCGGGAAGCTACCAGAGGTCCAAAAGTGTTGGCTCATGCAATCAACTAGATTAGACAAATTCGTTCACGCCCTTGCGGGGTCCGTTTTGGGGTCTATTAGCCCTCATTTGACTCACTTGTTGCCACATGTGTGGTTCGTGCTTCGCCAAAAGGCAAATTGTTGCTCAAAAAAATAATTGTAATGTTTCTCTGTTTGGATTTAGTCATGTGCGCCAGACGCGCAGTTTTGGACCCCATCGGAGCGCCATCAATCAATTTCGCAAGTTTTTTGATGGAAAAGACGCCATTATCCGCGGCAGCGAGCGGTTCGGCACGACCTCGCGGCTTGAAGAGGTCTCGTTGGCATTTCGCGAATAGAAAGAATCGGAATCCCAGTCATTTGAATAGGTGCAGCCGTGCAGCGCTTACTTTGTATCATTTTTAATCCGCGGTGCTTAGGGTCCCGCCGCGCACGGGGCGGCTGCAGAATATTTCTGCTCTCGATTCGTCATGCAGAAATTTTATGGGAATTTTAATGACAAAATTGTTTTTGATATGCTGCGATAACGACGCGTTATGCTCGCTAGCGGCGATGACGACTTTCCAGCAGTAAAACTTTAAATCACCCTGACTTTTATGGGTCATTTAGAAAAGGAATGGGGAATTGTTAATGGCCCTTCAGACGATTATGGAAAATCACTCTGATTGCATTGCATTTTGCTAATTGTTTAGCCTTAGATTTATGCTCCTTCTAATAGCCAATCAATTCATAACGGTCACTTTATGGCTTTTTCCAATGTTTATTAATTTATGAGCAAGAATTATCAACTTTAAAGGGCTTTTAACTATAATTATTTCTGTTACAATTGCTAAAGGTTGTGTAATTTCTCTGGCTGTTTAGTACGACAAACATAAAATCTGTTGTTGTTCCGCTGTTCTTGCTTATATCTCTCGAGAATACCTGAATTTCTTAATAGCTCGCCGTAATATATTGAAAATTACAACTTCGTAAATTTCATAAATTTATGATATCTAATTACACGATTTATTAACATTCTAAAAACCACTTCGGCAAAGAAATACATATATTATTTTATATATTCTACGTATAATTAAAAATGCGATTTCGATATTCTAATTCTTGAATACATGAAAACTAATTTAGATGTAAAAAGAAAATTTCGAATTCGAAATAGAAACATAATTTCAATTTTGGAATTTTTTGCATATACATATCACACCATTTTCGAAAAATACTCACTTTAAAATAAGGATTTTTTGGTTCACAGCTGGATATGAATAATTCATCTTTTGAGAAGTAAATTGTTATGCTAGATTACTTCGTGCCTTAGGAAATCCCATTTTGGAAAACCGCTTTTGGTTGATAATTACATAATGTTTTTTTCGTTTAACAAATTATAGACAATAAGTAAAAACGAGTAAACGAAAATATTTATTTTAATTTTATTTATTTATTTACATTTGCCGAAAATAAATTGTACCTATTCGGTGAATGCATTAACCTTTAAAAGAAAAACTAATACCCTTTTTTTTCTTTTCAAATTGAAATTTCTGCATAAAATATGTAAAACATGGAGCGTACATTTCAACGGAAAGACATCATTGATCCTATAATAGGACAAAATATGAATTTCAAATTCCCTTTCAAAGATTTTTTCAAGATGCTATCACTAAAATTAGGTAAGCAGATCAAGTACAACCTTGAGTATATTTTTTCCTCTGAACCGTCGCGGCCCTTTCTCCAAAAAATAGATAAGACAAGATGTTTTCAGTGTCGTTAATAATTTTTCAAAAAAATAACGCCATCCCATGTGTCACTGAGTCTGAACCTACGAACAATAATTATGTAAATGGATCTCCCCTGGAAAAAAGTGTGCCAAGCTAATCAAATTTTCATCGTCTTGAGACCGTGCGTAATCGGAAGCCATTAAAAGTCTTAAAATCTCCGGACCGTGGCATCTTAAAATAAAATTGTTTGCATGCCTAAAGCATGTGACCGGCGGATTTATGCTGCGATGCTGGGCAGTGGCGGTGTGAAGCAATTCGGATTGAGAAACTCCTTTCTTTTCTTGAAGATGTTCCTCGTTTCGAGCGGAATTAGATTCTCCTCCTGCAGCGGAAGGTGGTCTTGCGAAATCGGCTGTGCACCGCCGCGGCGAATTTAACGAAGCGCGCCAGAACTGACCGCACAAAAGAACGAATTGCTCCACCTCGCCAGGGCACTGACCAAAATATTTGACCACAAGCGGAGCGAGCATTTTGGCTCTGACTGTTTCACGTTTCGTGCTCCGTGGAGTTTAATTCAGCAAATCTTTTTCACGAATTCAACCATTGACCCAAGAAATTGGGAAATTGGTCATTTTTAGGGACATTTTTGTTTGGCGCACCTCTAAATTATATGAAACGTTTAAGTTGAAAATTTGTAGCCATTATTTTGAAATTTGCTGTCTTGTTCGTATTTCAAAAAGCGAAAACAAAAAATAGAAAGAAACAATTTTTAAAGATAACTTTTCTCAAGTCTCATATCAAAATGGGTTTGCCATTTGCCGAGTTTATAGCACGGACAAAAAGACAGACAGACACAAATTGTAACATCAACGAGAGGATCGAATTTTGGCCATTTTTGAAAAATTATTAAAAAATATACGTACTATCTATCCTGGAAAAAATAAAAAATGAGGAATTTAATAATCGTAAAGCAACCTTTCATCAGTTGATTAGCAGTCAAGAAATTAGCCAATCTCACGGTTTGTTGGACTCCGGGGAACGATTCCCGGCGGTGAGATCATTTAACGGCTGGTAACGCAGCCTCCAGAAGCCACCTTGTGAGATAGAGAGACAAGCGCCCCGCGATATCTTCGATATTCTCGCGCTAAGTTTGAACTTTTGACTGGACGGGATCCGCTGATAAGCCGTTTAGAAAACAGCTCGCGGCCTCACTGCAGTTGATAGGCCGCTCTTTGGCGGTTATTTTGAAATGCGGTTTTCGAGAGGGAAATATTCAATCATTTTTAAAAAAATCCACACAGTGCCGTCGGAAGTGGCTAACCAAAGCCGTTTGCTTATCAATTCCGCGGAGATTGTAGTTGCGATCGCACTTTGTTTTTTGATCTAAAATCAGAGCGTGATCGCATGCGGGGTTTGAGTTATCATCCACCGCGATCGCTGTGATTTTTGCGTGGTTTTCACAATTTTATTTCGAATTCATCATCTCAGCCGTGAATTATATCTGATAAGAAATCGCGGATCCACGCAAAGTCGCACGAGCAACTGCTTCGCGGCGGCGTTAACGTCTTCGCCTTGCAATTTGGCGCGGTTGATGTCTTTTGGTGTCGAAAGCGCTCCGTGGCCTGGTCTATTTTAATGATTGTTGGGAGTTTTTATTTTTGAAATTAACTGTCGTAGCTGTCGTACGAGACGTTGGAATTGATGTGTTTCTAGACATCTTTGCGCTGTCTTCACCTGGCAATTGCTTGGTAATAGCCACAGACACGCCATTCTTTCCAATTTCTTTGTAAGGCTCGGAGACAATGTGTCTAAGGCTTTAGCAATAGGGTTGTGATATTGATCGACGGAAATTACATCCTGCACTATAAACTATATTTTTGTTCAACAAGCGGAACAAAATAATTTTAAGGTAGTAAAATATGGGCGTGAATTTTCTCTAAATTTCTCAGTATCCAATATTTTGCTTCTATAAATCTCTATAATATGATCAGTAATTTCAGAGTTAAAAAAATTGAGTTTAAACTAATTCCTAGGCTCATGTTTTTAATAACATCTAATCGTTTTTCATTTCTTCAAACTATTTAACTTACCTATATTCCTCATACATATGTATATGAAGGTAATCTCAATATTTTATCGAAAATTATGAATATCAAATTTCAAACTCTGTTAAACAACTATGAAATTATAAGCTTATTAAGAAATTCATAAAACGTTTTAGTTGCTGCTGCAAACTTCAAAACATATTTGTTATCAATTTTTATTTATCAGTAAGCAACACTAGCTTTATTTTTACTTTTCTCCATATAGCGAATTATTTTCTTGCATTAAAGTTTGATTACTAAAAATTTCTTCATAGACATGAAAAGAGCAAATTTTAAGCAGTTGATTTTTTTATTTTGGCATCATCAAAATTCAGCAACATAATTAAATAATATTTTCGACTCTTGAGGTGTAATTTCACCAATTCGGTCTGGGCTTCTGTTTTTACTATTTTCATAAGTAGTTACAAAACGCGAAAATAAGCCGCGGAGTGGAGGCAGCAAATCATGGTAATCGCATCGCGCATTTGAGCAGCACCCAAAACAAAACGCCAATCACCGGCGATTTACGACGGTTTGTCTTCGAGCAATTTTTCTAATCCCATAATGGACCATTCCGCGAGGCGGGAAAGTGACGAGGGATCACTCAATAATTAATCGCCGGCGGCGATGTGCATTAGTCTTAGTCAATTAAACAGCTGTTCCGAAAGGGGCATTTTTGATGAAAACAAAAGCGTTTCGGGTTCGCGCACCCTCCGGCCAAAGGCGGCTATTAGGGGAAAGTGCTTTTGATGACCAGAAATTCCCCGTCCTGGGCTTGAATGTCTACGAAATTTATCCTCGTTGTTGAGGCTCATTCCGAGATTTATTGACTTTGACAGATTGTGCCGCATCCGGGGTAACGTCAACTTGGCTCTCTGCTGATTGATGCTCGTGCCTTTTTGAAGATGTCGAAGTATTGTCGGTTATCTAAAAAATTAATAATTTAATCCTCTCAATATTGCGCAGAATGAGAAGGCGTGTTTTCTTGGCATTGCAATTAATTAGACGTCTTCTGAATAGGAAATGAAAATTGATATTTCTTATTTAATTACAACTTTCTCCCTCTTCTGAACTATAGTAGTCAAAATTTAAATTTACTTTATAATAGTTTTCATGTTAAACATGTACCTGTTTGTCAACCTTTTCTGAGAAATTTATAAATCGATAACAGTAAAGATATTTAAATAATTATACAATTATTTTGAATTGGCGACGGTTAGTATTACAAACTCTACGGACCAAAATCTTTTAATATTCAACTGTATTAACTAAAACCATGCCAAGAATTCTGTGCTCGTGAGTATAGCGTTGCTTTGGTGGAATCTTTTGCTTTTTAATTATAATAAATAATCACATCTTTTAAATGTATCACAGTAAGCTCTTGAAAATGATCTTTAATCTCAAAATGGTTGAAGAACCGAATAGGATTTTATTAAAGTAAAATTTCTTCACAATCTGAGGAAGTTATTTAGAACAAGTGAAGGTAAATGACTACAAACCCCCTGATTTTATGAAAATAAATCTTAAATCATTTTATTTTGTGAATCATTTTGATCTTCAAGTAATTAAACAAATAAATTATAGTATAGTTATCTATAGTAAAAATCACCGTCCTTTGAAAGTTGGGAAATTAAGGGTTTTCCCATAGTTGCACCGTACAAATGTGCTAATAAAATCGTAGCTTTTTATCGAATTTGTAGTGCAAAGGTATTTCTTGGCTTAACACTCGTTCATTCATAATTCAATTCCGAGTGCTATTTTCTGAATCAATTAATTCAAATAACAAAACGGTGTGGCTCCTCACGTGCTGCAAGTGCACGTAACTGCAGCATGGGAACGCGAAAACGCGAGCTGTGTCCGCATGAGCGCCATCTATCGACCGGGCTGCGGCACAGTGCACCCTATTTTTGCGTTCTCAAGGAGGCCCCGGACTGTTCCTGGAAATTTGCAATTTAAATCGGCTAATAGCTTAAATCCCGACTGCGCCACCAGAACCCGCAATTCCCCAGACGGCCGCGTTATTCATTCTGCCAGCGCGCACCTTTTAATTCCCGGTCAATCAATATTCCCTCATCAGCGCCAAAAGCCGCTCTTTAGCTTTTACCTGCCGCTCGACCGGAGCCCACCCGGCGGAGCGAACTGGCGTTCCGCGGGAAAACAGCAAGTGAAAAATCGCCGGACCCCGTCGCGGACGACTTCGCGCGGCGTGTCCGACAAATTTGCAAATTGTAAATATTGGTCAATGACCAGCCGCAGCCGCGCGAAGCCCCGCCGGACCGCGCTGACCTCTGGCCCCCGCCGCCGGGTCAATTTCCTTTGAGCGCGACTCACCTGCGAGGATTATTCGACGCTTTTTGCGAACCCTCCCCACAGCCTCATTAGTGCTTTAAATCGCTTAAAAGCAGGTTAAATTCAAAATACCTACCTACCACAGAATTGGTGTTTAAGTGTATTATTTATCTGTAAAAATAATGAGGTTGCAAGGACTCTGCGAACCAGCCCATAACATAAAATCCGTTTTCTTGAACTCAGTTATTAACCAACCTCGTAAGGGAGCCAGGGCATGTATTAACAAATTTTACTTTTTTATTAATTTAGCGGATATTAAACTAGTAGAGATATGTACATATATTTACATATGTAATTTTTAAACCTTTTCAAGCATCAACTACCTGTGTATGATATTTCATAAAAAACCTTAGGTTATCCTTGTTGCTCCGTGTTATTTTGTTAATCCTGACTCTGCTATGTGGCGTCCAGAACTTCCTTATAAGAAAATGAAAATCATTGCTTTTGTTGTATAAAATACAAACGATTTATAATGACATGTTAATGTGGTTTGTTAACACATGCTCCAGAGGTCGATTTTTCACAAATTAATATTTTAAACAATATAACATTGACAATGCGGTGAAATGCATTATAATTTTTAGAAAATTAATTTACAAGATGAACGCATTAAAAGATTGCTCCATATTATGAAATTTATGTTTAATATATTTATGTTAGCATCGGTCATTGACCTCCGTTTTTCTATTGACCAACTTCTTACTGAGTTTTAACACCGTCTGGATTTGAAAGTATCTTCCACGGTTTTTGCACAGCGTCCCGCGAAAATTATTATTTTCTTTGGCTGCTAGGGCCGGACGACGTGGCAACGCGGCTGGACCTAGTCGCGACAAAAACAATTACCGCGCGCGGGGATTCGGCGAAAATCAATCTCAACAGGTGTTTTTCCATGCGCCACATACGCGGCCCGCGTTTTCCACTTTTTGCAGGGCTCGCATCCAACGGCTAATTGAAGTCCGCTGTGCCGCGACCATCGCAGTCGCGCCGCCGATTATTTCTTTTCTCCTATCGAAATGACTTTTCCATCGATCGCCGCGAATCAGACGGACGGACAGACAGACAGACAAAGGTGGACCCGCGAGTTCTGCGCCCAGGTGATTAAGAATTTGTTTTTAATAAGCGTAAGAGGTTCTCAGGCCATCGGTTCGGCGGTCACGGAAAATATCAATTTGTTCCGAGCAATTTTCCCCGCGGACTTGTGATAAAATTTGAATAATCAATTCCCCGCCCAGACGGCTTCTGAATAATTGGAAATCACGAGCGAATCAAAATCGCACAGCTGCGGAATCTTTAAGCCTTTTTGCAAGGGACGAATTAAATTTAACCGGGTTTTTCATGAATCAGTAAAATAAGGCAGAAACGAAACTGCATTCGTAGTTGCTTTGAAGCCACACCTCGGGAGAAAATTTTTTTCAAAATCGATTTTTTTGTTTTTGTTGATTATTGATGTACAACTATTCAAAAATGTGTACATACAACAATTTTCAAATAAATCCGTCCAATAATAAAGATTTTACAGCGCATAATAAAAGTATAAAAATAAAAGTTATTATGGATTTTTTCATGCTCCGAACTTTCAAATGCATTTATCTCAAAACTCAATTTTTCAAAACGGCCCGCACGATAGCGGAAAGAGTAGTTGATCGATTTTCAAATTTTGGTTTTAACTCTTTTGTTATGCAATTTTAGACATCTTAGGCCTCAATGAACGTGTTTGAAAAATTATTTTAGTTTTGACACGCGTGAAATGCACCAAAAATGACGACAACTTTTTTTCAAAGTGCCATAATTTCATTGAGGGTTAAGATGTAGTATATTTTAGTGTCTAAATTAACATGATTTTTTTGTTTTTTTTTTTTGTCCGATGATCCAGAGGTGAGTTATGATGCCGGCCGATTTCCACCTTTTTTTTGAGGCAGTAACTTTAACGCCATTTTTAACAATGAAAAATGTTGCAAAAAAAAGTTTTTTTTATATTTTGTTTATAACTATGTATCAAACTATTTTTTAAATCGTCTCTCAAAAAACGTTTTATTTTTACTCCAAACTCGCGATTTTGGCCTTAAAAGAACTAGTAAAATAATGAATGGCAAAATTACGAACTCATTTAAATGAGAACTTTGTTACTTACCCTGAACTGTCGTTTCAACATTAAATTTAAAATATTACCTCCAAAAATGAAACAAATACGTATCTTCAACTTAATTGCACAAATTTAGTAACTGAGTTTGTTATTAAAAATCTGCAAAGTTGTCAAAAACATTCCTTCCTTTCTTTGAGATGAGCTCTTCTTCCGGCGAAGAAAAGCGCCGTCTCAACATTTCTTCGAATTGCGAAGACTTCGCCGCAGGTGCAGCGCATGGACCAAAGACGCTGCGATACCGGAAGGCGATTGTTCCTCAAATCGGTGGCAGTAACTCCGCAAAGGAAGCGTGTAAACAAAGCGCAATAAAACGATGCATGCGTGACGACGCATTTTTTATCAAGTGCGGGTGCTCCTGTGCGTGAAAAGCGAGGCGGACTTTTGTGAATGGATGCAGCCCTCCCCCGCCCGTCTTAATCTCGATTCGTCTCTGCTTCGATTGCTTCGATCGGCGGATGCATTGTTTCAATTTCGCTTGAATTCACTTTCCACCTGAGCTGCTGCAAAGCACTTGGCGCGCTGCAGCTCCTCCGCTCGAGCGGTTGAGCGGAAGATTCCCTGAACTCTGGACCCTTTGTGGGGGTGTGGCGGCATTCGATTATCCTCCCTTTATCCCCCCGAATCAATTCAAATCCAGCTCAATGAGAATTTTCACGAGTTCGTTTTCTTTTCCAGGTGGAGACTGCAGCACAGTTACATCACACAAAAAGGTGAGTGCCGAATCAAAAACGTTCTTATTCCATTCTTTGATTTCAATTAGAAAGATCTTGAGGCGGTTTCACCTGAAGCGGAAAATTTTAACGGTTGCGCTCCTCATTGCGGAATTTATGGGAAAATTAATGAAACTTTTGCGAGTTAGCAAGGTCGAGTTTTTCTTTTGTTGCGCACCCCAAGACGGGCTCAAGACGCTAGTGGACCGTGCTCCCATCTTAAGAAGTTATGTTCGAGATCCGCGAGGCGAGTTAATGGGATTCGAGATCACGTTGAATGATTTTATTGGCGATTTTTGATTAAGTCCATTTATGTTCTCACCGGGTTTATGAACTCTCTGTTCCTTTTCTTTTATCGGCTTTTTTTTAGTATCGAAAGTTTTACGAAATGGTGTTTCTTGTAGTCGATTCAGTTTTGATTCTTCGTGGTAATAAATTTTAGAATTTGGTGAATCTGGCATTTCTTTCACCTTTTATGGCAAATAAAACTAGGCTTTTCTCGGTTGGATAACGCCTCATTTTTTATTTGTTTCTCAGTAACAATTTAGAAAAACGACTTTCTTTCGCAAATATTTGTTTTTATTTGAAATTTTTGCCTTGAATTTACAACTTCTAGTAGAAGGCTTTTAGAGAATTTTAAAAAAAACGAAGCGAAAATGTTTTAAACTTAAATAAAATAAATATAAGCTTCTATTTGAAATATACAGAGCTTGACAAAACAAGAGCAACTAAAACCTCTAACTTGTACATAATTTCCTAATTCAAAAATTAAATTAAATTTTAATGATATTTTTATTCTACATTATCTGCACTATCCGAAAGAAATAAAAACCAAACTTTTACAATACAAAGTGGAACAATGTCAAAATCAAAAGTATTTCGACGTTTAAATTTTAATTATAAAGCGATAAAAACTAACCCGAAAACGAAATGGTTTTCAAATTTGACATAAAATTATTTCCGGTCCAATTTAAGTTTGTTAGGAAATAAACACCAAAGTGTTTTCCGCGACACCTTTAAAGTGTGTTTTAAAGTTTAAAAAGAACTTGGGTTTCTTTTAAGGAAATTACGTTCTTTATACAACAAAATGTTAACCCATTTTTATTACCTGGCATAAAAAGCATGCTTTTACTCGAAATGAGGCCACGCTAAGTTTGTCTATTTCGAATTCCAAGATTAACAAAATATTGTACCAAATGGACTGACTCCGCAGTGGAACTGCAGAAAGTCGTGACCGAAAGAAATGAGCCCTGGTGCAGCAGCGTGCAGCATCCGCGGATCTCCCGCCAGTGGTCATGCACTTCCTTAAGCCTTCTGCAAAGAAATCGCCTGCTTAAGACCGCTGGTCTGGACTCATTTGTAGGAGCTCCTCGCGATCCGAGCCCAGTTTCTTATCCGCGGATCTCGCCAGAAGATTGTTCCCTATTGGTCCACGGAGGCTGTGCGCGCCAATGGATCGCTCGGTGTCCCAGTAGCCGACGGGAGTCGTGTTGGCGGCCGCGGTGTTCGCGGGGCAGAGGTTAAGCGGTCACATTCCTCTTCTTTTCACTCGCCGGAACGCAGCCAGTTCCTGGACCGCAGCAAGATTAGGCCAGAGAGACTTATGTTAATTTTCTTAAGACAAATTGGCTTCTAGCGCACGCTGTGCACTTTCGCCGTTTTCCATCGTCTTCGACGGCCGCGGGAATCTCAATCTGAGCAAATTACGTAAAAGTGAGAATCCTCAACGCAGCCGCTCGACGACGACGACGGTGACTGGTTTCTTCTAGCCCCAGAAGATCTTTCAATTAGGCCTTCCTCCTCCTGCCGTTTGGCGACATTTCAATCGAAGACCGCGCAGTTTGAGATGCTGCGTAAGATGGCTTTTCTCGCGATAGATTACCTTTTTACCTCTGATACCTGTTCCCACTGAGTTCCAGTGATTGTTGCTCACCCATTCCCAGGGTATCGCTGAAACTGCCGCTCGTCAAGCCGCAGTTTCACGCATTTCCTGGATCAAATGACACGAAACACGCTGATCCCTTTGGCGAAATGAAAGTGAGAAATTGCGTTCAGGATTTCCAGGTTTCGTTTTCGATCGCGCGGTCGACAGGGAGGCGCGGTTCAAAGTGCATCGCGCAATTGCATTCGGGCGATGGATGCACTTCAATTGAACGCAGCGGCGGTAGAACCTCATCGTTTTGACCCTCGCGAAGGTGATTTTGATCGGCGCTCTCGGTCAGGCGGAAGAGATTTGATGACGCTGTTGTTTTAGCGCGAGACGGACACCCTGCCTCCGAGGCTTGAGTGTTTTTTAGCTCCAGCAGACAAGCGAATCGCGAATGTTTGTCGTTATGCAGATTTATCTCCCAAATGCAACTTGCAGTCTCCTGTTGATGCACTGTCGCCGTAAACAAAAATTAAGAGTTGCATCAGCGTTCCAAATTAGGAAATTAACAAGTTTGGTCGCTTCTATTTTTACTTTCTTGTTTTATTGTCTATGAGTCCAGAGATACATGATACTTGTAAAATTGCCCAATTAATGTATTTGTTAACATCATCAAAATGAGCAAGTATGTTTTTGTTTATAGGAACAATACAAACAAAAGCCAGTATTCGAACTTTATTTGATATATATTGAGTCTAAAGTTTTAACGAAATTTATAGATAAACCAAATTCATCCATTAATTTTGAATTTACGGAAGTGTGAAATTTATCAAATTTTCCATCACTATAAATTAACTACAACAAAAAATATTCCAATAAGTTTTAATTTATAACCCAGTTATCAACCGCCAAATATAAGGTTTAAAAAATAAATACATATAAATTACTTTTTAAAATGTTAAAAGCTTTAAAACAATTACTTTTTAATTATAAATGCGCTTTAATATTCCCCTAAGTTACAGCTATATATTATTATAAAAACATCAATCGTATCTCAAACATAACTAAATTGAATAGATTTCACTCGCTTGCAATAGCAAAGTTATGAAAATATTACCATTTTCCAATGATTTGTTTACTAATGTTTTAATTATATTATTTGTAAGAAATTCCCCCAACCACAGAAGCCGGAAAGCTATGTTAAAATTTATGCAAACTATAAACGCAAAACTTATGTTAATTCAAAATACGTGTGTGAACATTATAAAATCGGTGTCACAATATCTATTAATAGGTGGGTTGGGCTGGTCATAATTTGAAGATCCCAGCGTAATAAATACCAATAATATTTATGCTGCCCCGATGCCTGAGTGACAGTGCCATAAATGGAGAAAGACACAGAAATCAAAAATGCCGAAAGGCACACTCATCAAAAAGTTATTAACATTTGCAACTAGTTCAGCTGAACGCGGGTTGCATAATTGCAAGATTGGCGCGGTCACGTTTTGGAAAATCGAAAGCCCGGCGCACCGTTCACTGAATTGATCCGGCGATCGCAGAGTAACTCGACCAACCTGCCAACTGCGATCGGCATCAAGAAGGCGCGCATTTCTTAGCATTTCTTAGATCGGCAGCCGCAAGAACGGCTTAGAAATCGAAGATCCGGGCCAGATAGACCCAAATGGATCTCGATCGGGCACTGATAGCACCGCGGATGCTTTTCATGGTGTCGGGATTCTGGAAAATCGACTGTCGTGGCGCCAACCGGTGATCACTTAGCGCTGCCACTTGTGATCAAAGATCGCGGGATCACGGCGAATCAAACCGCCCGTAGCTAATTCCAAAACGATCACGCGCCCATGGGCACGTCCATAAATTAATTGAGTGCCCAGATGGTACGTGAAAATATTTCAGAACTTTTCAGACAATCAGAGCTACCTGAAAGAAAAAGCCCATCTTCGCCATTTTTGCGCTCAGTCGCGGCGATACCGTTAAAAAACTGTTTAAAGAAAAGCGTTTAATCAAGACTGGCGCAAATTTATCAAAACATTCCATCTGCATCGCATTAAACTTCATTATGCTCTCCTGCGGCGCACGGGGAATTATTGCCGAGTTCAGTTGTTTTCATGAACTTCGTATCTGACAATGGAAATTTCTAAATCGTGGGAAAACTGCGGCGGGGGCGCTAATGAGGCTCACGTTGCCGCGGCCGCCGGGCGCGGACCAGACGTGTTAATTAAGCAGAAGATCGGGTGCATTTGGTGCAGCTTTAATAAATCTCGGGAGCCTAGCTGCACCCATGGACAATTGCGTGGGAATCTCGCGAAGGCGAGAGAAATCGCGTGATTTTTCGAGCTTCACGTGAAAATCGCCAGGCAGGAGAAAAATTGTGTTTATGAGGCGGTTTGAGTGCTTCAGGTGCTTGAGTCCCGGCGAATGAGGTTCACTGTTTTTCTAGGGTTTCAATGCTGCCAATTAAGATTTCCTACATTTTTGAGCCATCAACGAATTCCAGGGAAATTACCCTAGCCCTCGATTTATGCTATTCAATCAAAAGGTGTCAGGTAGAATTTTTTAATGGTGTAGTGTATTAAAAACATCAGTAAGAATATTTAAAAAAAACATAGACTGGTGCTACATTTACCCAAAATCTAAATATGCTATATAATGAGGGCGTTAAAGAGGTAAAATATCTTGTAAATTTTAATTCCAATTGTTGAGGTAACTATGAAAGATGCATTTTTGCCTTGATTCACCAATTTTACAAATGTGTGTGGAATTTTGTCTTTCAAGTTTAAAATATGTAGTCGACTATGTCAAAGTATTAGTCAAATTGTGGGAAATTGATTATGCCTATATTAGTCTTTAGAACGTACAAGACCGTTTTTTTTTTTTAATAATGTACTTTTACTCAGTCCAAGAATAAGAAACTAGTTTTCTTACTTTTTTCAGTTTTCATGTACAAATTATCTTCTAAGCTCAAACACAGTCACTTTTTTTTTAAAAAGTAATAAAAGCAGGTTTTCAGAGTGGTTAGCTTACCCACCTAGAACCTTTTAGTTTTTTCTTTATAATCGGACATGAATTTCTTGACTTTAAAAAGGCTTGTTACTCTGAAAAGAGGAAGCACTGCATCTACGGTAGTCTTACAGGGAAAAATTGTCGAGAAAGCAGTTAACCATAAAAGTAATTAGCTCTTCATTAAGCGCAAGTGCACCATCTCCCAACGCTCCCTGTTCCCTGGTCCAAATTCCTTTTTTGCGCGGCCAGTGCCATAAATTAATACGCGATCTTCGCGGGCATATTTCTCAAGATCGCCTAATCGGACGTCATCGCTTCCTTTGCTTGGAGCGAAGACAGTTCACCCAGGAAGTGGCTGCGGCCGGGGAGATCTTCCCCGCGGCGGCCGCGCCCCGAGCCGCTCATTTACATGAGCAATTTTCATTGAGCCCGCGATCGCGATCGCGCTCGCGTATCTCGCGCCTCTAACTCAACCTGTAATTCAAGAACGCTGCGATCAATTTACATCTTGAAAGAACCTGCGGGATCTTCGCCATTTTCCGTTTGCTGCCTAAGTACCGTTGATGGTTCTCACCTTAGTGCCGGTCCGGGGCTGATCGCGGGCTCCGCTGGATCTCCTCGGCCGGAGGCTGAGTGAAACATTAGAGCCGCGGCGAGCTGTTGTAGAAAACGTTTTGTCGCCTCCTCGGGCTCGGGTCTTTTGTGCGGACGCGGACGTTCGCCGTAATCTTGTAAGGCGATCTTTCTATCTGCGGCGAACACGGTCAGCCGGACAACTTGAACTTGACCAGTCTCCCTTCGAGGGGTGCTCCTCTATCGTGACCGTTAGATAAACATAATCCATCACGCGACCAGACTTATGCTGCTTTAACTTTTCTTTTTCCATCACTTCACGCTCGAGCCATTTTTCAAAAATTTTCCTTCCGCGGAGCGAAATGCAACGTGCATTTTACGGCAATAAGAAAATGCAGGTAGTCTCGGTAGCAACGGCGTTAGACACAGCCGAGAATCCCGGGACCTTTAAATTAGCGCTTCGATACTCTAACTAAATGAACTACTGTTGTCAATTGCCGTTTCCGAGAATAATTTTAAACTTCTTATATAATTATTACATCATATTATACTATTTATTATATTTATAGAACGGTTTGTTTTTAGTAAAAATTATGTTACTTGTGTCTAGATTAAATTTTGCACACTTTGAAACTTATATTTTGTATACTAAAATTTCATAGAATGATAAATCCAACGCTGATAGAAAGCTCATTTAGTTCAATTTATGCTAAAGTATTTTTCACCTTTTTTCTTTCAATCCTTAAATGCAACAGCATAAAAACCAAAAAGATAGGTCAAGTTTCACATCATTCTTTCTGACAGTAGAAAAATCGCAAACAATGCCATCCATCCGTAATAGGTATACTAAACTTCAATTTTCTTCAATAACTTGTAACAAGCGTATTAAAAATCTTTAAATTGCTTTTACATGGCAATCTTAAAATAAGATGCTTGTGTTTTTTTTTTTGTCCATTTTTTATATGTACAATGTTTTCTCTTTAAGTAGTTATATCTTCTTGCAAAAGCCTCTAAAAATCGGAAAAACCTTGTAAGTACTTAAAATATTCGTAGACACCGTATCGGTACTTTTTGGGTATCGATTTCACACTGTGTCGAAGGACAAACACAAAACACATATAAATTTTATTTACTCTTGCGAGACTTTAAAAATTACAAGAAGTTCTTCAATTCAATACGATTCTTTACAAAATGTATCTAAATAAAATCAATGATTCTACACAAAATGGCAAAATCATCAAACTAATAGTCCGCGTGAAATTGTTGGTCTCCTTTAAATTGTTTAAAACCTGATAAATCGAAATAAACGGCCACCACTTCTTCAAATGTCGCCTGAATGAAGCTAAATTGGATAAGTGATAAAAATTACCTTTCTGATGAAAGATACCTTGGTACACATTCAGCAAACGGTTGGAAAATGCATTTGCATTTGTTGTTCATACTATCTAAGATCTGTAAGTTATGCAACCTCTTATCACTCATTACTCGTGATTGAATTTCCACTCCAGTTGGCTTACCTGGTGAATATTTAAAAAAGGGTACCAACTTACTCTTTACAACCCCATTAAACTTTTCTGAGCAAAACAGCCTCTTGAAATATTCATGAGAGTCTCCTCTTTAAGATTAATTTACAAATTCATGAGCAAATTATCGAACCGCGCTTTACTTTTATCACCCTTTCAGATTACTTCAAACGCCAGGCATGGGAACGAAAATGCAAAAAATGAAATGCTTTTTGTTGATGGATTTTAAAAAGAATGTTTGAAATTCTCTTGAAAAGGACTTCAATTTGCTGCGCAGTGACTTCAAAGTTAAATGCTTCAAAATTCTCTTCATATTCTGTGAATTCCAAAAGTTTATAAAACGTACAAGGAGCAATTTTACGTCTTTGAGATCAAAATAACTCAACTCCGAAGGAGTTACACAGAGTGTATTAAAAGTTTCAGGGCTCTGTTTGTGTTACAAATTGCAATGGATTCCTTCAAATCTGCATAATAGGCATTACGTATGTAGTTTCGAAGATAACCTCCTCGTAATCGGATCAAAATTGATTCAAACTTAATCCCTCTTTGAATTATTGTGTATATACTATTCCAAAATGACAAATTCAAACAAAATACATCATTTTGAGATTATAATCCAAAAATAAAAAAGGATTTCATTAAACTATAAGTGCTTATCGCATCTGATTTCTATTTCATAAATAATTAAAATATTTTAAAGCTCAACTTGATTTTATGAGTAATAAAAATTTCGACAATTGTTTTGGTTTTTAGGTTTGTACAATCAAAAATGGAAACATTACTTTTACAAATCGACCATTTAAAAATGTTAGTCAGTTTTGATGTCAAAGAAACAATTCATCAAATTCCGGGAGGCAACATAAAACTCAGTTTGTTCCTAATTTTATGCAGCGTAATTAAAATGTATTTAAAAAAGTATTGTACCCAATTTCCGACAAAATTTCGAATATTGTGTGGGAAAAACGTTCATTTCTTAAACCGGTCGCTGTAACTATTTTGCGTAACCTAGTCCTTGCCTTTGAGCTAAAAATCCCAAGAAATATTTGTTTGAATTGATTGTGAACAGCGCAACAGGTAAAATTAAAGAAAAGTCTGACTCTATTGCGAGCTAATAAAAAATCAGTCAACTTAATTAAATTTTAGTGAACTTAATCATCGCTGTCAGGCGAAGTCCCCCCCAAAAAAAGGGTTAGGACGCAAACGCGGAATGTAAATTTCCTCAGCGCGGAGAAAAAGATTCACGCTTTATTGACTTTTCGAATCAAATTCCGTCCTGCAGACCGTGACGAGTCCACGAAATTCTCCAAATGATTGACTCTTGCGGCAACATTTTCGGGTCCGGCAACCGGGCGGACGACGGCAGTTATGCGGCGCAGCATAGCGCCAAGCAAATTGGTTTTGTAGTCTCATTCTTATGCTAATCACGAGGTCCATTCATCGTGTGTCCAAACCTCTTGACCGGTTGTTTTCCGCCGCGAAAAAGTGAGTGGACAAAAGCGAAAGCACCGAAAATCCTCACGGAGGTCGATCTCGCGGCTGAGAAAGCAGAGATCGTTCCTAAGAGCCCTCATTTGTCTTAAGATAACTAATGGCATCTTGTTTTTTTTTGATTCCAGATTCTAATGAAACTAGGCATTGTTGTCTACACGGCGCTCGACTTCAATTTGCATGCGGATGAGGAATGCATGATATCCCCTGAACTGGAGCAGCTTATTTCACACATGACCCTCGAAGGCAAGTTGGAGTTCTCAGATAAAAGCAGTAAGAAAACTAACCAAAAACTATAAATATAAGCTATTAAGATAAGCGAGAAAGTATTGCTCCAATTGTGTCAGTTAATTTCGGAGCAGTTTCACCAGTGCAAATAAAAACCAGGCTTCGAATAGGTTTTAAGCTCTTAAACTAGAAAACTGAGTGTCGTGTATTTTTTCCCCAATAAAATATTTATAGTACAAATGTCCATTACGAGGAACTCTATCGCAAAATCAGAAAATGCTTTATTTTCAGTCGGTTTTTTATAGAAAGTGCCATCTTAAGTGCATACTTCTGTTTCAACGAAAGTTCTTAATTTGCATACTTTATTTTTCGCACTTTAAATGTAAGTTTATCGTGTTTCTCCATCAATTTTATAACGAGTTTTGCAATAAAATGAGATTGGGAATGGCTTCATATAATATATAGAAAGGAATGCATTCTAGTTCCCTTTTGCAATGCACTCTTCTGAATTCAAGACATTCATTGCAACCTCTGTGAATTCATTGCATTCGCTTCAACTCAATGCATTTTACATAATATTTGGAAAAAAGTATTTAAAATACCTGTGATAAATACTTATAATTATTATTTTTTTCAAAAAATAAAATACTCAGGCAAAATTAATTTTGTTGGAGCAATTTGTGAATAAACTGCAGTAAAAATGACCTATGTAAATAATATTCAGAACAATCATTTTTATATGATTTCTAAAAGTCCCTTTATTCTGGATTGACAAAAAAAACGCAACTAATATGTTTGGAAATGTGTAGTTATTTCAAAAACATGAAATTCCTTATCATTTAACTATCTTCCAAAAATTCGTTACGCTAAATTTGAAATAAATAAATTAGCAAAAACGTCAACTACCAATCCTAATAAAAATTAATGTGCATTGTATGAGGACATTGTAATTTTTTATTTAGTGAAGCGAGTTTAATACATATAATAATTTAATTAATATTGAATTAGTAAGCCAACATTTCAATTTTTTGGTCTGTAAAAGTATAAATGAAAACGTGGAGGAATAAAATTAGACAACTCGAAATTTGTTTCATAAAATATTTTGACCATCTAAAGTAACTGGTTTTGTAAATAGTCGTCGCCGGCAATGAAAGTCCGCAAAATATGTAAGATTAGTCGAGTCACTGCGCCCATCCAGAAGAGATCACGACATGGAGCTCCGGGCTCCGGGCTAATTCTGCCAGTCATACTGTCTTCTCTCGGACAAAACAATAAGACGTTTTTCGCGGGGAAGACAACGACAAGACGTTCCCACACCACACGAAGCCATGCCAAGAATTTTCCAATTAAAGCAGGAAAAATTAGAAACTGCGAGATACGATCTCCCCAGCCCGAGGCGATGCTATCGCGAGGTTGAGAACCTCCGGGTTCCGGTCTCTGTTGAATTCTAACGCCGTATTCAGGTGCCACTCCGTCTTGGGTCAATGGTTCCATTTGTCAGCACTGCCGCTGAATATGCTGCGGGTGACCTGCACTCGAGCTGACGGAAAACTGCATTCAGCCGTCAATTAATTGAATCTCTACCAGCCGGGCCAGGCCAGGACGACTTCTAAGTGGGTCACCTGATTCGAGGCTGGACTGGACGATTCTGGCTATTGGAGTCATGTCGAAGTTTTTGCCAAAAGTGAAATGTGGTACATACCCACATTTGGACGTCTCAGCATCACACAAAAATCTGCGTTCGCATCCGGTCGTGACAGACTTTGGCAGAGTCCATTAGACGGAGATGGAGGCCGAATCGGCCAGGTTTTTTCGTATTGCACTCAAGATGACATGCGATGCAGTCGAGTGTTTAAAAAGTCGTTAGAAAGCCCGGATGAAGTGAGCATAAGACAAAGAGACTGTCTGGAGAGGTGTTGGATAAGATGGCGTCGTCTTTGAGGGCTTTGAATACATTTTAGCACACTTCGTCGAACTTTGAATGAACAGACAGACCTTGGATGCGAAGGACTGATATCTTTTTTAATTACGAAAAATAGCCGTTGAACATCGCATTTATTTACACACCACTCGTTTGTAAACATTGTAACACGAAATTTGGGTCAGGAGATATGCTAATATTATCCAATGATAAACGTTACAAACATGGTTAACATTTTTACCTTGACGTTGAGACCATAGTACTTATTACATTATCGAAAAAATCTTTATTCTTAAATATAGCGGGACATGTTTTATTGAAAGTATTATACATAGGCTGTTTTTAATCGACATATACACATAATATTTGCTTTTATATATAATAAAATACAAACTTGTTCAAACACAACTTACCAAATAATAGAAGTCGAAAATTTAAAATTTAATTTACCACGATCGTCCACGTCCATCCCAATCTACGGTCAAAACAATTTCACGCATTAGTTCACAATTTCATAAGAACACGGCTGTGTGGAACTCTCATATGAATGAAAATCATGTTATGCTTTTTAAAATTATGAGCATTTAAAAAAAGGCTTGATGTAAACTCCTTTCACTCGTCTCTATGTATAAAACCTTTCATTGGTTAGGCGTAAAACCCCGGTGGAATTCAGAGTAAAATATTTGAAATCGATGCGAAAGGATATTTATTCAAAAACCTAGAAAACTAGAAAAGGGTTCAAAGATATTTGGGAATCGAGCAGTGCAGCTATCAGAGATACATACGTTGCTAAAACGAATGTACCTAAAACATTATATTTTTAACGATTTTTAACTAAATAACTTAATCATATTTTACAGTCGTTAACTTTTAAATAATGCATTGCAAACTTTTGCAAATCGTGCGTCATAATTATTGCTGGGTTTCTGAGTATTTTGGAATTTTTAAATCTTTAACGAGGAAATGCAGTGCAGAAGTTTTATGCAGTATATTTCCCAACAACATTGCAAAAACATTTCTTCCTTGCACTACTTCCTGTCTGGCGCACATAAAATCAATAAAAAGGAACGACGCCGCCATGTTGATACGATATTCTCTGGATAAACATAATTTTGATACGGGAATTGAGCAATCCCAAAATATTGGAAACATTCCCAGTAGGTCCATATGCCTTTCTAAGGCTGCAATCGATAGGCGTCGTTTAGAATTCCCAATTGGCCGTTCGGGTGGAGTTCCACCCACGCCCTAAGCCGCCCATTAGCCCCACTTGCACTGGAGCACGCTAGCGAATTATTTCCGGTCTAATTGCAGGGCATGAGAAATCGCCAGAACCCTCGAAACGTGCAAAACTTGAATAGTTAGATGTAGGCAAGTCTTAACTTGACGTGGGAACTTTCGTCGGCGACTATCGCGCCGCAGAAATTTTATGAGCCGTGTCGCCATCAAAGTCCTCGCCGGGGAAATGGCACTCGCTAAACAGCACTCGCGATTCGCGTAAACAAATAGTGCTCATTTGCATTTGCGATGAATTACATGGATTAATGCTGCGGTGGGAAGTTTCTTTTATTCGACGGCAATTTTATCGACCGCTCTGCTCACTTTTGCCGGGGGAAAAACAGGTGAAGGAAGGTGGTAATGCGCATCTCTGCGGAAATCCAAATATCTGCCCATTTAGCGTCACGGCAGTAATGCAGCAGTAATTACAAGTAATGGCACCATTACAGGCGCAGTAATAATTCATTGAGAAATCCGTGCAAACTTTTTATCATCGAAAAGGCACGTTGTCAGAGGATGTGGGCCATCAAGTTGGACATTTTTATCTCTGTTCGCGACTCACCTAATTTCGCTTCGTTTGCCCGCCCTGCGAAGTCACAGCCCTTAAGTAAACTTTCGGGAAAGTTACGGGCTTCGAAGTGTCCCAGTTTTGAAGCCAAAGGTTTGAGCAGGGAACGCGGGGGTGGCTGGCGACTGTTTGCAAACATAACGCGGGGCGGACTTGGTTCTGAAATCACCGCCATTCAGAACATCTTACGGTGGCGTCTTTTGTAATACCTTCAGATTGAGATGGAGTTTAAGATATGAAGCTTGCCGGACGGCTTATCTCGGGATTGCGCAACAAACGAGTCCTCTTCGTGTTGTAGGTGGAGTTTTACTCGACTCGGAAATTGAAAAGTTCTTGGGCTGAACGCGGTCCGAAAGGAAGTTATGGTGAAACATTTTACGTTGCTCATACACCCGTTTGCGTTTCACGAGTACAGAGATTATGTCGAGTAACTTCCCTGGAATGAGCAGACCATAAGCTGAGGATTTATGGCACACTTTTCTTGTCTTTACTTATTCAGTTGAAAGAGTTATGGAACAGAGTTTGCTGAATTTTACGCAGCCCGACGAGTATGATTCGGTATTTAAGTTTAGGTACAAAGTATGAAAGATTGTTGCAGTTATTAACAATTTAGAATTATATAGAATTCTGAAAACTGGCATATATTATATTTAAACAGATGTAAAAGTGCTAGAGCTAAGCAATTTAGGTCTTTAATTTTAACAATTTTTAGGAAAACATTTTGTAGCAAAAATAGATTTAAATGCAACTGCATGTGAATTCGAAAGCCGTCTAATCGTACATAGACATAATAAGAAATCTTATAGATATTTAAAATATTAAAAAATCTCATCGGAACAAGTAGTTTCGAGAAAATAACGCTTAAAGTTTTAGGATCGTATCCATGAAAAATAAAATGCCAGTAATTTGTATTTCGAAATTAATTAAATTCTTTAATTCAATGTTGTTCTCTGGAACTTAGGATTTTCAAGTGACACAAGGTCTAAGGTCTCCCCGTGAATTTAATGGGTTTTTTAAATAAAAGAACAATTCCTATTGTTCCTAAACAATTCGACAAATTCCGTCAATCTACCTTGATTCGTCAATAAAAGGTGGAAACGCCCAGCATATTCTAAAAAAGTTACAACATACTTCCTGTTAACGAACGCAGTATCGTATACCCGTGAAAAAATAAATTTAATTGAGATGTCGTCTTTTTGTTCGGACGTTACAAAATTATTTGATTGTTTACACCCTTCCCGTAATTAACAATTTCTTGGCTGATGCATACTTACAACATTGAGAATTTCCTGTGACCCGTGACAATTGCGATCATCTGTTTTCACACTGAGATGTACCTGGACCACCTCCACCTACTCTGACCTTCAAGGGAATTACGAGGCTTTAAATTCTTCTCGTTTTTTTCCGCCAAATTTTGGTAAAACTTTCCAAAAAAAGGCAGCTCAATTGATCAACGTCGAAGACAATAAGTCGCGAGCTGCACAAAGACCCAAGACAAATCGCAAGAAAGTTACTCACGCATGAAGCGATCCATTTGCGATGTCTTGAGAAAAGTTAATTCAAGCGGAAAAGCACTTAATCGACGCCGGCGCGGGCTCGGATTTGGTGGGGTGCGAATTAATTTTGAATTGTCGCTAATAATCAGCGATCAGGTTTTTTTTCACCTGTCCCACGTCACTGAGAGGTGCGTACGCATCTAAATCAATAGAAGTGGGCCTAAAATTAATTACGCAGTCGCGCCGCGGCATGGGCGACACCGTCTTAAATCGGGACAAGCCTCGCGGGTTTTAATGAATTGTCGCAAGACGCCTTGTATCTAATTATCCCACGGCGCAGATATTGCTGGATTTGCACTCATTCGGCGAATTTTCTTCTTTTTGCTTCCAGATGTCGACGACGAAGGCATCGAGAGGGACTCCGAAGACGCCGAAGACGAAAAGCTAATCGATACCAAAGAATTGGACTACATTCTCGAGGTAAGTAATAGCCCCTTACTGAGATAGCCTCAAGTGGCACCGTTTAAGATAGTTAGATAGCCGCCGCGCTGCAGACGCGGGAATGTTAATTCGCCAAACATGCAAAAGAGCTTAGCCCGCCGCGCTGACGCGGCTTAATTTATCATCGTCTGCGGCGCAGGCTCCGCTGGACCCGGCTGCACTCCGCTGCACGCCGGCTGCAGCCGCATTCCCGGTGCAGCGAATTTATTGCAGACAAGCCCGATTGCGACAGCGCGAACCTTTCGATTAGGGAGGCTGTGCTCCAAAAGTAGGTGAGGTGCCTTTCCTACGCGCGGGATTGGGAAACCCGCGAACGCTGACCCACCTGCGCGGCGCGTTCGATTTGCACCTGAATGGGATGAGGAGTGACTGGCCGATTTGTAAAAGACGCAGCGAACGCGATTCGGCTTTTCGATTATTACGTAAATTCAGGTTCCTGAGAGGAAATCTAAGCCGACGGGTCTGGTTGGTTCTAATGTTCATATTTTCCGCCAAATCGCACGATGACTGGTATTAAAACGCTATGACTGGTACATATTAAAACGCTTCGACCACATTGGCGACAACAACAGAAAGATTGTAAACTGCGTTCCGATTCAATTTAGTCAGATTCCAGGAGATTTATAATGCCCACGACTCGAGGAAGTTGTCCAACTTCGAGCCCCCGGGGTTACATAAATCTCTTTCAGGATAAACTGGGTCGAATCGAAAACTCAACTCAAAATTACTTTCACCTCGAAATCTTTTATCCGAAAAGTGCTCTTTCGTAATATTTGCAAACTGCTTTTAGGACATATACGTATATTCATTTTTGTTACAGATATTTATTTTACAGGAATGGGTACTTTTCAGAATTTTCATTATCTACCGTCATAATCGTCCATGTTTACACTGTACCTAAAGTAAAATTTAAAAGGAAATAAAAATCACGGTTGCTTTGAAAACTTTTAAATGAAAACGATAAATTAATTTTATAGAAGAGTAAAAATCCAAAAATAATCAAAATCAATGTTTTATGTAAAATAAGTATATATCCTTTTTCCTTTCATTTGTATTTAAATTGATAAAATTATCGATTTCTTAATTACCCGTTTGCCTATTTTTAAAAATTTAATCGTATAATCAAAATTTTTCAGATGTCAGTTTTTCTACTTTTGCTTGAAAGGAAATCCCTATAAATTAACAATTAATTATACTCATTGGAATATTTTGACTTCGAGCAACATCTCTGGTATATTTAATTAGGTATACCAAAAAAACTTATCTTTTTTTAAAGACAGGATTTTCCAGCAGTCTTGTCTTTAGACTACATATTTAAAAATCCTGCAAATTAAAATTTATTATTAATATCTGTCGCTACTGTTGAATTCACACAAACTATGGTCTCAGAACGACTTTCGAAATTTCACCATAAAATGCGATTAATGATCGGAATGTTTATGAAACAGGTACAAAATAAAGCGTAATTGAGTATCGCCTCGAACTTGACTGGCTTTTTATTAACGTAATAAATGTTCAAAAAAGTTATTTAAAAGGGGGTCAAAGATAGAATCTTGTGGTACACGTTTTGATAGATAGACTATTTAGAAACAAAAATTGTTTTTTAAAAGAATAAATAATAGCATTCCTTTAATATTTGTGGCATTGATTGTTATTAAATGGAAATATTCTCGCAATTTACGTAATAGAATTTTGTAACGAATTTAATATTGTCGCACTATCGTGATGATATCTCGTTCATAAATCTACCACAATCTCTTTTATGATTGCCGAAACCGCGTAAAGCGCAAAAAGAGTATCATCGTTGCGAGTCGGATGTGAGATTATTTAATCCAGCTTGTCTTTCACGGCGATCCCCATTTTCTGTAATTTCAGAACGCGTTTAAACTTCCGCCCGCCAAAAAGATAAAGTAGACTATTTTTCGGCTCGCTCAAGGGTGCAATAAAATGTAATTAAACCGCCATCAATTGTTCGTGGTTCCAAGACATTCAAGTAAAAGTAACCGCAGCAGAAAATCAAGTGTTGGATAATTCTTACAAAACGACTCATATGTAATAATGTTCGGAAATTACTGGTTTTTTAAATAAATTTTATCTGCTTATTTTGGTGCAGATTATGAGGCGGCACTGGGGGAGTTAATTATAATTAAAATTTTATTTCGAATAGCGCGGGGGCCTTTCTCAGGGAAATTTTCTCCTGTCCTGGTCGAATGTCTTCCTCATTTCCCTAACTGCGATTTGTGTCCATCATCGGTGGTACCGCACTTATCGCGGTAAGATCAAGACAACTCTGCTTGCGGTCGTAATATTAAAATCCAAGCGGAGTCGTAGTTAAAATAAAACCCAAACAAGACTTAATCACAGCGAACAGTCCGCGTCGATAAATCTTAATGAAAAACAGGTGAAAAGTCACCCGTGTAGATCCCACGCAGATCCACAAATCAACAAATTCGCGACTTTCCAACATTTCTCCATCGCGTCGTCTTAATGTCTTTCTTAAGTCCCACAGCCGTCCGTCGCTGGCGTCATTTTCTCCGGCTGGATCGCGTTACTCATTACACAAATCGTCTTCAAAACTGCCCAGGTTTTATGCAAGCAATTAACCTGCGCTGCACGCGGCTGCATCGCTGCGTTGCATCTTCAGAGCATAATCCGAAGACGTTGCAGACAATTTTTTACGGCGCATCCCGACCGGATGGGGCGATGTGGTTTTGCGCCCATCACCACCTGACTGTTCTTTGTGGGACCTTCGTTGGTTTTTCTAATTTAATCTAACTGGGATCCGCGATCAAGGTTAATAGCCGTTGTGACACCTTCGCGAATTATCTCGGGCGAGTCACAACGGCACAGCCGCGTCCCACCGGCTGGCGCGCAACACCAGCTCTTTTGTAATCGCATCGGTAATCAGGCGAACGTAATTTGGTTTAAAGATCGTAATCGACGGCTGTTTATTATGTTGGCCTAGTTAAGGGTGGGAGATGTTTGCTTTTTTAAGAGCACAACATGTTTGCTTAGTTTGCCGGTTCGTTGCGTTCCTCGCATAATTTCTATAGTTACAACCATTTTTTTTCAAATTAATAATTAAAAAAATCGGTCAAGATCGAATCGGACTCAAGCAATTAGGCGAGTTGTATACCAGAATTTTATTAATAAACAATTTGTTGACCGAACTTTTAAAAAAACATTCTTCTTTATGAGCGTCACATTGTGTTCAAAATTAAATAATATTCAACTAATAAGAATTTGTTTTAAATTTAATAGTAATCTTATAAGTATACATAACACAAAACTGTAGAAATAAGTAGGAATATTCCAGATATTAATTAGTGCCAACTCACTATCTACTAACCGAAATAATATTCAAGTTTTAGTGTTTTTTGCACATTTTAAGCTTGGTCTTTATAACCAATTTATGACAAAATTTTATTTTGAGGTACCCAACTTGCCCCATCAAAAATTTCAAAATATATATATTTCATAATCTTCTAATCAAAATAATTAAACATTCATATTTAAAACTATTGTTATTTTAAACGTACCTAAAAAGACAAAAAGAATATTTTTTATTTAAGATTGTGCTTTAAGTTGCTTAGGCACTTTCGTAAAATGCTTTGAAAATACTTGATTTTATGTTGGAGTACCTACTCAATTTCAAAACGTCCCTTTAATTATTTTTTTGAGTAACGACAAGATAAACAATTTTTAGTCTCCTTTAACTAAGATCAACAATCTTTAGTTTTCTTTATCTAAATTATGTAAAACAATGTAAAAATACATTTTCTTTACCGCTTTAAAAATGTAATTACAGTCACGAAAGGTGTCAAACATAATTGCCCCATTTGTACAAATTTAAGATTGTCAAAGGTAGCAGCGCAGACCCAGGGTTTAAATTTATATTCCAATCAAAAGCGACAATTTTCTAAATTAGCTCAGGTACTCGCGGTCCACAACCCACGCAATGGAGGTGTGCTCGCCTTAAGGATCCTCTCTCCTCGGCGGGATGCTGCTAAATTAGAAGAAAGCGTGCCCAACCGTTCAAGAAAATCAAAACGCGAAATTTTCCGCCCAAGTCACCTTCTGAGGAGATCTCGTTCGGCCGCGCTCCGACTGTCGCATTACAAAATGCGGTTTCAATTGCGGTGAGACATAAAGATGTTATCAGATCTTATTATTGCGTGTAACGAAAGCAAAGCATGGCACGCCGGAGCTATGCTGAGCCTCCTGTTCCGGTCCCTGCGAATGGTTTCTTTAAGACGGGCGAAACGAACGTCTCAAGATTCAAGATCCAAGACTCGAGACTCAAGACGTTCGCCGGCCCGGTCGCCGTTCAAGTGCTCTATTGTAAAGCGACGACAGCGCGGTGGCAGTATTTATCCAACATTTAAATTGCTCGGAAAATTTATTAGCTATTAGACGGAATATGAATTTTATGAGCTCTTAAGCCGGGTTTAAGCGGATCTAATGTGGCCTTTGTTGTTTCCTTTAGGCATGCATTCCAAGAGTCAAACCTTCTGTACCTGGAGACCATTACAAAGCAGTATGCAGGGCCCTAGCGACTGAAGCCCTGGAGCTACGAATATTTTTACAAAAAGTTCTTCAAGGAGGTAAGTTTAACTTAAGATTTAAAGGGATCAACTGTGCAATTGGTTAGAATTATGTTCTGAAAATTTTATGATGATACCATGAACATTGATAAGAATTAAAAGTCAAAATTCGGACTTGATCTATATGAAATTTTATAACAATATTCTAGACATTAAAAATCACTCAGATTCGCCTCAAAATCTATACTCTCTAAAAAGTTTTTGAAAAAGGCCTTCAGCAATACTGCGCGATTTAAAAACGTAATATTGCGACATAAAATTTTTAGAGAGTAATCTTGAAATATTATTTGATTGCACCAATTAAACTTTAAAAAAAAATAAACTTTTTGATCTTCTGACCCGTTTTGGAAAATAAAAGTATTTCATCATGTTCAAGAACTTTACTAATTTACCATAAGACAATTAGCTATTTTCGGAAAATTACATCTTCTTATCTCACTTAATGCGCGTCTAATTCTATTTGCAGAAACTGAATCTCTTCGAATTAAGGCAGATGCTGAGACGTCCAAACAAGAGCTGGAAAAGTTAGGATTCAACGATTGGGTAAGTAAACCTCTATCAATTTAGTCATTTCTGGCTTCATAAAAAGATAAAAAGAATTGTTTTGCGCCAAGCCGAGCTTATCAGATTATTTTTAAACTGCGTTGGTGACAAAGTGCAACAATTCTTTCATTTTGCACGGCATTGAGAAGGCCATTGACTAATGAAAGGAAAAATTAATCGCTTTTAATGGCACACGTTTTATGTAGGCAAGTCACTCCGAAGTTGACCAATCTTTGTTCAATTGATAGCGTGAATTTCTCAAGAGTACTTACGGCTGAAGTACTTTCTTTTGATAAGGATAAGCTATAAATACGAATCGTTTAGTTGCTTGCATAAGCTAAAAACTAAGAACTGGTGAACTTACTGAATTTTGTTCATATTTTTAATACTTCTCTTCTCTTCTCTTTCTGCAACGTCTTTTTGAATAAAAAAGAAAGTTATAGTAAAGTCCTTTTCTGGTTAGTTGAAATTATTCACGAAATCTTTGAACTTTAAATTTGAAAAGGGGGATATGTTGATGAAACGTACCTTTTCCCACGTTCTCTTCAAAATAACGATAGAGCGTTGAAATTTCTCCTAAGTAACCAAAACGAAAATTTAAGATTCAGTAATAGTATGTATGAAAAAATTAGGAAATCATCAAAGGAGCTTAAAAATTTAAAAAGGAAAGTACTTTTTGGAAAACTTGAACCCTTGGAGGAAGCAAAATACTGCAAACATTGTACAAGCGGCATTTATAAGTTTTTTTATTAATTTTCTTTATATCTATTATAATACAAATAATGTCAAAAATTATGTGGTTTATAACATCACGACTTTTACTTTATGCGCCGAGAACAAAGAAGAAATAAATCAAAAACCATAAGCTTCGTGTTAAATACCTCACTGTTCCCCATTTTCTGTCTGCCGATATTTCACCTTTCAGCTTTTCCCGTAATCGGCATTTGGGAAACTTTTACCATTCTGTTTACATCCGCTGAAATGAGGTCCTGAATAAGGACTCCTTCATACGGGCGAAATAAGATAAATCACCTGAAATAGCCATCCCCTGAGCAAAAGCACCGTCCTGGTAAAGGAGGGTGGGTCGTTAATCAATCAACTTCGACAAGCTACTCCCGGTCCAAAATCCGGGACATGATTCTAACGAGCAGGCAACTCTCCGGGATGATGGAAACGAAATCATTAAACATTTAAAAACTGTAGAAGCATAACATTAATTTTGCAGATATTAACACCACGGGCGCAAATGTACAAGTCGTAAACATTTTATTTCCCTCGGGATGCTCCTTGAAATTATAATAAATTAAATTGAGCTGTAAGCAGCAGAAGTTAAATCGCTCCAAGTTGAAACGGGCATGTGGGTCGAAGGTACAATTCAGGAGAGGTATGCTTATTTAATAAGTTTTATATAGCCAGAAAGACTTTTATTATTCTATGCATTTTAATTATGCAACTCAGTTTTATGCTGCAAATTACCATAATGCGTAAAACAATAACTCTATATCTGCAACTGGAAAATACGCAAATATTTTTTATTTTAAATAGAATTTTTTTATGATGATAGCAAGATTGATCTTTTTCAAAATACCGCAGAAAATATTTTTCATGCATACCTTTAATTTTCTTTACAAAATGAATTCTCAATACGTACTCACTTTAAAAATCGAATCAACATCTATCATCGCGTGAAATTGTATAAATTTCCATTCAAGTAGCCGCTATTTCATTGTATTCTTTCTAACTAAGAAAAAGAGCGTAAAGACTGGATTAATACTATTCAGCAATTACACGGGTATTGTTTTCAAATGAATTCGTAGAGCCCGAGATGCTTTTTATCAAAGGTGAAGAGCAAACTTTGAAACATTGAAAATAAGATTAAAGCATGACCGTCTCTTTTATTAACGTTTTTCAAGAATTATAGTAAATGTTACAGACTAATCAATGAAGCTGACTTGCGTGTCTTATTCACTAGAAAACGTGAAAAACTTTACTGGGATTTTCAAGGTTCATATTATAGGAATACAACTCTATTTTAAAGAAGAAGCGACTAAAAAAGTGGTAGAATAATGGAAAATGACTTTGATTTTTGTGTCAGTTTACATGCATATATTCTAAATTCCTTGAATGTTATCTCTCATTTAAATTAGTTATCCTTTTAAATATCTTACCATCGTGGATATAAATTAAAATCTGGGAGTGTCGTATTACAAGCTTGAGATCGTTAATAAACAAAATCAGCAAAGTGACTTCCCTGAGGAACGTCAAAAGGCATTTCTGGATACTCTATTCTATGATATCAAACCGAAAAAAACACCAAATTGATTTCATTTGTACCAATTTCCCTTAAATAAAAATTAATTTGTTTTTAGTATTTAATTACAAATATCTGTGCTACTTTGCAGCATAACTTAAATTTAAGTGCCAAGAAAACATTTAAAGCATTTCCTTTTCCGGGTATAAAAACTATAGGCACCTATATTTCGAGTTTTTCTTTTAGCCCTATAAAACATTCAAACGTAATATTTTTTATACGAAAACTTGGCTTTGAGAAAACTGGGTTAAAATGACAAAAATTTTATCTGAACAGACATTTTTGTTGAAGGAAATTTTTTTTGAAAATTCCCTAATTACTCTCTCACGTTTTTGAGTTATATACTTTTAACTGTGATAAATGGACCGCAAAAATTGTCATAATTCTCGCTTATTTAAAACTTTTAGCGTATTCTTGATAAGTATAAAATAATCGCTCTGGTGCTCCCCGCAAAGCAAATATCACGTAACTCGAGATTTTCGCTCGAATAACTTTTATCTTTCTTATCCGTTCGATTGTGGCGAGTTGAGAAACAAAAATAAGGAAATATTGAGTGCAATTATCACACGATGCACAGGTGATGTTATCCAACAGGTAAAGTGAGAAACTTGACCGATTCGACTTCGGCAACCAGAACTAGAAGCTTGGGTCCAGAAGATCCCACTAACCGCAGAAATCATCTCCCTGGGGTACGTGTCGACGTGCTCTGGACCTTTCTGGATAAGTTGACTGAATCAAATAGTTCCTTTTTGTGCTCATCTCCAAGTGAGTGATGCTGCAGAATCGAACAAAATGCATCACAAAAAAGTAGCGATATGCTTCCATTCGCGGCGTCTGCTGGAGGGAAAAATTGCGACAAGTCGCCGTCAAATTGGAAACAATTGCAATTACATCGCACGACTGCAAAAAGCGATGATGTCCTGATGCGCCGCGACGCATCGATGCATAGAGAATTAGAATGGGATGCTGCGCTGGCGGCCAGAGGGGCGGGATCGGCGCATTTACGCTTCGCATTCGAATGCATCCGGGCGTGACTCGCGACCGGAGAAATCTCGCTTTGTTGGCCCTCGCGCCCTTTGCCCACCTTTCCGCGGCCGGGTCCGTGGGGCCCCCGAACTTGAATAATGGAGCCCCGGGCATGACAAGTCGCAGAATCCATCATTACCTGGCTATTTGAGCAGTCACTCAGGTAAGGCGCGGAGTCGCTGCTAAAAACCTGCAAAATGTAGTCAGCCACACACCTGAGTCTCGCGGATTGCAATTACAGTGATCTCGTCCCTCATGCGTGCTGCAGAATTTCATCTTACGCATTTCTTACGCGAAGTCTTACGGAGCGGGAGGGAAGCATCTCAAGAATTCCGGGGAAAAGCTAGAAAGGCACGCCGGCTTTTCCTTGGCTGGATTTTCCAAGACAAAGTGCAAGTTGAAGGCGAGTGGAAGGAAGGCTTGGCATGTTGCTTGGCACTTCGGCCAGTGAAAGTCATTTCCGCGCCAAACCGATTTTAATTACCTGCTAACGCTAACAAGACTGGTCTAATTATTTCGGGTGATCGACCGTGAGATAAACGCTGCTTTGGCGCGAGACACTTCAATCGGTGGCTGGTCGTGCTGCCGCAAAAACTCTTACTGATAATTGTTGCTGTACAGGAAACCTTCCTGTTTGTAGTTCGACTTGTTTTTTCACCTGAGCGCATATTTTACCTTGTCCACCAGAACCTGTACCACAGCGAAACATCTTTCTTCAACATCTGCTGAGGATATTGCACCTTGGTCACAAATAAATGATGCACTTATCTCGCCAATAAAGTTTTAATACTGCATATATTGACTTTAGTGAAAAAAGATTGGACTCTTTTCAAAAGAGGTAAATAAAGAAAGTACACAAACTTAGTAAATTGTGTATCAAACATGCCACTTTTTCGCAAAAGATTGGCAATATTTGAACAAGATGTACGACCTTAGAGTCAACTTGAAAAATGAAAAGATCCTTGGATATATTCCAGCTCTATTTGAATTTCGACGGAAATCAAATCCTTTCATAATATAAGAACTTTTAAAGCAAGCTGGAAAATTTAAAAAGTTTATCTACTATCAAATTCTCTATCAATGCCAGCTTTTTTCAGAAAATATAATACTTTCCGAACAGGTTTCAATTACAGCAAAATCAAGTATAAATAGTATCTAGTAGTATATCATGTTCAAGTTCGTTAAAATAATGGCATCCCAAAAAAAATACTTTTTATTCCAAATCTTTTAATCTATCTTCCCATCAAATTACTATAAAGCATATTATTATAAATTAAATGAATGTATAAATATTCTAAGTTACCACGCTTTCACAATTTCCCATTAATGTGTCTTATTATTAACTTCCTCCTTGCAAATACTTAAGTCAGAAATCAGGATATGGAGAGCCGTGCAAGTAGGTAGAACTAGTTCGAAAAAAGGGTGAAAATTTATTTTTAAACTGTTTGCATGATTTGCATCTTCTTTTCAACTTTGTTTCTGAAGCTTCTTCTATTAAATTTTAATAAATCAGTAATTATGCAAAATAAAAATTGCATCTAAACACTTTTTCTTCTTTCGTTATTTTTAGCATCATATTTCTTATATACGTAATTTAAATTTGTTCTATTAGTTATTAACTTCAATATAAATTAAGTTTTAGTCTTTAAAAGTTTCTTACCAGTACAAATTTAGTGACCCTTGAGGAAAAGTTCAGCGATTGTTTAGATAAATTTTCTTAAAAAAAACATCAATTTTATTTTACTTTTGCCTAAGAGAATATGGGTAAATAAATAATTCAAATTTTACAGGCACGTTTTTGGATGCAAGTCGTTGACGAACTTAGACGAGGTGTTAGACTGAAAAAGAGCAACTTTTCCCGAACACCTGTGGAATATGAACTCACACCATATGAAATTTTGATGGAAGACATTCGAACCAGGTAAGAAAGTAAAATTTAATTGGTTTTTGTTTTATATTTTTGGCTGATGGAGGAAAAGCTATTTTTCGAAAAATTTGGAGGACATTAATTTAGAAAGAGCTAGAATAGTATAAATTAATTTTGAAGAAAATAGTCAACCAGATATGTACATATTAGCGGTAAAAATTAAAAAACATTAAAGGTTAATTTTTCAATCATTACATAAATTTATACGTCAAATTAAATTAGTCCAACAATTAAATTGGCGGTAATTTAAAATAGTTGTCACATGAATGAACTTAATATTCGCTCATAATACGACAGAATAGCGCTATTCGACTATTGCAAATGTAAATTGTAGGTTTACGAAAACTGAAATATGTACTACTGGATACATCATCCGCAAATTATTCTCTTGTGTGGCTTAAATAATGATTAATTGCCTTCAACATATTATTGGAGTTTAATGGAGTAGTTGTTCGGAACTACCCTAGAGGGAATTTATGGGTTAATCGCAAACACCAAGGGTTTTGCTGTTCTGCTATAAATTGATATTTATATATAATTTCGCCCGAGTTATTGTAATTTATAGTTGATAAATTTAGTAATCATTACAAAGTCATAGTAAAGTTCATACCTTTTATAGGTATAATTTACGTGTTTAATATTTTGCATAATTGTCAATTTAGTTTTTAGCTCAGTTTCAGTTACATTTTGAATTGAACATATTTTTCTTTTATTTTATCTCTCCACCCGAATTATCTTTTCTTTAAATCTTATGCATAGTAATAAGTCTGAAAACTTTCTTGTATAATTAGGATCGACTAATTATAAATAAATAATCTTGGGGAGTTAAGGTAAAACTTTTAAAAGAATCTGCATTTTTGAAGGCAATTTATATATTTGTAGTAAATACAACACAATCAGAATTTAGGTTTTCGCTAAAAAAATTTAATAAATCAATGCATATACAATCGAACTAAATACCTAGTTCTAAAATTTATTCAGCATTTTTGCAATGTAAAAAAATTTAGTTTTCCATTTGATAGACCCGAAATTTTAGTAGTTAATATATTTGTTACCTGCTGACCCCATTTTAGATTATACTTCGATCTTTGAATTTTTGAAGAGTGTTAATTTAAAAAATACCCTTCGGTTGCTCTCCGTGGGAATGTGATAACTAAGACAACTTTCTTAAAAGTGTTCTTAAAAGAACTGTAACCTGATCCCAAGCGATCCAATGTCTCCCAAACCACCTCAACCGCTGGAGTCCCAAATTCGCGAAGAAGCTCAACTATCCCACTTATTCCCTGTCTTTATTGGCACTTCTTGGAAAATCCCAGAAAGTTTAACCCGTTAAGTGACTCCTTATAAGTTCATTAGCTACCGCTCAAACACTTACCGTCGATTGTTTATGAGGGCCAGGACTTGAGTCATTCCCGGTGAGAGGGGTACCTGTTCACTCGTGAAATTCTTCCTGAACTCGATGAACGTCGAGTGCCCGCATATCGTTTTTAAGTGTTGGTTTTTATGTTTTTATGTTTTATGTCTTTCCAGAAAGTACAACTTGCGGAAAGTCATGGTGAACGGCGACATACCTCCGCGGGTGAAGAAAGATGCCCACGCTCTAATATTGGAGTTCATCAGGTCACGGCCGCCGCTGAAAAAGGTTCGTTAACCCTCATCGAGGTTTCATAACAAAACCCAAACAATCGTCGATTTTTACCAGTTAGTGACCGACATTTGGTTTCTTTTCAGGCATCGGACCGTAAATTGCCCCCTCCGGTGAAGCGCACCCCCTCGCCCAGGGAGCAGCTCATGGACTCGATACGAAAGGGGAGGATTCTGAAACCCATCCAGCCACGGCTTAAAAACAGGCGTAAGTACCATCAACACTCTTTCTGCTTTTTATCGATCTCGTTAGTAGTTAAAAAAATTTAAAAATTTATTACTCGCACATACCAAAAGTGAACGTGCACTCCCGGGCCGCGAGAATCGAACTCCCGTGACTCGCCAATTTTGGCGTGTCACTCACTGTTTCTGTTGGCAATTACACGACGATTGGCGGGCAATTTAAATTCGATGCTCCCGCGGCCAATGGCGACTCCGGCCTGAGGCCAACTTCGTGTGATTGCTGGTTTGATTTACATGAACGTTTCCAAAAATGATTTTTCAATCGATTTAACAGTCCGATAAAACTGCGCTCCTCGTTCAGTTGCTCTGCTAATTTATTCGCGGCCAAAGATTTTTGATAATTTACTATCGATTGTACCCGCTTCTGCGGGGGAGGGAGCGGAGTCAGGTGTGGTTTCTAATTTACTAGAACGCTATGACCGCACAAAATTAGCTTAGAGGTAATTTAATACGTACAGGTTATCATAATCCTAACTATTCTACAGCATGAAGCATATACCCACGTTCATTGCTTTCAAAATATGCTGCTTGGTTTGATTTAGCGAATGCCGGACAGGTTTATTAAATGTATAATCAACCTGTACATTCTGTACTCGATTTGAACTCCAAAAATTTCATCTTAACCTTACATCTAAAAGCATAAAAACTTTTCTAAATACATACATACATGTGTATGTTGCCAAATTTAATTTACACAAACATCTATAAACAATTTTAATTGAGTAGAAAATAAAAGGCACGTAAAATAAATTAGGTATATTAAAACTTCGAAGAAAGAAATATTATCAATTTCACAAGGATTCCTAAAATCCTGCAATTATGAAACATTATTACGAGTACATTAAGCCTAAGCTGCAGCTTAAAAGTTATTGAGAAAATTTAAGGGAAAGGTCATAGAATAAGGATAAGATTAATCTTTGTACATTAATCACTAAGATGATAAATTTTCGTTCGTTGATGTTTTTGTGGTTTTAAGCATCTTGCTGTACAAAATTAGTTTTCATCACTTGGTTTATGCTTTATACAAAATAACCCTTTTTTTTCTTTGTGCACTAAACTGATAAAAAACTGGAAGTAGTGCATCTTGGCCTTCCGTGTAATGGTACAAAGACCTTTAAAAGAAAGGCACTATCAAAAATAATAGGTTAAAAGACAGTTACTTCTCAGTTAGGAGTGACCTTTCTGACTAAACTGCGCCAATCCAAGACAACCTCACTAAATCAGTGCGCCCGAGTGCAGTCCGTGATTATGAGACTCGTGCCAAGGTAATTCCTGTTGTTGCAGAACGCGAGATTGGATCTGGCCCATTTTCCATTAAAAGTCTGAAATGCGTCAGAAAACGTCCTCTCCGCGGAACGGCATCTTCTTTCTGACAAGCACTAGTTACCTGCACAAAATTATAGCATTAGAATGCAAACTGGCTCGGACTGGCGATCATAGCGCACACTTTCCGCGATAATGATTGCCATTATTATGAGCAGCACCGGGAATTTTCATAAAGTGAAACCCCCAGAGCACGGAGCCGCCCTGCATAATTTCATGGCGGCTATCATAACTATGCATCACGCCAAGTGGGAGGTATTCCCCAGATTTTCAGATTCAGTACCAAATGCAAATAACCCGTCGACGAGTGCTGTCCGGCGAATGCGCGACTTTGCCGCGAATAAATCGCCAGATCAGCACGATTTCTTCGCGGTTTGGCTTCCGCCAAATGAGTCCGCGAGAGCGCCATGCAGATGCCCGCGGGGGCAGTTGGAGATGAAAAACGAGCATCCGAAGATTCGGGCCCATGCAACAATGGAAATTGATGAACTGGGAAAACTGCACGGAGCCCGTCCGATGCATCGGCACCGCTCCCGGAGGCATAGGGGGACCCAGGAGGCGCAGCCAAACAAACACAACCTGTTCCCGTGACCCAGTAAATTCCTGGATGGCTCCCCCGGCGCAGACCCGCCGGGTTCGAGTGCGGTCCAGTCCAGAACGTGCGAAGGTACGCAGCCTCCGGGCCCCAGACCTGAAGATGGTGCTGCACACTCGGGCCGCGATCGCGAGTTTTCTTGTTTCGGTGCTCGTTCGCGGTGATCGATGACCCGCGGCAATTGAAATGTCTTTGCACCGGGCACCGCACCAACATGGGAAAATCTAGCCAAGAATTTACGACTCTTGTCACCTTCCGCGGAACCAGATTTTGTCGTGATGCTGTCCTCCAGCCCCGCGGGCAATTGCGCACGAAGACACACCTCTTAAGCTAGTAATCGCTTAGGGCACTTAAACGCCTTATAAGTGTTCGAATATATTCATAACGACAGTCAATTAATTACAAGTAATTTGAAGAAAATCTACTTCCGTAACCACTAATTACAAAGTACTAAGCATACCTATAATTTTACAAGTGCGCTAATTTCCATTCAAAAATTAAGTCGATTGAAAGACAGTTTGACTATCGTTCATGAAGTCCTGCAAATTTCAGTATTAACATTAGAACTACCAAGCCCAGACAAATTGACTGGTACTCAATTTCTTATTTGAGTGATTTATAATTTTTAAAGTTATAGGCTAAGATTTATGCCAAAATTTACTTAGATTCATGATTACAACATATTCAGAAATCGTTTTTAATTTATGATTATTAATCCAACTTTAAAGGTACATTATATTAAAGGGCAAAAAATGAGTGAAATTACACGTTTGAGTGCTAGTAGTTCTAATGTTAAAAAATAATTTCAACAATTATTGTTGTAATACAATTTATTTATCATCATCTCACTAAACCTATAAACTTACCTTCCTAGCACTTTTAAATCTTTCCGTACAGAATCTTAACTGCACGGGACCACAATAAAATTAGGTGCTCCAGTAACCTCGCCAACTTGATTAGCAGTAGATCCTGGGGTTATTCTGACGGTGCTCCCTATAATTCGATTTCCTTAAGAGATTCTCATGCTCCTGGCAAAAGAAAGCACTCAGCATCTTTAAATTCTAAGAAGATGCGACTGAGGCTCCAGAAGCGTAATTGAGTTAGGAAAAACGCGGAACTGCGAGGCAGTCGAATCAAAATAGAGCGTCCTGGAACACTTCCCTCGTTTTTTTTGTAGGGCAACATTAATTGGCGGATATCGATTTCATGTCGACATGCTTCAACATTTCCCCGATTCAATCAAAAATTTCATTTTCCGCGATCCAAACGAGGCCGTCACGTCGAGCTCGCGAGCCAATCTGGAGCCCCCCGCAAAACTGACGAGCCCAAGGTCTGCATTTCTCCGGTCAAGTGCAGGAATAATCAAAAGTTGGTCCATCACGCGGCCGCTGTCGATTTTCAGCCTCACTCGCGGCCGTTTTGGGGTCATCCGTCGTGCCGCGGTCTATCTGCAATCCGCGATCCCGCGGGTAATTAAAGTGTCGTTTTCGCGGCTCTTCTCAGACCTCACGAGCACCACTCGCGGATTAATTGGAATTGAATTTCGATGGCCACTTGCGATCGACGCAACGTGCATTGTGCCCGGCCGAGGTCTGGTCAGAACATTTTCATCTGGGAGGCGTTCTCCAGATAACCCAATTCCGGTTAACGCGTGGGTGCGGGGGAGGATGGGGCCTTTGAGACTCCCGAGATTGAATTGCCAGTTTAAGAGCTCGTAAACAGTTATTCTGTCAGATTAAATTAGATTCTTTCACGATGGATTATTAGATTATTAGGCAATTATCGTTCGCGGTTGATTTTCTTAAAGAAGCGTCTCAGCGGGAGGAAATCTTACGATGGGCAATCTCCGGACGAAACTAAGATGCGTGGATAATTGAGTCCACTTTCAGGTTGAATAGTTTATCTATGTGTTTTCCGAATAGTAAAAATAGTCCAAGAACTTATAAAATGTATTTTATACATATTCTTGATGTCCTAAAATGAGCATACTATTAATTTAAACATACTACAATTTAATAATATATATTATAATGTTTTAGTTTTCTAATGGTAAATAATTGCAATTTAATTACTGACGAACCTTTAATTCAGTATGCAATTTTATATTGTTCAGGATAGTATACGAAAAAAAACGCAGTTGCTTATAAAACCCAAAAAACCTAGCGTTATTATAAGGACATTGTCACGGAAATTGATTGACTCATTAGAAATAATTATTCTTAAAAATTTGAAATTGCGTAATGGTGATCCTAATATAACAATTTATGTCGAAAGTATCGAAAAATTTAACTTCAGAATTGAAAGTGCAATATTTAAAAAAACAGTTAGATACTTAAACCATTTTCTCCTAAAACTATGCTCGAAAACAAAACTACCATTTTGTCGAAACAGCAATCTTTCTTTCGACCAACTGCAAAACTGATCGCTAAAGTTTCGTTCCAAGCTTAGCAAAGACGCAAAGCCGGTAACTTTTTAACGAAAGTTAGTGGAACACTTAAGTTTCTTAAGAAACATCGAAGCCGTCCAGAATGCCTCGACTCAAGCGATCGTTAGGCGAGACCAGCGTCTTCGACTTAAAGTTTTTATGTTAGATCTTCATGTGGCCATTGTCCACTTCGTTCGCATTCCTCAGTTTTGCAATCGTTGGTCTCTTGCTACCACAACATAATTTTTGTTTACCTGAAATGGTTGTCAGTCCGATGAGCCGTCAAGACGCGGATCTGTCTAAGAAGGCTTGAAGCACCTGTGGCTTAACAGTTACCGTCAGTAGTGGCCGACTTGAGGCCGAAGAAAGAAATCTTGTAAAAGTTGAACAATTGTTTCTTCGGTGGCTGCGCGCCGGCGCAAGTGGTTTAATCGCGTTTCAGTGACGAAGGTTTGTTATTTAATTAGAAAAGGACTGACTGTCTTCGGGCGGGTTTCTATTGTAATTATTACACCTGAGATCACTGTGCTCTTAACTTGCAAGTGAAAGCAGTGATTCAACTTCAGGGATGCCGACAGGTAAGATTGATCATTCTGGTTTCTGTGGGATCTGTTCAACTTGTCTCCATTGCGATTTTAACTTTTATGAATTCCATTGAGAGTTGGTATTTTTTTAAATAAATCTTAAGTTGAAAAAAATGAAATAAAATTGAATATTATTAAAGTTAAAAGAGGTCTCAGACGAAGAAGGTCAAATTCGCAGGTAAAATAGTGATTTTTTATTTTTATTTCACTGTTTTCGAGAAAGAGTGCTCCAATTTCTGATTTTTTCGAGTAAGCAGGCATATTGCAAAATCACAATTCATTAATTTTTCATCGTAATTTTTTGCACCTAATTCGTCTTTACCTGAGTTTTACACGTAGAGGATATGCAAATTAAATTAATGGATATTGGATAACTGGGAAATTGCAAGATATTTATAGCCTTGAAGAAAAGCTTTGGTTGTTGCGTGTGAACATTAATAGGCATATTCATAACTATGCTAAAATTCATTCAAAAATGTTCATATTTTTCGCAATGTTTTGAATTATCTGTATGTAACTTGTAAATTTTAGGTGCAAATTAAGGAAGCTTACCAAGAAAAAAAAAAAGTTGTTTAATTTTATGACAATGTTACTTCACAGTAATGTGTGAATAAAAAGTATTAAACATTTTTATTTCTTCGTCATATCGTATAATATATTCTTAATTTGCCACTATTAGAATTTCTGAAGGCCAAAAAACCTCTAATTTGGGGACAAGGAAAACTAATATTTTTATAATCACAACACATAATCACGATATTTTTTAACATCACTGTAGAAAACTTATTCACTATCAAACATGTCATATTTAATTTGAACGCCTAATCGCTCCTGTTTTGTTACATAAAAATCGATTTGAATTAAATTAAGGCAAATTAAATAGTGTTCTCAATGTTGTTACTCAAATTGTTTGACTTTGAAATATTGAATTACTTTTCATTCATAGTCTATCACACATGAGGAAGTTTCAGTCCCAGTATCAAAGTTTGTTTCTTTACTTATCTTCATTTATTTTAAAGAACCTTGGGCAACCAGGGAATTAAATGAACCACCTTCGCAACCACAGCCCACGTGCCTAGCTAAATTTGGTTACATTAATAATCCCTTTGTAACTATTCCCAAAAACAAACGAAGTAGTCTGAAAGTTTTACAAAAGCCCAAGAAAGAGATATTCTTCGTCATTACGGCTACCATAGAAGAAACTTTTATGCTCCCTGGTGGAGTTCTGCTCTGGCTTGCATTGAAATTTATCCCCTTCCAAGGACTTCTTTCTACTCCTCTGGGTCAGGAATTTTTAGGTCACGTTCTGGCTAAACCCGAAGGAATGACGCAGAAAAGAAGTAAGAAGAAACATCTCCCAACTGGGTAAATGAATATAATTTACTAACAAAGTGGATTTTTACATCTGGTCCTGGCACGCGGGGGCGAGATGATAAGGGTCAGTTTGAGGGAAATAAACATAATTTTTTGAAATTATGTGAAGGAGATTCAGGGACCAAATACCCTCGAGACTATTTGCTTTTCCATATCCATTTCCTTCTTAAACTTATTGGTATACTTCAAGTTGAAGAAAGGTCGCTTGAAAAGACGGCAAAACCGGAAATCGAATAATAATATTCGATTATTTCTTGAAATCGTTAAATCTTTTTTCCAGTTTTATTCACAAGATGAAATATTGAAAAAAATATTTCGTTTCATTATTAAAAAATTGACGAAAAGTTTGTAAATAGAAACGAATAATAAAATATTTCTTACTTTCCTTCCTGATTTATATAATAAAAATTTGTATTGTGCAAACGATTAAACCGGGAAATGCAAACCTATATCTGTGCAATCGTTATTTTTAGCCTTCAATTAAATATTTTCTCACAGCAAGAGACCAGAATTGCATAACCAACCGAGAAATCAACCACAAATGCATCCGATCGTCTTATGTTTTCGCGATCATACCCACTGTGAAGTTAAAACATACCCTCGTGGTATTCGTCTTGGTTAACCTCGAAAGGTTTCGACCGAGGTCTATGCGAAGATATCAGCAAATCTCATAAATTTACAGCGATCATAATAAGAAGCAATTGATGAAATTTTTCTCTAAACCGCACTTTGCGTTTCTCCCGCGTGTTCTCATCTTAAAGACATATCACCCTGAGACATTTGGGGCTTTGTTTCTTTCACTTCAAAGTTGTCGTAACATACAACCGCAAAATTTCACGGGGAGAACCCATGGAACCCACTTTCTCCCAATGGCTGTCCATCTGTGTCCAATCTTGTTGCTATTCTTTTTGCTAAATTGCACGGATCATTATTTTCTGGCTTCGGTGATTTTTCTTTTCTACTTGCCGTGCGTGGTGTCAAACTCCAGTGGAGTCTTATAACAGTGATCAAGACAAAGGTAGAAGAAAAACGTCCAGATGATATTTCACCTGCTTTTCTGGACAAAAACTGCTTTTCCGCTCAAACGGGTTAATTAAAATGAAATTATAACGAAATCGATTATGATGCGATAATTTTATAGGTTCCTCAGATGGGGCATATAATTTTAAGCAATTTTTAACTAAATATTTGAAAGTTCTCAATGCAACATATGTATACTACGTATATAATACCTATATTACTTTTCCCAAAAACCTATTAAAATAAAATAATAGATGAATGAAGAATATATTTCTCGCACTTGCACCAGTTTTTGTTTCATGAGTCAGCAATTAAAATTTCTATTCATTTGTGTGACTTCTAAATTTCAAATATCAGTAACTTTCTAAGAAAATCCAATTGGAATTCAAATCAATTAAAAACGAAAAATCGAAAATGTAATTAGAGCTGAAGAAAGCCCTAAAATGAAATTTATTGATTGGGTTCGAGATGTTTTTCCGCAAGACCTTTCAGGTACGTGTGCGTTCATTGAGGTAAGCAAAATCGATTCTTTACGTTCTCAATTACATCTATTGTTCAGGTATCGACTGTACGCACATGCAATAACTTTTCCATTAATTTTTACCGCTGTAAGATACTTTTAACTTTAGAGACTTGCTCAAGTTCTAATTCAAAACCTTTTAGACTTAAAAAAATGGGAAGGAAATATTACTTTTATAATAAACTGAAGAAGTACATTAGTAAGAAAATATTACATTTTGAGAGTGTCGATTCGGCACAGACAGCAAAAACCTTCTCGAAAATGATTTATCTGAAGTAGGTACAGAGGCAACCTTGACTACGAAAACAACCCCCTTTTAGAACGACGAAGTGATTTAACAGACAGGCGCATTCGGTAATTCAATTCCTCCCTCGCAATCAGCCGAGTGAATAAATCACAAAGGTAAATTAAACGAGGAGCGAGATATGCAAAAATTGCAAAGTGCCCACTGCGCTGTAGTTTGATAATGCACCGCCATCTCTTCTCTACGAAAACTGCATTTCGTCCCTGCAGTAAATAGACAAACATAGAACATTTTGTTTAAAGGGTTGTCCTTCTTCCCCACCCCTTGAAGTAGGAGCTCTATCTTTATGGGGGGTATCATATCAGTCTGACCTGAAAATTACGACGTCTAGAATCAACGATTGCCACACTATGCCTTCAGGTGCACAAAGAGAAACTCTGCGAAACCCACTTTTGCAGGGTGCACAGGAAGCGTTCGGAAGGGTTGTTTCTCACCCCTTTTTTGTTGCACGTTGCACTGAGACTGGAACTGGGGTAAACAGCAGTAAAACATTGGAAAATGCTTCCGCAATATCCGTAGAGGCAGCGAAGACATGTCTTTTTGCGCTCCTCCGACGGGGCATAGTGTTCCATTTCGAAATGCAAAGCACCAGAAGCAGCTCCCCTTTCGCCCCGCAGCGTGCTTGTGCCTTTGCTGGATACCTGCTCCAAGGCAGGTTGCGGCGGCCTGTTAAAAGGTTATCTACCCGCTTGCAAACCTTAGTTACCACCGGGTGCCATATCGCAGTTCTGGAGGTCTAGTGCCTGGCTAATGGGTTTTCCTAGGGTTACCATAATAACAAGCTTTCGACTGGCATTATAAACCTGAAACATAATATTACAGAGTATGTAAACAGTAAAAGCATAACTTTCATCACAATGATTTTTTTAGGAAAACCTCTTCAGAAATCTACTATTTTATTGAATAAAATTTATCAATTCCAATGTCATTTATAACGCATCTTTTAAAAAGCATTTGACACTTGAATTATTATTCAAGAGCCCCAAAACATATTATTAACTTATTTTTCTTTTACTTTATAAATACTCACAATAATTACAAATCTCAAGGGCGTGAAAGGGAAAAAATTTGAAAATTTCTCCAAGATTTTAATTACAATCCTGTCTTTTTAATTATATTTGACTCTTGACAGCTTTCTTTTCATAATTAAAAGTACAAATTTTTACGAACTTTTCGGCAAAAGTTCCGTAAATAAAAAATTCCTATGTGAGATGTTATTTATAAATTCTATATATTATATATATAATAGATTACGCGAAATAAGCATACTTATCAAAACTGAAAAAATCGTTATAAGTAAATAAGTATATACGTATTTTAATTACGAACCACACTACAATATTAAATTATGTATTTCCATAATATTATTTTATTAAAGACTTTTTAATACTTAAGTAGATTTTGATAAAGTTATATCTTACAAAAACTTCTTGGGGTACATTTATCTAAATCTTAAATCGAATATGAGGATCTAAAAGTACGCAATGATATTTTAGTATTAACATTTTTATATAGACTAAGGTTTCCTTCTCTTAAAAGTTAAAAACGAATCCGAAATTCACAGTCATTGAAAATCTTCTAAAATTACCAAGAGATTTGCTGCTTTTCTATCTAAATACAATTTATATTATATTCTGGTTTCAAATTAGTTTGATAAACTGACAATGGAACACTTAACCCATGATTTATTATCTTTCTTTTGTGTGATTGAAGAATGAGATAAAAAGCATTAAATTACCTGGCAACATAACAAACATCTGTGGGGTTTAATAAAAACGACTCTAAAACTAGTCTACCATATTGTACATAAATGAAAAGTGCAAAAACCAAAATTCTTGTCTTTGACCGTAGAATAAAGCGTTGTTTATTGCAAGTAGGTACCTACTATAGTTAGGTTCTAAATTTAAGCAGTATGGATTTGGAACTAATTGAGATTTCGCGATGTTTAAATTGAATTCCTGTCTAACTCATGTCTGACTGTTTTCTGCAATTTGTTGGTCATTCGTCGAAAAAGTTGAGTTTTTTTTATTATAAAAGTAAGTGGTAACCCTCGTTGTGTCTGAGCGCATGGGAAAAGCTCCAAAGTTTATGATGTCAGCAGTGACGTCAAGCTCGGAAGGCGCGTACTAAAAAACCCAGTTCCTCCGCCGCGTCGTGGCCAAGGTGCTCCAGCACGGCTGACTTCTTGTCGGGCAGTCAGTGCCAACCTTTCGCCTGGAGCGCGAGTGTCCCGTTAGTGGTGCTTCACCTTACCCTGCGAGCCAGAAAATTCGCTCCCGGAATTTGCATCAAAAGTGAGAGGGAGTTCCTTGAGATTTTCAGATATTGTGGGTGGAAAATAAATTTGCACGTTTTACAAGAGGTGGACGCGGTTCGGTGTTGTGCAAAAACCTCCGCAAACCCTTTTGTTTTCGACGGCATCCTGGACTATAAATATTCAGAGCTTTCGAGTCCTACACAAACAGAAGTCCTTCGTCATCCCTCCTTCGTTCCACCCCTTTCGAATTCAGCGCTTCTTTGAGAAGGGCCCCATCGAATAAGGGAAATTCATTTTCCATCCCTTAGAAGGACGGAGACCGCGCTGTGCGAGTGAGGAGCGCACCTCCTCAGTTCGCGTTTTCAAAGACTCCGAGCATGAAGTCGGATCGATAGAAAGTTCTAAAAAAGTGTGGATGAACGGGGGTCTAGCGGAGCCCGGGGGCTGCTGAGCCTCTGCAAATGTCAGTTGAAGTGCTAGTTCCAGTGGAAAATTGTTTTCCATCTTGGTCTGGTCGTGTGTTTATATTTTGTCCCTTTTTGGGAACCTTTTTGTGTTATGTTGCGAAAATATAGTCGCTAAATAAAATTTGAGTACGTTAAAAATGTGAAAATGCATATGAGATGTGATTTTCCACCCGATTGAGGTTTTTAATGCATTTCACCGATAGTGCGTAACATGCTGGTGCACCAAAACATGTCATCGCCGCAGGATGGTTCTAGCAACGCTGTCGACGCAGCCAGAGACTCGACTTACTGCCCTCAGGAGCCCCAACCCGTTCCCAGGGCTGCGCCCCGGAATCCACCTACCCCTAAACCTCGTTCAGGTAAATATCTTATTTCTCGCTACCCTTAGATAGACCGGTGGATGTAGATAAGCAGACGGCTAGATAGTGCAAAATTACGCTCCCTTATGCAAGGGTGCAGCGCGGGGTATCTTAGCACCTTTTCGCCGCGCTGAGTCACTTTTCACCTTCCAGACTGACTTAATGAGTCGCTTGACCCCTTTTTTATGAGGTCACCCTTTGGTGCAACTATTCAAACAGTGGAGTACCGAAAAAAGAATAATAATATGGTTCGTTTCACACGCGAAAAGGAGTAGCTATCTTCGTCATGTGGAACAAAAGAAAAATCGATTTAGCGACAATTAGTGCAGGCGAACTTAAAACAGCAGCCACTGTTCCATGCGGCGTTCGTCCTCTCGTCCTACTTAGCGGGGGCGTTAAATTTCCCTTTAAGGTCATATGTGCGATTTTTGCATCCCCATCTGGCCACCCAAAAATATCAAAAGTATGCAATGAACGTGGAAAATCACTTTCCGGGCCGAATGTGGAGGCAAGTTAAGTTTCGTCGCACACGTTCCGCCAGCATTTCCATTTGCGGGGCCCTCCCAAAGGGCTCTTCGCTTGAGAGCCCTGCTACTAAAGAAAGGCTCAACCGAGGTATAGAAGGCGTTTTTGGGTCTATTATTTTTGGAGTCTGTTCAGAAAGATGGAAAATTTCAATTAAACCAACTGCTGATTTTATTTTCCAGGAAATTATTAAAGGACTGCTGAAACAGACAGCGCTCTTTTACGTCTTAACAATTCCAGTTCCTTTTGTAATGAAAATAAGATTCTTAGAATTATAGAAATTAAAACGTTAAACCTGCTCTCAAAACTCCAAGTTTTCAATATTTTTAGATTCTTTTTTCAGAACTAAACTCTCCGTAGTCTGTAAATTATTTTAAAAATATTATTTGATCAGCTTTTATGCAAAAGCTAATTGAACTTACTAACGTACAGATTTTAGTTTTAACTATACCCCAAAAACATATTTCTAAAAACTTGAATATTTCCTCCAGTTCACAAAACTTCAGCTCTACTATAATAAAGCTCAGCCATTTTTACCTGATCATTTCAAATAGTTAAAAATTGGGTATTAATAAATTCATTTCTAATTGTGTCTAGATTGCAAGTCTAGAAGCAATGTTTTTTTTAAAAAAATAGAGCAAAAATGAGAAAATGCGTATATAACCATTTTTGAAAATTTTATCAAAAATTGAAAAAAACCTTAATAAAGGTATAAAAATAATACAGTGCGTACAAGTTACGACAGAATACAGTTGGTAGTTAGTCTGGGTTATCTGAAGGATTCAATTGCGCGTTGTACATTAAATTGCCAGCGTCCGCTCCAGATTTTTATGATTGCCCTACGCACAACCTTGGCATCAAGGAATTATGGAAGCTGAAACTGCTCCACGATCCATAACTCCATATGGCATGCATTACATATGTCTTATCTTTGCTGTACGCAGGCGATTTCATTACAGTTTTATAAGAGCATTAAAATTGCAACATCTTGGAAAAAAAGTCTCTTTTCACTAAGGCTTGAGCACTCAATTACCCATGTCCAATGAATAAGATTTTATCACTGGACCTGCGTCGGAATGAATTGAAGTCTTTTAATATTAAAACACTTTGCGTCTAACTCAGAAAAGTAGGACATTTCATATAATGAGAAAAGTTGCTAGAGTCGAGAAAAAACCAAAGTTTGCAATTATCGTCTTTCTTTACCATATTTTTGGCAAAGGAAAAAGAAAGGATTTTCATTTTCTTAACTTTCCTACTTGCATTAGCAAGTAAATATTTTCAAAGTTGTATAGTGCGACGATGGAGCAATTCTTCAAATTTTACGCCTTATCTTTATTTTGATACAAAATAAAGCTTCATACATTTTAATTTTAATTCAGAGGTTAAAATTTTATTGTATGGTTATACATTAAATTTTGTCTCTTATTTATTGCATTATATTGCTAACCTTATAATTTGTATACGTCTTTATTGCTACTAGTTTAAAAGATATCGATTTAAACTGTTTTTTTGGGTTCCATACCTCATAATGGGTAAAAGACACCATTATAGGATCACTTCATTGTCCATCTTCTAAAAAGTAGTTAAAATTACGTAGATTTTAATAGCTACATTAATAACATTTTTGGAGTGTAAGATTATCTTTAAAGCCATCTAGTGCATGATTATCTCTAGCGGTAATAATACTATCTGAAATTCACTGAAGTTTAGTCAAAAATCAAAGAGGATAAGGCTTCTTCTTTGTAAAAGCAAAAATTAATTTTCTTAAAACATCAACTTGAATGCTTGTCACACCTCAAAGCCTCGAGGGTTTCTTAAATTAATGAAAACAGGGCAACTTCAAAATTACCTTTGAAGGTCAAGTCTGTTAAGTTTGAAACACGGGTTTTCATATTAAAACACTTTCCTCCGAGGAATTATTAATAAACCGACTTCAAGAAATTTGCCAGGAATAAGTCCCTTTTTCCCCGGCCGACCTTAACGTCTTAATTTGCTCAGGAATATTCGGAAAATATGATTCAGTTGTAAACAAGGTGGGTTTGATTATCGCTGGAGGAGGGATAAAAATGCAAATTTACGCCCACTGCTGGAAAATGCTCGGCGGTTCTAATATATGTATGTTATCACCCTCTTTGCATACAAATCGACTGCTTTTGTAGGCCAATTTGTGGGATGAGGATAAATGTCTCAACGGGCTCTGTCGCGGCGACCCTTGACTGATAAAATACTTGAGACTCGTTTTGTGTCAAGAACATTCAGATAAGAAATTTGAAGCTCCAGAATTTGAAGGTTGCTAATTGTTTAAGTCTGGGTACGCTTAAAATTTTATTGTCCATTGCTTAGTTATGTTCGTTTTGTGAGTTCGTGGGACATATTTTGGTAATAAGGTATATATGTACTTTTAAGCCGTAGATTGTGATTTCCTTTCTCGTTCTGTTAACGTTATTAAGCCTAATACCAGTAAAATTGCGTCGTGTATTTTTAAATGGAAAGCCACATTAAAGCGGATTAATGTCCTTCCATTAGTACTCTAAAACGAGATATTTCTGTCTGAAAAATTAAGCTGTGATATAAATTGGTATGTATTAAGCCGCGGGGGTGTTTTTCGCGAGCACATTTATACACCATGAAATTCTGTATTACTGCCATCAGCGGTAATTATCATGATAAATGGAAACACGCGTAGAGGTGTTACTAATTAATCAATACCAGAGATTGTGGGATAAATCAGAGCAACCAGAGAGAGGAGGCCTATTATAAATTGCCCTTCAATTTCAAGCCAAACGAGGGCGGTTTGCGGAATTTCAATTAAATGTGAATCGATTCAACTTTCAAGTTCATGGCTTCTTTCAAAAGTGAAAGACTCAAATAATTTTCCCCGTGGGAAGTTGATATTCTGGAAAACTTTTCAAATATAAACGTTTTATGGAATGGATATTCATTGGTTGCGTAAAACATGTTTTTCGTTCGAATAGCATCTACTACAGGGAGGGAGCAGAAAGTATGGAGATTCGTTTCACGGATATAATTCCGAGCTATTAAAGTAATGGGAATTCGTTTTGGGATTCTAGGAAGTTTTAATATTACCCTTGATGATATATGAGGGGCTTCACAACATCTCGCAGATTGACATGAAATCTGATATACCCTTTTAGCCATATTTTTATATTTAGTAGATGGTAGGGCTCGTTTCGCATTTTGCTCAATTTATGAAATTCTGATATATAGAGATTGTAAAAACGAAGTAAAAAAAGTTAAGGAAATTTCTTAATATTCTATTATTTTATAATTTGAACACTAAACCTAAAGTAATTTAGCTGTTTAAAATATGTAAGGACTTGCAAAATTAAAATTTGGTAACCAAATTATTTTTCAAAAGATTTATTTGAAAATACATAGTATAGGAACTTTTTCGGTCATTTACAACGAATTCATCAGAAGATTTTCATAATTGAGAATTTCCAAAAGAGGTGGCTTAATAAAATTCAGCCATTAATTTTTCGGAATTATATGGGCGTTTTTTCTTATCAGCTTTAATTTGAGCATAACTACCAGTTCCTTTTCTAATCCTAGTTTTCTCCAAATAAGCTTCGAACAAAATTGTTAAACTAGAGGAATGCAAATCTAAATGCTTTAATGATTAAAATTTCTTGGATGGGTGTTTGTGATCCATAATATTTGAATCCTCGTACTTTTAAACCCGGTTATAAAATTCAACTTCGTTTTAAAGTGTTCCCGTCAATTTGAAACCGCGTCCAGGTCTATTACACACCTTTTAAGACAAAACCATTAAGAAATCTAACTGTGCCTCATAATTTACTCTGAACTCTGTGACACGGCTGTAACTTCTTACCTGAGTCTTTGGCCAGAAGAGGCTCAAAGTTAAATGACCGGCGAAGACCACGAAGACCAGCAACAGCGAACGCGGCGCTGTGGTCAAGTTGGCATCGAGTGGACGTCGCGGTTGCGTTTGTCATTCCCCCAGCCGCTAAGAAAACCCAGCGTCTTACGCAACCCTACGTGAGAAAAGATCACCAGCCGGACCCCGAAGCAAGCTTAAAAAAAATCAGTGCAATCAAGCGTGAAAGTCGTTTAATTTCCTTGAAACAGTACCAAAGAATCGCCACGCCGCCGTCCGGATTTGTTAATGAATGCCGCCTGACCACTAATGGCGCTGAGCCGAGTAAAAGTGAGAAGAGATTAATTAGCGTCTTAAAGATTCTCAAGATTGTATCCTCTTTAATTCTCCTCTGTCGCTGTTCGTAACAATGAAAAAATTCTCCCGGAATGCTGCGTCTTATCGAAACATCTTTGAATTAACCACCACCGTTATTATTTGCTTATTTTTCATTAGATAAATTATGTATGCTAGTTATGAGTGTGAGAAAAAATAGTTAAGATCCAAAATTATTGTTCGATTTTTTACTGTCACGTTTGTTAACAAGCAGTTGTTTGATTGGTTTTTGGACTCCTCAGTTACCTGTTTATTTAGTTGAAACTGAGGATGGTATCTGGGTCAGATGAAATGATGAAGCAAGAAACGTAGTAACTATGTAATCTACTTAAAGAAAACAATGTCAGTATTTCTCAAACCATTTCTCTTGAGATTTTTATAGACTTACCAAAACGACAATTCGTTGAAATGAGCTGCGGATTTCAGATAGACTGATATAAAAAATTATGGTAACGATTTAGTGAAGGTTATTTAGAAAATACATAACTCGTTAATAACATTTCTGTAATTGTGTAACATTAATACTTCTTTGTCTAAATTAATTGGATCCGTAACTTACGTCTTGAGTAATCGTAGTTAATTATATAAAAAATGTAATTAAAGAAAAATTTATTCGAAATTTAGTACCCATTGTATATAACAATTAAATTGTAACTTTTTTATGTTACATATAACAATTACTACCCTATTATTGTCCGCTTATTTTTTCGTAATGTTTACGCGAATCAACCTGCAATCCTAAAATACCGCGATTCGAGAAATTTTATTTCTTTTTCATAAAATTTGAGAAAAAATAAATAAAATTTTTTGAACTTGATGACGAGCTCTTAAGTAAAATGTACTTTTGTAGCATTAAATAAAATTACATAAGTATAGACATATAATTATGTTTTATTTTTAAACCTCTTCTTAAAAATTAGTTTACCTAAACTAACGAAATTTCAAAATATGAAAGCTATAAAGCGACAATTTTTGTTGTGCTTGAAATCGAATTAGTTTGAGTAATCTTCAGAATTTTCTTGCTTTCGAATGTATCAGAAAATTAATCTTGATGTATATCCCTATATGCACTGCTTAATTTGCGATAATACCCCAAAGATTTAATCAGCTTATCTCTTCCCAACGATAAACCGTCTTTTAGTACAAGAAATCGAAAGAACTTGTGAACAAGGACGACATTCGTTTCGGCTTAATCCACATCCACAGGTATGGCCAAATGCAAGGCGAAGTGTTACGAAACAAACTCACCTGTCTCTGGGAATTGCCCGGAGGCAGTAAGTTAGTCCTTAATCGTCCCAAGTCTAATGTGTGTCTTTTCCGTTGGCACATCCGTCGCAAACTTGTTGAGCCTATGTCTGTCGCAACATTTCGGGACAGGTAAGTGAGGTAATCCGGCGGCAAAGAGCGACTGAACGAAAGCGTCCCACACTTTAAAACAATATCCGGATTAAACGTGGCTTAAGCGGGCCTTCGACTGCTCGAGCATCCATCACGTCGCGACGGCGGCCTTTTACTTTCGTTCTCCGCGGGCCCGTTCAGAATTTTCTGCCGCCGATTGCGCGGCGCCGCGTACCTGAGCCAGTTAAGAGCAATTACCTGAACAGATGACTCGTGCAAACTCCGCGCCGCGCTGGACCTCACAAAGCGGCACCCAAGTCAGGCCAAGGAACGCGGCGCTGCTCCGGTATGCAAATTAGGCCCCAGTCACGACGGAGGACTTTCACGAAATTCGAATTCCTCAGCCCCACCCCCGAGGGCTTGTGGGAGGTGTTCCGAAGTCGATCGTCTAAATTAATGGAGTGGCCACTTTTTAATACAGTCTAGAATAATTTGCTGTGTTTGTTGTGGTATTGCGCAAGAATCTCTTAAATTAAATTGGACTTGAAGATATCAAGCAGAAATTAAATAAAAATCTTGGTTACTAAAATTGACTTACAAAACCAATCCTCTTTGCAACCTTTAACGATTTGCGACCTTTTTGCTATAACTTATTTTAGTATGATTTTAATTTTTAAATGTTTGTCCTAAAAATCATAAGATCATATTTTCTTTGTTTTCAATTTACTAATTGACTTAAATTTACTTTGTTTTTAATGCGAATTTTTATGATTTTTTAGGGAATAATGAACGTTCAAAAAGAAGAATGATACTAAGAAAAATACAAGAATAAATCAATATCATTTGTTTGCAAAATTATGTTAAAATTGAAGTTATGTAAAAAATACTGAAAATTTTGTAAAACATTTTAAATAAAACCCAGTAATTTCCCGACAAATTGTATAAGTTTTATTCGAATCTGGAAATACTTTTATAAGTTTTTTAATAAGATTAATAAAAAGGTAATGACAAAATTCCTATTTAATGTACATTTAAACCTTGTTGTTCAAGCATTATTTTGGGAAATAGGCAACTTGTAATATTGAATAAAATAACAAATTTCATAAATATGTTTTGTTCACTGGTCCACATATCATATTTAACTTGATTCTGTAAATTAACATAATAATTATCAACTGTAATTCTAGGAGTGTAATGCTCCTTATTTTAAAATTACTAACTTTATAAAACTATTTTTCTCTGAAGTTTCATCACAGTTTTCTTCTGAAATGAAAGCCATGGGAAAAACCTTTTATGAATTTCTTCACTTTGAAGTGAATTTTTCTCTCAGTGCATAAAAATTACCACTTTGAATCCGAAAAATGGGTACTAAAAAGTCGTTGTTTTAAGACCTCAACTCCGAAGTCGCTCGATAGTCTGAAGTAAATAGCACGGTCAATTTTTAATGACACACCATGCGAGTTTAGCCTCTGGGTCTGTGATTAATGGTTTCTATCTTTTTATGTTGCAGTGCTTCCAACATCTTCCCAGGTTGAGACGATCAAAAAGGAGGAGGGCCATCACAGTCAACCCTCTCCTAGAACGAAGCAGCGGCTGATTAAGGTGGATTTCTCACTTCTTCAGGTAAGTCGTTTGCGCAACTCGATCGCGACCTCCCGCCTTGCGCAACTCGGCGGCGAGCGACCTTAATTTGAATTGAATGCATCGCTCGCGAACTCCCCGATCTGCGATTGAGTGATCTTTTTAGCGTCTGCATCCGCCAGATTCCTGCTACTTGAAGACGGCGGGCATTCGTCTTCGAGGAGCAGAAAAAGTGAAAGGAACCGATTTCATGACGCTCAATGATAATGACATGTCACTATCTGTATGATGGGGCTCTGGGGCTCCGGGGCCCCGGCAGGGATCGCGAAAATTTCCCATGCATCGGGCTGGCACAATGGCCACTTGCACGGTCTATCACTTCGCCGCCGTCGCGATCTAGTTGCAGCGATCCTAAAAAGGGCGCAAAACATTTAATTCACCTCCGTCGGATGGCTTTCTCGTGATCCGAGCCGCTTATTATCGCGGCGGATGAGCGGCGGATGAGCGGCGTGATTGCACAAAAATTGTCCGGTGCCACGTAATGCCGCGATTGTTTCTTGATTGGAGGCTTGAAGGGAACTCTGCTGCTGCGAATAAAAAACACGCGCAAAATAATTGAAAAGCGAATTTTGTTGGGTTTCCTGCAACAACTTCTTCGGAGGAAGTTGTATGTACTCCGCAAGAGTTTCTTAAGAAACTTTTCGGACTTTCCATCAATTATGAAATATTTTTTATTCCAAATATTTGGGACCCAATAAAGTTTGTTACTTCCACCCTCACATATAAAAGTTGCCGAAAATCTGCAGGTGAACGCTTAGTCATTAATTAGCAAAGTTTCAGGTTCCTCTGGACTACAAAGCTATACAAAAAAATGTTTACATCATTGTGATTATTACTTTCATTCTTAACCAAGAGAATGCCTTCAAAAGCGTTCAAGTGCGAGTGATAAATTACAATTACAATTTAAAACTCTTTTTATGAAACTCTGATATATGTATAATACATGCAGGGCTTAGACTACAGGGACAGTAAATATTATAGACACTTTTTTGATAATATTATTACATGTCTCTAAGAAAGCATCAACAATTAAGCGACATTTTCAAAAATTTGGATCAGAAATTACAAAACCGATGCTACTTTTTGAGGTGTTAAATGTTTTTTTAACGTTCATCAAATTGAGCTCTCGACATTTAGCTATTATATAAAAGTATGAACAACGTAAAATCATTTTAAATATGGCTTGAAAAATCAAAAAGCTATTATAGAAAACACGCACTTCGTTATGTGTATTGCATACATTCTGAAATTAACTTTTGACTAGTATAATGCGAAAATATATTCCTATTTTTTACAGTATGTCGTTGATGTCCTTGTGATATTCTTTGTGGCATTTAAATTCTCCAGAAGAAATCTCTGAAAAACTGTCACTGTATAGAAAACAATTTAAAAGTGGATAAAAATTGTAAATAAAGTATAATGAAGAAAAAAATGAAGTAAAATGTGAAATTTAAAAAAAATAATTAAATTTTATGTTAATGTAACGTCTATTTAAAATAAAATGGTGAGAAATGCTGTATACATATCTTTGATTTTTGTTTATTAATCAAAAAATAATAATGCAAAATTTAGTTTCAATTTAATTTTTGGAGTGTTTACACGGTTTATTGTCGAATTTTCGAAAATCCTTAATCTTAACAAAGCTGTACTAATTAAAACCATAGAAGCTACACTCTACTCAGACAGTTACAATTCTTAACAGTCTTTTGATCTTTTAGCGTTGCACTAAATCCGTAAACTGTAAATTTTTTATAGACAGACTTTATTAACAACTTAGACTAAACAGAATCCAAATAGGTTTTAACATTACGTCAATAATAGTACTCAATGTAGGAATTTCATTACTTAGTTTTTAAATGTTATAGATGGGTGACATTCAATATGTTTATTTGGGACTAACTTTAAAGTCACTGAAGCTATTTGAATAATCATCATAGACTTTATATCATTGTGCCATAACTCTAGAAAAAGGATTCATAATGCGCTATTAAGTGGATGTCTAATTTATTTAACTTTATTTGTATTGTTTATAATTTTCAGGATGATGATTTGTGGAGTGTATCAGCTTCAGGGTCGCCTTCGCTCTCATCCAACATTTCCAACCAGAGCAGCAGCTCCACGCAGATGCCATCGTATCCAACGTACAACAATGAGAACAACCCAAACAACATAAACACGGTGTTACGTCGAACGAGTAAGTAGCCCAGCAATTCTTTTAGCCGTTTGCCTCCCTCACAAACAATCGTCTCCGCTCAAACACACCCCCGCAAAGATTGGGAAAGTTAATGCTTCCAATTGCCCAAAACAAAAATTATGAACTACCCGTTTGGCTTGCTTAAATTTGGTGGTGGAATGCGACTGCAGGAAAACATCGATTCACACGAAATTGAAAAACCTCAACACGCCCTGTTGCACGGAAACACAACCAAGAATTTACACAGAAAACGAACACGTATTGCTTAATTTTAAATCCGACTAGATTTTCTTGCTCGTACAACAATTGAACCCTCTGTCGCCCAATAGTATTGAAAAGTGAATTTTTTGTATAATTCCAGAGGATACAATAACTCACGACGAGTACCACAGATTTTTTGACAACGCTCTCGAATGTAAATAAATTTCTTTTTAATTATTTATGAGCAATTGTAACTGTGGTCTGCTTTTATTTATTCGTTTATTGTGAGCTGTATGCAGTTTAGTAGCAAATTTTAGTAGTAAAATTTCATTTAGCACATTAATCTTAAGTTATTTAATTTTACATTTTTAACACATTGGCTGTCCTGCTATCCAGATTTTAGTAAATTTACTCAGGCCCAATAGCTGAATAAATTCAACTCGCCAGCCAACGTGTTAAAATGCAAAATGTAAATATTAAAATGTTTATAGCAATTACGGTGGTGGTTCTTGCTTTAATTACACTTGTGTTAAGTTAAGCTTATTCGTTTACATAATTTGTAGTATACTTTGTGTTTACTTAGTAAAAGTTCTCTGTAGATCCAACCAGGTCCTGTTTATTTTACGTTTCCTTTTCCTTACTTCCTTTCTTGACTCTCTTTCTGTACAAATAACAAACATTTTTTTGCGTATTTACTCTGAATTTATTTGCTTAATTAAGCGGTAACTGTTTACAAATAAATGCAATTATTTAAATTGGGCTCAACTGATAACGTTCATGCAAATTATTCTTAGAGGTCATTTGGGGAAACGAAAATATTTAAGAGTCATCAGTTATAAAGGAAATTTTGTCTGTCAGTAGAAAAAGGTCTAGGAATAAATTTCTTTCACAAATATCGCAAATATTTAATATGCATAAAAGTGAAAATTTTAAAAAACGATTCAAACTCAATTGCGGCGAAAGCTTGTTAAATAAAAAACAAGTTTTTCATAATTACTTTATATTTTTTCTTAAAATAGTGGTCATCTTTAAATAATTTCAATAAAATCCATCCGATCAAATTGCTTTGCAAGGGTTTAGAATCCAAATTTCAAAAATTTTAAATGTAAAATTGAGTGTAAATTTGAATTTTCAATTTGAGCTTTTCTTTGAAATGTATCCTTAAATTATCAATCGTTAAAATAATAAAAAAGAAAAAACACCTTGCCTTTACTAAATAAATTTCAATCGATGAAATTACGTAATTCAACATTAAACAGGGTATCATTAAGCTTCTGCATGGAAGACCGTCATAATATATTTAGAGTCATTTAATTGGACTTGGGTCAAAATTTTTTTTTTTTCGGTATTGTGAGCACAAATTATTCCAGGTCAGTAATTACAATTAATGCTTGCCTACTTACATATTTAGAAATGTTTATCAATGTCTAATCTAATTCAGTATATCCTTCCAAATTTTGAATAGAAAATTTAAGAAAATTAAAAAGCTTTGATATCTTACAAAATTCCTTTGGAAAGCATTAAAAGCCGTACTCTTTGCTCTATTCGACAACACCTTCGCTCAGGTACTTAACATCCTTCACATATTTAATCACGTAAAGGTAGCCCAAAATATTTGAAAATCCCACAACCCCCGCAACAATTAATATAGCAGGAGAACATGCCGAAAATTATTTACCCCCCAAAACCACGAACGAAGCTTAACCCTGCCTAATTTTTATGTTATTAATTTATTGATTTATAGCTCTGGTAATGAAGTAGGAAAACTAAATAATTTGCTTTTGTTTCATCCCCGACCTGTCCTATTATTTTTTGAATGTGGAAAGGTATTTGGCACGCTTTGCTTACATGTGTTTTGCATTAGCCAAGCAAAGCTTAATGTTCGGTGGTGGTATTTTTGGGATCGTTCGAGCGGCTCCTACATAAATCCTTTATTTTAGCATACGATTTAGCGACGCAATGCGAATCTCGACGAGCATCGTTGCGTCGACACACGATAGTTGGATGTCAGAGCAACGCAAGTGAGACCCATTCGGTGCCTCCCTCGCGACCAGACTCGCGGCAATCGGAGGCGAGCACAACCAGGCCCATGAAGCATACAATTTCACAGCATCAGCAACATCAGCAGCAACATCAGCAGCAGCAACAGCAGCATCAATGCACCGATCCACAGCATCCCACATTGAACGGCAGCAGCAGCAGCAGCAACGGCAGCAGCAATCTCCCATCCATGGAATCATGGACCAAAAATTCTCTTGATGAGAAGCAGTGGACGGAGAGGATAAGCGACAGGTTGTCGCTAACTCTGGAGGAGATCGTGCACATCCGGTCGGTTATGACGAAAGCGGAACTCGAAGGGCTTCCTGTGGGAATTAGGGTTAAGGAAGACGTTGAAAGGCGTAAAGTATGCTTCCTGTGTCTTCGAACTAGATTTAGTATTTTTGGCCCCTGGGGCATCCAGTGCAAGCTATGTCAGCGAACGGTCTGCTCAAAATGTTACAGCAAAGTAAGAGTTTTAGTACTTCATAAAAGTATATTATAAACTAACTGTTATATAAATGTCTGAAACAGATGAGAATACCAACAGAACACTTCAGAAATGTTCCTGTAGTTCTTCTTTCCCCGTCACTCATGAGCAGTCCTGTGAGCTCAAGCACACCCTCACCTTCGCATCATGCACACCTGTCGACAAGTTCTGCACACACAGGACCTTCTTCAATAGTGGATGAATCATTCCCGAAATCCCTGATGGAACGTTTACTTCGATCGGAGTCTAAGCGAAAGGTAAGACCAGATCCGCTCTTAACTAAGATTTTTATAACAAAACACAATTTAGTTTGAAAAGTATGTGAAAGCTGCTAATATGATTTTATTTTTGTTTTAATACTCGTATATATAATCAAATGGATCTTAATTTCAAGGACATTGAGCTATTTTCAAGACTTTAGAATAAGGGAATTTACCTTCGCAATATAATTTGTTTTTTTATATATTAATAAATTAACGTAAGTTTTTACACTCAGCTTATAGCCAAATAGTCGTTATTTTCGTCATGTCATTTTGAGGTACTTATTCGAATCCTTTGTTTAATTGTATACAAACTTGGTGAAGGATTTTAGCCCCGAAAGGGATTTTAATTTTGCAGCCACATTTATAAAACTTTTTGAAGGTAGATAGAGCAAACTTCGCCTAATGATATTTATTTAATTCAGGACAACTCTTTCTAATAAACAAAAAACTCTGTTTCCTTTTGAAGACTCGAAATACCGTGGGTAGCGCTCCTTCGTCCCCAAAGCACCAAAGATCTACTACAACAACGCCCCATCTCCAAATTGAGGCTACCCAGCAGCACATGACAAAATCCCTTCTGGGGACTTCGGACAATTCAAACGGCGTCTTCGGGACGAGCAACGGATACAACAAGGAGAACAACGGCACATCAATGGTTAACGGCACAGCGACGGCCTCAAACCGCAGTATTAGCCTCATGTCCAGGAGCATGGAGGGCCCCAAAAGTCTTCCCGTTCAGAGTCCTGCGCGGCCACATTCCAACAGCAGCACACTCGACAGAAAGTGAGTAAAATTTTCCAACAAAAATATTCCTGAAAAGCGACCTCATAAAATTGAATCAAGGAAGATTAGAAAATTCAATTTCCGGTTTAATAAATTCAAAGAGCTACGGCAAGGGTTTAATTTTAGAAATAAAAGTAAAAACCACTGCACTAAGAAAGCACAATGCTATTTTAAAATTTTCATAAAATAACTCTTCACAATCGGATTATGTAGATTTATGCACTTTCAGAAAATTCGTTGCATTGCAACAACCACAAGTTTTCTGTCCTCAGTTACATTTGAGAACTAGAGGATGTATACAAGATCTAAAAATACTTTACTTTTCACTTATATCTCCTATTTTATGAAATTGGGAACTAAGTGCATATTATTGTTAATTAATTTTAAAGATCAATAAATTCAAGAATGGTTTGGGTATTTTGTTCGTAGGACTATAGAAGGATTCATTCCCATGGGTTACAACAAACTTATCCTTCTAAAATTGTTGAAACCCAAAACAACTCATCAGTTGCTGAAATCAATCGTCGAAGTTTCTTCTAATGATAATTATATAATTTTTGTATTTTGTTTCCGCAGAAACAGATTTGCCCGCGCTTTTACTCTGTCGTCTTCAGCCCACCTGCCGGACCAAAAAGAGAACCTGCGGGGTGAACTGATGGCCGTTTGCAACGACTGCCGGAGTCTTGTCCTTGAAATAATTCGATCTTCCCGCCAGACAAGATCAACGGCCAGGAACAGAGCGCTCAAGAACCTGACCCTGGACCTGTCGCCGGTGTACAAGCGATGCTAGATGTGTCTCGTGCTGCGTTTTATCGTCCCCACCCCTCAAAATAATATCGATAATTATTACTATTTTGATGTAATGCGCGCGCATGTTATTTTCATTTTAAGTTATTTTAACCAACGAGTCATGCTGCTCCTGTCTGGATTGTATTTATTAAAGAAAATGATAAAGATAATGCGAAGAAACTCAAAATATTCTCACCACACATTTTCGCGGATGATATCGAACTCCTATAAAATAGGCGAAATGTTATATCTAATTTAACACACCCACATACAAACAAACTCACCTGTAAACCATTGGAGGAGGCGTTGCAAGAACTATTATTTTTCCATTTACTATTTTGGATCATTTAATTTTTCTATTTACGCAGTGTTGCTAGTTGTTTTCTTTTTGTTTTTGTAAGATCTAAATTTACTCATATTTAAGTCATCATTAAAAGCTATTAAAAAATTTAAACCATCCCGCCTTTCACTTACGTTTTTCTCAACATCCTTAAAATTTGATTCTAATTCTATTTTGTACCTTTTAGTTTATATTTTGAGATTGGATTTATTTGCATGACTTTAAACCTACATCTTCATCATGCAACCTGCGGAGTACACAAAAAAGGTTTGTTCCGATTTTATTTTTTAAATTAACAAATTTGGGTAAGTACATACAAAATCAACTTTGTTTTAAAATAAAAGGGCAAATCACTTCAGCTATTTAATTAATACTACACAAACAAAAGGGATTTGGGTAATTTAAGGCCAAGTAGTTAAAAACAGTTTGAAAAATAATTACTTTTGTGAGTGTTGTACGACATTGACACGTAATTAGAAACGGCAATTACAGAGCAAACCTTTTTCATAATCTCATGTGGGAAAGGTTCGCAGTGGAGCAAAATTATGATGTGGAGCTGTTGTTCTTGTCGTTCTTGGAAAAGTGTTGACCCCATTCTAAAGGTAAATGGATGAATCCAGCAAAATTACCTCCAAATCCCAAGTGATACTATAAAACAACATGGAGAAGGACATTTGCCTGCTCGTGAATTTTGCATCCTTACCCTTTATGAAATATGTTGTGTGTTTCTGACCTCTTTTCCGACTTTTTGAACCATAATTTTCTAGCATAAAAAACTTACTTTTGAATTGTCCTTTCTATGAGATAGAAGAGTTTCGTTTTCGATTTTGTAATCTCGCTTACGAAATCAGAATTAACGAAAGACGTAACCAAGTTATATTTGGAGGATGTAAAGAAAGTAAATTATAAACACCTAATTTCCTTGTGTAATGTTTGCAATTTTTAAAAATCCTTGTTGTCATAAATAAATTCTTCTTATTTTCTTCTACATTAATTTTAATACATAAATCCACGGCATTCCAAAATTCTTGAAAATCAATGTAAAATTACTAAGTATATTTGATAATTTCTCTTATTACTTAAATTTATAAATTAAGTCTTTTACACGTCCTGATTGCAGCAAAAACTTTCAAGGGAATCTTAAAATATATGATTTAAAAGGCTGTAAAATTAATACAATTTAACGTTTGGAATGATTTTATGTTCCGATTAAAATTTTGTATGTGTTTAAAATGTGCGCACTATTTATTTTTGGAAAATAATTATTTAAAAAATGTTAAAATATCCGGATTGTTACATTGGACAATTAATAATTCACCCGGATATTAAATTTATTTTTTGTTGCGGTAATTAAGTTGATTGAGGTAGTAAAACGAAGCAAAAATGATTTAAATATGATCGTGCGTGTTACTCCCCAATTATTTATTTTACTTACTAATCGATTTTTCGTAATGACCGAAAATATAATATATTACCGCTCTTTTAAATCGTAATCAAAAATAAAATTCCTGTAATATTGGACATTGTCGTTGAATTTTCATTAATTTAATTCATTTTGCAATAATAAATGTTCTACTTCTGTGACTTATTAAAGTCCAAAGGGACGTTAAAACGAAAGTACCCGAGCCCCGATTTTGTTCTTAAATGCAGGAAGGCCAAGCAGTAATTAATTGCAATCAATGATTTTAAAACATCCACAGCGAAGTACTTAGCAGTCGCAGGAGAAGAGCAATTCTCGGATTCCGCAGTCCTCGCAGATCAGGTTACTCGTAATCAGTGATCCGCTCTCCGGATGCGGGCGATCGGCTCGCAGCCTCCAGCTGGACCAGGAAGTGTCCGCGCCGGCTGTGGCGATCTCATCTCTTGACCGCCGCTCTGCGCTCCCCTCACTCGTCGCAGGATTTAAGCTAAGTACTTCGCACCTCACGGTCAGTTCCGGCTTTTAGTTGCTCTGTGGGGGTTCTGCTGTTCGGTCGGGGGTAAGTGGCCCGCGCCGCCGGTGGAGATGTTATGAATTTTTTGACCGATTTTTAATACTTGAGTTGTTCTGCGCACAATTTTCAAGTTCCGCGTGTGCCGGGATAAATTTAAAAGGAATAATAAATAATCTAAGTCATTGGAAGTGCTTTACTATTCCGTTTATGGTGTATTTAATTATTTTAATAACATTTGAAACATCATAAAAAATCGTAAGTAAATCCGTAAAGCTAAATTCGTAATTTTTTTAAACAAATTCTTCATAGTAAACAAATCCAACTCAAAATTCTGTTCCATTTCAATGTTTTGTTATCTTACTGAATAAGTTTAAAGTGCTCGGTTGAATTTTGAGTTATTTCATGTGTTATATATTTTAAAATACTTAAAATAAAATATAAGTGCTTTTTCTAAATAAAAAAAAAATTTTTATTTCAACATTATTATTATATTAAATTTAAATTAAATTTAAGTAAAGCGTTTTCCTTCCCTACTATTACCATTTAATCAGTGAAAACTAAAATGAGACTCGGAAGAATATTTCAATAAATACAAACTCTCAGATAAAGTACAGCCTCTTCGAATTGATTAAAAAAATAAGATTTTTGACTTGATGTAAAATAAATTGATAAATTCTTTCGTGGGCAGCATTATAAATTAAAAAAAGAAAAAAAATGAAAACATACAAAAAATGTGATAGCACTCAAAAATGTATCCTACTCTTAAACAAAAAACAATACTTAAGCAGTTACTGTGAACATTCTGATAATTGTCCTCGTCGAGTTGTGCACTTTCCACTTTTATTGAAAGTGCTGTTGAATATTGTAAAATGTAAATACCTTCTCGGTATATAATCAAATTGTTCTACCAATTGAATGCAGAACCATTTTATTCTACTATACAAAAACTAGTAAATTACTTAGTAACCACTAGTAAGAGGTGTGAATTGATGTACTGAAAAAACGGAAACGTTTACGAGTATTTTTAGAAGTTTTGGCATGAGAAAGTTGGATTTTTAGGATAGACATAGATAGGACTTCTTGCGATAATATTGTACTCTCAGATAACTAGGATAACTTACACTTATTTTACTTACAAATTTAAATTAAATGATGTATTATTGCTCTACCTTTGTATATATTTTCTATTTGCAAAAGCTGTTTTTTATCATTGAGTTTTTATATTCGAAGTAAATACCTTATATTTAGTATGCAGTTACAGGTACACAATGTATTTCAGTATCTTTTCGTAGCTCCCAAATTCTAATTGAAATGGAAAACAAATGTTTCATGGAAGAAAAAAGTGTATTTATTCAACAAAATTAGTTGTTTTATTATCCTTCTTGTCTCTTTACAAAAGATTTGACTAGTAATTAATTAAAATAATTACACAAAACATTGAGAATATCCATATATTTATTCTTTTCGCTCAGCAGTAACCGTACAAAATACGAAAACAATTTCAAATCCATTTCACATCGCAAACATAAAATCCAACACAAGAATGCTAACAATTTTAGCACGTTAAAATTTTTCAATTACAGTAAGTACTTCACATACATGTCTTTATAAAATATGTGAGGGAATTTAAATCTTAGTGCTTCTGCTTGGTCGGTGGTTCATCGTCTTCCTTGTCAACATCTCGACGTTTTCTGTTGCCTCGATGTTTGCCTTGGTTGTTTCGCCTTATTTTCATTTGTTCCACAGCTTTCTTCAAAAATTCAACTTCCTCTTCTTCTGAAAGTGTGCGGAATTCGAGTTCAGCACCATCTTCCAATTTGACCTGTAAGTAAAGGAAAGTTAAACCCTCATTTCATACTGTTGTTATTTAGCTTCATATTTGACAACCAATAACTTTTCTTATATGAAAAGTTAACTAATTTGTTAGAATTGTTACTTCTGTAAAATCAGACTGAATCGACTCACAATCCCTTGAAGCTTTTTTTATATTGGAATTCGACTCTAAATTTGGATACTTCACACATACTAAATATCGCTTGAAAGCAAATCCCAAATTTTTCCATAAAATACAGACGATATATTTGAATTCTAAAATATTGTAGTTTTTTAAATTTACCTTTTTATCGTCCAATTTTTCCAAAAGTTGTTTAGCTGCATTCTCTGTAGTTAAGCGCAAATATCCACTCTTCTCTCCCTTTTTGTATTCAACGAAAGCAATTTCAGTTTCAACCTCAGCAACGAATTTTGCTAAGGACTCACGAATAGATTCGCGACTCGTGTTTTCATCGCATCCTTCAAAATGCAAAATGGCACCTTTTGGAAGCTCAATTTTGTCTTCCTCCTTAACTTTCTTATTTTTCTTCTTGGAGCTCCGCTCCTCACTGTGCTTCTGTTCAAAATACTTCTCCTGCCACAGTCTGATTAGGTCGCGATCCTTGTACTGGACCTAATTTCGAATTAGTATGTTAGAAATTGTTTTAATTAAGTACATTTTAAGGAACTAACCTTCTCTTTGTTGACGAAAGCCTCGCACTGGTCCTTTTTAACGAAGGTTACAAAAACGCTTCCCTTAAATTTGTAAGTCTTCGTCGCTTTGTCGGAGTATTTTCGCATTATGATGTTGGCGACCTTCTCGAACGGATTGAAAAATTCGATTAGGTCTGACATTTCTGTGTCCAATGGGAACCCCTTCACATACGCGGTACGTGATGCAATTTCTTTGCGGCGCTCCTCGTTATGCTCTGGAATTGGCTTTTCCGGGTGCCGCCTAATTTTCGTCTTGTCCTCGCTGATTTCAACGAGGCCCTCTTCGGATTTCATAAGCGCGTTTGCGATGACCTCAATGTCTGTGCTGAGCGCGGCCAAGCGCTTGAACGTCAGCAAAACAGTGAAGGGGACCCATCCGTCCTCATCCTTGCCGACTTGCTCGAGCAGGAATTTATCCCGGCGAAGATTAGCATCGCCGAAATAGTACTCAACCTGCCGGATAATGTCGCTCTCAAGTTTTGAGGTGCCCGATTTTTCCGGTGAAGAATCCGATGAGGCGTCGTCAGTTTTTGGAGTCTCCTCTGCCTTCGTGGTGACTTCCTTTTCTAGATCTGACTTGACATCAACTGGCTTTGCGTCGCCAGCACCAATTTCCTCAGTCTTTTTCGCTCCTTCAGCCATATTCTATAATTGTTAAAGTGGTGAAAAATTGTGGTCAGAACTAAGCCGCAGATTTTTGAGGTTATGTTCTTGTAGGGGGCATACGCAGATTGGCAGTGCGCGGTAAATCGTTGAAGTGAGAGATTCTGTGCCAACAAATTGTGTTTCAACTTACCTAAGTATGAAATACTTTCTGTTCAGCAACTAGTTACACTACACCTCTATTTAGAGCACGTGTCCTCCGCAATCGATTTCTTTTTAACGAACTGCTACAGCCACACAACCGCAACCGGCTTGAATCACTTCTTCTGCCTCTGGCCTGAGTCTTGACCACTGATATACAGAAATGGACCACCAAATGTGCTCTTTTGACAGTTCTCACTGAAGAAGACTTCAGACGTAGGGATCATGCGAGAAAGACGCGTTCAAAGGCGGCAAATTTAAAAATTGTATTTATTATTACTTTCACCCTGCGCGCTTAAATATTATTCGCGAACGTAGCATAAAATCCTAAATATTGTAGTGATATTTTTGGTATAAAACATTTTCCAATGAAAAATTCTCATCAAATTTATTTAGGTTTTATCCTCGGATAAGGAGAAAAATTATTAAATTCTGAAAATTTCCCGTTTTTCTTCCATTGCCTTTTCCAGTCGGTCTAGTGTCTTGTGTCAAATTTTTAGTTTAGGTTTTAAAGTTCTCAGCTCTTCAGTGTTTTGCCTTTTCACCCGTCTTAATAATTTGCAGAAATGGCCCATAATCCTTTAGATAAAATCCACGCATTGGACGCTATAGAAAAGGAGGTTATAATGTGTCTTCAGAGTGCAGGTAAAACTTTTAATTTTAAGTCTTGTAAGTGCAGAGTTTACTGTAAAAATTACAAGCGCAGTGAAGATGAGATTGAAATGAAAACGAACTAAAGCACTTAAGTTTAAAATTATTTAACTTAGAAGATAATTTTAAAAAGCATTTTGAAGAAGGGTGGTATATAATACCATTCTAAAAAATCTCAGAGTTTTGATGTGATGGTAACGGATAGTAATAACATTGCTTCAATTATAAATTAATCAAATTTAAATTATTTTCTTTGCGCTCAAAAGATTCAATTCCAAATATAAAAACCAACAACTAATAATCCACCCCAACTCGTTTCAGGGCAAGCACTCTCAGAGCTCGGCAAGGACAAGCCCAGCCAAAAAGCAGCTGAGAACCACACACAACAATTTCTGAAATCTCTTTCAACAGTCGAATCCAAACTCAGCGAACAAATAAATTATTTGACTCAAGTATCAACAGGTCAACCTCACGAAGGATCAGGCTACGCCTCGGCGAAGGTCCTCCAAATGGCGTGGCACAGGATCCACCACGCCCGATCACGGGTCAGGGAATTAGAAGAGTCGAAGGCGAAGTACACCCAGGTAGCAGTCGCCAGGCAACAGCAACAAATGAGCAGATCATCTGAATTTTTCAACTAATTTATTTATTCACATTGTATTTTGTACGTTTAAATAATCTAAGACGGCTGTTTGCTACCAATTCCGAAGAAGTTGTTTTCTACCACGTACCTCACGCACTGCAGGAGCACGTTCCGCTCGTGTCTGATGTCGGGTTCCAGCAGTTTTTCAAGCATCGTATTTTGGCGGGACGTTTTCAGCTTAGAATAGTTTAAAAGGGTTTTCTTGGGTTCTTTTATCTTCGGATGCGCTTCGATTTCTTCGGGGTTATTCATCCGCTTTCGCCGCGTACGCTTTTTAGAACTGTGAGCAGTTGTGGGCTTCGGTTGGACCAATGGTGCTTCCTCCTTTTCCTCTTCGAGGTTTTCCTTAACCTTTTTTGCTGGAATTTCTTCAGGCATTTCATCGTCGCTTGAAGCAACTTTTGTCGGGGTCGTACAAGTTTTAGAGTCAGGGTGAGCAACTGGTGTCCGTTGCAGCGATTCTTCTTCACAATTTTCTTTTATTATTTTTACAGGAATCTCTTGAGGCATTTCCTCGTCATTTGATGCATTTTCTGCTGGGTGTTGATAAGCAGAGTTATCGTCTTTATGTAATTCAGTTTCTTCCAGTTTAAGCAGTTTAGTTAAATTTTCCTTTTCTGTATTTTGCTGTTCGCAGATTTCTTCGTCAGTCTCTTCATCAGTGGTATCGTCGTCGGAGCCGTACATACCCAAAAGGTTGACAAGTGGATTAACCTTAACAGGCTTTATCTTTGGGCGAATATATTCCTCTAAAAGGGACGTACCTTTAAAAAGTGGCAATTTCCCATTGAAAAATTGATCTTCAGCCTTTGTTTCCGCCTCCACAGTTTCTTTTTTAATATTTTTCGGTGCCACCTTTACCGGTGGTGGGACCTCTTTCTTTTTGATTTTATTTGAATTCCCCCTAGGCTTCCTTAACACGATTCTCCGATCTGGTCCCTGACTCTGGTTATTTATGCGCCTCCTAACTTCCGGCTTACCAAATCGACTTTTCGTCTTTTCAATTTTCTCCCCGCGCTGCAATTTGGCCTCCTGGATCTTTCTCCGGAGCTCAATATTTGCGTTGGTTGGATACTTCTTTTTTCTGTCCGCCCGCCACTTTAATATTTCTTCCGGTGTACTCATTTTCTTAATTTTATTGTACAGGCCATTGTTGTGGGTGGCTTCCAGGTGAACCGCAAGGGCTGTGGGGCTCCCGAAAAAGGAACAACCGTCGATTCCGCAAATCTTGTGCTCGATTTTATGCTTATCAAGCTCTTCCCCAGAAGGGAAGCTTACGTCGCAAACATCGCACCAAGTCTCTTCTTCAGCCTGAAAAGAGTTTCTTTACTAAAAGTAAATAAAAAGAAAATCGGGGACTACTTTGTGGGGTTTCTTCTTGTACTCTGGTAAATACTTTGGCGGGATTGTCGGGCCCCGTGGTCCATACATCGGAGGAGGCTGCATAGAGCTCGGCATCAGCATTCCTTCTGGCGAGGAAAAGTGTGGGGTTTCCGTTTTTTGGAGCCCATTCCGCTGCTTTTGCACGTAAGGCTTTGGAGCAGCGAATTCGTCCTTGGTCTTCTCGGGAGATGTGATTATCCGTGGAATTCCTGAGCCCACTAGCCCAGGCATTAATATTATGTTATCTGATTTTTCATAGCTAATACTACTTTTCAATTCACTCTCTTTGGTTAAAAACTTCGGGGACGGCAATTTCTTGTCCATTTCCAATTGTTTACGTTTTAAGTTGAGACCCGGTTGTCAAAAACACGTGTGTCGTACTGGAAAGTGTAGTTTATAATATTACCATACAAAAACGAGAATTTCCCTTTTTAAAAATTTATTGAAAATAATAATTAAAGGAACAAATTTACAAAATATCATACTTTTATTCTTCAAACTGGTGTTTAGATATTATTTATTATAAACGAAACATATTTTCTTAGATTTCAAATAAAAAATCTTCTTGACGACTCGACTTCCCTCCAACGGTTGTTTCCTCAACAAGTTTCCAAGAAAATATTTCATCACTTCCAAAAGTCAAAAGGAAAGTTTCTTGAGACCAGTCAGTTTATTTTAAGATCTCGTCCCATTTCGGGGTTTGGACGCAGTGCCTTTTTAAGATTAAAAGAAAGTTTCTCACTAAACCGATTCAAAAAATACCGCGATATCTCGTAATTTATTAAAATCCGAATAATGCCCGTCAAAACGATAAAAACCGTGCTCGAGTGCAATCAGTGACAAGTGCAGGCGGATTAAAATTTAAAGTGAAAAAGATTCTTTTTTGTGGTCACCCGTTTCATCAAGAGTCAACATAAACAAGAGAGGAGCCCCAGCCCGACGTCGTCGTCAGCGGAACGGAGGAGTGGGTACGTGCGCCTTCTTGGGGCGAGAAAAAACCGTCCTCAAAATTCAGGCGGAATACACCACTTTGTAGTTGCACGAAGAAAATGTGATGTTTATGAGCTTTTAAAAATTTATTTTTAAACTGTTCGGCCTGGTCGCCTTTTGACGATTTTTCGGCTTCTGAGGGGCGACATGTTTAGCCTGTGATCTGGTCTTGGCCTGGGTCTCATCGGGGTCCAGCAGTTAGAAGCCGCTTTTGACCTGTCGTCGTAAATCTCTCTAAGTTTCTAAATCTACCTTAAAAGGCGAGACTTTGGGGACTCCAACACTCTTGGCGCTAAGTTGAGCTAAGTAAGATCTGAGGGGGCCACGAAAAACCACTTCCGAGTGGATGCAAGGCCGAAATGCTTAGGTGTGGTTAAATTTGTATCTCCGCTTTAATTGCAAGAATTTAGTCAGTAAATTGGGAGAGAAGATCAACTCCACTTGTAGATTCACATAAGGAATGTGGTTGAATCCAAAGTACACTAAAAAGAGATGTTGCAGCTGCTTGTACTTTTTTATAAGATATTTTTATTCCGACAGAAGACCCACCTGAGAATTATGTCTTTTACTTCGAAGGCGATGAACGTCTGATACATGCACATCATCGAGATTCTCAATTGAAGACGACGACGACGAAGCGCAAAAAGAAAAACAAACGATGATTTGTAGGCAGCGTGGACTCAAGAAGCATTGAAATTTAATAATCTGCAATGGTTCAAGGAGCAAGAATGATATGCAAATATTTGCCACTTCGTAATCCTTTTGTAGTATAAGAACTTGGAACGCTCCATGAGGTTTCAGAATTCATAAACCAGCCCAAAAAAAAAGTCGTAAGCAAAGAAGGGATGATCCGTGCCCTAAAATCTTGGTAGCCAAAACAAATTTTCCATATACTTGTTTATGTATAATATTACGCAATTGAATCAATAATAAAAATATAAAATGAAGCAGGAAAGAATATTACTCTCTTTTTATATATCCAAGATATTTTATTTCGAGATTAAGTTTTAGACTGTTTTCTCTCTAAAAGTGCTGTTTAAATGGTAATTTACTGTTTTGAGTTAATACATTCTTTACTTTTATATGTACGTTTGTTTATCATAAATGAGGCTAATAAAGTAGCTCATTTTTCGACCGGTTTGGGTATAAAGAAATTTGGACTACGGACAAATTTTAAAACTCTTGCAATTACGATTAAGGTTACATCAATACGAGAAAATGTATTTGCTTTCAACAAAATAGAAGCTCTAAAAAGTATAATGTAATTTTCTCAAGATTTTACTTGATGTTGTAAGTTGTTCTCTTCTCTTTGAGAAACTGTAGCTAATTTAATTCCGTAAACAAAATTTAAATTGAACGAGATGATTGAGGTGGAATAGAAGAAATAAATATTATAATAAACTCCAAACCGAAATTCAAGTTCTACATAAACTAAAACCGACGTTTTCAATTTGATGTACGAGTACAAGATAGATACAAGTTGTATATCTCAAGAAGAAACATTCACAACGGTTTTACCCGCAAACTCATGAAGACATTTCCCAGAAGTTTAATCAATCACCAGAGCATCACCTCAACTTAAAGTCTTCAATTTGCTCGGTAATCTAATTAAAAGTGGCTTTGACTAATGTATTTTATGGTCCTCCAACGTACTCGTAAACCGCAGTAATTTATTAGTAAATAAAAATAATTTCACTTTCAAAGACCTAATAGACTAATATCTGTGGGCTTTAATTTGTCAGGCTGCTCGTTTTATGAATTCATGATTTCCTTGAAACCGCGGTTTCAGTAGATACACGTCTTCAAAAGTATGCTCGGGTGCACATGCAGCGGGAGATCATTCGAGCCCCAAAGGCCCACGGTGCTTTTTTAATCGCGGCCGCGGTTGGCGCTCCCACGGCCATCGCCCATTAGAACGCGGAGAATTTTTCCGTCTTAGAAGAAAGCGATTCGATGGACAAATCGAACCCATAACTCAAAAAACTGAGGCACCCACACTCGGAGGCATCTGTGTCTCGTCTGGTGAATGGGCATTAATTGTGTGTCTACTTCGTGTCCATCGCCCTGGTCCACTTGAGATTTGTTGCAGACTGCGCTGGTGAAGGTGGGAAACCCAAAAAATATTGGCACTAAAATGTGGATTTTTGTGCACATTAATAAAAGTAAAAAGATGGATTCCGCGGAATTTTCGAATTTTTATTTTTGATTTTTTTTTAAAGCTATCCGAGTGAGAAAACGCTCTGGTTTAATTAATGGTGTCAAAATGCCAGCAGTAATTTTTGGGAAGATACTTGGTGTTTACTTGAGCAATTTCATTGGATTTCAGCAAAAATATGAAGATTTAAGAGCATTTTCGCAGCAGGAGATGACTGTTTTATTGGCAAAATCATTTTGTATATAAAAACAAGTTTTCTCTTTTGAATAAAAAATAAAAATTTAATGTAATTTGCTGGATTTCAGATATTAGGTGACTGAAATCAATTATGCTATTATAATTTATGTTTCCTGCTTTGGTTGTTAAACATTTTTCTGTTTAGGTAAATGTTGTAAACTGTGGCTTTTCTTTATTTCATATTGACCACTTGGACTTCCTTCCTTTCTTGTTTATTCTGACTAATCTCGTAAAATACAAAGTTCGCTGTATCAGCCATGAACTTGTAAATTTGAATTAATTGCTCATTAAAACCGTTTAAGACAATTAATTATTCCCGAAAGCAATCAGATTGCGCTAACATAAAACTTATCTCATTCTGTCGAAAATCTGATGCTATTGACGGAAAGTGAAAATATTGGGCCTATGAATAAATGACTAAGAGCACCAAAGATCTGCAGTAAGGAGCTTACAAAGCGATACAGATTTGTTGCTATTTTTACGTCCGGAAACAACAAAGCGTACGCCTGGCTGCCGTTTTGCTACTTGAGAATGTTCTTCAACGCAATTTTACGGTCTAATAAAACAGCGGATTACGATAAAGCTTAAGTGGATGGAATTATTTTGGTGTGCGTTTTTGTGTAAATTTTGTGCACGCACTTGACAATGCATACGGCTTGAAAGAGTCGTTATTAAATTTTATGGAATGCACTTGCACTGGTCTGGTTTTGTCGAGGTTAAGGACTTTGAAAACCCTTCAAATGTCGTAAAAATATAAAGTATAATTATTCTTGGAGTATATGTACTAGAAGCAAGATTAGCAACCTTCGCCTTTGTAAATTTTGCATAAATTGAAAAGAACTTTATTAAAAAAATTAACCTGTTCGTTATAAACAAACTAAGCCATTATGAAAATATTAAATTTTGGTATCTTCGAATAAACTTGTTTAAATTGAAAGATTATATTACATTTGGATTAAGTGTTAGGATTCTCTGTCGCTCTGTGTTATAAGATTCTTTCATTTTCATCTAAAGAAAAACTATATTTTTCTAAAGTCATGTTCTTAAGGTGTATAAAATGCACTGTCTACTCCCTTATTAGCTAATTGTTCATCAATCCAGGGTCTTAATTTTGCCACATTTGCGTAAACAGCAGGTATTAGATCACCACAACCGATACCCCAAGAAACGATGCCGGCTTGGTAGTATCTATCTTGTGTCCCAGGAATTGGGCAAACTAAGGGTGAGCCTCCATCTCCTTTGCAAGTGTCTTTTCCTTCCTCACCGCCAGCACAGATGAAAGAATCATGCAACTCGAAGTAATTTCCCAATCGTGTATTACGTAATTTCGCTTGGCAAGTATCGCTGGGAACAATTGGTAGCTCAATTTTCTTCAAAATTACTTGATATTTCCCAGCTTGTCCGAATGTGTCTTTTCCCCAACCAGTAGCAAAGCAACGAAGATTATTAAAGTTGGCAGTTGCGGGTGGAAGGCAAATAGGTTTTACAATTTCATTTATTTCGAAAGGTGCATCTAAGATCAATAGGGCGGCATTGTTGAAAAGAGCTCCAGGATAGTAGTAGGGATGGACTATCACTTCAACAACGTTGCGATCTTGATCTGGAAAAAGCTCTGCTCTGGTTTGAGTGTCCCATTCTCCAGCACGAACCTTTAGAGTTTTCGGAGCCTTTCCATCAACGCAATGAGCCGCAGTCAGTACAACCCCCGGGCTAATTATAGAGGCCCCGCATTGGTAAAAGTGGAACAGTTGTTTTCCAACTTGCTCTTCTCTCAAAATAGCCACCATCCATGGGAACTCTCCATACTGAGATTCTTGATCTTTATCACCCGTGATCTTGAAACCAACTCCGTTTATATTTCGGAATCCACAACCCTCTGGTGTTTCCTTAGGTTGAATTATGGGGTCAACTATCTAAAATGGAAATGCAAAATTATACTGCAATTGATCTGTTATTACAAAGCAGCTCACCTTATCACTAATAGAACAACATTGTTCTAGAAAAAAACACTGAGGAGTTGTCTCGGCATCAAAACGAATATCAATTATCGTCTCTCCATGAGTGATAATCTTGCCATCATTGCAAAGGTATAGTGGAACACAATCACTTCCCGGGGGACACCCTGTAAGTGTGATATTAGGGCTCGGCCTTGGATCGACACTTGGCTCCTGTGTGGTGGTGTGATCTCCAAAAACTTCATTTAACAAATCATCGATAGTTTGAGTTTGAGCTGTTGCAAGACATACAAGGCAAACCACCAAAAGTCTCATTGTTTGACTCGAATTTGAAATAGTTATTGAATACAAAAACTTTAAGCAATTTGGAATCCCATGAATGTATTAATCGTAAAATACGTATCCTTTGGACACCAAGAAATTCTCACAAAATCAAAATTAACAATTGAAAACGATTACGAAACGCACTCTTTTACCGGTGAATTAGAAATTAAATTGGAAGAAACTACGAAGAAAATTGTTATTCGATGAACAAGCTGCGTTACTATATTAAACACTGACTGGATTTAAATTAATTTTAAAGAGCTTACTACACCATTTATAAAGTGTTTTCCCACTTATCAGTAGCTTAGAGATAATCCAAGACTATGTTGTTTCTGCAAATTTCCAAGCAATTAAAAGATCAAAAAGATCTTTATAAAAAATTAATGACTTATATATGTATATACTATTCATTGAATAATTCATATACTTGTGATTGAATCGAATTGATCAGGTGTAGTTCTATTCAGGCCACGTGGAATTACATATTTTATTTATTAAATACTCTGTAAAAATGCTACCCAGAACTATTTGAGAAATTTGTTTATATTAATCATTTCAAAGTCTTGCAATTATTGGTTTGTTGAATGTATTAAGCAATCTACATAAAATTATGTGCAATACATATTATGTAATTTATAGATAAGAAGTACTCGTAATATTTATTATTAAATATTAAGTATATTTTTAAACTGAAGAAAGCGAAGCGAAGAGACTCATAATTCCATATCAATAATTTAATTTTCCGTCAATGTGTTCGTACTCGAAAAAACTATTTATATTTTTAAAAGATAACTAGTCGAAGTTCTAAAATGTACCTTAGCCTTATTTTCCGTACATGCGAGTTTTATGAGGGTACGGAATTAGAGCTCAGATTTTTTGCTACTGTTTTATAGGCGTCGATTGTATATAAATAGATCGCCTATATTGTTTCTTGGAAAATTAGTTCTCAGATATTGTCCGACATTACATCAACGGTGTTTTTGAAAATGTTGTCAACACCGGAAATAAAAATTCTTTGAATTCTAAAATATTTTGATGAAGCACTGTTGCGTACTTCCTGCCTTCGTCGTGCTAGATCAAAAGAAGAAGCTATACTCGACCTGTTGAGGCATATTTAGAAAGCAGTGATTAATCAGTTTGGGAATATTTCTATAGTATAAAACAATATATTACGCATGGTGGCGCACAAAAACATACTATTTTTTTTTTACATATTAAAAGAATTGCAGCGGAAGAGCAAAACAAAAGGAGAAAATCCAAGTTGCCAAACATATCTTTGGATGATCGCCAGAAAAACGACGACCACGGCATCGTTGTCAACCGCGAAAAGTTGAGAGAGCACCGATGAAATAAAAATTTTCGCCAAATATTCTTGGTCGAAGTGTGTCAGCTCTTGCTTAAGACATTCGCGTTCAAATTCTTGAAGTTCAAGATATTCGCGGCGTCTTTTCTCTTTTCGGATCTTGACTAGTACACTCGATCATTGCGCGAAACGAATGGACGGCGTGAAATTATTTTCGGCAGGAGTCAAACTTTGAGTCGCAACTTTGCCCAAGCCGGTTGGTTGGTTATCTGAATGGAACGGAATGAAGCGGTTTGCATACGCAAGGACATTATTTTCTGCCACTGATAACTAGGGCAGAATGTCGTCGGTCAATGCTTGTTTTTCGATTCGCATGTTTTCGATGCGTGCGTGACTGCTCCAATTTCTTTCACACGGTGGACTCTTCCGTCGAACTCAAAAATAAGGTTGTCGGCTCAAGTCCAAATATTTGTGTCAAAACCATAAAGCGAGGTGATTTCGGTCTGCCTTTTTTCGTGTAACTTACAGTGAACTTGAGTGTAAATTTTGATGGGAGAGTTCGTTCATGAATTTTACGCTTACCACAGTACGTACAAAGTGGCGGAACTGCCAACACTCGTTACCAAAATAAAAGACGCGTCCCATGAGGTCACTGTTTCTTAGTGAATGATCGTGAAATCAGAAAATGTTTATTTTTACACAGTAATGTGTGCTCCAAGGCAGGATTTTTATACTTTACCTGTTTAAAGTGAGAATTTTTTTTTTTGCAGTAGTTTTAAGCTATACGAGAAACTAGCTTAGGTCAACGTTTTCTTACAATCATTAAAAATAACCTAAGGCATGTATTTCTTTTCTTTTTTGAGCTATACTACACGTTTTTCGCGGGGATAATCTTTGAACATTGGCTCAAATACCATTGCGACTATATCTGCATTTTTCCGGTTTTGAGTCTTTGTATACGGATATTTTTAATTTTGCCAAGCATTGGCTTATTTAAAGTCGTCTAAGATGTTATCTTAAGGAATATTTTAACGCAAACGGGGGAAGGAATGTTTTATTAAATCACAAAATTATTTGGTGTTAATGAAACATGGAACGCCACCTTAAAAAACTTTATGAACCCAAAATTTAAGGGCCTCTAAAACTACACTCTACATAACACCATTTTTTAGTTTAGCAGATGTTGGAAAATTAGTACAAATAAAATTTGGAATTGCAAAGCTAATTTTAATATAAATTTTAAAGCATCTGGTTTCAAAAATGCGTCAACATTACACAAAAATAAACAAAATATAATAAAATATTAGACAACAACCAAATTGTGTTGCGTATACTACAGGCAATTTTTTAAATATTAATTTTTGTCGTTTCATTGAAAGGATTTAGTATAGCATCTGGCATAAAGTTGCATGCTTGTTGCTGTTTTTTATTTTGTGAATGACTCAATTGTGCTGTAAATAGTATCCAAAATGTTTTTGAATTATTATATGCGTATGCACAATAATTTTTCTATAAACAATCAGTGTTTCATAACAACTACAGAAAATTCGTAAAGTTCGTACTGGTATTTACTACTTTATTCTATTTTTAAACACTACATTTGCGACGCATTTGTAGTTTTTATATAGAACACATGATGAACGTGTTTTTTAATTCGGCATGTACATATTCATATTAAAAGACTTTTTATTTTACACTACCTATCGATTTTTTGTTATTGAAACATTTGGATACATTTTAGGAGCAATGAATGTGAGTTTCTTTTTTCGGACTTAATACCACGAAAATCTATAAACCAAGACCGAATTCATATAATTCATAAGTGAAATAGGAATTTTTATGCTGCATCACGAGAGGCAATACAATTCCCCCTGGCTTTTTATTGGATTGCCCATTTTTATTGTACTCAGCAGCTTTATTTTTATATCTTGTATACAATGTTCCTGAAGCCTTTAACGAAAACCTTCTTCATGGGACATTTTTAAATTATTTTCAGAGAAGTTTCGGATACAAAGTTGGCTACTTGATGCTTTCTTGAGAATTGACACCTGAATATTTTAGTGGTTTTAAAACTCAAAGTAATGGGATTTCGAATGATAAATGTTATGGCATTTTTTTAGCGTTGTGCAGTTTTCAGGAACATTTTCTGAGGGGTGAAAAGTATTTTGATGTAGTTGTCTACAGGTCTCAAGAAGCCTTTAAAATTAGTTAAAATTTTTCTCATATTTATCTTAACTCGAAATGCGCAAATGCAAAGTTTTTCTTTATTAAACATGTAAAATGAAAATAAATAAAGTGCACCGGAAATTTTGTGCATTGCATTCATTAACTCTTTGTAATTTAGTTACAAATTTTAATAAAAGTTATCGTTTCCCAAAAGCACAAACTTATGATTACATATTCTAAAACATGTATCAATAAGGATTCGTTTTTTTAAAGTTTTGTTACGAAGTTCTAAAAATTAGGTTTCTTTCTAAATTATACTATACATATACAGATTGGGATTTCTAAACTGAAATATGTAATTTATTTTTAATCCTTATTTCTTTGAAAATTGCCTCTTTTCAGAAGATTAGACACCTCTAACTCAATGAGATGGAACAGCCGTACATAGTTCAAGCAGAATATTCCTTTCGAGGAGGAAACAATGACGAGTTATGCTTCAAAAAGGGCGACATAATCACAGTCACACAACGGGAAGAGGGCGGATGGTGGGAGGGAACCCTTGGCGATAAGACTGGCTGGTTTCCTAGCAACTACGTTAAGGAGTATAAGGCGCCCCTCCCACTATCAGAAACCATACGTCCACCAGAAGAAATTCAAGAATATCGCTCCGTAGTTTTTAGAGATCTGTTGGATAGTGAGAGAGCGCATGTTGCCGAATTACAGGGACTTTTGGAAAATTTTTTAGAACCCCTACAAACGAGTCAAATGTAAGATAGTTATAGTAATAGTAGTTAATTTTTAACATAATCTATAATTTGAACAGATTGACGTTAGATGAATACGCACAATTGATGTGTAATTTTACTGAGGTTGTGCAAACACATGAAGAACTTCTTCGGAGCCTAGAGGATTGTAATGATCGTGTTGGAAAATTATTTTTAACGAAAGCACCAATCATGAAAACCGTTCATCAGGCCTACTGTGCTGCTCACCCAAGAGCAATTGTGATTTTAGACAAATTTAAGTAAATATATTTTATTTTATTTGGTTTTATAGAATTTTAAAAACAGTCAATTTTATTTAGAGATGATCTCGAAAACTTCATGGAGAGACAAGGAGCTGCTTCACCTGGCCTACTAGTTCTAACTACGGGTCTTTCGAAACCATTTAGAAGGTTGGATAAGTATTCGGCAATGTTACAAGAACTAGAACGACACATGGAGAGCAGTCATCCTGACCGAGGAGATACTCAGAGAAGTGTTGCAGTTTATAAAGATATTGCGGTAAGGCAAAAATGTGTAATTTTAATAAAGTGTCCTATTATTTTAACATTATATTTCTTCTAGGCTACGTGTGCTGCGACTAGGAGACAAAAAGAATTGGAACTGCAGGTATTAACAGGCCCAGTACGTGGTTGGCAGGGTCAGGAACTTAGTACATTAGGTTTGTATTTTTAACCTCTTGTAGGAATCAATAAAAGCATATGTACATAAAAACACGAAGAACTACTTCATTTTATTTAAATTCAATTCTAGGTGATATCATCCACATGGGGAGCGTTGCAGTTGGCCCCGATCATCGAGACAGGTATTTTGTCCTGTTCCCCCAAACACTTCTTATACTAAGTGTTAGCCAAAGAATGAGTGCTTTTATATACGAGGTAAGAAAAATAACAATAATATAAGTATTTATTTATATTATTTCTTTTAGGGTAAACTGCCGCTTACTGGCATTATGGTAAATCGACTAGAGGATACAGATACTATAAAAAATGCTTTTGAAATCAATGGACCCCTAATAGAAAAAATAGTTGCAGTGTGCCAAGGCCCTAATGAGGCAAACAAGTGGGTTGACCTACTTACGTCCGCAAATCCATCGCTTCCTATAAATATAAAACGTAACGTTAGTGCTTCAGCTATAAGTGGTCCTCAGCCTCCATCACATGTAAGTAAATAATTTTTACTATCCTTAATATAAAGCGGTCTTTAATTGAGGGAATTTCCTTTTGATGAAACATTTAGTCATCGTATTTCCTTGACACACGCGGTTACTGTGCACGTTTCTCATTATGCGCATACAATTTACAACCAACCACTTTTCGAGCAACTCTCCCACCGAAATATTATCCTCCAACAGCACCGTATACAAATTTAAGCGCCCATTTTAAAAGCCTTTATCGAGAAGGAAAATTAACAAAATTTATTGTGAAAGCGTTGTTATATCCTGAGGCTAGAAGAAAAGTTGAGACATCCAAAGTCGTCTTTCGAAGGAGACACAAGGCCGTTGTGAGGATGTTAAGGAAAAACTCCGCATCTAGTGATAAACAATTATCCCGGCAAGATGCTTTTGAATTGCCCACCGATTCCGAAAGTGAAGATGGCTCGTGTGATAGTAACCCATTTGATTACATTAAGTTTTATACAGGAAAGAAAAAGAGTATTGATGAACATCGTACAGAGTACGAGACATTTATAGATTATGGTGAGGATTGTGATACGATCAAGCCGAATTTTGCAGAAGATAAACGAGAATCTAGTAAAGAAAATTCAAAGCTTTCAGAAATTTCTAAACAAAATTCGAACCAGAAGGATTCACTCGTGATATGTTCAAAGGCTGTGAGAGTATTTGATAGAAAATCATCTAGTGAAAGTGTTGTCCATACTTCCACTGCCCGTCTAAATTTGGGAGAAATAAAACCGCAGATGTCTGAAAATTCTCATATATCTTCATTCGGTGCTCGGATATCTGGCAATTACATGGCATGCGAAAATTTAGCAAATATGAACGATGAAATTCGAATTAAGAACACTAAACCGAAACCTCATTTGGTAGATGAGCGGCACAGCATGCCAACGCTATTTGTTGGAAATCGTTTCAATAAATCAGATGTGACTGCGGTTTATATTCCCTCTTGGAAGGATCGTGGTGATATTCAAAAGCAAAATTCTTCGTCTATTACTGGCAAAATCGATGATACCCAGCGATTAAGTGATTGCGAAGAGAATGACAACGACGACTCTATAGCTACGCATTCCAGTTCAATTGATCTTCCTGCTATTATTCCTGCTCCAGATCAGATTCAAGCCGAAATACTTTATAATCTGGAGGGCGATATCATTCGTCCTCCAAGTATGTTTGATTCAGAGTTGGAGCCGCTTAAATTAAGCCTATCACGAGAAGCGTCTCCTTTTAAGAAACATTCTATTGATTCTGACAAAAATTTGGTGACTAAGGAGGACCAAGGTGTTGTTAGAAGAAATTCTGTTGGTCCTCGAAGAGGATCAGTCAGACGTTGTATAAGTTATCAATATGTCCAACTTGGAAAAAACAACAGCGATGATACTAAATCAGAAAGTGGAAAATTGGAAAAGAGGCCATCTACAAAATGCAAATGTTGCGAAAGTTCCCAATGTCCAAGTCCTCGTTCTAGTGATTCGGGAATGGCAGGAAGCTGCACGATTGCTTCGCCTGATCCGCCTCAAAATTGTAACGATTATTGCTACCCCCTTGAACTTGTTGTTGACGGTTCTGAAGTATCAACCGATGGTCTTAGACATTCTCACTCAAGCAATGATTTGATACGATTCGATGTATGTGGAATGTTCCGAAATAAATTTTTAAATCAAATTGATAACCCTTCTGGAACAGCATCCAGAAACCGCGAAACTAGGTGTCATAGTGCCGAGCGGACGATACATTTCAACAGGAAGAGTTTCCTTATCGGAATGCCCACCCAAACGGATGAGGCAACCGAAAGGGGCGAGGACTTGGAGGGCTTAGGAATGTACAAAACAGGATTGTATGCGCACTGGTGGAAGAAAGAGAAACTGCCTAGTGCTATTGTTCGGGAAATTATTCATACGCATAAAAGTGGCAGCTTCAAAGAAGACGCATCGAAATCGAAGTCACCACCTCCACAATGCAGCGGAATGGGCTCAGGCAAGCGAGCGTGCACGTTCTTGAGACATTTTTCTTTGTGTCTTTCAATTTTGCCGAATTAATAACTTCATTCTTTTAATTTTTATTGAGTGGCGCTTTCAAATGTCGTTATCGTTCATATTTAATTAATTTTTTATTTTTTTTTAACCTAAAAAAAATAGTCGCATCTCATCGCATTGCCTGAGCCCTTTGCTCCTTTTAATTTTTTTCTTTGCAACTTGCGTTGTTGGTGGCCAACTAACATCTAATGTATTCAGAGCTTTTTAACACCACGTTCTAGGGCTCCTCAAGCGTAATATAGTATTTCGTTTTATAGTACCTTTCATAGTTTATATATTATTATTATTATATTATATTATTTTTCTATTTTAAAAAAAAACAGATGTCCCCGCCGCCCAACCTCGGTATGTGCTACCAAGCCCGCGGTACGCCCCCAATACATCAACAGTCACAACACAAACGGAGCCTGTCGTTCAATCATCATCTGAGCTACAATCAATATCACATACACCATCAACAACATCATCTACATCATCAACAACAACAACAAAATCAACAAAATCTGCCAGCAGTGGCCCAAAGCTACAAATCAAATTTAGCCCCGACATTGAGCAACACTTCAAAAGCGGCAAATCAGGTGCAAAGCGCAAGGATAGGAAACACAAAAGGTAAGTGGTTTTAAGGGCTTTCTGCTTACAATATTAGATTCGATTTATACTTATTATAAATTTGTATATTTTTCATATTTAAGCTGATATACATAGCACAGAAAAAATTAAAAATTTGATATCTCGAAATAAAAACGAGCAAAAATATTTGTTTGCAAATTTGTAATTTTTCATCAATCTATACCATAAAACAAAACATAATTAAGATTGGGGATAATAAACAAATGAAACCAATTATGTTCATTTGCGACATAGTGATGCAAATTAATATGTCCTTTTTATTTAATTACTAGCTAATTGGAGTATTACAAATTTGCGCCCTGCTCCTCCACTGAGACCAAATTTGCTAAATCAGAGTGGCGGAGCAAGTTCAAACACCCTCTCCAGCTACTCAACTCGAAAAGTTCAACCCACTTTTGAAGAAGATGCCCTTGTCCTGCGCGTCATCGAAGCTTACTGCGCAGCCTACCAGAGCAACGCAAGGAATACGATTCACTCAGGTAACTACCTTCTTTACTTTGTTGCTCTTCCTTTTGCAGTACTTTAATTTATTGTTAGCTATTAACATACTCGTAATTTTTAAGTGATTGTATTATTTGATTCCTAGAAAAGTAATTATTGTTGATGTTTGATTTTAATTGTTTATTTTTTAAACTTTTTAATATTGTATTGTATTGTTTTTGGAGTTAATTGAGTTACTAATTTTATTTCTTGAGGAGAATTTTAATTTGGCGCTTTTTTATATGGTTGATATTAATTTATGGGACCCGTACGTGTTGCGTTGGTATAACAATTAAAATGCAACCAGAAAACATTATCTTTTTAACATTTTGAAGCCAATAATTGTAATCGTTGTGCTGAGCGTTGTTTCCGAACTCACTTTCATCCATAACATACTGAATAACAATCCACTGAATTTTTTTGCTGAATTATATAACAAGGAATATGTCATCTGGCTACCAACAAACTCATCTACTACATTACAAAACATTACACCTACAACACAACACATCAACAATTGAATCGAATGAAAAAAAAAATATAAAAATTGCTGTGGCTGTGTGGTTTTGTTGCTCCTTTCTTTTCTCTTTTTCTCTTCTCTTTCATCACACTGTAGCCCTTCAACCATGGACACCATGTCTTCCAATTCGTGGCGGAAAATTGAAAACCAGTAAACACTTTTCCACATCAAATCCTCAGCTACCCTTCCTCTGCTCAGCAAGCAGTAACTCATATTCAAATTCAGCCGCTCAGCAGAACTCGACCAATAGCCTAAATTCATCGTATATCTGGCGGGAAGCAAGTCCCAATAACTTCAATATGTATTCAGCATCAGTATCGTCATTAAACACAGCCTATAGGTACTCTTTAGGTGGGAACAATGCGAATTCAGCATCACCGGCTGAATACCGCGCTGCCTCCGAGGAGCGACCACAGAGGAAAAACTACAGCTCAAATAATCGATTTAAGACTGGATCAGGCTATGACAATATTTATATGACACCACTATTGCCTCGAAAAAATAAACAAGTGAAAGTATTCAAAAACTCCTACCAGCCGCACCAAAGGAGCGCCCAGCCATTCATGGGGGTGGATTCTTATGAAGCTGCGGCGCGGAATAAGCCGCAGCCAGGACTTTATGATCGTCGATTAAATAGATCTTTTGAGGCTCCTCAGGGACTGATTAAGGCGTCTCCGTTGCGACGCAGCACTCCACATCTACCTGCCGAAGATTCAATTCCCGACACCGACAGTCAGCGGCATTCCGCGACCTGGTGTTGTGGAAACTTCGTAATGCGGCAGTGGCGGAAAATAAATAACTATGACTAGTATTGGAAGCACACCTTTTCGCGCCAGTGATTAGGTTAAATACAAAGTGCCCTGATATATAAAATACTTTCATGACAAAGACAACCTCTTGGCTCATAAACCGTGGCTTTTCTGAGGCTCACTCATATAACGACGATTCTATAAATAGTTTGTTTCACATTCCAGTTAAGTTATATTCTAACAACTCGGGAGAGCACTAAAATTATAAAACTTTTGATCAACAGCAGAGTAAGGAGTGATCACAAACATACCTTTTTTTGTGAGATTCGCAAATTATTTATTTAGTTGTGGTCTATGTAATAACTAAGATCACTAGGACACATTAACCAAAAAAATTCAATATGAGGAGTATTTTGGAGATGGATGGAGAAATAAAAACGGAATTTTATAATTTTCACTTCCATAACTTTGAAACCTTTCTTATGCTTAATTCTCATTGGTTTTATTGATGTCTCATAATGCGATAACATGTAGATCATAAACTTATCAAAAATGTGCGAATCCTCAAACGAGGGTCAGTCTTTGTAAAAACATTTTATTTATTTATTTTTGTAAAAATAAAAAATCCGCCTAACCGCTCAGAAAAGCCAGCGATCCTATAAGAGAACAACACTCGTAGATATTTCTATGGAATACTCGTAACTGTGTTTAACATTAGCTCTTAATCCTGTGATGTTTTAATATCTAGCTAGATTTTAGAATTTTTACAATATAATTGTAAAATTGTACTCGTGTAACTATCGTGAAATTACATATTATATGGAATCGATGTTTTAAGTGCTACACTACTCGAGTTATCTTGTGCAGCAAGTTTTACATAAAATTTAGATCGAATAATTTTTTTGCTTCATTACTTTGCGCAACTTAGAGAGTGTGCATCTTAAGTTCAACTAGACATTATTAAAATTAAAATTAAATTTTGTTAAGATAAATTCGACCAAATTCTTCTAAGACATTATTTACATTATAGATGGCATAACGACGATTTTTCTAGAAATTTTATATGAAACAACATTAATTTAACAATACGCCGAGCGAGATTACCAAATAATACTTGCCTTAATTTTATTTATGTTAAATTTATTTAAGAGGCAAAGCCTAGTTATTTGCACCACTTTTACTTTTTGGTTTTATAGGAATTTTATAGACATGCATCCTCATATAAACACAATCTTTGGGATTACAAATAACTTGCGAGGAATGATTTGTAAAAAAATATATTTACCTAATTAATTATTTAAAATTTTTGTTATACAAGAGAACAAGTTACAAAGTATAGATTAACTTTTCTAAATTATATGAATGTGTCTATATCGTATTTCTGCTGCTAGGAGCTTAAGGTAATTTTTTGAAAAGACTCCTTTTTTAGGAGAAATAGCTGTTCTGTAATTTAAGCACAGATACAAATTGGTAAATTTACCTTCTTATTGTGTTTTGTTTTCTTATAATGTGTCTTAATAATTGGACATAAAGGATGAATTATTTATGTACCGAGACTTAAAAATCTGAGATCTAACATCATAATATTTGCTTTGTTTCTTTAAAAGAAAGCAAGGGCTATATTTGAATTCCTAAATTAAAACAATGAATTAATTTTCCATCTTAACACAAAAGCCTAAGATTAATTAAAACAAAAAATCAAATTGTATTATAATCCTCAGAAAGTGCTCACTTCTCCTTTTATATTATAATTGAAAGTTGATGATTCGGCACAAGGTAATATTTTGAAATGAAGCCGAAAAAACGACGCTTTATGTGTTAAAAAACTGTCAGTATAGACTTGTGAAGTAATTCCTTGCCTTATTATTATTATTTTGAAATAACTACATCCTTTTCCAAAATTATTACTATCGTATCCATTTTTTTATTTTACCCCAAATCCAAAATTTACAAGAATCTCTAATTAATTGCGCTACGAAAAACGTATTTTTTCCCACATCACCGTCGAAAGTTCATTTTTTTACCCTACTTTTAGGGAACAAAGTAGCGTTTTTTTGCCCTGAAAAATGGTTTACCACGGGAGTAAAAAAGTACATTTTTACCCGGGTGTTTGCCAACCTCGCCTACGGCTCGGGTGGCAATTTTACACCCGGGTAAAAATGTACTACTTTACTCCCTTGGTGAACAATGTACTATTCTTTTTACTTTTATTAGAGAGCAGTAAGTAAGAACGTAAGGAATTCTATTTATCTGATTTTGATGAGCATTATACTGACAGTCACTTAAAAATACAACATGAAATATTATAAATGTTTTACACTAGTGTAGTAATGATGAACAATAAACATTGTCAGGTCCATAATAATAAAAATTATACCAGAAATGCGTAAGCTTGCTGTAAAGTGCCAAGGGAAATTTTTTTTTAAAAAACAAATTTTGTTTTACTCTTCGTAAGACACCGCTTGTAGATCGACGTGTAGAAAATATGCTATACATATATGTGTGTATTGCAGAAAATTATAGTGTTGCTTAAAAAAAAAAGAGTACTATTATTATACTGTAATTGCAAGAGAGTGCTAACTTACGCACAAAATTAGCAGCTATGACTTATAAACTTGCAAAATTGCATTTTACTTGTAACTAGAGCCATTTAAAAAAAAAAATGGCTCTAATATCTGTAAATGTACTATGTAAACGTCTATAAAAATTACTTTATGAAGAATGTTCAACAATTGTTACCAGTGCTTTATAAAATATTTGTTTACAAATGCATGAATATGAGTTAAAATTCCTATGCTGGGAAACAAACACTTGCTGGTGTGTTCTTTATTTAATAATTGGAAAATTACTGTAGTTAAATTTCATAAATGTTATGTTTATGTAACTATTGAAAAATTAAAAATTGTAATACACGTGTACTCATATTGTCTATAGGTTCCTTTGCTTGAATTTCTGGTGGCCTAATAATTTGAATTAAGTTTCGTTTTGAAGTGTGATAAAACTACAAGAATTAAAAATTGCTCAAAGTAAAAACGTATCAAACATTCATGTTTATTGGTCAAAGATAACAAAAATTAACGTAATTAAAAGGGTGCTATATTTTAACACAAGAAGAATAAAATAAATTAAGAAACAGATTTGAAACGAAAAATAATATTTACTGGTTTACTTTTTAAGCCGATGCCAAATGATTGTTTCTCCTAAATATCTTTTTATAAATTGATTAAGAGTAAAATTTAGAATATGTATAATTAAAATATCTAAGAATTTTTTTGTAGGTCTAGACTTGTAAGTGTAAACTATAATAATTGTATGTTGGTGTGTCTGAAAACATCCGAATTCGGCGAAATTGTCTAGTTAGTATTTTTGTAATTCGTGCAAACTGAAAATATAATAATTGGGAAAAAATAAAAATAATTATATGTAATAATAATAATTCGGAAAGATCCTGGTCCCTGTTCATTTTATTATTAAATAGGCAAGTTCATCTGTAATAAGTTACTGGTTTGTAAATAGTTTTTTGTCGTTTAAATGAGTTTATGTAGATTTTTAGTAGATTTTGTGGATATTTTAATTATCTTGTATAATTATGTATGGTTACAGTTTCAAATTGTTATTATTAGCTACATATTTTGATAATAATCGTTTGAAACCTTATTTTAAATAAAATCTTTTAAAAGCACCATTATTTTCTAAAGCTATAAAACCGCGAAAATTACACCTTTTCCATTACGAAGAGAAAATCAATTTTGTTCGCTTTGGAATGTTGTCAATTTTCTATTCAAAATAGAATTTTTTCTAAAAAATTTTTTGATTTTTGAAATCTGAAAATGTCTATAAAAAAATTGAAATATCCACTAAATCTATACGACCTAAGTAAATAGGTAGTCTACGACACAATTGCTTTGCTTATGTGGTTTTCTAACTGGACAGCATTCTTGCTAGTTTCAAGTTATACCAAAGTGTAGTTTTCCCCATAAAACCAGCACAATATACACCGATAAATGTTTGTTTTTTGCTTTCTTTAATTTGCACTTGCAGGTCTTGAGAATGAAGATTTCACTCCAACACTTCGGCAAATGTGGACGACAATACGTCAGCTACAGCAGGATATGGCACAAATGAAAATTCAAATAAACGAGGAACGTGCTCTTCGCGGCAATCTTCAGCAACTCCTTATAAATCATCTGGAAACAGTTGGGGCTTCGAACACGACCTGCTGAAGGTGTTTTAGTAGATTTCTTTTTATTAGATCATTGGTTGTAATATTGTTCACCAAATTGTGTCTTATTTTTCGTGCATTTTCCTATTATACACACACTGTTTATTGTTGTATTACTACACGTAAGTTACTCACTATACACACACACATAAAAAAAACTAGTTATAATAATACAAATTACAAAGTTATTAAAAACACTTTCAGCAATATTTTGTCCTTCAACCAAGAAATTGGTTTCTTTAAAGTATTCAATCGCTTTTTATAGTCGGATAAATGCAAATATTATTTTAATTAAATGTGTTTACGTGTAGGTGTAAGTGTCGCTTGTGTAAGATTTTTGAATTGAAAGACTATCCAATTTGCAATATTTTTAGCAGTTAGAAACACGAACACTTCTAGAAGATGTTCTCATAGCCACTTTAATAAATGTCGCTTTCTTTAAGTGATCCTTCTTATTTTCTGAGTATTTTTTAGAACTATATGAATAACAATAAAAAATTTATTTTTATGAGTTGCGACATTTTATTTTTGATATACATACCTTATACCCACTGTGCTAATAATTAAATAATAAAAATATTTAATAAAGCCATAACACGATGAAAGTATTACAGGCAATATTTTTTTGCATGTTTGTATTTGGTAAGTTTAGAATACATAAATGTAGTTTCATAAATAACACATATACAGAGTACAGATTGCCAATATCTAAACAAAATTGCCAAGTTCACAAGTTTTGTGACTGCTATACCTCGGCCTCTAGCTTTAAAAATCGTCTAAAATGATTCTTTCTTTATTACAACATCGTTATCTTGAATTCGATTCGTATGGTGGTATCATCTGATTGGATTCTGTTTCGCATTTAATTAATTTAATATTAATCAAATTGTTTTAGCTCCTATTATATCATTAGTAACTTAAACAGGAGGCTTTGACCAGGGTCGATTATGTCTTTTTTTTTCTTTTAAATTAGATATATTTTGTAAATGGACAATGCAGCTATAAAAGTAAAAAATTTAAATACTTCAAGGAAATTGTTTTCAAAAAGTGTTTTAAATGTTTATGCGTCAATTGAACCGGATTTTTATGGAAATAATTAAATATGAAAGATATTATTATTCAAAAACAGAAAATGTATTTTGGTTTTAAGTCCTTTTTGTAGTTTATTTGGGTAAGTGGACAAGAAATTTTAAAGCTTCCACTTTCTGTTTCATTTATTTTTCAACACGTTAAAAATTTCAAATGGAACTGTCGACATCGGCAGATTATTTTCTGAACATCGAACGCGTAATTACACTGGACCAGTTTTATATTATTTACAACAATAAAGCTCAGATATAAGAAAGCATCTTCGATTACTAATGATTTTGAAATTACTCTCATCTTCCACACATTTTAGGGATTTTGGATAGAATATATGAAACAGAAAACTGTCTTCTGATCAAATCTGTATATATTTTTTTAAATGAATTATATGTATAGTCTACAAATATGTATGTACAATAAAATCAGTAAAAGGCAATAATAAAAACAAGGTGTTGAAATTCACGTCACATTACATAATAATACTTTTCCGTCACAAAATACAACAAGATAACATTAATCGATTTAAATTGTCTGATGCTACGGTGAATATCCAACAATTTCCTTAACAAGTGGAATGATTTTTTTTTGCTTAGTTTCGGTCTCTAGCTGTAATGTTTAATAGAATTTCTGCCTTACTTCTTAATTAAGTTTACAACAAATTATAGACGCAAAAGCGAAGCGCAATAAAAGTTTGTATTTTAAGCCTTTCCAGTTATTGCAGCATTACCTGATTTTGTTGGAGCATTAGATTTTTCGTTCTCCCTTTCAAGTTGTTTGCCAAGATATTCCCTGCGAAAATACATTTAAAACGTTAGGAATGTCCTTAAAAATATCACTTTTGAAAATTTAAAAGAGAGGCCTTTTTATGAGAAACGAATCGCATCTGTGTGCTTAGAACAAATTAATAAATTTCGGTTTAATTTACTTCGTTTCCCACCATTAGGGCTCAAAGCGGTTATTATGGTCTCCAATAATTAATCAGTTTCTATGGTAAAATATAAGAACTTGAACGAATTTTAATGAGTATAAAATATAACTTCAATTCAATCTCGAAGTGAGATAATTCGACTGCTAATATGAAAGTATAAATTAATTAGTTTTCTTACCAGTTGTGCACCATTAACTTCTGTACTGCCAAAAGAGCTTCATAACGAACATTAGGATCTTCATGGCTAAGGAGCTGCATTACTAATTGCTTTCCTCCCAATTGTTCGATGACGCTGAAAAATTAGTTATACAGGTATAAGAAAAACACGTAAAAGTATGTTCACTTACTGTTTTCCTCTTGGATAATGGCGGACATATTCGCCTATGTCGTAGCTTGCCACCGACAATACAAGTGCATCTCTTGAGGTCTCAAGTAAATGTACCAAAATTCTCAAGAGCTCGTAGTTCTTTTCATTAAGACGTTGAGCATTTTCACGCCAAAATTTGGCCGACTTGTGGACAGGTGACCATTCAAGTCGACCACTCTTAACTTCAGTTGCGTACTCGTCGAAGGAGCTTAAATCTTGAACTGAATTTTGTAGCTTCTCAGTAAGGAACTCGACATCTGCAATTATGTCCTCATCATCAAAGCGGCGTTGCTCTAAAATTGAAAGTTGCTTTAATACTTTGCACTGCACCATAGCAATGCAATGCTCCTTGGCTACTTGAGCCTCTTCGGGTTTTTCAATTAAATTGCGGAAGACGGCTAAAATAATTCTTGTGACCTATGGAGGAAAAGTACTTATATCGACTGAAACATTTTTAAAGTTTTTACAAACCTTCTCCTTAGCACAATCATTCAAAATGTCAGCTAAAATTGGGATTATATTGAACTTATTCATTTTTTCAGCCAGAAGGGGATTAAATGTAAGGACCCATAGACAAAATACCAGTTGATATTGTACCTAATAAGTATACATTGATTTTGTTTATATAAAATCATAAACCCGATTTGATTTTACCTGGAAATTAACGCGAGATGACAAAATTCCAATAATTGTGCTTATTCCATCGACTGATACAAACGCAAACCGATATTCGTCGATACGAAGCATCATCTGAAGGCATCGGCCAACAGATTGAATATACTCGTTGCTCTGTATATTAAAAATATTAATATTGATACAATGTTTATAAATAAATATAAAATAATTAGTATTGTTAGTTCTTCATAAAAACACCGAATGGCTTTTCAGTTAATTTAATTACGAGCACTAAACGACACCGATTTCTACGCCACATAAAGATTCCATATACCTACTAAAATTAAGTGTTGGATTAGTGCGTTAGAAGTTAATTAATCTACAGGATTTTTCTACACAAAACAGTGCGCCAATTACTTTCTACTACCGGCTGTAATTCTTATCTAGATACTTGCGAGCAACAACTCCACTCTGGGCGACGATTTTTCGTGAAACCAATTCGATTAAGCATAATAAGGGAAATAAACAACTAAAAAGCAAACTCTACCGGAATAGTAAGTGGTTTGTGAGCTTCTCCAACTTTATCTTCTGTGCCAGATGGACTGAGTTCTTTATAGGTTTCAGTGACCACTTGTGGACCATGATGACTTTGGTGGTGGTGGGCATGGTGCTCCTTGTGGTGATGATGTCCATGGATGTAGTTCACCACGACAGTCATTTTTTTCGATAATTCTGCCATTTCTTGTATATAACTCTTGGCCTTTTTTTAAAATTTTTTTTAATGTGTTATGTACACATCCCGGCAAATATATTTTTGTATACAGAATTTCGAAAAATGTCAAAAAGTAAAATTGCAAAATATTAATTTTTTTTAAAGCACGCCAAAATCAATCGACACGATGCCTTAAGTTATGCATAACACAAGAGGACGAAAATAAAAATAAGGTGCAATTTGCTTAGTTATGGCAATATGGCAATTTTTATTTGAACCCATTTTATTCTATAAGATCAGTGATGAAAATATGTAGCCGAATTTTTGAGTTTTCCCTTGTGAGGTCATACAGATTTAACTTGATGGCATTAAACACGAAATGTTCTGTTCTTCATGCTTATTGGATGCTGAGCAGCATACAAAACGTATACATATGTATTTGAAGAAATACGCCAAAGTAATTCGTTTTCTATTCTACTTGATGATTTATTTGGACATTTGTGATAAGGATAGAATTTTATAATCTTCATTTATTATTTGATTGCAATTCAAACATGCTGCATATAGGAAATCATGCGGAAATACTTCCAGGCTTATTTCGCAGTAGAATTTAAAATGCATGATGATATTGGTACCCCTACAGTTTTCGTTTATAATGTTATTAAAAAGCGTTAGCATTAAGTTTTTCAAACCTAATTCAGATAAAAATTAATTTTCATGCACTATTTCTTTAAATTGTTTTTAATCTAACAGTCCATTTGACTGTGGCTATTAAACAGATAAGTAAATAAACAGAAAAAGCTCTTCGGTTTGTCATAATTATCCGTTTATAATTTTAAAGTCTACGATAATTGGTATTGTACAATAAATACTGTAATCTACAACATATACATTCTCTTTAATATGATTATGGTCGAATTTATGGAAAAATTTATTCACATTAATCTACTGACGAAGCAATGATTTTAAGGTTTAATTACAAACTATTATATAATAGGTACGAACTACGCAAATATTTCATGCATGGGTACAATCAACAGTAATTGGTATTAATTCACTAGATGAAGAAATTCCCAAATTCAACTTTCAACAAACCTACATTACAATTCATAATGTTTTTATTTGGATTAAATGGATAAAAATATAGAAAAATATGTACAAGCAGCAGTAAAGTTGCATTTCGCATACTTAAATGAATAAATAATATATAGTATAATTGTACATTTAGGTCAATTCACACATTTTCATTTTGCATTTACAAAATTAAGCACTCAAATTTGGAAAAAATTTTCTAACCTTGATTGTTCGAAATTCGTGATTGGAGAGGTCTGGGGATGCGATTGAAAAGTTAATTGGAACTAGAAAACTTTTTCTTTTCATGTTTATGCATTAAATAATTTAAAATGCTTCTGCGAAATTACCATAGAAAGTTTGTGAACGAGCCTAGAAACAATTTATGGCTATATCAAACAGGATAATGAGTTGCATGCTTTTGCAATAAAGTTTATTTTTCCTACTAGAGATAATGATCGTAGCAACTTTACTGCTTAAAGTGTGTGAAAGGAAACGCATGCATTTTTCAATATTAAAAATAAAAAATTCACTTACATTGGCAGTCAGTTGATCCTTAAGAAATTGGAGATAAAAGTTAAGGTCAGATTTGGGCATAAGTTCCCGTCCCCAGCATGCCAACTTGGCAAGGATTCTTGAGGACATATTAACGATGAAGCCGTCCTGCCTATTCAAAAGGTTTAAAAAGGGTCCCCAAACAGTTTCTTTTTTCTTTGCAGCGTAATCATGGAAAATTTCGACACGAGTTCTATCTTCTTGGAGGATGTCATCGATCATGACGAGGATGTACTGAATCGTCTGGTCCTTGGAAACGTGCGACAGAAGATTGAGGAAGGTCTTTGCGCACTGCGTTGGATCCTTTTGCAGGATTTGTGCCTTTTTATCACTGTCAAGGGAGCTGATGCACTGGTAATCCTCCGCTGATATCATTTGCGATTGCATGTAAGATTGCCAATTGATCTTCTTTTGGCGAATGTCTCCTGCCTGCTGTTGCAGCACACTTGTCGCTGCAATCATATCTGAAAATGTTTATTCGATTAATACGTGCGCACTTGAATAAAACGAAAATAGATTTTTTTGGGAACCTCAAGGTATAAAAAAAAATTTAATTTTGATTTTACCAATGTTTTCCTCCGGCAGAGATGGAATTATTCCCTGAACGTTGTCAGTCATCGTGGCAATTTAGTTTTTTAACAATTTTCACAGGAAATTACACGCGATTAGATCGGTTTTTAAAGAAACTTTTGCAGAAAAAAGAAAATCATTAATGGGACGGTCGTACTCAGCTGACAGTCTTGTGACTTTTCGCCACTGATAATTAATTCAACATAACGTTATACCGTCGTTTAGTTCATTTTATGTGGAAAGCACCATTAATATAACCTTATTTTTATTTGTTAAAATTGTTTTATTATTTTCATAAAAAAAGGCTTATTACATTTAAAGAAAATTTAGATTTCGGCATATTATTTGAATTTAATAATATAGAGGATTTCTGTTTCAATTCAAAAGTAAAAAATTTAAAATTCTGAACACTTTCCTTAGAGGTGTCAGTTTTTGAGAGTTCGGGAGGCTCACAAAACTTGAAACTATGAAAATCGTCGATTTGAAATTTAAACCGCAAATAAAAGCGAAGAGATTGAAGTGTGATAAAAGAAAATTGAAAATATTTCCGACCAAAAAGGCAAATGCCATTTTCACAGGTTTTTCTGTTGAAGTTTACGACAAGGATTCGATAATACACCTGTACGAAAACGGATTTTACGGGAAAGGATCACATTCCCGAAGCTCCCCACAAATCGTTACAGGAGCTCCAACAAAATCCACCCACGTCGCAGAATCACTCGTCCTGGACTTAGAAGAAGCATTCTTCCTTAAGCATAATTTAGAAGTTCTCAACGTTTTTAGCATTCAAAGAAAGGGTTGGCCCATGAGCTCGGCGGTTCTTCTAGAGAAATTTTGCGCAGTTAAGGAGACCTTCCGCCAGACATTTGTTGCTTATCTTTATCTTAAATCCAAAAATTGGGTGGTAAAGTCTGGATGTAAATTTGGAGGAGATTTTTGTAAGCTTTTTGATTCCATTTCAGAATTAAGAACTATAAGTAGCTTCTCGTTTAAGTGCTCTATAAATACGGACCTCGTTTCCACCACGCAAGTTTCGTCGTCCACGTAACATCCGGACAGAAATCTCCGAAAGATTTTCAAGGTATTCACCGCGTAGCTGAAAATTCAGACAAGGACGTTCTTATGTTGGAGGTCAGCCCTCCCTCAGGGGCTCAATCAACCGGAGTCTCAGATTTTCTCAGTCAACTTAATAAGTACACAGTGTCCGAGTGCATTCCCAGGCGTTTGAATTTTAAAGGATTTGTACAAGTGAAATCGTAATATATTACTACCTAAATAATAACAATTTAATTCTTTTGCTGTTCGATTGCGCGCCTTTTCTTCGGGATCCCCGTCTTCCTGAATTCCGACCGCTCCTGAAGATATATTTCCTTGCAACGCTCCCGAAACGCATCGTCCTGGTACCACTTCGTAAGGCAGTCCTTGAGCTTCGAGTTCTCCTTCCGGCACTTAATTACCATTAAAATGCTACTTTCTTTGCAGCACGCCTCAAATTGCTTTACTTCCTCGACGCACTTCTCAACTTTTGCCAGATCCCGCATTATTTTCGGGATGAGCACTTCCATCTCAACTTTTCGGAGCGATTTGTCCTCTGGGTCGCCTAAGAAAATTTTCATAATTAGAAGCTGACTCGGATATCCTACTTGTTAATTACCTTACCAAGGCCATGAGGACCTCCTTTGTAATTCGGCTTGAGCGCATTTTCCTCCTGAAATCCCATCATTGTGCAAGTGCAACTGTGACAGGTACTGTGATTCGCGATGATTGATACCGGCGATGTCAAATCGAACAGCTGTTTTAACGTAAGTAAAATCAAGTTTATTTTACACTGTTAAATTTTTCGCATCCGCATTTCGCCGTTTTGTTCACCAAAATGAGGTTCATTTAAAAATATATAAATAATTTAAATGCATTTTATTTACATTCTGCAATTATGTTCCCAATAAAAAGAAAAATTAGATGTAAATAAAAAAACCTATTCCATAACTGTTAGAAATCGTTAAAAAGAAATAACCCAAATCCCTTAAGATAAAGTAAATTTGTCACCTTAACATAGAAATAACTAAGCAAGAGCAAAAGAAGACTTTAAATAAAATAAAATATTTAATTTCCACTTCATTAAAAACTTCCTTTGAGGCATATCATTTGTGATTACTTAGCTTAATCATTGTTATAAAAATATGTTTGTTTTAAAGTTATTACAAAGTTTTATTTTCAATTTATTACAGAATATAACGATTAAATTCCGAATTACACAGAATAAGTTGCCGCAAGCACGATAAACATAACGCAATAAACCAAAAAGCTAACCCGATCAATTGCGGTGGCTAAAACAATCCAATCATGCTGCACAGATTGTTTTGGGGGTTGGTCAAGGGTTGGATGTTCGTCATCAGTAGTGTGATTTTCGAAAGTGTCTTCCTGCAGTTCCTTATCGTGTGATTCGGAAGAATATCTCTGGGGTGTTATGTGAAACAAGCAAAGAGCTGTTCCAACTGGTCCTTCTAATATTTTTTTAAGGCACTCAGGTACCCGACGTTGGTGCTTCGAGCCGGCAAAGTACAACACTAGGACGGATATGATCATTGAGATACTGGCTAGTATTAAACTACAGCTGTAGAAGAGTACTGAAATTGAAAATATTCTGGTTAGAGGAAAAACTTATTCTGTAAATCCTTATGCGACTGAAGTGCTTCAGTAGCCAAACTTATTGACTACATTTTTATATTAAACGAGTAGGAGAATTATAATTTTAGAAATGAAATTTTTGAATGTAGAAATTACGTACTTTATAATAAAAAGAAAGGAAGAATTATATAAGCTTCTAAACTCAAAATACTATCGCGGCCCGGAAAGTTTCATTTTAAAAACACGTAATAATATTAATTATACATTACCAACTAAAGGCGTCGTTATAGCGATGGCCGGTAGCATTTGCGCAAAGTACATCATGAAAGTAATGATAATTATTATGTTTATTCCATTTAACAAAATTTTTTCTCCAGCCTGAGCCGGCAACCAGAAACATGAGAGCGTTAGTAAAATTACGCATGTTGCGGGTGTGATCACGATCGTTTTATACATTGGTGAGCGTCTCTCCACGGTGATATCATACCGAATAGATTGAAAGGGCTTCACGCAGCACTCGTTGATTTCCTTCTTTACTTTCACCTCTTTAATCATCCACTCGTGGTTCTCTACATAAGGCTCGATTTTTGGGACTCCAGAACCAAATTCCTTTTGGTGGAGATCAATATCATCAGCACTATATGACCATGATCCTAGTATCAAGGAGCATGTTTGGGTATCGAAAGGCCACAATCGAAAATCGAAAGAACAAAATATGTTGAATAGACTTGGTGGTACCCAAAGTACTACACCAGCGTGGAATGCCAAGTTCAAAGTGTTCCCGTAGTGATCTATATTATCGGATGCGCTGTTCAATGCACTTAAATCGGGCTGCCAAATTTCGTGTCCAGGCAAATTAATTTCGGTCAGTCCAGTGTAGTTGTCGGGATTCCAAACAAGATTGTCATCGGTCCATGACTGAGCAATATAGATTGAATAATTTGTATTCTACAATTATTGTTATCTTTACCATTTGAAGCCACCCGTATAATGTCATCGTTCCTTTAGTTTCATCCAAATCGATGTGCTTAATAGTAATACCAACAGCAACAGAAGTAGCATTTCCGGAATGCGTTGGTCGTGTGAATTTATCGTAGTTCATTAAAAGATCTCTTTTCAATATTTCAGCCATGGTTTCATTTTTTTGAACTTTGCCATCAGTATCTGCAAGAAATGTGTGCATGATTTGATATACCGAATTAAATTGAGAAACCTTTAGTTCGTTGCGAATATTATAATGTAATTGCACTACTTAAAGTATTGTTACTTAATGTTCTCAATATTATAGCAATTTTGGGCTTTAAAATATTCAATAAAAATTGCACTAAAAATTCGCGATAACGCAGAAATTGTCTTCGAAGCAACTAATTTTGTGTTTTGTAATTTTTAATATGTATATGGTAACTCTAACACAATATGAGTTTCTTTTTCGTTTTACATTGTTTATCCAATATTAATAGGAACATATTGTAATTCTCGTTCACAATTTTCTAAAATCACTGGTCCACTTAAGCTCTGTGGTTCTTATCAGCGGCAATTTGTGTAGAATATATTTAAGTACCTTATTTTGAACTTAAGCCGAACAACCGGTCGATTTTCAAATTATTCCTTATACCAAACTTCTTACTTGTTTTTAAAATTACCTTCCATACTCAATTTAAAAAAATTTAATTTAATCTAACTTTTCCCACTTATACTTCTTCTAAAATTTTAACGGTTTTTTAAAGCATTTTTCTAACAAAACTTTAAAATTTGTATATTTGACTACATGTGGATATTCTTTTACTTTTGCATAAGTTTTTTTTACAAAAATGAATAATCCGGAAACCTTAACTTTTGCAAGAATTTCGTTTCATGAAAAAGAACATGGGTTTTAAAGTTATCTGATGTTCCCATCTACTATTTCTTTAAAACGTAGAATAAAATACGACTTTCAGAAACCGCATTTTTATCAATTAACATTACGGAGATTAGGGGCACGGTTTTTCCAAAATTATCTTAAAAACGTCTTTGATGAATTAATCAACTTGCAAAAGCGCCTTGCACCCACGACTATTTAAAAAGATTAGCATGATCATTCGTGCCAAGTGGGTTGTCCATTATAAGTGAAGTGCCCTTGATTTGCTGTGTCGACATCCAGAAGAGTTTTCACTTAACTACCATTTTCAGCTAATTTAACGAAAAATAAATTTAAATTCTCGAAAATTGTCTTTATCACAACCAATGTAAATTTAGGAAGAGTAGGTACACGTTTTATTACTTACTCGATGTTTCACTAAAACAGGGGGTGAATAAGTAAATTAGAAAAAATAAGGAGGAAATGAAAGAATTCCACGAGGCGTATCTCATTTTTTAAGACTTATCTGAACCACCGCCGGAGTATAACTGAACTTGGATATTCTTTCTACAGAATGGTGGCATATGATGTAAGATATTTTATCATCTCCTTCCAGCACTTCTTATCGAATTATGCTTCGTATGGAAAACATCAAATGGTCTAATTTAAAACTTTGTTGTGTTTACAATGAATCCTCGGGGTTCGTCAAATGAAAATTGCCATCCATATAAATTTATTCTGTTTTGCTGTATGAATGTGAATAATAATATCAGATAAAAATGAAAATAATTATTTTTATTAGGCAGGACTATTAAAGAATTTCTATAATTACAAATTTATATCTTTTTACCATTTTTCTTATAAACGACTTTAAATTTTTGTTTGATGTATATCGAATTGTAGTAAAAAAGTTGTGTGACTTGAAAAACAAATGATATTTAAATATTCAAGTAGCACAAATTTAAATCGTATGCTAATAAGATCAAATGCCCTTCTTGAACGTATGTAGCTAAAGTTAGTTGCATCCACTTCATTAGGGAGCACGGTGCGGTAATTGGTAATTTCACATTCAAAAGTCGAGTACCTTCGTAAGTGATGAATATTTTCATTTAAGTTTAAGCGGAACGACTAAAAGGTCTATCAATCAGAAAATCCAATTTAGCTCGCTTTGTGTGCTCAACATTTTATTTGTGGTCTAAAAAAGCATGACACCATAATTTCCCTTATTAGAGCTTGGGAGGCTGCGTCGTTTAGCTTCCCAATCTGTGCTCGATGTTTACGAAATGGTAAGTGGAACTTTTAGGGAAAGAGTGTGGATGTAGAGTGTTAGGGTATAAAGAATTAAGAAGCAAATATATTTCATGAAAATAACATCCCATTATCTTTATTTTGCATATTATTACTTATATAATAATTTTTGTTTTCAGGAATGTATTTGGCATTTTTTTGGGTCTGTGGATAGGAATGTTTTGTATCAAGAAAATTATTTGTGTTTAGTTTTTAACCATTAAAATCTGCAGCAAAATATATCCTTTTATAGCGTTATACATTCCGATTTGTATCAATTCTAAAAGGTATAATACTTTCACACTTAAACTATTTACATAGAGGACTGAAACAACTACTGGCTAAATTAAGATAATATCCATTAGCATAGTAACACAATATTTCCGCTATCGTTACCAGCGAGAATCACCCGATTTAGTGGGAGCACGGATAGGCTCGTTAAAACACCCTTCAAAGATTCAGATCTCAACTTCGTTATGGAGTAGCTACCTTCTGAAGTCGAAAGATCAGAATAGACTCCAATTCTATTAGCCGGAGTGGCGAAAACCAATTCCTGGCCATATGGTTGCAAGCAATGTGCGGGCTCTGGCGGTTGTCTAAAATTCCAAAAGTAGTAAATATTCACAAAACTGAATATTGTTCAGAATCATACTTAAGCTGATATTGCAAAGTGTTATCATTAACTCTCCATACTGATATGCTGTGGTCTAGACTTGAACTAATAACTTGATTATCATTTGGAGCGATTAGCTGCAATAGTTCTCCGTCTGTAGCTTTCCACGTGCCCAAAACAATTCCACATCGTCCGTCTAAAAGCGCTATATAACCGGAGGACAGTCCTACTGCTACCCAAGTGCCGGACGGAGCGCAGGCTAAGCATCGAACAGTATTACTTTGGTTTAGAGTAACCTGAAATGGAATTATTTAAGTCTAAATGATAATTCAATTCTCATTCAGTCACCTTCCACTCATTAACGTACGAAACAGTTCTTGCATCAATAATTTTCACAGCGGAGTCGGCCGTTCCTGCTAGAACCAAAGGGCTAGGAGAGGGATAAGCCTTTACCACAGTAACAGGGCTGTATTTAATTTGGGAATCTAAAACTCCAATAGGACGACCGATGAATGGATCCCACAAATGAACACCAGAATCGCAAGATATAACGTAGCGCATTGACTCCAGAAAAGCGATTGAATGGACTGACTTTTTGTGACTGGTGTATGTAAATTGGCATGAAGATACTTTTTTCCCATCTCCTTCACTTCGTAGGGACCATAATTTGACTGTTTTATCTTTTGATGCTGACATAAAACTATTTTCGTTGTCTAGTGAAAGCAAAGCGCGAACTGAATTTGTATGTCCAGCATACGTTTGCAGTTTTATTTGCTTTAAATTTAGATGGTTATCTTTATCCGATCGACCTATCTCATGCTCCCAATATGCTAACCAATTTCCACGTAGATGCCGTGTTGTGTTTACCTGTTAAATGTTGGTTGATATTGATATTAACTTTTAATTCTTTGCTTTACTTTAAATTGTCTTAAACTTCTGCTCTTAAAGGTTTTTTTTTTTCACATAACAGATGACCTCAAATATGTACATATTTTCAAAGTGCAAAAGTTTAAGAAAGTATAAAACTTAACCGACAGCCTTTACTTACTTGGTCAAATTTGTAGGCAACCATATCAAGTACTTCCATCGGCCCAACTTCATTCTTTGGTAAATTATGTTTAACATCTATCCTATTTCCAATCACAGAAGAACCAAAACTATTCGATCCCATAAAATCATCATCACCTCCAATAGAATTACTTCCAGATGAAATACTCTGTAGCCTCTTAATTCGTTCATTCGACGAGTACTCTGGTTGCTCAAATTCATGACATAACGTAAGGACTAATTCTACATTTACAATCATTTTTTTCATTATTGAATCCCCTAGGAAGCGTAAAAAGGCAAGATAAGCACAGTGAGCTAAATTTGGTCCGAATACATCTCGGATCTCTTCCAAAGCTCTTTCTCTTAATTGTATCTCAGCGTTATCTAGAAAATCATCGTTTATTATTGGCGGAGATATGTGCTCTTCTAAATTCATTTCATACGTTTTAGCCTTCATAGGACTTTTCTTATTACTTTGTTTCGATTTTTCCCGAACACTTAAATCAATGAAACTTGATTCCATGCTGTGTTTTTCGGTAAAATGTTCAAGTATTCCGTAGGCTTTGTCAAAAATTAAAAAGAAATTTTGTAGTACAGGGATGCATAAATATTCTTTGGACATTTCAGGCCCTATTCGGACGGATAACACGTAGATTGCATCCAAAAGTTTTCTAGCAAGAACGTTACGAGCTAAATAGCCGCTTGGCATTAAACATTTCGTTGATCCCAAAAGACGAATGACTGGAATTATTATGTTTCTCAGAAAAACGTCCTATAAGGAAAAAATACTGCGTCATTACCATATAAGACATTGAATTCAAAATACGTAATAAATATGTATAAATATTTTTAAAATAAAAGAATGCGAAATTTATTCGTGGTTTTTCATATTTTTATTTTCGAGTTCAAATGAAATTTTTAAAATGTTACATCATTAAACTTACCTGCAATTGTTCCATTATTGTCGTATCCAATAAGCATGGAATTAAACTTTTAAGCAGTTGCAACGAACTGATAACAGCTCCTTCCAAACTTGCAGTGATTCGTTTCTTAGAGAGAGCAATCAATTCACTTACATGTGGTAAATATTGCAGAAGAATAAATTGTTCACCAAAGAGAGCTGTAACATTTTTATCAAAAATATGAAATGCATTTGAATCTATTCTGATTTTAAGATTTACCAGCGATTGAGGTAAGGCACTCTAATACCCTTGCTGCGCTCGAGTCCCCTACAACTTTTGCGTCAGCAATAGTAAAATAGTTTAGATTACCACCATCTTCCTCACTATTTTCTGGTAAAAGATTTTCTTGGCCCACATAGCAAAGTGTTAGCATTTTAAGAAGGTTCCTTGTAAGATATCGTGCAGTTAAAACAGGTCCCAGTCGATGCGACAGCCAAATCAAACTTTCCGTGCTCATTTCCGATATTCTGCTGTTATGGGCATTTTTACTTTCCGACATTTTCGAAATCACCGATGCTTGCAGTGAGTCCGATTTGTCCGGTGTATTGCCTTTACTTTTTAAAATTTCTTCTGAATCCTGCGTTGGAAGATCAAACGAATCAATGCTTTTTTTACTTCCAATTTCACAGTCAATCGTGCTCAGCTCAAAAGTTGGTCGAATCGCGCTTGGGATTGGAATTGTTGGTGATTTTGGTCCAAGAATTTCAGCTTTTGATGGACTATCAGTTCTACTATCAATGGAAATTTTGTCTTCATCGCAAGAATTGTTTGAAAGCTTTTGAGGCCCATTTATAATATCATCTAATGCAATTTTTTCAGGTGAAAAGGATGGCCCATCTTCGGTCGCTTCTTCAGCACTTAGTTGGTTCATCCTCATTTCGAAAGAATCGACTGATTTACTTTCATATTCAGCATTATTACTTGTCTTATCCGAGCTTTCTTCTAAATCTCCGTCGAAAGTGAAAACATTTTCAATATTATGCATTGAAGTGGCGTCATATGAAATAGTTGGATCCGATTTTAATTCCGAATGATCCGGAGAAATAAGTGTTAGTGAATTGTCCGATTCATCTGCACAACAAAATTTTAAATTTCTGGTTGATCTTGATGCACGAACATTGGTTAATTTATTGCTATGATAATGGAAGCCACTACTTTCTTCAGGCTCTTTATATCCACCTACTGCTTCTACTAACGCAGGAGTGAAGTTATCCAAAAAACATTTCAAACCAAAGCGTACTATGAGTCTAAGAAGAAAACTATGGTGATAAAGTTTAACAGATTTTCGACTTTTGAATGAGGAACTTATAGAGAACTTCATCGACGGTTTTATATTTCTGTTTAAAATTGGCCGTTCTTCTGTTTCAGCGTCGTACAATCGCAGCATTGGCTCTAGTAAATATTTCTGAGCACCCTTGATTCCAAGGGCTGTTGCCACTGGATCGAACAAGTACCATGCAGTTAGTATGGAAGTTTCTTCATTTTTTAAAAGATCAATGATATGTGGGAGTAACAGTTCTACAGGGTCAAACTGCTCATAGGCATAAGGACTCAAAAGTCCTTCAATATGCGCACAACAAGCCTTAACTTTACATTCAGCTATTTTTCTGCTGAATAGAACGCGTTTTTTATCCAAATCATCAAATCGAGCGCATTGAGCACCATCACAGAAAAAATGTGTGTTTATATCGAGCAGTATTGAATCAAAATCAAAATTATGCAACATTCGCACTAACGAATATACTTTGATGTACGATAGAGGAAATGGTAAAATATGGTGACTTATCATTGGCTGTAGTATCATATGTGCAGTTGGAGCTGGAAGGCCGAGGTCTGTAATTCCAGAGAAGTCTACTACTCTGTCCAAATTGAAAAATAGTTTCACCGCGTACTGCAGACACTTTGGTATATCTTGCAGGTGTTTTTGTACAACTGCTTTACAAGAGTTTAATCTTTCTTCGAAATGGAGCATTGTATTGTTCATAGTCAGAGGACGTAACTTATTTAACAAAAATAGTTCCACAATGATACATCCAACTATCTGCAATTCATACGATCGGCTTTGCGCTAACAATTGCTTGAAATTTAGTGGCGCATTTTGCACTATCAAACCTTTTTGCTTTACATTATGCAATCTTTTACTTTCTTTAAGAAAGTTTGCTTCGTATGTTTCTGAAAATATTCGATTCGTGAAAGAAGTATCAGACGATTCCTCAAACATAAGATCCGATCGTACCAGCCTCTCGTTTCGGCTTCCTGATGATTTTTGATTTAAAAAGGTTTTAGCAAAAAATGACTCCATGTTTTCCAAACTGCTTAAAAGCGCACAGGGATTATATTCTTTTGGAAGTGCAATAGTATTTGAGCATTTCTGCACCGTCGTGTGATAACTCGTAGATCGCTCCATGTTTGCGGCAACACTATCTTCTGGAATATTTTGATTTTGCACATATTGGGCAAGTTTTGGGCTTGTGCTATATTTTTTATTTGGTGATGCGAAAAGGACCTCGGACTCTGGGCTGCACATTTTGGTAAGGTCTTCAGAACTTCGGGTCATTCGACGGGTTTGATCGTATATTGAAATTCTTGGCGGCACTTTTCCAAACCAAATTGAAGGAAAACGCTTTGGTGGATGCGGTTGTGTAAATAGCTGAACAATTCCACGTTGACATAAATTTTTATGATTATCAACTAAGGAAAGGCAGACGTTCTTTGATTTTATTGCAGCCTTCCCTGTGAGTTTGTATCTGGAACCCAATCAAGGATATTGCCTTTGAAATTTGGATGCATGTATTAAATTAATGTCTGTGCAAATATTAATTTATCTTTGCAGTGTAAATAGTTTCAGTAAAAGATAAAAGAAGGAAGAAGTTTAAATTCATTAATTTATTTAACTACACTCTTTATCCTTGTTTATTTAAACAAATTTGTAGTGATATTTATAAATATAATCATTCGAAAATTAGTTTCAAAATTAGAACCTTTTATAAATACATTAGCTGACCCGTAACCGCCATTGCTCGGGCATAACAAGCCCTATAACAAGAGTGAACAAGTAGTACTTCGAAGGCGAAATTAATTGCAAAAAATGCAATATATATACTTTTCAAGTATAGTCATCTAAAATTCCAAGACTTTTCATAAGCAAAATGAAGAGTATTTCATGTCGCATATTTACGATAATTTATTATTTAATGATGTAATTTATTTATATTGATATTTTATATCTATCTCTATAGTTCACAGTATGTATTTTGATTAAGTGTTATTAAAAAATGTTATGTATTTTTGTGAAACTAAGAAAATAAATTTTTCAACTTACCCAAAGTTCAAGTCAATCCAGTGGTGCAATCGTTCGGATACGTATTGACTTTCAAGAGCCTCTCGATGCTTTGCGATGAAATCTTCGGGACATGAAGCCCATGCGGGCAGCTCCAAATCAGGCAAATCTTCGTGAATGCTTTTGAAAACCATTGGATCCGTGTAAAACTCGGGGATGCATTCATCCGGAGTCCATTCCTGAAGTCGTTGAATCGAAACAGGGTATTCAGCAGGCACCCAAATTGGTCGAACGTGCTGACACAAAATATGTCGAGGAGTTCGTCTAGCCATATACACAAAATAAGTTATTTCAGATAAAAAATCTGAAACATGATGTGGTGTTTCACTTCCCGAGGAGGATGTGAACATAAGATCGAGATGAGGGTCTCCTTTATTTATTCTGTATTTGGATTTGGTCAGGTCCCTCCAATTCATGCCGTTTCTTTGACTAAAGTCTGTCACCCACGGTAAAATTGGATGGTATCCGGGGCAGTCTATGCGCCGTCCAGCCGCATTATTTAATATCGTTAGGTAATCAAAGTTTGAGAGCTGACCATTGCACCACATTTCGCAATATTCCCTCAACGAAAATTGCTGCAAATCGTAGGCGAATTTGAGATCAAATTTTGAACTTTCGGAGCAATCCTCTGTTGGAGATTCACCAGCGTCGACACGAATGATGTTCGACTCCAAATTTGGTATCACCTGCAGCCAGAGATTCTCCCTCAGGAAAATGTCGTGGAGTCGTAGATCGCCTGCATTCAGGCCGTTTTCGTGGAGGAAGTCCATGAGATGGAGGATTTGGTATACCAGGAAGAGAGGCTTATTATGAGATTTACTTAGAATAGCTGGACTGTAGGTGACACAGTCGTAAAGGGACGTTTCAACCTTGGTGGGATAGAACACGACGGAAACATGGGAGCTGGTTTCGATGGCCGCCAGAGCAGGCAGCACATTTGGGTGGCAGTCGTTTTGCGTAGTGCTAAGCCGAGGGTCAAAGGGCGACTTTAACTTGTCCAGCTTTGAGTGAATTATGCAGCACCCGAAGAAGCGTTGTATTGCTTCCCTGAGGACCATGTCGTAGGGGACCAAATTGCCGCTTTGGTCGGTGTTATTTCGCTCACACTTCGACTTTTTCCCAAATTTCACGTGCGCTCTGTCGTACTTTTTGTGGGCAGCCTCCCACATGCTGCGATAATTATTTTGAGATACATACGAAAGGACCTGAGAGTACATCAAAGGGGGCTCGGTGTTGAGAACCTCAGCCTTGTTTTTCGGCAGTGGAATTACTTTATGATCGAGCTTCTTGTAGATCTGTACGAAAACCTTTGTCCATGGATGCTCCAGCTCAGGCAGAGCTTTCTTATCGAGCCCGGAATAGACGGGAAATTCTCCAATTTTCTTGTTTTGCTCCAGACATTTTAGCCAGGACTTGTCAGCAACAAGAATAAACCTGTTGTTGTGAACTGTATCGCGAACATGCTGCTTTGGTATGTCAAGTTCTTCACAAATTGATTCCATTTTCAGTAAAAACTCTTTTTACTTTCTCCCAGTTTACATAAATGCGTGAAAAAGAATTAATGTCAAGGCGACAGATGTCATAACATTAGAATTTCTGCGAATTTAACTCCCATTTTCATTTTCCGGACGCTGAGCAGACCACTAGCAAAATAAAGAAGCTTTAATGAACCGAATCCTTGTTCTTATATCACAGTTATCACGATAAATCGCAATATAAACACAATAAGAAATCTCCCTTGAAGAAAATTGACGGACAATTGACGTCTAATCGCGCATTGTTGTGTGCGTAGAGCGGCAACAGCATAGTTAAGGAAGGTTTATCTGAAGGCCCCTAGCGGGGAATAGGAATATCTCTTTAACTGACGTCGTTAAGGAATGGGAATCCCCTTATTTTGAAATAACTACGACCTGCGCCGCAACTTCTTGGAACGGTTTATCTTAACAACCAAACCGATGAGTAAACGATTGTTAAAATTATATTTAAGTAAAATTAAAGATTATATAGAGTACAAAATGACCCACCAGGGACATGGAATCTCATATCAGTTTCCCTGACATGTTCAGATAACATCTGTGTCCAGCATTATGTCCATACATAAAATTAATTCTTCGTATTAAAAAAAGGCCAAGCAACTCTATTTATTTAAATTCTTCAGTGTTGTACAAAAATGTCGTAAGATCCACCCCATTTTTGTTTACTTTCTGCGGAACGTAAAACAATGCATTATTATTCACTGGTAATAAAAATTGGAGGAAACACTTTAATTTTATAGATCTAAGATAAATTAGAGTGGAATAGTTGAATACGAAAATACTTTCACTAGACTGACTTATCGGTTGTTAAACTGTTGATTGTTTTATTAAATTTCGACACAGTGGGTTTTGCAATGTAAAAAATTTATAATTGTCAGATTGGTATAATAAAATTGATTGTTATATGACTGTCTTTGGCTTGCTAAATTATTTGTCTTAAACATATATTTATTCTTGTCCAAATCTTGTAACGTATTAATGTTTAAAAATGTTGACAGGTTGGCGGTTAACAGTTTCAAAATGTAAAATTTATAAAATGAGATTTTTTATGCTGATTACTTAACATACCATTTCTAAATTTCAGGTTTTTGCATACCACAAAGAGTGGTTTTAGCATTGTTTGGATTTCTAGCAATAGTAAATGCGTATACTATGAGAATATCTTTGTCTGTGGCGATCACGGTAATGGTGAATAAGACTGTTAGTAACGAGAGTATATCGAAGACAGGAGAAGGCATCTGTCCGAGACCAGAGGGTGGAATTGGGGGCTCTCACGGACCGGTAAGTGCATTATATAATTATAGGCCGATTACTTATTTATACCCTATAAATTTAACAACTGCTCTTCGCACACACGTGGTCTGAGCCTATATGGCGCTAAAGGTATATTGATATCACTATAATTACTTATGACTTCTTATTTAAGTAAAAATCAGTCAAAATATCATTAAATGAAATATCTAGGAAGTTTTACAAGATATAAAGTTTAAATTAAGACAAATAAAATTGTCGGCGCCCAGAACGCTGTACTCATATAATTATATTACTTATTAACTCAAATCAATAAATAAATTATAAAATAATAACAATGAGGCAAGATATAACAGGTTTTCTTTATTACAGGAAAGAGGAGAATTTGATTGGTCGGAATCACTCCAAGGATTGATCCTATCTGCATTTTATTTCGGTTATGTAATTACTCATTTGCCTGGAGGACTGCTAGCAGAGAAATTTGGTGGAAAATGGACATTGTGTTTAGGAATTTTGTCAACAGCAATTTTTACAGTTATGACTCCTTTTTGCGTTTATGTTGGGGGACCATACGCACTTTTGGGTCTTCGAATTTTAATGGGTCTTGGTGAGGGCACCACGTTTCCTGCATTAAGTGTCTTGTTGGCAGCATGGACTCCATTGAAAGAAAGGGCGAAGCTTGGAGCACTCGTCTTAGGAGGAGGACAAGTTGGCACTATTTTGGGAACAATAATTTCAGGTTTCCTTATACACCACTTCAAACACTGGTCTTCAGTTTTCTACTTCTTCGGTGGCCTCGGAATGTTATATTGCCTATTGTTTGTAAGTTTTAACGCTGTACTCCACTATAAATTGAACTGTTTATTTATTTTTAACTTAGGCGCTGATGTGCTACAGTGATCCTAACTCCCATCCATATATCTCCGATAAGGAAAAAGATTACCTACTAGGAGAGTTGGGAAAGCTGGAGAGAGATAAAAATCTTCCTCCAGTTCCATGGAAGCACATTTTTACCAGTTTACCTATGATGGCTCTGATTACTGCGCAGATAGGCCACGATTGGGGCTTTTTCATAATGGTCACAGATCTCCCCAAATATATGGCAGATGTTTTGCAGTTTTCAATCAAGGAAAACGGAATGTATTCATCTCTTCCCTATTTGTTTATGTGGTTCGTTTCCGTAGGCTCGGGCTTTTTAGCTGATTGGCTTATAAATTCTGAGATAATGGGACTAACAATGGTCAGAAAGGTGTTCACGGTAGTAGGTAATAAACGTCTAAATAAATTCTGCAGCTTTAGAAATTACACATAATTTTCGTATTCCAGCCGCTATTGGACCAGCGATCTTTATTGTGGCAGCTTCATACGCCGGCTGTGATCAACTGCTTGTTATAATTCTCTTCACAATTGCTATGGCACTTATGGGATTTTTCTATGCTGGAATGAAACTTAACCCAATTGATCTTAGTCCAAATTATGCTGGAACATTAATGGCACTTACTAATGGAATTGGAGCCATAACTGGCATTATTGTTCCTTATATGGTTGGACTTATGACGCCAAATGTAAATAAAAATGTTGTGTTATTTTAGATTTTAGAAAGTATATTTTTACTTCTCTGTTATAGACCACTGTAATGGAATGGAGATTAGTGTTCTGGATAGCTTTTATTGTATTTGCAGTAAGCAGTGTTGTTTATATAATTTGGGGATCTGGAGAAGTACAGCCATGGAATGATACATCAACGATGAATGTCGAAAGAAATAATTAAAAATAAACAAATTTTAAGTAGCATTACGTAAACTCTGTTTTCTTCTAAAAACTTCCACGCATTCTAGCGAGTGATTTTAGTTTGTATTAAAATGAAATCGTTTAATGGTGCCATGTGAGTTAAATTACAGGAAATGTAAAACTCTACCCCTACGATATTCAGTTATTCATTTTTGAAAATTGCATATATCTCGATATTAAAGCACCCGTGAAACACATAAGGCTTGGTTTATAAGCTCTTTGATAAAACTGTTGGAAACAATTTATGTTTCTAAGTTCATTTTTAAGTTATTTTACTGGCCCTTTTGTTTACTAGTTTCTAATTTCTAAATCAGGCTGTTGATTAAATTTATAAAACTTAGTGGGTTTTGCAATGTAAAAAATTGATAATTGTCAGAATGGTGTAATAAAAACGAATTTTATTGGATCGCTTTTGGAGTACTAAATTGTTTGTCGTAAAAATATATTTATTCTTGTCCAAATCTTGTAAAGTATTAATTTTTAAAAAGATGTTGACGGGATGGCGCTTAACAGTTTCAAAATGTAAAATTTTCAAATTTTCAATAAAATGATAAATTTGTAATTAGCCGGAGAAGATGCTTTAATCTTGTATATATTTCAAAGCGAATATATTTCGAGCTAATTAATTCGGTGTAAAAAGCCAGGAACAGTAGAGATTTGTATTGTGGTTTTCGTTGAAGTATCATCTGTGAGAAATTACAAGTTAAAAGATACATTAATTTGAAAGAGCATTGAATTTATTTCCAAAATAAATTCATAAAATGAAATTTTTTATGCTGATTACATAACATACCATTTCTAAATTTCAGTGTTTTGCATACCGCAAAGAGTGGTTTTAGCATTGTTTGGATTTTTAGCCATTGTAAATGCGTATACTATGAGAATATCTTTGTCTGTGGCGATCACGGTAATGGTGAATAAGACTGTTAGTAACGAGAGTATATCGAAGACAGGAGAAGGCATCTGTCCGAGACCAGAGGGTGGAATTGGGGGCTCTCACGGACCGGTAAGTGCATTATATAATTATACGCCGATTACTTATTTATACCCTATAAATTTAACAACTGCTCTTCGCACACACGTGGTCTGAGCCTATATGGCGCTAAAGGTATATTGATATCACTATAATTACTTATGACTTCTTATTTAAGTAAAAATCAGTCAAAATATCATTAAATGAAATATCTAGGAAGTTTTACAAGATATAAAGTTTAAATTAAGACAAATAAAATTGTCGGCGCCCAGAACTCTGTACTAATATTGTCATAGTACTTAATTAACTCAAATCAATAAATAAATTATAAAATAATAACAATGAGGCAAGATATAACAGGTTTTCTTGATTACAGGAAAGAGGAGAATTTGATTGGTCGGAATCACTCCAAGGATTGATCCTATCTGCATTTTATTTCGGTTATGTAATTACTCATTTACCTGGAGCACTGTTAGCAGAAAAATTTGGTGGAAAATGGACACTGTGTATAGGAATTTTGTCTACAGCAATTTTTACGATTATCACGCCTTTTTGCGTTTACGTTGGTGGACCATACGCACTTTTGGGTCTTCGAATTTTAATGGGTCTTGGTGAGGGCACCACGTTTCCTGCATTAAGTGTCTTGTTGGCAGCATGGACTCCATTGAAAGAAAGGGCGAAGCTTGGAGCATTCGTCTTAGGAGGAGGACAAGTTGGCACTATTTTGGGAACAATAATTTCAGGTTTCCTTATACACCACTTTAAGCACTGGTCTTCAGTTTTCTACTTCTTTGGAGGACTCGGGCTGCTCTGGTGTCTATTGTTTGTAAGTTCTTATGCTGTACTCCACTATAAATTGAACTGTTTATTTATTTTTAACTTAGGCGCTGATGTGTTCCAGTGATCCTAACTCCCATCCATATATCTCTGATAAGGAAAAAGATTACCTACAAGAGGAGTTGGGAAAGCTGGAGAGAGATAAAAATCTTCCTCCAGTTCCATGGAAGCACATTTTTACCAGTTTACCTATGATGGCTCTGATTACTGCGCAGATAGGGCACGATTGGGGCTTTTACATAATGGTCACAGATCTCCCCAAATATATGGCAGATGTGTTGCAGTTTTCAATTAAACAAAATGGATTGTATTCATCTCTTCCCTATTTGTTTATGTGGATCTTTTCCGTAGGCTCGGGCTTTTTAGCTGATTGGCTTATAAATGCTGAGATAATGGGAATAACTGCTGTCAGAAAGTTGTGCACGGTACTCGGTAATAAACGTCTAAATAAATTCTGCAGTTTTAGAAATTACATATAATTTTCGTATTCCAGCCGCTGTTGGACCAGCGATCTTTATTGTGGCAGCTTCATATGCAGGTTGCGATCAATTGCTTGTCGTAATTCTCTTCACAATTGCTATGGGCCTTATGGGATTTTACTATGCTGGAATGAAACTTAACCCACTTGATCTTAGTCCAAATTATGCTGGAACATTAATGGCAATCACTAATGGAATTGGAGCCATAACTGGAATGATTGCTCCATATATGGTTGGACTTATGACGCCAAATGTAAATAACAATTTCGTATTTTTAAACATTTTAAAAAATATGTTTTTGTTTCTCTGTTATAGACCACTATAATGGAATGGAGATTAGTATTCTGGATAGCTTTTATTATATTTGCAGTAACCAGTGTTGTTTATGTAATTTGGGCATCTGGAGAAGTACAGCCATGGAATGATACATCGACGATGGATGCCGAAAAAAAGAATTAAAAATAAACAAAATTTGAGTAGCATTACGTAAAATCTGTTTTCTTCTAAAACTTCCACACATTCTAGCGAGCGATTGTAGTTTAAATTGAAACGACATCGTTTACTACAGGAAATGTAAAGCCCTACCTTACCTAATTGACGTTCCCTTACTCTCGCATTGCTGTGCAGATAGAATGGAAACGGCATAGCTAAGCAAGATTTGCCTCGAAATCCCTGTTTTCAGTGGTTTCAGTCTTCCAAATTAAATGTCCATATCTTTTTTAATTTGGAAGTTGTCATATTTTAGCATTAAAGGCGGGGTTTCGTAAGGATATTAAGTAAGGGAAGAACGTAAATATTTGTGATTTGGTTGTTAAAGACTCAAGTTGAATTCGCTGTTGATCTCTTCTGGGAACATTTAGTTAAACTAAACCTTTTGTGTTAACACGATATTTATTATCATCATCAAAAAAGTGTACATTTCATAACCTCCGTTTAAAATGGTGTATGTTTGCTAAAGTTTTTTGTTGTTCAAGTCGGTCTACTTTAACACAAATTTCTTTATGAGACTCACTGTGTGTGGTATCACTCTTGGAAAATAATCTAATAATCTTGTTTGTCGGAAAATCGTGGTAAATTGTTATTATTATAGAGTTGTTTCAATTACACTTCTTCCCCTTAAAGAAAATAACTGGTTAGAAAGGAAATATGAATTTATGCCCCGCTTAACAATACTTAAATTTAGATGATGTGAAAAAACTGAACAAATTAACCCTCGTGCATGTTTTTCTTCGCCAAAACAAGCGAGAACAATTTCTGTAAAAGTTTTGGAGCCAATTCGTAGAAGCAATAATTAAAGAAACCAAACCACCATGCACTTCACAATATAAAACCTTGATTTTTCAATATATTTTCTTAGGAAAATGACAAAATTATTCCTTCCACTCTACATAAAATATAATGCCAGTAATTAACTTTCCAGCTAAACTTCAGAAAAATATTTATACTGAAAAGCTTTGGTTTTGTCGATGTTCATTGCTTTTCCAGGAAAAGATGGTATAATCAGGTAAATTTATATCTTGACTATTTACAATCATATGTGCATGTTTACCCTTTAGTATTTATGGTAAAAGATAACAATACCGGACTGTTTTTCTTAAATGTCATGTTACAGCTTTAAGAACATTGCTGATGTTTCTGGATTTTAACACACATTTATTTTTGTAAAAATTGCCAATTTTCGAATCTTAAAAAGTTCCTCGTTTTGTATTACTATGTCTTGTGTCTTGCGGACGGACAACAATAAGCATAAATTAAAAAACAACTAAGTATTACTTTGTTTCTATTGGTCTCGCCAAATGAAGTCAACCATTTTGCAATGACAATATTTTGAGTTTTACCTACATTTTCAGCGTAAGTTTTTGCAGTTCACCGGCATTGGTAATTCGAATGAAAGTAGCTTTGATTAAAACAATATTATCGTAGTGAATTTCTTATGAAAATTGGTTTTTTATGTTCATTAGCATTCACTAGGCAAGAAAAACCACATTTTTGTAAAAACTAATAAATATATAGCACATTTAGATATTACTAAGAACGCTTCGATTTCGCAAGAAGTGATTACTAATTTCTTTTAATTCACAACATTTTTTATTTCTGAAATCCCATTACTTAACATTTTAGTACGAAATAATACATTATTTTTAATTCAAGCTGATAACAGCGATAAAACATTTAAAAAAATATGTTTTGGGCTTATCAAGCTAACAATAAATTTGAACATTCTAGTTGTTATCATTATTAACATTAAATATAATTTTTACATCAATTTGACCTTATCACTGGAGAATTAGAGATCTTATATTTTCCTCATCTTTTGGGTGAACGAATCAAAGAGTCTAGGTCAAGACCAATTTCTCTTATTTGAAATATCTCAGTCACACGTGCCGCGAGGATCTTGTTGATTGTTTCTCTAACAGTGCTGTGAAAACTGTGGTTAGTTTGAAAACAAGATTCAATGCAATGTAACTTCTATTGATTGATTATTTGCGGTTTCATGCTTTGATTTATAGTTATATTGTATAACGTGCACATTGCATTAATTAGCCATTTTTCTTGTTTTAATGTACCATTATTTTAATAGTGATATTTTGTTTGATTGTAATTGTTTGCTCACCTAGAGATTAGAAATACATATTTTAAAATGAAGACAGTGATACCATCTGAGCGCCAACTTTTGTTTAATCCGCAACAGTGTAAGGGGGATCATATTTTTAGAAATGGTATAAGATGTAAGTAATATTGTTTATTCATGAGTTGTAGTTTGCTGAATTAATAATTACGGGAGTAATAGATAATTATTTTTTGTTAAAATAAAAGGTTTGATTAAATTTCAATATTATTACTATCGGCTGCACCTTTATTTCTAGTGTAAATTATAAATTTGTATGTGCGTTGAACAAGATCTAGATGAAGTGCAGTAGAATGTTTGTTAGTTATGAAATCAGAAAAGATGCATATTGATATATCTGTAGCTCAATGAGATATGTATGGTATTTAAACAGAAACAAAATATTTTATACCACCATACCACGTGATTTCTTCTTACGTAAGTTTCTTAAAGAAAAAACAAGTCACCTGTCTGTCTGATTAAGTTTCGATGAGGCAAGTCAGCTGCGAAGAGGCGCCTAAGTGGCTCGCAGACTGGCCAGAACCTGTGGAAGAATCTGCGAAGCAATACACCAATTAATTACTATAGGTGTAAACTCGTTTTGCTGGCTACCGCTCCTCGAAGATATTCAAAACCAGAGCAAGTAGAAGAGTTCGGGAGCTGGCAGGTTGCCTCGTCGCTTCTACACCTTCGTCTTGGTCTCAGAGGTGAAAACACAAGGGCCCTCCTTATCGAATTTTCTCTTAAAGGAAACTTATCAGAGTGCGGCGAAGTAGTGGTAAAATTCCACTCATTTTTCCCAGAAGTAAATCAGTTCAACTGCGCGGAAAATTTTCCTCTTGTGAGTTAGCCAAACATCTTATCCGCGCCCCGTATCTACTGCTTATAGGTGGCTGCACCGCTTGAAGAAATGCACTCGTTCCAATCATTGTCGTGTTAAAGATTTCCAACATGACTTGCGACTAAGTCACCCATTGGCGAAGGCTATGCCATTCTCGCGATATTTGCCAGCGTTATAAAAAGTGTATATAAAACTGGTTCAAAGCGGCTATGGCAGCCACGACAAAATGTTTAATTGATGCCTTCTTTAAGAAGTGCCAGGAAAATTTGTCAGATTGACGAAATGATCCATTGATGACTGTAACAGCATCAAATTCTATCCTTGTTAAGATAACAATTTCGCCTTGGGGTGATACTATTATGAGAAAAGATCCATACTTGAAGGCATCCGCATACTCGTGGTTGCATTCTTCACATTTCATGTAACTAACGAAAAAATATTTGCTGAAAAATTGAATCATAGTGCCTAATTAGTTTTTGCTACCTCTCATGGAAGGTTGGTTTGGAATTTCAAGGTGTAACACTGTGTTTTGCCTCTTAAAAGAAGACAGGCTAAGCTAAATAATTTCAATTTGTTTGCATTGTGCCAAAAATCCCCTGTCTAACCTTGTAATTGTTTTGGAGCAATAAATAAGACACTAACCGTTCTTTTGACATATAAAATATATTAAAGTACGACAGGTTGAATTATAGCTTCCTCGCGATTTTGGACGATTAAATAGACATTTAAAATGTTGGTGTACCTATTATCCTTTCATTAAAACTTTATAACCTTTACCTCTACTTTGAACTTATAATCATTTTCAAGATCGGTGGAAATCGAATTGGTTAAAATTATGGATACATGGATTTGAAGCAAATCATAGAGTAGTTTTTACAAACGTAATTTATTACGGAGGAGACCTTCTTCAAAAGATTCGCGCAATCTGTTAGAAAAAATATGATGATAGAATAGGACTAATTTTGAATTATAAAATCAGATATATTTTTTTGTCTTTTTAAAGGAGAACATAATGTGTTAATATACAAATACCCGAACGGTATTTTCTTTAGGCTGAACTGATCCAGAGCAAATAAGGTAATGTAATCAGGACCTCTTTTCTGGAGTTCACATCTACTGAAGAAATTTTAAAATTGTATACGAGTATTGTATCCACATTGGTCTCAAGAAAACAACTCATTAAGGCGATTTAAGTAAATACTATTCGAGAATTGAAGTTATTTATAATTGTATTTTCAGGCGCTAAAATTAAAATTAGTTAAGAATTATAATTTATTAATTATTACTATTTAAATACTCTCTAATTGAATGAGTTCGATTTGAATAAGTCTGATGGCCTTGGACTTATTTATGGATGCAAGTCTTAATTTTATTAATGAAAAATACGCGGTCAAAGATAAAGCCGTTGTTATATCGTTGGGAAATTCTAAATATTGTCGCCATTCTTATATTTTTTGTTTACTACAAATTTAATCTTGAACACACAAAAAACAAACTTAATTCACAAAGGGGATTCATATCTAAACCAAACAATTTTGCATAGTTGTGCGTGGTTTTAAATAACTAACCTGATACGCATGGATTTGCAAATTCTACAATCGTAAATGTCTTTAAACTTCTTTTCCACGAGCGTAACGCTTTCCACGATTCGTATCCAATTCATTTAGCTAACTCAATTTCACACTTCACTGTTACGCTATCTAAATATTCTAATTCGTCAGTAAGATTCTTTTAAAAAAAATGCGACCTTGATCTTATTGAGCAGTTTGATCTCTTGCCTAATCGGCAAAAAAGTTACGACACAATTTTTTCTTTTTCTTTAAATTCGCTTTCCTTGAGAGGCCGAAAAAAAATCCGATTAATTGTTGTTACCTTTTGCGAACGTTTTGAGCGCTCCGTTGCACTTTTTGCCTTCAGGTGGGTGAAAATTTACGAGTTTTATGATCCGCTTCAGGTCAAATTTTCTAAACGACAGAAAGTGACAATTTTCTTATGGGTATATGACCGGTTTTCGCCTGTAAGAGTTACTGACTTGTCGTAGACTGATTGTGACTGATTTATTTGTAGCAAAATCATAAGAAGTAACTACTCTGCATCTTACATACTTATGTAAATTTTTTGTTTTGACGAAGGTACTTGGTTTTGATTATTGCATCAACATCAGGTAGAAGTGGTTCAAGCACCCACACGCGCGGTAAGAATTAAAACCATTGTGATGATATAACTGGTGAAAAGACGTCCACTTCACTTACAAAAAAATCGCGAATTCGGCGCCTCACCTTTTTTTTGAATTATCTCAGATATTTTTGAAAGTGAAATGAATTTCTTGACGAACCGCAATTAGTTCGAGAGTTCACGGAAATTTCCTATACATGTAATTTGCCAGCTTGGAAAATTGAGCAATTTAGGGAATTAAGTCTGAGATGTTTAAGTAAATTTATTTCAGTTTTTCACCATTTTTTTATTATTAATATTTTCCTTTCTACACAGATATGTTAGAGTCAAACATACAAATAATTATAAAATCGTCTTTATTTTTACCTTTACTACTGCTGATTGGTAAAAAGTGATTATTCAATACTCTGCAGCCCAGGAGGGTCTCTTTTTGTAAATTCTTTGCTACATGGTTTGAAGATCAAAGAAAATAAAATGTATTTGCTCATAACTTCTCCCTCATTAATTAAATGTTTTCTACATTTTTTTTATTACATATAATTTCAATTATAATTTATTTAAATTTAGACTAAATTGACCCATCGAAATTATCAGTTTTTATTATCTTCCTCTTCGCTTTTAATCTTTATGTCACACTTCCATCCATTCACTTCGTTGGCGGCTCGCGCGTTCCAAATTAGACAAAAAGATCACCTAATAAATTTTCCATTAACTCGTTATCAACAAGATATTTGTTACTGTTTGGATTTTGTTGTCTGATAGTTTGTCCTAATTATTTGATGTTTGAGTGGTCGAAATAATCGTCTAATCTTTGAATCGGTTTTTAATTCAACGATAAATAATTTTACTAAAGACTACTCACAAAAGATGTTTGTAATATGTAATAATTATTATGAATTTTGGAAAGAATGTGTTAAATATAAAATACGAAATGTTATAAAAATTCATAGAATGCAAAATTCATTTAAAATATGTTGGTGCTAGCAGCGTTTAATACAAACAATATCAACAATAATCAATTCAAATTGTGAGAAATCTGAGAATTAATACATCATTAATTCAATTTAATACACAATGAGAGTTAAAAAAAATTTAAAAGAATTTAAAATGTTTTCAAAAAGCAAGAAGAAAAGGCTTACATCTTGCGTAAAAAATAACATGTGAATTTATACGACATACGCACAATTTTCTTGGGAACTCTTTATTAAAAATTATTATTACATTTTATTCCAAGAACACTATTGAGAAAATAAATTGAGATGTACTGTGATGAAAAACTGTTGCTCATAGACTGCGCATAAAACGTGTTTCGTTTTTAGTATATTGCGTTTAAATGTACCATAAAATGAAATATCTTTCGAGTTCTGGAAAAAGCCGGATAAAAACAAGCTACATTTTTTTTATTTATACATTTCACGTGAGGTGATGCTTCTAAATAATCTTTTAAATATATGAAAGAAATCTGTTCATTGATTTTGGATCCGGTATTTTGATTCATTTATTTTAATTTATTGTTAAGTCAGCAACACATTTTAAAAAGTATTTGTCCTCTATGTACCACTCCTGCTAAAATTGTTGATATAAAATTGCGCAAAACAAAATATCTTAACCCGTTGATTCCGGTTGAAAAAAGGCTATAAGTCTATTTTTTAGTAAATAATTTTGGCCAACAATTTTAATAATCAACATTTTGAAACTCATATCTTTGAAAATTTTATGAATACATGTTCACATGAATTTTGTTATATTTATTTATGATTTTGTGAAACAATTGCATTCTTTTCATATAACATAAAACTCCTCGTTTATGTGTAACTCGTGAAAACTATATTTAAATTCCAATGTAATTTTTTAAAATTATGCAAAGAAATCAGCTTTAGATTAGAAAATCATTAGATTCCAAGGCTTTTTATTAAATGAAGCGACAAGGAACACTAGTGTCTTTGATTTAAGAATACAATTAGTTCAAAATAACAATAACAATAACAATTTTATTGAGTGCTTTGCGGTTTTACAAGGAAATTTGTATATCTAAATTGTTTACGTGATGAAAGTCGCAAAGATTAAGATATTAAGTGCATAGTAGAATAAGTTCTATGAATCAGTTTCTACCTGATGTCCCTCGAAAAAGTGACACTAAATGAATAGTAATTCTTAAGAAAAAAAGAAAAATTCTGTTCTCTCCGCAAAGATGTACTTTGCATTCAAGACATGATCCGAGTGCGGCGACTAAGCACTAACCCTAAGAAAGGTCAGCACATTTTAGTTCCCGAATCTGACGTAAACGGAGGAAGTGTGTTAGCAGCGCAAACGAAAACAAAACGTAGTTACTTGACCACAGTAGGTGCCAAATGTGGAGGAAATAAAACGCTAAGAAAACAAAATTAAAATAAAATTAACACATACCGCAGTTGAAGTTTATTAAAGCAGCAGTGTCAATAACGTTTATAACCGATTTCGTTGCGGTTGATGGCTCATTATGTGACTCGAATTCGCATCTCTCGAGGTGGGCAGTCGAACGTCGGTAGGTTGGCTGGTGGACGAATTATGCTCTGTCTGAACTTCAAAAGTTCGCTGGTCTCACATGTTACGCAAACGACCTTAAAGTATGAACTGAACGAAGGAGTCAAGATTAATCATCCAGCTGTTAATAATAATCAGTATCCGAAACCGATGCCCATGAACATTTACTTCGTTTTTCATATATAGCATACACATAAATTATAAATGTAGCATATCTACTCAATTTAGTACTCTTGCCAATGCAGCTGACGAAAACCACATCATTCCTGTATGCTAAGTGATTATTATAAGTAACATAAAAAAACTGGTAATTCCCAGTGTAAACTAGAGTAGAGAAATTCACATATAGAAAACAAAATGTTTGTAAAACTATGTACATACCATTAAAATTGACCAATTGTGGCAGGTAAACCACCGATGTTATGGTCGACTGCCAATCGAGAGAAAATTTATTATCCAAAAACTTCATTCGGGTGAAGCACTAATTCCATAATAAAATGTTAGTTCGTGCGGTTGGCTTGCTTGACCTTTAATTTAGTTAGGATCGAGTAACTTGGTTTCTTTACTCAATTATTATTTCTGAGAATATTCGTAGAGGTAGACGCATAAAATATTGGAGAGGAGATACACCACTGACTTGGTAAGCATTTTAATTTTAAGCCGGGGAATTACCTCTGACGGAAATGTGAAATTGCATTTTCTCAAAACTATAAGCATGAAAATGGTATATGTATCTACATACCTGTTTATATGTTACAAATTTCGTAACAAATTGATTTCGTATTCAAGAAATTTAAAAACAAAATTCATGGAAAAACATTTTAAATGTTGTCAAATTAAGACGTTAAAGATTAATCACTCATAATATAATTTTAAAGTTGAATATAAAAAGCATGTAAAAATTAATATCAAATAGCACCAAAATTTGCAGAGGATTAACTTTTTCATAAGAAATTTGTATTATCTTTAAATAATACGACAAAAACAATTTTTTGTTTTAAGTGGAAATGATGAATAATATATGTACATATGCATAGCAGTAAAGCTATTCATTTTTTTATTAAATAAGTACTCATAAGGAGTTAAATACGTAATTAAATTACTCAAGTAACTTCTAAGATATTGTAACAACGTAACATTTTAATGTTGCGAAACACACCTGCAATTTGATCTCATTGTTTAATTAATTACAAAAGCGCATACCCAAAACGGAATTATTGAGTAAGTATAACCACTTCTCAAACGTGATAATAACTAACGGAACTGATAAACGACGTGGCTTCAAGTAAGGCAAAGGCAATCTTTTGAAGGCGTGCACTATCTGTAATTATTGAAGATAGTGGTTATTTGTCATTTTGGAATTATGAAAGAACGAAACATTTACCACTACAACATTTATGTTAAATAGTGAAGGGGTGTGTCATTTTGTTTCAAATTACTGATATTCAATTCTAAAATATTCAATACTTATAATTTCAGATTGGATTGAAAGCACTGCCTTTGTACAGGTTCTTGAGATGTGGTGAATTTAAAGGTTGCGTGTATTTCTTTTCTTTGAAACTATCTGTATAATATATATTTTTTAAGATTTCTAAGGTAATTGAATCAAAATTTTAATTTTAACTTACTTCTGATATCCTGTGCCGAACTAGCTAAAAATACAATCATGCTATTATTTCATAGAATATATTTTATAGACGTTTGTGCAACTTAAAAAATTTCCATTCTATTTTTTCCACATAACACGACAGCAGGTGATTAACCAAAAATAAAATTTGAAATGCATTTGCGCTTTCTTCCATCAGAATGCATTTCATTTTTAGAACAAGATAGTACGTTGGTTTTCATGTGTTTTAGGAACTCGATTCTAAAATTAACTATCTGCTTTATTTATAAATTGGTTATAACCAGTAAATGGCCAGATTATCAGATCTAGTTAACTCATGACTGGGTTCTACTTTTTACCATTTTATGCATAAACTTGTCTTTAACCAGTCTTAGTCTTTTATTTATTTTTTATTTTTTGTTAACGAAAAGAATGCATTTAGTATATGTACTTTTAACTTCCGTGATCTGATTGTCCTTGTAAAATTCGTATTTATGTAGGATAAGTTTTTATAGATTTTATTGGCTATTTTTAGAGTAGATATAATAATGAAAAATTTCGTAAAGGGTATTCCTTTTTATGATACTTGGATTGGTTTAAATTAATGTTCTCATGCTAGATCTATAAATTCACCGAAAAGGGATTTAATATATTTACCATTATTTTAGATTCGAAGTGTAATCTCATGTAGTTCGTACATTAAGTCTTTAGTACTTCTACTGTATAAAGCTATATATATGTACTTATATTTGTATAGGAAACTTGTCAATTTTATTGTAGTCATTGTTGGTGACGGCAACAGTATATCTGTAGATAACGCCGTGATAATCTTTTCCAAATGCATAATTCGATATTCAAAATCTAATACAAATTGCATCAAAATCGGTAGAGTACTTTGATCGTTAAATATGTAATCTGGGCGATGGCTTTAAATCCATTGAGATAAATATTGTAATAGTACTGCACTTTGTTATATTATCAGGTGCACTTTTATCACGAAGCAAAAAGCATAAATTAACTTTCAGCGGTGGATTACAATCGATATTAATTTATAAAACATGCGATATTTGATAAGATTTATTGTTCCAGTATATACTTAATTAACTTAGAAATTTGAAGCAATATTGAAACTTAAAAAGCAGATTTTGAAGGTTGTGACTAATTTAGTGCAAACATTTCTGTTGAGTAAAACTTAAAATATTTCGAGCAGCCTGATAATAATGCAAAAGAACGTGTCCAAACGTTTGAGATAATGTCTCCATCATAAATCATCTCCTATTACTTGAATATTGCGAGGTGGAGCAGCTTTCCTCACCTGCGATAACTCTGACGGACGTAATGAATGAATTAAGCCTTCAGGTGTGAGCGCAATTTTGTACTCGTGCTCGCGACACCGCGAACTAAGAGGTGAATATGTTTATGCTTAAACTCCAAAAAGTCGACTATGTATCTCTAACGGATCTTAATTGGCGGTTGATTGTAATTGCTCCAATTATTTAAAAATATGCTGATGCATTCTCTGCACTTAAATTTCTAGTTCAACATCTTCGATATGGAGTTAATCACCGAACTAGCCCGAAGTCGGTGAGGGAAACAAAAAAAATTTTTATTCACGATGATTGCCACTTCTCGCTATGAAATGATTGGCGATAGACTTACTATACTTCGCCGCGCTAGTGGGTAATATTGCAAAAGTCTACTACCTTTTTGAGTTCGAACAGTTCCAAATAGGCAGCGGGGAGAAAAAATGCCAGAAAAAATCTCAACAGCCAAACTGAGGTGAGGAAAGTAAACGAAATTCATACCTATACGAGTTGCAATCGGTGTCTCCGAACCGATTTATCGGTTACCTTGGTGAGGAGCACTTCTTTATCCACTTCTTTAAGGCAGTAATTGAGTACTTTCATTTGAAGTAGCCTCGATACCGTCCAGCACCGTCCAGCGTCACTCTTGAAATATACTCCGATTCGTAATCCTATGGCGCGGCAAGATTCGCCTTCAGTCCATGACTCGGGGCTAAGGTAAATGCTCACCTGGAGTTAGATACGAATATCTGAACCGCGCAACGACTTAGTACTACCAACTTGAGTGCTTGAGCAGCTTTCGGGCGATATAGACGTCTTGTCGATCGGTCTGATCTTACCTCCCGATATAAAAGCGTTCAGCTTGGCAGTTGGTACCTTCATTTGAACTACGACAGTTCGCCAGCAGCTTGGTTGCATTCGCGCTAAAATAATAAACGACATTTCCGTTCCGGGAGTGTAAAAATTGTATGCAACAAGAAAGCTCGGATATACATATCTCTTTTCTAACGTCCATCGAAATTATATACACTATATAATTTTTTCTAAACCACCCACCTTTTCGGTGGTTCATATATTATATTTAAAGTAATTACAGTAGTGGATAAATTTTAGATGAAGTGATATTCGTAAAGCATAAGTGATCTTGTAATATAATTAATTTGCCTGAAATTATTACCCGAAAAATTGAGTGCGCCTTCAAAAGGCGCATTACATACGTGTGAAAATAAATTCGTGCATTTGTGTATTAAATAGAGTCTAATAAGTGAATTATTTTTATATAAAAATATTTATACAACATTTATTAATTTATGTAAATTATCATCGACGAAATGGTGCATAAACGACTACATCCGCTTTTAAGATGTAAGTTTCCTAATCTATCACTTTAAAAATTTCGCAAATTTACTATAATTTTATTACAAAGTGATCTGTGAGCGTCTTCGGTGAAAGCTGAAAGTCCTTTTATAGTAATGTTAGCTGCACTTTTTGTGTCAATTCTGGTTGAGGAACAGAAATCTGTGCGTTTCGTGATTTAGTTAGTTTTTGTATCTGTTCAAATGGGTAATTAAATTACATAGTCAAAACTGGATTGATCCAGTACGATCGTTACTCAACTTAAAATATTCCAAATGCGAAAAAAACTAAATAAGAAAGATTACGATCAGAAATTTTTTCAATTATTTGCAAATTTTTTTTATTCTACACGCATTCTAAAATAATACGGATCCTTCAAGTTTTTGATAAATCCTTTTTTTCGGTGTTTTATTCTGAAGTTACCTTTGGGAAGGGCACTTGTTGGAGCGAGATTTTCAACGCCCAAATTCATTCGCATTAAAATCAAATTGTGCGTGTCGGCCCAGCCTATTCAAATTTTTACCTCTCAGCAGCAAGTGCTAATCGCTGGAAAGAATCCAATTTCGATTTCTTTTTCAATCATGCGGAAACACAAATTTGAGGTAAAAAAATTTCGAACGATCTGTTGGGCACAAAAATCTTCGTGAAATAAAATAGTTTGGAAGTGGAAGGAATAAATGTAAAAATTCAATTTTCTGGATACCATATCATTAAGTTATCGAAATATGTATATGAATCTTATCGTGAGTCCAACAGTTAAAATTTAAAAAAAAGTGTTTCGAAAATTTTTTATTCAACCAAATTTTGCGATTAAAAGTCTCAAATATTTCTCAGTTTTTGCACATAAAACGTATCCATTAATAAATAGTACTACAATATAATGTACTCTTTGTTTTTTTAACCAGTATAATAGTATCTTTTCGTTCCTGGATTTTTCACATCTTAAATACCCCTGTTAGATCGATATGTGTATAAGCTGTAGTAATAAATCTTAATTGGTAAAATAAGAAACTTGTTGCCCAGCTTAAGACATTTTTAAGTTTATATTTAGAAGTCACAAAGCTCCAAAACATGTATGAACAATGTTTTCAAATATAGATATAATTTATTGAAAAAATCGACTAGTCTGAAAAACGTTGTTTCGAGTAAAATACAATTTAAAGTTAAAAAATGTGCATACGAGGTCAACGTTTCGGCATTTTTAGGAATTAGAATTTAAAACTTTCTGCACTTATTTTAAAACTTACTTATTATACACTTTCAGAAATGCAAAAATATCATCCACCGGTGATCCCCCTTAAAAAAAGATATATTAAATGGTTACGTAATGAAGAGCCATATTCTCATCTATTTGATTTTTAATTTCCTAAATTGTTCGTTAATTTAAAAAATTCATTAGTGTTTGTCACCGTGCGCTGAACTAATTGCACTATAAGCTGAAAATTGAAAACTTAACAAAAACAGATTTAATGTCTGCTTCAGAATATTGGTTACACTGCATAAGCATAATTCTTAATAATTTTTCTAAATGACAAAATCATTAAGGTTTGTTGTTCTATTCTAGTAACAGTTTTCAGTTGGTTAGTTAAATAAATTATTTAATTAAATGCGCAAGCGTTACGTGATACATATTTTTTTACTGATCATAAAAATTGGAAAGAAAAGAAATTTTAAAACCAGGTGTTGAACAGACATGAATAACCTAAAAGAGCAACTTTATCAGTTGTAGACAATTGCAATGAATTAGTTTCAATACCGCACTGATTTCTTTGCTTTGTGTTTATACTAAATTTTAAATGCATAATATGTGTGGAAGATTGATTTATTGGCGATGAAAGAAAATTACATGAAACTTTTGTTTGCACATTTAGAAGCAGTTATAAAAATGAATTTAAATTGTGTTAGTGTATTGAACTTATTCTGACTTCACACATGCACTAAAATTAGATAGGTTAATAATGTAAGAAACACCTCAGTGAATAAAAGTTGGCAATAAAACATGACATAATAATAAAATATAATGGGCCTACGTGCTTTTTTACAATTTAGCTCTCTCAGAATATTTATCATTTTGTTGTTTAAAAAGGTTTTGTGTTCATTTTCCGCCAAAGAAAACTTTATAAAAGTGAGGAATATTATATAGTTTTCGAGAAATAAAGAAGGAGTTGTAATCCTACTTATTATTTCTTGAAAATTTGGATAATATATTTTGAAAAAATTAGAGAACTCTCTGCGTTATCCCTTTTTTAATGAAATTTTCCTAAAACTTTATTGTATATGTATAGTCTTATATCAATCAATTAATTCAAAATTCGTGATGCCTTGACGGTGATGATCTAAAGATTTTGGATAGTAAATTCAAAACTTTCCGGAAATTCTACTTTAAATTGCAATAATTATTATGAAAATGCCTCTTAACGGATATACATAATTGAAATATTAACCTTTGAATTTACAACCGATACGGCTGAAATAACCCCGCAGAAGGACTTGCATTAACAAGTAGTGCTCCGTTCACTTGAAAATTGTTTGCAAAAATGGAAAGCTCAAGTAGAGTTCACCTGATGCTAATTCTAAAAATTGCAAAGAATATAAACAAAGGCGGTAATTTTGAATGGAACGCAGAGTGAACGGAGGAGATACTCCCAAATTGATCAATCTCATTGTTGCAGCAATCAATGACAAAAAAGACTGTCAGCTGATATTATTAGTCGATAAAACTCGCGACCCCGCTATCAGATAACCAGTGGAGCGCATCGTTGCAAATTTTCGAGAAAGCTTCTTTTGCCTCCAGTCAGAGGAAATTAAATTAACTTACTCAGAAGTATCGGCCGCAATGTGGTTAAATTGTTAATTAAATTGGTATAAAAAGCCAAGAACAATAAAGACTTGTGTTTTGATTTTCGCTGAAGTAATCGTTATTATGTCTATTATTGCTAAACATTATTTTTTTAAGATCATCCAGGAAACAGGTGTAGCTAAAATAGAGCATTGCAGTTTTGTCTTAAATTTCTCTACCACTTATTATATTCTTTTGTAAAATAATAAGATTTTAGTTAATAATCCTTATATCCTTTTCATTTAAATTCTGTTATAGCATGTAAAGTTCTTAATCTTTAAGCCTCTTCATAAAGTTTGGTATACGATTCACTACAAAAGCCATAAATTTGAAATATGTATGTAGGTCCAATAAAATCTCCAAAAGCTTACATTCTGTACACATAAATTATAAATTATCTATTTATATATATTTTATGGTGAACATTTTGAGTTTGTCGATTTGACATTGAATACTCCATACATATATTCCAATAGTAATTCCGTTCAAAAGAAGTTAAATTGATAATTCTATTTAGCTAACTTCATTGTTAGCTGAAATCTCTTATAATAATTAAATTTTATTTTATCTTTGCACTTATACGCCTCTTGAGGCGACACTTCATTAAATACAAATTAATACAGCCACATAATGAACTCCAAAATGCGTATCGATAAGATTTAAAAGTTAATTTTTTATTATTTGGGTGATAATTCTAAATAATGCGGCATCATATGATCTGAATTGTAAAAAATAAATTATAGTATGTGCTGAATTTACACTGGTATGAAGTGTATTAATTTAATAAAGCTGTGTTATAAAATCGTTGAAAACACTTTTCCCAGCTTTAGTAGACAAAAAATAATTGTCATGGTGTTTTAATTACTCAAATCTGGAAGATAGATCCTATCGCCGCATTAATTAGTTTTATATGTTGGTTACATTAAATATAAAGCTAACAGTTCTCGTAAAAATGTAGTACAATGACAAAATATAAAAGTTATTGTTATTATCCCTACACTTTTGATGTGCAAATTCTTTCTTTTATGAGCTTTAACTTATCTTTAAAAATTATTCTGACAATTTTAATATTTGTGTTATTATTATTTTATTATAAGCTTTTATATGGCTACACTTATCTATGTCGTGACACAAACCTTTTGATGTTTGATTGGCTTGAAATTTGCATGGATTTATCATATATGTAGCTTTTAGAATATATAGATAAATAAAAGCTTGATTTAACTTTAACTTTTGTTAAATTATTGTTTGAGTACGCAGCATCGATTATCGAAAATTAAGCACCATTTTTGTTAGAATTTAATTGGGCCGTCTTCTGGTTAGGTCGAGTCTTTGAAATCTGAATTAAGTTTCATGGAAATTGATTCTTTTGTTAAGGATCAAACGCATTGTGAAGAAGGTTTAAGGGGATAAGAGGCGGTTTAAAAGAGTTATTATCAACTAATTTTATGATACACAATACAAAATCTTAGTGGTAATTCCAATTTCTCCTCAGAAAACCGCAATTTATTTAAAACAGAAAAGAATTTACTCTTAGTATTTATGTATATCTTGACGATAAAAGAATGCGGGAAATAAAATTAATCAAACTTCTTGTGGTTACTAACTAAACGCATCAATGCGGAGCTTCTGGGTGGATGGTACTTCTTTACTTTCCTTAACCGACATAATTCGGATAGTTTAGAAAAATCCAATTCATCAAAAATGTTACTATGCTGCAAAATTTTCATTGCACAGGTGATTCAATGCGATGCAAACGAGTTAAGTTAAGCAATTTAAAAATAGTTTGGAAAATGTTAGCTCAGAAATGGTTGGTGATCATGAAAATGCAACCGTCGGCTAACCGGAAGTGCTTCTGCCTTTGTCATTTGTATCTGTTCGCGGTTCGGCGACACGGTGACGACGGCAGCGGCGGTACGTAGTGCACCCGCGAGAATTCCAACGATTTCCTAGTTCCGAATTTAAAGCTAGTTAATTGCACTTCTGTCGCGCTGCAGTTTAATTGCGTGCACATAACAAATATTATGGGTTTAGCAGGTTGCGTGATAGGTGGAATACCTTGCCTTACGTAATCACTATCACTGTATGAACCTGTGCGATGAGCTGGTTTTGTCGGATCATGCACAAGAAATGATTAACGAATTTCAAGATATATTCAAACGGAAATTATATTTTTATCATAACTTCCCCTGTTTTCTTGCCGGAAAAAATTGCCAATTTGACCCCTTTAAAACAGGGCTAAAATTCAAACTTTCGGCGGTGGTGTTCATCTCGGGAAGATATTAGAACATTTTTACATACATTTCTTGAATTTACTTAAATGAGTATTTGATTCCAAATTGATCTCGCTATACCTACATATAATGAATTTGTAGTTTTTAATATTTGCATATTTGCATACAATATTTGTTCTGACAATTTCGTACTTATAGAATTAAAACATCAGGACTTCTTTACGACAATAAAGTATGTTACTAAAAGAGGCTAGACTTAGACTACGACGACATGATGCCATGATGTCCACAAATTTCAGATAATTTTTGTTAGAAAATAAAATCATACCAATTAGACTGGTTTTAACTTAAAATTATTTCATGCTGTTTAATACATAGAGCAAGCATTTTTGAACATGAGCTTATCAAGTATACGAAATATTCCTTTCTTAGGAAGCTGTTCAGTTAATTCTCTATTCATACAACTTTTCTCAAATATTTACAACGATATGTATGCAAACATGCCTATGTTGCAAAAAATGCAATTTTTGTTCATTTCGTATTCATGTCAGGAAGCCTAGTTATGTTAAAAAAGTCATTGAAATGCCGAAAATATTTCATCAGTTAAAATGGATGCTGTGTAAGATGTAAAACATACTGAAAGCAAGATTTTTGCTCGCTTACCTCGGAAATCTGCTGGCGCCGTACATAGGCCCTGAAATTTTACACCCAACATACATATGTCGGTTTGATTTTGAATTTGCATATTTGGTGCATTAATTGCATTTAACTTTAAACATAGTTATAAAGGGAACATGCTTTAGTGTCATTGAATTATTTCTCATTCGTAATCGATTTTAAAGAGTTGATTTTGCAATGGGGACGAGCATTAATTGTTAGATTATTGAAGTAAGGAAGGCGGAAGACGGAAGAGGATATTTATTCTAGAATTATGGTGTTAGTTCAAGCAATGTTAGTAAGTATACTATTAGTATAATTTGACCTTTTTATGCAACTGATTTGGATTGAATAACATCATATGGTAAGATGATCCTTGATACGAATGTACACGCTTTATGGTGTATTGTTAAAATATGCATGTCAAAAACCTTTGATTGACCTGCGTTAATAAAAACAACAAGCAATACTTTTTTAAAATACTGATATCATTCAAAAGCTACAAAATATAATAATAAAAAGGTCATCTGGCTTTGGAATAACGTTTATTTTAATTTACTTTTTAATTAGTTCAGTTTCATGCTGCGCCAAAGAAAGTAAAAGTAAAATGCTAATTTAGTTCATACTTCATCAAATTTTTTTTATCTTTCAAGACTAAAGTATTCGCCTGTCAGATGTCGAGAATAAGATATTATTTCGCACGTTTTAAAAGCTTTCTTAAAATTGAACGCCGCCCCCACTGTGCGCAAATATGCCATCTATGCAACTTCAAATACGGAAATGAAGTTCAAAGTCGAATACCAGACCTACTTACGAAATTTCATTCAGGTCTAACAATAAACGGCTAAGCTTAGAGGTATAGAGGTAAGGTTTAACTATGTCATACTTGACTCTTGCACTTTTTTAACCTACCTGCAAATACGGCGTGTAGCTAATTTAAATTAAACAAAGCGCGTTACCACTGATCTCTAGTTAACCCTGGGCCTCCGCAAAGTCAGTTAAATGTGACCCACTAAGAAACCCTCCTGTCAAGATCACATTTTTCGCAGCTTTGTTCCATAAATAACGACCACAATTTCGGCGGTGATCAATTATTAAGTACAAAAAAACAATTATCAAGGGATAAGCACTATCAGGAGGGCTTAACTAGAATAAAGAATCACTTAAGAGCTCTTTTAATTGATAAACCTCGTTTTTTTGGGGGTCAATTGGTTTGTGGGTAGCCAGAAAATTTCCTGGCGCGTCCGTAATGAATTACGACAGACCATTGTAGGCGAGGATTACATTACAAAAAAGCTTATCACTTTATGGTTGAATTATTGCCCCATATCTTCTACACATGAGCTTAAGGTGTAAATTAACCTGGTCAATTGATAAGATTAAGTTATTCTTTATAACTGCGGGAGTCTGCCTATCATAATTTTATACAGGCCAATAAAAAATGATAAAAATCTGTGAATTTTTGTTTTAGGGCACACAGTGTGGTTTTGCAAGAAATAAATCTTATAACTATTGTAAAATGCTACTAATGTAAAAAAAGTATGTATTTTTCAAAAAGATTTCGTGATAGCAACTGTTTTTAAACATAGTACAAGTTTAAAATACATTACAAGTTTAATTAAGCTTATCAAAGAATCCTAAATTACGCACTAAATACTATAACTAAAAAAAAAAAGGCAATTAGATTTCTGAAAATAAGAAATGAAATTATCATTCGTATTTGCCTAACGTGTGTTTACGCATATGTTTTTAACAATACAAAATAGATGTATTCCAAAGTTTCAAGTTTCATAAAGTTAATATTATCGTCAAAAACATGCTCATTAGGTGACGTCAGATCCGTGGGTTAGTTAATTGTTTGGTGAGCTCTACAACGTGCCTATTCTACTAACATTTCAGCCTTTATGAAAGTTCAATTTTCAAAACACGTGTTGTTGCGTTTTGAAATAGCAGATGGTCATCCAGATCTGCTTTTCATTACTTAGTTTAGATTCCAAAATGTTTTCAATTATAATCAAATGGTTGTGTTTTTGTTCTGCTAAAAAATGTTTGATCAGGTTATGTAAATCCGTCGTTGCTTATAAACGCACGATGCATTATTTAAATAAAGAGGGTTAGTAAACTTTGAATATTATAGGACTCTTAAAATCCTCTCCTAACCACTTTTCCACCAGTGGTGTTAAATATGGTACTTTGGAAGAAACTCAGTAGATACATAATTCTGAAACTCCTTTTCTTAAGTTTTGAAAATGTACTTAAAACAAATATTTGTACTTGAGAAAATTTCTAGGTGATTAGAAACTATGAAGCTTTTAAATTTCTTAATACATTTTAATTTGATGAGTTAAGTGATAAAAATAAAAAATTTTTCCTTGATAGTTTCTAATTTCCCAGATATACATAGATATTATATGTAGGTATGTATTTATTTTTTTTAGATTTTCAAAAAGTGGTATTTTTTCACCAAGGTTTTGATGAAAAAATGTTTAGCTTTAGTTTTATCGTAGAAGTGAAAAATCGTTTGTAAGAAATTAAAATGTGAAAGAAATAGATCTTTGTGTTAATTTGAAAGAGAATTGAAATTATTTCCAAAATAAATTTACAAAATGAGATTATTTATGCTGATTACTTAACATACCATTTCTAAATTTCAGGTTTTTGCATACCGCAGCGAGTGGTTTTAGCATTGTTTGGATTTTTAGCCATTGTAAATGCGTATACTATGAGAATATCTTTGTCTGTGGCGATCACGGTAATGGTGAATAAAACTATAAACAACGGCAGTGTAGCGAATACAGATAAAGATTCCTGTCCGAGACCAGAGGGTGGAATTGGGGGCTCTCAAAGCGGGCCGGTAAGCACTCTTAAGGGGTTATTATTTATTATTTATGATAGGCCTATTATTTATTTATACTCGGGGTCTGAGCTCATATAGCGTTAATTGATTATTGATACTAAATGATTAATATTTCAGAAAAAAATATTCAATAAAAAAATATATCTAGGGAATTATAAAAGATATCAAAATCAAACTAAGACTTCTATCGGCGGCCAATCTACCCAAGATAACTTGTAGAAGAAATCTAATGATTACTTAACTTGAAATAAAATTTCGAAAAATTCCCATTGTGCAGAATTGTAATATGACTGTCGTAAATTGTTTTGTGGAAATGAACAGAGTCATATTCAACAGCCTTAGTACTCATTTAATTTGAATTGTGAGCGAAGAATGCAGTTCTGACCGGATTTCTTCATGCGCTCACTATAAAAAAATCTTATAATTCCAAGACTACAAAAATTACATTTATACTATAGTTTCTTCAACATTTTCATATGTAGAAGGATTAAAGCTTAGTTTTGAAAGATATGTACAGAAGGATATATAAATAAATAAACAATATAAGAACAACAATGGGCCAAAATGTAACAAGTTTTCTTGATTACAGGAAAGAGGAGAATTTGATTGGTCGGAATCACTCCAAGGATTGATTCTATCTGCATTTTATTTCGGTTATGTAATTACTCATTTGCCTGGAGCACTGCTAGCAGAGAAATTTGGTGGAAAATGGACACTGTGTATAGGAATTTTGTCAACAGCAATTCTTACGCTTGTAACACCTCTGTGTGTTTACACTGGTGGACCATACGCACTTATGGTCCTTCGAGTTTTAATGGGTCTTGGTGAGGGCACCACGTTTCCTGCATTAAGTGTTTTGTTGGCAGCATGGACTCCTTTGAAAGAAAGATCGAAACTTGGAGCACTCGTCTTAGGAGGAGGACAAGTTGGCACTATTTTGGGTACATCGATTTCAGGTATCCTTATACACCACTTTAACCACTGGTCTTCAGTTTTCTACTTCTTTGGAGGACTCGGGCTGCTCTGGTGTCTATTGTTTGTAAGTTCTTATGCTGCACTTTACTATAAATTGATTTATTTATTTACTTTTAACTTAGGCGCTGATGTGCTACAGTGATCCTCTCTCCCATCCATTTATCTCCGATAAGGAAAAAGATTACCTACAAGAGGAGTTAGGAAAATTGGAGAGAGATAAAAATCTTCCTCCAGTTCCATGGAAGCACATTTTTACCAGTTTACCTATGATGGCTCTGGTTGCTGCACAGATTGGCCACGATTGGGGCTTTTACATAATGGTCACAGATCTCCCCAAATATATGGCAGACGTGATGCAGTTTTCAATTCAAGAAAATGGATTGTATTCATCTATTCCCTATTTATTAATGTGGATCGTTTCCATAGGCTCGGGCTTTTTAGCTGATTGGCTTATAACTACCAATATATTAGGACTAACTGCCGCCAGGAAGTGGTTCACGGTGGTCGGTAATAAACGACTAAATAAATTCTACAGTTTTAGAAATTACAAATAATTTTCGTATTCCAGCCGCTATTGGACCAGCGATCTTTATTGTGGGAGCTTCATACGCCGGCTGTGATCAACTGCTTGTCGTAATTCTCTTCACAATTGCTATGGGACTGATGGGATTTTTCTATGCTGGAATGAAACTTAATCCACTTGATCTTAGTCCAAATTATGCTGGAACAATAATGGCAATTACAAATGGAATTGGAGCCATAACTGGCATTATTGTTCCTTATATGGTTGGACTTATGACGCCAAATGTAAATAAAAAATTTCGTATTATTTTCAATTTAAAAAATATTTTTTCGTTTCTTTGTTATAGACCACCATAATGGAATGGCGAATAGTGTTCTGGATAGCTTTTGCTATATTCACAGTAACTAGTATTATTTATGTAATTTGGGGATCTGGAAAAATACAGTGGTGGGATAATCCAACAAGGACGCCGGATTCTGAAAAAGGCAACAAAAAGTAAACATAAATTATCTAGGATTACGTAAGAATCTGTTTTTCTCCAAAAAAATCTACGGATTCTAACGAGTGATTTTAGTTTGTATTAAAATGGCATCGTTTAATGGTGCCAAGTGAGTTAAATTACAGGAAGTGTTTAATGTAAGGAAAGTACCCTAAATTAATGTACAAATGTCACTTTTAAAGTATGTAAATATATTTCTATAAAAATGCGGAATCTATTTCATTTATTTTTACTAATTATCCCCTTTTTGAGATAGAAATTTATTCGTCTTACGATGATTAACGAATCAATGTTTGTTGTTTCTATTTTCAGCATCTTTCGAACTACACATCTCAATTTAATCTACAGAGTTTGATCATCATCAAGCCGATATATTTTAATAAAAGATCCTTACGAAAATAAGACTTTTGGAATTAATACTACTATTATACAAATTTCGAAAAATAAATAATTCAATCGATTTCAATCGTTCAATTCCACAGGGAAAAATCCGATGTTAATAACTAGTAATTAAAAAAATTACTGCGAGTTATAAGAAAAAAAGCATAAAAGCAAAAATGAACCCCAATTAAAAAATTTTATTGTATATTGTTCTTATCGCGAGTGAATGAAGGTAATCCATAAAAGTGGAAATTCCTTTCAAATTGTGAAAGCTGCATTAAAATGAATTTAAGTACACTTCATTACATATTCTTGAGATACTGGAATAATGAAACTCTTTTAAGGTCTTATAAACCTATAAAACAAGTCAGTTATTTTTCACAACAAAGTATTGTAATAATATTTTTCCATTATTAAGTGCTTCGAGCTCTGATATAGATGTAATTGACCTTGGCACAATTTCTGACGACAGCTAGGGTCTTCTTTCTAATTCCACTCACCATAATCGGTCAGAATAAACATTTTGCTGGCGTCACAATACATACATATCAGATGGTGATAAAAGAATGAAGCGAATTTTATTTTCCTGTGTTTATCATGATCTTAAAATTTTAAGAATGGCCTTTTAAATAAAATGCAAACAAACGAGGGCGCAGCTACTCTTCTAATTTTATATTATACATCTGTGTAAATAACGATAACCAAATTTTGAATAAACTTATACACAGATTCTTTTTTTTAAAATCAATTCAGCAGTTAATGATCCTTTAACAATGTTTACGTTTCTTGGATGAGAATTAAATGAAAGAAAAATTTTAGATCGATTATCTCTTAACAGTTTATAAACAATGCAGCGACTTTATTTAAAGTACATAATCCCAATAATTCCAATGACGTACCTACTACGAATAAATGAGTAAATTAATAAATTAATTAAAAGTTTATATGTAAAACATTGTCACGCCCACAGTGATCGGTTATTATGGTTTAATTTTTGTAACAAAAAATTAAAAGTAGCTTATTTTGTTGGTTGAATTTAAAGTTTATTTTTTTAATTAGTGCACAATAAAATGTAGAAAGTAGCAGTCATGACAGTATTTGATTACCGCTCTTTTCTTTTATTTAATGAACTAAAAAACTATATTTTAACGACAATTTATAGAAATAGACCTATACATTTTGATCTAATATTATGCAACAATCAATTTCATATCGTTCTAAAGATGACTTGTTAATTAGTTTGAATGGTTATTTTAAAATTTTATTTTTGTACAAGAAATTTTTCTTCCTGTCATCAAATCAATAAAGGGAAAATAGTCGTTTTAATCGAATTTGCTCACAAAGAAAACATTCAGAAGAGTTAAAATAATTTTATTTTTTGATCACAAAAGTCAAGGTGCCTCATTAACAAAATATGAAAATATTGTGGAAAGAGTCTTTCGAGAGTTACTTAAACTTCCCTTTTTTTACATTGATCTATTTACGGATTGCAAAAGTTGAATTTTCTTCTAAATTAGGATGCATAACATAATATAGTTATTTTCAAAATAACGAAAATCAACTGTTTCGTTGTACACCTGGCTACTTTTATCTTAACATATCTTCTTTGTTTAGTCAGCACATTTGTAAATTATTCTATTCTTAAAAGAATCACTTTATTCGAATTAAATATGCGCAAATGATTTTTGAAATTTCTTCATTTCAACTTTCTCCAGCTTGATTTTAATCTCTATTATCTTTTAAATCTGATAAACTTTTTTAACACGTTACGGCAACTATTGTTTTATTTCCAAACGCATGCTGATCATTTCTTTATTTTATAAATATTTAAAGAAAACTGCATTCTTATCCGTGCGGTACAATTTATGCATTCAGATGTTGCTCTCAGAGAAGTTGCGTGCTCGACAAATTACTTACACTTATTTGATGTCTTGATTAGAACATAAAACGTGATAACATCTAGTTGGCATAACAATTTGTTTACGGAAATTTTTATGGTTCCAGCGATAATTTGGCTAAATTATTATTTTTCGTTCACTTTATGATAGGTACAAAAACAGCAGGTGTGAAACCTTTTGACTTTCTCACAGGTTCTGCACCTTCCCCGCATCGGTCATTATTAGGCGAAAGTGAAGCAACTTAGAATTTTTGGAAAATGAATTAAAAGAACCTTCAATTATAAGTTGATTTTCCCTAAAAACTGAATTTTTATGACCGATATTTTTGCTTTGGAGTCAATGATATGTGTCATGTAAAATGTTAAATTTTTATGAAAATTTTTGAACATTGAGAATTCGAGATTGCATGTATTATGTTTCACCACATCGCATTTTTGAGATTACAAAGTGGGAAAATACGAATTTTACTGAGATTTCCTGTCGTATTTTTATGTACTGTATATATATGTAGTAATATCCAAATTGTTGACGGGGTATATAAAAACATGTTTGTTTTTACTTTTTATCATTGTTTTTCTCAGAAACGTATATGATACATACATAGAACATGTCGAATTTTACATTTCATATTTACCACCCGAAATTTTAGGAAAATACTCTAATTTATGACCATATTTTACTCAACTCCTTCTCTAGTTAAAAAAACTTAATAGAATTAATATTAAAATTGAATTTTTGATATATTCTTTGCAAAGTGTAAGATTTAAGAATTATGAGTTTTGTTTATATTAAAAAGCCTACATATGTTTGAATATTCATTATCACTCAACAGGAATGCTTCGATTAATTTCAATGAAACTTTTGATATCAAAGGAATGATGGTAATAAAACAACAAATTAGCCTTTAGGTGATAAAAGATAAAACCGATGACGAAACTACGCCATTGAGTTAATGCGGATTATTCTAACAAGATTTTTGAAGTGGATGCGGTAGCTATCATGGTATTACGAAAATGATAAAAGTGCATTGTTAACATTCATTAACTTATTAACTTGTTTTCGTTCTAAAATTTGTTTAATTTAAAATTTCTGTGCAATAAACACCATGGCAATAAACAATTGCACAAAAATACTCAAAATTACCTTTAGGGAAAAACTGAAAAATAAAACTAAAAAATACTTGGAATTAAAAAATTTATTGCCAATTTCCGAAGCACGTTTTTCAATGTAATTATCACTTAATTGCTATTATCTCGAAAGGAAGTTGCGGTTTCGCTGATGACTTGATATTCATAAAAACAATACTTGGTAGTAAAAATATTTTACTAGATACATGGGACAGATATGATATCGCACAGAAGGAGCAATTAACAGCTGTTTTCTTGTTAGTGATTGCAGCTTTCCGCTGCTTAAGCCAGAGGAATTTTAATCTGAAGTTATTAGGAACTGGCAATTTAGCATGGTAACCAATCGATTAAGCAGCTTAAATATTTTATTATATTAGATTATGGCTTTTTTTAGACAATTTTATATCGAACCAAAAGTTATCAATTTTTAATTAAGTTCCGTTGATTTCCGTGAGATAAACACTAGGATGCTTTAATTGATACTGATCTATAATCAAATTTGTTCCACTTGCAGTGAAAATCGAACATCTTAAATTTGTTTGGAAATTACATTTGTAATTTTCGACTTTGGTAAAAAAATAATTTGCCTCAAATACTCAAATAAATAATAAACAAAACTATAATTTTATTTCATTCATTTCATTACAATAGAACAAAAGTTTGAAGGGCCATTTTTCGAATTCTATAAGCAGTTAAAATGTTCCGCGCACAATAAGCAAGTCATAAATTTGTCTTATAGGCTAAAATTATTTTGTGGATTAAAAGGACTGAATTTGATTTTCTTACAAACACAATAATGGAATAAATTTAGAATGTAAATTTTTATTGTACATTACAATGTTTAATATTTCTTCGATAGTACATTAGGAGTATTCACAGTTTGCTGCATTTTCTATTGTGTCGTTATAAATACAAAATTTAACACATGATACAACGATACAATATTAAATATAACAAGTAATACCCCTATTGTGTATGGGGACAAAAACGTCTTTGAAGTAATGAAGAACAAAAACCAAATTCAATTTGGAAATTTTAGAAGTGTTTTGCGATTCTAACAAAATATGCTTAACTAACGTAAATGTATCAGGCCAGCTGCTGAAAGGAACTACACAATATTAAGTTGGTTACTTGCATAGACCAACTATCGCTGAAACATCGATTCCTAATTTCCTCGTCACATTCAGTTGGGCGGCAGCCGCACATTTGAGTGCACATAATCGCGACAATTCGGTAAAGTTCCTCGCATATTTGATGGCTGTTTCGAACGTATTAATTGCCTTTTGCAGCTCAGCTCTCTGTATGGCAATGGTGCCCAGCATTTCATAGGCAAACTCGCATTTACTGTCGATTTCAATACTCTTACTAATTATATCAATTGCCTTGTTGATGTCTCCTTTCCACTGCATATGCATAACTCCCCGATGGACGTGTAAAGTGGCATTTTGAGGATCAATTTTGATTGCTTTCTCAAAGAATTGATCAGCTTCATCGAACTGACCCAATTCACATAATACTTGCGCCATCAGGCTGTAGCATTCTATGCAGTTTGGATACTTTCCTATGGCATTTTTGAAATCATTCATTACAGACATAATCCTTCCCTGGTCTTGCGCCATTAGAGCTATTCTGTACTCTGCATAACATTTTTGAATATAAGCCATCGCGTGATTAGGGGACAACTTTAGGACTTTCTGGTAATCAATCAAAGCTTGTTCGAGCTGATCTAATAGAACGTGTATTTGGGCTCTGTTGTGATAGATATCTGGATTGTTCGGATCAAGTTTTTCCGCCTCGTTATAATCAGCAAATCCTAAATCCTTCTTTTCCTTTTGAACATTAAGAGTGGCTCTCCGCATTAGGGCACTTGCTCGGAGTTTCGTATCTGCATCAGCTGCAATTATTGGCATTGTTTTAGGAACTATTTTAGTAATAAGAAACTTTTAATAATATTATTATAAAGTTAAGTGATCTTTTTTCAAGAGAATGCGCAACTATGATAAAATTTAGTATTTATCGTGCAATGGGAAGGTAGCTGTTCTTTTTGTTCATGCTTTGATAACAATTTGTAAAACATTTGAATCCTACGAGCGGCGACTTTTCAAATCACCATAATGCTACTAATTTTCCTTTAAATCCCTAATTAATAAATCGCTTACCTTTGTCGATTACAATAGTGAAGTCATCTTCTGCTTCCTGGTATAGACCCATTAATGTATATATGGTGCCTCGCAGCAGTAGTGCTTCATCTCTGTATTTAGGGTCAGTGGAATTAATCTCCTCAGTGCAACCCGGCACAATCTCTTCGTATTTTTCAGCATCCAATCCCAATTTAGCCCGAGCAAATCCTTTTGTAATATCTTCATTAGTTACATCAATGTTTTTTATAGGATCCTCAGTAAATGCATCCAAGAATGTCTTAATGAAGTGGATAGACGGAAGTTCGGGAGTTTTATTGTTCATATGATCAGTCGCCTCTTTCTCGGCGATATTTTTCAAAATACTTTCAACATCTTCCACTGTCTTTCTGTTTTGAAATGATTCAAGCATGCATGTTGCTGTTATATCGTCAAGGCAGTCGTAGAGATTGCCCAGCTGTTGATTCGCTTTCGAACGTCTCGCGTAGGCTTTTGAGTATTTTGGATTGTTATCCAGTGCCGCTGTGCAATCATCTTTTACTTGCTGCCATCTTTGGAGCATTTCATAGCTCGCTGCTCGATTTTGATAGAATATAGCCAAGTCGATTTTCTTCTCTTTGGGGCACTTCTCTATCGCCTTGTCGTAGAACTCAATCGCCTCGTCGTATTTGCCTCTGCGGTAGGATTCATTGCCTTTTTCCTTAAAGGAGAGAGCTTCTTTGAGCAATCGCTTCTTTCTCTCTTCTGCATCCTCTTTTGACGACTTTGAGGCCGCATTATTTTCTATTGCTCCCTGACGAGATTTAAACGAGCTTGAGGATTTCCTTCGGTAGATGTAATATGCAAGGGCTATTGTGGCTGGGATTCCCAAAAGAATTGCAATATGCCTCCTTGAAAAAGGTGTGGTTGATGTGGTTCCAACTGGCATTTTTAAGTTGTTGAACTGTAACTAATTTTCATAAATTCCTATTATATCTGCTATTTTAAGTATTGTTTTGAAAAAGTAAATAAGTATTTAAATATATTATATAATCTGTTTGGTAGTCGATGTTTGACGAAAAAAACGAGATAAAACGAGAACTTTACACCTTAGGCAGATTACTTATAATAAACGTAATCTACACTTCAATTCTGTTAATTTCTTACAAGTATCTTAAATTTCAACGGATTATCTACATATATATGTAATCTGCATTTGGTAGTTTTTAGTACTATTAATCTACTATCAAAATGTCAGTGCTATTGAATCTGGCATCAGAATTTGAAAATTGAAAAAAAAATGATTTGTATTTATAAAAAAAAAACTACTATATTTGAGGAAATACACCCATGTACTTAACAAATGCAAAATAAGTATTCTCTGCACCGCGGTAGCAGAAATGTTCAATATTGAATTCACACTTATAGAACTTTCACCAACAATTTAGAAATTGATTTGTTCGTAGAGAGTACTACTTCTTTACCCATAAGAATTACGATCATTTTGCTAATAAAAATTTGTGAACACGACTTTGAAAATTAACGGTATATTATATATTATAAGCTCTAGGCCCCTAAAAGACGTGCCTAAATGGATCAGGTGGTCACCGACGGGAAGACAAAATGCTACTAAACAATAGTTGAAAATGATTTGGCTCTTCGAGGACATAAACGACTATTGCGTGGGTGTGAATAATTCCAGAGAAAAAAAATTGTGTTCGCGGTAGGTACGATTAAAAGCGAGAGTGGATATCTAAATAAACATTTACTAGTTATTTGTGGAGTTCTGATGGTTAGTATGTTGTGAAGATTTCTCGACTAATTAGCGATATTTGACTCTCCTTATCTAGAAGCCAGAAAATGTCGCTGCTGAAACGATAGCCAGGCTCATGCAGCTTCCTCGGTTGGTTATTGGATGGTTTTATCAGCTCGTTGAGCTGCTGTTTGGGTTTTGTTTATTCATTCTTTTTGAGATATGCTCATTCAATCGCTAGTAAAAGCATCAGAAATACAAAGCACCTTTTCGTTACATTTGTTTAGTAATAACCCGCGAAGTTTAGCACGTTATACGGCTCAAATCGTTAATTGCGAAATGCAGCGATAGCGAACTGCATCATTGCGCCGGCTGTTCAAAGAACGGCTTTTGTAAATGAAACCTTCCCTAAAAAATCGCCACACTGATTTCTGGCAGCGAAATTTTTCCCTAAAACAATCATTACACAACTGCTCCAGTTAGCTACTCACCAATTAGAAGATTTGTATGGCAACTTTGCCGGTAAACGTAGTAATTTCTTGTGCCGTCAATTCGATAGCAGTAAAGAGAGATTTCATAGAATTTTAATGAGTCAGATCTCAACTTAAATTAACAAAAAGGATAACAATGACAATCGGCTAAAATCGCACCTCACGTCCTTATCAGCTGCCTCCTCGGCGAGGTAACAAAACACAACGAGGAAAATTCTTTGACAGATGTGGTGAGTCCCGAATTAATTACTGGCGGTGTCTAGATTTGAAAATAAGAACTATGAGTTTTATGTTTAGAAGATTTATAAAATTAAATTAAATTTACCTTTTAAACGATTAATAATATTTAAGTATCTTCAAAGCAGGTACAATTTAGATTTTCTTCCCCAAATATATCTAATAATTCAAATTTTATTAATATATCCAATCGCTTCTGAGCCCATTTTTCACCACAATTTTTGTCTTCCTGAGAAATGTCATTTCAATTTGTCTGACATCTGTCAAAGTCACCTCAAAGTTGCCGGAATTTGTTCGATTTTGCTGAAAAGTGAATTTCAATCCGGGATCATCACCCGTTAATTAAAGTGAACAATTAATATTTTCACACGGAATTAAGCGCTAAAATAACAATGGGCTCGAAGACAAAAATAAGTGCTAGCGTACCGCAAGGATGTGCCTACAAGGATAAATCGAAACCAACCGATGTCCGTCTCAGCAACATTAACGCGGCTAAAGGTACAAAATTCGCATAAGAATTTGTTGTTTTGCTTTAAATCATTCTGCTCATATCTTTTTTAATGCTATGTTTTATAAAATTCGTTAGTTTTTGGAGATTTGGGAACCAGATGTTTTGGGGTGTAAACAAATGGTCTGGAAGGTTCGCTTGGCGGTGGTCTCTGCTCATTTACGAAATAAATGTTGAATGAAATCTGATCAATAACGCAATTAATTTAATTGCTGTTATATAAATGGATTGTGTTGGGAAAAAATCTCAATGGTTCACTGATGATTTTTTTTTAAACTAATTAGAAAATTTTGTCACTGATGATGACTAATGCCTCGAAGCTTTCCGGTGTCATGTTAAACTCAGAAGTTTGTTGAAAATTTTCTGACGACGAAATTATTTTATTTGTCTAGGATATGCATGCTAGGAATTCCCTTTTGAAATTGCTTTTTAAATTCTTCATGTCTTAAAATGTTGTTAGTTCCCAAACTGATTTTACAACAGTAATTTATACTTGGTCGCCACCCACCGCCCAATCTTATTAACGGAATTGAATTAGTTTAATGTAGATTGAATGCTTTGCGTCTCCTTACGAAACTCGCCCTAAAATTAAATACCTTTTTTTTCAATTTCAGCCCTTGCCGATGCAATTCGTACTAGCTTGGGTCCCCGTGGCATGGACAAAATGATCCAAGCTGGGAACGGCGAGGTGACCATCACCAACGACGGAGCAACAATCTTGAAGCAAATGAACGTGCTCCATCCCGCTGCAAAAATGCTGGTTGAACTATCCCGCGCTCAAGATATTGAAGCCGGTGACGGAACCACTTCAGTTGTTGTTATTGCTGGAGCCCTTCTCGAAGCCGCGGAGAAACTGCTTCAAAAGGGCATCCATCCAACAGCAATCTCCGAATCATTCCAAGAATGCGCCTGGGAAGCTGTTGAGATTCTTAAAAAAATGTCGAAGCAAATCGATGCGCTGAATGATCACACTTCTCTCGTTAAGAGTGCTTCGACTTCATTAAATTCAAAAGTCGTTTCTCAACACAGCAGTTTCCTTGCCCCGATGGCGGTGGATGCTGTGATTCAAGTAATCGAACCCGGTAAGAATAACAGCGTTGACCTGAAGAATATCAAAGTTATTCAGAGTTTGGGAGGAACCGTTGGGGACACTGAATTGGTGCAAGGACTTGTTTTCACCAGCCGATCATCGGGAACTAACGCTCCTAAGATGGTTGAAAGGGCTAAAATTGGTCTCATACAGTTTTGTATTTCTCCACCGAAAACAGATGTAAGTTTTCTATTATTTCCTGACAATTATAATTCAATTTGATGATTACAATTAGATATTTTACACATTAGTTCATTCTGTAAAATAGCAAATTTTTTAAAATTAACAAATTGTTCAAATGTCCTTTTAGATGGACCATAACGTTATCGTGTCCGATTATGCAGCCATGGATCGCGTTCTGAAAGAGGAAAGGGCCTACATTCTTAATATTGTAAAACAAATTAAGAAATCTGGCTGCAACGTCCTCTTGGTCCAAAAGTCTATTCTTCGGTAAGCTAAATAAAACCTATTTCAAAAGAAGGATATTCATTTAATTTTTTGTTCAGTGACGCTGTATCCGATCTAGCTCAACATTTCCTCGACAAAATTAAGGTGTTCGTTGTTAAAGACATCGAACGCGAGGACATTGAGTTCGTTTGCAAGACGCTGAACTGCAGACCAATTGCATCTCTCGATCATTTCGTTGCAGAAAATCTTGTATCTGCCGATTTGGTTGAAGAGGTCGCGAGTGGAACGAACAAATTTGTTAAAATCACAGGCATTCAAAATCCTGGACGTACAATATCAATTATTGTCCGTGGATCGAACAAACTGGTTTTGGAGGAAGCCGCAAGATCACTTCATGATGCCCTATGCGTTGTACGCTGCTTAGTTAAAAATGGAGCTCTTATCGCTGGAGGCGGAGCACCAGAAATTCAAATAGCTGTTAAGATGACCGAAGTTGTCGAACGTCCGAGAATAGCGAAAACTGCTGCTGGCGAAGGCCACCACGACTACTGCTGGAGAGCATTTGCTGAAGCTTTTGAAGTCATTCCTCTGACCCTCGCTGAAAATGCCGGTCTCAATCCAATTGCCACTGTGACGGAGCTCAAGAATCGTCACGCTATGGGGCATAAGAATGATGGTATTAATGTTCGCAAGGGCGCTATCACAGATATGTGCGATGAGAACGTGGTTCAGCCTCTTCTGGTTTGCACTTCAGCTATCACACTAGCGACGGAAGCTGTAAGATCAATTTTGAAAATTGATGACATTGTAAGTTTTTTAAATATTGGGTTTTTAGAATTCTTTTTAAGAAACTGTTTTTTCTTGCAGATTAACACCATAGGCTGAAAAACTGATTATTAGGAACGCTATCTCCTCGTGTCGCGTCCTTGCATGGCTTGTTTCTTTCTATTCACAGTACTTTTCAGTTACTCCGTTTTGTAGTACCATTTACACCACTCATGTACTTCTCATTATTTAAATAAAAAAGCATTAACATTGGGCCAGTTAGTTGCACAACTTGGCTTGCTAATATTAATTTTTTCACTTGTGTAAGTTGGGGACAAAAATTTGAATAATAAATGCGGAGGGTATATCATTTTTGTTATCCTTTGAATTTGGTCCAAGTATAATTTCCTTGTTGGCCTCTAATTGTTTCGTCCTGACTCGAATTTATACTGCGTATCAATGTAATTAAAAATTTCCTTGCAATAAATTGTAATTTTTATTTATTTTATTAGTAACGAAGTTTCTCTTCCGAAATTAGAAAACTTAAGAGTCAGGCAAATGAAGTTTGGAGGCGGTAATTACCAAAATAGTTTTTTAATTTTTGGCTGAACAATTTAAGTAGTCATCAGAGAGAAAGAAATTGATCTGGACCTAACTCTGGATTAGGGCAATTTGATAATTTAGTGTTGAGGGTTTTCACCAGTTTGAAAAAAGTAGTTACGACGAAAACACTTATGAAAATGCACAAAATATAAATCTGTGATTTTGACCAGACAAGTGTAGTTGCCAGATTAATTAGGAAATAAACCAGGGTAATGAATGAAGAGATTAAGGAAAAAAAACATATTTTTTGTCTCAAAATTTACTTACGGCTAAGCTTAAAAATAAAAGTTAACTAGAAACCTTTTCTACATCTTGACGCCGTACGCTTCGGGCATGCGCTCTATCGCGTACTTGTGCTGGGCGACGTACATGATCGGGACTCCCGGGATTTTTCTTATCCTATTCCTTAGATCCTTGTCGTTGGTGGCCACGATGTAGCACTTGTGCTGCGTCACCCGGTTCACGATGCAGTCGTCAGCGTAGGTGCCCGTGTGCAGGCAGGGGATCCTCTCGAACCGGGGGTCCGTGATGATGCGGAGCGCCAGCTTGTACTTGGCCCCCAGCTTCTCCATCTCGGCTCTCACGCAGTCCGTGATGTAGGGGATGCACTTCGCGTAGAGGCAGTCCATCATGTTCTGGATGATGTCCAGTTTGCCTTTGATGCTGAAGTTGATGAAGTTCGTGTCAACGATTATGTGGTAAGGGGGTCCCAGTTGCGTGTTGTATTGGAAGAAGAGGGCGGAGCTCATTTGGGGCACATTCCGGACCTTTAACTGGTGCGGATCTTCAGGTTTTTTCTTTGTTGGTGCAGCCCGCAGGCCTTCTTTAACTCGAGGATCCGATGGTTTGATGAGCCTCTTCAGTTGAGCATTTTTCTGCTTTTGGACCTTTTTCGTTTTCTTTTGCTTGCCCTAAAATATTGATTACATGTTTATATTTTTATATATCACAGCATAGTATTATTTACCATTAGTAAATATCTAAATTCGTTAAATAACCGCGTACTATCAACAAAAAACACACGTGCCGCAACCTCAGTAATCAGCTGGCTTTTGTCACATGTCAAATTCTGCACTTGACTGCGAACATGGCTTTGTAAAGGCTTAATCTTATCTTACGATTTTTTCTCACAGAGGGCACTAACAGGAAATTAAATTTTTAACCGACTTCACATAAAAACAAGTCTTAGGTAATTTTACATGAATCCTCAAAGAATAGTGAAATTTAAATCCAAACAATTTTTGGTTTCAATAAAATTATGTGGGAATCTTTGAGTGGATACCAAATAAGCAAAAGGAAGAGAATTCATCGACCTGGCTTTTTAAGACCGTCATTTGCAATCTACATAACGACCAAAACACTAAAAAATATGTTATTAAAAATAATTGAAAATTTTTTACAACAAATTGCAATTTTTGTTCTAGTAAATCTGATAAGCTAAGATTATATTGATAAGCTCGTTCAACCATTCTCTTGTATGAAAATATAACTTTAAAATATTTATAACGACTTTTAAAAATCATAGTTTCAGTCATAATTTTAGCTTCAAAAATTAATAAATTATATGAATTTTCAGAAAACTTAGTCCATTTCTACAATGTAGGTATGTAAAGCCACTAAGTATACATATAAGCCAAATAAATGACAAAACTCTGAGGTTTACAAAATAAATTGTAATAACCAGTGGGGCATTTGCGTGAGTTAAAATGTGTAGAAATTTTAAATAATATCCAATAATAAAAATTAAAATATATAGGGTAATTCCGCGAATGATTTGTTTTTATTAGATTTTTAATAATTCTCGAAGTCGACCGTAAAACCGGTTGACAAATTGGTGGTAAAAATAATTTAAAAGATAAAAACTTTTATTTTTTGAGATAGTCGTATACTCTAAAAATGAGAATTTCAGTGAATTGCCAAATGCATTGCTTTTCATATTGTAAGATTATGTATTTTTCACATTTATTGATTTAGCTTATTGCTCAATCTAATTTGATTTAATAAAACCATAACAATTTGGAATATAATTGCATTAGAACGTATACAGATAAAATATCTAGATTTTAAAAATAATTTTACAATGTGGGAAATCCTTTTAAAAATATGAACATAGAAAGCGAAAAGAAGTGGAGAGCAATTCATAATGGAAAACAAAAGGAAGAGAAATTCGTCGGGCAAATGTTTGCGCTTTAATCAAGAATTGAATAAACCTTTGACGAAATATTTGTTTTAAAAATTCCCCAGATGATGTTTACACACAGCACACAGAGATATTTTCAGTTGCCAAAAAGACGTGTATGCAAACACATCCGATGGACATTGTGGAAAATGGAGTGCTCCTCGCCGGAAAAGATATGAAAAGTCAACTAATATTGAGCACACAGAGCTCCAGCGTCCAGATACTGGGGCCACAGATACACCCGCATCCACATCGAAATGCTTTCTACATGCCGTGATTGATTTGGGTCCATGGTCCGGGCTCCCTCACAAAAAGGAGAGCTCCCGAAATGCTCCCAAGTTCCACTTCAAATTTCACTTTGGATGGCTTCCAGAAATCACGCCCAACACCCAACCTTAAATCCTCCAAACCAATTGGGGAAGCTCTGCTGGAGTGGGAGAGGACAGGCATTTTAAAGGATGCGTACCTCAGGATGCGGGAGTAGGAAAGGATCTGCGGATAGAATTTGCATAGCTCCTATCTGGAAATTCAAAATGGGGTGTACTCTCTGGGGTGTGGCAAGATAAGTTAAATATAAATTTTAAAAATTTTAAATCTTCTCATCTCAGCAATTTTAAAAGTTAAGTACTGCTTTTTCAAGCTATAGCATAACTATCACATTTGATTTCAAAATATGTTTACAATAACAACTATGAAAATCTATTTTATGTTTTTATAGAAAAAGACCTTTGTTGGTGACCTTGAATGATTTTGAAATTCAATTGTTTCAAAATTATTAATCCATGTAAATTGTTATTATTTTTTGATTTTTATTTGATAGGGGTATTGTATGCATAGCTACTGAAAAGTTATGATCAAGTTATTAAAAATGCATTTTAAAAATAATTGACCGACATGTCTCTATCACCTAAATAAATACAAAATATTTGATACCCAGTCTAATAAAATTAAATTGTTTGATATTAAATTAATTATTTCTATGCAGTTAAATGCAACTTTACGCAAAAATTAAATGATAATATAGTAAAACGTTTTATATTTATTACTTGCTTAATTTCTGATGGATACACTGTTAAAAGTCGAATCACAATCAAAAAATTATGTTTAAGTTGTTTTCGTGATTGTTTTATTTCGAAACTATAGCCTTTAACTTTATTTTCATTATAGTTATGAGCAAATATGGGATATTAAATTATTTATTGTTCACATTATATTAGGACTAAAATATGTCATCCAGTCTGTTAAAAACTTACTTTCGTTCGCAGGATTGACGTCCGATCGGCACTGATGGATTCGGTTTGTTTTTTGCTGGATCGACATGCCTTTTAAGATTTGGGTTCCTCTGTCTCGGTGGGTAAAAAATTTCTAATCAGGAAAATCTCATCAGACCCCTATAAGGTGTTTCTGATTAGTACTAAATCAAGGAATCCAGGTCTGGACCTATTTTACTTGAATGTAAGTTAATTTTCTACTTATTTTAATGAAGAAAAAAAACAAATTTTTATTGAAGATCTTTATTGTCCGCTTCGGAAGGTGGAACTAGACTTAAGCTTTTACAATTAGTTTGCTTATTTTATTGGTTCGATCGATCACGTTGCTCACGTTGACCGTAGACATATTGTCAGCAATTTTGGTGGCTGCAGGCAGGTGAGAAATGGGGTGAATGATCCTCCTGTAACGCGCGTGGAGCCAGTAAGCAGTTCCCAGAAATTAGTTTTTTTGTGGCCTCGAATGTTTGGTGCCTTAACACGTCCACCCTTAAAAATAAGGATGTCCTCATCCTTAGAAATATGGAATCTGGCTTATCCTGGTATTCTCAGCCAGGGATGATGTCGACCCATGATTTTCTGCAACAGGCTCTACTGTTGGTATGATGATCTTTTCTATTGCAGTTGTGGCGGCCGGACTATTACGCTTGTAGCATTTAACTAGCTTCATGGCGGTGGCTATGACCAGGAAGATGACTATGGCGGTGTTTATGCCGACATTAGTGAAGAAGCCCGCCCGACTTTCCTCCTTGATAAGTTGTATGTGTCCTGTGTTATTCAGGTGCAGTTCCTTCATAGCTTGGAGGGTTAGGACTTCTTCGAATGTTCTGAAGGCCGAATTGGGTTGCATAATAGGCGGGAGCGGTTTCGTACTGGAGGCTTCTTTGGATACGTAAAGCTGTTTGTTGATGGTAAGCGTTACATTATGATGCTGGATTACAAAGGTTCCCGTCAGATTCAAGGCTTCACTCCCGATGTAGATTGTTCCGTTGAATTGATTGAGTAGGATTGTTCCAGGGAAGACTTCCTCTATAGCTGGAATGTGCCTGTTGTCGATTTCGGTGCAATTAGGGGGTCTACTCGTGAGCAAATTGGGTATACAACGTGAATCGCTAATATCTATTATTTGATTTTTATTACATATGGTAAGCTTATTGCTAGATTGACATTTTTCTTTAATTCCATACATTTTATCTGTACATTGCAAGACATTTTGAAATGATAGATTAACTACAAAATTTCCTCTTTTTACAGGTTTTATTAATATTGCTTTACATAATTCAATTTTGGCATTAGGTATACTTACAATATATAACAATGTTGAGTTGCTTGTGGCAATTTTAACTTCAGCAAAATCTATAGCCTCTTCTAAATTAAAATATGGTACGTTATTCTTCTCGAACAATTCTTTGACAGTATTAACCTCGCTATTTGAAAGAACAAAAGAGTTTACAATTCCTGCCTTTGCCCAGTGTAAGGCGTAGTCAACATTTACTATCTCTTCCTTGATTAGGTCTAGTTTGTACTTAATATTCATAATGATTCCATTTTTTATTTCTTCATTTGTCTTATATGAATTCGCTAATGTGTTTACAGTCTCTGTGATATTGTTGATGCGGTCGATTATTGATTTATTAATTATTACCTGTTTATTATTGTTTTTCAGTACATCGTTAATTTTAGCCTTTAATATTAGAAAATCCTCATGGTCTGGGCTTCCTGCTAGCCATTTCCATGCGGTTCCCAGGAAGTCAAGTGATCGTTTTAACTTTCTTTTGGGTTTTAGTCTGTCAAGGAAGGACGTGATTTGGGTGGTTTCGTGAATGAGCAGTGGGTACATGTGGTGGCTTGTACCAATATCATTTTTGACTACAAGTTCCAGGTCTTGTAACGTTCTGTGATAGGTGGGGAATGGGATTTTAAATTGGTAACTATTTTCGTTGCCGATCTCGAGCACTATTTGATTTTTGAAATGCGTTTGCTCATCTCTGCTGAATATTACAATGTCGTCTATGTAGACGTAGCAGATCTTTCCAATATGTTCCCTCAGAATGTCATCGAGGGCTCTTTGGAATATGGAGGGCGCATTTTTTAATCCGAATGGTAACCTTGTGAACTCATATTTTCCATTGTTCACAGAGAATGCCGTTTTCTCAATGTCAGATTCCTTTAACGGAATCTGATGGAAACCGCTTTTTAGGTCGAGGACAGAGAACCATTTGCTTTTTCCCAATTGGGCCAATACCTCATTAATCTCGGGTATCGGATATTTGTCTGGGATCGTGATCGAATTCAACTTTCGGTAGTCCACAACCATTCTGTACTTTTTCTCACCTGATGCGTCAGCCTTTTTTGGTACTATCCACACAGGTGAGTTGTAGGGGGACCGTGAAGGTCTTATAATCCCATCCCTTAGCAGTTGCTGAATCTGCTTTTCGACTTCTCCTTTCAGCGACATTGGGTAAGGGTAGAATTTAGAGTAGGTTGGGGTGTCCGATGAGGTTCGGATTTCCCCCTGTACTATAGTGGTGAAGGTTAACCTTTCGTCTGGTTCAGAAAATAATTTCGGAAACTTTTTTGTTAATTCATTTATCTTTGCTATTTGTTGGGAATTCATGTGTTGCGTCCTAATATCAATTTTATTTACTGCCGTGTAGGCCTGCTGTTTTATTTTTATCTTTATTTTATTTTTTATGATCATGAAGTTATCTCTAGTGTGGATCACGGCCGACAAATCTTTTAAGCTATCATTGCCCAGTATGCCGTGAAACGATTTAAGGTTGTCTATTAAGTAGAATTTTATTTCTGCGTCTTTGAGGCCGAAAAGGTTTACCTTTGCATGGTGGCCAATTTTTATATTTCCACCAATGGAGTTTGCATAGAATGGTTGCTCGTTTGGTTTAGGGTTTGGGACAAGGCTGGCTTGTATGTAATTCTTATTTGAACCCGTGTCTATTAATATTCTGAGTACTTGGCCGTTCTTCGCTCTGCACTCAAAGTAGGGGAGCGAAGAACAATTTAATCTAAAAAATGTATATCCGTAAGGTCGAGGGAGTTATGTTCGGGGAATTCATTCTCTTGGGGTAGATCTACGTAATCCGCGAGGGATTGTCCGTAGTCTTCGTCTTGAGAGGCGAGGGTGCGTTCATAGATTTCCTCCTCGGATGCGCGTGGTTGTTCGGCATCGTCTGGAGTGATCTCCTGAGGTTCTATATGGAAATTCCGTTGATATTTATTCGGTGGAATTGGTGCTTGTACCCCAGTTGGAGGCCTTTTACCGTATAACACATTTTGTACCGGCCGATTCATATAATTAACGTTTCTGGTGTGTAAAGACTGGTCTATGTCCATTGGTTCAGGCCGCGGTTGTGGCTTAGGCGCAATCGGCCGCGGGGGATTAAAATGGTAGGTTTGACCCTGGGGGTTATAATATTTCGAATTTTGCACTGGTTGTTTATGAGGGTCGAAGCGAGGCTGGGGCAAATATGCTAATTGTGGGTAGAAAAGAGGCTTGTTTTGTTGAGGGTTTGTTCTGTTAATTATGTTTCTGCGGGGAGGAGGCGGTGGAGTATTTTGGTTGGGGGCACCGCGGGGCGGCCCATGGTGAGCAAAGGCATATTGCGTCCTGAAATTCTGATTTTCCAGCTTTAAACATAGATGTAGGGCCTGGGGTAGGTCTGACGGTTCTCGAATACCGAGAAGGCGTGGTAAGTCACCTTTGAGTCCCCTGACGAAAGTGTCTAGAGCCTTATCTCTGTAGGTCTGAGTTAGCAGAGTGAGTGATTCATTGCTGATGCTCATGCATCCGATTTTATTGAGGATTACTGACAGATGGGAGTAGACCTCATGATAAAACTCTTGAATGGATTGATTGCCTTGAACAAGTGAGGTCATTTGATACTCAAGAGTTGATAAGTCACGCTTATCTGCATAGTGCATAGTAAGGCAACGAGCTATGCACTTCCAATCTAGCGGTGTGTTGTATGACTCTAACACAACGTCCGCCTGTCCCGAGATTTTGTTTCGAATCACATTCAAAATCCCGAAATATTTAGGGGTGCCTTTTATACTATCGTACAGAGCTAAAATTCGATCCACGCTCTTTTTCCATGAATTGAATTCTCCCGGTTGTCCGGTAAACTCTTTTATGCATCGCACCACATCGGGGATTTTATCTAGCTCGCCTATATTGTCACGGTATTGAGGGTAAATTGATTGATCAGTTCCGCTAAATTGATCGGAGTTTGGATTAAGTACCGACTGGACTATGTTTCTTCCTTCGCTTTGCAGAACCCGGTTGACAATCCCGGTTATTAGATTGTCCAAGGATTCGTTCGCTACGACACCACTAACGGTGGAGACTGATTGAGTAGGGAAGTTATTTCTAGCCGTTGCTGGCATGGATGGCTGAACTTGCGGACCTGGGTTTGTTTCGGGTGCGTTAAGCACTGAAGGTTTAAGGAGATTATTTGGGTTAGACATACTGGGTAAAAGTTCACTGAGAGAAAACAATTCGTTCGGGTTACAGGAAAATTTTTCTTGGGCTCGTTGTTCACAACTTAATTTCTTAGATTTCTTTTTCAAATTTATCACCGAATATCACAATATCACTTTTCACACGATCGCGATTTCGATTTCCGTTTTATATGATTGAAAAATTTCGTGATTAGGATTCTATCTATATATAAAAACAAATATTTCACTTTCTTACTTGTTTACAAATAGCCAAATTTTTTCACTTACTTACTTAGCTTTCCTAATTTATTCCTAATATCTAGAACTTACAGAACTACACGAAGTCTAGAACACATCCCGCGTAGAGTGGCTGCTAATTCACTTAGCTCCTTTTCCTCCGTTGCCGGTTACTGGGGGGCCTTATTTCCTCTACTGCGGTATTTCTTCCTGCTTTGGGTTCGGGAACCGATACTATGATGCTCCTTGAGGATCCTGTTTTATCCGGCTGATGAACGGTGCGGCGGTGCTTCTTGAGGACCTTAACACGGGGTTTTTCGCACAACCTTAATCAAACGTTAAATTCGCGTGCGCGGCACTTCTTGAGGGCTCTATAGCGATCTAAAGATTTTTATCTCTAGCGCGAACTAGTTTGAGGGCGAAATGCGTTTTTTACTTTTTAGCCGAATACGTATCGGTCCCTGCTCGGGCGCCAGTTAATTTTCTACTTATTTTAATGAAGAAAAAAAACAAATTTTTATTGAAGATCTTTATTGTCCGCTTCGGAAGGTGGAACTAGACTTAAGCTTTTACAATTAGTTTGCTTATTTTATTGGTTCGATCGATCACGTTGCTCACGTTGACCGTAGACATATTGTCAGCAATTTTGGTGGCTGCAGGCAGGTGAGAAATGGGGTGAATGATCCTCCTGTAACGCGCGTGGAGCCAGTAAGCAGTTCCCAGAAATTAGTTTTTTTGTGGCCTCGAATGTTTGGTGCCTTAACATGTATGTTAATTTTTTGTAACAGTCAGGTATCTTCGGAACTTAATTAAATTGTTCAAAATAGTATTAAGGTATATGTACTCCTTTAAATAAAACACCATTAATTTAATGTAAAAACCATCGAAAATTCAGTAGTAAGATATTTAGAGGAATTTTTACGCAGTGTCGATGGAGACCGTTTATAATTTATTTTTTTCAATTTTGGTCGATATAATGGCGAGTAAAGTAAAATCTTCCCATTAGCCTAGGGCTCCATTACTCTTCCTTTTCCGGCTGGCAGCCGACAAAAAGTTCAATAAGATTAGGCACGGGCAGGTCCTTGTGAGATAAGCACGCGATGCTCCTACCTGCGGCCCGCCCCCGCCGTTGGCCGAAATTTAAGTAAACGCTTCCTTAAGAGCTGACCACTTTTGAAAGCCCTCCGCCGCAGCCCATGTAAAATGGTCATTTAAAAGGAAAGCAGCTCCTGTCCACTTTCTCCGAATTTAATAGACTGCCTCACAGATTTTCACCCCTCGCAGCCGCCTCCAGGCAAACAAACAACCAATTTGGGGAGCAATCCATACAAAGGACTTGATAAATTCTCCCGTAATTCTGAGGGTTCGAAAAACGTATTCCAAACGCTATCGGACCGGCCATGGACTGGCGGCTTTAATCTTGTTTTGTGTATGCATTCGATAGCAACCTTTTTCGCTATTTCTTTTTTTTTCCGGGAGAAACCAAATGTGGACCCGGTGCGTAAACAAAGGACGATTCGTTCCCTTGAAAAATGATCCTTCAGCGATGCTGGGAAAGATTAAATCTGTGAAGTTTCCCAATATATCTGGGAGCCTTTTTAGAAACAGAAGTTCCATCTCGAGCATGCCATCTCCTACAGAAAATGGTCGCTGTACGGAATGAAACCATGAAACCCATCTCGATCTGGTCACTCGAGGTGGAAATATTTTCGAAAAATTCCATCTCGAGAAGAATTTTCCTGTCAGTCCGATTCTCTTGGACAGGAATCGCGAACAGGAACCAGGAGCATAGTTGCAGGATACAATGACTAACTCCCGTGCAAAATAACCAAATAGAACCCATTCATCCCCATTTCCAAGTGGTGGATCTCACTTGGCCCCCCTCTCCAGGAAAGTGCACAAACTCTTCCCAGTTGGGGAGCTCGAAGGCCGCCGTCTTACAATATAAAATGATATAATGCAGGGAAAATATGCTTATGCCCCTGTGCGCCTGTATACAAACAGCATTATGCTCGATATAAGTGGAAATTTATTGTTTTGAGTCGCATGCGCACACCTTCGCCGCTAAATCGATATTTTATGTAAAACAGCCGCCCCAGCCAGGTTATGAGGAGCTGAGTGCCCATTGGCGCATTGTCTTCTGCTCCACTTTAAAGTTATTTAAATTCCAGAGGAATCGCTCACGCCTGATTGGACGCCTCCCAGAGTCCCGAGTGTTGGGACCAGATTTTATAAGGCAGCATAAAACTGTTTTAATAACCTCATAAAATGCTTATATTTATGTTTATACATCGGTATTTGGTTATGAACACTTTTCTTTTTTTTTTGAAAACATGCAATGAAAATGTGTGAGACTGTTCGACGACTTGAGTAAAAAGTAGATAAACTTTAGTATCATGTAACAATTTTAATACATTATATGCATTATAAACAGCAAAAGTTGTTATTCCAGTAAATACTATATAGCACAAAAGCTTGCATCGAATATTTGTTCGTGACTATCGGTATTTAATAACTAGTAACATTTTTAATTGGAATTGAATTGCAATTATTTCTTATCAACAAAGTATATTATTGGCTGGTTAAAACGCTTTCTAATTTAGTTCTTCAAGTAAAAAATAGCGGATAGATAATTTTTCTCAATACTGTAAAGCATTTTATAGTTAAGATTTTATGGAAGAAGAACATTTAAAAATCCTCTATTTCTCTCTTATTTTTATAATAGCGCGAATAATTCAAAATTTCGTTGGAAAGGGACTTCTACATTTTAAACTAGAATTTGACTCATATTGTCATCAGCTTTTAAAAATAGGTACTAGTATAACTCATTATATATGAAAAGGGTAAAAACCTATCTATATATATTGTATGTATATTGTACCTGCGTACAATTTTTTAAAATTACAAGTAAGCACAAGAGCACTACTGTGATGGATACAAAAAATGTATTTTCTGAAAGCTACACCGATTCGTAACTCATGACATAAACTTAATTTTTTTCAATGATTCCGAAAAAGATAAATATTAAATAACTACGTACTAAACTGTATGGTTACGATATGAAATTTTCAAAGTTCTATTCGCACTTGTCCGTCTTGTTTGTAGTAAGTTTGACCTGTTAATTTACTCTAAATATTTCTAAAATTTCTCACATCGTTCCACGGTTGAATGCGACCGACACAATCCATTTACCACGTTATTTCAACTTTAGGGAGGTTTCACTTTTCGCATCGAAGTCCTGCCTTAGAATCATCAAACGTTTAGTGGGAGCCACCCCCATTTAAATTGAATCAAAATTCAAAGGCTCCCAGGGAAATTATTGAAGTCGACCGTCAAGGGAGTGGAATTGTTGCCGGGCCAAGAATGCGAGGGAGTTGATAACAAGTCCCGGATATCTAAAAGAAAAAAAAAAGTAAAGAAAGATGGCGAGAACTGCGGGTACCTTTGACGAGCCGACAGTGGACGAAAATTGCTCAGAAATCGAAAAGGTCTTTAATCTTTGTAACGACACTCCGCTCCGAATTGGCATGGCGGATGGTTCGTTAGCCAGATAAAAGTTCAGACGGTTGGGCACGGGGCTGCGGCGAGGCTTGGTTTTAAACTTTTCGGGGTTGGGCTCCTGCCGCCGTTGTCCCTCCGAGTCGTCATGTCCCTGCGATTACAATCAAACTAGTTAGCTTAATGCGATTTTGAAATAATGAGAAGAGTCAACACAGAAGTCCCCGCCCTTTTGTTCTGTTTATCTTTTCCGGTGTTTTTGCCATCTTCTTAAATTACAGGAGACCCCCATCACATTTCAAGCTCACTTAGATTCCAGGATGGTGTCTTCTTCTTTGTCGTCGTTGACGTCGTTCCCGCTTTCCGGGAGGATTTGCTTCTATTTTTTTTCCCGGGGAGCCCGAGCCTCCTTGACCCGTATATGTTTACAAAGTGGACGCCGCTTACTTCATTACGTCCCACTCGTCCAGCTGCCGGACGACGAAACTCCTGGCGATTCCTGAGCGATCATGCCGAAGGAGGTGGTGGTCCTGTGCGGGTGGCAATGGTGGCAATAATGCCCGGTAGATCCCGGTGACGGCGTCCAGAAAACCTACCCCCGGCTGGAGACCCTTTCTTCTTCCTGCCGTTAACTAAATAAATCGAAGGGTACTTCGAATAGGACGAAATCGCCTCGCACAAATATCTCAACGAAACTTTCAATGCTCGCTTTCGCTCGGCAAGGGGTTGAATTTTATGCCCCTTGAGAGTTTTACGGCCAAAATATGTTCCGAATTGAATGAGTGAAATATGTTCAGGCAAGCGCAAATTAATAGTGGGTCTACCTGAGATTAGAATGGATAACTCTCGAATCTCGATTCCCCCGAGAAGTGCCCACTCAGACTTTGGGGACCCTTTCATTGTGACCTCTTTTTTGCCTCGAACCTATTTCGAATTATTCAAAAAGTCATTAATTTTACCTTGATCTACTTAATCTACGTAAGTATTCAGAACTCTTTGTATTTCTATTGCAAGCAAAATTTGTAAATCTTTAATATTTATGAAATCAAGGACTTTGTTCATTTATCCGTGTATCATACAATAGCTGATTTATTCAGAGACTATGAAAAATTGATTAATGTATTTCATTTACTTAGAAAGTAAATGCTATATATGAATATACAATAAATAAGTAAAATAAAATTTTCCAACAGCTTCAATAGAAGCCAAGCTTCTGTTAAATGTCGAAAGAGTTCTTCTTGATATCACTGTCCCGTTCGTATGGTGAAAGGAAGCTTTAACATAATATAACATTAATAATAATAAATTCAAACAAATTCTTGCACAATATTTTCATTTCAATCTTTAGAAAAACGTTTTCTTTTTAAAATAATATTGCTTTTAAAAAGAGCTAAAACATTTATCATTCAAAAAATGTCTTTCTTTCCTTATCAAAAATGTTTTTATTGGAAAAGTAAAAGAGAAATAATTATACACAAAAAGGAGTTGTCATTTAAAAATCACTTCAACTTTAATTCAACTTCAGCAAAGCAACAGCGCAATAGGGTTTCGCATTAAAAATAAAAGTGAAATCAACATCAATCCAACATTGAGTGAATTCATTTTCAATTTAATTTTTCTCTTACTGAGTTATTAAAGCAATACTTGCATCACAAGAATATAATAACTTTCTTCAAAAAAAAGGTAATTAGCAAAACCTTTGCATTGGAGGACTCACACAAAAACTTATTTTATGATTAAATAAATTGCTCCGTGTTTATTAACATAAATAAAATTTTGGATTAGTTTAGACATTAAAAAAACATGATAATAACTATTTTTAAAGGCCTTTCATATTGGTCTATTTTTATTACCACGTTGTATAAATATTCCGGATATTAAAATACTTAGCTAGTAAGTCTATGCGCACGCATTAATCAAGTTCATCATAATTTCAGAATAATTGGATTCAATTTATGAATTATTAAATTCATAATTCGTTTTTAAGCAATTTTATTTTACGGGAACATACAAAGTGCGTGATGATCATCACAATTCCTCTTTTGAAATGTAAAAAACTGATATATACATTTGATTTATGACTTTTGGTGCAATTTATGCAGCGTAAGTAAGGGTTGCGTTGGTACCGTTTCAGGAATTTAATTTTTGTGTGTAGATGCATTAATAATATAATGTAAGTATTTATTTCAGAATTATTAGACTAAAAATGTAACAGAATAACCATAAGGTACTTAAGACTCAAATGTCTGGTTAATTTATTTAGTAAGTTTATTCAGCAATTCGGTAGGATTAATTACTGGCATCGCTGTTCTTCACAGGTGAAGGTACCTTTAAAGTTTGCAACTTGCTTAATTTTATTTCATCCTACATTAAGGTACTTGAAATTTTGTGTTAGGTTGGCTTTTGCGTTTGATAGGTTATATGCACTTAGCATGGGTTCAAAAAAGTGGAATTTGTTTTTATAAATTATTGAATGCTTAAAATATAGAATATGTAGGCAAACATTCACTTCAGAAATTGTCTACCACTGATATGACCTAACAATGATCAGGAAGTTTTTTTTCTCGAAATTGAGCACACAAATTTCGGAAAATAATAATTTCTTAACTATTTTTGATATATGTATGTATGTATATTATATGTGTATGCATATATAGATATGTCTTTTTCAAATAATATCAGATATAAAATTAACAATACTAAGAAATCAATTTACTTATTTTAATAAAACCATAATGCATTTTACATCCGTAATAAATACGTAAACCAATGCCATCGGTGTCGTTTACCGAAAAGGGTTTTATATTTATTGGAGACATTCCAATTTCAGCAATTGGACCCAAAATGCCTTGTAAATTGTTATGTTAACAACCCGCTTCATTCACATAATCATCCATAATTTTGAACCCCACTCTGGGACCACTCAGCGTCATATGTGACAACATTTTTAATGCTCTTCCTGGACAACTCTGTACTTTAGGGGATCTCGACAAATACAAATCGCCGTGGTGACCCTTACCATTCCAAAAAAAAAAAAAAAGAAAACGAAAAAATAGAACCTGAAGCCATCAGCGTCAACCAGTCTAAGGTTAAGACAACGGCGAGCGACACCGGCTGCCAACATAATTCAACTGTCGTCATATTGCCATGACATTTATTTATTGTAAACGTTTCCCTGAGAACGTCTTTTTCATTTTCGGAAAAGTGCCAAAAATTTTGCCCAACTTCTTCCGGATAGATGAAGCCCTTCGGGAGGTGGATGTTTCAATCAAACCCTTGCCGGGGTGGATTGGGCTTATTCGGGCTTGTTTACAGAAAAAAAAAATCAAAGTCCACTCGGTGCATTCGGAATTTGGACATTTAAAAATATGCAGAGGGGTGCGTGGGTTTCAAAAGGGCACGCGCCTCCAGCAGTAATAACATAAAATCGGCTCCAGTCACAGCCATACGTCTTTATCTCCCCCTGCGATGTTTGCTCCTTTTCGGCAAAGGGTTAGGACCCATTTCCCTTCCTTCCTGTGTTTACATCGTTTTAAATGAAATTTTCGACGTTTATATACTTAGAGGGATTTCCTTTCGCAATCGGATGAAAAATGGATTCGGGCACTTACTGAAATTTGTTACCAATCAAAAAGTCCGGGTACTTTTGGTGCTTCGAAGTTATGACAGATTTTGATGATTTGGATTTGGACTTCCACTTTCTGTGTCGTAAGTCGTGAGATATCCTTTCAGTACTTGAAGAATTATAAGGTGTTATTGCATAGGACATTACTAATAAATTTATAAAATCATTTAAACAATTTAATTCTAATTCTATGCTAGTGCAATCGAATTTTTTACTGTAGATTATGAGACTGAAAACAAAAATTTTTGAGAACGTCAAGTTTATGAGAAAAAAACAGGATAACGTGGTTCAAATAAAACCTGAACCTTCAGATATTTCCATTAAATTCGAAATGGCTTAACATTTTACGAAGTGCTTTACTCTTCCTCCACAAAATATTAAACATTATAAGATGTAATGGATTTCCAAAAGAGCTTCGAGAAAAATGCGAAATTTCCAGTCACAATATGGTGGAACGACTATCACGTTTTTAATTAATTTTAAATATGTACCAAAATTTTATTTGATTATCTCTTCTTATTTTTGCTAAAAAATTTCGTTTTCAAAATCAAAATTAATCAAAGACCTACTTTTACATATATTTACAGACAATTCATGAACATTTCTGAAGAGAATAATAGTTTTTGAAGATTCTAACAATTTCAAGATACAAATATGTGTTTTCCCTTTAGCATTAGATTGAATAAAAAAAAATTATACGTAAATGCATAAAAAGTTATTAGAATAATTTTGTGAATTATATTGCTTATTAATTTCTTGTAGGTATTCTATTTCTAGAAACTTTGATAGTGAATAAAATTAGTTGATTTGATTTGGCTTTATACAATTGAAAGAATAAATCTAAAAAATTCAAAAAGTTAAATTTGATAATATTAGGTAGTGTTTAAATCCATTTTTTAAGTGAGCTTATTTACTTGGAAAACTAAAAAAGTTTCGATTTTAGATTCTTTCATTTTCTTAATGTTCTTAAAATTTCAATCAAGAAATTTTATATTTGTTCTAGCAAAACTTAAATATACACTTCGAAGAATTTATTTTTCAGTAGTTATAACAATTGATGTTGTTGTTATTATATTCATTTAGTACTTACCTATCTGAAAAAAGACGCACTAAGTTTAATGTCCACAATTTTAGAAAGACACATGGAACTTTCATATCTCTCTTGTGAAGCCCGGAAAAAAGGGTTATATCCATTTTACTACAGTATCGATATTTATTCTCGCAAATAAAATACAAACATTTGCTTTAATTTACTACAAAACCAATTTTTATCTCCATACATTTCCAACTCGATCTCTGGGTATGAGGAGAAGTTCCGCGCCATACTTAAGAAAAACCCGCGCCGCCGTTTCCTTCGGGTTTACACCGAATCCTTCTGAGGTTACCAAAGCGGTGTTAGCTGCAGACACGTTAAACTGGTCGGCGACGAATTTCAGTACGTGGGTGAACACTATTTCTTCCGGCACTGTGACTACCTTAAACGGCAATTTCGGGTGTGTTGTGAGAGTTATCTTGAACGAAATCTTGTTATCCATCTTTTATGATCAAAAAAGTAATAGTAAACGATTCACAAAAATTATTCTATATAAGTCAATTTTATTTCATTTAGCCGTCAATTTTTATTTAAATTTTGTTTTTATTTCAATTAAGTGTGCATAAAAATTAAAAAGTACGAAGTTTAAAATACAAATTGATAGGACTCGTAATCATCTTTGAACTTTGTACTCTTTTTCATATATACTATCAGTGTCTCAAAAATTTCCTAAGTACCACTTGTTTCAAAGTTCATATACTATATGTAGTTTATATACCATATATATATATGTATTTATATACATCAGAAGGACAAAACTACTTCATTAAAACTTTGAAATAGAGTTGAAAATAACTTTTTTCTTAAAAAAAAATAAAATAAAATTTAAAAGAATTATAAAATTTTAGTTAATTAAGGGGAGATTGTAATAAAAGGCTGTAAGTCGTCTCCAATAATTTAATATTTATTTGTCATAACTAGGAACTATGTCTTTTGGATATTAAATTTTTTTATACAAATGTTAAAATATCGCACTACGTGGTACTCTCTATTTGTCTATGTCTTACCGCGCTACCTTGTTTATAAATTCGTACTTATTTGCATACAACAATACTTACACGACGCAAATTTGGTAGGGCTAATTTTTTTACACAATATTTCGACTAAGGTGACAGTTGCTCTCTGGCTTTACATAAATAAATTATATTTCCATGATATCTTTTTAGTGCTAAGGACTGATATGCCGTCGCGGGATCGGGTCCCGTCTATTCCAGGGGACTTCTTAGTCAATAAATCTGGAACTTGTGCCGAGGTGGTTGCCCATGGGCGAGTACCGCGGCATGGGGTACTCGTTCATGCACCAGGTCGGAGGTCATTCGGGCTTCAGGGACATGGGGGCGTAGTGGGGCGACAGGCTGCTCACGGAGCTCCCTATGCTGATCGAGCTGCCCTCGCCCCCGCTGCTGGGCCCCATTCCGGCCCTGTTCATTGGCGGCAAGCAAAACATGTTCGAGTTGCTGTTCGGGGTGTTCGAGGGGCTGTCGAGGGTGCTCGGGGGGTTGATGCGCTTCTCTTTTTGCCGCCGGTTGCAGAACCACACCCGCACCACCTCCTTCTCCATGCAGAGCTGATCCGCGAGGGACGCGATCTCCTCGCTGGTGGGCTTCTGGTTGATCAGGAACGCCTTTTCCAACGCCCCACGAACAGTGGTTTCTATCGAGGTCCGCTTCTTTCTTCGCCGGCCCATGGTCTCCGGAGTGGTCAGGGGGTTTGCCAAAGTACTGGGTCCGTATATTCTGAAAATATTAAAAAAATACGATATCAATTCAATTATTACCTCAATGAATTTACAGGATTCAGACAATTTTTCGAAATCTGCGGTATTAATCAAGAAATATTTAGCTCTTCCTCGAATCGAATACTTAAAGAATCGAGACATAGAGACCTGAAAATTTGAAAATAAGGACCAACCACTAGTTGAGTGATTTTTGAAGTATATTTTTTTTACTAAAAATAGTCTTATAAATATATTAAACTTAAAGTTGTAGTTTCTTCGGTTTAATTAAATGTTTTTATAATAGTCGAACATTGCTTTTAGTAAGCATTTTGCAGCTATAAGCGGGAGTACAAATCCTTGGTAAGACCCTTGCAAATGGTTCAAACATTTGTTTTTTATGTAGTGCTTACTCCTTGTAATAATGAGCTAAATTAAAACATTATTTATGGTTTCTCAAAAATATCAGTTCCTCTTGATAAAAATGTTATGTTTTTTGAAAACTGAAATGCTAATAAACGCTTCGCTCATGACCTTGCTAAGATATGTACTCAGGTTTTGATTATAAGCCTAGATTTTGAGAAGTAATCTTGACCACCGACTTTAAGTTTAAAAAAAAAAACCAAGAAAGTAAATATGTGAAAAGATCAATTTTTTTATTTTAATGCAAATAAATACAATCAAAGAGTTACTCACCCTCCAGGTTTCGAAACGCTCGTGTCGGCGTCCTCCAGCCACTTCTGGAGCAGTGGTTTCAGCTTGCACATGTTTTTGAAGCTCAGGTTGAGGGCCTCGAAGCGGGAGATGGTCGTCTGGGAGAAGTCGTTCCCGTAGAGCTTCCCCATGGCCAGGCCGACGTCGCCCTGGGTGAACCCGAGCTTGATCCGGCGCTGCTTGAACGTCTTCGCGAACTGCTCAAGCTCCTCCAGGTCGGTGGTCTCTTCGGGAGACTGCTCCAGAGATCTTGGGACCGGGATGTGCTTCGATATTTGGGGCGTTCGGCCGCAATTCCCGGGCGTCGTCGGCGTCAGCATGCCCCCGACGCCTATGCTCGAGGAATTCGGCGGTGTCGTCTGGTGGGTGGTGCCCATCATCGTGATGGGGGTGCTGCTGTTCCCCGGACTAAGGGATGGGCTCCTTAGGGGCGACGGGTTAATTGGCGTCGATGCGCTCTGAGATTTCATTTGCTGCTGCTTTTGCAGAGCTTGAAACTGCTGCTGCGCCACCTGAGCCATCGCATGAAACGAGTTCTGCAGGAGGAATTGGGACGCCGGGGAGCTGCCTAGGGAGTCGCTGGAATTTAATTTCTGGGTCGGTGTTGCACTCCGCACCATTTCAATGTAGTTCTGGATTTGAGCTTGGAATGCTTGTTGAATATCCTGGGGACTAATTCCGGCTAGGGTTAACTGATTTTGCAGGAACAGGGGCCCCAGAGGGTTCTGGAGCGCCGCTAGCGTTGCACTCAGGTTGGCCGCGCTTTGGTGCTGCTGCGGGGTTGGGGTCCTTCGCTGGTGTGGCGAGGAGCTCATTTGGATGGGGCTGGCCATTTTCTTGTGGGGGAGGTCCATTTGCGGCGATGGAGTCGCGTCTCGACGTGATATGTCACTAGCCAGGTTCAGGACCCCCTCGGGCCTCTCGGCCTTCACGGTGGTCGGGCTGGGCGACCGCTCCTTATCGCTGAGGTCATCGCAGCTTTCCACATCACCTGTAACCATGGAAGTAAAAATAAAAAATAAAATTAGATCAAATGGAAATTTTCAATTTTTCGTGCGAACAACCCTCATGGAAATTGCCCTCTCGACCCTCATTCGAAGAGCCCTTCTTAAGATGTTTGGTTTTTGTGGGGGCAGTGGCGCTGGGCTAAATTTTCATTCAACCCTGATAATTTGATTTCGGTCGAGGCATGGAATTGAATGCAGACCGGATGGATGCCCAGCGCACGGTCCGGCTGCGGTAAGGACGCAAATTTTATTCAATCTTCCAGTTGACTGGACATCCCGGGCTTATCAACATGTCCACAACATTGCTCCAGTCAAGGATAATGCCAAAGTGGATTCATCCGTGTACAATAACAAAATAAATAAATGAGAAAATAACATGAAAAGGACAATATCTGGCGGTGAGCAGTAAAAGGGGTGCGGACGGCCGCTTCTCTTCGGAGGACGATGCCCGCTCGGGCCCATGTCAGGGTCCTCCGGGAAGATTTTTTTCTTCAGACGTTTTTTCAGATTTAAGTTGTTTATGCTCGCAATAAAAGTCAATATGATGGAAACGCCTTTGCGCAGGGTAATTGCCTAAATTACGATGAACAAGAAATTTTATTTTTTTCTTGGCTATTTCACTTTAAACCTAAGCGAATTTCGTTATTTAAGAGTAGAATAGAATAAGAATTTATTAAAGTAATATAAAATAAGTAACGAATATTCATAAATATGAGATTATAAACTATGCTCTTTATGAATTGATAGCGGGCAATGAGAATATGTAGAACTTTGATCCTAGAAAACTTTTTAGGATCTTCAGACATCCTGTAAAATTTATTATGTTAGTGACACAGAAATCACTCTAAAAAGGTATTAATCAAAATAACTATTTTCAATCATACAGGATGTCTCAAAAACTATTGTCCAAACGAAACCGGACGAGGGGCAAACTCATTACTATTTGAAAAAGCTAAGTTTATCCAAGTACAACTTTTCTGGTATTCGATATAATGGCAATTCTTATTTCTAGTATGGCTGTTATTATCTTCCAACCAAGAAATCTTAGTAAATATTATTAATTTTCTAATATCTCATTGAATAAAAATTAGTCATTCTAGAAAAGCAGTTTAGGAGCTATTTGTTGATAAAGACATTTTTTAAAAACGTTGATACATATTATTCGATATATCGGGATCCAACTAAAATTATACTATTTTGTTTTTGTTTTAAGTTTATAATACAAAATATAAGTATGTATTTATAAAATCCATATCAGTTCAGTATATATGGTATGTACATATATGCGTCATAACTGAAAAGGTCGTAATTTTCTAATGAAGAGAGTATTCGCTTCTTCTATACCATATTTCAATTGAAACTCAAACCTAATTGACAATTAATTGTACTTTAACGTCAATAAGCTGTGAATTAGGCCCTTTTTAAATTCACAATCCCAACACCCTTTCAATGCTCTTTTGAGTGAACACTCAACAGGTAACAAAGCGCGACCACTTTATAGGCAAATAAGCACCCTGAATTTGAACCCTTCTCGGATTCAAAACCATCCCCCGAAACTAGTAATTTAAATACCAAAAAATTAACTCCTTTACGCCTCTCGTCGTTTCATAAAAAGCGCAACAACCCTTCTAAGCAACCCTTCCGTTGTCTAACACCGCTTCCGCAGGTATCGTCGTAACAAGGGCTTTGCGGTGTCAAATTTGAATAAATTTGTTTACGGCAGCTCACCTGAGTTTAAAGTGGCGCGTAATCGGTGGATTGCATCACGCCGCGAAGGGATTGCGAGACGAGTCGTGAATTTAAATAGGGTGTCGGGACTTTTTTAAACACGCGGAGGGTGCTGGGTTTTCTAATGCCACTCGAGTGCGATCATTTGTCAAGGTACGCTGCACGCGGACAGGTACAACATAAATTATTGAGCATTGAGCATGACACTTTGTTTACGCGATGATTAGGGGAGATAGGCGCGGCGTAGGGAAATTCCCGTTTAATTGGTCGTTATGAGTAATTGCCTAATTTAAATAATATGAAGGGGGCACCTGTGGCTGATTCTATTAATTTAATATCGGGTCTGCGCGGTGCTAACGAGCTTGCTCTAGAGTTCCAGGAAGTGATCTGCATAAGTATAAGTATCACTACCACTTCACGGGAAAATTGGGTTACAATTAACTTTAGTTCCATGTTTATTAAGTTATAGAGAAAAGTCGTGTAATTGGAAATCCATTGACTAGGAAGAAACGAAAAATTTGAGTGCTATTATATTAAATTGTTATAGGTATATATTAGCTATTTCTTAAATGAAATCAAGGTATGTATCTAGCCCCAAATTTTAAGGATTTTCGAATACTTTTTCAATGATTTATTTGTTTTATTTTGTATTTTATTTTGCTAATCGTTACATAGGATTTTAGTTAATATTATTGTTAAAAAATATACTCAGATGTTTTGTAGAGCACTTTTACAATACGTACATATGCTGATTTTTTCTATTTCAGAAAAGTACATATAAGTTAATAGTATAGGAGTAATAAAAACGAATTATCGTCTCACCCTGAAGTGTTATTTCATCGAGTTTTTAAAGAAAATCATTTTGGACTTTATTTTCCGATCCTGTATGAATTCACTTCTTATTTTGTAAGAAAATCTGATCTTATTCTTTCGGGGCAAAAATACATTATATTATACTTACTTACATACACAAAATAATAATAATTGATTTGAAGTTTAAGAACCTTGATTGTCTTTTTAATTTTATTGGTTGCTAATAATTGCGAAGCATTTAAGAAATTGTTAGAATATAGTAGAACTTAAATCGTGATTGTTTTAGTTAAGTGAAATAAAATTAGAGCATTAAGTATTTAAAAGAGCCATTAACATGTAATAAAAAAGTAATGTACATTGTACCTAACATTAGCCTTTTTCCTGCAATATCGAGCCAAGTTCGATTGAGCTAAAAAGATTTCCACGAGTGAGATTCGCCTTTTGGGACAAAAAAAGCTGGAATATCTAAAGAAATTATATATTTCTTCCTTATGGAAATTTTCCTTAATGATTTATATTGGTATCAAACCGAAAGCAAAACCAATAGCTTTTTTGTAACATTTGATATTAAATTTCAATATTTTTGGAAATTTAAATCAATCAGTGTCAAAGGGCACGCCTTTCTTATAAATCAGCGGCTGCATTGCAAAACAATTAAAAGCCCCTTTCCCAGTCTCCGTAATATTACAAATTAAGGACTATAGGACTTCAGCGACGTCACGTTATTGCTGGGGCGAAATCACGACCGATCATTGCTCATCGTGACCCATTGACAATTATGAAGAAGCGCGGGCTGGACGGCTATAAATTGCACTCGTCGCGTCGCTTATTGGACGTTTCGTGATGGATGGATTGATATTTGATACAAATGACCGTCCTAAAGGGAAAGGGTTGCAGGCGAAATTGCATCTGGACCATGCATCCGAACTGGGCGGCAGCGTCATGTGCGCGATATTACCTCGACTCGGGCGTGTAATTGATCACTTGCGAGAATACCGAAATTTCGCACTTTATCAGATTCTGGACTGAATATAAAATCCCTAAACCGATTAGAGAGGCGAAAAAAGTTGAATTTAAAATGGCGACAATGTCCCCGTAATATCGGTTACCAACAAATTAAAGACATCTGCTGCTATTGGGCGCTCCACCCCACGCTAGTAGCTAGATTTCGCTCGAATCGCGGTGATCATAATTTTATCGCATATCCATAATTCATCGATTCGGGTCGGTGATTATGCTCCCGAGTTTGCATTTATCCTTCCTCTAATCAGGACGGCTGTAATTCTTCAGACAAACGAGTTAAATTTGAAATGGTCTCGTTGCATTGGTCGTTGGCTGCCTCTTGCGACGGGCGCGTTTTGCACCCCTCCTAGTTTAAAATGATACGTCGCGCAGTGATGGGGTGAATTTTGATTGGTTCCCATTTGTAAAGATTTAAAAAAGGGCTTTGTCATATTTTGTGTATTTGTCAAAGTGTATTTTTTCGCGTCCTCGGGCTGCAATTGCTATACCAGTTTCAAAATTAGGGATCGAGAAGGTTTAAATGGGGTTTAAGCCCGACGAGATTTCGGTTGACTTCTGTTCCTTGGTGGCTTGCTGTTTTCTTATTAGTCATTTTGAAGGGTGAGGCATGCAATTTTCAATTGTTGCTGTCTTCGTGGGCATGAGAGAAGAAAAAGGGTTCTACTTTTAACTAGGTCAAGCAAAACGTAATATTTGTACAATTAAAAGCAACACGTAACCGTCTGGCGCTTCTGGCACTTTTGTGTCCTTCAATGTAATTTGATATCTTTTTGTTGCCGTGTCATACTTTTTTAATTAAATACAGACATACATACATACATGTGTAAGTCTTTATTCTTAAATATATTTTTTATTAGTTTTGTATAATATTTTGAGTTACAAAAAAATAGAAATTAATTCAGAAGGATTTTTATTTTCAATTTTGCATTTCTTGTTTAGTTCAACCAATTCTATTATTTTATGCTTACTTTCCCCTTAGTCTATAAACTTAATAAACAGCAGAATTAATAAAAAAGTCTAACTAAATTTCATTTTGATGTCCTTGAAAGTTACGCCATTGATCAGTATACATATATTAGAAATATTTTTCTGGATATTTTCTGTGATTATGCTTTGTACAAGTATACTTTAAGACAAGTATTTTCAGCTGCAACTCAACTTGATTGGACTTTTATTTAAAGGTTCTAAATGCAACTTATAATTATGACTTTCTCATTTATTTAACTATATGAAGAAAATTATCAGTATATGAAAGTGTTAGTCTTCGGTTTGTTAATTAATTACGTGAGGAAGAGAGGAGTTATGTGGAAAAATTCAGGATTCTTGAAGCTGAGCTGGGCAAAGGCGAAATAAGAAATATACATTTTTCTACGCTTTCTTGTATCTTCTTATCTACGTACATATTAAAAGGAAATGCATTTAAAAATCAGATTGACGTTGTCGCTGATAATGAGGATGGCCGGAGTGCTTCTTTATTTCTATGATAAAATAAATAATCGTACGTACGAAAAGCATGGAGCCACCGACATGTTATGGACCTTTATGCTTGTCTTCATTTTGAATTATTTTAATGTTAATGTCAATTTTGTCTCTGCGGTTCAATTTATTCGATTGCTGTGACTTCTGCCTAGACATCTTTAGAAATTTTCAAGCCGATTTTTTAAAGAGGCACTCTGAACTTTTGTTATTTATAGGACTATTTTACTTTTAACGAAGTACAGCAGTACGCAGTTATATTGAACACAACTTTTAATCCTGTTCGGAGCAATTTTCCACGAAATTGCCTCTGAACGATAACGAGCTACATAAACCATAAATAGCCCACTGAAATGAAGTCAACTCGATTTTCGCAGCAGCCCTTAAACGTTAAAGCGTGTGCTCGTCCCGTGCCCAGGACGAGTCCTAATCATCCCGCCGTGAGGTTCATCAGCCACACGCTCCTTGTCTCCTCCTAGAGCCGCATCTCCCAAGTGTGCCATCTTCAAGGGTTGTAAACTCCCGAATAAAGGGATTGCACAACCCTTTCATAATCGCAAAGCTGTGGCCACAGCAGCTCCTCAAAGGATGCGACTACCTCTTTAAGCCCGGCTTGGTGCACACCGGAGACACGGTGACACGGCAAACTAAAGTTACGTTTGTCCTTGGCGGAGCCTAATCCTTGACGTGTGTTTTGACAATTGAAAAGGAAGATTAAGGGCAATTCGGCCCATTATCCTTTCTTTATGCGAAGTAAATTTTTCGAACGGCCACAAAAAGGATGAAGAAGTTAAACGTGTTTACAGGACTTACCGGTCGATGGCAGCGGCGACGGCGACTTCGACAGCCTGTTCAGATCTGAAACGGGAAAAGGTAAAGATGCTGCTTTAGTGTCTGTTTTCTGCAGTGTCATCAATAAAGGATGCAAATGCCGCTGTTCAGGTCACGTTCTCGTTAGGGAAATTGGTCAGGTCAGAGTGCATTATGTCCTCATGAATATTCACGAGATATTGATTTTTCCGCTGGTCGAATGCACATGAAGAACCCTCGCCCCATTGCAGCAAATAACTTGGACTGGCCCTAATGGAGTCCCCTGCGTCGTGCCAAGTATGCGGCACGGAGCCCGCCGTATTCTGCATACTGTAAGGCGGTGCGGCGAGGGACTAAGGAGCCAGTTTTATTCATCATTGGGGGAGACATAAAGAATCCTTGTTGCTTGCGAACGCGCGAGGTGTGGACGAGGGATGAGACCTACTTATGCGCGGGCTTTAATGCTCCTTTCCCCTTCCCCCGAAGAAATGTAGCCATAGCTTTGGTGTATGAGTGGAGATGTGTATCCATCCCTGGGCTATGTCCACACTGCCGGCCGTCTCTCCCGACGAGGGACATTAAATTTATAGTTCCCTAGAGATGGTCAAGATCGAAGGATAATGCTCTGTTTATGGATTATCGTCCTTCGCCAGTGTAATATGTTTTTTACGCCTGGCTGTTGCTGTGATTTGTTGGAGAGGGAATTTGAATAATAACACAAAAGTCCCGGAATCCTGGGTCCTTCAGGAAGGATAAAGATATTCCCGGGAAGTTTTCGAGGAAAAAAAAAAATAAATAAAGAAAACTGATTCAGATTAGTTTCTTGAACGAGTCTGATTTATAGGCATTCAGTATGCTGGTTGATGGATTAGGTACTGAACGTAAGCCTATGCGTCTGAAATTTTATATCTGCTTCGGTCTGGTAAAGACATTCAGTTTTAGGTATACTAAGGAAAATTATCTAAATATAAATAATTATAAAAGACGAGCAGACATTTTATAGTATAGTTTTCCGTTAATTTTAAGTGTTATTTTATTCAAAATAAATGTACGATTTCTTTTATCTTCCTTTTCAAACGTATATATTTTGAAATATCAACAATCTAAATTTTAAACAAATCGAAAATTCTAAAGGAAATAACGAAAATATTCAATGAACAGACCCTTTGGGAAATTCATAACAAAACTGTTAATTGCTTATAAAAATGTTGCATTTATTGATTGGTTGGTGATCCAGATATCCCTAGAACCATCAGAACGATCGATCTGAAATTTGAAGTATAACTACGACGAAAATTACCGTAAAACTGTTTTTTTGGAGACGCTTTAAAATATCGTTGCAGCTTTTATGCAATACCTTTATTATTAATATTTTGTCATGTAGATTTCAATTTATTGAAAATATACTTTTTTACATCTAATAATAACTAGATTTATTATCATTTTAAGATAGAAATTTAATTTTTTATTCCAGAAGACTATGTTGTCATCCTTTGTCAATATTTGAAAAGCAATTGATTGCGTTCGATTTCTATCGAACTATTTATATGTTCATTTCATTAATTAAATTCGTCCGTAAAATCCTAAAAGTCTGTGATTTTTATTACAAATTTAGTACTTTTCTCAGAATTTAGTAAATTCTAAGGTATGAAGGCTGACCGCATCCATCCCACGCTTTCGTTAAAATTTTACGACCGCATCAAATGCAGTCTTTGTTCTCAGGAAACAGCAAATTGATAGTCTTCCCTAAGAATAGGAGAAGGACAAAAAAGCCAAAAATCACCTGCGCAGGACCTTCCGCACCAGCAATAAATTAAATTTGGCCGGCCATCCAGGGGAGAGATATTCTAATCCCCGTAGCATCACCAGATCATGTTACAATTTACCTTCGAAACGCTTCTCACAAAGGACCTGGGCCGAGCGACAGGACAATATTCAAATCCTGGGAGAGCCTACCTGAGCAGCACAAAAAAAGTTACATCCAAGCGAACCAGAAAAAACAACAATCTAAAAAATATTCTTAAGGTGTGCTGCATCCTGCAATCTTGAGATATTTCTTCCTTTTTTGAACAGATAAAAAACAATTTTTCACTTTTTGAGGCCTTTTTTGCATTTTTTCTGCTCTGCCTCCAAGGAGGACGAAGTTGGAAATCGATGGAAAAATCGCTTTTCTGGGATATGTGACTGAGGGACGATGCTCAAAGGTGCAACTTGTCATTAGTACGCATTTTGTGAATGATTTGTAGATTCCTGTGTCATTTCGCCTTTGTGCGTTGCATGAGACTACGATTTTTAAGGTATGTGTAGGTACCCGATGACTGCTATGTAAAAATAACAATTAATCCATTTAGAGTGCTTAAAAGAGCTGAGTTTATCTTTTTGTGTACGTAAATTTTGATTCAATTTGTTGCCTTTAGATCTGTTGTTATTTAATAAAATTTTACTTTATTATTTTCGGAAAACTGACATCCTCGATTTTTGAATATATTGATTTAAATTAAAAATATTTTAAATGGTTTTACATTTTAATATTATTTTTAACAGACATTGATGACGCTCTTCATTTTGTGACGACGAATTAAAAAATTAGAAATTTTTCAGTTTTATATAATTTTGTTTGAAGTTTACATTTGCTTCCATATTTTAAACATGCCCCGTTTGTAAATGTATTTTGTTTCCATACACAAAATTGAAGCAGCCCTAGCAAAATACTCAAATGTAAGAGGACCATTGTAACGAAGGATCGCTGGAAGCTGATGGAATTATATGAGGGTAAGAAATTAAGAAAATAGAAAATAAACCCAAGTCCTATGCAAACAATCCATAAATAAAATATGCAAATTGGGTGATATTAAAAGAATCCTCTTCAAATGTAATTTATGTTTTGCGGTATGAATGCAAGAACGTAATCGAGGGGTTCTTAAACAAATTATGAAATATTGAATAAATCGTTTAATGTAAGAATAACAGTTGTATGGAAAAGTTTGTAAATGTAATAATCATTCAAACAACTTATTGTATTTTTCATTTAATTTTTGGAGCTAAGTATACATATACATATGTATGTTAGTTCAATTGTTAGCTGATTTCTTAGTTTTTAATAACAGTTTTTCAACGAACGCGATTAGATAAAACCGCCTATTAATAAATCTGAATTAATTATTTAAATTGCTGGCTAAATTTCATATAGTTAATCTCCACTAAATGTATTTCGACTCTCCGCTCTCTACTTAAAGATATGAACTACATATTTATGAGTTAAATATCAGAATTTCGGGAAACATGAAGAAAATGAAATCTTCTGACTACTTAGGCAGTTGGAAAATCTTTCAAATTTATTAAATTGGGAAAACTTCAATATTTAATTTTTCTCAAACTAGGTATACTAAAAACAAATTTAGAATATGTAGACTGAGAAAATGAAGTTGATTCATAACTTTGATTTTTTTTATGGTGTACCTACCTCAACTATATAAAAATATAGTTTGGAAAAGACGCGTTTAAAAGTTTCGAAACATTGCATAAGTATTTAAAATTTTGTTCTGAAGTTTTTACTGAATAATCTTTGATAGTTGTATTATCAGTATGTCTCAAAAATAACATTTATTAGTCATAGTTTTTGCGCGATATTATAAAAAAATTTCGGTTTCAGCTTTTGTAAAGTGCTTGTAACATATGGAAATATTTAAAATTTTGTTCTGAATTTTTTACTGAAAATTCGTTGATAGTTGTACTATCATTAGAAAAAGTAGAGTTCATTATTTATGTATTTTTGAGGTACAATGATAGTACAACTAAAAATTACAAAAAACGAATGTCGGTTTCAGGTTTTTTTAAGTATCCACATGAAATCCAGATTCAAGTAATATGTAACCAGGATAAGAAAGATACTCACATCTCTGTCTGGAGTGTTTGGAAGTTGGAGTGCCCAAAATGTCACGTTCCCTTTTGAGTAGGTGGCTCTCGGTGTCCAGCCGGCCCTCCCACTGGAGTTGCGAAAGCACCATCATTTTGCGTAATTAATTTGGGGAGAACCGAAAAAAAATCACTTGAAACTCCAATGCACTCCTTAGAGTCGAGTCACATGACACACTTCAATTAAGGCTGAGAGCGCGATTCAATCAAAATTCCGGTCTTATTGCGCTCGCCCATAAAACCGAACTGAATTGCAAAAATCGGTTCGAAATCAGAAGGCGCTACGTGTCTCCGAAAGGTGGCTCTGCACCCGTTCCACACCCCGCAGAGCGGAGCCGTATTGCATCGAAATTTGCTAATCCGATTTGTATATAACAAAATTTTATCGGCGGCGTCGTCCTGCTCCCAAGACGTCGTCGACTGGATCTCAAGACGGTTGCACCTTCGCGCCGAACCGACACACTGTCGAAACTCGTAAATATGCAGCCGGGCAGTGGTGGTGTAAAATGGGCAAGTAATGGTTCATGTCATCCGGGGTCATCCGGGACTTCCCCTGCATCTCTGCACAGGAATCCGGGCCCTCCCGGCGGAGATCCCCCCCCACTCGCACGTCGATTATTACTGTCCTCCCAGGTCCCGTTGTGGAACGTGAGTTGCATTGGTGTGGCGCGGCTTGAAAAATTTCATTGATTTAAATTGCAGAGCGGGGAAGCGGTAATGAGAGGGGATGATGTGCATTGTTCCTTCTCTGCGAAGGGTGTGGCCTATTTCATCCCTCGGGCTCTCCAAGGACATGCATCCCCGACATGTTTTCCTTTGGCGGACATTAGAACCATGTGGAATTCGTTTAATGCGCCCTGTACTGGCGTCCCGAGAAATCACTTTTTTATGTGACCAAGGGTCATTCTGCTGTTATTATTCCTGCAGGAACTCTGGGGAACGGGATCTGTTTGCACTTGCTGGAAGTGAGGGTGACACAAAGCTTTCAACGAGTTATGGCCACTTGAAATCTGACGGGCCTTGCTAATACCTTTTAATTTACGTGCATGCAACTAAACGAATTTCTTCTGCAGAAATTGTTAAGAAGATTTTAGATGCATCCGCCCGGATATTAACAATAAACTTATGCAACAAGGTTTGATATTTTTTAGATCAGCTATAGCTGCGCAATATAAAAACAGAAGGAAATAGAATATATTTCGTTTCATTCTCGTTTTTCAAAAATTTTGATCGAATTGCTCGTTTATGTTTCAATATGATGATTATTATCATTTACTGTGGTATTGATATGTTAAGTTAACGCATTAATTTTTATGCAAGTTAAGTAAATATTTTATTATTTTGTATAAACGGGTATACATCCCGATATCATTTGATTATTATTATATAATAATATTTGAATTAGATCATAATAAAAATAATATCGCCAATGTCCTTTGAACTAAACTAAATAATACGAATTTTCACAAGTTCAAAATTTTAAACGTTTACTGCTTTAAAGCTTTTTTGTACTCGCATAATGAACCTATGGTAAATGGACATAATAGTCATAAAGTTTTTAAAAGAGATATCAACGATTTCGTTATTCTGTTGCTTTCATAATTACACTGCGTCAATAAATTTTAGAAACCATATATGTGCAAGGTTATTTCGGTATTATTTTCAATACAATTCAAATTTTGAAACAGAAATATTCCAACCCGTATATAGAAAGAAGATTTAAAAAAATAAATGAAACAATAACCCCATTTTGAAACAAAAATAAAAATTTATAATGTGTAACAGAATTTTACAACCCATTATAAGCGAAATATACCAAGTCCGAATTGCAAAGTAATGAAGAACATTTATAAATTTACGCAATACAAATTGGCAGAATCGCAATATAATAATTATGCGAGTGATTGTTTGAAGGAAGATGTTAGAAAAATTTCACCTGCTTTAAAAACGAATATTGAAAATTGGGAAATATTTATAATGAAATAATCGTGACAAAAATGAAATATAAAAAAACTGACCCACTTTCAATCGCTCAGCAGGAACATACTATTTAAAAAGTCCATTTTGACAGGTAAGACTACCCTTCCTGTCTTTATAAAAATATTAACCAGCTAACCGACCACCGAATTAAGGAGCAGTGCATCCTTCCCTTTGAACGTTTGAAGCAAACCGATCAAAGCGCAGACCCTATGACCTGATTACGTTTTTATTCTCAGCCATCATCACAATCACAGGAAATTTTGTACAAAAACTCGAAATTGGGTAAAATGCCTTAGAAAATTGTGAAAAAGATGGAAAAAAATTGCAGTAACCCCTGCTAGTAGCATGGATGCGGTGTAATTTATTTTTTCCAATTTTTTCCACTTTTTGCCATGTTTTAACCCTCGTTTAAATCAAGGGTACCCGTAAAAAACATGATGCACTCGAGGGGTTGGGATCTTCTCAAGTCTGTGGGCTTTTCTGCTTTTTGTACGGAAATCCACTTTTTAAAAGGAATCTGTGTCAAATCTTATGCAATAGATACGAATATGTGTGCGAAGAGACAAAAGATGAAATTCTAATTCGGATAGCATAAAATCCTGCGTTCAAGGATTTTTTTAACGGACTTTCTCACGCGATTTCCTTTAAATATTAAATGTACGTAGATGAGGGATGCTTGTACTTTTAGGGGTGCGAGATTTTAAGGTAAAATATTTCTGAGTTTAAGAAAAGGTGCTTCTTTAGTTACAGAAAACAAATAATTCAAAATTAGATAATCTTTTTTGGATTGGATGATATAAAATACGAAACGAAATATATCATATTTACTATTTTTAGGGTTTTGTTTACATGGCCTTTATATTCTTATTTTTGTTTTATTATTGTTAGATCAGACATGAAGCATTGGGCAGTTCATTAAAAGTTTTCGATTCTAGATAATTCACGTACCTCCACATTTATAGTTGAAAATAAGGGAAAAATTAACTTTAAAAAAGAAATACTCTTAAATCTGCTTAATATTCTAATCACTTTGAGCTCAGCAAATTGTGTTTGTATATGATCTTTGATCTATTAATTTGCCCATATGTTTGTTTTGTGTTTTGATGCAAGTTTTTAAATAGGTATGCGATTCTGCTGAAAATGTAGGTACATACAGATTTGACGATTCTTCATTTCAAATAGACTGCTTAACTTCACTTTCAATCGTTCATGTCCAAGAACAAGCTAATTTCTTTAAAAAAATTATAAAGCTGTCTTGTTTAGAGGTTTCGTGTCATAATATTTTTGTGAGTGGATTCAGAAAAATAAGAAATTATGATATATCGTAAAATATTTTAGTATGTCTTAAAAATGAAATGTTATTTCCAATTTTGGTAAAAGAAATTGCAATCGAATAAAAACCGATGGGATGTGATGAAATAGCAAAAAATTACCTAATCAATGGGTAAGGGTGAAGTAAGTTCACAGGAAGTGCATTTCAGAATTTTTCCCACCGAACACTTTTAGAACTTTTAAAAAATTTACAACTCCATTAGATGCCACTTTCACCCCATGCAGTCCATAATAATCTTCAAATGCCACATCCTTCCCGAGACAGCGAGAAGTGTATCTGACCAGCCCTGCATAGATGCGGGGGGGTGGAGGGCGTCCCCGGAATGTCCCTAGCTACAGCGATATCGAGGGGGTGAGAAATAAAATTCCGAAATCCAATAAAATCACTTTGCAGGAAGATAAATCCTTTAGCACATGCTGTCTCTCCTACTTGAAGTTTTCGCCACTAAAGGAGTTCGCACCCAACTTAGAGTCCTGAACTTGAATGAAACCATCCCCGGGGAGGAAGGGTTGATGGACTTTGAGAGTAACTCCACCCACTCGGGGGACCTGCATTTGAAGTCCCTGATTTAGATAAGATGAGATATTTTCTCCCGCCATGGGAGTTCCAGGAAGTTTTTGGTATGCACAGGTTGTTCCCTATGAACGAAAGATGGATCCCCTTTGTGCGTGGCCGTGCAGTGGCAGGGTGGGGTCCCGGATATAGGATCTATGCATATGTCGCCCTGGACCAATGGTCCCCCAAACGCCATCTGGCTTGACTGATTGAAAACAATTGGGAAATTAACGAACATCACCCCATTATGTTTCCTTAATTGCTAGAGGAGTCCCGAAAAGAATTGGGGTGTCATGGCCAACATCCAGCGGGCATTCGTATTCAGCGCCCGTAACCCAAACATGCACAAGAAATTAATTAATGCCTTTGTCGGTGGGTAGGCGCTCGAATACCAACTAATTTTGGACGAAATCCTGGAATCGGAACTCGGTATAGGACTTTGCATGCATCCTCCTGGAGGGGACATGTGGATCCTCCGAAACTCAATATTCTAATTAAAATTGACAAATTCAGCTAGAGCGGGCGTTGAACGTCCCCAGCGCAAACAAATTCCACTCCAGGGAAACTTTCCCGGCAAAGCAGAACCCGTCCCGGTTCCCCGGCAACTCCCTCGCGCCCTGGATGTTGGCTTTGATTTTATTTGCAAATTGATTCGGCAGCTAATCAAACAGACGATCGGGACAGTCGGGCGCGCGGACAGAGGTCCACTTCGCCGCATATTGGCCCTTCACGGGCAAACAGCTCTTCCTGCAGTCCCCGGGAATTGTCCCGGACGTCCTTCTTCTCCGTCGACGTCGTCGTCGTCCGCCTTCTGCTCGATTGGCTGGCTATTTGCAGACCGGTCCGGGATCGAGGAGATGCTCTGTATCCAAATCCAGATCCAAATCCGGGAACGGGCTTGAAGGGAGGACCACGACATCTACATCTCCTCGGATAATTCTGGTCCAGCTCGGGTAAACAAATGAATGGTGACAGACTGATTGGACTCTGGCCGGCCGCATCCTTAAGGGGTCCAGCAGTTGCTTTACATTGAATTGGAATGTTTTACATGTTCTGCAAATAGCTCGGAATTGAAGTTGATTCGCAGATGGACAGATAGAGTCCTCCATTAGTGAGGGGTGGAGAGGGCAAATACCAACTTTTCCTGTTTCTATTCTAGTCACCTATCCACACAAAGAAGTCTCGTTCCTGTCTCCAGCAAATCAAGTTTATTGGAGACATTTTTGAATACCTTCTACGCAATGAAAATTTAAGCAAAAATAATATTAAAGTATATTTCTTAAAGATTACATTCTCACAACTTTAGTCTAAAGAGCTCAGAAATTAAGGACCTTTTACCAAACTATTCTTTTCTTGCTTTCTTAATATCGCGTTATTTGTGATTGTGGGTGGAGTTACTTTTTCCTGTAAGATTATTTCCGGTTCCCAAAATAAAATGATTTTCTTAGAAAAGCTAATTATAGCAGGTACAATACGTGTCATTCTAGGATGTGCTTATATGGTAGCATTAATATTTGATTTCGGATGAGATAAATTATGATTTACGGCTATTAACCAAATTTACTTCTTAATTTTAAAGAGGTATACTCCAAGAAAAAGGATTTGTATTTAATAGCTTTTTGGAGAGAAATTCTAAGCCAGCTTGAAGTAAATCGAATAATTATAATTAAAGTGTTGATTCATTACTGACGTGCAATTAGTTAATTAATTCGCGAAATACGATTTTTTCAAATTGTGCAGGCAAGCCTTTAAAATTAATTTTAATTTAGGATCAATATTTTAATCATCATAATTATATTTTAAGTACCTTTTCGCTTTTTGCATTGCTTTTTAAAAAGAATCAGTTTTCAAAGAAAATAATTTCCAATAATGAAGTAATAATAAAAACTTCAATTCAAATTCACAAAAAATATTTTTCTACTTTGAATTTCCGGAATTTCAGGTTTATTTATTAACTTATGAATCGATAGATTATTATATTTTATCATTAAAAACTTTTAAGGTGTGAGTTTCTTCAGTTGAAGTATCCAAGTACAGATATATTTACATATATGTGTGTATGAGGTGCGTTTCATGCACTATTATCGAATTAATAATAATAATGATAAATTGTTGGTATTGATACCAATTGCTTCGATCTATACATTTCGATTTAAGAACAATACTTTATCAGTTCATGTAATTTTTCGTAAAATTTAAAAGATTGTTTGTAAAATTTAATTCAATGTAAAATTACCTACATATATAACCTAGTTAAGATCGGGAAAGAAGAAAAATTCAGTTAATGTGTTTAACTCGATGAGTTTGTGCAAGTACTATATAATTGTTGAATATACACTTTTGAAAATATTTTTGAGCAACGATTTTTATAGAACTTGCAGTAATTTAAGTAATATTTGTCGTGAACGTTCTGCAGAATATAACTCGAAGCACTATTTCGGTTACGCGAAGTACTTTTGTTGGATATTATTGTAGAGTTCTTTATACTAAACAATAATTCTTTTATGTTTTTTTCTACTTTAAAAATATTGTAAATGTCCTTCTTGAGAGCATTTAGATTTTTTGCGTATAAGAGAAAGGGTGACGATTTGTCGTATTTGATTTTATCTTGAAATATAAAATTTAAATTTTCAGCTAATACCGAACAGGCCAAAGGGTGTTTTTGCCACTCACCCTTATTTTGCGAAAAGAGGGACTTTAAGGAACACTTTTAACCTAAGCAGAGCTGTGGCGTGGGTCGGAAGCGGACTTTTGATAGAGAAAGCAAAAATTTGCATTTAGATATGATTTTCACGTTTTCGAAAAGAAAGGACCACTTGAGTAAACGGGGTCCGACGGGCAAGCGTGGGAGAAAAAGGGCTGTTTTGTGTATTTAACAGTTCTTTTGTCAAAGCCTCCCGGAAATTGAAAAACGCTGTTTTGAATTTAAAATCAGTCCCCAATACCTCGTCGTCCGGGAACGGGGTTTGCTAAAAAGGCGCCGCCCGGTCAAGACAGCCATTCATTTGTAGGTTAAAAAAGAAAATGTTAATGGGCTTTTCATTCGGCTCGGGACCGTTCGAAGGAGTCTTGGGAGAAAAGCACTCACCTTTGGCGTCCGCGTCCTGGCCCAGTCGATTCTCCACGAACACGTCCCGATCGAGGCTGTCGATGCTCCGGCGGACCTGCTCCTGGGCCGCCTTCATCTCCATGCGATTCCTTTGCTGCTGGAGCTGGTGCTCCCGGATGAGCCGATCCCGCTCGTGGAAGTGGGACGCCAGGAGGCTTTTCTCACGCTCCGAGGTGACCAGGGTCGAGGGGATGCTGGCGAGACTGTTTAACGCCGGAAAATTATCGGAGCCCTGTCTTATCGCCTCCTCGGCGGGGGTGGTGGAGCCCTGGAACAAAGGGATCATCGTCGGAGTCTTCGTCGAGGTCGACGTCAGCTGCGGGGGTGGCGACGTGTAAGACGAGCCCTGGACCAGTGGATTTGAGCCGGTGGTGGCGCTGCTGCTACTGGCGTTCGGGCCAAACTGATGCTGGGCCAGGTGGGGGCGGAGGGCTGCGTCCAGGGTGGAATTAACGGAGGGCGGCGGTGCGGGGTTGGGTCCGGAGTGATGCTGCTGCTGTTGCTGGAACATTAATTCGTGGAACGGTAATTTGGAGGTTGAGCTGCTGAAAGTCATGCCGCTGAGAGCTTTGGGCAGGGCGTCTGTGTGGGTGGTGGCCGGCGCCGGGGTTGGGGGCGTCTTATGGGGCGCCATTAGCAGGAACTGTGAGGCTGTGGCCGAGGGGAGGAATGCGTGCGGCGGCGGTGCCGGCGGATGCAACGGGGATCCGGGGGGAGTTATGTGGTGCGAAGTGCTCCTTTGATGGGACGTGGCAAATGCGGGAGAGGATGGGGTTGAAATCTGATTGTATGGCGTTGACTCTTCCTTAATGTGGAGGGGTTGCTCCTGAATGGTTTGTTGTGTCTGCGGGAGCTGATGGGGGTGGCGTTGCTGCTGCTGCTGCTGGGGCTGCTCTCGGTGGGGCTGTTGCTGTGACGACATGAATGGAATTGTTGTCGGCGTGCTCCGGGAGAACGCCTGACGCCACTCGTCCTTGCTGTCTCCCCAAAATTTACCTGCAAAAATGATTTATTATTGTGCTTTCTCCCATTTCGCACGAGCGGCATTTTATTTTGATAAACATATATTAGCAGATACGCAAAAGATACTTCTAATTATCAAGATGAGTCCGACTAATCCTATTTTTCTCAATATAAGGTATGATAAGGGTTTCCTATAGTAAAAATAGTTTTAGTCTTTCTTATATAAGAAGTGGTAAATGTTTGCACATCTTAGTAGTAGTTTTCCAAATCAGGCCCATAAGCAATTTTGGATTTAGTAATCATAATAAGTAAAATACAAATATAAAATATGAAAACTTACACACAATGTGTAAAACCTTACATTTTGTTCTTTCTAAGTTCTTTGCTAAGAACTAAATCTTTGCTTCCTTCACTCACATTTAGTATTTAGATTGTCATTATATGAAATTTTGCAAGACCAGTTGGCTTTTTCAACCAATAAAGAGTGGTTGCTAATCTTTGTGCTCGTTTGCAGATTGTTGCTTAAAATTATGTAAAAAAATGTATTATTGTAAAAATTGCATATTTAGGGGTTTTCGATTTTCAGAACAAAATATTGAAAATGTGTTTTGAAGACATGTTCAGATTTTCGATATTAAAATCATTCATTTGTTTCAAGTGCGGTGTTTTTAACGCGAATTTAATACTGTCTTCGGAAAATGTTCACTCGAAAATGTGCACCTTAAGAGGTGATTTAGAAGAAATACACCTTTCTAATGACATTAAGAACCTTAATTGAACATTTTGTTCACCAGACCAGTATACTACAATATTTAACGTTTCAATCGTTTCCATTAGGCATGAAATTAATTATGATATCAAAAAGGGATTTAAACCACGTGTCGTGCCACGCGTCCCATTCCATTGACATCGCAGAGGAAGCGTCGAAAGGATTAAACCTTCGATGCCCAAATCAAAAGAAACCTAGAATTGCTAGCTCGTGTTGCATTCGCGGCTGCTAGTTAGCGACGTCGAAAGGGTTGGGCTCCTTGAACCCTTCTTCCCTTCGTCGCGGCGAAAGACGTTCAACCGAAAAAGGAATATTCGGAAAAAATGTTCGATCGTCAATATAACTCCAGTTGTCTGAACTCTGCGATTCGTCAGATGGTTCGAGAAGAACGGCGGCGGCGGACAATAGCGCGCCAAACGATTGCATTAAGCAGAATCCTTTCAATATTTGGTCATCAATGAAAATGAAAGGATATCACTTTTCGTTCGGGTCCTGATTCGACGGGCTGAACCTTCGAACAGTGCCAAACCGAAAATCCCTTTTTTAGCTGGGCGGTATTTGAGGCCAGAAAAAAAAAGAAAGCGCTGAAGAAAACCCGAATTCCCGAATTCGCTGAACCGGTCGCCTTTGTGCTGCAGAATTTCTTTTCAGAACGTCTTAGCCGACATTAGGACGTAATCTAAAACTGTAAAAAATTGTGCACAATTTTTCATTTTGATTTTTATTAAGATGTGAGCGGTGTGAGATTTGCCCAGGGGAAAGGGCTGCGATGCGAAGGAGTTTTGTTGCAACTTGGTTCGCGGCAGATGACCGAGGCCCGCCCGATTGCGGCTGGGTCGAGGTGCCCAATTTTTTGAAAAGGATTTAATTTAGCTGCAATGTGCACCGGTTTCCTTTTCATCCACGCTCCAGAGATCCTTAATACAGAAGATTTTCCCTAAGACTTTCATTTTCTTTGGCACTCCTTTGGGTTCCCTCGCAGTGGTTGCGGCTGAGATTCGATTGAAAGGAAGAAATTGGAAGAATTACTGGCAAGCAGTGAAGGTGGAAGAAGCGAAAGTACATAGATTTTGTAAGGCTTTATTCTGAACGAAAACGTGTTTATGGGTAATTAAACGCAAATCCCTGCCGCTTAAAATCACATAATAAATTAGAGCGCTTAACAAAATTCGAAAATTGTGCAAATCCTTTAGCCAAACTAACTTCACTAGATGTAAATAATTTTACGTTTGAATCAAAATATTTTTTTCTGAGAACTGTTTATATTTGATAGTTCATTTAAAAAAATTGCGCTTTGTTACTACATATTAGAGGATATAATACAAGTTAGCAATCTTTAAAACTATATATTGAATATCAGCTTTTGTCTAATCACTAAAATAATTTGTTTGATTAGTTTTCATGGTCAATTTGATGTTGTTTTGTTCGTAGTGATTCCCCAAGCATTAAATCGTCCACCGTGTTTAATTTGAAATCCATTAATTTTGTGATATCAATTGATTCATATTACTTTTGACAACAAGCCAACGCAATGATAAGACTCATTCTATTCAGTTTATGCGGAATTATGATTACCTACGAGTATTATACTTCTTTATTTTATTTTTATTTTGGTATCAAAATAAAATAGGTGTTATATGGAAATATATAGTACGCATTGGTTTTATCATTTTTAGATTTCGAAAGATGTCAATGATACTAAAAAGATTTCCGAAGGAAAAATGATTTGTACAATATATTTAATTTTCAAATATAAAATGCGAATATGAAAATGTTTCCAAACTTTTAAAATTTTATCTGAAGGACAATAATTAGTTCAAATATGTGACATCATTCAATTTATCAACAAAAATAAATGAAAACAGGTGATTTTTCTATTAATCATTAAAATATCATATTTTTATAGAATGCCTTAAACACAATGTGTGTCACACATCCATACACATAGTTTAAAATACATATATACATATATTAAAGTAGGTTTATCACCTAGAAGTAATGTGGATTTAAATAAAATTTTCAGCCTTGATACTGATGCATATTTTATTGTATCGGGCTAGGGATTCGAATCCAGTATTTGCTTAGACATAAAATGAATTAAATTTGTTGAATTCCCCAACAATTGCAAAAATGTTGGTTGCCATATTGGGTTCACCATTTTGAATTTCCAGATTTTATAGTAGACTCGAAATTACTTGCATTAAAATAATCTAATTTTCACTGAAATTCATCGAATTTTAAAAATGTATAGTCGTTATTTTGCGTACTTCATTTCGAATTTTTAAATTTCGAAAGTGAATTCGTAATCGGGATCTTCAGAAATCTCTAAATATCAATTCTTATGGCAATAGTTAAGTTATTTTGGCCTTGCAAAATTTGAAAGATTTTCTACTGGCAACGCATTTAGGTATTTTAATAAAGCGGAAAGGCAAATGGGCGCTACCATCCTCAATCACAGTCCTTCCCAGGAATAATTTCGCCGGAGAGATCACAACCCGAAATTTCCGTCTTCCTTGACTAAATTATGACACTCAATTATATGCCCGGAGCACCACCGATCCTCCCGATTCGGCTGGGTCCGCACCTTCGATCTCGGGGAATTAGGAACCCTGACCAGTGGCCACCGCGCAGGTACGAAGGACGGCCAGCAAAACAAAGGGCCCGAAGAGAAGAAGACCAGGCCCGGCCACATGTTGTTCCCTGACCCAGAGCCCGGCAGCACAAGTGCATGAGGAGGCTCTTTTTTGGTCTCGCTGCAACGCGGAAGGACCTCGCCCTGGACCAGAAGGGCGCCAGCGGCCCGCTCCTACCTGCGCGCTGGCACCTATGCGTCTTATTAATGGGCCGCACGGGAATTAACATCTTCGACTCTGCCTCCTTTGCATTCGGAGTGACTTATGTCGAGTTTTTGTGCGGACCCGGCGTTTTTGCATTTTTTGTCTACGGGGCCGGGTGCTTATTATGCGCACACGGTAATTATGGGCCTCTCAAATGTTGGTCCTTTTAACGGACTTCTTGAGGAAATCGTCTAATGGATTTGACCGAAACTGTGAAGGATTATCATCCGATGGGTTCCCGCCAATTCCCAGGAAGTGGCTGGTCCTTTTTTCGTTTGTTGCAATATTCATGGACGACGTTGTCGATTACCATCCGTTCCTGAGATAAAATTAATTATCGCATTCCGAGTGCGTCTTCGTACCTTTTCTATCTTGAGACGTTCTCGTTGGCGGTTAAAATGCACGAAGACACAAACTCAATTACATTTTAAAGCGCAAGAAGGGCTTTAGTAGACAATAAAAACCCCACCGACAAAACTGTAACATCGCGGTCATGCATTAGAAAAATAATTCTTAAAAATTAAATATGCGTTTAATATTTAATTGTACATAAATGAATAGCAAGCGACTCCCTTCAATTTCGCCTATGCGTTTTAGAGCATCAAGACCGTTTGAATTAAAAACAAAAAACAAAAACAAAGTTATAAAACTCGCTGTGCTCATTAACAAGTTGAAATGAGTGCACTTCATCACTTAAAATTCGTTCATTTCGTGCATCTAATGCAGGGCATTTTTATGGGTCCATAAAACCCCACTAACATGCAGAAACAACAATGTATGCCGGATTTTCTCACCAGACGAGGTCAAAGATGCATAAAAAATGCTTCTTTGTGTACTTATTGGCAGATAATGATACTTTTGCACGAATGACATGCGACTGCAGATGAGTCGAGAATATCATCCATAATTAGCTTGATGCTTCCTGGTTGAGAAATGTATGCAAATAACCATCAACTGAGGAAGTCATTAAGGCAAAACATTTGCTATGCCTTCATTTCAAGGTAATTGCCCAACAACATTAAACAATAATTGTTTTTAAATAGGTATAATATGTATATAAATATCACTTATATGTATTAGTGCTACATTAATTTCAAAAACCAAATTGACTAGCGTTTCTTTTTCCTACTAAAGATGGATATTTTGAGGTACCTAATGCAAATGATATTCATATATTTGAGAATTCCAGTTAAAGAAAAAAATACAAATTTGTAAATCTGCAATTAACTTCCTTGTTTTATTAGGGCTCGGTAGTCAATATAGAAAACTTTAGATTATGGTATTAAAATACGGCATGAAATTGCGTTTTTCCTAAAAGTTATATTTGTCACTATAAAAAAAAATGTGTTGGAGTGGTATCTAGATGAAGTTGATATATTTACGGTAGATGCTTTCTTTTATGGGCTGACGGAAAGTTAAAATTTCAATAATAAGTTCACACCTACTATTATTGTAATGACTATAACTTGATGTAATTTTCACAGTATTTTAATTATATTTATATAATAGATTAGATATGTTCAGTTTTTATTTCGATTAAGTTTCAAAGTGATTTACAGCTCAAAACTTATCAAAAAGTTAAATTATATTCATATAATACTTTTTAACTTGTGTTATATACCTACCTACAATTGCTTTTATACTTTAGCTATACTTTCATTTCGAGTTACATTATTTTAATATGATTTTAAAAAAATTTCGTGAGTGTTGCGTGAATAATAATCCTTGTATATCATCCATATCTAAATAGTAATATTTTAAAAATTATCGCGAAATTAGTCATAACATGTATACGTTCAGCTTACATTAATTTTTGGACATGTTTACATCTACTTTCATAAAAAGATAAAGAAAATTAATGAATATTGCATTATGTTGTAGACATTTATTGATCTAAAAATTACTACGGAGTATTATTTGTGCGTTTCGACACGCAACTTATTAGTTTTCTTATTTTTACAAAATACATTTCATCGGATTATGATCCAACAGTTTGAGCTGCATAAACAGGAATGTGAAATTGAAGATATCGGTTCATTATATAAAGTACATATATTGTTAAGAAAATCGTACTTCTTTGGCCATATGTTAATGATTTTTATGTCTTACAAAAATAACCCCATCCCCTGGTCAAAGACATTTTCCCACAAAGTAAACATTTTTACGAACGCCCTCTGCGATAGTCAACAACGGCCCCTCCAAAATTGAAATCAAATCACTTAAAATTCCAATCAGAAATTTTTCCGGTTAAAGGGATAAATTCGCCTTTGTCGCAGGACATGGGCCCGGTGCAGTTGATGAAAATGGAGGTCGGGAGCATTCCTTTGATGCCACCATGCAAAAAACCAGCAAAAATTGATTCTCCCTAATTTTAAAATGTCCTCGACAATCGCCCAAGGGAAAAGGCTGGGTGGTGGCTATTCAATTTTAGATTTTTAGTGGCCGAGCCTGCCATTCCCGGAGGCGAGGGGCTGGACTCCCCCTTCCAGGAGCTACCCTTTGAAGACGATGGTGGCTTATTTCAATTTTTGTTTTGAAAAAAACTGATTTTAAGTCAAGTCGACCTGGTTTCGTCTCGCCCACTAAAAGCGGCTGTCTTATCCGGTCTCGCGGTTTTTGACGGACGGCAGGAAATGAGCTCGCGTGTGGACGTTTCATAAGTTGTGAACGTAATCACGGTACACTTAGCAATTACAGCGCGTAATAAAAAGCGTCTTCGGAACGCGGATCTTGCCTCCTCCGAGCGTGCTTAAGCGCCGCGTCGCTGCCGCCGAAAAGCCGCCGCTGCACGGTGCCGGACTGAATCTGTTTTTATTATGCAAAATCCCGACGAGGAAGCACTAAGAGAATTTAATGACCCCCGCCACGCCGCCGCGCTTTTGACGCGGTATGACTATTCACGAGCCTAATTGAACAATGGTGTTTACAACTGACAGGCGCCTTGCGCTTTTCACCTCTTTCACGGGCCGCGCCGTCAGACGAACTCCTTGGCATAATCTAGACTTAATTGTTGTGTTCCTTCGGCTTCTAATGAACTGATTATGCAACTGAGAAGGAGATTGGCTGAACCGAAGTGCACTGGAAACTTTATGCTTCAAGAAGATAAAGTTGTCAGCGACTAATTGAAGAACATTGGCAAATGTTCTCATAGAATAGACCATTAAAACATACATATACATACCTCAAAAGGGCAGTCTTCTCCTTTTTATATATCTTTAATTTTTGCACTTAAAACAACCTAACTTTTGTTAACATCATTCGAAATCGTCCAAATGATTTTATTACATACATATTATAATCACGTACTTAGGTATTTATAAAACCGTTGATGAATTGTCATGAATAAGGATATTTTAATTTTAATTTTACTATCACTTATACATGTTTTTAATATGTGTCTTACAATAAAATATAGTCTAATTGAAAACATTTCCTTGCAAAACAAAAATTTACATACTGTGGTATGGTAAATACATATGTATATATAAGGTATTTACATGCAGTCTCGCAGTAGCGTGCTTACAAATCACGGCCTACTATGTCCTTTAGAGCAACTATTTTTTGTTCGAATAAAGTGATAATGAAGTCTATAATTTTTATTTATCTATTAAATCTATAATTCTATTAAAAAACGTCATGTCCTAATCAACGATTTTCTAATAAACAATGTTTGTAATAACTGAAATGTGCGTAAAATCATGAAACGTGATAAACGCAAGAAAAATTACTTATCTCACCTTTGACTTCGAATAATTCACTTAGCGGAAAAAATCTCGAGGGGAATTTTTCACACTTTGCTTGCAATGCCAAAATAAAGATTTATAACACAAAACAGCTTCACCAGTATTTGTTTAAAAATAAAATCCAATGCTAATAATATTACAAAATGTAATACACGCAAAGGCATGGGGCGTGTAAAATTAAGAAGTATGCATAATCCAAGAAATCTTAAATAGGACTTGTATGAATCGCAAATGTACGCAAGACGACATAAGAGTGACATACAAAACCATCTACAACTAAGGAAACTCTATTTGCAATTCTCTCCCTTCATTCGTAACGTTCACCTGTCTTATGAAATATGTAGGTAGAAATGATTTATGACGAAAAAACAGAAAAAAATATCGGGGCTTCTAACCGCTGGCATGGGATCAACTTCTATTCAAATTACGCCTTAAAGCCCAGTCCTAATGGGCAGCCAGCATTTTTGAGTAAACATAAAAGGCGATCGTACCTGCCGATTCATTCCTCTATTTACCTTGAGCAGAGTTTGTCTCAGAATCCAGGGAACATGTGTTGGTGTAATTGAGTTCAGAAGACGATTAAAATGAGATTAGCCCAGATTAGAAGGCGTTAAGTCATGTTGCGGGCCCAGCACGCATTGTCTCGGTATCTCAGATTCCCGATTCGATCCAGGGAAGGTCGCAATCAGCGCGTATTTCATAAGTCGCGATGGACCGAAGAGGATGCTGGCGCGATCGCCTTGTGTCACCTGCGTTCGCGGATCACCTGCAGAACAAATCGGTCGAGCTTCGATCGCACCGCGTTCTCCGATCGTTGCCGCTTCCCCGCTCGGCCGACACCAGTTCTCTGGCCGATCTTGTCCGCTCTAAAATTGCACTTTTAATTAAAATAATAACGAAATTTCGTATGCAATTTAGATAATCGCACAGCGGCTAGCCCTCGTTCGTATTTAAATTGATCTCGCTCATCCCGCCGCCACCGCGCGGTCTTCCCCGCTCCCTGGGCTGATGATCATTTTCATATTTCACGCATAATTGATCGTTGCAGATAGCCGGCCATCCCCACTCCCGCCTGCGCCGCCATTGAATGCATCCAGAAATGTTGTAATTATATTGACAGTGGTCGGCATGATTTGTTATGAAAGGAGCCCGGTGCACGGCGGAGGCTGCGCAGGCCGCGATCCCCGGTAAAAGCCTCACGAATTTTCATTAATCCAATTACGAGATAAGGAGCTTTTAGAGGCAGCTCTTAACCGGCGCGCGAACCTTCTTCCCGTCGGAGAGAGGCTCCTTTGAATACGCTGAGGAGCTCCTTTAGCAATAGCGATCTTGTCGGGGCTCGGATGCAGAAACGAGCTCGCGATCTGGCCGCGTATGAACCGCTTCCAATTACCGCAGAACAGGTTGCCCATATCCCTCAATCCGGAATGAATATTTGATCAGACATTGTAGCCGCGCTTATCGCGGCTGGTCTCTCGCGAGGGGCCAACGGGGGGTCAGCATCCAGGAAAATGGAGGTTATGTGCATTTCTAACAGTTGGCCCGCGCGGATCGCAGCAATTCGCTCGCTCTAGTTTCTTATTAACTCGCGTGTAATAAGGGTGTTTAGGGTGATCGAAATTCATACTTACCAGGTGACTGGTCATTAACACTCTCGCTATCATCTGGAAGAAAACGGGAAGAAAACAATTTCATTAGGGCCCTTTGTAACAACAAGGGAAATGAATGTCTTGCGATTAAAAGCGCAAGACCTGCTGGCAGTTATTAGGGTCACATACCGGCAATTTTCTGCCCTGAGGATGGCTGGTTGCGACGGACTGTTTGTTCCCCTTTTTCCAGCTTCCACGGCAGAAACATTTTAATTCACTCAAAATTGCATTATAGTTATGAAAATTATGAGGTATCAAGTGGATTCGCCTTCTACCATCAACCACTGCCCTTCCAGCATAAAGAAGATTTAGGTGCTAATTTGAACCGAATTCTGTTTACTTTGCGAAGAAATCTCAATTAAATTACAACCTCTAAAACTCTTATTATATACTTAGATTGATGATTGATAATAAAGTTTTCGTTAAGTATTTATTTGTTGACAATTCTGTTTTTCGCAATTGATTTTTATAAGCAAATAATACTCTAAAATAAAATTAATAAAATAGAGTATTTCAAAAAACTGTTCTATGAAATCGTCTTCATATTTTTTTTCAAATAATTGGTTTAAGTAAAATAGGAAATTTAGAACTTTTAAAGGCTTACGAGATATTACTATTAGCTGAAAATTTAAGCGTTCCTTCGTCAAAATTTGTCAACTCCAAAATATATCGGTTATTTTTCATAGACTTCTCGTTTACCTAATTGTGATTCTTAGTTTTCTGGAAATCATGTTTAATTGAGCATTTGTGCATTCAAAACACTGGCCAACATGATTCTGGTTTCGAACAAGTGATTAATAATAGTTACAGAATTCAATATAACGTCAATATTCATAATTTAGCTCTTCTTGAAATCTTATAAAAAACATATGCACACATTTGCATTATAATCGCAACATAGCTCAAATTCAGCATTTTGTTCTTTTTGAGAATGCCCTAATGAAACGGATATTGCGTTTACTTTATAGGATAATATTTTTCTCAATCCTTTCATACTTTCTTTATCTAGAGCCCGGAAACTTCAACACCTTGTTAACATAAGTCCGTGACGTACGACATCATCCCCCAGGGCAGTCTCAAACTTTCAATCTTCCACCGCTGAGTGGCTGCTAAGTGAAAGGGTAAGCCACCCTTCGCCTCGAGGAGTGCGCGTCGTTTATTGCGCTTATCGTTTTGATATCTTGATGCCTCCGACTCGGCCGACCCTCTTAGGTTTTTTCTATGAACTTCACTTATGTCCCGGCTGGGCTAGGGGTGCATATGTTTACATGATTCCAAGTCATCCCTTCTTAAGGACGCAACCCTTTCGATTCAAGACGTCCTGCTCAGTGGAGCTGTTGAAGAGCTCTTAATTCAGTCAAATCGGCTTTTAATGAAGCAAATTATTGACTTAGAGAGTTTTTTGGATGTTCCAGGGGTCCTACTTGTTGAAACCATTTAGGAATGCAAATTAAGTCACTGGAAATTCTTTTTTAAAGACCATTTGTTTTAACGGCTATAATCACAAAGCAATTTTATGTCTAGAAGAGTAGATCCAAGAAGATTTCATTGATTTTAAATTGCATTCGCTTTAAACGAACATCCACCTGGGTCAAATGTGACCCGTGTCACTTTGGCACCTTCAGGTCGTTCCGACCTTGTTGTAATTGGTCAAATCCCGCCAAAGTTATATTTCTTGGGAGCTAATCAGAGTTGCGTGGTCCGGTACTTGGGCCCCTTTCATTAAAAATTCCGCCGAAAAATTGCCTCAGTTTCCGGTCACGCCAAGACTGGGACTTTTCCAGTGAAAGCAAATTTTACATTAAAATCAAATACCGTCAAATTGTCATTAAGCGATTACAAGAATATTTCCGGTGTAAGTTTCACAATCATTTGTAGCAAATTATAACAAAATGAAAGTAGTCTCTCTATTGGGTAAATTATTGTTTTTTCACACACGCAAACTTTAGCGGACTTTCATATTTAGATAATTTCAAAATTATTAGAAAATGTCCTTTTTCGATGGAAGAGTAAAACTAATTGCTAAATTGGCAAATTGGAAGAAAACATAAAAATCAGTACATAGTTTTTGACTTCGTTTTTCAAATTTTATCCGAGCTGATAGCCTAGATATCTTCATAATTTCTTTAAGTAGCACCAATTAATTGTCGGTTAAAATTCAAAAATAAAAACAAACTATAATTAGTATTGAAATTTGGCGATTATTAACTTTTGAGGTATTTTAATTATAAAAACTGGAAATTTACAATTGTACATAGCTTGTTTAGGTACCCTACCTGATTTTTAGACAATAGTTAAAATAACTTCACTATAATCTATCTTAACTCTCTTTTACATCTGCTTCATATAAAAAAATATATAATAGGTACATCCATATTTTTCTAAAAATGGTTATTGTTCCCAATTTTTAATCCTGTTTAGAATATTAAAATTTAAGTATTTCTATTTGTTCACAGATATACCATAACACAAATTGCAACGTGTTCAATGTTATAGAATTCTGGAGTTATTATTTGGGTATGTTAATATGGAAAATAAAAATCAATGGTTCTAAAACTTATAAAATGGTCCTTGCAAATTCGGTAGTAACATAATATGTATTTATCACATTTGAAATCCATTGGACAGAAAATAATAAGGACTAAGGACTTAACTTAGTTAAGAAACGTAGGCTAAGCTTGGTGCTTTTTAACTTCCCCTTTGTTTCCAAAAATAATTAAAACTATACAGTGGCCCGCTCCAATTTTTTCACAGTTGTTAAGGGACAAATGTATATTATGTATAGTATGAAGGGTCTAAAATTCTGATTTTTATTTATTTTCCTACTTTATTTATTCATAATGCTCTGTAAATCTAATTTCAAAGCTTTCCCCTTTTTATTATTTTAAATTCTAAGAATTGTCAGTACCCATTTAAAATGTAGTACAATATCAGTTTCACGATATATACCATATAATTGTATTTCTGTTCTGGTTATTTACTGACTTTCTAGAATTTGCACAGTTCTAGGTATACTCTGTAAATTTGTTTTAGATATTCAAATCAATTTTAATAAAGGGGGTAAAAACTTTCCAGGCTCCTCTAGTCGTTCTGTTTAGTTGTATTTTCGAGAAAACTACTGAATTAACATAAAAATGTAAGAAATAATAACAATAAATTTCTAGTGATTTCATTTTCACTAGATTTACTTCTTTTTAGTGAGAAAAGATTTAGATTGGAGGGTGCTTTTAGTGAGAAAAGATTTAGATTAGAGGGTACTTTCTTTCTGGGAAGCAAGCAATGGAAGTCTATTATATAATCGAGTTATTTAACTTCTTATCATGATGATAATTCACTTACCTGGATGATCGTCGTTTTGATCCATAGCACCGTCGTCCTCCTGTTGACTGTCTGCGTCACTGCCGTTGATGTTGTTCACCTTAGACCTCTGGAAAAATTGGTTCGCGTAGGTGAACGAAGTGTGAAAGGTGTTTCCAGGTAAGTCTTTGTAGATATTGTTATTGTTGTTGGTCGCGAAGTTACTGCTACTGCCGTTCAAAAAGTGACTGGTCAAGGAGCTGGGGGCGCGAACGGTCGCCTTAACTTTTGATATGGTAAAATCTAGCGGCTGGTCGATAGTACCATTCGAGATTTGGGTGCTACCACTGGTGGCGGGGGTGTGTCCCACCGCATGATGAGGCGTCTGCTGCTGGCTCCGTTGCGCAATCAACAGCGGCATAGCGGCACTCTGGTGACACTTCCTCCACTCGCCACTTGATTTACGGTCCTGACCTTCTTTCAAACTGGATGCTGAGGTGGCCCCCGGCAGCTGCTCATCTCAGAGGAACCGGGCGCGGCGCGAAATTCATAAGACAGGTATTGTCGCGGTGGGAAAAGTGCCGCCTCGCCGAAGACGTCGTCTCGCGATGTGACCTCCTCCTCGACCTGAAGGTGTAAATAGCGTCATTAGCTGGGCTGTGCAACCGCCTAATTTTGAATTTTGAGGAAAGGAATGCAGGCGCCCTAAGAGTTTGGGCGCGGCTAATTTGTGAAATTAAGCAATTAAGCAATTAGTCGGTGGGCGCTCGCGCCCGATGATGAATGGGCGACGATCTCGCGCCCTGGGCCTCCGTTTTCGAGTGATATCAAAGCGCGGCGCATCTTAATTCAGCGGCATTAAATTTTATGGGAAACTGTGTGGAGGGCGCAATTTTTGATAATGGGATTACGCGCTAATCGATCCGGCCGGACTCGAAAGAGTTCCCGGACAAATTGTTCCAAAGTGCAGCAGCGCGTGGGAATTCTCAAATTGAAAAATTGATCTCTAAGTAGATGGCGAATGTAATTAGGCCGGGCAGCGTTTAAGTGGAAAATTACTCGAGGAAAACAGAATTTCAACATCTATCAACAAATTTCAACTCTTTATGTGCTCGTGGAAAAATTTTGTATATATGGTAATGCTGGTTAAATTTAACTTCATTGTAACTCTTAAGAAATTGTTACTGCTAATTGATCTTGTATGCCCTAAGGAAGTAATTATTTAAATATGCTCTCTTTTCCGGTAATTTCGCTTAATTTGAGCTTTTCTAGGAAAATATAAAACGGCAAGGATTTCTGGCTTAAGTCGAAGAAAAAAATTGTTTGTGGCATTTGCATGTGAATGCATACATATGTATGCAAAAAATAGCTGATATCACATAATTTCTAAGATAGCAAATCTAAAATTGCTTGTGAAACATAAGAAATGAATTCAATTGAATCTTTAGCATATCAGGCCGAGGATAAGGAACAAAAAGACATAATTTAATGTTTTCTATTTGAAACTTAGATTGCAGATAAGTAGGTTTTAAAATTAAAGATTCTCAATTAAATACATATGGATGTGAACCTATGTTATAGTCTCAAAATTATACGCTAAATAATTTTTGAGGTATGAACAATTTGGAAAATTATTTATCTATCAAGGAAATAGATTCTAACTACGCAATATCGTTTTTAATATACTAATCGAAATGTGAATAATCAGCCCAGGCAAACATTAATAATTGTTATAAATAAAGCCGCGTAATAGCTGATCATAATAAAACCATGTTGCAATAACCAACAATTGTATTTTTCGCGATTAAATTAGCACGCAAAAGCAAAAACAGTGCTCTCGAGAGCTATTGACAGAACTTCCGATATCGACGGACTATGTAAATACTGGCGAGGATATTACTCACTGGCTCTCAAGATTGTGCAACTGCAGCTCCATTCTTACAGGCGATTTTACGGCCTCATAATTTTTATATTTTCCTCCTCGAAGAAAAACCCCGTAGAGGCTGACGGAAAAATGAAGGAAAGGAAAAAAATTAATAATAATAATTGTTTACCTCGTGGCATTCATTGTCTGAGCGCGCTAATTCTTGCGCATTTCGAATTCGCGGCCCGATAATAATTTCCCTGATCGTATCGGCCAGAGATTTCAGCCCAGAGTCTTATTTTAGATCCAGGTAAAGTAATTTAGCGCAGTCTTATCGACCAGAAGCTAAAAGTGGGATCTTATCTACCTGGCGCGATAACTTAATCATTATTAAATAACTCTTGTCTCCGCTCGCGCTGCAAGGAAGTCGTTATGATTTTCTTAAATTAATTGTGACTAATTTGGAGGTGTGAGGGCTTACCTGAGAACGCAATTTTATCGTGGAAAAATTTCTGACTCTATCTGGGATCATTAAATTAAGTTGACCAATTCCGCGATAAGAACCGTGTTTATTGGAAGGAATTTGGGTATTGATGGCATCGATAAATAACCACTTTTGGAAAGAATATTTCACAGGGGTTGGTGAGGGGATGAATATCTTAAATAAATCAAGTAAAATCATATGTACCTAAACAAAATAAAATGAGCAGTCACCTTAAAGTCTGCACATTTTATTAAAATTTACCGTCATCAAACCTTTTAAGTAAAGGTATTTTTGGTGATTGTTACAAATTGCTTCATCTTCTATATAATATGACAATGAAGATTATAAATTCGGAATTGAAAAGACTAATACTAGATTGAATTATAAAACCAATAAAATCTTATTTTGATCTGTTTAGCGAAAACACTAATAAAAATTCAATAGTGATTTTTTTAAACTAAAGTAGTCTTCGTATTCTTCCTTAAAATTGTGAATTAGCTGTTGAGCAATGTTACTTTCAATTACTTCTTTTATACGGGAAATTTAATATACCATACATAAGTTTTTAATCATAGGCGCGCAATTTTTTCTATCTTTTACGAGCGATCTCTTTATAATACTTACATAGCTACTATTTTCTTAAAACATGGGTTAATCTAATTCGACTCAGTGTTGATCAATTTTGCTTTTAAATTATAAAATGGATTTTGCTATTTAGCTATAAATTATTTGAATCTTTTGATTTTTATATATAATATGATGAAGTAGCGCAGTAAATTTGGAGTATTGTGAAGTTCTTTATAAGAATAATTTAAACAACAGAAGGAAAATTAAAACAGATAATTACACCAATATTTAGTTTAGTAAACGTAATACAAAACATGCCTAAAATGTGATAGTTTTGTTGTCTATACATAGATATATACCTCATTACAAAATAGACAATATCTTGTAAATTTTTACTTTTGCAAAACACGCAAAGTTTAGCGTAGACAAAACTACCATATTAATCAATTGTTTTAAAAGCAAAACTCTCAAAATGATTCTTAACTATCTTTGGCAATTTTCGAGTTTAGAGCTACATGAGTTAGCCAACATAGATTTAATTCGTGATAAATTAATGCCTTATTTAGGAAGTTTTTCAAAGGCTGTGAATTAGACGACAATCGCTTAAATAGGTAACTTGTCGATAGTAAGGTGTGAAGTTTTTACTGAAGCTTATTCGTAGCTTAGTATTAATAAATTAAATGAGTTTTGAATATTCTTTTTCGAAAACATAAAATTAATTATAGTAGATATATCTATTTTGGAATCCTAAAAATATATGTATATATGTACAAAAATTGAATGATGTTTGATGTTCCTACAGTGATTTTCCTTTGTAGAGACAGTCGGCTACAAGATTTAAGTAATGTTTTTTATAGTTCTAAGTTCAACTCAGAATTGTGAATTTTTAGAATCGTATCATGAGTATAATTTTCTTGTGGGTTAACGTAAACTTTTAGTTATGGTTAAATTAAGGATAAACTTGTTAAATCAATTTTAATAGTTAATTTGACCAACGACAATATCAATAACATTTTTACAGAGCTTTTTTCGTAGATTACAAATTTTATAGTAGTTATAGCAATTTGTCTTTCTTGTTTTAAGGAGCTAAGGTGATCCTACCTATGATTAATAAGAGCGCTTTGAAAGGTACCCACAATTTTATAGAGTTAGCGAAATAATTTATTGGTGAAAATTGGATAATAGGGGTTGACAAGTGGGTGCCGCAAAAATTGTCTAACGTGTTGGTCCTATTTTTGCGGAAAAGTTTTTTATATGTATTTTTGAACAATTCGAGAGAAATATTGAAAAATCATTTGACTATTTTTAAATAGGAAAAGTTTTACGCGAATTTCTAAATCGTATATAAAAAGAAAAAATGTAACTAATTGATGTAAATCTTTGGAGTTAAATATTTTGGGATTGCTGCATGGCAGCGGAAGTACATTTTTAACGTGTTATTGTGATATGTTTTTAAACATAACTAATTGAAAATATAAGTTCACATTGAGCTCTAATCATAGAGGATTATGAAATTTTGTTTTTATATTTTAGCCCTGTTTCTAATAATGTCATTTTCTTTATAATTTTAATTTTAATGGTTTCGTATATTGAAAACAGACATAAGAATTTACGCAACATTATTCAATGAGAATCAATTCAAATACTTTTCATCAAATAAAGCTCCAGGAATAAGATGAATGAACATTCGCAGAACTAGGTGGATTAAACTTCAATTGAATTAGATGCAACTTCAATCTAAATTACGCGGAAGGTAAAATTTGCAATTTATGATTTATGGTAGCAAGAGAAAGTTAAGGAACAAGCAAGTGTAAAACCGCGCATTGTATCATAAAAAACAAATCGTTCTCACCTATCCAAAAAGCGGACTCTGATGTCTGCTGAAATTTCCCAAAGTCGTAAAATTTCGAAGAAAACTAATTCACGTGTGTTTGCGCGCACTGAGTTTATTTATTATTTCTAATTAGTTGGGCCTTAGTTTCACCTGTCGTAAAAGATCACAAAAATATCCACAGAAATCCGCCACTCTTCGAACAATTAACCGCGCAAATTGGAAGAAGAAGATATAAAAATCAAATCACTGGACCACTTCCACTCACGAAAATCCTGTCATAAAATGCAAATTTCAAATTAATTTTCACCGCGCGAAAACGCACTGATTAATGAGTTGATGAGCCGCGAAGTGCGTTCGTGTTTTGCTCATTAACGTGATGCACCGCCAATTTAAATTTAAAATAATAATTTTTGAAATAAAATCAAAAAGATTAATTTGCACTGTCGTTTGTTTTAAGATGCAGTCCACAGTTTTACATTGTTAGGACTCCCACCGGGCACGGGGCAAAAGTTGTGTGATTTTGTTTTTTATGTTTTATATGTTTTATGTTTTATGCTTTATGATACCTGCGAGGCGTGTGAATGGACGCGCGGTTGTCGGGCTCTCGGCGCTTCCCGAGTGACCAGCAGAATTCGACTAAAATAAAAACAAACGCGGAGCAGAGCGCGCCTTTCGCTCCTGTTTTTATTTATTTATTTTTTTTTTTAACAATAATATTTCGGCAATTTCGGAACCCACCGAGGGTTGTTTTACTTAGATTTATTTTTTTGTATTATATTTATTTCTTAGCTTTCTTTTGCTCCACTCCCTGGCAATCCCGTGCTTTCTGGGGGACTGTGCGACCGGACCGGACCGACCGAAACACCGCGATTCATGGAGCGTACTATTTCGTGGCAGACGGCGCCTCCCGCGCCTCCGATTCGGCCGCCGCGAGTCAATCATTTGACAGGCACAGGCCCACGCACACAGATGCAGGCGGCCTCCCGGCTGACCCCTCGGTGCGCCCCCACCCCATCCGCCGGCATGTGTTGGTGGTGGCGGCCGAACGAACGGGGGAGCGATCCAGCAACAAAAATTTTACAATTTTTCAAACATTTTAAGGGTCCCGGTCCCGGTCCCGATCCCAGTCCTGGGGGTTGCTGTTCCGTTACGATGGAGGGACACCCCACACCCACAAAAACGCGCTCACTCCAAACTCTTCTATTTGTGTGTGGCTGTGTGTATAATCAAAATGTAAATAGCCCTGCGTTTTATGTACAGCGGCGGAGCGGCAGTGCCCCTCCGCTCCGCTCCGCTCCGCTCCGCTTGACGAAAAAGGTACAAAAACGTGCTCCCCACGTCGACGAGCAGCGGCTCCCCTCGCCGTCCGGCGCGCGTAGCGGTTCTTGGGGACTCATCGCGTGCGCTCTCTTCATTCGGTGGCCGCGATAACACCGCTACACTCCCCTCATATACATAACCCGTTACACACACAGCCTAAAAATCCAGAGCTGTGTTAGTGAGCTGGGGAGCTCCATAATCCACTTCGCACCGTTATTCTGGTGGGGTCACAAATCTCATTGACCAATCGCCGCCTTGCAATTCGAACTGCGCCGGCTTCGAAACTGTTGGAGCCTCTCTCAGTTCGCCGCAAGTTCATCGTCGCCGTCGTCGTCGTGTCGTTCTCCTCCATGAATTCGAATTCGCTGCAATTTTCGCTGCACCCGCACAGCACACAGTGACGCGATGCGATACAAAATTGGGGAGCTTTTTGATTCGATCCGATTTTTTTTTTCTCGGCTTGATTCGGTTTTGGTGGAGCAAAAATTTTTTGGCGGCAGGCCAGCGATTTTCGGGGGTGGCTGAACTGCCAGCAACAATTTACTAAAATTGGCGTGGATTAAAGCGAGGTGCGATATCCCAATTAGAAGGGGGCTGGGCCCCATCGGCTCCCGATGTTGGGGTTCCGGCGGCGGCTGCGGCCAGATTCATTTTGCGTCGTCCTCGTTTTGGCGATTTGCAAATTAATGGAGTCGTAAAGTGGTCACTTTGACGGGGGCCCTCGATTTGGGGAGCACTCGTTTTACTGCCCACTCGGGGGAGTTGCTAAGTAGTTGGGACTAGTTCTAAGACAATCTGAAATCTTCTAGTTGCTGGGGGCTAGGATTTTAATTTCTTTTCTAAGAAGATTTTTCATCTGACGAAAACTTTGTTTTGAACTGGCCAATATAGATCAATAGATTTTCTTTATAATAGTGTACATGATGGCTTATTTTGATTGCAGTTAGTGTAAATTGCGAATTTAAAAGGGAAACGAAAATTCGTTCAAGTACTTAGCTATGTATTTAGTTATTTATGTACATATTTGCCTATAAAGTAAACTTTGTATCCTAAAACGCACTCGGATGTACTTAGCCCATATATTATATATGTATCTTAAACTTATTGTTATTTTATATTATTTAAATGTACAAATATAATAGTAATATATTATGATAGAATTTACAAAACAAAACTCACAGTTGAGTTGTTGTTTCTCAATATGGTATAAGCCAACTTTTGAAAAATTCATATGAGAACTTTCGAAACGCTAAAAATTAACTCCAGAAAATGTCGAGACGATATGTTAAAAAATGGGTTTATACCACTTTCGTAATGAACGGTTCAATTAATAAACTCGTATTTTAACAGCAAAGTTTAATACATAAAATCTCTTGGCTAATTATGGTTCAATTTACAAAAATCGTTCCTTTTTATTTAAAGGAATCAAAAACACTTATTTCTAATTTTTTTATATTAAAATTAACAGTTAATCGAAATGTAACATTTTGATTCTTTTTATATTTGGCTTTTACGAAAATAAATAATAATTAACTTTTTTTACACTTTTCACGTTTTTAAAAACCAAAGTGTTTGCTATGTATATTTTTATTTAATCAGCATGCAGTCACACTTCTTAATATTTTAGCATGTGTTTTATACTAAAGATTAAGTCTTAAACTTTCTTATTCATTTTCAAAAATATTTTTGGAGATATTAAATAAAATGCAATAAGTGTTAAAACTACCGCCGGTTTGCCCTAGATAATTTTTTATTTAGGTAATGTGTTATACGCATAAAATCCACGGCTGAACAAAACTCAAAGAATGATTATATATATAATTTTACTTATATTATTTATTATGTATGTGAAATACAAAATCGAAGACCCCGAACGTTTTATTTTTTTATTTATTTTAAGGAATCTTTTAGTTCTAAGTTTGTAAAATTATCATTCTTTAGTCATTTCTTTCGATCAATTAATGCTTCGATTTTGCCTGTAAACATATATGCATACATCCCTATTAAAAAATAGAAATAACAATTTGTTCAAAGTAATTTCTACCTTTTTTTTACTTCACTTTTTATTTGAGAATATTTGCTTAGATATACGAGTTCTAGTTCAGTGGCTGGCTTATTTTCAGAAATGAAATCTATTTCAATTTTCTTCAACAAACAGTTTTAAAGATATTAAATGTTGTAAATTACAATTACCATTATACAAATTATGAATTTTATAGAATAGAAGGAAACGAAGATGTGCTAATTATGTAATAGTAATCATGAATTTGACATATTACACGTTTACTGGAATTATTAAAACCGATGAAAACACACTAAATCACTTTTTTTTCTTTGCAACGAACTCACATAAAATTTTAATGGTAAAATTTAATTCCATTAACATTTTCAATTAGTACATGAAATAACGTACAATCTATGATTAGAATTTTATGAAGGAAGTCAGAGTAAATAAATTGCTTTATTGTAAAAGTTCACTCTTTTTAATGTACCATAGTTAAAAATACGTATACACAAGATTTACAATAAATGAAATTATGTTGGGCATCAATTATTTCAGTTCGAATATTAACTATATGAATAAAATAATATTTATATGAATTTTCGGAGTTTTGACGAGAGTATGGTATTTTACAGATATGGGACAACCATTAATAATTTTTAATTATATCTTTATTATCAAATTCATTTAAGAAAAATTGTTTAGTCTGATGCCAACGATTTGTATATTTTAGAATTTAATCTCATTTTATTTTAATTAAATAAATTGTTCCATACCTCATTAAGAATACGATAAAACACCTATTAAATAATATTTTTCGTTTTTGTTTTTATAGTTTTTGCTAAAATTAATAGATATTGAACACCTCGCTCGAATAGAAGAATCTTTGAACTTATATTCGAATAACATGAAGTGCTCCCATTTTTATGGGTGGTTTCAGTTTACCACTTTTTGAGCCAAGTAGCGCAAAAATATATGTACTTAAAACTATTTTCTCTTTTTAGGGCTTCGTACTTCCAAATGAAAAAAATAAATAATAAATACCTAGATAATTGTCTGTCTGAACTTAAAACCCTTTATTTCAGAAACGCCTTAAGGTATAAAACTGAATTTAATATTAATATTAACATTTTCATTCTGGCTTTTTAAAACTACTAGGCTGATTTCCTTTGACCCAAAATTTTAAAATTGTAAAAGGTCTCAAATCATAAGTAAAAGCAAAATCCGAAAATCATGAATTTCTATTTCTAAGCGCGAATCCTACTCTCACTTGTCTGTTTTTTAAGGCTAAACAAATTTTGTTCAGCGTTTTTAAAATGTTTTGATTTTCATTCCAATTACATATAGACTTATCAGATACCCAGGCAATATTTAAAACTTATTAAGCTCAAAACTCCTGAATTCTGGAGAAATATAATTGATTACACTTTTATCTCCGGGTTTTTGAAACAGAATAATTCCTGTTAATTGGAAATTTCGCCTACTGAATAACATGAGACCTTTCAAAAGTCTGAAACTAATTACTTTGCCATAGGCGTTTCGTTCTTCTTTCCTTCTTCTTTCGAACTTTTCAAATTTCCCATTCTTCATCTGGAAATATGAAGAAAATAGTCTCGTTTTTTTTTTGCAATTTCTCATCTCGATTCTTTTCGTTTCGACTTAAAATCCACCTCAGATCGTCTCCTCTTTCCCTTAGATAGAGAACCACACGAGTATATGATTTTCTTGAGAAAAATTCGTAAAATGTTCAAAATCTGACGAAAGGTGTCTTCTGGCCGGCAACACCCCCTCGGAAAGATACGAGCAAAATTTTATGTAGTTTAAAATAGCCAGAGACGTACATCAGGCGCCCTATTCAGACCGGTGTTATATTCAATTATATTAAACCCTCCGCCCACCGGGAGCCGGGTGGGAGCGAGTCCTTCGCAAAATTCAAGTTAAATTTTATCTCTGTCCCTTTACAATGGGAACGAAAAAGGGAAAATTGTGTGAATTCAAAATGTTGAGGAAAGTGTGGGTGGAAATGAAAAGCTCGCGCCCAGTCGCACTGTTCGGAAAGCACAATGAATGCCGCCCCCCGGACCCTTCCCGGCCGGGGCAGCCATTCTTGACTTCAGCACATCCACACCCTTTTGAATAGGGCCCCAACACGGGGGCTCTATGTACAGAGTCCGACCGGAGCACCGGCAGAGGCCGCCGCTGGAAATATGATTCAGAGGACTTAAAACATAAAAAATGGGGCCCGGATTTATGCCTCTGCCCATATTTCCCTATGAATCCTGTAAAACGGTTTTTTATTGGGCAATTCCGGGCGCATGTCTCCGCATAAAACAGGGACGCATGTCGTTCTACGTTTGCTGCGAGAGCAACAAAAAAATAAAAAAAGGAAGTATTTTTCTTACTTTCCGGGAACCTCGGCCGATCCCCCCTTGAATTTCCCTCATTTTTAGATTTATGAAAAACAATTTTTCACAAAGTACACACAAATGCCGGGCCCCAACATGTGCGGGTGAGCTCCGGGACGATGCCCAGCTCCAGGAGAATTTTAATGCTTCCCCCCGCCGCCTCCGCGGCCCTGGATTGCGCGCTCTACATATGTAAGTGGGGGCGGGATGGGGTACCGCTGGGCAGTGGGCTGGGTCCTTTGTTGGAACGCTCCAGGAAAATTATTTTTTAAATATTTATGGGGACTGGCGTTCTCGTTATTGAAATTAAACTGAAAATATTTATGAAGCGGATTGATTGGCTCACGCTCCTCGTGCAAGAAACAATTTCACGTGGAATTGGAAATTTTTTGTTTGTTCCCGTCGATTCCCTTGTTTGTTGCTGGGGCGGGGGTGCCTTTTCCAGAAAATTTTTTTCTTTTTGAATGTAGGGCTGTTTAACGCTCGAAACGAGGTAAATTTTTCATGTTTAATGTAATAAGGGCCAATTGCGCTCAGCTGTGGTCTAATGAATAGCTTAAATTTTGCCACCAATTAGTTTTCTTTAAGATAAATACGAATTTATTCAGTAAAGGAATTTAGGTATTTTACTAGAGAGTAATTTTAAAATGTAGCTTATGAAATAAATTTTTTTCTTATTAACATTTAAAAAAGCATAGAGCATAATAAAAAAACAAAAACTAAAAAATGTAATGCTGATCTTAAACGAAATCAAAATAAATAAACTCATCCTCGATTCAACATAAAAATAAAAGATCACAATATTCAAAAAAAGACAATTATTCAGAAGAATGCCATTTTGTTTTAAGATGTCAGCATACTTCTAAAATTTTATAGTGATGTTATGTATGTTATATAAAATAGAAGAATGGTTGGTATACCGCACAAATGAACTCTTTAGGTCGGGTTGCTTATGGAAGACCTACTACTAATAATAATAATTCTTTAATTATAGTAAATAATTAATAAAATTAGAACAGTTTTAATTAGGTTTGGATTTATTCAACGGAGTTTTATGTACACATCATATAATATACAAATTTTACACTCTTTATAGTCACGAAAAATGTGTAACTTTTAATAATGCATTTTGAGGTAAAATACCTTACTAATACGGATTGCGTTGAATTTATATACACGCAACAAAATAAATTCGTTTTCTTACAATATAATTCCCCCTTCAAAATGTTGAACAAACTAAATAAATACTCCCAGCCCAGTTCATGGCTGCTTGACACATCGTTTGTGATTGCAAATGCTACATATCTTCTAAAAGTATGTTATATGCACAACATATGCAAGTATCATACATTTTAGATTAAACATGAAATTATGCACATTTGGTCGTGTTCAGGCAAGGACATGAAGTACTTTCGCGATGAATGACCCCTGCGTTGGTCAGCCATGGAAGCGCTAATTCTTCTAATTGGACATGCAATCATTCAAAACAGTTTTTGCAGAGGCTAACTACGTTCAAAGATGGATTTTGATGTAATTAACGTCAGTTGACCGGCTCAAATAAGGTGCGGGTCCGGCCAGTTTTTCGCGATCGCGGGGCCGTCCTTAGATCGGCCGGGACCGATATGCAAAAGCTATTGAAATGAAATGAAGCCCGCGGTGCGGAGAGGCGGCCAAATGATCGCCTTATTTATGAACAGATCGTGCAGGAATACTCCGCTCGCCTGGCGATCGAAAAAATTATTGTGTGACGGCTTCAAAAATGCGGCTCCAACTTGGACCTAAGTCGGGGACTCTGCGCATAGAACTGGGAGCTGTCGCGCATCCCGGGGAAAAACAAAAGAAAATGGTCCGCGAGGAAAAACCAGTCCTACCAGAAAAATGGCATCCTGATTAGTTTTTGTTGGCCTAAGTGCGAGATGCCAGGCATCATTACTTACTTATTGTGTTCTTATTCACGCGGCCGCGCCGAGCCGCGCTGGCCAGTGGTCAATTCCGCCGGCCATTGAGTCGTCGAGTTGAGAGGCGTCGTCGTCTTGATTCCGCGCGATGGGATCCGCGGCTGTCGCGGCCCATCCGCGGATCGATCTCGCGGGCACCGGGAATGCCCCGGCTAGCTGGAGCAGGGCGGCTACGATCGTATTCATTTCATTTGGGAGCGAGCGAATTCGCGAATTTGCAGCCTCCCGATAATCCCGAGATGCCGCGAAGCTCCCGTTTCTCCCGCGTGATGGACGCGGACGCGGACGTACCGCCGCAAACGCGATCGCATATTCTGGTCGTCGTTCGCGGGTTCCGGTTCTTTAAGGTCTCCACGTCCCGGCGTGGCCCGATCTTTCCCAGTCCGGCTGAATGCTGATGAGATTTAAAGAAGATATTCCAGTGGACTCGATTAGATCACCTACGACGATTTGTAGTTTATGGCTGGTGTCAGTTTTTGCCGGGGCTAACGTTTAACTGATTTGCTAGAATAACTAGTTTGTCAATGTCTGAATTATGTGAGAATCTCAGCACTATAACGGTTCGTTCGCGGCCGCACCGCGCGTTCCATCTATTAAGAGATTACTTAGGCCGACTTAGTGACTTGCGGCTGCATGCAAAAACTTGCCCTAGATATCTTTGGATAAGAATTCCGGAGTGCCCTGAGATTGCACCGCAAGTCCTTTCAAGATGGCCACTCTTTCTTTAAGGAGATATTTAGAATAAAATAAAGGGTACTTGTGAAACCTATTACAAGACTCTCTAAAAGCAATAAGTCAGCGCCGGCCAAGAATGAATTTACCTTACAGAATAACAAAAGCAAAAATTTCAGGACATTATTACAATCATTATTACGTGTTTTAGAGAAACATTTTTATCTTATTATAATACTTACTTTTAAAACAATAACTTAATTTATGGATAAAACTATTCATTTCAATTATACAAATTTGTAATACGGCTCTTATTTTAATGTTTTATGAAAATAAGATGTTTCTTTGATAATTAAAATTGAAATTTATTATCTGTAGAATAATTATTCAAATATATGCAGGTATTTGAATATAATAAGTACGGCTTTATAGTCATTATTTTTGGAGATTTGCAGCAATCGTTGTTTAACAGTCGAAATTTAAAGCGTCCCATAAAAAATAAAAATGAATAGAGAAACATCAGCTAATTTGTACAGATGTTCTATTTTTTAATTGAATCATAATCCTTTTCTTATACTTACCCTAATATTTGTTTGAAAAAAAGAAAAATTAAAGGAATATCAGAATATTCTTGTTTTTAATTAAATTAGTTACAAAGTAATACTGATTTAAATTGAATAATCTATAGATTTTAAGGTTGAATTAAATAAATTACATACTTTCTATTGAAGACTTAGAATTGGCTAAATTAAGTCGTTTAAAATAAAATATACGTTGAAATCAAATCCTTTTTTATAATTGGCAATTTTGGTGGCGCCATTATTAAAGGGATGTATTTTGAAGCTTTGAGAGTTGGAAATAAATTGCATTATTACATGATATAGTTTAAATTTTTTCAATAACAAGGAATAAGGGAAATTCGATTGATTTTCCTTTTACGTAATTAGAGTTAAAGTGGAACTATTTCGCTTTGCGCTAAAAAGTGGAAATGCAATCGAAAGTGGAAGAATGTTGCAAGAAGAATTTTTCAAGGAGCTGAACAAACCGAATTCGCTCATCGCGAGCCTTGGAGTCCTGGGAATCGGCTAGGCGATGGATCATAAATCACAACGCATTCACAGGGAATCAACCTGTAGCGTCATTAAGAGATTTCACCTACGCCTCGCCGAGTGATTCCTGCACACCCGTTTTACCTGGGCTGCGGATAACCCGCCGGATCATATCTAATCGCACACATCCATTTAGTCGTCCTCCGTCTGGCCGGCTATCACTGTTTATCTCTCATAAAGAACTCACCCGTAAAGGGGTAAACACAGGTAACATGACTTTGAACACCGCGGATAACCCGGAGGAGCTCCGAGGAGTGCGGAAAACTGATTTTAATCGACGAGCCATCTTATCGCGCGCCGATCTTGCTACCCGCCGAGGAATAAAGTCTTGAAGACGCTGCTCGGCTCATACCCGCTGCAAAACGTGATATACTTGGGCATGCAAGAAATCGGATGAGTCTCTCATCCCGACCGGGACCAGCGCGGCTCTGCTCGGATTACGGAGCCGCGCCGCGGCTTCCCGGCTGGCTCAAGGTGGCAGGGCTCATCTTATTATTTTCCATGTTTTAATGAGCCCTCCGAGAAGACACTGCTCCCCTGATAAGAAGGGAGACGGTGCATGGTAACTACTTGATCACGTGAGGGCACGCCGATTGAGAAAGTTATCGTGATGCTATTAATTTGACAATTTCCTCACTAAAACGTTATTGCGCGTTTTGAAATGTTGACAACGTTATGATTTGTTACCCTCTGCTCGCCAGCCGCTACACACTCCGCCAGATGGCGCCCGGCCACAGTCCCAGTCGACTGAGATTCGACCGATATGCGCTATAACCTGCTTTTGCATAATTTCATTAAATGGCAACAGGAAGTGTTTTCAAAATATTCGGTTTAGATAACTTTGTCAGTCACTTATTATTAATTCTTATTTAGGTTATGTAATATTATTTAACTAGTCGTTATTTCGCAGTAATGATTCGCTGAACACTCTGCCCGACTTAGTCTTTTAAAGTCAGATAAAAATATTAAAATGTTTTAATTAAGAATGTAAAATTCGTAAGTCGCTAGCAACAAATGATTATATTCCTTCATAAGATGAACAATTTTATATTTTCAATATGAGAACTCCAAAAATGGCGTCACATTAAAATTTATATTATATTAAAGGTTCGGTAAACAACATATTTATAGTTCATTTTAATCTCTCACGGTTTTTTAAATATACAATAAAATAACCTATGCATCTATTGTACCTACCTACATATTTTGGGTTCAAAAAGGAAAACTCTTCTACTGCTATCAAAACTTGATGATTTCGTATCTAATTTATTAGTAGAAATAGAAACAAAAGCGAACCCATATAAAAAACTACACGTAAATTTTTCATGTTTGAACTTTTCAAGCAGAATCGAGAAACTTGAAAGTAAAAAATAAATCTTTTAAAATTTGCCAATTTAAACTAAACATCAACTCACCTAATGCCTTCAACCAATAGTGTTGAAAATCTTTGGGTAAATTTTAACACCGTCTTAATAATTTCGGCCAAAAAATATAAGGCAACCTTTATTTAATTTCAATTATGTTTAACTAAGGTAGGTAAACAGGAATAGCAGCTGGTCAGGGAAAAACTGAAATCAACTAAAGAAAATAACAACTTTTTCCAAATCCTGTCGATATACCTACAGAAACAACTTCTTATGTTATTTTTGTTTCTCAATTCAAATCTGATAAATATTGTATTCCGAAGAAGGAGCAGAGTAGATAAATATAAATAAGTTTATTTGACGTTGGAAAGATAATTCGGAGAAAACAAAAATACACTCAAAAATAAGTGAAATAAAAATTCCTTTTTGGACTACAATATATCGACTTATTTAATTATAACGACTATTTTAAAATAATAATTTATACTGAAATTGATATAATATCAATCGGATAATATTTATATTTTGGAAGAGTGTTTGAATTTTTAAATAAGACTTTTCTTTTTGTAGTTTTCTGAATTCAAACTCTGCACAATTTGTATTTCAAAATAACGGAGAAATTTTTGCATGTTATAAGAGAGATGTTAATTTTCAAATAAATGCTTAACTTAAATTTTTTTTATTATCTTGACTATTGCGTGCTTATAGATTATGTACATATATGTATATTTATGTATGCATACATACAAATAATGTATGTTATTAAAAACAATCTTAATTTCTACGATTTGAAGTTGTGATATAAATTTAAAATAAAGTATCGGTAGAATTCCTAAGCCAAATAATGGCTAGTTGGTTTAAAATAATAACGTAAATCTTTACCTTAGCGACCAAAAAAGTAAACAGCAAGCAAGTGACAATCAGCTAGCTAAAAACGGGTAGATTGCAACTCAGATCAACAGGTAAAAACTAAAAACGTAATCGCGGTCATGTCAATTTTCCACATCGTCACCTCGCTGCCGGTAATGAATTCCAACAAAAGCCCTGTCTGTCTGTTTTCCAGAGTTTCCGAGGCAGGGCTAGAATCACTTAGGGCCCCCGGGAGCCCCCCGGAGTCCAGGATCTCTGACAGTTTAAGTCGACAAACTACGCTAATTCTGGATATAAAATCTCTCTCTCAAAAAAAAGTAAGAAAAACATAAAATTTCGCTCGACTCGGAACGAATGTTTAAAAGCTGGAATTGCGCGACGATATCGAGTTGATATCTGGAGGTGCAGAAATTGCCCAGCGGAGCCCCGGAGCCCCGGGGCCCCGGAACCCGGAGCCCGGAGCCCGGCTCAGGCGGAGGAAGTCAACCGATGCAAGTCAACTGATTATGCCGGAGGGAAACGCGCGCTGAAAGGTAGGCCACCGCAGAGCCAGTGGAAGGCATTCCGAACGCCCGGAGGTGAGAAATGAGATTTTAATCGGACGTGTCTGATTCCGAATGAGTTTTAATGGGGCCCTATTGCAGCCGCCGAAGGTATGCCCCATATGGCACCGGGGGCTCCCGGGGCGCTGCGCTGACACATGTACTCTTGTTTGGGGCTATCGCGGCTCCGCGGAAATTGGCCGAAATGCTCCGGAGGCCCCAACTGGCCGCGGAGCCCCTCGGAGCCCGGCTGGGGCCCCTTAAGACCCTGATTTACATACAATCTGCATAGCCGGGCGGGGCGGGCGGATGCTTGTTACGGCCGCGGGCGAGAAATTGGGAGCATGTAATGCACCCGATAATGAGATCGATGCCGTGCGGCTAAAAAATCGATCGCACCGCCGCTAAGGATGTGCGTGAGTCGGGTTCATGTCTTCCTTTTTTGCGCTCGAGATGCTTAAGGAGCTCGCAGCATATCCCGCTTCGAGATTTCGCTGCCTTTGCCCCGAGATCACCCGGAGAACGACCTCGGCGATGGTCAAGCCATGAATGAATGGAAAACGCACGCGAGTGAGCCTCGTAAATCGTTTAGCGTGGCTTATTGGATTCTGTGCCATTCTCTATCTGGACCCGATGATCTCCCTCGTTTATTTGCGTTATTAAAGTTTCCTCACGGATACGGCTGCCGTGGCTTATATATAAAATGTATATTTTTTTATTTATTTATTCACCTTGTTGGGCCCTCGGATTATGGGGCTCTTGCCGTTTAATCGCCGCAATGACCGCGTGCGAGTGCGGTTTCATTAAATTCCGGTCGGTCGGGCACTCATCACGAGCCACTTAAATCGAAGCACACATCCTTGCAGCGTTACTGTAGGGTGGCAGGACTGGAAAAATGGCAGGGATATGCAGCTCAAAAACACCTACGTTTATTACTATAAAACTGAAAAAATTAAAAACAAAAAATCAAAATTTTGAACGCATTCGTATTAAATAGAAATTTATAATCAAATTTTAGAACCCACACTAAAAGTTAGTAGTTACTACACTACAAGTATTCTTCTTAGTAAAAAATGATATCTATTTTTGTCCAATATTACATATGATTTAATTGCGAACCTACACCTTAAAGATTTTAAAATAAAATTCAATTAACCTACTTTCTTTCATAGATGCAAGCAATTTTTAATATTGTTGTAACCACATATTTGTATTTCGAACCAGTATGTTTCGATACTTCAAAGAACTGCTAAGTAATCTTTGAGAAAGTATGTTTTTACATAATTTTTATTTTGAAAAAAATGTTAAAAGTTAACACATATTTTTCGCTGATTCGTTTATTACATATTGTTGCAGCTTTAGTCATTTTGTTTACGGCTTTACTTATTTTTTTTATCAAATGAATTGATTATGTATGGTATGTATGCGAAGAAAATTTTACGAGCATCGTTGTATTAAACTTTACATAATTTGTATAAAATTAAGCTTTTTAAATTACAAGTTGGGATAGTACGTCGACATAGTTTTGGTTTGAAGAATTTTAAAAATTGCTATGTGGACCAGTCAGTGAAGTTATGACACTGCATCCTTGCCTTGCTATTAAAAGCGGCACTTAAAGGCTCTTAATAAGTCGCCTCACGGTTTTATGCAGAACTTGAATTCGATCGATCGAAAAATTCGGCCAGGATGCTGACCTCTAATCAATGGCCGGAGCATTTTCTATCAGTAGAAAAAACTTTCCTTGTGAGGAGAGTGGCTCCTCCGCACTTTCTTTTCTCGGCCGTCCGGAGCCTCCTCTCCTCGGATCCTGGATCCTGGAAGAAGGAAGTATGCTTCTGTTTTTCTTTTTTTTCTCAGTCGTTCTCGTCAATGACTTTCATTAGTTGCGACGTTTATCGATTAGCCCCAGCAAAGAAGGACCAAAACAAAATGCCCTCAAGACACAGAGCCCCTCCCGTGCGGAGGAGCACCCTCCGGGGGGAGCGAAGACGTCGGAAACCACACTACTAACCTTCCTGGGCTCCTTCAAGACATGACCTAACGCAATAATCTTCGTGTTAGCGTCTTATTCCTCCGAATTATCACGCACATTAGAAGCACATAGAATCCGAGCAGACTGCGTTTAGTGCCGAACCCACCTGCAATCTTTTGTGATTGGAGGTGGACCTTCTTGAGGAGGACCTAATTTCCTTGAATGAAAAGGACACTATGACGACAAGCAATTATGGGTCATCAGATTGTAGAAATTCTTACTGTGTTTTGATTTTAATAAATTTCGCTTCATATTAAATCTATTGAATTTTACTTCAATTAAAATATTAAAGTGTTTTCCATTAAATAATTATTATAAAAATACGTTTATTATAAATACTTGAATCATTAATTTCTTACGAATATTTGCGCTTAAAGCATTCTAGACCACATGTGCTTTCATTTAGTTTTATTTATGACATTTACATACATTTTCGGAAATTTTGGGCTTAGTTTTAAACAAAAAAGATTTATATATAATACCATGCGGAATATTGTTGACGACGAATATTTTTAAATGTTTCTAAACTAAGTTTAAAGTAACATTGTCCTTGCTTTCATAGGTCGAGAAAGCCTAAGAATTATGAAAAATTATGAACATACCTACGTATTCTATAAAACATAAGAAAATTATTTAGTTTCATAAAAATAGAATAATAAGCCCATACTTGTAAAAGGCAAAAGTGGGTAAACAAGTAACGAGTTAGAAATATTATGATAATTAGATATAAATATGTAAAATTAATCTAAATTGCGTATTATCAGAGATGCCGTCCTTTACTTGGATCAGATCAAATTTATTTTATTCCTAAAAGACCATGCCTACATAGATCCGGAAAAAATATATTGGAGCGACATTTATTGCACGATTTAATTACATCAACAAGTTTTTCTAACGTCGTTTAGAGGACGTTGCTGCCATTATCATTTCCAGTAAACTTTCTTTGAAAAAAGCATTTTCTCAAAATCTGCTGCGTTACATATTCTCGCGGCTGTACAGTTTCTCACGGTGCGAGTCGCATAAATGCGGTCTTTACTAAACATGTCGCGTCTAATTTTCATAAGCAACATGCAGCAGCACTTGGAATCTAAGTAACTAGTATTATCTTAGTATCTAACTATCTGAGCTCCTCATTTGCGCTGATCTCGTGTGAACATTCGCGGACTGAGGAGCGCGCTGGCAACTCCTTTTTAACGCGATCGCCGATCCGGCGATCCGGCGCTGTGACATAACGCAAGGAGGGCAGATAAATATTGAAGAGAGAAATAACAAGCGACGCAGGCGCATTTAAGACAAGTTTTAAAATTAATTTTTCCTCTTTTTCGCGATATTTTCATGTAATTTCCATTTGTTGAGGCTGGGGGCTGCAAAAACCGGCTGCACTACACATAGGCCTGCTGCTGATTTGCTGCACTTGCTGCGCTCTGACTGGTCGGGCCGCGGCCGTGCGTCGCGCGAAAATGTTCTGCGCGCCGGACTTAATTTATGCACTTTTAAGGACATAACGCGGCGTTCGAATCGATTACAAACGCGAAGTGCGTGCGTTCTAATCAAATCCCGCGCAGAGACACTCGCTGCGGTCACTTTAACTTTTTGCATATCGAACGCAGCCCGCCAAACAGGTCATGGAGAGCGGCTGAATCGGCGGTTTTTATGGGCGCATCCAATCGCCGGGAGATAATCATCCAAAGGGCGGCGGCCTCATTATCATTCCGTTCAATTAAACGAACGCATCGGCCTGATCGAATTATTGAGGGATGGGGTTCAGCCGGCAGGGCTCGGAGCACGGGATCAATTGGATAATCGAAACTGGCGCGTATATCGCGAGAAGGGCACACCCGAAGGAGTTTGCGTCTTAATTGGATGATCATCTGCCACAATAAAACTATCTTAGCTAGCTGCCAGGATAGCGTCTATCGACGATAAATTCTAATTAATTAATTACTATTGCAGTTGCTTCAAAACCATTTCATTTTCTCATCAATGCGCTTATAAATGCTTATAAATGCAACTGGAAGACTAATGGGTATTACATTTCCTGTAATGATTTCGATGTCTTGTTTTTTGATTGTTGCACAAAGTCATTGAGACGATCTCTTTCTCATGAGCCAACCTCTAGGATCTATAGTCTCGTATATACTTTTAATTTTTTAATTATACATAAAGCTAGCTTCGACTTACAATGTTTAGAATTGAATAAAATATGTAAAATGTTATATTCCGGTTTAGGAAGGTTTTCATTTAAAATGCTTGAATTTATAAAAACCAACAAATGGATAAACTTGAGACTAAGTTGGATGTAAGATGTATAATATTTTTTGCAACAGTCACTATTTTAATGCAGGTTTTCATTTGAGAAGAAGATTTAATTTGTACATGTTTAAGTTGAAAATCGAAAAACAATGAGTGCTTTTAATTTAAAATAGTTTAGTTTAGAGTTAAGATTAAAGTTTTTGAATGGATATTATATTATCTATTATACTGTGCTACTTTAAGTATTATTAAGTAATCTTAGTCTCAAAACTTGTATATAAATAAATATATAATAATAATAATAATAAAATTATTGTGTCAAAGTACAAATAAAAATAATAATAAAAATGTACCTATAAATAAATGATGTAATTGTGTTTGAGTTTAGGGCAGTAAGAAAAATGAAAGAACGTTACAACAAAATTATGTTAGATACTTTCATTGAAATTTGGTTTTTAATTTTCAGTATGTAAAGGAAACCCAATGAGTTGAAAAAGTTTAAATTATAGAAAATATTTATTTAAAATTATCAAATAATATTTTAAAGGAAATTGTTATTCAAGTTATCCATTTGTAATATTAGAAATTATAAGATTAGTTCGATATTGAAAAATATTCGCGAGTCCCGAAGGGCTTCCTTTTCTTCCTCTTTCTCATCTCTTCCTCCGCGACCACTTTACGAAGACAAAAATGCCACAAAAGTTGCACCGAAATATGCCGCCGTACCTATTTTGCATTTTTACCGCATTTAAAAATTTGTCCGATTTGGACGGCACTTTTTGTCAAGGTGAGGCCTTTTCGCGATTTGCACAAAAGTTGAAGGGTTGCGGCGGAATTCCAGCGGGAACCGGAGTCCAGCTCCAGCGGCAGGACAAACAGAGGGGCCGCCGCGGCTGGACGCGAACCGCAAAAACTCCGTCAATCATTCCGGGACTTCTGGAGGCTTCTGTTTGAAATAAATTTGAATAACATTCCCAGGCGAGGAGGACACCGCGGTTTTTATGAGACGCCGGCCCTCGTCGCCGCCGGGACATCGGAAGGAATGCGCGGGTGACGTGTTTGCGTAGGTAAATCCTGCGGGCCGCTCGCCCGAAACCCCATTAATCTCCGCAATTATTATTAATAACGAGCGAAGGGAACACTTCAATCAGACTCGCCGGGTCAAGCACCTTTGAAGTTCCCGAAACGCGGCCGCTGGAGCACTATCGAGCGCCGAGATTAATGAGGGAATAATAACATTAAACAACCTCCGAGCGCCGAGCCATACGTAATAAGCTGGCTGGTCTAATTAAGATGTAAGTTAATTAGAGAAATTCCTCACCTGAGTCGGTAGTTATTTCGGGGCGGTGACTATTTCTTTCTCTCCGCACAGGCTGATCCACAAACCAGAAAATGCCAAACTTTGATGATTGATTCCACTCGGCGCAAAAAGAGGTCAGAGAGCAAATTAATTAACTTCAGCGTTCCGGGGAGAAATCGGTCCCAGCCCCGGCCCAGCCTCCGGCCCGGGACCCGGCTAGCACAGGAGCCCCGGACGATCCCAAAAACTAGCGATGGATGCAAATTTACTTGATTTATTTATCTGAACGCTTTGCGGGCCCGCCGCCGCCGCCCGGCCGAGCGGGACGGGAGCGGGAACCTCCGTGTCCGCGGGTTGTTCGATCATTAACGGGCGCGGGTCAAATAAGGTTCGTTTTCTGGTAATCGTCTTCACGTTTTCTTATTAGCCGAGCTCGCCGCGGCCGAAGATTTGTCTAATGCCCCGCTCGCCGTCGAAGCCGTGGAAATTACAATTGAAGCAGCCGAAACCGCGGTGCCAAAGTACTATATAGTCGCTTTTTACACGTTCTGGACTCAAATGCTCCGCTGATTGTCTTGGGAGGGAGGGTTCAGGGGCTACCGGCAAATAGTCGTTGAGCTTTGTGAAAGTCGCTCACAGGTTAAATATTTAGTACCTTTCAAATCCTTTCCAAACTGTCGCTTTTTTACTATAATTTTTCCCAACATCAAAATCATTTATAATCACTTTTATATCATTTATTTATTTTTCGCACCATGTTTTTTTAACGAGTTGAAAACTAAAAAATTATATAACAACTTTGAGTTAAAAAATAATAATTTTCTTTGCATTTAGTACACTTTGTAAGATGGACCAGAAATTTTTCGTATTATAAACCAGGATCAAGATATAGTCAAATATACAGTAGGTATGTATAACGTTCATTATTTTATTTTCAAATTAATTTTAAAGTAAGTTAAAAATGGTATAAGTGTAACACCCCACAATTATACGTCGTTATAAAAAAATGAAGCAAGATGTTTTATATTCATACATTTTTTTTTTTCAAAAGGACAACCAAAATTATTTTATTATTTTTCATGCACAAACATTTTCAAACGGCTTTTGAGGACAAGTCGTTGACCATAATATTATACATTGAAAAAGTTTTCCAATTTCCAATTTTACGTTTCAGGTATTTTGATTGAAATCGTGACGTCCAGTAAAACTTATTTGTTTTTCTGGCGGAATATGCTTTCAAAGTTCTATATAAAGAATTGTTTTAAGAATTATCGTTTATAAATAATTTTATTTGTATAAAATAAATTAGTTTTGATACTTGTTCAACAAATTTCTAAATTGAAAACATGTTTAATTTTGGAATCGTATTTATAATATAACGTTGGTTAATTTATCTAATGTTTAAATTTCTATATATTGATTTAGAGAATTACATGATAGATTTTTTACACATATGAACACATTTCCTTTCGACAAGTTTACAATTGCTTTGGAAAATTCCAGATGTTAATTAAAATATTGATATAATAAATAGGATTGCAATTAAAAAGAAAAAAGCAAATTCACAACTTTACTAGAGCAATTTGTCTGCCTTTCATTCAAACTGTTTTAAACATTCGAGCAAGTGTGAATTTTATGTGTTGTAAAATATTCTTAATATGGCATTGAATAATTTTAATTATAGTAGTTATGTACATATACATATGTGTGCTTTAAAACATCCTATTATTGAAATATTTTCCTAAAGAAATGCTTATTCATTTAATTCTTTGCTTATAAATATTGATAAGACCTAGTCACCAAGGGAAATCACTCAGATGAAAATTGCATCCGACAATAGTATGGTATGCGAAAATGACCTTTAATTTTTCGAAAAGTATTAGACACCAAGTACCTTTACGTTAGTGTTGATGCCAGGTGTTCGTAAATCGGCGCTTAGACCTTATTTGTCGTTGTTTAAAGAATCTGTTTTATGCGATCTTGGGACTCTTAGCTAGAACGACTTTGGTTCCATGCTCGAAGACCCTCAGAAAGGTTGCGCATTGAAGATTTATCCTGCTTCGGACGTTTGGCGCAATAATGCCGGACATAAAAGCGAAGTAGTCTTTTGGATCAAAATAACCCGATAACTAGCGGCGAGTTATCACCTTTTCGCCGCAAATGAGGAGCCGCGGGTGCGAGCGAGTTCCGAAAGCGGCCCCGCGCAAATAGCCCGATGTCACGGAATCGCCATTTGCTTAATAAATTAATCGGATGTTAATGGGCCGCCGCAATTTTCAGCATTTACTGAATTGTATTCGAAACGTTTTTTATCGGGCCTTTATCTATAATCGGAGAGCCATAAGGCGGCGGTGACATCGGGCCTGGAGCGCGACAGCAGCGGAGCCCCACTCGGTTTCCGAGGGGGCTGGCCGGGGCTCCGGGGCTCCGGGGCTCGGGGCCGGTGGTTTCCAATTACCCACGGCAGTTAGTCGGTCAACTGCTCAGCGAAATAGCCGCTATCCATCTTCCCTGAGATATTCCCGGAGAATATTGTAATTGATTGGACTTCGAATTTAATTAATTAATTGCTTCGGGTCTCAATTAGATAACTGCCCGCCCGTCATCGTCACTATCCGTCGGGAACGACCATAGACTACCCGAAATGGTTGCGAGGCCAAAGAGTTTTACTTAAATTAAAAGTAATAGGTGAGATTTATGGTAACAAATCGAAGTTGACAATATATTTAAAGGAATAAAGTAGAAGTAGAGTAACTCGATAAGGAAAATTGTATAGCTTAAATTGGGGATATTTTCACCATTTTATTCCAAAACTTTTAAGCATTTTTAAATTAACGAATTAATTAAATAAAAAATTGATGTAAAGTAAAACTTAACTTATTTTCAACACTTCTGAAATCTGGTAAAAATAATTTTCATTCAAATGTTTCCATAACCTCAAACTAAATATTGTGGGAGAATGAAGAAATTATAGCAGAAAATTATCACTTTTCAAAATTTTAAAGTTAGTTAACTCTGAAAATATAAATCGATAATTTTTTTTTTTAAATTATAACAAAAAGTTTCTTTTGTTTGTACCTGTCTTTAGTTCGGTTTGTTGTTGAGCATTTTGAATTTTATTTTTTGAACATCAAGATCATTTTCAAATTTATTATATCGATTTTGGGACAAATAATGCGTATGAATTTGATTTTCTAGCCGGATAAAGTTATTTACATTGTAATTCAAAGTTTCGTTTGAATTTCGTTGCGCTTACAATTTAAATATAATAAGTATACAGTAGATATAGTAAAAAAGAATTTATCGCAGTCAATCCATGAGGGTTATTCAACCAATATTTATGTAGGTAATGTTCAATTTCTTTTTCCACCCCAAAAGATATCAACAAATTTTCAATTCTTTCTGTATTTGATATAAAAATGCAGCGGGGAAGGCCCTTTTTCCTCGAACCAGAGCTCAAGTATCGAACGAACAAAATCAATATTTTACAACCGATTTTTAAATAAATTATCAAAGATAAGGCATTCTACGATTATTAAGCAAATATTGCCACATCAAAGACCTTCATTCCTTCACAGTACAGGTGTTCGGTCTTTTGGTGTTTACACACACAAAAAGTGCAAACCGAAGGAAATTATCGCAGCACGATATATTTTCTATCGGGAAATGCCAGTTGAAGCCGTGTCACTTGCTGATTATTCTTCAGAAATAATTGAACGCTTATACCTGCAGTATTTACCTTAGATCGCCTTTTAATTAGCACCACAAGGAATGTTGAAGGTAATAAAATGCATTTAATGCGGATGTTGAAATAAACACCACTCAAAGACGAACTTTCGTAACAACTTTATTAGTTTACTTTACAATGGACGTCGCAACTGTTTTACGGATCTAAACTTTGAACTAAATTTTGCTTACATACTCACAAACGATGTAATTTTTGTCGTTCAAAAGATTAATATAAACTGCAACCCCCGCAACGTTTCATTCTCATAAAATTGAAATTGGTTCCTCGAAACTTCCCCATCATATCGCTTCCTGGGAATTATTTCTTCTCGTTACGTTTCGATCAGAATTAAATTTTTATTGTCTCAAGTAGCATAAAATTAATTAGTTTGCTCTTAATTGTACATTTGATGGCCAATAATGAAATATAGAACTGTCGTTTACAGCACTGTGCACTGCCATTACGATCCCAACATGATGGCGATTTGCACAGATATCAAATGATCCTAATTTCTGGATGGCTCTATTTTTAATTAAAGGACACAGTCATTATCCTTATATTTGTTTTCTTATAAATTGCTTTATCGAACTTTTATTGTAAGTGCAAAACTAGAGATTGATCTAATTTATACCTATATAATTTAATAACTGATGTTAATTCTGTTCTGACATTTTCGACTTTTAAAAAATATATAAAAAGTATAAGAGTTAAACTAATCTTGAAGCCCAACTGGCTATACAAATTCAATAAATTTATAGGTGACTCAGTATCGAGGTTTTCCAATCAATTTGTTGCATTCTCTGAATAAAAATATCTTTCTGTAGAAAATATCAAACGTACATATAAAACTAGAAATAAAGATATAGTTTATATTTAATTTCTACTCATCTTTTTTATCAATTATTTCTGTAATTGCTCAATTAGAACAAATTTGCGCAGATAGGTAATTAAATTGTACTATTCGATGAAGTCTTCTTTTAGTAAATAATTGCAGTCGTCAGTTTAACAACAAATGTTTAGGTTTTAACCAATCTTTATGCATGAGATTTTTCTTATAACTTTTTACGCTTGTTTATAAAAATATGTTTTGGTTAAATTTGGTCTGAAATATTATTGCAATGGTTAATTCAGTTTCTGAAAATTATAAATTCTCATATAAAAATGTAATAACACCGGTGTAATGGTCAAAATAAATTTATTTCCGGAAAACGACTTGATTAAGAATCTTATCGTATGATTATGATATCATCACTAAAAACTTTAAAATCAAAATAGCAGTGACATTACCTTAAACGATTCAATTGCTTTTCTGCTATTTTCCATTTACAACATAAGATAAAATTCGCGAAATAATGATTCACCGCCAGTGAAATGGAAATATCATTTCGATTAAGTAGAAAAAAAATTATTGCAAAAGTTTAATTGAACCGATATGGAGTAAGGTGCATGATTTGTTTGCCAAAAACAGGACAAGAAAGTCATTGAGTCAGTAATTAAATTTTACATGCGCAATTGATGGGTGTGCCCAGTTAAATTCAGGTGGAGGTGTCTTATCAGTTTATAGGAAATCCACTATCAGGTGAACTTTGATAAGAACTGCTTATATCGAACACGTTCGAGGTTTGTTTTCCTTTGGTATTTTTATGAGTTTAAGAAGGGCACTTCAAATTTATTTGCTTAACCATAGTTTTGTTTAGATAGTTACCATAAATTCACACCCCCGAGAATTGATTAATTCGAGTACATTCAGTTACTACCTTAAATTGATAGTTTTAGTTTTCGAGAGATTCTAATTTTCCAAGAATATTCGATTAGTTTCTGCTAAGAACAACACAATTTCAGGTATTACGTATTTAGAATTTCTTCAGAAACTAAAATTCATACAAGATTTATATAAGTGTGAATAAATCTTGTAAATGTTGAGCGGTTATCCAGGAAGCGGAAGAAATTTAAATTTTTGATAATAACCACCGCAGTTCGTCTATAGTTGTTGGTATGAAAATTTCAAATAAATCGACAAAATTAATTATGTACTGTAACGATAATTCTGAATACCTAACAATGTCAAGTAGGTAGTCATTTCTAAGATATAGTATATAATTGTTCTAAAAAACGCATTGTAAAATTCTCTGCCATTACGAGTACAATACAATACAAATAACTAATATTTTGAAAGCGTATTTCATATCATAACACTTTATATCATAAGCAAAACAACGAAAAACCTTCATTCGATTGAAACAGAAATTCTAATCAAATAAAGACTCCTAAGCAATAGCTGCGTTCTATATAAATATTGGATTGAGCGAGTAGACAAAATATTCATTGTCAAAATGTTGTGGCTTATAGTTCAATTCTTAACCGCGTTCGTTATTTTTCACACGTGTGAAGCCGTCAATTATAATTCGGATGAATATTACGAACTTGAGAGGACTGTTATGAGGAAAGTGAAAAATGAGTGGGGTGTTCTAGGAACAAGAGGAACTCTTCTTGTAAATTTTGCTAATTATGATTTCGACAGTAATAACAAAATCACTACAAGTGTTGAAGCGCTTTCCACCATCGATGTGCCATTTACACCGGAGGAAGTAAAACTAATCGAAACTCTCAGAAAAACTGTTGAAAAGTATGTAAAAACAGTTAAGAGCGTTAAAGAAAAACTACCCAAAGTAATCAGACAAGCTACGGATGGTATACTAAAAAACAAGAAAGCAATAGAACCAATTTTAAAAGATTTTTTCCATGAATGTGATGAGCTTATAAGAAATTACGCAGGACATTGTGACGAAGTTTTCACTGCCATTGTGGATGATGTTGGAAAACAATTAAATGATAACTTCTGCGGAGTCGGTGCTATCAAAGCCGAACTGGAAAGGTTCGATAAAATTGCTACTAAGATCACTAGTGGTATTAACGGTGCACTGGATAATGTAATTAAAGACGTTTATGCTAATCATGACCATATAGAAGATAAAAGTAAATTTTATTGGAAAAACCAAGAGCCTTACGTTAAGAGAAATAAGGAAATTTTGGAGCAAGCTTTTAGAAACCTGGAGGACTATCTTCATATGTACGTAACCAGTTCCGCCTGCACTAAAACCATTCCCGACCGCATGAAACATACTACAAAGATTCTTCTGGATAGAATGAAATGTTGTGTAAACCCCGTGCAGACTCGTAGGTGTTAAACTTTCGACTTTAACTTTATTCTTCGGTATTTTCCGTAATGGTAGTTATCAAATTCACATTTATGTATGTGCTTTAGAAATTAATATCTATAAAAAATCTAACAAAAATATTCGTTTTATTATTCCTGAAATATTTATTGCAAGGCAAGGTGAGATCCGAAAACCAAATCCGATTCTAAAATTACTTCAGAGATGAATTTACATGCGTATCTAATTACTTCAAGATAGAGCTTTCAATATAACCAAATGTTTGAATAATGTTCAACAATCTTACCTTACTTAATATTTTTTAATAAGCCTGAAAGTGCGCTAATGTTTTTAATTATCACCTAAACAGATATTTATTTCTAACGCAGTACTAAATTTTATTGAATTTGATTAAAATTTCATAAACATATAAACGGGCGAATTTTTGTAATACTATTTTAAACCTTTTTCTATTTGTATCAAGAAATGTAGAAGAACTACATTATCATTGTACTATTATTCCTGAAGATCCTATAATTATTAGATGTTTTCTAATTTTTAGATATTTTGTTTTTAATACTTTATTTTCTGTTTTGATATTGTTAAGATTTAGGAATTAACTTAATTCCATAAATCGAAAATATATTTTGTTTTATATTATATTTAAACTGGAATGTCCTTCATCTTTGATCCAAGAAATAGTATCGGATTAGATCGATTTCATTTATAATTAATTGCAGTCGAAAACAAACTTCAAAACTGGATATAAAGGGAATTGACGAATTTGTATAATGTTTACTTCGTATTTATTTATTATCGGCTTATAATTTTTATTTATGGTTACATAAATGGTTTCCACCTTTAAAAAGAATAAAAATAAATTGATGTTTTCCGAAAATCCTAAAGAATTAATATCTAATAGAGTTGAAATTACATTGAAGTTTTTACTACCCTTTTATACCTCTTAATATATTATCTTATTTTTATGAAACTTCTAATAGAAAATACAAAAATCTTTCAATAACCAATTTTTTTATTAGTATCTATTTTATAATATGTATGCTACTTTAAATGTCAAGAAGAATTTAAAATTTAACACCTTTTTGTCCAATTTGGTTGTACGCAACACTTAACTCTGTCCAGCAGAAATCGAGTTCGACGTTCCAATTTGTTTGGAACGTCTTGACCACAAATGCTACTCTTTGGGTAATTCTCGATATATGCAGATATGTGTTTAAAACTGTTCCAGATATTTTGTACACAATTTTTAACATATTTGTCTTGATTTTTCCACAAAAGGGTTCTCGGGTCTTCTCTGTCGTAGGTTGATTTAAGGTCTTCTAATGTTGTATTTAGTACATCATTAGTATCACTGATTTTCGAAGATATGTGATTAGTCAAATTATTGAGCACGTTTGAAATTAACTTCATGTCTCGACAAAATAAACTGTCCTTGAGTTGTTTGTGCAAATCTGTTTTGATATCCGTGAAGACTTCTGTGCACTGATCCTCATTGTCACTCGTAACAATATCATCACAAACTTTGAAGAAGTTTGACAAAATTTCGCCTAACTTCTCTATGCCATCTATATGAAACGTTGCAGCTCTTTCCAGAGACTTTGGCACAAGGGTTGTGATCAATCTTAGGTATTTATCAAGAGCGTTTACTTCTTTTTTAAATTTTTCAAAAATTTCATCACCGGGAGGATGTACAGTCTTTAGGATGTCGTAGATCTTTTCGACAGCCGGCGTAATCTGATTTTTTTTGTTGAATTCGTTGGAGAATGTACCTATGAGGGATTCCATTTCAACCCTCACAGCAACAATTTCTTCATTCACCCAATTCTTAAATTCTCTCCGAGTTTTACAAACTATACGTGAAGGAGTGCAAGATACAACAAATATGGTTAAAATTGCCACTTTAAGCACTAACATCTTATCCGCGAATCCTCTGTCGATTTGCTGAGGTAAAAGTGTATAGACGATTAATTCAATTTTAAAGAAATTTCTTCTTTTATAATTGAATAAAATGTGTAAGAAGGAAGAATGTATATGTAAATATAAATATACGTCTTTGTTCAAGTGTTTCAATTGAAATTAGATTTTGTGCTTTTGCCGTACGAAGGTATAGATCTATTATTTTAATGTGTAAGTAAAACCAAATTTTATAATTAATTTTTAATATTGAATACAACCAAAATCATAGATTATATTGTGTTAAAGTCACGCCTACAATTGTTACTTAATAAAAGGAAATATATGCAATAATAAGTTAAGCATAATAATAATATCGATTATTCATTGTTCGCATGAAACAATTATTTCCAGACTTTGAAAAGTTGTTTGCTTATTAACAATTGTGTATTTGAATTACCAACACATGTTATAAGAATATTTGCATAAAAGAGATTGAAACGCTGCTTTGTGATTGAACATTTTTCGGATCGCGTAGATGTAAAACTTATAGAATTTAAAGCATCTGTGGGAACAAAATAGCTTTCGAAAAAAAAGTTAGTTTTACTCTAATAAGGAGCTACTACAATATATTTTAACACAATGAACTTTGTGTGATACACGGTAAACATTTTCGAAATTTTGGAGTAAATTCTTAGTAATATGGAGAACTTATTTCAGAACTACGTAACTACTCGGCTATCAGTAAAAATTTTTTAAGCGACATTTTAATATGTAATGGTTGTCTGTATTAGTAGAAGCCTACTTATGGAAACTGTTTTGGGAGTTTTGCCAATTTAAACAACAATATTGCAAGATCTGGAAATTATCTCCATTCATTCTTTAGTTTTATTTTTCGTGATTTTTAGACGCAGAGAACAATTTAATTGAAATTTTCACTTAAATGTGTTTACTGAATAAAATTTTCGATTTGATAATTAAGATGAGAAAAGAGCTGATCATTTTTTTTATATGCTACTCTACAATCCAAAGAATGTTTACGTTTCAACAAAATTTTGTCGGATCCGATTTTGCACAACATTTAACTCTATTCAGAAGATTTTCAGTTTGGGTTTTCAATTTGTTTGGAACGACTACAGTACAAGTAATACCTGTCGGGAAACTCTCGATATGATTAGATATCAGTTTAAATGTATTCCACATAAAATCTGCATTGTCCTTAATATGGAAATTCTGATTTCTCCAATAATATTGGCTCGGGTTTACTCCGGTGTAGTGCACTAATTTAAGGTCTGTTAATATTTCATTCAGGAGACCATTAATAAGGGAAACAATCGCAAATACGTCAGTGGTCAATCTATTGACTTCTTTTGTAGTTAACTCCATGTCTCCACAAAATATGGTTTCATCCAGTTGGCTGTGTAAGTCATTCTTAACATCCATGAAGACATCTTTGCAGCGATCCTGATCATCACCTTTAAGAATATCGTCACAATCTTTGAAGAAGTTCAACAAAATATCTCTTAACTTCTCTCTGTTATCTCCATAAGATGATGCACTTATTTCAAGATGATTAGGAAAAAGCGTCTTAGTTCTGTTTAGATTGTTGTATGTTTCATTTACAATTTTTTTAAGTTTTTCAATAATTTCAGCATCGGGCGCAGACAAAGTCTTTTGAATTTCGTATATCTCTTCGATAACTGGTGTAATCTGGGTATTTTTGTCGAATTCCTTGAAGAATGTGGCTAGCAGTTTTCCATGTTGAATCCTTATATTAGCAATTTCTTTATCCAGCCTACTCACGAGTTCACATCGAATCTCATTAACTAAATTGGCATAAGTGCAAGATATAAGAAACACGGTTAAAAGTGCAAGCTTAAGCACTAACATCTTATCTGCGGGTATTCTGTCGACTGGCTGAGTTTCGAACTTATATATTACTTTATTACGTAACCAGAACAAATGCTTACCATAATATTTGGAATCGAAATACCGCCAAAAAGTGGTAATACAATATGTTATATTGTATTGAAGTCTTATACTTGATTTATGATGCAATAGGCACAAAAGCCGTAAACGTATAATATTGCCAAAACGACGCAAAGCTTTACGCTTACGTCGTTTCAATTTGCTCCTGGTATAACCTATGTGACGTGTTTGATCTTCTGGTTTAAGATTGAGTACAGCGCGAGTGCGCACTGTGCTAAAACGTAAACCTAACTAGCATTATGTTATGACCTCAACTTTTTGATAAAAATATATGAAGTAATTTGCACTTTACCTACATATAATAGTATTTCTATGATTTAATGTCTCCCAGTAAAATGAAAACTTTTGAAATTTCAGATTAACTTCTGAGAGCGCCCATTATGTCGTAGCAAAAATTTGTATACCTACGTCGTTTTCTACGTGATTTTGCCTATTTCACTATTCTTAAACGTATCTTTCTACGTACTTTTGATAGCTCAATACGTTTGCCTACGTTTGCCTACGTTTGTCATACGTCGCTGCGCAATCTCCAACTAAACCTTATAGTCTTATTCTTTTCCCCTTTTATATATAGTATTGACGTATTGGTATACAAACATTCCTTGCATTTTAATCTTTGTTTAGTTTTAGTTCAATCTTACATTCAAATTTAGGAATATTCGTAGAATTTATCCAATGTAGAGATATTCCTATTCTATTAAACAAATGTTCTAGACTCGATTTTTATTGTAAAAAGATACAGAGCTCTAAGAACAAATGAGCTGAAAACCAAAATTTGTTCTAAGGTGCATTAAACGCAGAACTTAATTACTTCAACATAGAGCTTTCAATATAAATGCAAATTGTGTGGTTGTGTGGTAATTCGTTTTATTTCAAATTCAATACCTTAAATTTTTTAACAATCCTGAAAGCGTACTAATTTAATTAAATACCTTTCTAATTAGCATCCAAAAGAATTTAATTCCAACTCACTACTATATTTTATTGGATTTGATCATAATCTCATAAACATAAAAATTTACGGATTTTTTAATATTACTTTAAAACTTTTCAATGTACAAGCAATGTATATTAGAATACATTTTCCTATTACACCTGCTGAGCCTAACTTTATCAGATGTTTTCGAGTTTTTAGATATTCGGCCCTATTTTACTAATCTAAGAAATAGCCTCTATAAAATCGGTTGTTACAAATCATAGCTACTGTGTAAATCTTTTGACTAAAAGTCCTTACTGTACAAACCGAGTGACTATTGATCAATTGAGCAATAGCTTAATATAGCCACTGTGGCTGTCCGAAATTTAAAAAGCGCTCACAAAATAACAATGAATCTTTTTATTTGGAAGGTTTTTATTCTTTTTTATGATTTTTTGAAGGGGAAAATAATATAAGAATAAGAATTTTTTACAAACTATTGTAAGTTTCCAAATTAAATTTAAAAAATTTGATTTTTAGGTGTAATTCAGGAGACATTGCAAAGAACGCTCCAATAATCAAAATCTTGGACAAATCGAATTTGAGGTCTTTACACGAATTTTGGTAAAATTTTTTACGAGTATTCATTTGGAATTAAAATTGGCAAATCTGAAAAGAAAAACTTGGTGGCTGACTTTTCTAGGTTTTTATCTTCAAAACTTTGCAAATTGATTTTTTTTCTCAATTTTTTGCTTATTCGCAGAAAATGTCGGTGCACATTTTATCATATAAATACCTTAATTTAAGGAAATTCCACCTTTTTATTCTACAAAATTCTTCAAGAATCTTTCAAATTAACGAATTATAGCATGCATTTGTCTTATAAAATGACAAAAAAGGCGAAGTAAAGAAAATGTTCCTTTTTTTTCACGGTCTTGTAAAACTTTTTGCAGAAATCCAGCAATAAAAATATTATTTTAAAGTTTTTGTACAATTTTCCACAAAATATTTTGGAAACATCGAGGAATAGGTATATAAAAATGTCTGTAAACCTAGTGCTAAATCGAGATTCCATTCTCGGAGTAAGTTAAGGTATAATAAACAGAAAGTTGGCACCCAGCCTCATATAATTTCGTTGGTTCTATATTTTAAGATTATACCAAATTTTACTATTGAACACAACGAGTGGAGAATTCAATGCCTTTTGCATGGTTGCGACTAAAGCTAAAGGTTAGATTTAAATAAAATTAAAATTTTTAGTTTATACACTAAATTTCTTATTGTTGAAAATAATGTACATATATGAACATATGTATATAATATATTGTACATAAAAGCATTACTTTTTAAAATTCTATGTGGTGGAATTTACAAGGTATTAAAAATGAAAATCTTTTCAGTACATAGTTTTAATATGCATATCTTTGACAATTTTTATTTATGTTCAGAATTTAATGAAACAGAATCGTTGCATCTCATTTATTAAAGAATGTTTGTAAAATTTTGAAATTTTGTAATGGTATTAGTAAAAGCCTAATTATGAAAACTGTTTTGGGAATTTCACCAATTTAAACAACAATTTCGCAAGAGTTGGGTATTATCTCCAAAACTCAAGAATGCTTTTATTTTCGTAATTTTTACAGGAAGAGAACATTTTAATTGAAATTTTCGTTATGTATATGTTTAATGATAAAACATGAGAACTTAAAATTAGTCGTGGAATTTGAAATTACAAATAAAATGTTCGAATTCATAATTAAGATGAGTAGGAAATTTAATTATGATATAACTTCGGAAAGAAAATACAAATGCTATATTTATTAATTAAGCTGATCAACTTTTTTATATGCTACTCTACAATCCAAGGAAAGTCTAAGTTTCAACAAAATTTTGTCGGATCCGATTTTGCACAACATTTAACTCTGTTCAGAAGATATTCAGTTTGGGTTTTCAATCTGTTTGGAACGACTACAGCACAAGTAGGGCCTTTCGGGAAACTCTCGATATGATTAGTTATGGTTTTGAATGCATCCCTCACACTTATTCGATTTAAATAAACATAGTTTTTCTGACTTTTCCAGTAATATACATCGGTGTGGAGCACTAATTTAAGGTCTGTTAATATTTCATTCAGGAGACCATTAATAAGGATAACCATCGCGAATAAGTCAGTGGTCAATCTATTGATTTCTTTTGTAGTTAACTCCATGTCTCTACAAAATATGGTTTCATCCAGTTGGCTGTGTAAGTCATTCTTAACATCCATGAAGACATCTTTGCAACGACCCTGATCATCACTTTTAAGAACATCGTCACAATCTTTGAAAAAGTTCAACAAAATATTTCTTAACTTCTCTCTGTTATCTCCATAAGATAATGCACTTCTTTCAACAGACGTAGGAATTATCCACTTGATATTTTTTAGGTAGTAATCAATTTCGAATGTATCGTTTTTAAGTTTCTCAATAATTTCAGCATAGGGCGAAGATAAAGTCTTTCGAATTTCGTAAATCTCTTCGATAACTGGTGTAATCTGGGTATATTTGTCGTATTCCTTGAAGAATTTGGTTAGAAGTTTTTTATGTTCAACTTTTATATTATCAATTTCTTCATCCAGCCTTCGCATCAGTTCACTTCCAAGCTCTTTAACTATATTCGCATAAGTGCAAGATATAAGAAGCACGGTTAAAATTGCAAGCTTAAGCACTAACATCTTATCTGCGGGTATTCTCTCGACTGGCTGAGTTTTTAACTTATATATTACTTTATTACGTAAGCAGAACAAATGCTTACCGTAATATTTAGAATCGAAATACCGCCAAAAAAGTGGTTATACAATATGTTATATTGTATTGAAGTCTTATACTTGATTTATGATGCAATAGGCACAAAACCCGTAAACGTATAATATTGCCAAAACGACGCAAAGCTTTACGCTTACGTCGTTTCAATTTGCTCCTGGTATAACCTATGTGACGTGTTTGATCTTCTAGTTCAAGATTGAGTACAGCGCGAATGCGCACTGTGCTAAAACGTAAACCTAACTAGCATTATGTTATGACCTCAATCGTGTTAAAAGTTTTGACAAAAATATTTGAATTAATTTTGTAATAATACACGGTCCAGCAAAACCACCTCGTTCAAACTTTGATACAGTCAAATAGGAGATATTAGGCAAATTGCAACAGCAATAAATCTTTCAAGTTCATTTTTGTGCACTTTACCTACATATGTATATTTCTACGATTGAAGTCTCTTAGAAAAAGCAGAATTTTTTAGTTTAACATTAACTTCTAAGAGCGCCCATAATGTCGCAGCAAAAACGTATATACGTCGATTTCTACATGATCTTGCCTATTTAACTAAATATTTATAAACGTATTTTTGTATGTACGTTTGATAGCTAAAAATGTTTGTTTATGTTATACTTCACTGCGCAATCTTCATAGTAAACAAGTGAGCCTTTACTATAGTCTTAATGTAGGTTTTGTTTTTGCCTTTTATATATATAGTATTGGGGTATTGGTATACAAATATCCTTTGAACTTTTACCTTTGTTTATAGTTTTAGCTCAGTTTTTCATTCAAATTTAGGATTATATGTAAATTTTTTCCAGAGATTTAAAATAGACTTGAATCCTTAAACGTACTGAGCCGTATGATTGTAGAAATCGTTGTTATGTGTCTAAGGTCAATTTGTCGATATCGACGAGCACAGGGAGTCGACACTTCGTAGCAACACTCTGCTCACATCCACCTCCTGGGAGTAGACCAGGTGTCGAATTCATCACCAGGACTCGCCGTACATGAACTCGAAACAAATTGTTCTGCGCGTTGGAGCCCCACTGATTGAATAAATCAATTCTCCCCCGTGAAAATATCTTTTAAGAAAATTTCCTCAACTGCAGCGACAAGCGGCGGCGGCGGCTCTATGAAAATAAAATGAAATTAGACCAATTTGCGGTTTCGCGTGTCTGCCACTCTGTCAATTGACTGCAGCCTTAGGTCTTGGGCTGCGTTCACATTGCGACGACCGCCACAACATAATTCGTTTCCCACCCTGGTCGACCAATGAATTATTAAAATTAATAACAGTCCTCCCCTGCTATAAAAATAATTTTGACATTTCCACAAGTGAAAGTAATTCTGTGGTCAATCGCGCGAATGTTTGGTGAATAAATTACGTTTACCTGGCGATTTACACAGGTGCATGCTTTATGACTTATTTTATTAAGATCTGATATGATCTCGTGAAATTTATGGAGTAGGTACGTTTTCAGTAATTCAACTTAATATGGAAAGTAACAAAAAATCATCGGGAATTGGGACTTTTCAAAAATGTTGCTTTAATTAATCTATGAAACTAATAATTCTAATAGTAGCGATTTTAATTTTAATTGTACACCTAAGTTTTCAATTCGACCGTAACCCATGCAATTGAATTCTTATATCAATATTTAAATTTTTTAATATAGTCCTGATGATACAAATACAATAAAATTTGACGACATTATAATTTAGATCTTATGTACAACTACTAAACAAATACTTAAAAATTGCAGTTTAAATTTGAAAATTTAAAATAGCAAAAAAATACATAGCAAAATTTCATATCAAGTGTGGTTTTAAGATATACATATTTATTTAAGAATTGCGATATCACGTTAATATTTTTAATTATTTTAATTAGTTCCTTAATATATACCAGCGTTAAATTGGGTAAAACAAGAAAATAATAGTCGCCTTTTGGGTTACTAAATATTAAAAACGTATTTGTTTTTTTCATTCACTATTATTCAATAGCTTTGTGAACCATTCCGGAAAGTTAGTAATTTGGAAAAACTAGAAAAAAGGTAAATTAAAACATTAAAAATTTTATGTTTATTACTAGTTTTACATCTTAATACGCAGAACGACGTTGATAGCCGTCGAACCCAGAGTTTAGAACAATTGCGATTAGTGTGGCTCCGAATGGCTCATTCTCATAAAACGAAAGATGGAGGAGAGCTCTGAAAATCACCTGAGCAGGTAATTCAGACACATGCAGGGGTATGTTAATTACCCAGATATGGTGCAATGATACTTTTTTACGGTGCGCGGTTTTAACGGATCCTCTAGTCTGGTGCCCTCGGGGATCTGGCGTGCCTCGCACATCCCGTGCACGGTGGCATGATCCACCCCCCGGCTTCCTCACCATACCTGGATTAAATATTAAAATCTTTTTTTTTATAACTTTTGCAATTAACGAACAAAATGTGGAAAAAAGTGCTGAAGTACAAACGACGTGTTTCGATTTTTCTTTTTCGGTTGATTCCCCCGCGAACCGCGAAGAACCCCCCAAAAGTCGGTTAAGGTAGTCGAGGTTTTGCGGCGAGGAGGAAACGCACCGGAGCACGACGAATGGAAAAAACATGCGTGCGCAGCTTATTAGACAAATGACAAATTCATAGCGCTGCGACCACTTGATCGTTAGCAGGCCTAACAAACCAGACCCGATTTGGTTACCAAAATAATTGAAATTAGCGTAATTGTAATTGAGTCGGAGGGTGCCCCGATCCGACCACAACTATCAAAAGCCAGTAAACGCTTTTTGGTGGTTACGGCGGGTGGGTTGGTGTGTGTCAATCGGAATCTGGCCACTCGCGGTCCGAATGCTAGCGTTAATAATTGCCGTATTCGCGCTCTCTAAGACGAACTGCTCTCTTTACGAAATTGGAAAGATTTCGATTAATTAGGGAAATGAGGCTAGTTAATTAGGCGAAAGGGTGCTACTGCTTCAGACAATAAGCGCAGTTTTTCACGCAGAAAATGAGAAATGGAGTTCCACTTGCTTACACCTTACTTTCGAGCTAATTATTATATTTAAGCAAATTTTAGCAGTAATTTATGTTGTAATTGCAGGTAAATTGAAAATAATTATCCATTTTTACAGCAAACTTTTCCACGCAGACTATACTTTCTGAAGATTTATGCTTCTTCGTTTAAATTCGTGATTTTCAAGTAATAAGTATTTTCTTATTTCTCATTTTCTCTGCTTTTCACTATAAGAGCGTATATATTTCTTTTAAAAATCATTAATTCATTTTTAATCCTGATTGAGTTGCTCTGGATGCAGTTATTATGAAAATGAATATTTTTAATGCTGAGAACGTCTGACTTTTAAAGAATTATAAAATTGTATCCTATTATTTAAGAGGGAGTTGTCTGGTTTTTAAGTAAGTTATTTTTCACATGAATAAATATATAATTTTTTAATTTACGTATTTCTATGATCGAGTACAATACAATTTGAAATATAGAGTCCGTGAGGTAGGAAGAGTTTTATCATTAAAAACATTATTTTAATTTTATTGTATTTAGGAACTATAATTTTGTAACATCAGAAACTAATGTTTCGATTTTAACTATTACTTCTCTTGAACAATTTGTAATTTTTGTGTTCATATGAAAAATGAAATTGATTTTATTTTAATTTCACAATACAATATTGTTTTTAAAATGGTTATATTTAATTTGCATATAATTTGGCATTTGGAAAGCAATTTTAACATTTGCCACTTGGTCTTGCGCAACAAGTAATTCTAGATATAATATTTGCAGTTGCAGCTTTTACATTTTGTGGAACAGCTATACTACAAACTGGATTTTTTAAGTAATCGTTAAGCAACTTTTCTTGATCTGCAATTGCGTTGTTGAAATTGTTTCCCAAAATGTCTATGCGTGGTGCTTGCTTCTTCCAATAACTTGCATCTATGTTTGGCTTTTTATTTTTCATGTCAAGGGAAATTACTACATCATCAACAACTTCATTAAATTCTTGAATAAGTTCTTCTGCGTAGTCATCGAATCTCCGCAATTGTTTTTTAATCGCGCCCAAAGATCCGGATCCGCACTGTGCTTTATTCTCGTTGAATTTTTTATTAAGATCACTTGGAATTGAGCTGATAACCCTGTCACATTTGTCGCCATAATTTTTTAAGAGGCTTTTAGATTGGTCGAAAAATGATTCCAAAACTGGTATCATCTCTTTCTTGTTTTTGCTAGTGCCAGTAACAGCAGTCCTTATTTTCCGTGGTAGGTTTGATGCGGCCTTTTCAGTTGCGCCCACAAATGAATTAACTGACTTCTTCAACGTGTGGACAGCCGGCAGTTCATTCTTTTTAAAAGGTTTTTTAATTGTAGAGAGCTTAGAGACTCCTGATGTTAATTTATACTTCATATCCTTATAAGAAAGCGTTAGAAGATCATTGCCTTCGAACTCTATCCTATGTATTTCTTCTCTAACTGCATCAATCACTTCTTTTTTAAGATCGTTTATCTGTTTTATTACATCGCCAGCACCTTGTGTCACACTCGTGTAAAATATTAGGAAAATAGCTACTAAAAGTTGAACTTTAATTACGAACATTTTGACAACGAATACGATACCAACACGCTTAATTCAAAATTTATAGGTTGCAAATTCTACTATTGTTTGAAATGTTTATTTTATTATGTCTGTTCTGCGTCAATTCTCTTGAAACGCTGATAGTGTTTAGACAGTTGGAGCTTACTCAAGTGTCTATGGAGCATAAAGGTGATAAACCCATTATTTTTAATACGAAATTTGCTAGAAATCTATCTTTCACCCAAAAATCAAATTCAATTACAGAAAAAGAATGTTTTTAAAAAAATGCCCAATCAAAGTTTTAGGACTCGGATGATAAGTTCACTCTTAATAAATAAATAATAAATTTTATTTACTTGTCAAGCTATCTATAAAAGTAAAGAATTATGTATATTTATGCATTTTCTTTTTTTTTCTGTTTTCTTCTTAAGTTAATGTTACTTAATAATATTAATGCACAAATCAAAAAACAAAGTAACTTTCGGTGATGTGGTTATGAAAAGCAATTCTAAAAACTTTAAAAATACTTAATATTATTTTTGAAAACTCGTAAATTACACCCGTTTTAATTCTGTCCGTATGTGAATAATTTAATATAACTTGAAACCTGAAAACTCAGCTTCGCTGTTCTTTTTCAATAATTTTACAAAATTAATAATGTTATACAGAGAATCTTAATTTTGTCACAGAGTTCCAGTTAATATGTGCATATAGAAATAAATAATTTGGGAAGGTCATGAAAACCATACAATTAAACATTAAAGCAATCTGCGCATTAGTATAGTGTATTATGATAAGTATAAATAGGAAATGTCCTTAACGATAGTTAAATAATACAAGAAGACACCCTTTCGTGCGAAATATGTAACAAGTGCTCTTAAAAATATGTAAGTCCAGAAGAAAGGACTATAACTGTTTGTTGCTATGTCCAGTCTGGACTATTTTGTCGACGTCACGTAGAGACAGAACATTTTATCGGTGACAAAAAGACCTAATCACTCTCATCTGCGTTCGTCCCGAGTTAGGTTAATTTATAACGATCAGATCGTAGTCGTTTATTGAGTTCATAAAATCGTATCGACAGGACTCTTCTTCGTTCGTCTAACAAGATGAGCTATAAATATTCATACGGCCCGGGAGCCGGCGAGGGATATCCCAAAGGCAGCGTCAGCCATGAATTACGCCCGGGAAAAAGTATAAAATCGTCGCACGGAGCCCATGCAGAATACGCCGCCGTCGTTGATGCGGGGGTGGCTTTCGCCACCGAAAAGGACTCTCTGGAAGAGGAGGATGGCCGAGCCCAAAGCCAATTTGACAGCGAACATAAATTTACATGCATTATTCCACGCCAGCTGATGGCCATAGGCCAGCCGGGACCAGGACTCCTCAGTGGTGGTGTGCGTCAGTCGAACGTCCTTTCGGAGTCCTGGCCGTCAGCGACCGCCGAATGACCCCCGTGCCAGAAGTCGAAATCCTAGGCTATAGCCTGGGATGGTGCAGAATAAAGGGAAATCTCAATAAATGGCCCCGGCACCATCGTCCTGCGTGCGACTGACTGCGTATAAATTTTATGGGCTTCATGAAATTGTTGTTTCACCACCCTCGCAATTTGCGGCCAGGTGCTCGGTGCTATTCCTCAATTTTTGGGATCGGTATCTTTTTCATACCTCTCCTACAGGCATTCGCCCAGACGGACTTCAACAGTTGGCCAAGTCCCTTGTTTTGGGTTTTGCATTCGCTTTTAGAGCATTCGGTGATTTATGGGTCTAAAATTGTTTGGCTGCCTGCTCACTTTAGAAGACTTCCGCACGCAATTGTTATCGCCTTCAAATGAACCCGTCGAAGGGTGTCTAACACGCTTCGATAAGGTCTTATCGGTTTTCGTTAAAATTCAGTTTTATATTTATGCGATTTTCCCTCTAATTAACTTTGAAATGCCACCTACACAATAACAAAATTATATCAACTATTGCCGAGTTTGAACTTTGAAATGCTTGACAAATAAGGTAGCTATTATAACTAAGAAAATTACGGTTGGGAACCAAAAGATGGTAGTAAGAAAAAGATTAAAGGAAATTAACTAAAAATAAAATGTATCATAAGATCCAACACATATTCCATATTCTGAACGGAGAAAAAACACTAAAATACAACCTAAAACCATGAATATGCATATATCGCTTTCAGCTTATTATAAGCTTTTCGTTAGAACAGCAATAATTTACTTTTAACTGCTCTAAAAAACTGAGATAGTTAACCAAATAACTAAGTTCAATTTAAGCAAATAAATTCGTAATGCTAAGAATACTTTAATCTTTACTTTAAGATATTTTGAAAATTTTTCCCTTATCGTCGTAAGCTTCAAACGACTAAACAACATTTTATCACTCAAAACTACATTGCAGTTGAAATATAGTACATATTCCTTAGCATAAAGTACTATAAGATTGAATATTCCTTTGTGAATAATATTGTATAGCATTTATACATAAGTAAAAAATAAAATAAAATTCCTAACATCTAATTCACTTTTATGGATTATATTAAAATATAGTACAGATGTTTTTTATGATGTTTTAAGTAGAGCTGTTATCAATTAAATAGAATTAATCAAATATTATATCATTTCTAAACAAAAAAAAGTTAACAACATACAAATGTTTTTTCTGTTGCAGTAAACATACTAAACATCAACAGTAAAAAAGTCTTTTGGTTCATAATAATAAAAACGGCAAAGAATAAATATAATAGTAATATATGCGCTCAGCAAAAAATTTAAGAATGAGTAACTCAAATCCTTATAAGTCCATCATTTGCATTTCGTCTGTTTAGTAGGAAAACTACCTGAAAAGCAATTCAAAACAGATGGCAAAACTTTTAGATTAATTGAGGGTCGCATTCCTGCTCAACACTTCTCCTAATTACGACATGAAGTTGCCGGGGCCACAGCCAAACAAATGACACCCAAAGTGTGAGCTGAATTCGTTAAAGACAAGTTTTAAGTAGCGCTGGAGCATCTCGTTTCACCTGTACCTTTTCCAGCCTCCGCCACCGCACTGCGTCACCCCGACCCGCCGGAGGTCCCGTCGTTGTCCTCCGCATCTCCAAGGACTAGGGCGAGTGGATGAGGCCCGGCGAGGCGAGAGGATCCCGAAATGGCACCGTTTCATTAAGAAGTTCCCACTTTCTTTCTTTATCCTGATTATGTGAGAAAAATATTTTATAAAGACGTTGAGTCCTCTCGTAGGTGCGCACTTATTATCTTGGAAATTTGTTGTGCGTTGTTCTGGCGAAGTTATAAGCACCGGACGAGGACGTGAGGTAACAAGTCTGCACTGTAATATAATTAAAATACAGCCGGCCGGGGGTGGGCATGACACAGACTGATTATATAACTTCACCAGATAAAATTAGATAGCAGATTCAATTGAGACACTGGGGGATTAACGCGGTCTGAAATTCGGTGAGAGGTATCTTCTTCGCATTTCTGAGGACCACCTTTACATAAAATTATACCTTCGATTAATGCGTTCATTCCTCTTAAATATGTCTGAGTTTTCTGCCAGAAAACTCCTGAATCAATTTTTCATGGCAGATCGCCATTATTTCGCCGAACTGCCCGCTGCCACGCGCTTCGATCGAAAACATTTGGTCCTCCTTAAGCGTTATCTCAACCCTAACGGTTTTCGCAGGGTAGTTTCAGGGATGGCGTAGGGTGCGGGCACGCGTCGCTATCATTAAGGGACCCGCCTTAAATTAGTAAATGAATTGCAAATGGTTGACAATCAACTACTTGCCGAAGCGACTTTTTATCCCTTTCGATAATTTCCTTTGATATATGTGACCAGTTAACGACATTTGGGTGATCTACTGTCGTTAGCACAAATGCCAAAGAATAGTTATGGTGGTAGCTATGTTTAAATCCAAGTTTTAATTGTGGGTTTAGTTAGTATTAAAAAAATTATATCAAGTTTGTGCATAGTTCAGTATTTGCACTAAATTGTTAATGATAGTGTACGTCTATGCAGAAAATTAAAATTAAATTTATCAAACCACCGACTAGAACTGCTTTACTTTTTTCTGTAATTATTATTAACATTTTTCGAAAACCTTATACGTAATATGCACATATACTATCACTATCAATGAAGATTTACTATATTCTACTTTTCTTTCTATTATTTACTAATTTAGTGATATTTAAAATTCAGTTCAATCACTTTGACTATTTCGTATACTCAGAGAATAAGTAAAGTAAAATGTTACCACACGATTATTTTGATGTATGTATTTTACCAATGGAATTTGTTGTCGGTAGGTTTAGTATGAAATTTTTTCAAATAACGAAATTTGTTTAAAGATTAGCTATTACAGAAGATTATAACTTTATTCATAGGGAAAACATGAATCAGCTTTTTTTAAATTAAACCTCCGGCTGGCAAAGGTATTTATCATATCGACAAAATTAAAATTTTATCATTAAACAGCTCAAAAAATTGGATCATTGTAAATTTTACACTTTACAGTCGCTGTGATGTTTGCTCTACTTTGATGCGGTATCACCTCCAGGTAAACTTTTTATTGAGCAAGTGCGATAAACTGCTCTTGTTTGTCTGTTTATCGTGTTTGCTTATGATAAATTCTTCGTCCACCGCTGAAACTAACTTCTCATAAAGTCCTGAATGGAATCAAGTCGAAGTCATTGAACGTTCGCGGACGGACGGGACAGTGACGGACGTGTCCAGTTTTTAATCTTGGATATTTCGCGGCGATCTAGTAATTGGCAGTGATCGGACTATTCAAATAAGGGTGCGTAAATGGCGCCGGCATCGACTGTTACATGCATAAAAACACAAATAATTTCGCGATTATTTGCGAATATCAGCGACTGGACTCACAACGAAACTATTCTGCTGGGCGTGGGAACTGGACACTCGAAAACAGCTGACCTAATTGAATTCGCGAGAATTATTTTGACGAGCTCGAATTTTATGTAAGCATCGATGGAATCAAAGTCCGGGAATGATAACTAGAGAAAATCGGCTGCCAATTAAGCGAATTATGAATAGTCTCGGAATTATTAATGTGATCGTTCTTCTCGGCAATCTTCCGCCTTGGGCTGGAGCAAGACGGGAAAATGATTCGCTGAATATATATTTTATAAATATATATCTTTTTTTTAAATCCGTGCCAGCATTAATCAGCTGAGTGAATAATTTACGCCCAGATTAGATGTGAATTGCTACAATTTTGCTGCTTTAAAATGCACATACAGATCGGATGGCATAAATTGAATTGCAACTGCACTCAACGAGCCTAAAAAACATGTGATCTGGGGGCCGGGTAATGTTAATAACGAGGAATTAAAGAAACTAACAAATCACAAATTAAAAGAAAACAACTGAGAAAAAATTCATCCTCAGACGGATAATTTATTGCATCTGCGAGCTGTTGCAGTTCGCCCGTTCCTCCTGCAGTCGCGAGTAATGAGAGCTCGATAAGAACCCGGCAATTATAAGTCGGATATGCTGAGGGGCGTGCATACATTTGAATCTAGATGCACCCCGACCGGCTAATTTCTATAATATGAGAAAACTTCTCTTAAAAGATATTATAAGCAAATTTAAAAAATCCAAAACCGCTTAAAACGCATACTGGGAATTATTATAGAATAGAAACAAAGTCGAAGTTTACAGGTTAAATAAAGATAGTAATATACTTCTTGTCCGATAATAACATAGCTCAAATCGATTTAATAAATACAAATCTAAGAAAAATCGCTTTACGTTTAAGAAAAAGTAGCCTGAATTGAGTATGAAACAATAAGCCAAAGTTTGCAGGTTAAATAAAAATAGTATGTAAGTTTTTCCAGTAATAAAATGACTTCAATCAATCTAATAAAAGCAAATCTAAGGAAAACCTACATTTACGAAAAACTAATCTAAATTTGAGTATGAAACTACAAGGGACATTTTTTAGAATATTGAAATATTTATAACCCGAAATGCTGGAAAAATTAATGAAGTTTTATGAACAAATATAGGATCTAAGATTTCCTGCGGCTAATCTTTAAGGCGTGCTTCGCAAAAATGATTTAACTCATATTTCTTATTTATACAATTAAATCAATTAAATTTTCAGGCAAAATACCTAGCGAGAATTACGATTTTGCAATTTGTCCGTTCAGAAAAATACCTACCAATCAGTATGGGCGTAGTTTTCAAAATTGGTATTATCATGTATCCAAAAATTTAAAGAAAAGTATCGCCCATAGTAAAAGTTGTAAGTGGATACTGCGAAATCTGCTAATAGGCTTGAAGTTTTAACAAATATCCTTCCTAATTAATTATACATATGTATGTCCTATTCCTATAATGAAAAATGTTAGATATGTACATATGTTAGGACTTTGCAAAAGAATGCCAAGTTTGAATTTTATTACATATTCGTCCTTGATAAAATGTTAAGCCATTTTTGCAAATCAATTACAAGTTTTATACAAATATGTTATTATATTTTGCTACAAATTGGAGAAAAGCAAATAGATTTAATTTTAAGTGAGTTTCTCTACCATTTATAACCTCTTTACAGTGGACGACAAAACTGTTTCGTTTCAAGTTCGATCGCTGCTCCCTAATTTTTATTTCTTCATTATCGGAACGGGTAGCCAGCCGGCGATTAATTGGCTCCAGCTCGTGATCTACGCCGCTCCCACCCACCTGAGCTGTCAGAAAGTGAGGCGCGCAGCCGATAAAGACTTAATTACTGTCCAATTCCGCGGACGGTGGCCTGTTTTCACCCACTCGACATTTGGCCATTGGTCAGTGGCGCGGTCATGATTCGGTTTTGGTAGGAATTCATTGAGCTGCATCCGCGACTTGCGCGTCTCCAGCATCCAGGTGGATTGATGGATTCGACCGGGCGACTGAGGTGGGTCCGCGCGGAGGAGCCACCACCAAAAAACTTAATCTATTTTTAATTATATTTCGAGGGCTAGAGCGCGGGGCATTAGAGGCTAGGATCGACAATTTTCGTTTTCCTCTTCGATTTTTTCCCCTCGGCTATGGACCCGTGGAGGCGCGGATGGACCTCCGCTCAATTTTAGATTTTTGGGGCACAGCTCATTTTTACCTCTATGAATTTTATGAATTAGAATTCCATCATCGGACTGCGGCGCAATCAATCACGGCGGCGAGTATTTAAATTTCATTGAAATAATTTCCACTCTTGTGGACACGGCTATGTTTCAAATTTGTAATTTCGAATCTCCGAAAAATGTACTAATTGGTGGCTTCGGCGTCCGGTATAATTGTTAAATTATTTATAATGGCCGAGGCTCGCCTTGGTTGCGGTACAGTCGCGACGCATGTAATTACTAACGCAACTTATTCGAAAGGGCATTAATCTTGGAAGGTTTGGATTTCATTGTTTCGCAAACAACGATTTAGTTTTGAACTTTCCATTCATCTTTCATGTTCATTAAATGAATCGAGCATCTCTGTTTTATGTAGCATTAAATTACAATATATACAAGTCCAGTAAAAATAAGCATCACACATTTTCAGTGAAGCTAATTAAAAGTTATAATCGATCAGTGCAAAAAAGTTATCCGAAGTCAAAATTTGAAAAACGAATACCTCTTAAATGGTTGGTCTTAAGGTAAAAATATTGGAATATTGAAATATGAAATTTCCGCAAAAAAAACCTGAGTTTGAATTTTAAACTAATTTCGTACGCATTAGGGTTTATGTTTTATTAAAACCAATTTTGATTTTCTCTTATTATAATTGTACTGACATTTTATTCATTAGGATAATAATGAAACTCGCGTAAAAATGTTCATTTAGTTTTGAAAAAATTGGACAAATAATATTTTTCAAACGCTTCCGGAAAAACCCTTAAACTAAATTTAGAGGTAAGAATAATTTGTTTGTATTATTGTATATTAATAAATATTATATAATTATATTTCTTATATCTCTTTCACTACTGAGCGGTTAAATGCACAACCTACATCAAATTTAAATTTTATTCGGACCTACTATGCTTCAGTTCTAAAGCCGTAATATAAACACATACTAAATCGTTTTCCTAACAATTTCACTAAAACTGCATTGTTCTAATGTTATTTTAATTTTATTTCCTTTTTGTGAGATGTTCCTTTAATCTCCGCACTAATTTGTAAATAAAAGTCATAAGGTAAATACTTACTTTAGGTAAATTAAATGATATTTAAAATTAATATTAATTTAAATAATTGAACAAAACTCCGTTGTTATATGCATTTCATTTCGTTTTCCGTCAATAATATGAGAATCCCTTGTGTTTTTATAATTTTTTTTATTTTGTTATATTGATACTTCACAAAATATTTCATGATATTGATCTTGCAAAATATACAATAATATTTGGTTTAGTAGGATTCTTCAATTAAGCATATTATTTACAGAAAATGCAATGCTTAAAACAACGCAACCTTTGAAGTTATTCAATTGAAAATGCGTGAATTTTTATATCGTTTTGAGGGATGTCAAATAAATTTCAAAATTCGGAGATTTAAATTTATTTATTTTTGCCATTGCTTAAAACATGCCACCGACACAAAATGGTGGATGAAGAGGATATTACTTCCCAGAATATTGAAGATGAAGACATTATCGACGAGTACCGCGTTAAATTGGATAGAATTATGATGTACAAAACAATGGCAGCCGGAGCGTTGGCCGCATCCCTAGCCAAAATTGCTGCTCAGCCGTTCGAAGTGGTGAAAATCCGACTTCAACTTCAAGTAGAGCCGATCAAGGGTGGTTTGGGATCCATCTCCAAGTATCATTCAGTTCTGCATGCAATGAGGACGATCTACCGCGAAGAAGGAATCAAAGCCTTTTGGAGGGGTTGGTTGCCCGCTCAGGGTATCAGTCTCATTTACGGTGGAGTGCAGTTTTCAATTTTTGAACAATTATTTGATCTTACCAAAGAAACCGCGTTTCACCAATCTTATCCGAATTTAAATTTGTTCCTGTGCGGAGCATTAGCAGGATCCGCCTCAACTTGCGTTTCTCAACCCATTGATCTTACAAAAACGAGGATAATTGCCGAGGATAAGAAGAATTATAAAACCTTCGTCCATGCGATTGTCGGAACCGCGAGGGAGGAGGGTTTCACCGCCCTCTACCAAGGTCTCGTCCCAGCCCTCATTGAAGTTTTCCCTCTTGCCGGCCTCAATTTCATGTTTTATCGCTTTTTCTCCAAGAAATTCATGACTTTCTTTAAGGTTGAAGAAAGACATCAACTCCCAGTTTGGAGCCTTCTCGTTACTGGAGGAGTTTCAGCAGTGTTGGCGAAAACTACGACATACCCTCTGGACTTGGCCCGGAAAAGGTCTCATGTTCAGGGGTTTCAAAAAAAGAGAGAAGGTTTTGGAAAAAGTTCTGTTTGTAAACAACTTTATTCATGTCTTTTAAATGTCGTAAAGAATGAGTCTTTCTTTGGACTCTATAAAGGACTTGTTCCCACACTTATGAAGAGTGCTGTTACAAGTGCTGTAATGTTTCCAACATACGACATGCTCAGATATTTATTTACAAATTTTTTATAAAAGCAACAATAGAAAATTATATATTTATAAAGAAAATAATCGCACTTATTTTATTATCATCGAAATTTTTACTATAATTTGTAATCATAGTGGAACTGAATTTTGATAGTGGTATTGAATTAATAAGGAACTGGAGGCTTTTAAATTTCAAGCTTCTGTTAAAGATTTTCAGATGTTTTAAGTACGTGCTTTCCTACTGTAATTTATTTAATTTAAACACACATTTTGTGCTTGATCGCAAGAAAAGTGGTTCTCATCTCTTCTGCACCTATTAAGCATTTAACACCACGAGTCGCGGATGCTGTGCGTCTTTGAAAGAGCCGCTGTAGCACGCTAGCGAGCCCGCCGAGGAATTGTCCTCTATTTGTATATATGGGAATTTCTCGAGGCTAATGATTTGGTCCTGTGCACAGCAGTCACATCTCGGACCGATCCTGTGAATTAACTATGGAAGCGGTCATAAATTGTCGCGAATAAGGTAAACACCGCGTAGACAAGAAGTTTCAATCTTTTATAATAAATGATCCTCAGTTAGTTGCCGTTCCGTTTTCCAGCCTCATCCTCCTGTAATATGATCGACAGTGAAAAAAGTCTCATTCGAGTCGAGGAATCTGAATCTCAAGACTTGATTTGACTTTGAAGAGTTTTTTCCGAGACGTCATCGAAACTTCTTAAGGTGCCGTGCTCTTTGATCGCCAGCCGACCTGAATATGATCAGCCGCGCAGAGGCCGGCCCTTTGGGCTTTTGTTCTAGAGGCGATCGCGTCCTCGGCGACCAGCGGCGGTCTTACTCCAGCCGGCGGAATCACTCGATTGCGGGTCATTTCTTATTGAGAAGACAAAAGAGAAATATGTAAAACATGTTTGTAAGAAGTCGCGCTATCCTCCAATTGCCCGCTGACATGTCGATCTCCTTCGCATTTAATGGTATCGATTTTTCGCGCCGCTTTCGCGGGCCCTCTTCCCGGTCTCCCGGAGGATCGGCGGGATGCGGCGGGATGCGGCGCGGCAAACGAAAGTAGGGAACAATTCCAGCCAACGAATTAAGCAAATTATATTCAAATTGGCCGAGTAAACAAGCAAAAATTTGAATAATAAATCACAATTCAGGGTCTTAACGAGAATTCCGCGGGCATGTCGTGCGGTAGCTGAAGACTGCCACTCCAGCTGGCGTCATGCTCTTAATTTGCAAATTTTTAATTAGAGCCCCCTTGGGCGATCACTCGTCAACATCACGAGTTGCGAATAGAATCTAAGAAGGCTTAGTGCGCGGCGCTGGTCGCCCAAGGGCAGTCCCCCGTGATGGACGGCGGGCCCCGGCTTGACCACCAGCACCCAGCACTCCAGGGATCACGCCATCTGCCCGCAGTCGGACCCTCGCAATGCAAATTTTATTGTCTTTTAATGAATGTCGAAAAGTGACGGAGCTGTCTCCTTCCTTAACCTGCAATTTATCATAAAATTAAGCGGAAGGGTGTCGATCGGCCAAGAAAAACGGCCCCAGCAGACGCTACATAATAAATTAACATTTATTAAGTTCAATTTGTTTATTTTAAAAGATCTATGTTTAGGTAACTGAATTTGCGAGTAGGTAGCTTTCAACTAACGTCCAAAGTTGACCCTCTTTTTGAATTGAGAAATTATCTTTTTGAAATTTTTCGCTGTAATTTGTATAATTTAAGTAAAAAATTTGCATTTATTAGACACTCCGTGTCATACTTATAACTCATCAAATAATTCTAAAATAAGTCCGTTTGAAAATATTAATATTATGAATTGAATTGTTGAGGATTAATGATTTTGAAGTAGAAATTTAAAAAAATATCAGTTTTTGATATCAGTTTTCAGACATAAGCACAGATTTTCTTTCACAATTATTACCTAGACAAAGATTTTAATGAAATAAAACTTTTATTGCACGAAATTTCCAAATTTGTTAAGTCAAATATTACTTTTGCAAAATTCTACCAATTTTCAAAATGCGATCGAATTCACTCTGTTGCGATTTTCAGTATCAATACATATTTATATCTAAAAGTGCAATCAATTAATCATAAATAAAATGTTTTATGAAATCCTAAATTTTTTTGATTTGAATTCAAAATAAATATTCTAAAAAAACCACAAAATACGAAAAGAACTCACAGTTATTTAGCAATTTATTGATTAAGGATTTCATTTAGTTTAATTAAATATCTGTAAAAAAATATATTTCTATTTTAAAATATTATAAGGGTAATTTGGTTATTAATTAAATTTACATATGTTTTTTGCTGTTGTATAAATTTAAAAGAGGTCAATTTTTTTCAAAAAACATATATTTTTAATTTCTTTTCGATAGGATGCCCTAGAAAATTTTAAATTAGCTACTGCAGAAGGCAGCGTTCTTGAGCCAGTACTTTCTAATCGGCGGAATGTTTGCTTTCAAATTTCAATTAAACTAATTCTCCCAGATTTGAGATTTTTCGAATCGAAAATTAGCTTCGAAAGGTGATCGCAGCTACCGGGCTCCCTCGATCCTCAAGCAGCCTCTCCAAGCAGTTGGCAAGTTGCATTCAAGCAAGTCAACAATTAAATTTTAAAATCATTCCGCCGAAATTTCGTGACCCGTAACAGTTTCTGAGCCGATCGTAATTTTCGAGTGCGCATTGCGATGACTTGCGCTAAAAATTGTCTTTTTCCCGGCCGCCACTTTTGCGAATCATCGTCTTTTGATGCTCAGTCATACGATCTTTGCGCGCGTCCGTCCCTTCCCCCGGGAATTTCGTGATTAATGCCGATCTTCCTGTAAATTCCTTTAATTATACTTGCCAGCATCACTTTATTTAACCCTCCCCGACCCGGGATCATTTCAATTCATGTTTGGGCCTCGACGGCGGGTTCATTGGTGCATGTAAATAAGATTCAGTCGCCCTGCCATTGCGAAGCAAACAAATCGCCCATTGATTTATAGTGGCCATTTGCAACTATCAATTAGCCCCAATGACAACATGAAATATGATCAAAGGCTGATCTGAAATTCGAGACCGTGTTATTAGGGTTGCGACTGGAAATTGCTCGGACGCGAGTAAATCATATGCGTGCACTGTTCCTTTCCTTTACTTTTTCAGTTTTTCACTTTTTCACTTTTTCAGTTTTTCAGCTTTTCAGCTTTTAGGCCTACAAGCTCCGATCTCTGCGCAGCCGCGCTCCGCTGAATTATTACTTGTACTTACGGCAGGAAAATTAATCGTTTAGAAACAATCGCATCGAGGAAATCTTCTTCCTTAACTATTTTTTTGGTAGATTTCAGAAATATCCCGGCTAATTTCGTATTTGGAAAAAATTGTTCAAAACCAATGAAGAGGTACATATACGGATACGAACATTAACTTTTATAAAATTTATTAATTTTTCTTAAACAGTATCAATCAGACTTGGCCTGTACATTCACAAGATTAATTTCTAAATCATGTATTAAAATGCTAAGGATTTATTCCTTCTCTAAAAAAAGATTTTTCTACACACTATAGGTTGCACATTTCTTAACTGATTTTAATAAAACCTTTCTTATGGATTTCTCCGAATTAAGTTATTAAAAAATTTCTCCACCTACTTGACTCAGGATCTATTTTTGAATTCATTACATACACATACTAAGATTTCGACTTATTGAATGTAAATACATTGAATAACAATAAAAAGAGTAATCGTGTCCACAAGAATCGTTACAGAAAAAAGAGTATAAGCAGTCATCTCTTTGATGAATTCTTTCCATTTTCCAATTTTTTGGGGTCATAAATAAATTCCTTTACTACAATAAAATGTTGGATAAAAATTAGTTTATATTCTATACTGAATTCTAATATTTTCTGTTTTAAGTTCTAAAAGGTGAGACAAGTAAAACGTCAGTTACTAGACTAACTAATGTTGTATTTCCGGAAAATATGTCCAAGGTTACTAAATAAAAAATTTAATTTTTTACGATAGATTCGAATATAACTAAAAACAATGACGAATTATAAGCTTTCAGAAGCAAGAGTGTATTGTTACCTTTTAAAAGTACAGATTTATGATTCACGATTTCATTTTAGACACAATTATAATGTTTGCTTTAAAAGAGGTATGATCGAATGAATCATTAAATCTGAAATTTTTACATCCTGAAAACCACTCAAAAGTGATTACTCTATACACTCAATAAATCTTGAATTAAGTTTGATTATTTAAATGCATTCAAATATTTTAACAACAAGTCCTATAATAAAACTCAATGATAGTTCATTCTAATAGTATTTAATTAATTTATTATTTAAGGTAATTTGGTTTACCCAGAGAAACCATATTTTAAAGTCAATAGATAATAGCAGCTTCAAACCAAAGCGAAATAAGTAAAAAACGTAAATAATCAGCATGAAAAGTATTTCGATTTAACGATGATTTAGCTTCTTGATTTTGAATTAAAAATGTGTTTCATGAATTATTTTGATATACCCACTTATTTCAAGATTAATTAATAACAAAAATGATTTCAACCGAATACATTAGGTTTGTAATTTCCCTAATTTTAATTATGAATGATTTTAATATACCACACTCTAACAAAGAGTTTTAACTTTGAATCGGGACTCTTAATTTAAAAAGCTGAGTTTATTAAATTTTAAAACGCGATTTTCTCTGAGTGATGACTTAACACCTTGCGTATTTTAGAGGCATTTTCAGTTTTGCATCGGCGTCATCGGTCTCACGCAACAACCCATTGTCTTGGAGTTGCGTTACTGCCCCACAAACTCCTTTCGAATGCCAGTTGCACTTGGCAGTGAAATAACTTTCGTAAATGCTCGGATGCTCCCCTAATGAATCAAACAATTAGCGCGACGCTCACACACACCTCCACCTTGGCGGCGACGCCGGCCGCCAGATGGCAGAGCGCCGGCGAACATTAAGGCAATTAATTGAAATTTATCTCGGAAGGTCGGAGCCTTTTGAGGGATGCGCCGGCTCCGCGGAGCGCGCAGAAATTGCACCAAATGGCGGTCGCGGGGCACGCCGGCACCACCCCCGCCCCGCGATTGCGCCGCTAAGTGGCTCCCCCGCAATTATGCAATTGCACTTTTAGTGGATGCACTCACTGAATCATTTTCGCGATGCAGCCGGCCATAGAGAGCATGAAATTTTGCGCATCGCATGGCGACATTTTGCGCGCACGATCAAAACAGTCGCGGAATTAAATAAGGAAAAAGGCCGCGGCTGCGCCGACGGTTTGATTCAAGTGATAAATTAGAGCCGAAGCGCTTTTTGCATGCATGCATAAGATGCATTTAATTTTCGAAATCCTCTGAATTAATTTCAATTTTGCATGTCTTCAGTGGGCCGGCTCCAGCAGCGCCGTCACACTTGTCAGGCGGCTGACGATTGAGAGATTAAGCGCGATAGATAGCGCGATCCGGCGCGAACGCGGCCGCGGAAGATGCTGGCGGTGGATGCACTTAGCGGCGATCAAACCGCGAATCGTTCGAATTTATTCATCTCGCTGTTGAATATTTCATCCGCGAATTTTCACCTTGGTGCCTCGCCTAAGGGAGCTATTCCGCGAATCGGCCGTATTCGGAAATCTTGAGGAATGCCGCATTTTTAAGCGATCTACTGACTAATTCTGACTAACTTGGGGCCGCGGAAAAACCGTTAAATCTAAGTACTTTAATTGTAATTGCAAATCAGGGCGATTGACTCATTTTTAATGGCTGCCAACACGGACTTAATTCTAAAGCCGACTCACGCAATCCGATTTTAATGACTTTTCTTTCAGTCGCTTTAAATCACAAAGTCGTTGATAATTTTTCTATTTAATCCACCTCAAATCGATAAAAAGTTATTTGATGCAATCATTTTAAATTTAGACAACATTTTGGTGAATATGTCTGCTATTATATCATTAAACTTTATCAAAACTTCATTTTTTAGGTTTTAGGAATATTCACTTACAAAGAGAAAATTCAAAATAAGCAACCTAGCAATCATTGTATCAAGAACTTACATTTCTAAATTTGAATAGCATTTTTAAAAGAAATTCGAAAACGTTCAAATATAAGTATTAAACAAATAATGCGCAAGCATAAAATGTTTTACCTTTATTTTTGAAAAATAGTTTTTCATTTCATTTTGTCTAAATTACGCAAAATTTCCTAGGCCATAAAATTGAAGCTATTAAAAAGAAAATTTTGAATTTTTAAAGTACATATGTAGGTATATCTATCGAAAACAGTTATCAATCTGTTAATCAATTTTAGTTCATATTTTAACAGTTGTTGTCATACATATTTACAGCAAGCTGAACCAACAGACTGTTAACCAAATTATTTATTAATAAGAAGTAGTAGAGTCATGTGACGCACTTACAGACATTTATGAAAACATATACGTAGTTTTCTATTTAAAGTCCCAATCAATGCGAGCGTACAACATTTGTTTGATCTTCCTTAAATATCATAGTATAATAATATAAAAATAGTAAATTGTTGACTCACCGACTTAACGCTGTTTCCATTAAGTAAATGATCGTCTATGGGCGTATTAAAGTTATTTCTCAACTCGATATATATTTTTATAAGCCAATTACACTTGAAATAATATGAAATTTTGTATTCACTTCTTGGTTTAAACAAAAAACAAAAATAAATTCGTAATGTTTGCAATAAAGATTATCTCTAAGTCGCTTTTAGTAGTTGTACTAGTTATTACTTTGATCAAAACCTCGAATTGATGGCCCATGTATTTATCACCTTGATTTTAGTTCAATTATCGCGTTTTCGTAAAATTTTAACGTTACTTAAGTACGTGTTCACAATTTTGAAGCTCTTACTCAACTAGTCGAAATTTGAGTCGTAAGTTTTGAAATAAATAGGTCTGTAAAAAGTAATAAAATAAAACCTTTGTGCAACTTACCCTTTTCTATTTAATTCGCCATCGGAAGTCTGAAAACACTCAAAACTGTAGGAAATGGAAGTCAGTCAGAGGTCGTAAAAAGTGAAAGTAGTTAGATGCGTTTTCATCATTAATTTATTCATTACAGTATTTATCACAGTATTATTCTTCATTATACAAAAACAAGTGATGAGGACACAAGAACAATCTCCGGCTCAATTACGAAGACGGCCGCGGGCGGCGGGGGCGGCACCGCGGGCCGGGAAAGAATTAAATTAATAACGCTACAACATTCAGTTCACTTATAATGATAATTACATAATTTTACAAATCAAACGGAATTGGCTAGGGGGTGGCAAGACGCCGCGCTACCGGGTCCCGGGTGGCGAAGCCCGTCGAGGGGGCAGTTCTAAACTAAATTTCGAATCTCCTTAAAGTTAAAGAACGCGAGAACTGAAGTAAAATCGAACTGGACCGCGTTTGGTGCGCTCCGGCCGAGGGGCGCGGGGGCGGTGCTTGACGCGCTCTAATTACCTGAATGGAACGGGGAATGGGAGAAGTCATGGGGCAGCGGTGGGAGAAGACATCTCGCGGCAGAACCTGCGCTGCATTTATCTGTTTTGATTTTTGATTTTCGATTTTCGATTTTTTATTCGTTATTTTATTTTCATTCAGCCAGGTGAGGCGCGGGATCGCGACTGGTGGCGCTCCGTGGGGCGGGCGCGGAGGCCTAGCGCAGCAGCATGAACGGTGACTCACTGCCGCCGTTGGCCCCCGTGGGGCTGTCCAGGGCCGGGTTGATGCGCTTCTCCTTCTGCCGCCGGTTGCAGAACCAGACGCGGACCACCTCCTTCTCCATGCAGAGCCGGTCCGCGAGCTGCGAGATCTCCTCGCTGGTCGGCTTCGGGTTGACCGTGAAGGCCTTCTCCAGGGCCCCGCGCACCGAGGTCTCAATCGAGGTCCGCTTTTTCCGCCGGCGGCCCATCATCTCGGGCGTCGTGACCGTCGTCTGGAGCACCGCCGGATCGTAGACCCTGTAAGAAGGCACAAGATGTTCATTGAGATCTGTTCCAGACCCCACACTGTTCCAAATCGCCAGAAAGCTGGCCAAAAGTAAACAAAAATTGAAGTCAAAGAACGAATCGTTTTACTAGAATATAAACAAGATGTTCTAAGAACGCGAAAACACCAAAATATCTCTTTTAGATTGCACTTTTCAAAATTGTTTTAAGACAAAACTAAAGAGACCTTAAATTTAGCTTCGAACCTTAAACACGAAGAACACTTCTAGATTAACTTTAATTTTTAACCACCTTCTAGTAAATGGTGTACTTTAAAATTTTACTTCACGATTTTGTCCACTATCCATTTAATTCGAAAAGGCACGAATAGAAATAATTTTTATTATAAATGCAAAATTAATTTCTCGCGGATACAAAGAAAGCTTACTAAATTGTTTAGAACGCATATGCAAACAAATCTTGCTCTCGATACTAAATTATATTTTTCAAACTTGAGATCATTAAAACCATTCTGAGGTTTAAAAGTAAGGCTAATTGGTGAGTTTTTAATTGTTCTTTAAAATTTTAGATCCTCGAAAAATATTTCTAAGATAAAAATACTAGAAACCACTAAAATAAAAATTCAATATGTGATTTACGAAGAGAGTGCATCAAATTGCCATGATTTTTTATGACCCAAAACTTTTAAAATAAAACAAAATTTTGATATAATAATTTACTATCTACTATTAATATTTTAGTAATTGTTTAAACAAAAATTGTGTGAAAATATTTTTCGATCGGCGTTACTTAAAATTTGAAAATTATTTAAACTCTATGCTTTTTGGTAGTTGTGGTAGTTGCAGTCTGGATAAAAATTATTCTTCAATTTTTATATGTTGCGGTGTTAGGAAATATTTGTTAGATTAATTTTACGAAGTGTGTGAAGCAATAGTAGAATCGAAAATTTTGATATTAAGATATAATAATATAGTAATACACGGTTCGATAGACGCCCATGTACCAATTTTTGTGAAATAATAGAGTTTTGAAATTTTCCTAGACAGTGTCAAGGATATCACGTCGAATTTTGGCTAGCATTTCAGCGATTTTGAATACTAAGGTCCAAGGGGTGAACTTACCCTCCGGTGCTTGATATGGTGCGGTCGGCGTCCTCCAGCCACTTCTGCAGGAGCGGCTTCAGCTTGCACATGTTCTTAAAACTAAGGTTGAGAGCCTCGAAGCGTGATATGGTCGTCTGGGAGAAGTCGTTCCCGTAGAGCTTCCCCATGGCCAGGCCGACGTCGCCCTGGGTGAACCCGAGCTTGATCCGGCGCTGCTTGAACGTCTTCGCGAACTGCTCGAGCTCCTCCAGGTCGGTGGTCTCCTCGGGGGAGGGCTCCCCGGACCGCGGCGGGACCATGAGCTTTGGCATTTGCGGGGTCTGGGGCCCCGACCCGGGGGTGTTCGGCGTCAGGATGCCGCCCACATTCAAACTGCCACTGTTCGGGGGCGTCTTCTGACTGCTCCCCGTGAACGAGATCGGCGTGCTCTGGTGGCAGGGGCTGCTCGCCGGGCTCTGCATGGGGCTGTGCTGCCCCACCACGGGGGTGGACGTCAGCTGGCTCTTGATCTGCTGCTGTTTCTGGAGCGCCTGGAGCTGCTGGGCCGCCTGCGTCAGCGCCTGGACCTGGTTCTGCAGGAGGAACTGCGCGGTCGCGACTTGCGCCGTGACTGTCGGGTCGTCCTTCGGGATCCCCATCGAGCCTCCGCGGATCAGCTCGATGTAGTTCTGGAACTGTTGCTGTAAGGTCACTTGTTGCGCCTGCAGCGCCTGCTGGAAGGTCTGGAAATCCTGCGGCGTCAGGTTGGTCAGGCCGCCCAGACACGAGAGCGGGTTCTGCATGAGCAGTGGCCCCAAAGCGTTCGGGATCATCCCTGGGGTGAGACCCGCCATCGCGATCTGGGGAGCTGCGCTGGGCTCCCGGGGAGGCGAAGGGGTGCTCCGGGCTGCCTCATTTGTCTAGTGGGATAATTGTCGCAGGTAAGGACGAACTCTCCTAAAAACAAATAGGGATTTGGGACTTACCAAATTTAAAGCAGTCGAATTATCTGGTGGACCTTCAGGGCTCCGCGATTCCGACCTTTCACTATGATTCCCAGTACTGTCCACTTCATCTGAAACTAAGGAGAAATAAATTTATTACAAACAAATTGTTTATGTTCCACACTTTTAACAGATTAGAATTACAAAATCTAAGAATAAACTTTGTAATTTGCAGATATCGACTTTATGTAGAAATTAATTGCTACAAATGGACTCTTTTGTAATTTAAATAAAACAAAATACTTTTGAAGTTAGTCCAATTTTTGAAACTAACGTAATCCACAAATACAATTAGTACATCAAATTTAATAAAGCATTTCATTGTTTTATTATCTATAAACTATTTTTAATAAATTCTGCAAGAGATCAGTTAAAATTAGAATCATCAAGAACATTTCTGACACCTACTCATTTTTATTTATACGTAATATTACTAATTTGATATTATTCTTGAAATTATTTTAATCGAAAGTTACGAGCTGTTTGAGTGGAAACAAATATAATTTAATATTCTAAATAGTGCGTAATTTTTTGAAAATAACATAGAATCTATATATCTACGTGGTTAAATATAATTCTTGAAAATTTACAGATTTCAAGACATTTTTTAACTAAACGGTAATATATTATTAATATTAGTTTTCGCCTATGTATTTCAAAGACTTATTGCTAGTCAGTTGTTGCAATAAAAATGATTCAAAGTGTGCATCTCACAATATAAAGAATATTAAGAAGCGATCTAAACATCAAAAATTGTTTTTTTCCCTGTCTTTATTCTGGCAATTTTACGCAAAATAACACCAATTTGAATAGAACCCTTTTTCGTATCCTTTTTCTCTAACTTTCTCAATCGAATGTATGCAAAAATTCAACCGGACGCTGACCACTTTATATGCAAAAGGGAAATGGGAATATGAAATTTTCATGTTGAGTCCGAAAAGGGCAGAAATTCAGTTAAAAATTCGCACATGTGGTCAGTTGGGTTGTACCTGTTTGATATGCAGATCACAGTAAATTTCCATTTTATGCTCCTGTGAACTCGAAATGAACTCCTTCACGAGGATATGGGGAGATTGGGCAAGGAGGGTTGCTCCATTTATGCAAAGGAGTCCGGTCTCCTCATAGTTGGACATTATTCATAAAAATGGTGAGCAAAGCAATTTTATAGCTCAGCAAACCTTAAAAAACGAAGATCCCTCTGTTCTCCCCGACAAGGTGAGTAAATTCGAACCGAAACCCTTTGATATGGAAAACTGCCCCAAAAGCGGCGCGCCGATGGCCCTCGACTTAAAAGGCTTTAAGTGGGATTTCGTGTTTGTCCAGGGCAAGGTGTTTGTTCGGCGGTGCACGGCACGAAAGGACTCCTCGTCCTGGGAAACCTTCGGATCGCTTTCACTTGCCTGCCTGCTTAACATTTTCGTCTGCATCAATTTCACGGCAGTTTGCCCCGAATCGAGTTCAGTGCACCTCCCGAAGAAATCGACTGCCCCGACTCCGGAAATTCATATTCCACCCTCGTCCATCATATTCAAATTTACCCCGAGCAGCGGCCAATTCTGCATAAATCTCACCCCGGCCAATCCCTGCTTGGACGGGTCCATTCCCGAAAAAAAAAATGTTCATCGAGTACGAGAAGCATGCTAAATTTTTTATATTTACGAGCCCCTGACGACGGTGATCGAGGTGGATTCGGAGGAACCCTTCCTCGGGGGCGCACTCACCCGTTTCGGTGAATATTTGAAAATCACATGAATTTCATATTCATCTCCGGTCAGCATCCGCCATGGACCCGAATCTCTTCTGCATACGTTCGGGAGCAGCTGGAATCACAGCCGGGAAATTGTTCTCCAAACCTTTTCCCAGCTTGCACGGTACGGATAGTCGGAATTGCCGAATCATGCAAATTATATTAGAGATGATGTGGGTGACAGGGCGCAGTCAGATGCTGCTCCCGAATTCGGAACGCTCATCCACCGGGAATCTGGTCAAGGTGCAAATTCAGATGATATAAATCAGAGTGGTCCCGGATTCACGGACTGCTGACTGGCTTACGTGAGATCTGCCGACGATGTGATTTTTTGAAATACGAGTATGTACGTCTGCTGAGAGACGGTCCAGGATTAACCTCTTCAGGTGACAAATCCCGCAGACTGGAATGATAGCTTATCGACGAATTATCGTCAATTGAAAGGTCACCACATCAATGAGAGATAACAAAATTAGTTATTTTTTAAAGTCTTGGCGAGAGTCTCGAAACAAATATGTATTAAAAACTTTATGTAGTTAGTAATACATAAATCTAGTATTTTTAAACACAAAAAATTGTGGGTATTACATGTATAAAAGATGGTACGTAATAAAACCACTACTATCTATTATTATCATAAATGAGAACAAGCTTCTAGCGTAGGTAATTTACTCTTTCAATATCACTGAATTATTTAAGTTAAATAAATAGATAACCCGGGTAATGTCGGGTAGGGGTCAACAAATATTAATAATAAAATATTTCTCGATTGAAATTTCACCATGCAAGTGTTGTGATTTAGTTATCATAGGTACATTTTTTTACTTTTATAATCACAAAAATTTCGAAAAATAATTCTGTCAATTTATAAATAAGTCAACATTTTTTCTTAACAAGTGCACCTTTGATGTTTACGTCTGTACTCATACGTGAATGATTTTACTATATTTACTATATTGCAAAATATTAAAATTCTTAAATATAAGAGTCAGAGGAATTTTCTGAAAGTGAATTTCACAGAATTTAGCTACTGGTTTTAAAACCTTTAACTAATGAATTCAATAGCAAACTCTTACCGTGTGATTATGTGATTAAAACATGACATGGTAAGTTATTTAATTATTTTCTATTCGATATTTTTACTCATACCGAGAACTTCAAAAATATAAAGTTCGTCATATTTGTCATTCTTCCTAGCAATCGAGGCGAAAAAATCCTTATGCTAATTATGGATGACAAAATTTCTTAATTTCAATGATGACTGCTTAAATTTCCCGGCTACTTAAATTCCATTTGGACAATTAACGTAAATCTATACCTCAATAAGACAGTAATTCATAATTCTAGCCGATTTTCTATGGCTTTTTATCTTAAAATTGTGTGCCTCAAAGAGTTGAAGCAAGACGAAAGAAACGTTTTTGTATTGATTCAATGCAAGATACATATATTTATGCATAATTTTATTATAATTAATTGTTATGTGCCCATTTTATTGGCAAAAATCTTGAAGGATGTCTAGTCAGTTTTGTAAAGGTTCGCAAATACATAGTCAAAGGGTGTCAATAGAATCCTATAAAAACTGATAAATGAGAATATTAATAATAACCCTAATTTATCCTGCGAAAGTAACATACTACTCTCCAAAGACCCATTCAATTGCCGCTTTCGTCAATCAAATAAATCACGCGACATCAAATTTGGCGATAAACAGCACATAAACAGCGCCACAATGGTCCGCCTATCCGGGGACCGACGAAATAAATTAACCCGTCAGGAGAAGTGTGCCACTCACGTTTTGATCGGAACGACTCCCTGACGGATCCCTGAACCTTGTTGTTGTTGCGTCACAAGTCCTAATAACCGGGAACCCAGGGACCCCGGCTCTGGAGAGGAAAATGAAATAATCTTAAAATGCTTCTGAAGTGTGCACAGCTCGTGTCACTTGAACGGGAACATCTTTAAGACGTGGGCTCAGCGTGCGAGGCCCAGATGGGATCACCCCGTCCCGAGTGGGGTAAGCAGATGGCCGAATCTTTCGGGACCCGTCCAGGAAAATTTATTTATCTCAGCTGAGGTAGATGCCTCTGGTGACGACTATAAAAAAAATAAATCGCCCAGGGCTCGCTTGCACCCTTCGGTGGCAGAAACCCTTTCGTTCGGGGTGCCCTCTATTATGTCATTTCCAGAGCAGAACCCGTCCTCCGGTTCCTTAAGGAGCAGCCCGAGCGGGAGCTGTATTTTGACAGGTTTTCGACAAAAGTAGTTTATAAAGCCGATGACTTTTATCGGGATACCTCCGTAAGGAGATTTCGTGATTAGAAACGAATTGATTAAGTCCTACTTACCATTTGAGGGAAGGGGCGACGGCGACCTCGAGAGCCGGCTGATATCTGGAAAGATAAAAAGTTGAAGGCTCTTTTAGTTCAATTTTACGACAATTAACGATTTATTGACGGTAAAAGGACTCTTCCCCTGTACTTATATGAATTTTATTAGACTCCTTTATCTTTGCTTTATAGTACAAAAAAAGGATATAAGAAACTTATTAAATATTTGTCGAGGTGGCTATCTATAAAACATACCACAAAAGCTGCAGTTACATAACCAACGAAAAAACTTTTCTTCAAATGAAACTTCTTCATACCAAGCCTACATACATACATACATGTTTCTCATCCTACAGTACTTTTAAACAATCTGTGTCTCGATGGCACCTTGTGGAGAAAGTTTGAAATTAAAAATTCGATAAAATCAACCAACAACTTGGATAATAATTTATCTATTTAGGTGATTCTTTTTCGTTTACGAATATTACTTAACATTGCTCGATTTGCAAAAAATATTTGTACAAAAAAAGCAAATTCAAATTAGTGTTCTGTTAAATGGTCTTGCTCAATCAAATATGTACTTCTTTTATTGAAAATATAATTAGATAATGATAATAGTATTAGTACCATTCTCAGAGAGTCGTCATTAAAAAAGGTGAAATTCTTTAAGAGGCTTCGTTTTATGTTGTGTATTTCGTTTTTAAATTTAAACGATTTGTTTAGTTTTCCAAAATTTAAAACAGTTGTATATTATTCAGGAATGATTTTGTTTCGTGCAACTCGATAATGGTTTAAATCAGATGCATAGTAAAAAGAGACAATAATAATAATAATGTAGTAGTAACCGAGTTCCAAAATTTAGTTTATATTTAAGTAAATCATAGAAAATGTTTGAAACTACAAAGTAAATATCCTTACAATTTCCTCAATGCTAAATATTACTAAAACCTCAAAGTACTACTACTACTACTAGTTTTCATGGCAACCCCTTAATATTTTGTAGATTTTTGATATCCATGGATTTATTTATATTTTTGCTATAAGCGAGGTATTGCCTGCAGTTTTGGCAAATAACGAATTTTCGTAAATGGCGCTAAATTGTTGCTTGCGTGCTCGACATAATTCGGCCATGAAATATGCACATCTGCCCTCGTCTCCACGAAGGAGCGGCGAAGGATCCGAAGATGCGCTCCTGCACCCGCCGCTGGCCGTCTGGGAAATTCATTAGTGAAGTGAGACAACTGGCCCCTGGCCGGCGGCGGAGCACCTGGTCCAGCTCTCGCCTCCGACTGTCCGGCCGCAGGATGCCCTGTCAAAACCGAATTTATGGCGGACATTATCTCGTGGGTGCAGTCCAAACAGACGAACTAAAAATAGTCCTGATGACCGGAGGGCAGCACCGTCGCTCGGCGGCTAATCACACTATCCCGGACCACGAGAGGAGACAACTTTTGGGTGCGTGTCCGGGCGCGGGGCACTTTCCCGGGGGTGGATGTGCCATGAATATGCATGTGATTCCTGAAGGACTCCTGCCTGAGTGTGGGTAGGCCGGATACTCGACCCCGAATCGCCGTGCGGCCGTGTTGGTGCGGCCAGTCTTGGTCAAATCGATACAATTTCGGCCAATTCAGGGGTCGATAGATTTGCAAGAATCGCGACGTGTGCTAAACCACTGGCTACCCCCCGGGGCGATTCGGGATTATCGGCGAGATATGACGTTCCTGCACACACAAAGGCAGCCTCAGGGAAAGGGTCCGGGACTCTCTTTGTTTTCCCCGTTCTGCCATTGTTGATCGTCCTCCTCGTTGGGCAGGAGCAGATCCGAAATGCGTGCGTGGGTGATGCCAATTTAGGACGAAGGGAAACTACGGGAACAGATGCAAATTTTCGATATTGTCCGATTTAATTAATGGAACTAGCTATTCGAGCAAAACGAAAAATTCTAAATGGCTTTCAAACTGAAAATGGACTTCGGAAAGATTCATTGTCGAAAAGGACTAATATCCTTTGAAAATTATCTTCGTTTTTTTAAAATGGGTTTTCAATTCAGTTAGTCACTATTAAACCTACAATATCTAGACAGCATTTCTCCACCCCAAGATTACATCAAATTGTCTGATAGTCAGGTTTCTTTCAAATTACAATATATGTAAAAACAACAACATATAATACATATGTGTTTCTGGTTAATTCCTCCCTATTTTTAGTTTTTCTCTAATATTTAACGATTAAGCATACATACTTTAGATACGGTGGATTAAGATATGAAATCCTAAATTTTTCTAAGGCCAAAGAGATCAGAACTCCAAATAGTTGCAATCAATATTTTAGCAAATAAACTACATAATTTGTTATTGTAAGTAGTTGAACATTTATTTCTTTATTTAAAACATGTTAAAATAATATGCTTTTGGTATAAAAAGCATGTACCTATATTTTTGCAAACTAGAGAAAATCTATCTTAATGTAAACCTTAATAAACCTTGTTCCGATTAATGCTTATTTACGAAACGAACCTATACTATCGCAGATAAAAATGCTGAATTTGATTAATTCGGTATACTTAAAGATAGAAATATGGAGGAAATAAAGTGAAATAATCAACCAATTTTCATGTTACATTTAATTAATATAAGGCTATATAAATTAATAGTTATGCAAGCATTTAAAAATAACAGTTGTATAGGAATTTAAATAAAATGCTAGAATATTCGCAGACAATTAGTAAAGCAGTTATTAAATAATGATTCAGACATCTCTGTGTTATGTGACAAATTTAATAATAGAAGGATTAAACTCTCAATTTCGGCTTTTAAATTTGGATTACTTCATTTCTACAGGTGAAAACAAAAAGGAAGAATAAAATATATACTTTGAACTCTTCTGCATATAACTAACAAAACGTGGACTTTTATTATGCCAATAACTCACTTAAAGTACCTAACTTTTTTGACATACAAACAATGTAACAATAATATTTACACTTTCTTACTTTGCAGCAATATTTGGATAAGATGAAAACTCTGCATACACAAAAATAAAAAGTAAATACTTCAAGCAAAACAATGGTAAAACTCATCTAACATAAGTTTGAAAATAATTTATAATTCAATAAACCATTAATTCAATTATTTATTTCGCACCTTTGCCTAAAAGGTAAATTTTAATTATATACGTTATTTTGCAATTTAACAACAACAAAAAAACATAAAAATAATACAATTTTCAAATACAAGAAACATCTTAAGTTTATTTAATTCTTGAAATTCCTTTAAAATTTGTAATAACATGCTACTTTTTACAAACATCTAAAATTTGTATCGGCGATTGTGTTGATTAGATTATAGGAATAATCTTTGAGAAAATTGTAAGAGAAATTTAGGAAAAACTTTGAACATATCTTCTTTAGGCACAAAAATAACTTTAAATTAAAAATATTGACTCATAAAGATCACTTACTGGAAAACTAGAATATCAAATGCACTAAATTTCCGACACTTCTATTCTAACTACATACATATCTATATTTGAGTTATCAAGACAATAAGAATCGTTTTTAGGACAGCAAACTCAATTTCATCAATGTTTACCAACTGAAAGTTTCGAATTTAAGGGTTAAAATTTCCAAAAAGTACCTACATCTGTTTTGCAAGTGTCCAGTTGGAGGAGTCTTCAACAAATCGCGCTTCAAGGAGTTGTTGTTGTCCTCGCAATTACTGTTCCATCGAATATCAGACATTACCATTTTCACCACTTACAGTCAAAAAGCGAAAGAAACTATTCACTCCGCGATCATTCAAGCACCACGAGTCCTGCGGGCGACAAAACGAACCTTCAACACTAAAAGACACAATTAGGACGAGGGCTAGCTAGCGAACCGCTCGGACATAGTCCTGACCAAAATGCGATAGGATAAAAATTAGATTGCCTGGCAACGTGTCGTATGCAAAGTTATTGTGCAGAGCGGCCAGTGTTAACCCGATCCTGTTTCGATCGAAACTAAAAAACGAGCCGAACAACCGCCAGGACACCTTACGGGATGGCGGTGACTTGAAGTTTTCAAATTATATTCCCTAGATTTTTTTTCTCGTTGTTTCGTGCAAAAGAAAATCTTTTCCATAAAATCTGCCACAATTGCGTTGTGTGTGCACACACGAGCGATGCCGATAAGAAAATCCTGATTCAGGGATGCGGAGCGGCAGAAGACGTTTTCTTTTCCCACAAAAACTGCATTCCACACGAAGACATGAGTCCCACGGACTATGGGTTCACGGTTGTGGTCGTTGGTCCACACTCCCGCCAGGAGAAATTCTCGGATTTTCTGGCTCCCATTTGCAGCCGGGATAAGAGTCCTGCTCGCAGGGGATATGTTCAAAGGTGGGGATGGCTGCAGGGGTATAGGCCTTATATACTCCGTTATGAAGGGTGGGTGTGGCTATTTCCTCAGCCGGGTCCTATCCTGCACAAAGAGCAGGCGACCGATTTTGTGGATTTCATTTTTTTCTTCTTCCTGTGGATTATGATTTACAGCGGGCATACGAAATTTTCTGCACCCGTCAGGATTTCGGGTGAAGTACTCCCCCAAACCCGGATCCCGGCACACTATCGCCTACATACATATTTTGTGACAAAAGTTTTGAAACTTCTTCATCCTTTCTCCTGCAGTGGTTCGTTCCTTTTTTAACCTTCGCACAACGACCACAAGCGCCCGCCGGGTCCAGGACCCGTTGAGGCGTTCTTGGTGCGCGGGTGGAGCAGGAGGACACCACTGAGACAATTATTTTGGCTACGTTCCACTTTATCCTGCCGGAGCAGCGCCCTCTATGTGCGCCCTGAGTGTAATCGAATGGCCGGGGTGATGGTGTGCTGGATGATGGTGTGTACGATGTGATTAATATTAAACAAATGGGAAGGAAAATGTGCGAAAATGAAGGGTTGAATGGCAAATTGTCTTGTCTGTGATTTTTATTTATTTGTATTCATCTGTGTTGTAATTGAAAGAATACACTAATTCGTGGTGGGGCTACCCGGGTCAGAAGAACAACTAAGATTCTGGGGGATGTCTTCAAGGGTACTTACGCTATTTTTCCACTTTGGGTGAAGATAGAACAGCCGACATAAAAGCACCTTAACCTCTATCTGTCGTAAGGTAGTCAGTAGGAAAAGGACTTTTCCGCAACCGAAAGCCATTTAGAAGCTAATTAATTAGGTAATTCATTGAACGCAACATTCATCGAAATATTTCAATTCTACGCTCTTCTGAAACGACCGAAATCAGTTTCTTTGGATACGTGATGCTAAGCGATTATGAATATGAAAATATGTACCCTGTCAAGTACGTCACATATTTGATGAATTGGTTACTCATTGCTCAGTCAGGATCATCAGTATTCAAAACACAATCATCAAAAGCAAACCTTTAATTTCGTTTTGATACATATATTTATGTATGAGTCCTTATGTCATCAAAAATTTTATATGTTTAATACGACATAAAATTTTAAACTTTATTCTTTATTATGAATAACTTTATGTATATTTTTATCGGAAACTCTTTTTTAATTCATTACTAATTCACACATCTGCTTATGTGCATTTTAATTTCCCTAAAAATCGTTAACAGTAGCTCATTTAACCAATCGATTAAAATTCAAATAAGTTCCGAAAGCATAATAAAAAATCCCCTACCTTAAGTTAAAATTTTTATAATTAATTGGTATTGCAGGTGAATCTTGTTAATTTTCCCTACTTCCAAAAAATTTGTTTTTCTTTTTTCCAAAACATGTTTACCATATACAATTTTCCCTTCAAATTACCGTAATAAAAGGACAATAACCGAAAAACTGCATTCACAGTGACCCTAATTTTTCCACGGATCATTGCTGACCACTGCAAAAATGCATTCAGTAAGTAGGGGTCGTGAGAAGCCATGACCACCGCTCAATGAATTTGAATAATTGGATGCGGTAAAAAGCGATCATGAGAGGTATGACAGGTAGGCAGGAGTTCATTATCTGTCTTTTCAAAAAGGATTTTTTTATGAACTTGCTGCATATTTTTAATACGTAATTTGAAGGCTGTAATAAACACCATGAGTAGGTTATCACCCAATCATTTATCAACGGAAATTACTAAAATTACCAATCGAAGTAGTGTCATTAACTTTTTAGCTACGTTATTTAAAGGTAACTTATAGCTACGTACTTACTACACATTTTGAGATTATAAAATAAGTGTGAAATTCATAATTTCAGATCGTACATGCGACATTAGATAGATTATGCTATCTTAAGCTAATTTTTACTCATATGAATTCGTTTTTATAATACGCAAAATTCGAAAGATAACACCTTCCGTGCAAACTGCATTAGATCTTATCACATAAGAATAATAAAATAAGATTTTAAAACGCTGTTAAAAGGGATTATTTGATAAAAAGTGCATCTTTTACAAAATCTAGAAAATGTCTGATATCTAAAAAAGATTTTTATGTAACGGCTTTTTAGCGAAACCCGCTCGTAAACACACTTTATCCCTTTATCTTGCAGCAACAAATCAAAGGATCGGGAACAATTCCTGTCTGATTGCATGAGTAGTCATAAAAAACATTCTAAAATCCCCTTCTTTCCAAAAAATCACTGATTTGGACCAAAAATCAAGGAATTACAAGAAATCGTGAGAAAGTCCGTTAAAAGTGCATTTTGGCGCCTTTAAATAAATCGCAAGAAACCTCATCCCCTAATCAAACCTTTCCCAATTGCCGAAAAAAACTGCATCTCAACGACAACCCCAAAAACATTGCGGTGCTATGTAGGCAATGCATTTTTTTACAATTTCCACGAAAAAATATTTCGTGAAAAAATCGTTAAAAATCTCATCAAAATGCATCCTGAGCTGCATACGGACGAGGGAAATGTGAGTAAACAGGACATACCCGGACAGAAGAGGGATGAAAATCCCTTAAAAAACACACTGCTGCAGGACAGACGAGAGGGTGATATAAATCTTATGCAATTCGGGCCGGGCGCATTGTGTTTAAAGACTTCATCAACTTGAGTTTTACGTTTTACCTGAAAAAAGGATCTTTTTGCGATTTTTATGAACGCACGGGGGCCCGCTGTCCCGTGATTAATGACTTCGTTCTAGCTTATGTCAGTTTTTTACCGGGAGAGATTTCGTTTAGAAAAATTCCGATAATTTTCCGAAGCAGTCAGCAGTTAATTTGTGAGCTGATTTTACTGCTGTCCTTCGAAGGCATTTTTTACAACCGTAACTTCGGAATGATTGTCAAAAGTCAGCCTTTTCATAGGTTAAATAGTTTTATGATTCGGTTTAGCTGCGGTCGGTTCCTGGACATTCATTTTAAAGTTACGCACTTTTTACGCTTTTTTTAAGATGCTGTAAAATATGACATATTTACTGCTATTAGCTACCCTTCTGCAAGTAGCCTTTCACTTACGGAGGTTCGTTAAAAAACCCATTCTACGAAAACAGCACTGCGGGATTGCAAAATATTTACAAAATTCTCAAGGATGCAAATTCGTTGTTTGTGAATAGCAAACCCTGAATATGATTTACTGCCAATTTTTGTTTTTTTTTTTTTTTTTGGGAAACTGGCATAAAACGCAAGATATGTAAAATGCTCTCAGTTAAAGTAAAAACGGAAACGTCCGAACATTTCAGTAAATCATGAAAAAGTATCTAAAATATGTAATGTGCAGTAGATAGAAATTCAAAGATCAGATCAAGAATCCTAAAATGTACATATAAGATCCAGGATTCTAATTTTTTTTAGTAAAAGGAATAAACTTAAAAGTAAACTAAAAAATATTTTCCGCTGTTACATTGGATGTTGTACATTACATGCAATTTAACAAAAATTAAATATTGTGAAATGCGTTTTTAGGTAACAAATTCAACTATTTTACAAATTTCTGTAAGGAAAAATTGAGATAATCTGAAATAATTTCTAACAAATTAGGGTTTGAAGGAAAGAGTGATAAATTTTGCATAAAATAGATATTTTATAATAACTTTATAATGTATACTCTAAACATATTTTGCATTACTGTTACTCTAAACTTTTATAACCAGAGCAGATGTTAGTTTTCTCGAAAAATGCAAGTATTTTATTTGAATTTCCTGTCGTTTTTCGATGCTATTTAATCGTTATCCTTGGAACTTGGCTCAGGCAAATAAGGCTCAAGGCATTCGAGATTGGCGGAGCATCTTAATCAATTCGAGAATGATAATGAACCGCGGTTCGTGTAATTACGACCTGCCACCACCGCGCCCGGTGGTCCTCCATAAATCTCGAAGAAGTGCAGTGCGCCGCTTTTGACCCACAAAGCGGGAAGAATCGGTCCATGCGCGGCAGCATCCGCGTGCAGTATGCTGAAGATGCATCTTCCCGTACGTTTCTCGGGAAAGCCTTTTGCATCCCGGATCCCGAGCAGAACAGGGAGGAGTTCGGGGGGTCGTGACATTCGAGTTTATTTTCTGATTTAGGAAAATTTATTGATCGCCTCCAAAGTTGACGATGCGGCGCACTCCGGCGAGTGCAGCTCATATCGCATGCACGGCCATCCTCGCGTCGTCCACTCCTCCTTCAGGACTCCGGAGGTCGGCGAATGCAAGGGAAGTTTCTCCCGATCCCGACGACGTCACAACCGGAGCCGGGACGCTGGACTGGAAGCCCACTCCGGGATGAAATTGGGGGAGGCGGATTTAATTAAGCCGAGTTGCAGAAGACGTTCTCGTTTTGGATTTCAATTAGCGAAGGTACACAAACGTCTTCGTCGTCGTCGCCGTCGGGATCTGAGTTATTTATGTTGTGCCAGAAGTGCACGAGCCGGCTTTCGAATAATTTTTTGAAACAAATGGGGGAGGCATCTCCCGGGAGTGGGATGGTGCCCTTTATGTGTTACTTTTTCAGGACCAAGCCTGAGATGTGATTGGGATCTTTTAAAATGGATGAATTGTTTACCCGGGGGCACAACAAATTGGCTGCTGCTAAAACAGGCATTCAAGGTAATTGTAAAAATAATTCAAATAAAATAGGTAGCTACGATTGCTTTATTAAATACTGATATACTTGTAACGACTTTCACTTTTGACCAGTGTAGCAATCTTGAAAGATTTATTGTATACATATGTATCTTGCAAAATTATTTTAAAACAGAAGTTGGACAAATAGATATTAACTACTGCTCACAAAGAAATGTTCTAAAGCTCTCTCATGCAGTCTGATATAGCACATTTATTATAACCATTGAGCATAAGTTTAGGAAAAATGAAAAAGTTTTATTGAGCTATTATTAAAATGTGCTCGATCTAAATAAAAGAAGCTTTGACATTCTCTTAATTTATACCTAAGTACGGTTTCACTCAATTGCTTCTCGGGAGAAAATATTCTAAAAACCTCGTGACAAATTTAGTACCTACAATTACATAAATTAAAAGTGAAACAATCCTCTCAATTTTATTTATAAAATATTATCTCTGTAACGTCTAAATGTGCTGAATTTTAACTTTGATTTCTAACTTTTACTTTTTGAAGGTAAAACTATCCAACAATATTCGAGATCACTCATTCGAATGGCGTAGGATAAAGTTTTCGAAAGCAATATCTAACTCTTCGTATTTCAAAAATACTTAAAACAATTCAATTATTATAAAGAAGAATGTTTATAAACTAGAAGAAGGATTTTTAATATCAATTTATTTTTCATGTCAAAATTTTCGATAAATGATTGATTGTCGGACGCAATTTCGAATTTAACAATAAAAATTAAAGCTAATATATTCTTGAAGTAAAAGGGCAGAGAACATATGTATTCTTTACAGACTGGAAGACGGTTATCATATTCAAATTCGCAATTTATAAAGGCGTTTGGAATTTTTTGATATTTGTTTTGAAAATATTAATAGTTAAATGTTGTCTTCCAAAGTTCTTCATTTTGTGTATGCCATACTGAGTCGAATTTAGTCTGTGTAAATCTAATTGATCGTTTTTGTGGAGGTTATTTTTGACGCATTGAATTTCAATTCGAAATATTCCTTTCCAGTTAATAGTATTCTTTAATCTATTCATGAAAGATTATATCTTACACCACGTTAAAGTTAATTATATAAATATTTTGTAATTCAATCGTGCACACTTCATTTTTAGAAGAACTAATTACCTTTTCAGCAGATTAATGTCTAAAATGTAAAATGTAAACTAGACCTTCAGGTTAATCGGTGCTAAATTGGCAATTATTTACCTCAACTAAAGTGTACGAATGCCTTAAAATAATGTTAACTTTGCTTTAACGACATACGCAATCGATGAGCTCCAAAAACGGAAAGAAGAATGTTTTCAGCTTAAAAGACACAAATTAACCAAAATACCATAGTTCTATGTAATTAAACAAGTATCTAAATAAGTTTTTATATTTGTGAAGGGTATCCTCTTTTTTTGTATTCATCGCATTAATTTAAGTACGACCGACTTAAGACTCTTAAAGCAATACTAGAGTTAAGACTAGTGAGTCTTACTAAAGACCCAGCAAAGAGACAAAAAACTGTATACATGTCAATCTCCAGTCTTCTCATCTTGAAAAATGTCTCTAAAAAGTCTGAGCAAGTCAATTGCTTCATTTTCTTCAAAAATTTCTCATGTCACCAATGAGCGCACCTCACTTAGTTTAGTCAAGGATGCTCTTATGACAGGTATAAGGTAAAAAATAAAATAAAATAAAAATGAATTAAAAATAAAATAAAAAGATGCCGAGCAATCTCGTCTCCCTGAACCTACCTGCATCTCGTGTACTGCCTAATTTAGAATCGGTATTGCAACCTGTTGCATCTTCTGGTGAATCATTCTCACGTTTAGTGTCTTCACTTTTTGCGCTAACATCTTCATTTACACCTGAAAATGGCGTTTCTCTACCATCCGGACTTGTTGTCTCCCTTTTCACGGAAGTGATTGAAGGTAAACTTTGGCGGGGTAGTAGCCAACTCGTTCCTCCAGATTCTGTAAGAAGATCAAGATTCACAAATTAGCATTAGAAAAACATCTTCTACATCGAATATTTTAGCATCTTCGAGAGTATCTTACAACTAACAAGAAAATGTAGAAAACCTTTCTAAAAAAGGTATCACTGTGAAACCCTCCATTTTGTGTGGGAAAATTTATTTGCTCGCTTTGATTGCATGAGGCTCGCCCAATTGCTTCCCACCAAAAAAGAAGGGTTCAATTTACATAGGGCCAGAGAATGGTGATGAGATTGATTTACATAATTTAACCCCTGAGGGGATGGTTTTTTAGCGCCGTGCCCATTCAAAAGGCAGCTATCAGTGCCTCTCCCGACCGAGCAGACGCAAATGAAGGGTTGAGGGCTCCCGGAATGGTAAAAAAAGGGTAAAGCACTCTTCAGGGAAAGTGATTGGCTGAGATTTTGAATTTCTATTCACGCTGAGCTACTTTACAATGACTTCCTCGTTTCGAGTGGCGATTGTTGCGAGAGGCGTGATTTAAGCCACTTCGAAACCTTTTCAACACCGTTCTTAAGACATTCGGCCAACACAGCCACTTTCTTTTGTCGAAATTGTTGTTGATTTTTCCCATTTTACATTTGTGATAAACGGAAACTGAGATAAGCAAATTTATGCTAAAATACTTCCTCTAGGCAACATTATCCGACTGTTTTTCTTATTTCCTGCTCTTAACGGTTTTATACATTTTTATCTTCATGTTGAAGTGATTCACAACTTCCCTCCAAAATGCAACGTTTTCCTTGAAAGGGGTGGCTACCCCAAATGAATTTTTATCCAGTTTCTTCCATAAAATAGTGTTTCCAAATTTTGACAGCTAACGAATTTTTACCGGGTATTACAAGGAAAAGGGGCTTAATCACAAGAGCTGCCGGTTGTCGTTAAAAAGATTTAGGGAGGAACCTTTAAAGAAAGGATGCTCGAATTAGAATATGAATAGAATTTTTTTCGAAAAATCCAGAAAATAAACAGCTCGCAGACGATTGGTTCGTTTCGAAAATTTGTACTTTTCCTTAACGGAATGTTCTAGGAGGTATATTTTCGAATTTTTTTATCTTCTGTAAGATTAAAATCTGGTAAAACGGGTGCAAGCCTTAAGTTTGAAATATTTGTACTAAGGCCTTAGTTTGCAAAACGTTATTTAGAAAGATTATCGGCAGAATTTGAAGGAAATTCTATAAAATTTCTATGTAAAGAAGATGGTAACGTTAAAAAGCAATGTGGACAAAATTAATTTCAAGGCAGTAAACCGAAAATTAATTTGCTTCATCTAGTATAGTAAGAAGAACAGTATAACAACGTTTTCCAATTAAATATTAATTAGGTTTCGAAGTCTTGACGACCCATATCAACTTTCTCATTTATGCCATTTGAAATCCAAGTGCCAGATCAGTTTATATAATTTAGAACTAATGTATGAATATTCATATTCTATGCAAAACTAAACTTCGTGAACTCTTCTGAATAGATTTTTAAATAGGTTTATTAAAATTTGTAGACCGGTAGATATTATAATAAGGATTTTTATAATTGCATTATGGCAGTTGCAGTTTGCGGACAAAACTTTTTTAATTTTGTCGTTATAATACATTTTTAAGTACTGAGTCTATAAAATCGTCTAAAAATTCTTATTAATAGTTAGGTAGGTATTATTTAAGATTTTAAATATAAAAAAGACGGTATTATTGGTAACCAACCATCCCGCTCTATCAACATGTTATACCTGTTCAACTTTATAGAAAACAAAAATTTATTGTTATATTAACGACTTAGACCCAGTTAACTTTCTCAATGACGACACTATATGCAACCGATTTCTAATCCGTTTTCTTCAGCTTGACGATCTCTCACGTCATAGGCGTATGTCCGACAACGCGTTACACCGGCCATCCATCAACGTTGACCAATTTGCTCGTTAAAGCAGATAGCTTCAATTTTTTTCATTTTATCGAATCACTTGCTGCAATACTTAAGCTGCATGAACAAGATGTAAATGCTCATAGGCCTTGCAATGAAAATTTATGCACGAACTAAATTCCGAATGCAACAGTTGAACGTGTCGGACAACTTGTTCGTTTCTAATGTTTTCAATTAAAATAACATCTGCCAGCACAAAATCGCCAATTTCTCGCATTCCGGTGGTGTGGTGCGCAGACAGATCCACGGTTCCCGGAATATTTGCAAAACAAACGAAACAATCAGGGAAACTTTCAAAAGTTAATCATAAGTAAGACCGGGCAATTTTCATTAATCAAAAATCCATTAAGCGTGGTAGCCGCTAACCGAGACACAGACTTAAAACAGTCCGGCTCCCTGCGTATTGTATAGTATGGTGCGTAATGATGATAAAAAATAAAAAAAAGTAACTTGAATATGCAAATTTCGTCCGCTACAAAATACTTCAAGAAAAGAAATGTATACGCCTGGAGAAGAGAGAAAAAATGCGAAAATTACAAAGAATCACGGCGCGTATATAATTTCACACTATGCGCCTCTTGCCCGATGAGTTATTGCAAGAAGTCACGCAAATTTCACCATTCGACGATGGTTCGTCTGAAAGGAAATTTCCTTGTATAAAATTTATATTTTTATGACGACTGAATTTTCTTGTCGTTTTACCTTTCCGCTGCAGCATATCGGAAAAATTTCAAAGCATACCTACATATATAACACATGATGAGCAAGTATCAATCAAAAAACTCAAAGAATAATCAAATCGAGGAAAGGCGAAAACAAAGAAGGCCCAAAGCATTGATCCTGGCGGAACATCATCAATAAGCTGAATCGAAGTTCAATGGATCGATAGAACATCTGCCGATGGCATGCATTAAAATGACGAGGAATAAATGTGTCCTTTCATGCAACGTTTCCAGGGGGACCTCATAATTGCAGTGAATGCGTGTGCTGCAGGACACCACTCCTACAACACAAAATAGGATTCACTAGTGCAGGTCAAGGCAGGTATATGATCCAAACTTTCTTAAGAATTACACGGAGATCAGAAGGCATTTTCGACGGATGTTTGATTTTTAGACGTAAAATAAGATCAGGTCGACTTGCGAAAAATATTGTAACCTTGCAGCACAATAGCGAATACCTGCCCGATCTTACGCATTCCCACGCTTCTGACCGAAGAAAATGAAAAGAAAAGTAATCACCTGGTGTCCGAATGTTTTGCTCATATGTACATACGTTTGTATATATACATATACTTCTATTTTTATGAAATTTGAAATCCCAATTAATTTTACTTTCAAAATTGGCGTGATAACAACCCTTGGATCACTTATGCCATGAGTCTAGCACACTTCCTTAACCCTTTCTTGCGTTTTACATCTTGTCTTTTGATCATAAACTTTTTACCATAACCCTTGCTACTGAAAAAGATCGTTAGGTATGTACAGCATCCGGCTTTCACTGACAAAAAACAGAAAATAAATCTAAAAGTGAAAATAAATACGCGTCTGAAAACCCTTCCTTTGAATGGAGCGTGCTGCGTAAGTAATCACGATCAATTCAATCGCGAGAACCAATAACGAATCGACAACCGGCGAACCTTGTTCTACCTGGATGTCGATGATCATCCCCTTCTTCCTGTTGTGGCACAAGATAAACAGAAGGAAAGGTGTCACCCGAGTGCAGTTTCCCTTTCGAAATACGCGAGAGAAGGGTGAAAAGAAGGTTAGGGTTTCGTTTTGGAATGACGCAGGCTCTGTTCAGCTGATGGTTACTGTCTCTAACCCTCGTTTTAAGCAATATTTTTTTCGTAGATTTTCTGATTTGGCGGAACGCTAAACGTGCTTTATCAGCGAATACCGCCACAAAACCCTCATCTCTCGCAACCCTAAATGGCTCGTGGCATTGGTTCGATTTTAACGTGAAACGACGCAGTCCAATGATGCGTCTAAAATTTTCAACCGTTTTTCTGAGGAATAAACAGTTCAGAGTATGAACAACTAAAAAGTTTTCAATAAATCATTTATGAAATGCATACTCGAATAGTTTTTGTATTTATTGCACTGTCGAAAATTCGAAAATTTTATTTTTTGAATCGATGACTTCAGTATTTTTCCTTCCTCTAATATCAAACTATTCTCAAAATTTATAGCACTGTGTACCCATATAATTTTAAACATTTGTATTCTTATCATTTCATGATTACTAACCAAATTTAAAAGTTTTGCAACGCAATGAGTTAAAATGGAGTGAACATTTCTTTCTTTCGATAGAAGATTTTGTAAACTTGTTTTCTTTCATTTTGTTATTGTAAATATATTTCAAATCAAAACGTTTTATAATATATGTATAATCGTCACAAGAAAAAATTCTATTATTGAGATATTTGAATGTATCTTGTTTTTGATTTTATTTAACTTGTTTATAAAAAATAAACCGTCAATCATTTTTCATATGCAAATTGCTTTATTTTTGCAAATAATTGTTAACTATTTGCTCTATAAATGTAAAACGTTAAAAATCGTTTTGAGTAGGTTACTCTGTTTTTTCTAAGTACATTGAAAGTGTAATAATTTAAGGCAAAAAAAAATCACTTTTGTTAAAAGAAAGATCCAACGAATCAACTACCCTTTTTAGTTTAAAAATTGTATATTTGTCCTTCGTTAATCTTATTAGAAAGATGCTTTTAAAAATTTTTAAGTGTTGTCCTCGACTACGTCTAGTTGTGATTCCCGACGTATACTATACATGTCTATATGAGAATGATATATAATGCGTTTTCCTGCATTTAATAAATTAAATTAAATTTTTACGCTTTTATTAGACTTCCTATTAGTTCAAGAAATTCGAAATTATTGATTTTGTAAAGTAAGCACCAAATGTATTAATAACTTTGTTTTCCAATATTTACCTGAACTTATACATATACCTCTATTTGGTAAATGGAACGAATTGGGGTTTATTTTTTAGAGCTAGTAACTTTTCTGAACTATAAAATAATTAAGTACCTATTTCATAATCCAATTCGTTGATCGGAGTTTTAGAATCCTATTACTGTAATACGAAATATTGCAAATCAGCATTTTCCTTGACCGCAGTTATTTTGTAGAATCAAATTTGATCAATTCATCAGAACGGCAAAAAGTTCGCTAATGAGGAATTTTAAATCATTTTGAATAAATAATTGTCTTTTCGACCAAAATTCATAAATCTATCGCCATTTACGCCAAACAGCTTTGCGATTATGCGAAATTAAATGATTCTATTTCCAGCAGAGACGAAAACCTACAAAAAGTCGACCATTTGTAAAACGATAAAAGCCATCCTCCTCCAGACGCGGCCGCACGTAGTTAAATCTTCCGCACCTCCAGACGACAGCCGCGTATAAATCTCGGAACGTAATTTGTCTGAAAACAGACGTCTTACGGACATAATTACTAGCATAATGATTTATTGCCGCCATGCACCCTTCACCTGAAAAACGCCGATACGTCTGATGGTTGTTTCGAAGCAACCAGATTATACCCCGGCGAATATTTACGCAAGCCACTGTTAATCACAGTCTTAATTAACGAAATTATTCAAAAAAGTTCCCACTTGCCCGGTTCCCTATCGCCCCGCGGAATCGCCCAAATAACGAGAGTCATCATAAGTCGGGATGGTTTTGCATACGAAAAATTATCCCTCGAGCGAAGAGGTGCATGTTCACACTGGGGACCGGGCCGCCGCAGTCCCGCCGCGGACCCGCCGAAGTGGTAATTAAAAATTCAAATTAGATGCGCACTCTGATTTGACTGCACTCGTATAACTGAACCGCCGCGGATGGCAGAAAGCGACCATGCGACCACCGCGACTATCTCCTGCTCCACCTCCGCCACGTTGGCGGTTTGGTTTCTGAAAATTGCCTGTGATGGGATTTTTTCCAGGTCATATTTTTGGTTTCCGGTAAAATAATAAACTTTTATGGATTATATGCAAATCGCGGGACGAAAAAATGAGAGGAAATCCGACGACCGTCGAGACGTTCTCGGGGGTACACAGAATTCTTAATGGTGCTTTTATGAATATTCAAATTTTTTTATCGGCGCTCATGTAGATGACTACACGACTGGGGTAGAGGTGTAATTTTTCATCGGGCCGTCACTGTTTTTTTTTCAGTGGTCATTCGGCGCTACAAGTGTGAAATTAGTTTTGGGAGACAGCTCCTTCATAAATCGTTATAGGGGGCAATTAATCAAATCCTGACTTGAGTGTCAAATACAGGTTTCAATCGCAAACACGTTTTTGTATGTATGTACATCCAAATATGGAAATGTTGAAAATTTGCAAACTAAAGACGGTTAATTACAAATTGTTTTCGAAAATAAAATATTATTATTTATTAATTACCCGTATCGAAAGTATAAATTAATTAAAACAATGTTGATATCCTTCTATAAATCAGCTCGTTTTGTTAAACCTTTAGACTAATATTTTGGGATTCAGAAATAATAAAAGTTTTTCAAGGATGAATAATGAAGGAGCTGGTAGTTATAAAATTGATGCTTTATTAATTTAACTATACATTAAATTTTTCCCAACCACGTTGATTTTTTATCTGATCAATTATTTTTCCTTCAATTCGGCCAGTTTCTTCCAAAACTAAGATTTGAAATGGTATTATTTGAATGAATTGCACATTGTTTGATATTAAAAACATTTAAACTAAATAAATCTAAGTTCATATCAAGCATTTCAAATATACTCATATGTCTACCAATTTTACAAACATTTCTTGCTGTTAACCTTCTTTAAACTTCTTCTGATTTTAGATTTCTAAGAATTTCAAGTCCACTAAATCTTTCACTGTGAAAACTGCTCTCAACTCAAGATTGCTTTTTATTGTGTTCCAGTTAAAAAGATATGAAAATATAACCATCGTTGAAATCTTACGGTTTTCTTTAATACCTTATTAAGAAAACGCATTTCTGAACATTGCTGCAAGCTCACACGATTCACCTTTCCACACCTGATTCGCATCCCAAGATCAATTTCTTTGCAAACACAAAGTGGATCTCACCATTCGGTGCCCGGTAATAACGCAATCACCTTGCAATTTCTGACGTTTAGACGTCCCGAAGGCACAGATGCGAGGAAACACCCTCTAATCCGCATCTTTCCCAAAGATCCCGGAAAACAGGTAGAATGGGTTTCTTTTCTCTGTGCCGATAAATCTGCCTTGCAAATGGCTCGAACATTCTTTGTGTGCAAATCACTTTACATCCCTTACTTTCACTTGTTACCGATCCCCTGGGCTGAACGTGGGAACGTTAATATTTTTCCTCCTTCCTTCGGGATCGGCCCGGTCCTTGGCCCTTTACAAGAATGTAAAATTGAACTGAAATAAGGCAAAAAATACACAACTTCTCAATATCCCTTAAGAAGGATATCGAGCAATAAAAATAATTTTCGAAAAATTTCAACTACTTCATCCCTACAGAGGATGTTTCCATAATTTGATTGACTGGTCAAAAGGATCCGTCTAAGGATAGCATAATGGATATCCTGATAAGAGCTCCTTGTTCTCCGGGAATTATGGACTAAGCAATCAATAAACTGCTCCGAATATCAAAAATCCACCCTCTACCTACAGCAAAGTTCGGGGGCGGTGAATTAAACGAAATCAAATCAAGCATTCACCCATTGTCCTTTTGTGACGCTGAAACAAAAATGGAATTTGATTGATGCCCCAATTCTCAAATGATTTTCAGAATTTCAAAGATTTGTAGTCCTCAAACGGCTGCGAGTCGCAGGAAGTGCGTGAAGCTCTAAATTTGGGATAAAATTCTGACTGGAATCGTCCAACTGCACTGCAATGGGTTTGGATATAAGAAAAAATTTAAAAGGTCTAATAAGAAATCAAAAATTTGCAAATTTTACATCCATTTGGACCTATCATCTGCTGGTACCTTTCTGGTCAAAATTTCTATTTTTTCAATCTTCTTTAAGAAATTAATTTTTAATATACGTTATTTTGTATTTACTTATATTTTACGAAAAGTAGATAACAGTCAACTAATAAAATCTATAATAATCGTAGTCTTCTACAATAATATGCTGTTTTGAAGCAATTTTTATATTTTAATTAATTTTTGAATGAATGACTTTGTTTCATCACCATTTTACTTTTTATACTTTTTAAACAAAATGGAATGAAAATGTTTACTGCAATAAATTTAACTATTTTAAAAATCGCAGAAGTGAAATTTATACTCGTACTACTATAAAAAAAACCGATAATTATAATGATTTAAAAAATACATATATACTTTAATTTTTGTCCATATTTAATAAAATAAAAAATTGTGAATTCTAAATAAAGTTTAAAATTTACTTTATTGGTTTACTAGATTGATTATATTGTGATTTTTTATTGTTATAAGTATAAATATTTATTGTCTTTTGTTTGTAGACGAAACAATAATTTCTGTCTATATTATTCCTTTTGCGATGAAAGTACAAAAGAGCAGATTCATTAACATATGTCTATTAATTAGGAAGGTTTTTGTAAATTAGGCAAAAATAAGAGGTGATTACATGTAGCCCAGTCCAATTGCACCAGACTATTAACTTTTTGTGGATTTCCATATGCTCAGGTACGGTTCGGCGGTCGCGGCCGCGCAGACGGTTTCCACATTTCCTTGATTGCGGGCAGCACCTAATTAACGTACTCAATCTCATAATTGCATGTTGATCCGCAGTCGAGCCGGCCGCCGAGATAAGGCCCAAGGAGATAAGAGTCGCTCGGAAGACACACGGCAGCAAATCGGTAATTAAAACCGCAGCACACTCGTAATTTCGCGTTATTGTTGGAAGAGGCAATCTGATGGGTGGCGGCCGAACATGCACTTGCACACTTCTTCGCGCAGCGGCCGGGAATTAATATTCACAACTCTATGACGACTTAATTAGATATTCACGATAATTGAAGGCAAATTACGTGGGGGAAAAGAAAACTCATCTAATGAGAAAAAACTGGTCCCGGGAAGGGCTGGGCTCAGGTGCTCTGGAGCGCGAACCCCCCGCCCTGGACGGCGGCGTTCTTATTGCAAGATTAAACAAATCATTACGACGAGGAATCACGCAAATGCGCTAGGTGATTTTCAAGTGATCGATTGGGCGGCAACCAGTGCTCTTGCACGCCCCTTTTTAAATATTTATGTAATTACCCGCCGCTTTTGTGAGGCATAAAGTAGCATGTGATGTAGAATAGACGTCTTTTGCACCTGTTGTAATATCTCTCTATTAGTTATAACAAACAATTTAAACAGTCCACTTTATTGCCACCTCCTTCAGTTAAAGATATGTCTACTTTAAAGCTAGTTATCAAATTGATTATTTTGCTGTCGATTATACTATACCACTATTTTGTATCCGCATTGCATAATAAAATTTATTATTATTATATAAAATTGAAATCATCATCATCATTCTTATTTTTATATTGCTATCTATAATCATTCAATACTAAACAATGATAAATTTTAAATCGGGAACATAGTTTGGTATTCAAAATATTAAGTAGCCCAAATGATACCTATAGTATATTTTAAAGATGATTTAAAATAATTAATTACTACAATTTAAACTTTTGGACCCCTTGTAGTTTACTTTAATATAATAGCTCATTGTGTTTTAAACTCAGAAGGTTCTAGCAGCTTACCAACATTTTGTTGAAATCGACGAGTTATAAGCGAATCCTTAGTTTCGTAAATTTTAAATTATAATTGTATCCAAAAAAGTCTGGGTCTTATGCGTACATATTTTCTACTATTTATTAAAGTAAATACTTTTTATTCTTAGTTGATGTGATGAATTTTTTCCAAAATTAGCTTAAATTTCGCATTGAAAATGTGTTCGAGGTCTAAAATTGATCAAACTTGAGGAGTTGGGGACCCTTGAACCAAATCAGAGCAAAGTTAGCTGCTTACGCAACGAGAAAAAAAGGTACGCAAAACGTGTCGCAAGCCGTAACGATAAGCAAAGTGCATCTCGCAAATATGGGCAAAAACGCAACGGGGCCTGTAATTATAGCGTAAAAAAATATGAAAATAATCCCAGGTCGGTTTTTTACGCCGTGATCAGCGGTCCATTACGGCCGCGGTGGGGACGCGCAGCGTCGGGTATGCATAAACCACTTTTTGCACAAATTGCCCATTTGAGTAAACTTCGTGAGGCGTACGAAGATGATCTGCAGCAGCCGCGGCCGCAGCGGGAAACGCGATCAATCCCTTTCATGGCCGGGCCGCAGCGCAGCATCCAGAGGTGATCTCGCGAACAAGGAAGAAGCCAACCGAAGTAACGCGCGACTTTTTGCTCCTCCGGGCCGTTGCTGCAGTCCGCGACGGCCGCGGCCTGCGCGCCTCGTTCGCCTCAAGGAGATGTGTCAGCCAAGATTAAGGGGGCGACTTCAGATTAGGCCTTCGCGATTTGCTGGTCCACCAAGACGCTGGTGGACCGATCCGTTCCCTGCCGCGGATCTTCGCGAGATGTGCGCGCCCGTCTTCGCCGCCCGGCGCGACTTGTCTTGCGGCAAGGTCATGGGAGAATCCGCGGGCCGCGTCTTTGCGCGCGATTTTCGCGGCGCGGTTGGTGCTGGACCGATGAGTGGCGGCAGTTAAACGACGCATGCTGCCGCGCCGCCGCCGCCGCGATCATGTGAGAAATTAAGCCGCATCCCAAGAAGTTCATCAATTTTCACGTTTCACCAAACTTTTTACCTTTATTTATTTTTTCTTCGCTCTTTCGCCGCGAGTGGCGATGATGGCTTCGGCTCATTAGGGGGCGACCTCGTGCTTTATTGAGAGGTAGCAGCAGCTAATTGCTTTCATTTTAAGTGCTTTCAGGGGATAATTATATCGTCTGACAGTTATTACTTTTTGCGGCCAGTTAGCCAAGGAAAAGCCAAGACTTTAATCGTTTTCTTTAAGGGACCCGCAGAAGAAATGTTTTACAAATTGCCCATCTTCCTTTGTTGAGCGGGCCCTGATCCTGGACGCGTCCCCGTTTTGTTTGCGAACATTTTTCCCACAGTGCGCTGCGGTGCTCTAGCCAATTGCTTCCTCTTACCTTCTGAAAAGAGCTCAAATTAGACTCATTTTCCAGGCAGGGTTCACACCATCGCCTCGAGATGAGCTCTTTTTAGTGGACACTCAGTCCGCATATCCCCGCGTAATTGGTAATTGCGGGGTGCGGGGGTTTCGCTTATTTTACCTGGCCGCGTGTAATTGACTCTTTTAGAACGATCTGAATGTAACGGCGAAAGGTGTAGGCATTAGCACCTGAAGCGCTCAATGGGCGAGTCCGAACGAGGCAAATATTTAGGTCAATAATGATCTGCATGTGGGAAGCAATTTCTATGCAATTATGTGGAATCAGTACCCTCTCAATTTATGTTCTCTTATAGATAGAAAGGATTTAAATGAGCAGGTTCAAAAGGAATATGAAAGCAAATCTATTAGTTGCTTTGAGATACTTGCTTAATGGGTTTTAGTTCATCACCATGTTCGCTGCCGGGTACCACATTCACATTCCTTTCTTAATCAGAACCCATCATCGTATAATATAATAGTTTTACCGCAAATATCAATTTTTCTTTTTTATTTATAATATTCTTAATACGACGACAAATTCTTGACACTTCATTTTTGCAAAATCTTAGAGAAACCCTGAAACCCAGAAACGTAATTGTCGTTAGGATACCTGAAACCGGTGATAGTAATGCCTCCCACATTTTCGGGTATACATATACATATCTATGTATCTCAAAATGGAGACAGGACAAAACAACGAAATCTTCTTCATGGTATCACTTAAAGTATCATTTTCTCCGAAAAATTTGAAAGGAAATAATAGGAGACATAATCTTCATATCCAGTCCAAAGTAAGAAATAATATATTACTTATTTCGAATCTACTATTTAGAAAATACAAATTCACAGTAAATGTAAAATTTATAAGTATCATTTTAACAACTATTGAATCGATATTTCTCTTTTTATACACAATATTCTACCCTAGGTAAAACCCTTAGCAAATTATTACCTTTTATTAAAAATTTCATATTTTTAATGATCCGTATTTCATAATGCAAAAAGGGAACGCCAATAATAAATTTAACGCAATAAAGACATACCGCTTTTAAAAAAATATATTCATACCAAAATCAGTCACTAACCATCAAACCATTACGGGAATTCCCGATCAACTACTTATTATCTTGAACTTTGTCACGAGAGGAGGTATTTTGGCACAAACGTGTCTTGGCCCTGAAAGTCTCTGACACTGTCATTTCAATTTAATTTTCATCATCGAATTTTCAAATTACGATAATTTTCATATTACGATAACATTAATGTTTTCTGAATAATGGTACGTTCTTTTTAATGTTGAAAGAATACTTTCTTAATTTTTTTAAATATCTAATATCAGTTTGACTGATTTAATTTTTCATGAATAAGATGTCATTGGAATTGTCTTAATCCCAATAAATTGAAATTTCTGTAAAACATTTAAAACTGAGAAATCCAAAATAAGTCCTGATGAAATAATAAATGGAAGCTTAAAACTGATTTTTTTAATATAGAAGAAATGCAAATTTTAGTAAAAATAACTAAAGAAAAATGATATCAGTAGCTCGAGACAAAGAACGATCAAAAGATAATCGTAAGGTGCTGGCGTTGGAAGCGGGGCGACTCATTTCAACTTTGGCCGCTGGCCGCAACAAAAACGAAATCGCCGGCCGTCTGGGACTTTTGATCGTACCGCGTCGATTTTTTATGATCGCTTATTACCGATTCCTGAGCAAACACAGAATGGAATAAATAAATAAAATGCCGGTTGCATACAATCACCTCGTGGTCAATCATCCGTGATCAGGGCTTATTTCGCGGCCCTTCGCTGGACCCTCCTTCTTCCGTCGACGGTCCGCCGCGGCGGTCGCGGAGGGACACTCGCTCAAATGGACCAAGAAAATCAGTGCGCGGCTGGCAAAAACGGCGCAGCCACCAAAAGATCGCGCGGCGGCGGCGGCGCAGGAGCGGGACGCGGACGCGCATTGGTGCTGCTGAGAGAGCTCCAGAAAAGATGGAAATTTTTAATAAATTTACTGGGTACCTCGCTGAATTTATCAATAAATTGAATTTTTTGCATGAAAATATGATTTCATTACATTCAATGCATACTCCGGCTCTGCATGGGGCTCCGGTTCGGGGCTTTGAAGCGGCCAGTCTAGACTCCGGCTCGGGACTGCGCTTGCTCAAGCCAGACTGATTTGCATGCAGAAAAATTGGATTAACGTGTCTATTAATTTAACTGCGATTTCATTTCCCCGCGGTTGCTCCGCTTTGCTTTGCATACGATTCGCTTGGCGAAACTGAACCGAGACGATGCAAATTTACGCCGCGTTTCATGCTGCAGTTGATGGCGTATTACATTTCATTTTTAACTGCTTTTCTTTAATGATTACGTTTACTTCTTAAGGTGTGGAAATAGCCGTTGTCTTACATTGTTTCCACAGGTTTTTGATTGAAATGAGTTATTACAATAAATAGATTTTTTATCTCATTTTAATAATTGTATATTAATTTTTGTATTTATTTAACTTAAAGACCATTAAACGTATTTTCTTCCGAGATTATATTTTTATCGACAATAAAATTTAATTTTAATTTAAAAGTAATAGTCGTCGTATTCAAGGGTAAACTACCCTTCTAAAATTCGAAAAAAATTAAAAGAAAATTGCAAAGTTGTTCAAGCTAGAGGTGTTCAAAAAACTACGTTATTTATTTTAAAATAGTCTGCATCGAATTTTTAAGATATATTATTCAGTGGATTAATTAAACCAAATACTTAAGATTTAGTATATCTTTTAACCGAGAAGTGTCCTACGTGTATTTAGAATTTTATTAAAATCAATAAACTTAAAATTTAGAGGTTATGATGGAACAGACAAACTATTACTTTCGCGTAGTTTTAGTAGGGATTCCTTAATTTAAGTTTACATGTAATCAAATACTATTTTTAATAAACATCAACATGAAAGTTAAACCAAGATTCTCCCAGAAAACGTGAGCAGACTTAAATTAGAAATCCTCCCATGGTGCCTTTAGGATTTGCATCCTCCATCTACCTGAGCTGCGTGTTAATTACTTTTCCATAAGGCTGTATCCCACTAAAAATCAGTTCCCAGTCGCACCACCGTCTCGAGATCCGCGGTTACGGGCGTCTTTCAATCAATTTCCCCGATTTAACTATCCGTCATTCCGCGGAACTGCATAATGATAATAATTGTGGCCGCGCAGTCCGCAGCCGCCATAGCAAATACCAGTAAGCAACATCCCACACTAATTCCAACGCACGCATCATCGTTTCATTTGGACCCGCGACGCGATCCCCAGATGCATCTGCCCCCCGCGATCCGCGGTACCGCGAGATGTTTTAAGCTAATTCCCGTGCTCCATCATCCTCCGGGCTGCAACCGCGATATTGTTCCCAGCGAGCCCGAGGGCGGAGCTTCCGAATTGAGGATTACATCTCGAGATAACTCGACCTCGACATGAGAAGCGGCGGCCGAAGATGCTGCGAAGACGCTGCAGCGCGGCGCGCGGAGGAGTCCGCGGAACGCGAAATAAACCGCGCTCGGCCGCATTAATGCAATCTGCATGCGAACGCAGAAAGCGGCCGGGTCCAGTCCGGGGCGGCCTGGCCGGCCAGACGAGATGAAATGATGAGCCCCGAGATGAGTAATATCATGGGAAAGGACAGGCCCGAGCGGAGCACGTTATTTTGCATGCCGTTCTACTTTGGGGTCCGCGGCCACGTCCTGAGCGGTCCGCGGCGGACGTCTCCTGGACGTGTCGGCTCCGTCGATTGCCTTCGCTTACCAATTGGGGCCCGATGGGATCTCTATGGACGGTTATTTATTAAGAGGCTCGGACCCAAGACGCCCCAAATGGTCGTCTTCCAGAGCGCGGATGGATCAATTTCGAAAATCGCGAGGTGCATATTATCAGCGAGGATTTATGACACCCGCTCCTCGGGCCGTTTATTCGCTCGGAGGCGCGCCCTTGGTGTGCTCTTTTAATTTGCATGCTGCGGCTTTATCTCAAATTGATCCCGTCTTAAATATTTGGTTATCCAAGTGGCAAAATAATTTATACTCTCCCAAGGCCAGACTCATGCCCTCGTCGCTTTTAATTGTTTCGCATCATGCACGCAGGCTAAAGTGCCCGGGGCATGTTCACAGGCTTTTAAAAACATCAAAACAACTTTGCTTTATTCATATTTCTTATTTAATTACTACATGATATGGTACTGATTAACATACTCGATACACTCACATTTACTAATTGCTACTACATATAATCCAAATCAGAATTTTTTGAAAACTTTCTCTTTCTGCCAAAATTTCTTCCAAATATTGATGCAGTAGGTACCAATAATCTTTGTACCAAAATTCCATAATAAAACATAGTGAACTATTTCGATATTATACTTATAATTTTTTAAATATAGTAATATTTGGCTTTACTTGTATGTATTGAATTTTTGGACTTCTTTGAGTTGAAATGTTGGACGCGTTTTGTCGACGAATTGAACTAATTTATATTGGAAATTCAGGCTAATATTAAATGAAAATATGGCTCCCTGAAATTTGAAGCAAATTTTTTGAATTTAAATTCGACTAGACCGCTTTAGATTTCTTTTATGAATTTACATAAGTCTATTAGATACACAGATGTCGTAAAAGAGAGTTTCTTTAATTTATCTTCAATCTTAACGAAATTGAATATATGTACATGTATGTATATATCATATGTAAATGTACGTTATTTATCTTGAAACAATCTCGAGAAAGCCTAATTAGCAAAAATCGCAAATCACCGACTTTTCGTGTGTTAAATTGATTAAATAAAAATTAATGGGTTTCTTTAAGTATGTACATATGTGCATAATTTCCGCAAAGTGAACGTTAAATTGAATTTCTCAGTGAAATTACCGTCCGCAAGAAATATTACCCTTGTCTTCCTAATTATGAACACCTCCTAGCCTTCAACAAATAAAATGTTAAATTTGAATGTTCGTTTGAAAATCGCCTTGCGGGTAAAAAACTTTCGCGGTCCTAATTGCATGTTATTAGAGCCAATTTGCCTATTAAGTAGCTCACTTCCCAGAAGGCTTTTTACTTGGATTTGACCTTTCCACGCTTTTGGCGTGCTCTCAAAGGAAACATTTTTAGTGCTTAATCAGCCTCGACTGGAATTTGTTATTGGCTCACTTCTTCAAGTGCACAGGTAAAAGAAGCACCTCGCTCCGCTAATGAAGCATTACCCCGGTCTGACTAGCGTCAGTGCTTTTTTCGCGTCTTCTTTCTTTAACAAACAAAAACATTTAACGAGCCTAAGGAGAAAGAAAGCATTTCCTTGTTCCGCGGAAAAGTAATATTGAAAAATTTGCAAATGCACTCTACTCGAGTATGTCATAAATTAATATTTTGAGTGACTTGGATTTGAAAAACTAGGACAAGTCTGTAATTAGCGTTGCCGCAAATGATCGCGAAAAAGGTTTGTAATTTTAAGGCATTATAAGAAATATTTCACGGAAATTGCGCCTACATTTCCGCTCCCCGGAAATTAATTGCGATCTAATTTTGTCCGAAATAACTGAATCTGGGCGCTGCATCGCGGTCCAGAGATCATTAGACCACCGAAATTTGGCGCGGCAAAAAGGCGCCGAAAAACTGTCGATCGACGCGCAGTGCAGGAAGACGTTCGTTGAGCGTCTTGTCCGCGTTGACCCGTGCTGAAATAATTGCGATCGCGAGCCAATTTCGTCGGACATACTCTTTTTCGTCTTAGGATCTTGTTTGTTTTTTTCGCGGCGGGAAATAAGAAAAAAACCAGATTTTCGAAGACGATGGATCGATCCCACTTGGGGTTGACAGACCGCAATTTGGGGCACCTCTAAAGGTGGTGCCGCGGCCGCGACACGCAAGATCACTCAAAAAACGCATCGGTCCAAGATGGGGCAGCCTTTGTCAAAGCCAAAGGTAACGGTCGCCGGCTTCCTCCGCGGCCGCCCCGAGCCGCTTTTATGAATGAAATCTTCGCCTCAATGTCGCTCCCCGCGGGCGTCCCGCCTTCCCGCGCGCAGGTATCAATGAGTAGTCAAATCCCCCCGAGGTAGGCTACCTTCCGAAGACACGCAACGAAACAAGCTCCGGCGCGTCTTCGCGGCCCGCGATGTTATGACAGGTGAAGCAGAGGTGCTTCTTAAAGGAACACGAACGCGGCGGGCCGAGCATCTTCACTCCCCAGGTGACTTGGCGGCGTGCGTGTGATTTCTTTCCCCGTCTTGCGCTAATACCGCGAAAGGTGTTAGATCACCTGTGCGGATGATTAATAGACTTTCTCACGTCGATCGGGCCGCGGGGAAAGGGGCATATTTTAGTTTAAAAAATTATTAAGTATAACAGCTAGGAGAATATTCACACAAGACTAAACAGGTTTCAGCGCCGCAGCGGTCCGTCGTCGCTGCGCCGCGCCGCCGCCGACCGCAAAAGGAGAGCGCCCGATGAAAATGTCACGGACAGGATGTGGCAAGCTAATTTGAGTGGGAATTGCTATAATTATCCGTCTTCTAAGATAAGAAGGTTATTAGGCAGTCCCAGACGTACGCTCTGTCTGCAAATCTCGCAGACGGATCGGTGCTGTTTTGATTTCGCTTGCAGATTATGCTAACAAGATGCGCGGACAGGACACCTGCTTTTGTTCCGAGCCAATTGTATGCATGCTTGGTGCCTTCCCAACAGGTTGATCTCCAACTTCCTACTTTTCCTATTAGCATAAGTACATATCTAACTATCCAACTCCAACAATTGCAACCTATGTCTTAATATGAGTCTCCTACTTTCTATCATAGAGCGGGATAGTGGGACAAAACATATAATTTAACATATCTTCTTAAAAACTAAACATTATAAACAAAAAAGCAAATCTTTTCGAAGAATTTAATAGTTATTGTAAAAGTAAGAAAAATTGTCGTATGCGAAACATAATTATTTAAATATGTTTTCTGAAAAGAAATTATAGATCTAGTTAACGTTTTCAATAATATTTTATTCAATTAATCATTGAGTAGTAGCATCTGGGTTTTCTACAACTTTGATTAAGGAAATCCTATATTTGAAGCCGTCAAACCTATTTTTTTAATTAAGTTCATTTTTTTGAGAAATGTAGTATAATTGAAAAAAGAAACATGATATAGAAATATAAAAGAAAATTTTGTAGTAAGTTGAAATTCGTTACAAATATAAATACAGTAAAGATTTAAAATGTACTACAATTAATGTCAGCTTTTAAGTTAAAATGTAGTATACCAAATACCCAAAAACTTTTGGAAAAGCTTAAAGAAAATTGCATGTTTTACAAAAACAAATGATTCCATGAAAGTCTCAACAATTGGACACTCATAAAAAATTAGAAATATTTATGAGGAACTATCAGCATTAATGGTATACTCTTATATTTTTAAATTATAGGATTCAAACTTCTTTTCTTCATAATTTTTTAAATTGCCAATTTTATTTTTAAAGTCTATTTTCTTCAAAAATGAATTTATTGATCATTTTTATCTACCAATTCACCTAATGAAAAAAATTCCTCACATAAAAATAATGCGCCACTTGTTCGTCTACAGATTTTTTTTTAACTATGTATTTAACCCTGTTATTTAAATAATACAAATATTTAAGTATTGTACTTTTGCTTCTGTTATTATTAAGCGGTTATATTTAAGGCTATAAGAATGGCAAACAGTTTAATATTCGATTGAGACCAATTTTAATCCATTTGTATCTCGCAAGAATTAATAAGGATTAAATTGGAAGCTGTAAAACCCAATAATGGCCACGTGAATTTACTAATACAATCAAACTGCTAAAAGGTATCCAATCTACCCTTAATGCCCCTTGGCCCGTTGAATTTCAGCCACGAAGGTCAACGTGCAGCGCTTATAATCAAAACCGATTAGCCTGCAATTCAGTACAACTTTGCTTACGTTGAAAAGTCCTCTCAGAAATTAAATTCCTTTTTAATGCTGCGCTATTGAGGCTTCCCGTAATTTGACAAATGGCTCCGGCTAGAAGCATCTGACTGTCTGGGGTCCGAAATTACACGTTCACGTAATAAAGTAGTTAGACGAAGCGATGATTTTCCCAGAAACATTAGACCGAACCAACTCATATTACACAGAGTCATCAATTTTAAGCTTCAAATCATCTCTGACTGGGGAACGCTAATCGCTCTTTACGGGTATTATGTAAATCACCTTAAAACACCTCCAAGAACATGAATTTTGACTGGCAAAAAAAGCCTCTTAATTGACATGTAATTATCGGTTGAAGAGGCAGAGCAAAAACCTAATTTGATTTTTTGGCCGAACTATGATTTAAATTTGAATACCGCGGGGCCCCAATCCTCCGAGCGGTGGACAGAGGGGCCCCCAAGAGGCCCCCAGAGCCCGCGAGGAAGACAAAACAAAACCACCGCAAAGAGCATCCAAGGCCCCGCCGAAATCGGTTTGTGACTCAGTCCAAGTCCGGCTCTAGACAATCTCAAAATCTTCGGCGGTGGCAATTATTTAGTATTTAAATATTGGCGGCCCGCGCACTGCATGTTCGGTCTGGGGTCTGAGGCCGGGGGCCCAATTTTGGAGGGAAATTACGTCAAATGACACTTCGCCTTCAACTCTAATGGCAATTACCGACGAACAACCTCCCAAATTAGCCCCGATCTAATGCGACCACCAAATTGGACTCCGCATGGGACCGCCGCTGTGGCCTGGGATTAAGGTTTTCCTTGGAAGCAGCGTCCGTCTTTTGTGCCCTGGCAGGTTGCTTTTTGTAGCCTTCTGGGTTCGTTCGAAAAGGGGTTTAACGTTTATTAATTCCTTTCTTGGGCCACACAGACGGGGGAGGCGCCGCACCACAGTGAGACATAGGCCTTAAGTATCACTGACCATTCGAGATTGGGACCTCTTCGCAATGTCTCACAGTGGGCACATCCTGGGCTTAAAAAAGGCAAAAACCTGATGTGCTGTGACGCAACTGAAATTGTCGTGTTGAAAAACGACTGGATAATTTATCTGGTATTTGGAAAAATTGAAGAAGTTTGCAATATTATTGTCCATGCCCAATGATTGCATCTAATTGTTGCTATTTGCTGATGTAAGTATGATTTGGTAATTTTTTTAATGCTGAATTACAAAATCATTACTTGAACGTAAGATACAAATACTATGTTTTCTATACAAAACAAAGAAATCTTCAAAATTAATTCCATGCCTTGCCTTTAATAATACTGCCCAACCCGCTAAATCTGATTATGAAACTTAAAAATAATACTTACCTCCAAGAGCGTTGGCAGATATGTAATTGTTTATTCAGCGAACAGCAATATTATAAATTTTGTATATTCGTCATATTGAAACGATATCATATAGAAAATTTTGGGTTTTATTTTTTTTATTTTATGATGTCGTTTATCAAAATAAGTTATGTCCTTTTATTTATTTTAGCCATCTTTTCAAATTTATACACAAATGCCAGTTTTTCGTATAAATTTTAAAATATGATGAGATGCGTTTATAAAAAGTCGTATATTTTTAGACTCTTTTTGGTCTTTTTTATCTGAATAAGGAGTGTTTTTTTTTTTATCGTAATACCTTATATTAAGCGAACCTAAAAATATAGTATACTATATGGTACGAATTCGTCTGTATCAAATTTCAGGACATTTTATAGAAAAATCGGCCCGACTTAATATTAGTCAAATATTGTATACCTTCAGGTTAATGTTTAAAAATGAAAACTAAACAAATAAAATTAATGATTCGTGATGTTCTAGACTATATTTAATTGGAAGTACGTAATTTCATTGGCGCAAAAATTGTCTTGACCTCCTTAGAACAACTGCGTATAAACCATCCAAATTGCTTTTATAAATTGCTCTCAAATTAAGAACCTTGAAAGGACGAAATATTCCCTAAAAGTTATCCCCAAAGGCACCTAATTTTTAGGTCACCGCCTGATTTCCCTTAAACACGTCTTAACGAGCTGTGCACGTTTTACAGCCGAGCTCCCCAGACAGAAATTGTCTTCGTCAGAGGAGCTCATATGCAATGATGTCCGAACGTCTCCTAATACATCATAATAAAAGTCGGAGTATGACACCTCAAGTTCAGGGCACTTACCTTCATCCCTCCCAGGTGGCTGGAAGACGTCCCTTTTTAGGTCACTCGGGTTCCCGTAGAACTCGTTGTACATCTGCTGGAGCTGGAGCTGCTGCAGACTGAGGGGATGCGGCCCGGGGTGGAACTGTTGCATGTGGTGGTGGAGGTGGTGGCGATCAATGGATCCTGAAGGACTGCCCGTTTTATACTTGGACATAGTAAAATCAATCGGTTGCTGCTCCAAATTGAAACTACTTCTACTTCTGCAGCTGTTGTGGTCAAGTAACATTCCGTACGCGACGACGTTCTGGTTGGCTAGCAGCAATGGCATAGTCGGAGACAAACGCACTCTCGAGCACCTTCTTTCGGGGGGATTTTCTTAGATTCTAATTACGTATTTGGTCCTTTTTTCGTTCGCTTTGTGTCGGCACAATCAAGGATTATTGCACATTCCCGTGGGTTCAGATTTTCGCCTTCTAGTTCCTATCAATCAAAGCATTAAGCTCCCCCGAGTCATGCTGAGCACCACAAAATTATAAACACAGCTTTAATGCACCTATAAAAAAATTGAAAAACTTTCTTTTAGAACAAAACATATCATTAAAATGGAAAAATTATAGAAACTTAAATATTTTGCTTGAATTTTTGAACTCAAAAATTTTTCAGGAAAACCATATACTCTTGAATATAATTAATAACAATATGTTAGGCTTTGAATCGTATATGTATACTATTTTTTATATGTATGACGAAAAGACATGTACCGACTTAGGTAAGTAGTTATCGTTTTAGATATTATCAATTAAACTCTACTTTTTATTCTGTTTCTTTCAATTTCGATTACCTTTTTTGACCACAAAATATTTTTAATGTGTCAATTTTTCTGATGCCACCGTATTTTAGCGTTCAGCCCACTGATTACAAAATACGATTAATCTTACCAAAATTGATTTTGCTTTTATCAGTAATAGCTCCCAGAAATTCGTAAAACTGGACCTGGTCTAGAAAACACGTATTTTAATCCAGGGTCCTTATAGACTTTTGAAGTGGAAGTTGAAATTTTAAACATATCAGAAAATATGACCAATGGTGGTTCGTTAAATCCACTTTTGTTTCAAAATTTCACTAACAAATTTAAAAACAGTGACCCTCAAACCACTAATAAATAATTTCCTAAAAAATCATAGCAAGCTGATGTGGTTTTCGCAAATTTAAAAATCAGATGACGGTAAAATTCAATTCAATGAAAAGTTTGCTATCAAATCGAATCCATATAGGAAAATGAAGAAAAAGAATATAATAGAGCTTCAAATTTTGCACTTTTATAGCATGACTGCAAGTTTCTCTAATGCAGAACGAGTAATCATCACAATCAATCTGTTACAAAAGAGGTAACTTGTTTGCTTTCCGCGCTTAAAAGTTTACCTATAATTATTATACATTTTGTTATTACTAATTAGTAATTAGAAATAAACTGATGTCGAAATAATATTCAGAAAATTTAAACGATCGATATTGAGAATAAATCGTTTCATTTTTGCTACCTTCAAGATTCGGTTTGGTTTAATGTTGGTTTAGTACTTGCATTCCATTGAAGTTGTGCTTAGAAATCAGCGAATTTCACTTCTGGAAATTGCAAATAATTAAATCGATCGTATCGAGCTGCGTTATAATTTATAAAGTGAAACTGATAATGTCAATTTTAATTAAGTTTCTTCGTTAAAATGCGGTATGCATCTATTTACCCTACTTAAAGTGTAATGTCTACAGGGGCTTGCAGTGTCACGTTTTCATTTTGTTAATACCTAAAGGTTTAAAAGTGTTTTAATGAATATTGAAGTGTATATTATAGTATACTGATAATAATATAAAGCAAAAGTAAACAAGGCGGTTGTAAATTTTAAATTTAGTTGTCTGTTACTTAATTGTCCTTAGCATAGTAGATATACCTACAATTAATGTATAACATGGGCAAAAAAACAATAGCTGTTTATTTTAAAAGTTTTAATAGCTTTAATATTTACAAATATTTTAAATAAATTAGTTATATTATACGAGTATTATAAGTTTCCCATAAATTCCTATAGAGTTTATTTGATTTTTAAGTTTCTGTAGTGTGAATCCATAAAAAAGATGTTTCAACTTAATTCTTCTAAATCATTTAAAACATTTATGCATATTAACGCATTATTAAAATTGTGTATATTTATGGGTTAAAATTGTTAGCACATATTATTTGATATAATATAAAAGCGTCTAAATAAAGTAGGTACTTAGCTAGATAAAAAAGATAGGTAATAAATTTGCCACTCTCATACAAGAAATGGTTCAACATTATTATTAATCATGGTTTCGTGAGACCTTGCTTGTAAAGAACTAATTGCCAGGAGGCGTTTCCATGTTTAATACCGCGATTTTAAAGCTCATAAGAATTGATGGCTTTGTTACCAATTTTCTTAACTTCAAAATGAGTAACTTCAGAGATATTTGAAAGTATTAAAAACCGATTACGATCAATTCGACGCGTATAATAACAATATTGACGATGTTAAATAAAATTTCCGCCCCCGCGAACTCCACCTGGTAATTAGTGAAATGAAGCAGGTGTTAATGCCCGTACCGCGGACCGCTATTTTCTGACACTCGGACACACTTTAAAAGTGTGGAAACGTTAAATCACTTCGCACCTATACCGGTCCAGCGTCAGGGCGGCGGCGGTGCGGCGCGAATTCCCCGCATAAATCAGATATGGGGAGCATAATTTATTTCTGGTAAGCGAAATAAATCACGGCTGCCAGCGGCCAATAATCGGGATGCATTAGGACCTCGAACAAATTAAGACAATAGTTATCACCTTATATACTATTAACGGTAAAACAATTTTCTCCACCCACATTCTCGCGGCTCACATACCTGTCCGCGAGGGCCCATTTTCGTAAGCCATTAAATCAATTATTTTTAGCCGCGACTACCTGGCCGCGGATTGAGCGTTAACGGTTCCATAAATCGATCATTTCATGTGTGTGCTCTCGCGGTGAAAAAGGTAGCTGGACCAAAAATTTCCAATAATAATTCTCGGCCAGATCAATCGATCAGTTTGGGGGGGTGGCGATGATCGGAGGGGTCAGCGGGGCGCTGATCACACAAATCGACTACTGGACATTGCGGCGAACGCATCTGACGCCACACCGCCGATTGCGTCGTGTTTGCGTTTGCTGCGATTGTTTGCGTGTAGCTCGGTGGCGCAACAATGAAATTTCTAATTGTCGGGGAAATTAAAAAAGGCGCGTAACAAATTTTTAAAAAGCACCCAAACCGTCGCCGCGGATAATAGCGGGACGGTTGCGGGGCTCCCCGTCGACCGCCACAGCCACCGCCCCAGATCTTGTGTTATTCATTGGCATCGATCGATATTGATTGATATGGAAATTTTACTTTTACTGAGCGGGGCCAACTTTTTGCCGCCGTCGGGCCCAGCAGAAATTAATTTCTTTTACAAGCGAAGGCACCAGAGAAGCACCATCCGCCCCGCGGTCCATTGTGAGGCCGCGGCGGTACCGCTTTTATTTGCATACACCGGCTCGATCGCCGCAGCATCCATAACACTCCCCGCGCTGAGTGCCGTCGAAATTGAATATTTTTTGCTTGTCATTTTAATTAGACAGGATTTTTTCCGGGGCCGGCCGCGCATCGGATCCCGCCGACCTGTGAACATGACATGTAGATGACTGGCGGCGAGTGGGTATTTCGGTATTTTGGCGGGCAGTGTGCTGACCTTACCTGAAGATGGTAATGTCTTCGATTGTGAAAGTCATCCCTCTTGTTTCGGATTGCAGGTAATGGGTGGCCCTCCAGCTCGATCGGCTTCTTTGGCCACCGCAGCTCCAAACCCAGTCGTTTTTGTCGGGCTTATTACTTTTCGAGTTGATTGAGGAAATTCCGGGGGCCTCTTGCTTTACAATCATCGAAACATTTCTCAGGGAGATAAGTGTTTTTCTTACTCTGACCTACCATCATTTTTGCTACCATCATTTCAAATCTCAGCTGTACGCAGTATGCTGGTTTAAAATTTTGTAAAAAGTTACACGATGTTTTGTAAGCATTTTAATGCATTACGATCTTAGAGCCAATTTCGCCTGTTCATTTCAATCTTTGGCAAGTTTCGAAAACTTTTAAAGATAAATAGAAAGATTGAAATGAAAGAAACTTAACATTTTTTTCGCGGTCCAAGGCTACTTAAAATCACTTATAAATTAGATTGAATAAAAATAAATTTTAACTGCTTTGCTTATGACTTAACCAAGTCCAATTTTATCCAACCATAAAAACCAACTGTCTAGTACTCCAAAAACATAACTTTTACCTACTCGTAATATCCAGAAAATAGTTTTCCAATCAAAACCATTTCAAATTAAAAGTCGATATCAATTTGAGGCTTGGTTCTCGAAACTTTTAATTAATAACCTACAAGTTTAGACAAATTTTTAATTTTCTCAATATTTGTTCGCTATCCACAGGGTGCATACCAAATTTCAAATTTCTACGATTCCGGAAAGCAACTGATAATTTTTGCTGATCGTCAGTACCTAAGTGAAATTTGTTATACTTCATCATCCTGGCGACAACACTCTATCCAAAAAATTTTAACTCGAAAGTATTATCCAGACTAAAGTTATGTAGGTATATAAGGGTATTTAACATTCGACGCTCTTTTATCGTTAGACATCGACTTTTACTAGTTTTGTTTCAAATCAACTGAAAACGAATTTTTATAATTCGATTTTAGTTTATTATATACTGTTATTGATTTTTAAATAAATATTTTACATCAGAACGATTTTGTTCAGAGTAGTTATAATATTCAATAATATTGAAGATATATTTACGTGGTTAGTGATAGTCTAATTAAAATATACTAACTTTGAAATAAATCCTTACCTTCAAATTTAGCACCAGTCTATGAGATTTTCCAACAACACGTTGAAGTTCTTTATATTTTTCAGTTTCCGCGAATTTTTAATTTCAGGCAACATATGCATATACATATGCTTATGAAAATTAAACACCGACTGCATACACAAAGTAGGAAAATTGTACTCATCGAAAATTTTAGATACTTTATAACTTATGATAACATTTTACAATTCAGTACCTTATCTGTTTCCACATATTTGTGCAATTATTCAGCAGTCAAAAAAGCATATCGGAAAATTACCTTTACTTAACGACGTTCTTTTACCAAGAAACCTATCGTTCAATAGGAGGAGCTGTAATTTTGTAAATTCTCGAAAGATAGTATATTTGCACAAACACTCAATTTAAATGAGTAGTTCGACTTCCGGATTAAGACAGTGCCTCTATCAGTTTTCGATACACTTTCAGATAATTCTACAAATTAAAAGATAACAGAAACGGACCCAGCGGCAATTACTCATTTATTGAGGTTCATTATGCAATTAGCTGCGGTGCCCGCGACGTGTAAATTATCATAATTCTTCACACTTTGATGATAACCGAGTGCACGAGTTTAATTTACAAAGTGTAGGTACCCCTTTTGTGGAACCTGAACGATCCCCGGAGAATTATTCAATTTTACGCTATCTCAGGGAGTCCTCACTGAAAATTGCAGAATAATTGTGATATGCAGGACGCCTATTCATTAAATTATGCTCGAATGCACTGTGAGCACATTAAGTAATGGGTTTCGTTTTATTATAACTCCTTAAAAGATAAGTTCCTTTAGCTTTCAGCATTTGCATTAAATATTAATGAGTCGCTGCTTCTTTTAAATTATTTCTTATGCCAAATAACAAAGAATCGTTAAAACTACTTTAAACTAGTAAATTAAAACATAAAATGCTTTCCACACATATTTATGTAGTTAAGAGTAATTACTTTATGGAAAACATATAATTAATATAAAATAGTAATTAGAAAAGTGCGCATAAAATGTTATTTATTTTAACTTTTGCCTGTACTTCAAAATTACGATTTAAATAATTCTAAAAATTATTTATAATAGTTTTTTAGTATCCATTTATTATTAATTATTAATACTTAGTATAACTACTTCTTGTTACTTTTGTAGATAGAACATATAAAGATGGCCTAAACATTAAAATTAAATTGTTCATTTTAAATAAGTAATCGAACTATTTTTAAATCATTTAAAGGAGAACTTGAACGTTTTAGTGCAGTTTAAAGCATGTTAATAGTCCGATTATTATTCTACTTTGTGTTTATAATGTAGTTATCGAAGCAAAGATTAATTTATAGAGCGTTTAATCTGTCGGTGCTTGAGAATGTCAATATCTGACTTTTTTCGTTATCAATCTTTAATTGATTTTCAGTGTGTCATAATTGTAATATGAATAAGCAAATAAAATTAAATCCTACGTAAGGTAACCTAAACCTTTTTATCGTTGAATCAATTTTGTTTGAAATAAAATGAAGTTAATAAATGTTCTCTACATACATTGTTTATAAATTATAAGTCTGTGTTTAAATCGAAGACGAGAGGCAGATCCTATCTTTAGTCTTAAAAAATGCTTTAAAAGGACTTGTTGTATTATTGCATTAAGTAAATTAGAAATTAGAAAAACTTAATATTTGATATGAATTGCAACCTGATACCCCTAGCCGTTCTTGAGCAAAAAGATTTTAACGAAAAGCATCAGACGGACCATTTTGCTCTTCTTCACCTTCTTCGCGAATATAAAAATGGCCATTTAAGACAGATGCACAGCTCAAAGACAAATTAGAAATTGCAGCAAGCGTTTAAACTATTCGAAGACGATTGAGCAAGCATAATTTGAATACTTGAAGTCCAAAGAAGGTGCCACCTTCAACGTCTAAGCAAACTGCAGTCCGCAGTTTACGCAGGTACACACTAAAATTGAAATAGTGAATAAACCTTCTTTTGATTTACAAAAGTAAAATTATCTGTTTTTAGTCGCACATGTTCCAAACATTGATAAATTTTAATCCTAAATATGCAGAAAACTATAAACCACAAATAGTAAATAAACAAAAGTATCAATTTTAAGTAGAGAATTCAGTTGTGGTGACTACAATATTTTAAAACCAAGAATGCCAAGTCTTTTCAATTTGCATACATATAGTTCTTGAATACCTATCGTTCTCAAATCAAGTCATATTTAAATATTCATAACTCCATTTTTTAATAAAGAGATTTTTATTTTAAATAAATCTCTTGCGACTTTTGAAGAATTGGATTATTCTCAATTACCTTTAATCAAAGTTTAAGTTAAAAATATGAATACATATAAATACGTATATAAAGGAAACTACTACTATAACGAAAATGATGAAGACGATAGGAATAGTCGTTTATTTCAAACAAGGAGCATACTACTAAAATTGTAAAATATGATATATTAATTACATCTTTTAACATATATAAAACGATAGATTTAAAAACGTTTGCTTTATTTATTTTGAAAAAGAACTGAGTTATTTTTTGAGTGCGACCACCAATGTATGTTTTTACTATTTACTGTAGGGTACCTATTTAAGAGATTTTCAAATTATGCCTTAATTATTTATCGGTAATATTTATATAACAATTGCAAATGGAAAATTTTTTAAACACTCGTCAGTTAGAGTATTCGTGACGTATTTTTTAAGGACGAATTCGATTTACATTCAGGAGAAAAACCCCACACAATGCTTCTACGATTTTTATGTTTTGTTTTTTGCAACTTTATAGAAGTTGAACCTATATGTAAGCGTTATTAACTGTGCCAATGTAAAATTGATAGCGCTAACAGACGGAACATATCGACGTAAGCATTTACATATATGGCAAAATTGAAAGGATTCTTAGTTTGGCTATGGAGTCGGAGTTTTGCAAAAACATAAGATCAACATTGACTTTAATAGTAAGCCCTTCCCTTTGGGTTGATTTAAGGCTCGTCACACATAACCAGATAGGTAAATGAGGCCCCATATTTTCCGATATCTGAAGTTATGCAAACTGAAAAAGTGGGACATGCCCTCTTTCCTTGGAGAGCCTCCAAAGGTAAACAAGACCGACCGATATTTACCTGATTGAATCAGAGGACTTGGCCAAAAGTGGGTCACCGTCTGAATGCAGCCAAATTTAGCCCAGAACGTCAGTTACCTGCTTATCTCAGTCGCAAGCAAGTGCCCGCCAGAATTTCAAAAAAATAACGCAATCGCGTCAACCACTGAAAGAATGGAAACGCACGTCTAAATACGCGCTATCGGGGGACAGTTCTAAAATTTCTCAAGACGTCGGTTATCTAATTGGGAATTGGGCGCACAAGAAAAACAAATTCTACACCTTGCGCGGTATCTTATCAGTGGAAATCAATCAATAAACGTAGACGGCGAATAAACAGACCAAAATAAAAAAATACTAAGAGTGTAAGAAAATAAAAAGAAGTGTATACACCCTTATCGCGATTTGGGCGTAAGTGAAGTATAAATTTCTTCATATTTACCTTCGATTAGCTCGGCTTTCTCAAGACTTCCACGAGCTCGATCACTGGATAACACGCGGCTAATTGCGTTCTTCCAAATAAGTCTTAGCACACAATAAAAAATAAATAAATAGGTACAAAACCAAATCCGATAGGCATACTCCAGAAAGAGGCACAAGTATCTCTCAGTTTGGGGGCATACCTGGAAAGGTGGTCGACGCACGTGAGACGCGATCACTTCCTTACGCGACACTTGCTCACTGAACCTCCCGAAAAGATCAAGCACTAAATATTCCCGGACCGGAACCGGAAAACCGGAAGAGACGTACGCGCGCGAAAAAGTTCCCAAAGCTCCCAGGGACAGAATCGTCGCGATCGTCACAACATCCGGAGCTTTCGCGTAAAAGGACCAATAAAAAATCGTTCACCCGTCGGCGAATTCGCACTTGCGCGCGCCCCAAAACAACGTGGCGAAGTGCTCACGATCTCGGCGAAAAATAATTCCTCAGCACCGGACCGCTCTGGTGCGCGCCTATAGCAACACTGCTCCTACACCGGCCTACAAAACGCAACTGAAGACGCGGCCCGAGAAAGCGCCCCGCGAGAATCCACTGAACCGAAGAAAGTGCCGTTCCGCACGAATCGGACGCGTCCCTCCCCCGCCCGGCCGCGTCGAGGAGCGGGCGCGCGGTGGACTCCGTCGTCTCCGCCGCCGCGCCGCCACAGCCGCCGTGGACCAACCTGCGCGGATCCCGCCGCCGCCGCCGCCGAAGATTCCCGCGCGCGGCGCTTCTCAGCAAACAGAAGCTCGCGACCGCGGTCACTGGCCAGCGGGTGCGCTCATCTCGCGGCCGGGCGCTCCGCGGTCCGCGGCCCCGCGTGGGGCCCCAGCCCCAGCCACACCAGCGGCGATCGCCGGGTGGAGGGGCCGCGCCTCCGCCAGTCGCCGGCCGGGGCAAAAAAACGATCGCCGGTGGGAGGCCTGCGCCGAGCGGCTCCCCGTCGCGGCCCCAATCCGGAGCCCCGGCGACGCGCGAGGTGGGGTCTCGACGGCCGCCCGCCAATGGGAGCGCTCGCAGCTCCCTCTGGTCGCTTTGTGCCGCGGCTGGCGCACCCTCGATTTGCATACGCTACTCGCGGCTGGAGGGAGCTGCCTGGGGAAGCGCGGCCGCTGCGCCTGTGGTCGTGACGTGCGCCACAATTTCGAGGTGATCTTTGATTGACTTCTCGCCGCAGCGAAAATGCAAATGAACGCCGCCGAGGAGTAGGAATATCGGTAAAATGGCGGTGCTCAAATGCGGTTCTATTGGGAGGAGAATTTCTCTTACTATGGATGCAATTGCAGAATTTGATCATTCCTATCTAATAAATTTCATTAAAATGCTTCTGTAGAGTTCTAACTTTCTAATAAATTGAAATAAATATAATTGATCTACACTAAACCAGATCCAATTTAATTAGAAAGAAAGTATGAGTCTTATACATAATCATTAATTTTTCATAGAAAAGCTTTTTCATAAAATTTAACAAAAACCAAAATGTACAATAAAAATGTTTTTATAAAATATGTACTTTTTACTTGAACATTAGATTAATTTTTAAAATTTACACTATCCTTACAAAAGTTATTGAAATTTAATATGCTTCATCTTTATAACGTTTATAAATTATTACCTTTATTTTTCCATTGTTTTTTTTTATTATGCGCTGACATTTAATATGGTTATAAGTATGTATAGGTATGTAGGTACAACATATACCGCATCAATCAATTTAATGGATTGTTGATAATTATGTCATTGTATCATTTGGAAAAATTTATATATTACAAAAAAATATAACAAAAAGCAGTTTGTATTCACTAGTCTAAAAAAAGCATACATTTCCTTACAATATAAAATTATTGCTTGAAGTAGTCTCGAAATTATGTAAAACAAGTTAAATTTTCCAATTCTTCTATTAATTTTAGAGTTCGTAGAAATCGAAATAAAAAGTATACAATCATTAAGGAAACAAGATAAGCTTATTCAATATGATGAAAGAAATATGGGCACTATATCTACCGTCGTTTTCACGACTATACTATGGTATAGTCCAGACTTTTGATTTATTTAATTATTTTAGGAATACCTATGTATTTCAGTAAGGGAACATTCATCATTTCTAGAAAAATATAATACATATCTTATAGGAATATTTATAAAGTAGGGAATTTTAAAATCGTTCCGTTAAAAAAACAGGTTTTATAAAATATGTATATTTATAATACAAAAAATACATAATTACATTTTTGTCGATTGGAATTTTGCATAGATTAGTTTTGAAAAAAACAATTATTGATGAAGCACATGATTTTAGTATCTATGTATGTATTTAAAAATATTTTTTGACCTCTTGAATCTGTGAACAATTTTCTTATATTAACATTTTTTCGATTGAATCAAAGCTCAGCCCAATCCTTCTAAAGCTAGAACTATAGAACTGGAGTAATAGTAGTAGTTGCGTTTCTACTAAGAAAGGATATTTCCATATTCAACTCGTAAGGAAGTCAAACGTGAAGGTTAGGGTAAAAATTGATCTTGTAAACGAGTTCATTTAGAAACAGGAATAAATGTAGATAAATACAGGTAATTGAATCCATAATATCATATTCCATAAAATAAGATATTTGAAGTATTTGCCGAATTTGAAAAAGTAAGACAGCAGTGGTGAACAAAATATTTTATAAGCAGTCGGGATATAGCATTTTTGTACAATGTTAACAAAATTCAAGGAAAAACACGGCGTTTTTTAAAAAATATTGTTTATTATAGAAAACATTCCTCAAATCGATATCTTAATATTTTGATGGAGAAAATTTCGGATCTTTCAAAATAAAGTAAAACAGCCTAACATGTCCCATTAACTGAATTCCGAAATTCCACAAGGACTTCTGTACCAAAAAATGTGTCCCAGTTAAATTCGTTCTGACGTATCAGTGTGTTCAGACATAAAACCTTAGTTGCTGCAGGAACATAACTAAGTATAATTTTATCTGACTGACAATAAGATTCATACAATTACTAAATATTTTTTCTATTGTATTTGTAAATGCAACATTTTCGTCCAACTATACAGATTGAACTTTATCAAGTTCAGGGTTTATAAGACCCAACGCATAATTTTTATACTTTACAAAAAAATGGAAATATATATGTTAATATTTTTATTTTATTAAAAGTTAAAGATATTTTATATCACTATCATAGGATTTCTGGCCAGTGAAAAAAAACTACAATATTGAAAATTCAAATTTACTTTAATTTTAATTTGCGAATTACATTAAAAACTTTTACTTAATCAGGAATGTACATACCTGCATAAGCATCGGAAATTGCCAATTCACTGTCTGTTTCTTGTTACCAAAATTTGGTGACCTCTAAGGAGTCATATTTAAATTTCCTTATCCTTGCAACTGTTGCACAATCCAAAGTTGACCAAACGCGCATCTGCTGCAGATCGCGACTTACCGCGGAATTTTCGAAATTCAGTGTTTACATGTTAATATGCTAATTAGCGTCGCAACAACAGTAAAGGAAGCGACTCAGATGCCTTCTGCGAGGACGTGAACATGCCCCCGAATGTCATCCTGTCAATTCGGAGAATATTTGCGAGGAATTAACGAAATGCAAATTGCGTCCGCGCATCGCTCAATTAAATGTAAAAGCCCCGCCAATTCAGCGGAGCCCGGTTGCCTTTTGCGGAATTCCCTCGCGGACTGGGGGACCCAAAACGCGGCCGCGCCAAACTTAAAACCCACACGTGAATTCAAATTTGAGGCCGATCCGCGGATGTGGCGCCTGCGGAGCTCCTCGCAGCGGATTCTTGGCGGTCCGCGAACAATTGAAACAATTGAATCGGATTGCGCCGGACAAAAGAGGTCAAAATTAGCGGGTCCGTGTACCGCGGCCGCAGGAATGCGACGCGAGCCGCCGCAAAAAGCGCACGCCCGGTGAATGGAGCCCCATACGCTCGCCGGCAATTTATTTAAATTTTGCGATTTCGGAAATTTTGACGACATGCGAACGAGGGACCCCCGAACGGACGAGAGACAGACAAACAGACAAACAGACAAACAGACAGAAACATTCGCCGGCCAGGCCCCGAATCGGGCTGCCGCGGTCATTTGAATGAGCCCCCGATGGGGCCCCCTCAGCGGTGCCGGGTTCATTAAGTCCGCAATTATCGTGGCTATCAAGCCAGAAATTAACTTGGGATGAGACCGGGTTTTTCGACGGCTTTTTGCGGCGTCCCGCGGCAATCTGTCCAGCGTCGACCTGCAAAGTGGACGACGCTGTGATTGCGCATTGACGGGCGAACCGGTCGATTGCGCGTCGCCGCGTTGCGCCCGCGAGACGACTATAAGTAGGAACCGGCGCAGATCGTCCTGGTCCAGTGCGCATCTGTGCGGCGGCTGCGCATCCGCGGCTCAAGATCAAACAAATTTTGCTTAATTGGACGGTTTAACAATAAAACATAAGGTCCAGCAGGCGCAGGCTGTGTCCTCGGTCCCGCCGCCAGTAGGCATGCTAATTCCCCGCAGAAATTCCTGGAGTCCGCGGCCGGGACGTGGACTTATGGACGCCGCCGTCCGCGTCTTCGTCGTTTTCTTAGAGGGCAATTTACTCGTTCCTTTGTTATCCACTTTGCGGATAAAGCGGCGCTGATGTGCGAAGATGGAAGTGTCGTTACACCGGCCCGCGATGGGAAATCTTAAGGAAGTAATTAAAGCCACAATTGAAGGTATTTGAATAGTTAACGCCCGGATCCGCGGGGCCCGGGCGGCTGCCCGCGCCACGCTCGATTAGACGCGCCACAAAAGAGGCGCAGTGATGACTACTGATTGTGGGAAGCTGCGCGGTATGTGCTATGATATGAAGGTGTGAAGGGTTTTTGCGCCGTGATTCATTGGCTAATTTATTTCACCGGGGCCGCGAGAAGGCCACGGCCAGGCCGGGGCGCCGCCGCCGCCGCCGCCGCGGAGGTGCCGCTTTCAGCAGCTCAAATTAAAACCGACCATAGTTGAGAAAAGGGCCTCAAAGAACGGCCGGGGCTACCGTGAATATGGCAACTATTTCTCAGAGGCCCCGGGACTAGCCAATCATTCATACTACCTTAGATACTTAGATACTAATTGTCTCTGCGGCTCAGAACCGCAGGTGATGAAGTGCTGTTGTTTTGTTTACCGAATAATGGTAGGATGCTGAATCCCAGTTCCAAGGCGCACCCGGGGCCCATTAGCTTCTATAAAACTGCACAATTAGCAGGGTTTTCTGTAAAAACGCCACGTTCCATTAAAGCTGCCGCTAACAATTCATTTCGGCGATGAAAAGCGGGAAAAGTCTTCAACTCTTTCCTTTGATGCTTGGCCAAGAGGCTTAACCTCGATTTGTTACCGGCTTTTCTGGACTATGCACTGAACCATTTTCAAAATTTCACTCATTTGTGCTCGGCAACTTTGGAAAGTTAAGGTGATTGTCAAGTGCAAATTACCGAAGTTGTGCATTGTCACATTCCGCCACAATATGAAATGAATTTGAAATAAAAATCAAATTATTTTTGCCGATAGTAAAAATGACTCCCTATTGTATTTAATTTATTTTAAGATTCTTCACAATAGACATTGATAAATTTAAATTAAAGTAATTTTAGAATTACCTTTAAATTTTCCCAAACCCTCAAAAGTATTTTTACAAAACGATTTGATCCTTTCCGGATTCATTAGCTGAATTCTCTTCGGTGAATTTCCAAATTCGGGCATTTTTCTTTTCTGTGCCTATTTAAAGTAATCCTAAATTAAAATATGTACATATGTATATGAAATCAAACCCTGTAAACCATGCTGAATTTTTTATCGGAGCTACATATACTCAGCAAAATAAAAATAATAATAATAATTGTTATAGTTGGCAATCCACAAAATTGTGATAACTGCTTAATGTCCTTTTTAAATTAGTGGAATCTTCATATGGTACAGCATTTTCGTTTTTAACACATAATTAGAATTGTTGGTTCCTGGTTGTTTTGGAAATAGATTTTAACTAATTTTTTAAAAAACACATTCAACAGGTCAAATAAATTTGAAATATTATGAATACACGTTAATAACTAATAACCAAATTCAACGGTGGCATGACAGAGATTATTGTATTTTCTACAACCTTAATGAACTTTCACTTTCCAATTAATTATTTATAAAGAAATAGTTAAGAAATAGTAAATCAACCAGTTTTTATCAGTTGTAAAATATTCGTTTTCGTACTTTAAAAAGTATCAAATAAGTACTACTTTGTTCCGAATCATTTTCATTCTCTTTCACTGTCAATCTCGTTAGCAATTTGACAGAAAAATAGTTGATTTATCATCATTAGCAAATTGGCCGTATGTATGGTAACTAATTACAACATTGGGGTAGAGTGTGTCTAGACTAGGATATAAAACTGTCATACATTTATCATTTCAGTTCATTGGTTCAGAAAAAGTTTGCTCGTTAGTTGTTTTCGCATGTCTACTAACCATAGACGAAATGGTAAATAGTAGTAAGTCATATATGCTATAGATTAATTTTGACGCTTTTGAAACCTTTCGTTAAAAAAGAATTGAATTCAAATTAGAAGGATGTTTAATTCATTTAGTGGAAAATTTTATTTTGTTTGGTTTTTTAAAAGAATATCAGGAATTAAAATGCTACTCCTAGAATATAATTTCATGTAATGTATGTATAACTTCTCAAAACCATTTGTAAAAATAGCGAATTATAATCAGTAAATATCGGTAGGCTCGGTGTAAACGAGGTATTAAATAATAGATATTGAGATAAAGTGTTTAGCCATTCAAGCTAGAGCTTATTTCAGAATAAATAAGATTACGATATAAATTCTAGGTAACCTATAATACAAAAACGTAATTCTAGACAATCTAAGCGCGGTCGTGGCATCAATTTCCTAGCCTCTATCTTACTTACCTTAAAAATAGGAACAAAACCTGCAAAATATTCCATGTAGTCACTTAGCCTGCAAAATATTCAATCAATAAAAATTTTCATACCGAGCGGCTCATCCAGATATCTTGTCCAATTTATCTGATGCTCCGATAAATTTGTGAAATACCAAAACGTGTTAAGAGCCAGAGGAGTCCCAGCATCTTGCTGGACCATAGGTGCCCTCCGCGGCAATTGGAGCCGGCCGCGGCCGTCGTGGCGGCCAGGTAAGTAAGGCACGCCGGAGTATCTCGCGCCTCCATCAGGCCGCTGAGTTAGGGCCCCGGTCACTTGTTGTTATACTTCGACATATTTCACGGCGTCCCCGGAGCCCCAGCCGCACAGAGGCCGGGCTGCAGCGGAGCCCCAGAAGCCAGCATCCTCCAGAGGTCTGGACCGTCTTGCGGCCGTTTTACTTTTCTAAATTTTCATCGACGTTTTTCGCCTCGACGACGACGACGACGATGACGAGGACTTCGTAATAATAAGCTGCGCGCGCACGCACATTGCGAGGTGCAAAGAGCCCATCTTCCACTTAGCCGGGAAATAATTTGAAAATTAAATGGTCATTACAATCGAATGATGGAAATCGGGTGGAGTGCAATTACATCGGTTAATGGCCAGTGAAATGTTTCAGGTGAATTTACATAATTGATGTAACTAAGATTGGTGGTGGGGAGCGGAACGGCGCCGCGGCAATTACCTCAGATAGCATCAATTTTCTCACCTCATACTAACCAGCCTCAATTATTTTCCGCGCGCCAAGACGCTCGTCTGCTCCTTTTCAATTAGACGGTGGAATTTTTGACCCGGCGCTAATGTATGTACATATGGATATGAGCCAAGTGCTTAATTAGCGACGGGAGAAATCATAGCGCTAGAAATTGCTCTCTATTTGGGCCAATTAATAGCGCGGTTCTGTCTTCTCGCGAGCCAATTACGTGTTGATCTCGAAATTATGAAATTATGTTAAAAGAAAAAAAAAACACAAATTTTTGTTTGAATCGCAACCATGCATGGCTCTGAATTATTCTAATTAGGCAGGTATCGAATGGAGGATTCTGTGTATGAATAATACCTGATTAAGGTAAACCTGTTAACTGCTGCTTTTCATAAAGGTAGGTGGTCTTTGCGCTACAGAAGTTTTCGTCCGGTTAATAAGCGAAATTACTCCGCGCTAATGAGAAGCTAATTTTTTCCACTTTTCAAAATATAATTCAATTTTCATTATATTTCATAGCAGGCAACCTAATTAAAATGTGCAAGTCTAATCACGACAGAGTCCCTCTGTGTCCGAAAACCTTCAAAGTCCTTCGATAAGATCTGGAGAAGAATAAAACATTTCCGCAGGCTATTCTCTGAGGAGTCGGTTTTCCCCGGTAGTGTTTATAAAAATTAAATAAAAAATGCATTTGTTTCGCATCAATGAACTGTGCACAAGTTATTTTTTGTCTAATTAAGTCAAAAAGGAGTAATGTTCGTGATTCACGAAGCCCAACACTCTTATCTATATAGAAATATATAAAAAGTTAACTTTTATAGTCTTTGTCTACTATGTATCAAAATTTGGATGTTTGAAAATCTTTTGGATTTCCTACTTCAAAAGGTGAATCTTTTATACGATCCCACGTTGTCTGTTATCTGACTGAGCCAGTAGATCAGGAATTATATAGTATTCAAATTTTTAAATCAATTTCATCACATGAAAAGTTAAATTATAGTTCCTTTTCACAACAAAATTTGTTAGAATCTGATAAAAATTATAAAAGATAAAATGAAATTTTGCATATGGCTATTCATAGATGACTTTTAATTTACAACAAATAATCGAAATAAATTCGAAGGATAACATCCTTTTGAAATATTTATATATGTATGATTTAAGCCTCTAAAATCATACCATCTTTTCGTACTCCCAACATTTGGAAGTCATTATAAAAACTTAATGATTTTGTATCTACTGTCTTCAAGGTTGTCGCTCGGGAGATTTTTTCCTGACAAAGACAGTGTGCAGCTGGACCAAATTTTAACACCTAATCTTACTTAAGATTTTTACATACATACATACATTACAACGAAAATCAGGAAAAATAGTAAATACATGATATTTGGGCACAATTTGGTAGGTATACTTTGAGTTATACTTTGCGATGGGTGAGTCTGAATAAATGTATAAGAGATTTATACAAAAATTTGGTATTCTATTTTGCAGCTTAAAGTTTAAAATGAGCTGGTAATTTCAAAATTGTTCATATATATTCTTACTTAAACTTAGATTTATGCTTTAACTGAAATTGCTAAATACGAGTATTTTAAATGAAAGATTATCGCAAAGATTTGGATGAGCTCATAAATCTGAAGGAAGTTGGCCTTTATAGTAAGACCTGAAATAAAGTTGTTTTTTTTATTTCATTTGAAGCATAATTATCCTTGATTCAAAACAACAGTACCCATCAAAATTCGTCCTCCATTCTGAATACGTTGATTTTCCTTCAGGTGCGTTTCCATGTTTTTTACAGCACTGCCTCGCATAGGCGACATGCGAAAACAAATTATTCATGGACCGCGTTATTTCTGCCAATCAGTTCCTTGCGCGATCGCGTCTCCATCGGCGCACTTGCGCGCAGTTTCTGACCACTGCGCGGCGTCCTCCAATGGAGCATTTCTTCAATTTTAACGCTGGAGCCCGCGACGAGCAGCACGCGGTTCATCTTGGCGGCGGATGCTGCGGATGCTGCGGGAAGACGAGCGGGAAGAAGTCGGCCTGTCGTGCGATTGAATATGCAAAGTGCTCGGTAAGATCTCGGATTTATCGCGGCCGCGTGCGTCGGGGGATTGGCACAAAACAAGTTCGAGGCGGGGTTTTCATCTTTCGGCTGGATACTAATAAAATCTTTGATAGCTGCCCTCCGATGCCGACTGGTAGATTTCGTGTGGAGCCGCACATGGCGGATGTCATTTTGTTTTCACCTAAAAATACAATTTCATGTTCAGTCTTTTGCTGTGTTCGCGATTATACCATAAGTTTTATATTAATTTATACGTAATATTAAAATTATACATTTACAAATAAATAATCGTTAAAAACACATAAAATCAAATTTTTAAAAAGATTCATATTTTCAGGGCTATTAACAATTTGGAAATTCAGAAGATCATATTCACTTAGAAAGAATTTATAGGGATCGCAGTGTTTACAATGTGTTTTTTAATTAATCAGCCCCTCGAACCGCGATGGTCATAATTACTACTATCAAAAAATGTTTACACACACTTAAAATAAATTAGATATTCTTAATACAGTAATTTGCCCAAATGTTCATACTTTTAATAAAAATTGACAAAAATGAAAAATATATAATAAAATAGTTGAATTTTTATATGTATTATACATATATCTCGATTACGATTTATTAACTTTAAAATTTAAAATCCTTTCTTATGCTAAAAAGATAAGTAAAGAAAAATATTGGAAACTGTTATTAAATACTAAATAATAATAATAATAATAATAGACAAGTTTGAAAACATTCCCCATACTATACCAAATGTTTAGTAATTTTCAAGTATTGTTTAGTATACATATCCCTGAAGCAGTAACACGAGCTCAAACATACATGCAGTGCTACTTTAGGTAATTTTTAAGGACTATCCTCAGAAGTCAAATATCTAATAAATATCTATTAAAATAGATTTATCTACATACATATATGAACCAATCTACAGTTCACGTAGAGATAAAATAAATAATTGTGTTGATTTCTGAATAAGAAATAATATGAACAAGAGTTAGAAAGTTAAATGTCTTTGACTGACAATTTATTTTTCAACTTGACGGAACATTAAGGTACTTTTTAAGGGTTTACTAGTTATGAACTTAATTGCTGTTTGGCTAGGTAGCAAGAATCTTAAGAGAAGACAATTTTATATCAAGTTTATTATCGGTGTTATTCTTAATCTTTCAACAGCTTCGAAATATTGGAGAGTCCCAAAAAATATGTAGAATCATCTATTTTTCAAATAAAGGATTAACGATTAAAAAATTAATCCTAAAGCAAGTCAAAGAACTAACAAGAAATATTCCGTCTAAAGAGAAAATTACTAGATTTCAACACAGTAGAAAATTGTTATAAGAAAACGTGCATTTGCTCTTATCGCGTTTAGAATGCGAGTAAATGTTGAGATAAACATTTGCAACCTTACGAGGTTATATTCGTAATTAAGTCTGCATATTTCCGTGTATCGTCTTTCTGTTGGAAAATAATTTAAACCTATATGGAAATCTATTAGACGCAATCCTTTTGATGCAAGTATAGGCCACTCCCTGGATTTGTCCATGCTCTCTGAATAGTAGGTAACATTCGTAAAAATGGAGTTTGCAAGAACTTGGAAACGTGCAGAAATGAAAGCGGCACAGGTAGACAAAGTGTAGCTAATAGTCGGTGCGCGAAATCTCGCCCCTTAGGCAAAGATCTTGATTAGTATCCCGAAGGGACTACTTTAAATGCCCAAGAAAAATACAGCGACCGCCAGTTGACAGTCCTGCGAGCAGTGATATTTCACATGGGAATTATAATGGCGGTTAATTAGCGATTCTCATCACAATGTCTCCTATTTTAAATAACGCCGTGACACATCGCGGATTTCTCCAATCATAGGCAGAATTGCGTAGGGCTGAGACTTTAGAGCCAGCGCAGTGCGTCAAAGGCGACCACTTCCTATGGCGCAGTTGTAAAATTAATAATAAAAAACCTGTCCTTACTTAAGACGCCCGATGGGCAAGAAAAGGACAAGCGGAGAGGCCAAAAGAAGCCGGCAAAAGTCGCTCCTATGCGAGGCAAATTATTAAGCGTCTTCTGGAGGCTGGAGAGCCTGCGCCGGTACTGATCAAAGAGCGAAGAAAAGGCCGACCTCAATCTCGCGTCGTATTCTTACCCGCGAATAAGGAATTGTTTGAATATCTTAAGACGTGGAGTCCCATTTGTAAGCTGCCGACGACAATCGGGAAGACAACTCCCATTCCACTCGGCCTCGGATGCGGCGCACCGCGATCGCTTCTTATTCTAACAAACTGCTCTCGTTTAATATTCAATTGCGATTTACCGCGAGGCTCGCCGCATCCGGACGTAATGGCACCTTAATTACAATCATAGATCTCAGCCGATCTTATTAATTAGTCAGCGCGACATGCGCGGTGCAAGCATAATAAGTCTGCCTAATGAGCCCTACCTGTCGCTCGCATATGTTTATATACACTATATATATTTATTTATAAATAAATATTTTTTTCGGGCTGCACAAGTGGCCGCTGATAAATTCCCTTAACGATTTCGCCGGCTTCAATAATCCATCAAATTCCAATACCCGTCCTCGTGCCAACAGATTCGCCAGAGCGAATTTCATACGGAATTTGAGGGATTCCGCGACATTTGAAATTGTCCCGCCGCGGTCGCGGCCACTGGTCAGTCCCGGAGCGGACGATCGCGCAGAGACAGACGCGACAGACAGACAGACACGCTCTCTCTTCGATGTGTATGACGAGCAAAAACTGAACGTCGATTCTTCTGATTTTTGTGCAAAAATTATTTTAAGAAGGTTTTTTCTTCGCTCGAAAGTGTTTTTCTGCAGTCGACGGTGCGCTTTTTGTCGACAGCCAACCGAACGGCGCGCTTTGATCCTGGCGTATTGATTGGGACCGATCCGGCGGTGACAGCCCGCTCCCATCCCTTAAACTCGTGCGCCAACTAAATGAGGCAGCGCAAAGGATCCTCGCGGCCTTTTTGCGGCGACGCACCTGCTCTCAGGGTTTTTAATGATGTGTTTGCATTCATAATTTCACGTCCTTTTCAGGTGTGACAGCTTGTGATCGTTGCGTGGAAGAAACTGCTTTGAAAACGTAAACATCAAAAGGATTATGAAAATTATTAACTTAATTCGTTAAGTTATGCGGCACTGAGCATAATTCTGGGATTAATTTTAAATGCATTTTTATTTTTATCAATCCACATTAAACTGCACGCAATATCCCATCGTGAGGAAAGTCATAAACCAGTAACATTCAATTATCGAACAATTATGCATAAAATATTACCTAAATAGATTACACCACTCAACGTTACAACCGACTTAGCCCAGTTAAGAAAATGGAGGTTATTAATGTTTACGTTTTTTTAAAGGACTATACACTAATTGTATGAAAAATTTTCCCTGGTAGAATTGGCTGAAAATTGGGTTTTTAAAGGCTATATGATCGCCCCTGGTATTTTATAAGCTATATATTATCCCGAGTTACATGCACAATTAGGATCCATAAATTATATTTTGTATTATGTTTTAATGAATAAGTGTAAATTAATGTGTAAACTATAAAGATAGAAGGTTCAATGTGCAATAATACAAACATATACATACTTATTACAAAATAAATTGTCATATTTCAAATTTTATACATAGGTACAAATCCCAAAATAGTTCCTTTTTTAATCAGAGCATAACAAATATCGCATATGAATTATTAAAGCTATCACGTATGTATATGTGTGTTTCAAAATATTTACGATGACTGAAGTACATATAATACCCCACCAATTTTATTTAGCATATTTTAAAAAGACGTTTCAAATTGAGGTTAGGCAAAGCCAAATACACTGCTTTCTATAATATTGCATTTATCATAAATATGTTACCTAAGATCAGATCAATATGTAAGGTCTTAAGTAACTCTACTCGAGGTAAAATCGAATACCAGCATTTTGTAACCAGCTGCATGCCAGAGTTAGCAAGACAACGTCTACAATGTCATAGGTATGATTTTGTAAAACGCTTGTGAGGTTTTTTCCTTGAATTCATTACTTTTTGAGTTTATGATATGCACATAATCTATTTCTCTAACTTTTAAAATTTTAAAAATCACTTCGGATATTTCTATGTGTATGTTTATGAGTTGCATATAAAAGGATGTGATTCCTACTACTTTTACTTTTTTAACGAAAACATCATTCGTGTTTCGAAACAAGCGATTTCTAAAACTTTAATTAAAGTCGCATAAAAATGAAATTTATGCTTAATTAGCATATAACATTCAAACATTCAATTCACAGAAATTAGGTGCATGTGTTTTGGCACTTAAACAGCAAATTTAAAAATTATGTAAAGTTGGACAACATAGTTATGCTTCTCAGAATAATTATAATTTAGCTCACATTCTTGTAAGATGTCTTAAGCAAAACTTCCTTCCTTTGACTGCTTTAATCCGCTCACTTCTAATTCTCTTGAATAAAACTGTTGAATGCAAAAGTCATATAAATTAAAATCCGCGTCACTAATGGAATTCTCTGAAAACAGTTTCAATTAGTGGAGACACAGATCGCACATCCCTCGTTACATATTTATGTTTCGCCAGTTACACGGTGGCCGCGAGTTGCCCTTCTAAGTCGGTAATAATTAATAGCATAAAACTTCAAATAATTACAAGGCTGGTAATGACGAAATTCCATGTAACTGATAACCAGAGCTGTTCATGGCTAAACAGCATTTTTCTTAGCAATTTTTATATTTTTTCTCTTCGTTCATCAAATACATGAACTCGATTTTTAAATATTTATGAGTTTTTATGTGCCCTCAAATGCATTTTATAGAATTATGTAGACTTACGCAAATTTTTGTTTTTGTTTTGCGCCACTCTCGTCTTAATGCGAACTTGTGCGCTGCTGTGCGGTGCGATGCAGTGCGTGCAGAAAATTCCCCGCGGATAAAAATGATTTAGCTGATGATCGTTTTCCCAGATAAAATGTGATCTCTGCACCGCGCTCATCGGCCGCTCTGAATCAATTAAATCTTTCGCGTAAAGGGTTAAAAACTAGCCGCGGGCAAGGCAGAAGCGGATTATTAATTGTTTCTGCTTTCCAGTGGCAGCAGTCGCTTAAGGAGAAAGGCCTTCTCCGCGACGCAACCGCCCGAGAAATGCAGGAAGCACTCTGTTCTCGGAAGATTTATCAGAATCCAAAAGTGTCCACTTTCGCGGCAATTAAAAATGCTAATTGGGAAAACAGGGTGCACTCGCAATAAATCGCTTTCCTTTCTGGGGTGGAAACAATGCGCGTCGCGGCGGTGGTGCTGCCAGCCCGGCCGTTGCGAGCGGCCTCCTCACCTCCCCCCGGAGCATATGTGCATTTTTTAGAAATTTATGCAAATATGCTGTGGCTCTTGGGAGGCGCAGGTGTGCTCTACGTGCATTTCTGCGACTGCGCCGCAGCATTAAAAGAGATTTATCGCCGATTCGAGTTGAAAGTGCAGAAAACGCACGGCGTAAGCAAATGAGGGCCGGCGCACGCTATTCACTCGTTTGCCATGATATACTTTTGATAGTTCGCGAAATAATTGGACGCGGGTTGGCCGCTGCCTTCGCGGGGCATAGTCTAATTAATGGAAAAATTCAAAGCGCCCAGTTAAATAATTAATTTTCATTTAAATGTGCATTTCGTTACACTTATGCAACTCCGCGGTATGCTTCCTCCACATCAATCTCGTTTTGCACGACTGATTGATTTATGTGTTTTTCCAGAGAAAATCCGATTATTTGAATAATTTTTCCGTCCGCTTGTGTGCATTGCGAACCGAATGGATAACTACGCGTGCTATTGATTTGAATCAAAAAAGGTAAAAAATTCAATAAAAAACATTGTAGGAAATAGGTAAAATTAGGCAAATATTTGCAAATTGAAAACAGACCTTCTACAAACATAAAGTCGGGGTGCGAAAGCGCGATTTTATGCTCTTGCATAAATCCACTAATAAGTTCGTTAATTACAGGCACGATATACCGCGATGCAACAATGATTTTCGTGAATTTTTATTTATTTGCTTTCCGCAATTTCTTAATATGATTTGCAAATTTCGTCAAACTCCTGCTAAGGTATGTTGTTTGCAGGTGAAAAAACAATAAGAAAATCATAAATTAATTGCAATTAAAGAAATGCATAGGAAAGTCGCGGAAAAGATTATTTGCATATTTGCTTGACCAGCACTGATTATTTGTAAGGAAGTTGCAGTCCATTCCGTTTCCTTGATTCATTTTTATGATTGCGCCGTAACCTCAGCCAGTTGAGTATGTGAACGTTTTAAACTTCGTTATTTTAATAGGGCTATTAATTATAGTTGACGTTGACGTTGATTTAAAGAAATTTAAAAGATTTGCGCCTTCAATTTAAGCGTATAGCGTAACTAAATTATTTTTATATGCTTTATTTTATTGTTAGCTATCTATTGCTTAATAAAGGACTGGACTGGAGTATTTTACGTTCCGGGTAACTGATATCTGTACATCGTCTTAAGTATTACAAAAACTGCAAATGATAGTGACTAAATATGCCGGAAAATCATAATATTCAACTAGGATTTATCTTTGTTAATTAATATAACCTAAACCTCAAAATGTTTATTTACTCCTAAATTCGAATAAATTTAACTTAAAGCGTCCTAAAAATCTGTCCCAAAAAATGCTATTTGAAAATGCGAAAACGACCTTGAAAATATAAAAAATGTTGCATTTTTCTCGACTCATATTTTAGCGAGTCCATTATTTTTCAGAAGTCATGTTGTATTTGAAATGTTATTTGTAATGAATTATTGTACTTACAAGTTTTTAACTTCCCTTTATAAAAATCTTCATCTTCATCCATCGTTGATCCACTCCTCGTTTATCTTGGAGAATGAACTCCTTAAATGAAACAAAGTAAAAAAAATGTTTGAATATGGATTTGTAAATCACCTGAATTAATCAGTTGAATAAATTCGATTTCAGTTCCAGAAAATGGTATTAAGACGTTCGAAGCATTACAGCCGTTAATGTTACCTAAAAGGAATCGATTTGCATCTATTACTCTATGAAAATAAAATCAGATAAAGATGGTTATTAGCAATGCAAACTCAACATCCAACTAATTTGAATTGCCTTCCTGCAATCCGCTCGTAATGAGGAGATCTTTGTTTTTTCACACCGTCAAATCTCCGGTGATTATCAAGAGATGCACGCTCGTTAGATTTACCTAATATACGTCGAAGGGGCTTCCGTCGAGCGGTGGCGCAAAACTTTTAATTTGTTTAACTAATTTAAGAGTGCGGCTGTTCCGAGTAATTTATCGCCTTATATCTCGTTTTTGAAGCGCTACAGAAATCATTTGTAATTGATTAAATTGCAAATTTGATTATTCGGAAGTCATGTTTTATTCAGTTCGGCAACAATTAATCATTCTCAGAGCCAGGCCCCTCGGAATTGTGATGGGTACTGGCCGCCGGAACGGAAGGGAGGAAGGCACACCACCTTACCTTACCTTACCTTACCTTACCGCGGGCAGGTAAATGACTCATCAAAGTCGCAATGAGTTGTGGAAACCTCGAGCACCTGATCGTCTTAATAGACGCGGAATATGCCGCGCTTCCCGCGCCGTCTTCGGGGGGGTACTCAATTACGCCCGTCGATTATCAGTCCGGTGCACCTCACGCCCCGTGCGAATGATCCGCGCCGATCTGTCGACACATAGTCCCAGGTAATTATAATCCCCTGTCAATAGGCTCGAAAATGCGGCAATGGGGCCTAGGGGCTCACGGGGGATTTAGATCAAGCCGCGGTGAGCAGTCGCAGGCTTTGTTGAATTTTTATTCAGACTACATAATTACTGCCCTTATAAGACGCCTATAGTAAGCGCTTAGAGCGGCCCAAGTATGACACCAATGCGGTCTCGATTGTAAATCGCCTTTTCGAGACGCAGCGCACGGCCTGGACACCGTGGGAATTCGCGATCATTGAGAAAATCATTCAAATCTCATTGCGAGCGGTTTTGGTCCAGCGCAGCAGCCGGTGCAACTCTCGGCAGGCTTACTTTGCTGCCGCAGGAGGTCACCTCGAAGCGAAAAAAATAAAAAACTCCTAACATAGATCCATAGATTTAGCTAATTGCTGGACTGGTCCACCTAGGAAATAGGAATCGGCCGCGAGAAAATTGTTTTTCTACGAAAAATTGAGCGCCATTAGTATAAATACTAGAAAAAACATGGCTGCGAATTAAATTGCAAATTGAAATTTACGCAATACTTAAAGCTGGTTGTGGTGGTCTGATGAGAGAGCGCGGTGCGTGTGGACCTACTTCCCTCGGCATGCGTAAAAATGGACTCTCAGCTCCATGTGACTCTACAAAAAATTGGAATGAAACGCGTTAATGCAAATGCAATCGCATGTTTTTAAGCCAATTGGCCAATGGCAGCTGACGAATTCATAGAATTTACTTTAGAACCTTTTTTGAGCCAACCGAAAATTCCGATTTAGTTGAAGTGTTTAACCAAACGAGAGATTTAGTGTAGTTGTGGTTTTCACTTTTACATAAATTATGTTAACTTGTTTTTTAACAAATTCTGCTGCTAGTGCCACAATTTGTTTAAAGGTTTTTAATTACCCTCTTCAAAGCAATTCTGAAATTCCACAAAAAAGTCAACATTCCAGTTGTCCTTTACAAGTAGGTACGTATGTGTATGTATGACCCTTTTTATATTTTTGAGTCTGCAAATAGAGTGCAAAAATCGTATTATGCCCATTTACTAAATTTATATCTATGGTGACAAATGGAATACTTAAAACCTGACATTTTTCATCATCTTTTTCGCAAAAGATATTTTCTTGATCTCGTTCATTAAGGAAATCGACTGACTTATGGCGTGAAGTAGTTCCAAAGTCCAGTGATTAAGAGAACTGTTTCCTAAAAACCTAAATTTTGGAGCTTTTCACTTTTTAATGAAGACACATCTTTGTCTACTAGTTTGAGTCAAACTGTTTTAGTAATACTGTGTTCGATTCACACCCTTGAAAAATCCTTAATTATAATTTTATATAATAAACTAATGATATTAACAAAATCTCGTTGTCGTTATAAATGAACAATCGCCGCACACTGTGACTGCTGATAGACGAAGTGAAAAAGACTAAAGTTTAAAAGGTTAGATTGATTAAGACAGTATCTAAAAACAAAAATTTACTTTATGACTTTTTTGATATTAATTCACTCATAATCAAGAAAATACAACTTAAGCTTAAATTTTTGTTAAGAGATGTAAATTCGCTTAATATTTAGAAAATTTAATTGGAGTTGACGTTTCGATGAAATTAAAATGAGTTGAAATTCGAAAAAACTTAGGCTTTCACTGCACTACCCAATAACCACATCACATCAGTAAAACAAACTTTTAAACATGTTTATGTCATAATAACATTTTGCATTTATGAACAAATAATAATTTTATAATTTTCAAAAATAAATATCTACCTTCGTAGAAATCTTGTTGTAATATTTTAGACAGTTCTCGAAAAAATGTAAAGACATATAGCACATCTCGTTACCAAAACACATCTAAATTCGAACGAGTAGACTTTTTAGAGGCAACCCCCTCAAAAAGTGAACCCTTCCAACGTGTTTCATAAAAAACCACCCTAACCCTTTCTGTGTTTTGCATAAACGGGGAAAGTGTGTGTTGGAAGTTCTAAAGGGGAACTGTTTTTTAAAGGGGTTGAGCTAAAATACAAGGGGTTCTCCTACACATTGTATTAATATTGGTTTTGTTTAGGAAATTTATATTTTACTAAAAAGTGAAATAGCATAAATATTTGTAAGAATATTTTATTGTAAAAGATAAGAAATTTAAACTATGATTTCTCTGTTAAATTTAAAAAAAATTTATGTCAGTTTCATGTTGCAATGTTCTAATAATATCCCATTAGACTTCCTGAGCATTTCAAAAGATGGCACCACATATATTTTTCATTGAAGTTATTTTTATAAATAATACAAACTTTAACTGCCGACATAAAATAGCAAGGAAAATTAATTCCCATTGCTCAAAACTCAATACCAAAAGTTATTCTATTATGTATAATGACAGACGATGATTTCGAACTACGAATCGATTTAGAAAAGTATGAACCGAAACTGGCCCCACACGATGTTCAACGTGTTAAGTAAAGGTATATAAAATTTAAGTATTAAATTTTAATAGTTGCAAGAACAGGAAAGGTAAACGGGTATGATCAGCTTACTAGTATTAAATTTTTAATATTCTATTCATTCCGAGAAGGTAAAATTCTAGCAATATTTGAAATTAACAAGAATTCAAAAGGAGAAGTTTAAACGAACCTTTATAGTTGAAACTGATTTGAGATACTTCCTCGAGCGTCTTTTATAATTATATATCAGTAAGAGCGCTGAAAGATTATTCGTTAATAGGTAGTAATTTGGGAATATAACATTTTTTATTTAAAATTTCTATTTCTTTTCCTCAATATTAGGTTGAATATAGAAATTCCACACAAATTACATTTTTAAATAATAAACTGCAGAAAAGCATAAATAAGGAGATCCGATAACCGACATTACAGTGGCGGCAATTAGAGATCAGAATCAGATCTGATCATCACCAATATTTTTATGATCTTTTAAGTAGAGTTTCGGCTTACTTTGAACCCACAACTCCTTCTTGCATTTATTTTAATCGAATTTGCAAAAATCACGAATTCACTGCAAACATTTTATGTGTTTTTCGCGTCTCTACTTTGGATTCCATGCTCTTAGCAATTATAGAATTTTATTGCGTTGAAAATCGTCACTGCCCCGAGAAGATGCATGTCGCTCGTAAAATTTCTGATATTTTTCATTTGAAATAAATTCACGTCTTGATTAGGACTTAAATCTTCGTGGGCTATTTCAAAATACCCTCGAGGGATTAGAAGATCGTGAATGTGAGAAGTGTATGCAGAGGGAAATAAAAAATAAAAATTAAATACTAATAATTTTCTGCATGTACTTCTCATGCACCTGATATGGGTATGAAAAGAACCTTTTTCAGATAGCTACAATTATGGTGTATAAATGCATCTGACATGAAGCTTACGTGTTTATAATTTCTTGCATCCTCGGAAATATTATTTTCCATTCAGTTCAACTGTAGAGAAAAACGCCCGGTATTATGCATAAAATGAGTTATGGGCAATGGATATAAATTAAAGATGAATTCGATGACATTCAATTTTCCATATATTATAAGTTCAGGGGAATGTATCTTGATATAAATATAAAAAAATAGACTTAATTAGTAATAAGCACTTGAAACGTTGTTGCATTCTCTGATTCCCATAGTCGTACGTTGTAAAAAACACCATATGAGAAATGCTCTACATATTTTCACATGCCATTTAAGGACAATTAACATTACCTAATTGTCACAAATAATTATTATCGTCTCCCAAGACAGCACCCAACGCGCCAGTAGTATGCCTTTCTGATAATTGGAGTTGGACTCGAGACGGCTGCTATCATCAGCCACCTCCATATAAAGACGGCCCCCGACAGACCCCGGAGGGAGGTGCGAGCAGAGGTCATAATTAAAAATTCCATAAATTAAATAAAAAGGGAACTAATAATGGCAAACAGTGTTTCAAATAATTGGGTGCCAGCGGAAGCGGGGCAGACCGGCTAGAAGCGGTCTGGGTCTGCCACCGGAGAAGACAAAAAGACGGCTCGCGAGCATCTTCCGCGGAGTTCGCCTAGATGATGCACGATCTCATCGGATCGCAGCATCCGCGAATCCGCGAAATCGCTCCGAGTGCTCCCCAGCGATCAAACCGCTCAAGTGCTGACTGATGGAGCTATTGGCACGAAGCGTCCGCCGTGTATGATTTTCACATCATTTTCATTATACGTCATGTAATTAGTCGTCGCAACCTGCAATTATTCGATTTATTTCACATTATGGGTATTATCCATGTTACGGGTAATTAAAGTTCCTCCAATTAGCATAATGTATGAACTAGGCTACTGGTGGGGTAATTTTGTGCTCTTCTGAAGCTTGTCGCCCTAAGAAGCACTCCTTTCTTATAAGTGGCATGATCAACCTGAGCCCGAATCAAGCAATTTCTTCTCACTCACCACCCGACACTATATAAAAATTAATTAAGGCATATTAATTTAAAAGCATTTGTCAAATAAAAGGATTTCTTGTTCTTATAAATTCTTTTATATCTTATAGCCTTGAATCATGCGACTAGCATAAGAAGTGAAGAAAGCTCAAAACAAACCGAAGATAGAATTATTAAAATTATGTCGAGTGGGAACCCTTCCGGCTACTTGTTGTATAGAATCTATCTAGGAATTTTTACACGCACTTCGTTCAGTATCATTTAATTTAATGAAAATAAAACACTTATGTATTATATGAATTAATCATATTAAACGGATTTACACTTTAAATTTGCAACTGCTGATTAAAATGTTGTCTGCCATTCGCCGTAGACATAGAGTGCTTCATTACATTTTTCCCGAGTTAATTTTAATGCTCTATTCAACAAATTATAATTGCGCTTTTATTGCAATTAAAGCTGGATTAAGTTTAAAATATTCTGCTCATTGACTAAAGACTGAAAACCTGCGACTAGTTCGTTGAAAGGTTTAAATTTTCTTTTATATTAAAAGATTAAGTTACATCTTCCTTTTATCTGGAACTCCAAGGTTCTGCAATCTCCGATGACCGGAAATTTTCTCGCCAACCAATTTTTTGAAATTTTCATTTTAATATCCGGACTATTCAGTTCACAGCCTTTATTCGAGTCCAATTCACACAATCTGGTCACTAACAACCACAGCTTAACTTTTGCTGTGGTTTCACACAGGGTAGTCTAAGGAACTGAAATATTGTCTAAAACAGATTGATTTTGCTTTTATGAATTTTTGTTATTTTTTAGGTACGTACTATTTAATTGATTCAACTTGCGAAATTCGTTTAATAAGCAAATTTCAACAGATCTCATCAAATTTTTCGGATTCTAAGTAGAAATAATAAACTCTTCACTTACACGAATTTACAAATTTAAGCCTCAACATTATTTATCATGACTAATTATTATTCAAATAAAATTATACCTTTGATAGACTATTTATTAATATTATAGTTGAATGAAAAATGTTACTTTTAGCAAAACAATTAGTAAATTCTTTAAGTTTAAATTTAAATGAAAATAAACTGCATTAAATATATTTAAAGACATTTTCTTCTTTCCAAAAAATTTTGATATATGTATTTATTTTCTTGCATTAAAACTTAAAATCCTAAAAGTCATTTTAATACTATACTTCAACCGCAGTATCGAGGTATAAAATCAATTAAATTAATTAAATTACTCTTTTTATTTTGAGCCTTCAATTAATGTTTTCTTTGACTGGCGGTACTTTTGTCATCCTGATAATTGAGTATGTCGCCAGTTTCTTTTGAAATTTAGCAAAAGGATAAATAAAGTCTGTCAGACCTCCTAACATTCAATCTGGACCACAACTACTCCTGCACTTCAGAGTTCTTAGGCAAACGAGGAGTGTGTGGAAGCTCATTACGCAAAACGATTAATGAATTAAGATATGCCGTAATTAGTCTCATTAGAGCAACCTGAATGCATTAATTGGGGTAATTTGTTGAATCAGCCACAGAGATTCAGACGTCCAACAAAACTGTCATAGAATAAAATTTGCAATCATTGTGCATGACAAATGCACGGCGACTCGGCGGCAAAAAGAGTGCGCGCGCAACTTATTATGCGCCGTCTGTCAGCCTTTCAATTAGGTCAAATGGACGTCAAGCAAATTGCTGAAAAGGACTTTTGCGCAATTGAATTTCGGTATTTTGCGATTTTGTCATTAAAATATGGAAATTGGTCTGGTCAAGGGGGCAGCTGAGACGAGAAGGTCCTCCTAAATGAAAATTCAGATGGAAAATTATTCGCTCACGGCGACGACAAGACAAGACCAAAGAGTTTAAGGCAAATGTCCGCGAAATTCTGCCGGTGCCGTGCTTAAATTGCGCCGCCGCCAGCGTAATTAGAGGCAGCGCGACGGATTCACATGGTCATAAATGCGCTGAAGACGCATGACTCTTGCGAAGAATGCGTTCAAGAACGGCGCTTGACAGCGCAAGATGCGCTCGCGCACCGGCGTAGAGGCAGGCAATGACTTTGTCAAATCGTCTAACAAGAAGTCGGTAAGAAGTCGGTAAGAAGCCGGCAAGAAGCCACACCGCCGACAGCTGACTTGTTTGTTTGCCGAGTTAATTATGTGTGAATTTTAATTAGTTCGGCTGGTAACAACCGGCCTGCGTACGGAGCGGCTGCGAGAAACGGGACGACCGCGGGGCTCCATTCGGCATGAGGAATGGGTGTCATTAGGGGTGATTTTCGCGCATTTGGATTGCATAAGATAGGATGCTGAACTGTGAGTAATGACCCCTTCGATACCGGGAAATGGGGCCAACAAATGCGATCCGGATGTTTGCCTGCCTCCCAAGACCAAGAAAATCGAAATATATTCAAATCAGATAAATCCAAATGACATGAAATTATACAGAAAGGGGCAGAACCCTGGCCGCATTCACCTCATTCCCATCTCTGCGCGATAAATCCGCACTGCAACTATTCCTTGCATTCAGATTACAGAATTATGTTAAGTATTTCATAAATACATAATGCGGCCTGGAATTGTTTATCATATCTCGGCGGCGAGCGTGAATGTATGCAGTCCCCAGGTAAAAGGTATAGCGTCTTAGAGATCGGACAGACGACGACAGCGGCCCAGCCTCAGCTGGGAAGATGCTGTGCCCGCTGGATGCTGCGAGCGCTGCCCGGGAAGACAGGGAACAACATTTGGAGCAAAAACATTGAAACATAAGCACATCCCCAACAGCTCTTCGCATAGGCATTCCATCAAGTTTACATATGCTCCTCTGGCCGTTGAATAGAATAATCAGCAAAAAAGTTGAACATTTTGCTGGAAAAATAAAGGATAGCCAGGCTTTTCTGTTCGCGGACGAGAAATCATTCGTCGCGTTGTTGCGATTTTTAAAGCGCAACGGCCTTAAATCGTCAACGCGACAATATTTTACAGTGGCAATGTCCCCAGTGGCTGATGTTGCTTGTTGGCTGCTTTTTGAATACTTAACAAAATGCTAAGCATTATGCTCATTTTTTTGGATGAGATAACAATACGATTTGGCTTGATACAGAAAAAAATTTTTGATTTTCATACAGAATGATCAATGATGCACTCTTCCTTTGTCATCAAAATTCGTTATCAATGAGTTATTTTGACTATTTTTGACTAAAAGTTTTCAAGTTTTTCAAATTTTTAGACAAATTTGTTATAACAAAACACAAAGTTGTGCGCCTTTGAACACTGAACATGAATAATATTTATTTTGACACTATTTAAAAATTTCAGCTTAAGACGCTATATTATATTAATTTTTTATTTATGTAATCTATTTAGTATTAGGTATCTACTTACATATTTTATTAACTTTCGTAGGTTTTTCTTTCTTAAAAACTTCGCCATTATACATATAATATATAATTCTAAAGTTTTATATAAAAAAAATCGTTGGTTTTATTTTTGTTTTGAAAAGCTAAAATAATAGTGCGACACCGAGCTGAGAAGTGGTCAAATTGTCAATATTTGTTAAATCATACTATTATTTTATATGAACGAATTAAAAAAAATCCCTTTATTCGATACAAAATCAAAAATTTATCTTGTCGTCGTAAAATAAAACTTGTTTTTCCTCTCCCAAACTATGTGTTTACGCTACTGCACTGAATTTTTCAAAGGGAATAAAATAACAAAAAAGAAAGCAGTAAGTACTCAAAGTTTTATATGTTACGTCTAGGTGGAAAGTTGGTTTCAAAAACTGATTTTCCAAAAATTGCAATTTTCGGTATATGAATGCTATGCTAATACATCATCGCAAAGCTAGGGTGCTTCCAATCATTCTAGAACTTTGAAATTTAAAAAATGGATACAGTTTGAAGTCATAACTACGAGCAAAATCGAATATTAATAAAAATCGAACTTGGTGATTTCTGATCACGAAATAGCGACTTTTACTTCATTCCATTACTATAAACAGTGTTAATAAGGATCTTAGCGTATTTTCTACATTTGAGTTATTTTTTCGGATAAAAAAATACAGCCCCGATTTAAAATTGGCTTAATTTTGTTGGGATTACCTTTCCAACTAGATTCGTACCAAGTCCTATAAATGTTTATGAAAAAATTCAAGGAATCAAGCAATGTAACTGATCCCGAAAATCGACTTACTCTTCCTGATGCCGACTACCTTTACCCACTTACCCATTAAGCGAATTGCTGTAGTATCACAATTTCGTTTTCCTTTCATCTCCCCAAGCGTTGAAACGTTTAGTCAATGGGTTTCTTGGAAGAATGCTAATTAGATAATTACCCTCATTAAAGAGAGAACAGTAGTGAGTGTGCAGTCTCCGCAGGAGCTGCATAAAAGAAAATTTTTCAGCGTCTTAGAGTCGATCGATTGTTACCTAACGTCAGTATGTTTCACTATCGCAGACATTCGTTCTGGCATCTTTTTAGCATTTCATTTTATTTTTTATGCCGTCTGTCTACTGAGATGCGGTCACAGATTTTTCCCATTTATGGTCGGTTGCTCAATAATTTCCCAAGTATATTGGATTTCCTCCTAGTGAAATTCCTCCGTGCCGTGTCGTCGTCTTCGTTCAAGTTTGATGGCATGCAAATCATGTCCAGATTACGAGACTCCGATGTGACTTCATCGCTTGAAACGGTTACCGCAGTCCAAGAAGTGCAAATTACATTAATTATTTTCATGCTATTCCTCCTGCCGAAGAATGGTATGTCGGTGCAACATGAATGCGGATGCGGAGGGTTATTGTCTTGAAATGCAACTTTCATATCGCTTTTGCACAGGAATGAAATATCCAATTCAAAACGCATTCAGTGTACACTTTTAATTGCAGTTAAAGTGTATCCTAAAAGTGAGAAAAATTTATTGGAGGTAATACATGCAAAAATGTTGATAATTACTCACAATGCGATTTGCAAACAGTAGCGCGCACATGGAGGTAGCATTTTTGCATAAAAATTTCAACGATAATTGCGATTTAAACTAGTCTCCGAGCAGAAATGTTAGGTAGACATGAATTCCAGAATATTACAAAGTTTGTACAGAGTTGGCAATATCGTTTTAGTACTTTCACTGCGCCGAATCCTAGCCCTATGCATTTGCTTGGTGTTTTTTTTATGAAGAAACTCATCGCAGAATCCCTTCTTTCAAAGACGAATGACTTCCAACCCTTTTTGATTTCCGAAATTCAAAAAGTGATCGAAAGGGGTAAATTCTACCCTTTGCTGCAAATACACCCTATAAAAACACGAGGGGTTGAATGAAAACCTAAAAAACGTACTGAGCAAAGGTAACCATCCCTCCTCTTGGTTCGATGTTAAAAATCTTTCCAGTTTAAATTTTCGAAGTATAGTGACTGCGCATATTCAAATTAGATTCATCGCCTGGAAATCTGGAAGTCAATTTAAATATCGTCGCCATTTCATTTCTCGTCATTCATTGAAGATACGCGGTTCGGTCGGACGAAACCAATATGTGAATTTTGTATATTCGAAATTTTATTACGGCTTCAACTTACGGTTTTCGGTAACTAATCATTTTCGGGAAAGATAAGGATAAAAGCAAAATAGGATTAACAAATTTATTTGGATAACACCAATACACAACCTGGAAGAATAAATTACAATGGATATCGATCTCTTCACTACAAAAATATTGGATTTATATTGGAAGAAACAACTTTACGACAATTATTTAATTTTACAAGGCATCATCTGTTTGGATTAACACTGAGAAAAGAAAATAGTTTTATTATAAAGTGAAGTGAATATGAATTTATAAAATATGTCTTCTAATTACAATATGAAAACGAACCTACAAACTTTTACTGGATATTTGGCTTGCATTCCATACTTATTCTATTATTATAACTCTCAGAGTAAAACACACCTAAAATCGAATCTAAAATTTATTAATCAAACAGATCAAACTACATACAAGCACGAAATCTCATGAAATACGAACAATTCCGAAATAAAATTCCATTTCCATATAGTTACCGCATATTCACAAAAATTTATTTTATCAAACTACTAAAACATAATAAATCTTAAGTTTTTGATTTATACACATCAAAATTGTTTTCTTTTACAATAAATGAGTTTTATAATTAAATGAAAATATACAAATAAAATTCGCTAGTATATACAATTACAACAAACTAAACTTTCTGATTCTTCGATTTCTTAACAACGCTCTTTGGATCAAGTTTTTGCATTATATTCCTCTTATAAGCAAAAAAGCCTATGGGCCTTTGCATCCTTTTTATAATTCAAAAGATACTAAATTTTTTAGGGCAACTTTTCTGACATTATTAAAATTTTATTTGTTATTATACTATTTAGATATTAACCAAAATACGCGTTCCTTACCTTCTACCTTAAATCTGTAATAATGAGCCTGCAATCGAAAATAAAAAATTAAACCTCATATATATTCTTACCTGGGCTTCCAAGTCCACAATTTTATCTTTAAAATTTTGGAAACTATATCGAAAGATATCCTCGAGCAGTTTCTCATAAAATAAGTTAAAGCAATAAAAGATTTTACGATTACTGCCTAAGGGCAGCTAACTAAACAATGAAATAATTTAAAAATTCGTAAAATCATCAAAATAATAATTACCCACATTAATGTGGTAATTTAATGTTGTCTACCATCACTTATTGACCTTCTTTGAAGAAGATGACTTACCTTTAGAAACGCTTCTGGTTATGTATAATTCATACATGAAAAGTAATTTACATATGTATTTTAAGAGCTTATGTGGGTAAAGACAAAAATTTCTGGACATTTACCCTTTGACTAATTAGCAGAAATAACCCATTTTCCCAATCGTGAATTTTATCGAGTTTATTATTTGCTTGATTATATGTAACGACGTTTCAAACCTCAAGCAAGTCATTTTACTCGAAAACCTACAAACTTAACGTTGTTAAAAAGCCATCACTTTGAGAAAATGATTTTTTACATTCATTATTAAGAAACCCAAATTACAAAAATCGATATGTTAATGTTCGTTTATGTTATAGAACAATTTATAAATCCTTTTAAATATGACTTTTTTTATCCACTTTGAAAATTTTAAATTCGTTATTTAAAATTATAAAAAAAACTTAAATAAATCCTGAACCTTTAACTAATTCCAAAAAATACAAGATGACTCAAAATTTATCCGAGTACTTTATACTTAATTTTTTTAAATAATAGCCTATCACTTAATATACTAAAATATTCGTATACTTTCTAATTTTTAAAATATAATTTCATAAATGTCTTTGCGAAAAAAAACTAGGCTATAAACAGAAATCTTGTTTCTACCTTTACTCTTTCAAAGTTCTCATCAAAATTACAAATAGCCGCTTGGAATTAAAATGTATTTTATTTTGTTTAAGGACGTTTACGTCCCGAGTACGAGGCGATAAAAATATGAATATGAAAGAAAAACAAGGATTCAAAAGCTATTAAATTACATAGTTATTAAAAAAACCCAACTTGGTATTTTAGTATAAAGTCTATGATGTTTTTACCTTCTTAGAAGGAGATATCATCCAAAAAATTATAAGGATCTGTTATAAATTTATTTTGAGAAAATGAAAAGGATCTATGAAATATATTTTGTACAATTCCCGCAATTTGCAAGCTCTCCGGAGATGTGATTGTTTCCTTACTTGAAGTCGTTTTGTTAAACATTTGTTGTCTGTAGACCAGTCTGTAAAAAGCCAGACGCCAGAAATGTGAATATTAAAATTTTTTGGGAAGACAAAAAGTACGACAATCTGCTATTTTCGACTCCTTATGACGAAAGAATTGCTTTGCAAATTCACCTGGGAGCGACAGAAGAAATCGTCCAAAACGCTAAGACGCGAATTCTGGGCATTTAACCCCGGCCTGGTAACTAATGATAAAGCAAACGCGGTAATAAATCTTTAGTTCGAAACTTTTTCGCCGATCTGGTGACAGAAATTATTTCAAGACGAAGGCGAAAAACTTGAATTAATTCCTTTTTGCCGCCGATGTTTCGCTACAAAGTGGCTCGGCGCTGGTGATTACTGCGAATACTTAGTCTCATCGAAATTAATGCAGATATCCCTGGAGACGGCGATGAGAAACTCCGAAGGAATCCGCAGGACCAACAGGTGCTTAAAAAGAAGTGGTATGTCGCAAGGATGATCGCGATATTTGCAGTCTTGGGTATGTGAGTCGTCTTGAGTTTTCTGTGAAATTTCCATCATTAGGGCGGCCCCTGAGACGCGTCTGGAGCATGTCCTGATTAATGGGCAGATTGCACGTTTAAACCTCATTGTCGCAAACTACGGAAATCGCCTTAAAAATGTTAGTTACACCCCGAAATTTCCCTGCACATAAAGTTTGCATACGATGATGTCGCATCTCAAAACGCAACTGAGATTCTTTTGTTTTTCAGGTGTACATCGCATCCGAGATTGTCGCGGAAAGAAACATGGGGAACGAAAATATTTGTTACTCGTACCGCGAAAATTCTGTGTGTAATAAAAATGATTCGCACGAGTTTCCCTCTTAATTGCCGAACATGCATGTGGAATTCGCGATGATTTATCCGCGAGTGTACCGCATTACGAGTCTCTTTCACCTGTCGGATTTGAGCGAATTCGCACCGGCACATCCATCCTGCCTCTCCCTCGCAAATCTCTCCGGCCGTGGTCCATGCAAATGCGCGGCCGCGGTGTGAAATATTAAGCCGGCCTGTCCGATTTATATTACAAATATAGCAATTTATAAATTTCCGTCTTTCCGCACTTCTTTCCATCTTACGGGGCATGCGTGGAATATTTAATCGAGCGCCGCCTCAAAAGCGTGCAATTAAGGGGGTTTTGCGTTAAATAAACCTAATTGCTCCGCTTTCTAGGCGGCGGTTTCTCTATAACTGAATTTATTACATATAATAACTGTAATTAAGTTTTAAGAAATTAATTAACATACTCGACGTAGAGAAGATCGACGTCCGCATCTATTTCAGTTGTCGAGAATTTACCTTCCCACACCTGAGGACGCTTACACACCTTCCTATAATATAATATCTAGGAAAAATTAAGTCTGGATAATTTGGTAATTATTGTAATTTTTGCTCATGTTTTTCTAATAGTATCGTGAAAACCGCATTATGGCAAAAAGGGAAATCCGTCTGCATGAATAATCCAAATATGTGCGGATCTTGAGTAATAGGTTCATTATGGTACTGCTCTTGGGAGATATTCCGCCTCTTATGTTAATTTTAATGGTGCAGTACTTTTAAGATAACCACATTCGCCAGGAAGAAAAATTTTCCTTTATTGTTTCATAAATTGGAAATTTATGTGAGAAGAAATTATATGGAAACATATTATATAATTTCATTTCTATTAGGTATATGTAGAAAATTTCCAAAAAAATAATACCGATAACATTTTGGACGGATACATACCTAGGACCAAAATTTCAATAGTCCTAATATTTACCTAATCGACTGGACTGGAATTTGAAATAGTTTCGTTTTACATAATAGACTTATAAAGCTATTGAAAAATTTACCATGATCGAATACAAAATCATAAATTGATTCGGTAGGATTACTATTTCGTATCAAAAGTAAAAATTTAAGATACGAAGGCATTTATTTAAAAATGAAAAAGCAGACAAGAAGAATTAGAATTAAAAAGATTGAAAGTGGAAAATATAAAAGGTTTCGAAAAATAAAAGGAATTGAAATGTACTAATATAAAATTACAATAATTGTTTAAAATGGGAATTTTAAAAACTTTATGATGCCAAAATCCTTTATCATTGAAAATATGCTTCATTAATTTTAGTTTGCCTATAATTGTGAAGGTATTATTATTTAAAAGAGTAAAGTTTTTGAAAATTTGGCCAACATTTAATACATAGTACCTTAAATTTGCACAAAAGCATGAATATCCCTTATAATTTTTATTTGTTTTTAAATACTAAATGTTCTAATTAATACGTGGGCATAAAATCGTTATATAAGCAGCTTCATATCTTGTAATATTGCGAAAACCCCCAAGTATCTAGATAACAAGTAACGCGTATCTACGACTGCAGAAATATTTAGTCCTGTGGATGCAATAGAAGCGAGGACAACAAACGTCTGGCTATTGCAAAGGATCACATTGCTAATCAAACGACATGTAACAACAGTCAGACATCGATTCATTTGCCATTGATGAGCGCAGATATCGGGGCAATTCCAAGCCTATCACTTCCATTCGCTTTGATTCTGGAGTTATTTGATGGTGAAAAAATCCGCACCGCCTCCCATTTGTAATTGGGTCCATGTGGAGGAGGTTGTTGTCCGCCCGCATCGACGGGGATTACCCATGAATATTTTTGGGTATTTTATGACCTCCAGCTGAATTTTGGCCCTTTTCCATTTGTGCAGAATTGAGCTTCGATATTTTACGATCGAATTTGGATTATGCCATCAAAAGTGCTTGCTTGCTACCAATCGAGGGTAATTTGGATTTTATAGCTATGTGGAAGGAAACATTCTTCGGGCCTTCGGTTCTCATACAATTTCAGTTTATACCGCGAAACCTCCCGGGCAAAGAACTGCTTTTAGGGCGTTTTCACGAATTTTGGGTGGGGGTTGGCTTTCAATTTCTAGTTAAATTCAGACATGTTTCCTTCCAGGAATTTTCTTTAATTTCTAATGGATGAAAGGCACTCTCCCAACCACTAGAAATTCCTTTGTAGAGCAAGTGAAGTGAGGAATTCGCTGCTAGAAATCTCGAAATCTGTCCGATTCCCGCATCCATCCAAATCGGACGCATTTAATCTCCCTCCGCCCCCACAGCACCCGGGCGTGTGGCTCTGAAAGTGGTCCAAGCACTTGTAGGCATCAAAAGTTCAAAGCAAGTGATAAAATTCCATTTTGCCCTCTCGAGAGGGTAGCCCTTGCGTTCCCTTGTTTATTTCCAATTTTATGTCGGCTTAAGGACATAAACAGCACAAAGAGTGAGGGATTCGTAAAAAAGTCCGGGTGCGGGTGGGACTGTCTTAGGCACATGAGATGGCTGCTTCCCCAGGAGAGGCATTCCGCATTCAAGATGGATACTTAAGACGAGGGGGTGTCAATTTTTATGTTCGTCATCGTATGAATAAAAAGGTCTACTTTGGGTTGATTGGATTAAACTTTTTTACATTTATCCCAGGACCGAGAGGTTTATGGGGGGCGAAACGTCGGGAGAATTACGACGGAGTGCCAGCGGGCATACAACTCCCAGCCACCCACGAAATCCCTAATCCGATTATACTTCACAGAAAATATTTATGGAACAGCCCACAGTTTTTACAACGATCTAGAAAAGATTAAAATGGTAATGCCCCCTACTACTCCTGAATACGTTCGTAATTCTTCCTTGCGGCCAGGATCGTTCGTGCTCTCGTACATGTATCTTCTAAAATTTCAAGGTACGTACCTACTTAAGAAATCATAACATTTGGCACAGAAATGTTGTTTTTTACCACCGTCAAATTACAAGATTTGAATCCACCCAGTACGAAGTATGCGCATTTGGTAAGAGGTATTTTTCTTATTAAATAATAGGGTATATTAAGGAATCTTTGTATTACAGTAAAGTTATAGATATTGATAAATAAGACACAATAACAAAAAATCCCAATTTTTTAAGAGTTTAAAAAACGACTTCAAACTGCTTGGAAATTGAAGACATCCAAAACTCGATATGCTCGACAATTCAAAACACCTTAGTAAATTTAAATATGTATATGGTTAATCCAATAAACTTCTCTAATAATCCTTGATGTATAGTTCCTTTAATAAGATATATTTTTGAATTTTGAATTATTTTTAAATATATGTATAAAGGATAATTTGTAAAAGTGTGAGTAAACAATTTCGAAGTTTGCTTTTTTCGAAACCTGATCTACAAAGCATTAACTACGTTACATCGCAATAAAAATCTCGCAGTCCCAGCTGAATCTATTATTAATACCTATGATGGGGTGTTGTAGCTATTCTGACCACATTAATATTTACTAAGTATTGATTGAATACTTTTATATTATATTAGATATTGTACGAGTTCAGAAAACAACAACTTTATTTGAATGGGTTAGGTATAATTTTAAGAAAATAATTAATACTTTTATAATATACTATTTATAAAAGTATCTGTAATGTTGTTAGCTTCACTAAATGATTCTATAAATCGATTGAGTCTTTGTCCAAATGTTTCAGTTGCTTTTCTCAGTCTTGCCACTTTTGGTTTAGTACAAGTTTTTTTATTACATATAAACGAATCATTAATATCACTAGGGGTACATATTGAAAAGAGTAATGATAATAAAAAAGGAACGAAAATTTTGTCCTTTTTATCGTAACTGAAAATAAAATCTAAAATTCTTAAATCATGCGAATGTGTAGATTTCTTATATTCAATAACAAATTACAAAAATTGTCAGTAATAAATAAGTCTAGACGTGAATATGTCCATGTAGAATCAGTTGCATATTAGATCTAATAAATAATATTAGGATTCAAAAATAGCACTAAAGTTGTTAAAAAGGATAAAGAATAAATTCAGTAAAGTTTAGATTACCAAGAGTCGTCCAGCTCATTCAATTTCATTAGTGAAAAAGCTACTGCGATTCGCCACAGTCACAATCTCGAAAAGCGCACTTTCTCTACTTGACGCACTTATGCAGGCCATAAATAAGTGTAGAAATTTATTGCACATTTTATATTTATGAATGTACTTATCATCATGGCCCATAAGTGCGGGCCCCCCGTCCGAAAGATTCGCTGGTATCCAAATAGCCGGCCACACTCCGCTCCACGGCTGGTGGATAAATTCGATCAGATATGCGAAAACACCACATTTACGCAACCCGTGCTGGTCCTGGTCCTGGTCCTGGTCCTAGTCCTGGTCCTGCTGATTCTGCTCCTTTCTGCCACAGCAGGGCCGGCCCCTTAGTCCTGCAAATATTTTTCCTGGCTGATAGGCCATCACGAGAGGCAATTTTTTATGTTTTCATTTCGTGAATATGTTGAGATTGGATGGCTAAGATAAAAGAGCAGAGGAGACGGCACACAAAAAAGCCGAGCACTTCACATTTATGAATTTATGTATGCTGCCCGTGGAGGGTGCACTCATTTTATTGCTTAATTCATTATTGTTATTGGCCTGCTCCTTCAAATTGAATTGGATACGAGCGTCGTTACTCTCCCAGGCGGCTGGGACTTTTGGCAAAGATTGTCGATGTCGTTTCAAGAAATTTTATTATTAACCGACAATTTATTTATATATTTCCATCTCTACATTTTGACTACAAATATTCTTGAGGTTTACAAAATCACAATAAAACAAAATTACTTTAAAATTAAAACACAATAAGAATAATTTTTAATAAATAAATAAATTAATGCTTAGTAGGATCAACTACTTTTCCTGCAAAAAGAAGAGCACCTGTTGTTTCATCTTCAAGGAAGAAAGCGAATGGATGAAGAGCTCTAAAGTTCTTATTATCCGACATTCTATTAGAAATGTCGGATTCTGCAAGATGAAAATATCTTATTAGATTTTACACTTAAGAATTATTTCTTACTCCTCACCTGTAGCTCCGTAAATTTCTGTTCCTTTTTCGTCCACTTTAACACCAGCCTTCTGGATAATGTCGTTTATAAAAATCTTCTTACCCAAACCAGGTAATTGTGCGTTTCCAGTAAAGATATCTCTGATTTTGAGCTGAAATATTATTAAAATGTGGTAATTATCCTACTGCCTAATATTTGAAAAATGTACCTTTTGAAGAATTGCCTTTAGTTCTGATTTAGTTTCAAACTCGAATTTTGGCATATTAACAGCAACCGGTTCGTTTGTCATTAGTTTTTGCAATTTTTCGATCTTTCCGGGTGTAATGCTTTCAAGAACTTTATTCAAACCATCAACTTTTTTTGGTAGGATAAAAGTGATTGCATATTTGCCTCCCTATAGTAAAAGACAAATTTAGAATTAGTAAAAACTATAATTAAAAAAGGTTTCATCGCAATCACCTTGTACGGCATCCGTAAAAGTTTCGCTCCTTCTCCTAGTTCTTTGGTTTCCAAAAAGTAGAAATTTGAAATTTGAACCATCAGATTGACCGGTACAGCTTTATCCGGGTGCAAGGTAAACTTCTTGCTTAAAGTCAACCTTTCATCAAAAGGATTAACCCATGACCCCTTAAAGTATATAGCGTTAACAAGGACTGCAATGAGCCCCTGAAGTTTGTCTAGAAAAATAATTAATTTCAATAAGGTGCACATATGTTAGGAAACAAATTTTAATTCACTTACCGACTGTCACTAATTCCTTAATATTTCCATTTGTTACTCTGGAACACCAGTTATTTATTTGTTCTGCTGTTTCTTTACGTTTATTGAAGTTAACATTATCAACAGAAGTATGATAGATACTCGTAACCACTTTTAAGAAATCGGCGCGAGGATTTATAGATTTATCTACGTAAAGTTTAGTGCCTATATCAAGCTGGTAATGCTTACTCTTTTCCTATAAAATAACAATTAACGTTAAAAGTAAATATTGAAATATTGAATAACTTACTTCCAAGGATTTGAGAATATCCTGATACAAATTGTGACCGCCTCTTCCTGCGGGAATATCCACCAGTGCATGAGCTAGTTCCTGCATGGATAAAGAAGCTGATGCTTCCTTTAAGATGCTAAGCAATATCTTCACAGAAAATGGTGACACAACAATATTTTCATTATTTCTTTCCAGTGCTAGGCGTTGGAATAGCTGCCAGTCAAAAAAGTCGTGCTTGTTCGTCAACGGGTTGAATGGTGCTTTGTCTTCCACAGGTTCAACTCTATAGTCCCAATCGTCGAAGCCGTTGGTTAGACCAAGGGCAAAGAGGACAGACAACACGAAAAAACCAACTAAAAGAAACAAGCCAACGATAATGCAACATTATAAACTTAAACCAAAAGTTAATTTTAACAAGTCTTACATTTAACTGCCATTTCAAAGTGCACCAGAGTAAAGAAGTTAGTGCTATAAATTAAAAAACTCAACGTGCTTTTATACGCTGTTGTTACTACGTACTGCAGATTGTTCAAACATCTTATCAAATATTTTAATCAAACAAATGTTTCTTGCAAACTGAGCCAACAGAGGGATGCAAGCATTTTGAAAAGACTATTGTCCGTATTCATTGAAATTTTTTATGAAATAAAGTCAATTATTTATATGTTCTACATTTATAAAAATATTAAATCACTTAACCACGTAAAGAAAGTACTCAAAAAATTTGTTATTGTTCATTTAAAAATATAGGTACGCATATCACCACGATTTATTTCTGTTGTAAATTTTTCAACATTATGTTACAACTCTGCCGACAATAAACAAGTCCCTGAACTATCTTTGAACCTTAAAGACAACACTATCTTGTCGGCACATTTTTTATTGTTTGTTTTCTGCGTCTCAAGGGCATTATTGCAGAAAGAAGATGACAGTAAGCCGCGATTGAAAAACTAATTTATAAAAATACTGTATTATGATTTCTGCTGAATACTTAACTATGAAAATTAAAATTGCATCCGTTATTCAATTTTCATATAAAAATTTTTACAATGAATTTTAAAAAAGTAGGTTATTCGATTCAAAATTACTTCATTTTTATTTTAGGTGATAAAACTAACGAAAAGTAAAAATGCTGCTTGGAACAACATAATTCCCATTAGTAAGAACTCGGAACACATAATGTATGAGAAAACAAAAAAGTTCAGACTTAAGTTATCTCATCATCTGTATTTCTTCAGGTGTTTTTTTGACAATTAAGCTATTTGTTATTTTTTTAAAATGCTAATAAACAAATTTTTCAGATGCTTACTGCTTTACTAGAGTATTCAAAAATTAACAAATACATTATCAGACCCCGCACTATCACAAATCGTTGGATATACTTGAAACTTTTATAGCCCTACAATTTTTTGATATTTAATTTATAAGTATCAAAGTAATAAAATATGTATATTGAACTGAAGGAAAAAGTTCCAGTCCTTCTACACAATTTATTTTATTATATTTATTATTTGTTATTATTTTTTATATTCATAAAGTTTAAGTCAAAGTTTTTGTTTCGAGCTTAGTCTTAATTGTCTCTTGTAAAATTTTTGAATTTCTCAAGATCGATTTCAAAACCTATTATTAAATCTCAGATAATTAAGTATAACTTAATATTATGAATATTATTTTGAGTTTTAGCTCAAAGGACTTTGTTTTAAATTTATCAATACAAAACCAAGATCAACCTTTAGTTCTCAAATTTACAAACATGGAATTAAGTAATTTTTCTTCCTATTGCAAAGACTGTGATTTTTATATTGATCATGTATCAATTCCGAGCCTCCCTACAAAAATATATAAACAAATAATGCATGCACCATACGTAAATATATGTAAAGAAGTTTATGTTTCTGTACTTGTATTGGACCCGATCTCTGATTGTATGAAAAAATAAATCAATTTTTACTATTACAAAAATACAATAAAGTAAAGGTAAGTTTTTCAGCCCTTATAACTTTAGGACTAAACAAACCCCAAACACCTTTTTAAAAGTTATACAATGGATGTTATAAGGAGCAAGTCTAAGTACACATAATGAAAGGAACCCAAGCACTCATCCAGAAAAGGGAAGACATTTACCAGGAGAGAAATAATCATTCAATTAACGAACGCAAAGATGGTAATGTACGTGCACACGTGGGTATATACTCTTACCTTCAGCCGTTGGCACGCAAACATCTAGAAACTAATTAAACGGGCGAAATCAATTAGAAATAAAAAAAAGGAAAAAGGAGAATTCCTTTCAGTTAAAAAAGGGACAAAATCCAATTTAATTGGATCCTAACAAAGATGGAAACTGGAAGATTCCTCTCATCTCTGCCCCGATTGAATCCAATTTGAAAGTTCTGGCATTCCGGGGTCATCCCCCATACGTCTTATCTTGGCCGGATTCGATTTTGCACATGGACGTTGCGAAGAGTCCCGATTCCGGGATGTATCACCTTAACTGGAAGAGAAGGAAATTCTTTATCTGGACTTCACGAACGTCGACCAATACAAGGCAATTTTTCGCAATCGCCAGGGATAAAAGGGAACTTCGCAGATCTCTGGCTGAGGACAAAAAAAGCGGAATTGATTTGACTGTTGACTGACGCACCCCATTCGCCTGGACGATATTCGGGAATCCTCCCGTCCATCCTGTCCGACACTCTGGTGCTAGGGATGTGTGGGTGGATGGTCGTTCCCTAAAAAATTTATGGGTGCAAATTCAGCCTATTCTGATTGACCTAAACTAAAGCGAAAGGCTGGACGATGGAAATGTTTCTCCTTGAACTTGAAACGGTTAAGGCTCCACTTGGCTGACTAATTAAGGGGTCGAGGAGGGCCAGGATATTCGGCCACTCAAAATCGTTTAAAAAGCAATCAATCACCGCCAGTCAGGAGCTTTTCACGCAAATCACATTTTTCGCTATAAAGAAAGCAAAGGAAGTTCGAAGATCCCTCCCCAGCTCGAGGGTTCTATTTTCGCCGGGAAGGGTCCGAGATGTAACAAAGTGAGTGAATCAAATTCGGACACCTCCCTTCAGAACCAAGCCGGAATATGTTTTCCGTTAAACGGATGAAAAATGGTCCAGGCCACCGGGTTTGTCACTCCTGGACATTATGCAATCTCATGGCCGAACAAAAATGCTAATCCAGAGCGCTGGACCGAGGGGATGTTCTTTCAACGCTACATGCAAAGATTTTCGCCTATGATTGATCGCTTTATGCAAATATTGCGGTTGCTGGCTCTAAACAAAAGACGCCGTGGAATCAATTATTTTCGATTGCTCAGCGGGGACATTTGGGGCTGGACTCGGTCCTGGTCGAAAGTTCAGGACCCTTCGAATGTTTCCTTGTGGAAAATCGCTCCTTTAAATTCCTTTTGGGAATACCCTCCAATCCGATTACTATCCCCACTCCTGCTGAATTGACAGCACAAAAAGTTTTCGGAATTTTTTTTTATGTCCCTAAGAGGTTTATGTTATTTCGGCTATTTTTCATCAAAAACTTTAAATTTGAAGAAATCCTATTCTCAAAAGCTTGGGAAAATTCTTTTAGGTAAAGAAAATTGTTAGCAATTTATGGATTTGCAGGTATTGGTGAAGCCTATAGGAAAGTGCCATTCCTTTTTTATCCGAAAGTTTGTTTCTTAAAGTTCCTTGCTCCTTCTTCAAGGAAATCTCTCATATAAGAAAGGGCAGAATCTGTAATAAACTGGTTGTTATATTATATAAATACTACCATTAAATAAAAAAAATATAAAAAATATTGCAAACTAAGTACTTAGCATTAAAACTACTCGAATAAATAAAGCATAAAAGTGTTTCGATCTTTTCAGTAGCTATTTCGTTTCTATGGGTAACAAAAGTCATCTTAAAGCCTAGTGATTTCCTACATACTTATTCTATTTATAACTAATCCTAATTATGCCACTTACTAAATGCCTAATTACATAGTTTAGTAGTTGCTGAATTAAGCAATTCTAAGAATATGAACATTGCTCTAGGAATTTGTCGGTGGTGATATTAATTTTGGTATTTTTTATAAAAGATGCATCATTTTAAAGAAAATTACAAAAAAATTTTTTGAATAACTCTAAAGGGCCATTTTACCTTCTTAAGATTAGAATATAATCTATAAACAGACTCAATTCGATACGCTACATTTTAGCCATTTTTTCAAAATTCTAGTCCATATATTGCTAGTATGGGAATCCTCCTTGGTATTAAATTTAGTTTTAATTTTATTCGAACCGTAGCAATTATAATTCGATATCTCCAAGTCGCCATGTTGTCGTTTTCCATTTAAAACTCTAATTATGTGTGAGCATTTCCGAACAGAGCCATAATTGTGGCCTGATAAATATTTATTCGCATAGAAATCACACGGGGGGGATATTTCTGGATGAGATCCGGCAGCCCACCTTATGTACAGGCCACAGGGTGCCCGTCCGTGGCGCCTGCTGGATACAATGTACATTTTGAAAATGTTTAACCTTCGCTTTAGACAGGCTGCAAAACACGCCCCCAATTTAAAATTTACGACCAATAAAAAATAAAAACGCTTCGTCCGCTTCCCCCCAATACGTTTTGCATACCTTTTCGGGACGCTTGCGCAACAAAACCTGGACGCCGGGTATCCTTCTCGTTTAAAATGTGTGCGCCGAGCGACCTCGTCCCCTTTTATTGTTATTTTTTTTTTATAATTTCACTTTAAAATTATGAGTGTAGGGTGAAGAGTCCTGGCGAATGGCTGAGCATATTCAAATATGTTTCGTGATTCGTTCTGCAGCGCCCTCTAGGGTATTCAAAGTTCGGGAAGGGTTGAAGGACTGCCACCCCCTCAGGACAACTAAGCCCGATCTGTGCAGGGATGCTAAACTTATTACCGGGAAGGGTGGAAGGGAAATCATCTATGACAACGGGAAAATCGATTTTCGTGTCACACACATAAAATTCACATATAAATTTTGTAAGTGTATGCAAGATAAGGGCGGAAAATAAAATCGGGAATATAAAAAATGCTACCTACCCTCGGTGGCTGCAAACATACACACATACAACCGAACACATACTTACACACGTATACATCGAGTGTGGTAAAGTGACGTCGGTCCCATCCGTACACAAAAGGCATACATTGAGCGCGGGCGGACGGGGGTGGGGGTGGAAAATGTTTAGGTTTATGGAGCAGCGGTATAGTCCCATGGAAAACGGGAATTCCACCCCGTTACACTGGGAATATATAACGAGGCCACCCTCCCGCCCCGCGCAGTCCTCCCCCTCGTCATAGGGCACGTCGCAGGGATGCGCACGTACACAACAATGTGTGGAAATTTATGTTGTGGGCCCACATTACTTTGCATGTCAACCCCCCACCCCGTCGCCAATCTGCGCCATCGAGTCCCACCTCAGCCAGCGGGAGCTTGTTGGCTTCGGCCTCTGTGTGAGGCGGGAATTACATAGCCAGCCCCAAGCCGCCTGCAGGAGCTTCTCGCTTTTTTTCCTGGATGATTTCCCTCCGGTTTACCATAATGGGGATGTATGGGTACGGGGGCCGTATACGTGATTCCGGGGTGTTTTCAAACAGATTCTGACATACCTTTTTCATGTTCCTTCTTTTCCCTTTTTTTTTGTGTTTTTCTTCCCGGGCGCTGTCAGGGCTCACATCCCTCAAATTATCATATCATGATGGACTCCTAGCTTTTGGCTCTGTGTGTTCGTTCATGAATATTTTACCGGGCAGGACGTTTCGTCTTGATTGGCTGAATTTGCTCCGGATCATCCGCACGTCCAGAACAAGTAGGTTCAAGGCACTTTTTAAAATTGCGAGAATCCTGGAGATAGAGCAACTTAAAAAGGATGCGCAATTTATGGGATATTACTGATGGGATTTCAAAAATATTGCTTTCCACATGTGAAGAACATTCAACCTTGCGAGGCAATATATTCATGGGTATATCTCTTGTTTAGTTGAAATAGTTATTAAATCAAAAATTGCATATGATACATACATATTATAGATACTATCTTAACGGGTTCTATTTGTTTGAGTTTTTTATTGGACAAAAAAACATTTTAAAATTGATATCACAAAATTTCAATAAACCTCCATATTAAAATCATTTTTTTGAAACTTTTAATTCACTTATGTACATATCTCAATATATTTCAAAAGTCAGAAAACTGTAAAACTAAAGTAATTATTATCTATGTATTTTATTGACTTAACATTTTAAATAAATATAAATACTTATTTATTTATATTTTTACATATATCAATTATTTTGAAATTAACACACAATATGCAAAAGTTAATATTTTTTTATAAACATGGGAGCTTCACTAACGTAACTCATGTAGAAAAAGAATGGTTGTAGCAGGTATATTTAAAAAATGTTTAAATAAATTGTAATGAAATATAGTCATTAAGAAACAAACTGCTTAGGTCTTATATCATTACTAAAGTTTAGATTTGTCCTAATTCAAAATAAAGTTTTTTTAAAGTATATGTATTTAAGATTTTTGCCCTTCTTTGATTTTATTTTAGATGATTTAAAAAAGTATATTCAGGATTAAGCCAAAATAAAGATTTTGGAATAGCCTTTATAAAATTATGATTAGGACTCTTTCATAAAATAAATTTAGAGAATTTGTCGATACAATAATGCAAACTTACATGTATTTATATCTGTTGATTTGCTTTTGAATGAGTTGACCTTTAGGCTTTAAATGCTCAGTCGAATTTAGCAGCTTCGTGTTTGTTTACGAGTAAGACTGGTTATTTTATTACTTTTCAGCTCAAAAATATCAGTACCTGCTAGCAATATAATTTCCGAAGACAGGAGTGTTTGTAGCAATACCACTTTGTTATTCATTATATATAAGTCACAAAATAGACTACTGCAATCGCATTTCATTAGACGGGTTCTGCGAGTTGTCATTTTGAAAATAAATGGGCGGAATCAGACTTAAACCTATTTAAAAGCGCTCATGCCACAGTTCCAACTCAGAAAAGATCAGAATTTCGGCAGCTTCGTTGCAAAAGACTATTGTGACAATATCGATAAATTCGTTATATTTCAACATTCCAGTATTTCGCTACAAATATTAAAAATGTCCGAAAATACTCTTGCCAAAAGTGTTGACATCATCGATCAGTGGATTGAAAGGACATCAGCCCAAGAGGTGCACTTTTCTCCTGTTTATTGTCTATTTTTATTGGAAAGAGCCGTGAGCCACAAGAAAACGAAGCCTAGTAAGTGGCATAAGACAAAGTATCTCCTGACCAACGAATTAATCAAGAAAAAGAAGACATCTTCCTTCAAAATGGACAACGAAAGCATCCACGCAATGGTCCGTGTGACGATGTACAAAAAGAAATTAGAAGAAATTGCTTGGCGTGTCAAAAGTCATAGGGAACAAAAGATTCTTGGACGTTTGCAAATGATAAAAAGTAATGGAACCTAAAGATAAGTTTTACGAAAATTTTAAAATTATATAAATGTATATGTACTTTAATACAAACAATGTATCATCTGTGTTTTTAAATATTTATAAATAAATATCAATTGCTTCTATTGTAAACTTATGATTTTTATAAAAATTAGTAAAATTCTTTTCAAGTGTTGTTTCTTTATTTATTTCCAATAAAGTTGTTTAAAGCAATAAGTATTTATTATTTTTGCTTGATGATCAGTACAGAATTGTTCACAATCTTATTGCACGCTATGCGGTGAAAATTCTAAGAAATTGTGTGCGAAGTAGATAGTGAAAATACTGGTTAACAATAATCTAATCAGTTTTTGTATAATCCGAAATTAAAAGTGTTCTGCTTTAATTTACCTGGAAAAGAAGAAAACAACCGATAGTGACCATATTTTCTTACCCCTATAATGTCTCAAGGAACGCCTTGCTTATGTAAATCAAATATTATATAATTCCACAAATTTTTACATAGATTCACCAAGAAAAAATGATTATGGATTTTTCTCTCGAATTTATTTTCACTCTGTTTTTCACATTAAGTATGCCTAAATATTGTATAATATGTATATTGCCATAATGTCAAACTGGAATTTTTAATTATCTGACTCCGTATGTGTCATTGAAATTTTGCAATTAAAAGTAGTATCACATTAAAATCAACGATTAAAACGTTTGTTTTAGCATTGCACTTATTTTAAAATATACAATTTTACATGAGCAAATAAATCCAAGTAAGTACATACATATATCTCAGCGGAGCTATTAGAAGGCAGTCGTCCTAAAACCAGGACAACGAGTGCTATCCTTACGGTTGATAAAGTACGTTCGCTACAATGGCGGAATAGTAACGAGTCCGGGACGTGGATCTAATCACCCACATCGGAATATTCCGATTCCCACTAATCAGTGCATATAAATCAGAAACATTCGGGTGTTACCCTTGGCCCCGGATTATTGCTGCTAGTGAGACATTTATCGGGCTGCCCTACGTAGGGCCACCGGGAAGATATGGCTTCCCTGCCATGGCAGCGTCTTCCAAAAGGGCTTTTCGGGACGTTGCACGCGCGGACTTGGTGCCAGAATCCCTGACAACAAGTACAAAGGGCGTCCCGAGTAAAATCCATTCATTAATATTCCACAGTGGTATCGAAACAGTGAGCAGAAATAAGATAAAACGTGCACATTATGCGCCTCTTTATTCGTCGCCGGAGGAGCACTGGCCGATGGGGATGTCTCCCGTCGCCGCAGTCTCACCCCGGCCCGGAAAAGCACTCCAATCCCGGGACCATGGATCCTGGAGTCTGAATGGGGACCTCAGACTCCAGCGATGACAAGTAAATATAATTCAAAATATTGCCCTGTCGCCTCAGTGCTTTTTCCCCCCGACTATAAATCATGGAGGGCTTCGCAGGGAGGCCCCGGAACCTGGAATTGGACCCAGAGATGGAGCCCATCTTGAAGTGCGGGTGAGCCCCACCCCCACCCGGGCAAGCGAGGTGGAGGCTAGTGCGGGTGGCAATAATTGCAAAAATTAAAGAACTCCGTCTTTATTACTGTTTACTCGAGGCGCACTTCAAATGCAATTATTTCCTCCGAGGTCGTTTAAGAATTTTACTACCCTTGAAATTCCCGGCCGGAGCCAAAAGTTTAGTACAGCTCCCCACGAGGCTGAGCGGGACGCATCTTCGACCGGGACAGGGGGCACCTTGCCGGGAAGCGCAGTATATTCCAATCTGCAAAGTTATAACCCCCGCATAAAATATTAATTTCCAGACAAAACTTTTGTCACCCCCGCCTCCACCCTTCCGCTTGGCTATAATAAATTCGCAGCACCTCTGCAGCCGGACGGAACCCTGACCGCCTGACCGCCGACCATCCGAGACATTGTGAGCCCCGGATGAAAGTGCGGGGACGGCCGGGTTTTGCCTGCAGGAAGAAAGATACTCAGATATTCGCCGGGGATTCGACCCCGTAAGTCACAATAAATGAATGCACTGCAGGACGACGATAAGGTTTCATCTCTCGAAATTAAATGAGCTCTGAAATTACTTTCTCTGCGTTCCTTTATTCGTCCTGCAGCCAATATCCCCGGACGCTCGAAAGGTGGCGCACCCGACTTCTTCCTGATAAGGATGAATGGGAACGTCCCACAGGATCTGCGGAGTCAGTCGCTGCTTTTGAAATATTGAGTGATATTTCTGGGAATGGGGCGAATTTAATTTTTATTCCCATCATAATAATTTTACTCGAGTGGAAAACGTCCAGTGCGGTTGTCTGGATATTCTGGGGATTCAGCTACCGTCGGATGCTTCCCAATGGAATTTGGGGAAAGGGTAGAAAAGAAGATTCTTTTGCTACCCTGCGACTACAAGCTACACATGAAAATGTTTGCAAGTGTAGATATTGAGTTGAATGATTAATAATCACAAACCCTGGAATTGCAAAAATTTAATAAATAACACACTCAGGGCAAAATCAAATTATAAACACCTTCAACTCTAAACGTGCTCACACTCACAATGAATTATGTATTGTTGAACTTTTGAGGATGTTTTTCTTACTTTGTTTCAAGAAACTAACAAAAATTTTACTATCCATAATTTCTATTGTATAATTTTTAAAACTATATGCACAAAAATGTCTACAAAACTACGTCGTAATAATCAGTAAAGATTTCGCTATCGTCGTACCGGAATCAAATGTTTTTATCGAAAATTAAAGTGTCATCGCTTCGAATTCGAGTTTTTGCTCTGTTTTATTTAAAAAACCATATAATTTTCATAATAACGTTATAATTCTGCTACGGAAGATAGCCACAGGTGTATAGAATAACATATTAAAATATAAACCTTATATTTCGGTAGAGGGAAATGTAATTTTGCCGTATTAAATTCCTCATAGCTTTGTGAATCCAGAATAATTAAAATTTCCTTTTCACTGTATATTTTTAAAAGTCAATATATTTAGAAAACAATTTTAATTCAGAAAACACTCTTAAAAAGTTTCAGTTTAAAAATGGTATAGGATCTTCTAATTCTTAATTTTTACTTCAATACCAAATTTATACAATTGAACCATAAGGTAGTAATATTTTTATACTTCATTTGATTTCACAAAACTTAGTACGAGACGATTTTGGGATCTTTCATTTTATATTTTTTGCGCATAATTGACGAAGCTGGATCCAAAATAAAATGGTGCTTTTATAAATTGTAATTTTAATAAATTATAAAATGAAATATATGAACCTACATTTGTATATTCACTCTATTTATTATGCACTAAATATTTAAAACCATAAAATAATTATTATGATATTTTCCAAAGTAACAGCATTTCTTAGAAATAACTAGACCTTAAAATAAAGATGTTAAAATACCTAGAATACTACCTGGCCTATTATGGTCCATTATGACCCTCTATTAAAAACCTTGCTCACAGGCAGGTACGAAGATGTTTCAATTCTTAAGATATGCTTCTCATAAAAATTAATATATATCAATTAGTGCAATACACAATAATAAAACTGAGTAAATAAGGTAATAAGAGATTTAATGTGGATATGTAAATGTTTACGACTTCCTACCTGGCAGTCAACATGCTAAACAACTTTCTTCTTTCCTTTTCTTCTCCAGGTAAAATTGTTCGTATTTAAGGGTGGAACTCTCATAAAGTTTAAGTCAATATCAAAGTGACGTTCGTACATTAAAGTGTGAGATTTTCTTTAAAGTTTGAAAAATATTAATGTAAAGCAAAAATTCAGCATGCAGATCCTGACGAACCCACCAAACTTTGGTGACTACAAAAGTACAAGATCAACGATTTATTACGTCTGCACGTATCTTAAATTAATACATGCCAAAGACTGGGACTACAGTAAAATAGTTAAGGCGAAATATTGCCTATCAAGGAAATTAGTTAAATTAAACAGGAATACACCACATCAAAACGAGTATACTTTGAAAGAAAAGATTCAACTGGAGGAATATAAAAATCGGCTGAAAAAGAGGCTCCGTCTGCTAAAGAATTCGGAAGACTATTAAGGATTTTATTAATTACTTAAAATGTTGTTAATTATGTGATTTTAAAATGTAGCTTTTTTTTTAAAAAGCATTTACTGACTATGTTTGTACATATTTCTCGTATTAAAGTATTAATTTTCATTATTTAATAAATCAATTTCATAAACGATAACCCGAATTTTTAATTTTTAATAATAATGAAGGAAATATAAATTATAAAATAATTATTAGCGGTTTCTTTTGCAGACCATAATTTATATTTCTAAATAGTACAATATTAAAATATTAGTGTATGTTTATGTAGATAAACAATTGTGCTAGCAACAGAATAGGTCACATTGATTTATTTCTTCCTCGGGGGTAAACCCTTTATCGAAAGAAAATTTGTTTTCCTATTAAAATGCGCGTTTTAATGTCGATAGTCATTAAAACCTGCTCATGATAAACATAATAAAAATAAGTGCTTTCAAAGAAACTAACAGAAACTGATTTTACTAAGAAAACAACACCTCAGATGTGAGGTATTAGGGTTCATAAATAACCCTTTTATGACTGAAGTCATTAACTTAATGATTTCTTGCACAGATTTTGTATCTTTTACATGACCATCACCGCAATCAGACCTTTTACATAGCATCGATGTTACCTGTGTCTAGAATGCCTATAAATAATTAAGTTGCAAACATTTTCCAGGCAGTTGCAAACAGTTTCTTTTTCGTAGCAGTTCAAAATGCTGAGTACTCTTAAGAAGATCCTCCGTCGACTCAAGGGGAAGCAGCATCCAGCACCTAAGTGTAGTGCGTACCATCAAATGTTATTTGGTGAAATTCGATATCCAACTGGATATTACATATTTGGATACCAAAATTACGCAAAATTTAACATCAAATCGGACAGATCATCGATCGCCAAGTGCCTTCTAACGCAGCATTTATTGTGGAGATCAAAAGCAATGCCGCATCTATGGCAACAAGAAGAAGAGGAAATTAAAAGGATGGAGAGGTATTTTAATAAGCTCGCTAAGGAAGCAAAGAAGGCTTTCAAACGCCGAACCTATGGAAAGTACTTCACATCGAAGAAGTTTAAATGGTTACGGAAAATTAAATTTTTTTAAATTTGTATATTTAACCTGTAAATAAATAAATGTAGAATTATTAAAGCAAATATTCGTTTCTTTCCATTATATTAATTATTTTTATTCATTTCATGACATTCTTACCTTTTTCCCATTTAATTTAAACATTAGCAATAATCGAACTTTCTGAATAATCTGAAATCAAGACGAGTTTCATCATTTTAAATTTGATTGTTAGTTTTGTATAGCTTAGGTTGGGCATCAAAATGACGATAATAAACTAACTTAGAAAATTCCAATATTAAAAGTAAATATGGCAATCTTACAAATAAGTTCAAGAATATTAAAACGCTTTGTTAGAAAAAGATCTTATTTTAAAGTGTGCATTATTACAGATCAAATATTTTACTTAAAAAAAAGAAAATTAGAAATAGAGAAAACTGGGGTTCTTAAACTAAGTTTTACTTATGAACATAATTATTTTAAATTATTAATCTTCACCATCAACTGCTTTTTGAATATGTTATGAGAGATCGGCTCGAAATAGGACATTTATACTAATATACATATATCGCAAGAATTCTGAAATTTGCTTTTCGAAATTAATTAATAAACATTTTATTTGTTTCGGTTTCAACTTTATTTTTTGTGAAAAAAAAGGAATCACCATTTCCAAATAAATACCTATAGTATTAAAACCATCACCTTCGTTTTAGATAATTAATTCATAAACAGGTGTTTCTGTGACTATACAAATATTATGTTTTTTGTTTCATTATTTAGTATAAAGATTATTGTTTGTAAGTATCAAAAACCTTTATTTTAATAAGATATGTGTATTTTAGTATGGAAATTTAGAATAAAACTCAGCACTTATGTAGAATGCATAATTTTATATTTTCTGTTCGTCCCAATAACTTTGTAAAATGTGAGTACTTGGGACTGAATATTCATGAGGTATTTTAGTTTCATTAAAAGTAATTAAAAAATTACATTTTCATAAATAGAACAAAGTTATAAATGATCTTACCTAGAGTACATCTAAGTTCCATTAATTGACTAGTAAGGCAAGTTTATGACTTCAGCTATCAAGAAGTTTCTGGTCAATATTTCTTTTGCAGCTTTGTCAGCAAATACGCCATTTTCGAGCTTGTGCTGTATTAAGGCACTAAGAATTCCTAGAATTCCTCTGTTTACTATCAAACACTTAAATACATTTGCAGTGAAATATTATAAATTTAGTGCTAGTGACACTGTTGGTGCGCAACATATTCGCGGGCATGGCACATAAGTGCGGGGGCGAGCACACACCACCTTTGTTAGTTATTCATATTTTTATATAATATGGTACCTTTTCCCTTGGAGTTATGCTGGCCTTATGCAACACACAGCACCGGCCCAAGCAACCTACATACGAAATTTATGCTGGTAGCTTGCCAAGTCATGCACCATCGCAGGCCACAACTCCTCGACGGGTCCAGGAAAAGGAGCTGCCGACGACGAAGGAGCCCTTAGCATTCGTCATCGTTTGGGGTGGGCGCGAAATAAATAAAAACAACGCAGCCGAGCAGACGATAAAATCATGAAGGGGCAAAATGAAAATATGAAAATATAAATAAAATACAATTTTTCGGACCCGGGTGGTTGTGGTGCATTTCGCCAGGGATGTTCGACCGTCCGACAACGAAAACGACGTCGATGTCGACGTCGACGTCGACAACAGGGAGACCCCAACAGAGGAGCAAGGACACGGGAGCCCCGGCTGCTGGAGCTCCTTCTCGTATACTTTCCACTTTTATTAAAATTTATGAAGGGGTTTCGTTTTGCTTTATTGTCGGTCATTTTTTATTTTTAGCTCCAATTTTGCGCATTTATTTCCTTTTTTTCGGCCAGTGATAAATCTTTGTTTTGGTCTCTCAGGGCTTCGAGGGTTTTAGGTGAGCCCCCGCGGGGGACGAGTAACCCGAGAGGTGGGACTACTCCACTCTCAGAAAATTTCATTAATAAATCGTGCCCCTCCTCACAGAGGCATTTTATTTATGATGTCGGCTTTGGTTTAAACTTTTAGTGGACTGCTCAAAAATATAAAAAACTAATAAATACATAAAAAATAGTCGACCGTTGAAGGGGACTGGGGTGAACTCGAGAAGGTGGTTAATCTCAGATTAGGAACTGTCGAACTATTTCCACTATGACATTGCGGCAAATGCGTGAAAATGTTCCTTAAATGACGTTGAGTAATTCCTTTCGATAGTCCACCCCCGCTCTGGTTGTGAGTGGGTTTCCCTGTCGAGTGACTCATCGAAAAATTATGATTGATGATGTCCATCAAACCCTTTCGGTTTCATAAACAAAGGCGAAATTTTAGCAATAATAACACCGAATCATCCGGTCCTGCCACACCCGAAGAGCGCCCTTTTCGCCCATGTTCTATTCAAATAACGCCATTTTCATGGCAGCCCTAATCACCAGAAGGGTGAGGTGGTGTCGTTCGCCCCCTCGCCAGAGGACGCCACCGTCGGATGCAGACGAAAGGGTTAATGCTTCGTCTTACGCGCAAAAACAGAGGCCACCCCCAAATGGGTCCTGATAAAAGGAGGATGGCCGCAACGGAAAGGGCTCACCTACACAAGCACAAAGCGTGGGAGGATGGTCCACAATTGTGGGAGGCAAAACAGAGGAGCACCATCGAAAAAAGATGATGAATGAGTTATGCTTGAGGGATGAACTTTGGAAGCCCGAGGAGCTCCGTGGATTAGATTAAGTTCGGGCGTCCGAACCAAGAAGCCCCGGACCCTTCTGGAGTCGTCCGGGACGCGCCGGGACGGGGTGCGAATAAAGTAAAAATGCATGTCCAGAGAGCTCGAAATGGATTAAAGATGTAATTCGATACGATCTTATTTGGAAACTAATAACGCTCTGGGTACTCGCTGGGGAGTTCTCGAAAGGGTTGAGGTGCTGATGATTAATCGCACTGCACGAAATTAGGGAGAAATTTCATAACTTGCATGCTTCTATTTATACGACCGGAGATTGAACGTTGTCTGCTTTTATTCTTAATTGAACGCGGGTGAGTGAATCCGACCATAAGAAAAAAATAAATCATGCACTCTTCTTTTTTGAAAAATTATGATTGAGAAGACTTGCAACAAAACTGGATATCAGATATGTCTTAGATTATCATACTTCAAAATCAAAAATGAAACCTTTATATACGTTACATAAAATCATTATTCTATTCTGCCGCATGAGCGCTTTTTTGAATTATGTTTCAATTGTTCACTATAATTTTTAAAAAAAACAAAATTTCATAAAATAAGTACTATTTAATAACAATTTGTACTCAAAAAAATGCGGGTCTATAAATCTGTAAACAAACAGTACAATTAAATTGATAACATACAAATAATAGATTTTTAATATGTGTCCTTGTATACGTAGTAAAACGCTATAAAAAGTAATGAGTGCAACATTTTCATGAAAAGCGAGACAAAGTGCATATTATACCATATATCATTGATATTTTATTTTGTCCAGGTAGACAGATATTGGGCATTTGAGAGGACTCAAAGCTTCTATTAGCAACTATCAATAAATAATTCATTTCACGTATGGGAAACAAAAACAGGAACAATATTTGTAGAACGCGGAAAGAAAACACTAAAAAGAGCGTTGAAGGTATTCCCTGTGAGCCAAGTAAATTTAATCATTTTAATGGAACGCACCCCCTACTGCAAACAGATAGAAAAGTAGCTATAGATCCCGACGAGAAGGAGCTCTGGAGGGACACAAAAAAAAATTGACTTTTTACTGTCGCTGCTAAGCAAACCGACGAAGTTCATCTGTATCCACGGACGGAGAAAGGTTTTCAGTTGAGCACACAGGCGTCCCCTTGGTTCGTCAAAAAGTTTCTCCCTAAAAATGGAAATGTGTACACAAACGAAAAGGATACAATCGAACCAGGGATACGGTCTGACAATGTTGACAGGAAGGAAATTCTGTGAGTTGAATTCAATTTTATGTCTCTGTGAGCTTTTTTTCCTCGTTTTGTCCCGAAGAATTTATTTTATTTTTATTTTTATTTTTTTTACAGGACACAGCAAAAGGATCACCAGAAAGAAAGTCTCCGGAACGGTCGAGGTCCTTTTTCCCTATACTCCTGCAAATGAGCGTCATCTCCCGCAGCTATGTCCTCTACATTTTATAGAAATTCTAAATGAAGCTTTGTTGTGTTCAATCCCTACGATGTTGGGTTGGGGGTTGCGGAGAATAGGTTTCATACGTGAGTTGTTACAGAAGACAGTCCTACAGGACATTTCTATACATAAGAGGAGCAGTGGGACTCGTTTAGATACATGGGCTGATATTTGTTTTGTCAAAAAGGAGCACATCATTATGTTTATTTGTTTGTAAAGGGATCCCCCCTTCCATTACCAAAATAACCGGATTCGTGAGCCCTGGCACCCACCTTTATTTGAGCAAGGATCAAATTCGGAGGTGACTTTCTTCTGCAACTTGAAAATGAAAATGCTGCAAACAGAAGTTTATTTCGACCGATTGTTTGTCAGAGAATACATTGCCTTTGTTCAAGGACATTAAACCCATACCCAGAACCATATCAATATCAATGGCTCTTTAGTACATAATATATTTCTTCCGCAAAAAGTTTCTAAATTAAACTCTTAAATGAGGCAAAAATCAACTACTTCCTCTATTGCTTACGTTTCTTTTATAGCAGTTGAAAGAGTGATTTAAGCTTCATGGCGTTTTTGTTTGGTTTCTATTGATTTGCTGCAATGTCTGGGGTATTAGAACATATTACTTTTACTCATTCTTCAAGCTTTAAATAGTTGCAAAAAAGGAAATAATATACTGAAAAGTATTTTAAACCACTGTTGACAATTTTTAAGAAAACAACGATAAGTCCTTAAAAACTTTTACAAAACATTGCACTACATTAAATTTTTTAACAAATTCGTGAAACATTTTTTGGAAAAGGTAATAATCTAATACATTACTTTTTTCTTTAATATATACATAATCTCAAAGCTTATTATTATTATATATAAATTATAGAAAAGTTTTCGATGCCTGTTTGTCTGTTTAACGGCATTCCACGTAAAGATTACTAAAAGAGTAATTGAGTTTTGGGTGATGCTTTTTGGGATTATTGAAATTTACCAAAAGTTTCCATTTTCAAGAATTTCACCGATAAATTTTGAACTGATGAAAACAAAATAGGTTTATATATTATACTATTATTCCAAAAAAAACATAAAAACATCTATCAACCAACAAAAAGTGACCCAATATGAAATGAAATATTTCATTCATCTTTGAAATGAGCAATCATAAAAACATTTTTGAAACGGTCCTACCCTCACTTTGAAACTCATAAATTGGCCACTTTTCACTTCATTGGCCTCTCAATTTTTCGAGTTCCACTTGGACATAAACCGAAGCCAACACCATGGGCACAAATTGGTCGAAGCCGCCACATCCCTTGGAGGAATAAACCCAATAAAATCCAAATTGCGGTTACTTTAAAGTAAATCAAGGGCGAATTCATACAAAACGCAAAATTGCGGGCTGAACGAATGGAGGCGTGTGGGGGCCGGGCTCGCAGCGGGGCGCTAAACTCAAATTCAACCCTCTTGACCCGCTGCCATCAGCAATTTATGTGAAATCATTTATCAAAAAAGAAAACGCAATTTTCTCAAGCCACCCCAAAAGGCTACGACATTTCGTCTTCATTTCATCCGTCCGGGTCCGGGAGCGCACAGCAGCAGCGCTGCCTGGAGGAGTCTTACGAAGACATCAAGGATGTAAGGCGAAACAGGAAGACCCGGGAACTGGGAGCTGGAAGCCGGGAACCTGCCACCAGGGGACGACGCTGCTCCCGGGTCCCGACAAGAAGAGTTTTCAGACCATTTGAATTTCCCTGCGGCCGACAGGCTCCCCCCTGTTCTGTCCCGGCCGAAAGTCCTGCCAGAGATGACGCTTTATTGTAATAATTTTCATCCCCAGGACCGGGAGAGGCTGGCGCGGCAGTTCCGTTGTTGTTGCCACCCTTGTAAATTGTCCCCAGTTGGAATGTTTCCTGGTCTTGCTGGAGGGATGCTGCACAGCACGGGACCACCGCCTATCCGCCCACTCGCCCGCTCGATCGTTACAATTGTAAATGTATCTCCAGAATTTCGGCCACCCCCGTTCCCGGCGGTGGCAACATGAAAAATTACGTTATAATAATTTTAGAACGATAAATATGAATTTATTTCTGGTTTCCCTCTCCATTGCTGGAATATTTTTTCGTTTTGTGGTTCTTCCAGAAGGGTCCTCCTCCGTTTTGGTGACTCTGCCTGGGTGGGCGTTGCACACTTTGTGGGACAAAATCGTTTCCTGAAAATTTTAAAATATTCATGCCCGCACTGAGGGATGGTTCATGTTTAAAGATGAAAATTAGGTTTTAATGCATTGCGCTCCAGTTATTTTGCTTTTCTGGGAATATAATATTTCAAAGGAAATTTGAAATAAGAAAAGATTATACCCTGGGATTTTGAAATCAAAACACAAATTATAGAATTTGGGGCTGATGGAGTTCTCTATAAATTTTAACCCCCATACGATAACCAAGTACCTTTAAAACATTACAACCAGATTTGAATTCTTGGACATTTTATAGAGAAAGCATTAAGTTCGGAAAAATTAATAAACTTTGTTCATTCTTTTAATTCTGGATATGTTGTAAATTCTAAAAAGCTTAAATCCGATTATAAGAGTCAATAGTTAAATAAAATGAGTACGGTAAGAAGAATTTTTTAATATAGAATAATATCTTGTTTTATCGTTATAAAAATAGCAACAAAATCGATTGCCATAAAAACACTCGATTTAAATTAAATTTAATAAAATATGAAAACCCCTGCGCTATTAAAAATTATATGTATAAAGGTAGGATTTATCTATCACACTTTAATTTTCGAAAAGTGAATACCTAAAAGTTACTTCATATCAAATTAAAATTAATAAACGTTAAAATCAAAATATGTACGTATTATTTTATTAAATAGCCACGCTCTTACACGCGCCATTCACCCCTATTAATTTATAAAACTGAGAAGAAGGGTGAGGGATTTTATGTTCGCACCAAAATATGTATCTCATCCAGAAAATATAAGTGTCTGCCTAATCCCGGAATTCCTGAAATCCACCACGGTTACCATGTGCAGTCCCAATCAAGCGCGGCCGTGAATGGCCATGTTCGGAGGCATTTGACGGCCGGAACCCACATAAACGCGCCGAGCACCTCGGGACCACCGGAGAGCCTCCGCCAGAACTCCAGGACCACCACAAGGACCAGGAAGTATTCATAAAAATGGATGGAATAATTTATTTGCTTATTTTTCATAATATTTATCCTGGATGTACCCTCGTAAACGGCCGCCTATCAAAGTTCAAGAGCATAAAAGCAGAGGAGATGGTCGCTGTTAGCATTTTTTATGCTCGTTTCATGCCCTCACCGGGGAGGTGGTGGGTGGGTTCGGGAAGAATCTGGATGATCATCCCGGCGGCTGTAGCGGTGGGGTTGGGATCCCAGCACGCAACGGGCTGAGCGAACAATAACACCAATGGGCAACAATGACATAACGCTGAATCCTTGTTAATATCCTTGCGATTATGCTACACACATTTACGCCGCTTATTATGTGTTTTATGCGCAGCAATATACGTTTTTCTGATAGGTCGTCGGGGCGCGGGACGAGTCATATCCCGCCGCACGTTGGACACATTCGCACACCCCCGCAGGACGAAATGATATGGGGCCATTAGGGGTTGCCTCCCAGCTCCCGAAATTAGACTTGCAAAGTGCCTTCGCAATTCTGCGAAAAGATAGGCGACGGGTGGCAGCAGAGTTCGGCAGAGGAAAAGTATTTTGCCTTTTCCTGGATGATTTATTCCAGAGTCATTCCGCATTTGCCGCCCTCGCGCATACCCCCCCAAGGCTCCTGTTCGTGACTAGTGAATCTAATTAAGAGGCCGCCAGAGGGGCGGATGCGGATCACCCGCTGGAATTGCAATTAATTTTCATTTTTGATAGCAGATATGCAATAAAATTTCCGCAAATGGCACCTTGTTATCTCGAAAGCCTCCGTGCGGTGCACCAGAACCAATTTATCCTCGGGTCTGAGCCTCTAATCCCTGGCGAAGGCGTCCCAGCCTCCATTCCGGGAGAAGTAATTGCTCCCACAAGGTCCTGGCTGACAACCGTCGCAGTATCCTGAATATAAATGGGAACGACATTTGGGTACGGCGCGTATTCACCCCATTCAAAGATTCGAACGTCCCTGTCCTGGACTATTCACGGCCGCACTATCCAACGCCACAATATCGAGCGCCATCTAGAGGTGTTCCAGAAATGGCAGGCGTGAAATCCCATGCCTTTTCGTCCTCCTCCAGAGAACTCTTCTGAATATTTTGGGCATTGAAGGCGACCATTAAAATTATCCCCAAGGGCTCCCGGAGCACCAGGAAAATCTCAGTAAAAAATGGACCAGCAACGGCCGGCAGCGGAATGGATAAAGAGGCCGAAATGGGGACTCCGCTGGACATACAAATCCGGGGCCCCTCCAATATTTTACAGGGTAATGTGACATTTCGATTATTCTATTGGATTTAATGTGTTTTATGGTTTCTTCTGTATCCAGCGCTATCATTTTTTCGATTTTTTATGTTTTCTCGCTTTGTTTTTTTTCCTGTACACGGGGGCCCTCCTTCTGTCTCATTTGGCATTTTTGTCCGGGAGGCCGTTTGTGCGTCTGCAGGAATCCTAGGACGAAAAATAAATTTATTGTTAGTGCGTTCCAGGGATAACGAAGAGAGATGAATTGAAGGGAATGTCCCATTTAAAGGATTACAATGAAATGTGGCCCGGCCATAAATTGGACTGTTTTTAAGTTAATTTTATTTTATTGGCTGTCATCACATTACTCCCTTGTAAATGGTCGCTTTTAATTGTCTAGTTCCCGAAGGATTCGGTCAATGGTTATTTTGCAACCGCTCCTTAAGTATGAAATTGTCTTGCTTACCTTTTATAACTTAAATTATTCATAAAAGCCAGTTTTCACCGAATATTTAACAAATGTTTACAAATATACCATGTTTTATCTTCTAATAGTAATTTCATCCAATCGACAGAAGAACTAAGAAAGTCAAGTGACTACCAACGACTAATTCATCTTAGAAGTGGAGCTATTTCCGATAGTTATTTAAATAATAAATAATAAGGTCGTCTAAGACATTTACATAAATAAGATTACGAGTACAAAGTTCATTACTCTAAAATTATTACCAAAAACAATTTTAGAACATACTAAAATATTATCTAACTCCCATGTTATACAAGTAACCACCTTTTTCCACATCATCACATTTATTGATTTTCCGTATTAATGGACATCGGTGAGCAAAGATATGTACTTAACGTTACTTTATTTGAGTTGAGAAAGTTACTTATCTAATCCTTACTAATTTAAGTTTTTCCAGATTTTAAGGCCAATTAATTTATAAGTAATTAAGAAACTATCCAGTGATACTCTTACAGTCAAATAAAGTTTTCAGATGGTTAAAAAGAAGAAAAATTTAATTTATACATGTATAGGTATACAAAATGCGGTCGAGTGCGAATTTGAAACTCGGTTTCATTGTTTAGTATGCGATTTTCTTAAAAGTTACTAGAATTTTTATATGATAACAAAAATTGTGTTGTTGTATTTTCCCTTATAATACTTATATACCCGGATTAGAGAACTGAGACCAAAACAGGATAACACTTTCGTCTACGTGAGGCCACCTACTGGACTTCACACTAGTGAAACATTTGTAATTTAAAAACATATGAAACCACAAACTTTTACGGAGCAGTACGTAGTGACAAACGGACAGACAGGCGATTAACTGATGTTAAGCGTTACATCTTTTTAAGGTATATGGCACAAAGTGCCAAAACCATAATACAACTCATAAAATATTTTACCCCTATTTGGACTAAAAGGGATGCGACGACAAGAAATAATTACTTAGAGCAGCTATCAAAAGAACTATGTAGATCACGAATGTATCTGAAAACAAAAACATCTCGAGCCTTCTAGTCTAGTTCTGGAATATTTTAAGGCGAATACCACTCCCAGGGAGTCAGCTCAACCTTCCCGGTTATAAACTAATTATATTCACGTTATTAACATAAATTCCATTAGGGATCTTTCTGGACGCTTGCAAATGACACATCAACTTGGGAATAACGCCTCACCACCGTCTAAGGAGGAGGAGTAGGAGCAGGACCAAGGGCGGGGGTGGTCGTTGTGTACATTCTGGTCCTGGACCGAGATGTTGGAAACATGGGATCCAAGTGGAGATGGCAGTTTAAGAGCCCGAAGAGTGGGCTCAGCCTCTGTGCCGGGAGGCTGGGATCGGCCGCACCACCGACGTGTATACACATGGAAACATCTGTGCCTGGCTGGGGATGTTTTGTTGTGTCCTCCATCGATTTTTCATAAAGTAATTATAACGAGGATGCCGGCCCGTCGGAAGGGACACGGACGGTGTTAAGTTGCACCCAACAAAGACAAACGACCCTTGTTTGGGTATGCAAGGAACAATGCTCTGTCTGAGTGGATCGATTAAGGTAAAAATAAAGTGATGAGAGGGTCCTTTTATTAGATACCGAAGTTGATTTCGTGTTTTTGAGAGAAATTAACTCCTTTCGAAGTGATTCGTTCAAAATAGGGGACTTTAATTCGAGAATATTGAGAAATATTATCTAGTTGAATACCCTAAAAAATATACTTCGTAATTCGCCTAAGTAATAACTAAATTAAATTTAGGACACTAAGGACAAATTTTTCAAAGGAGTGATAACTTTATTTTTCAGGTAGAAAATCAACTTGTTCTGTGAAGAAAACTTATTTTTCAAAACTGAACTATCATTTAAGGAGCAAATAAGTTTACCCATCTGATTCTGATTGCTATTTTTAAATCACAACATATTTTATTATTGCAGCAGTTTAATTCGGCGAATAAATTTATGTTACTATTGAATATTTCACCCTAAATTAAAAACGCCGAAAATGACACTACATATCTGAGTAAGAAATTTTGTCTGTTTTATTATGCATTGAATACTTTTTAATCGAATTTATTCTCAATGATATAGTAAAAAATGGTCTCTGCTTTTTGCTGGCTTTGATCTACAAATGTCTTACAACTGCAAGTTCTACAGAAAAGGACCTAAAGGAGCTAGCTCAGCTCCAAATGGCATAATAAGGTTGGTTCATAGTGAATCATCGATTCCTGTGCCATAAACGTCGACAGTCGAATTTTTACATAAACAAAAACAGCGATTTAAAGATTGCCTGAGGCAATGCAGATAAAATTCCAATATCCGATTTTATGTACGTACTGCGGCGAAAGGACATGAAGGACATGAAGCCGCGCGACACGAACAGACACAGAGCGGCGGCGGCAGCCAGGATATGTCATTATCATAGAAATAGGCAGATCCTTTCACATCAAATAAAATTGCTTTATATCCTTGTTATTCGGCCCCTTCGATCGACAAAAGGATATACAAACAAATTCAGCAAATTTCCACCAGCAGGAATGCATAATGAATCACTTCAGGATGTGTCTCTTCATTTTCCATTTCAATTCAAAAGATGCTGCCCCAGCGGTTTTCCCAACAAAAAAAAAAAAATACGACGACATTTACTCTCTGCCAAGCCGCAGCATCCTTTCGCCCACCCCCTGGATGCTGCGGTCCTGCCGCAAGCGCTCCCCTTGTGAATTTTTCCTGTTTTTTAAAAAATCGTCAAAACGTCGAAAAATTCATGTTCGACAGATTATTACCCAACAATGGGAGTAAATTTTGCAGAGGCCGCAGAAGCGAGGGAAATGCCCTTCGAGTTTTCCTTGGGGCATGCAGGCGCTTTTCCTTGTCACAAATTCGTCTCCCGGATTCGAATGAAATGTTGCGTAACGTCAATTTATTTACGCAATTTTTTAAGCTGAATTTCCTTTGTAGCCTCCTTTTCATATTTTTTTTACGTGGAACATGTTTTCATTTTCGGTCGTCTTGCACTCGAGGGGCCACCCGGCATTCATAAACTTTTCACCCCGAGGCTGCGAAAATTCCGCTCTAATGAAGTGGTAAGACAGCACTGGTGATTTTGAGGGCGAGGTCACGGGAGTTTTCACTTTTTTGAGTTTTTTCGATAAGTGAAATTGAGCGACATGCAGGAGCATTAAATGTCACATTGTGCGGGGGCTTACGCAATTATTTTAATTTTAAGGGGATTCTTTTGATTCATTCGAAAATTCGATAATTCAGCAATTCGACATGCCGTGCGACATTATGGTGAGTGTTATGGCGATGTTTATTGCTTTCACAACTTTATTACTTAAATGAAAAGTCACGCATTCTATTAATACATATATACTTCACACTTATGAAAACACTTTATAATACATATTTGCCAAAATAAGGGACAAATTTCAATAATAAACGTAGAAGCAGTAAGAGTTTTCTTAAAATCTAAACATCGTATTTTATTAAACAATTTTTATAAACGTTTCGAGCTTTTAAGGAATAATTAAATAAAACGTTAAACCTTTTTGCTTTATTTATACACACAATTTTTCAATCAATAATTTTATTGAGAGGAGATGACAGCTTTTCCTAAGTAATTTTCGATGAAACTTGCCCTTAAAAGGATAAATTTAGTTTAACTTACAGGTATTACCTACTTCTAAATAAAGAGATAGAAAATTTTCAATAGTTTATTTTATCACAAAAACATTTTCGTTCAATATGAAAGACGAAAATCTGTACATTTAATTAATTTCCAAGTTCCAAGTATAAAAGTAAATTTCTCCATAGATAAAGAATTCTAAAATAAGGATAATGTGTCCTTTAGTTTTCAGTAAAAATAGAGTGAAAAAGTACAGAAGCCCATGTTTTTAACATTTGTAAAAGATCATTAAAAAATAATTAATTGTTCTAGGAACTAGTAACATAACTTAAATAAAAGTTTGAGTATCAAAATATTATACATATAAAAACAGAAACGGTTTGAAAACATTTTGAAATAGTCTGCGCATATTACTTTTTGCTATAAAACGATTATTTCATCCATAGATGGTGAATAAAGAAAACGAAAGAAATGCATAATCGAAAAATTTATCTGGACCCCATTTGCAAGTGCACAGCTAAATTGGTGTAATAATTAATATTTAAAATAATCAAGTCAAATATTGAATAAATATTCTACTTAACAACCAATCAAGCACGTATTTTTCCCATTTGCGAAATTCAACTCTTAAGGGAATGAAACGAAATGTAATTCATTAATATTTAATCGATCTCGGAAGGAGTTTATTGTGCTACCTTTCAATTTCAAGTAAATCAATACCATAGTTGAGCAAAGCCAAATCCTCCCCAAATAAAAACAACCCCTTCTATTCTAGCAGCAAAAATAAGAAGATTAATATTTAGATACCCCTAGAAACTACATTTCGTCCATCCAGCGAGTAGCCGAAATCCCAATTTGAATACTAAATCATCCGTCCAGACGTCGTTAATTATAATCCCCCGCACGTTACAATTACACCCTGTCCGAGTTCCTCGAAGCCTGCCTCCCGTCCCCGCCCCCGCCCCCGCCTGCCCAGAAGAGTTTTCCCTCATTATTATCTGGACATCACCCTGACCCCGACAGGACTCCGGGACCAGTGGCCCCCAATGCAGGGAAAATCATCCCTAAGCCCCTAAGCCGGGCCCGCTCATTAGACGAGCGCACGTCCCTGGCTCAAAGGTAGCCGGTCGGACCTGGACCCGGAGTCCAGACCCGGTCCATGGACCACCCACCCGTTCTCGTTTTACGTTTTCTTCAGCTCATTATTTTTCTGCATGTGTTCGCTCTCCCCCCTCGCTCCCTAATGAACCTGTTCAACTGGAAGGCCGCCCGCCACCCCCACCCGACAGCAGCGGTTGCCACTTGCACGCCGCCCCCGCACGGCACGGGCTAAAAATTCCCAATTATAAACAAAAATTTTTAATTGGAACTCGACCCACTCGGGTCAGTTTTCCCCCAACCCCCGGGAACTAAATTACCACAGAGGGCAAAAACCTCTTTCTTCCCAAAATCTCTAAATAATCAAACGTGTGCATGTGCAAAATCGATAAGGGTTACTTTTTAGGGTTGTGCGGGACGCTGCGGGGCTGGCTCGCAAATTCGCCCTGCATCTCGCCGGAATAATGGCAAACTCCCCACCCCCCCGCTCCAATGAGGGTCCAGGCGGGAACCCTTCGGGGGACTCGAAAACCGGGAGTCGGGCTGGATTTACATCTCCCGAAGGAGAGACCCCCTCAACCCTTATTGGTCGGTAAAATTATAATTTGCACCCCCGCCGCCGTTGCGGCCGGGGTTAACCAGTTCCGTGCGATTTTCATACTTCGCTGCCATCAAAGTTATGAACATGCGCAAATAATGTCCGCCGGGGCGGGGGTGCGGGCAAGGGTTGGTCTGGGGCCGTGGGTGGCCGACTTTTTAAATGCTTCGCTTCTCCCCGCGGGGACAATTTCGATGTAAATAAAATGGGAGCCAGCCCCACAAAACTGACTGTTTGCGGCATCTGACGGCATTTTGCCAAACTAAACTGAAGAAGGGTGCTTATCTCGGATTGAGACAAGAAACTTTTTCAAGATTTTCCAGCAGCTAGAATTTAAACGCTTCTTTCGGTAGGGTTGGATCAATCGGGTGACTGTTTTTTTTGTTTTTTAAAGATAAATTAATTTTACTGCCATTAAAGCAGGAATTTTACAAAATAATATTATATTAAAAAAGTAAAGAATTTTAAATTTCCATATGTAAAACTGCGAATTTAAATAGGAACGTGATGGATTTTTGAGACAAAAATTCAATACATTCAAATTGTTAGAAGCAAAAGAAACAATCTTTACAAAGAAATATTGTATCCTTTAAAAATATTAAAAGTAGGTACTCTCCAAATCCGTATACTATTGGTAGCATTTGTAAGATTCCGGTCTTTGAAATTAATTCGCATGGACAGACTACTAATGTATATATAATATATGTATGTATGTAACTATTATCGTTGTTATACGTTGCAGAAATAATTTAACTCAAGGAAGAATTTCTTAAGTTTATTGGAATTGGAAAAGATAAAGTGAATAAGTTCTGGGAATTGAAAAGAAGATGCTCAAGCAACAATATTAAAATGATCGCATCACGAACCGACAAACATAATACCTCCGATACGCGACATCAATCAATGAACGTTCAGAACCACAATAAGTTTAAATGATCGTTCACATCTTCATTGGAATTCAACTCAATGTAGTTCTGAAAACGCCATTCTCATTGGTACATTTTCATTAGATAAAATTAAATAAATTGGATATCTATTTTCAACCATCAAGGAAAGTTCACCGTGTGTCACTTCTAAAATTAAATCCAATGATCATTCAGAACTTCATCGCTAATTGTTGGCAAATTAGTGAAAGGTGATAGATGCCACCATAGAAGAAATTAACAATAAAATAAAACAAAGTAAGGCTCTTAAATTAATGAAACATTTGTAAATATTTGTTAATATTTGTTCTGATTTGTAAAAAGGAGAAAATCCACAAATTCTTTATTTTGCACTTATTTATTGCCATGCAATAGGTACGTTCTATAAATCTACGAAAATAAAAACATCAGCATTATTTAAGCAATTTTATTATAAAAACGTCTCAATTAAATTTGTTTGCTTAACACAAACTACCTATACAGCTTACATTTAAGCAATCCGCAAATATATAAAAATATTTCTCTGGCTAGACATAAATTTTGCTTACTTACAGTCTGTAGAATACTCTTATAACATTTTTTATAGAAAATTTCTATGAAGATCGTAATTGTAGGGGCGTGAATAGAAAAATTCACAAAATTAAAGCAATGTCAGATTGGAGCCAATTAAGTACTCCAACCAACAGTTTCACAGTTGAAATATAAATATAGCTTTTGTAGAAGATTATTAAAAGTACATGTTAAATTAAGAAACTTACAAAGTAAATAATGAATTTTAAGGAGACAAGAAAATACCTAGAGCACCTTGCACTACTTATCTCACCGGCTGTGCGTACTTTAAAAACTAACCAAACTTCTCGGAATGGATATAAATTATAATAAGACTGAGATTTTTTGGCTCGCTTCAGGCGGTGGGAGTTCCACCGCCACTATGAATTAAGGTGGCACATCGTTTAGCCTAAGAATACACGCAAGACTCTGTCTCGCATCTTTTCTAAGTACTAGGAGTTAATTTTTTCTTTTTTTTGGCATGCAATAAGTATTGACATGTTCTAGCTACATATGTGAAATTTACAGAAGATGAATTTGGCTAAATGAGATGGCGTATGGCTTATTTGAATGGCTTCTCGTTCTTGAGCGGAACTCCTTCCTCGGTGTCAATGTCGGAGGCCTTCTTCCTCTCTGGAGGATTGTTCCATGGCTGAAGTTCTCCGGAGCCCATGATAAGGAAGGCAAGTGAACCGAATACGTAGGTCGCCGCCAGAATCCAGAACACCAGCTGCCATGCTTCGTAGGTTTGCTGTTTAAAATAATAAAAGTTAATAACATGATCCTAATCATTTTTGTAATATATGTAACTCACATTTTGGTATGTAACAGCTCCAACCATATATGCTGACAAAAATCCACCGAACGAAGACAATGTGTTGGCCATTCCGAAAATAGTTCCACTAAAGTTGGGCGCGATATCCAAACCATTTCCAAGGTAGCCAGCAGTTACAGCTCCATTAAGGGTCAAGGCGATCGTGAAGATTGTCACTGACAATGAAGCAGTGCGACCCCAAAACACTTGTGCAACCATCATAATTCCTGGCGTGGCAACAGCTGGAACAAACAAATCCATTATCAATCGATCGATCTAATAAAAATGAATCTTTTTAATCACTTACCGAATGTTGTGAAAATTTTCCTAGCCGCCGTCGTCGTCAGTTTTCCAGTCTTTCTCAGGTGATCAGCCAAATAAGAGGCAGCCACCGCCATAATATATTTCCCTAGGTACGGAAGGGATGATAGAAGTCCATTCTAGAAGGGAAAAACAAAAATTTATAAATACAAATCACTCAGTCTAACTGCGGTCAATTGGCGTATGTCAATCATGGGGTCAGGAATCAATTGAATCGGCGACTGATTGAACTAGAAAGCGGTCGTTAAATAAACCTCGCGAATTAATATAGAGAAAATAGGCCAAATTTGATTGAGTGCCTCAATTATTTTAATTCATGGGACCTTACCAAAACACAATTGAACATTTGTAAGTGGTATTTTCAGAGGCGTCATCATTAAATTGTATTGATCTTATAAGGAAACCTAGTCAATTATTATTTGAGACTGGAAGAGTACTTTAATTGGCTTCTATTTGCTGTACGAACATTTTTTCATTTTTCTTTTTACCTAACCAACAAATTAAAAAGGGTCAATAACTAGCGAAAAGATCGACACCCCTCATAATTTTGATCATGTTAATAGTAAAAAAAATTGATAGATTAAAATATTAAAATTAAAGTTAGCAGAATCATAATCAATCAACTGAATGATTAGCTTATTAATTACTTTGAAATCGACCGACCCATTTCGTAATGGTTCTATTACAAATAGTTTAAAATTTTTTACATAACAATTCTTATAACATAAAACGTGCCACTTGAAAGCCTACTAAAAAATGTTCATTTTCCAAACATCGCAATTCAACTTTAATACTCAACATTTACTATAATGGACTTTGCCTTCATAAGCGTAAGACTTACATATTTTAGCAATTTAATTTCAACGCAATTAATAATACAAAGTGCCAGAACATTTTTTGTTAATTTTAACAAATCAATTAATTAGTAGGCTAAGCGTTTTTGTTCCAGACATCAATTTATAGATAAGACGCTACCAAGGAAATGGAAATTCCCTGAACTTACAAATTTTTTTTTTTAAAATCAGTCCTTTATAATTGCGCTGCGTTCGCAACTTTTTTGATGATTTAATAATTCGTTTTATTACAAGAGCCAGACACCGCCTCGATTGGTCGTTAAAATGATAATCATGTGCCACTCTTATCTTTGAATCAGTTCAATAATTTAGATTAAAAATATAAACAATATTATTTTTCATCAAATATTTAAGTTTACCAAATATGATCAATATGCACAGTTTATAATATTTCGAGCTATTTTTGCAGACGTGCACTTCGCCAGAAAATATCAAATAACAAAATTAGTTATCGTGTAAATCTAAAATATTCGATATTCATTTTAATTTATTTGAACTTTAAAATGCTTTAATCAAAATAGTTAGAACAAACTAAGTGAAATAAATTTTTTTTGAGACGAAGATACCTTAATTTGATACAATTGTATTTGTAATTTCCGAACCCCATTCAGTAGATTAATAAGCCTCATTCAAAAAATATTTCAAGTGCTGCAGTGCAGCCCACGAAACCCCCGCAAAGACGTCTAAAATTGTGAAAATGGATTAAGTTGTCAATCTTATTTGTTTCTCTTTGATAAGAAAATATTAAAGAATTTTATAACCACAATCTTTATAAAGCATCTTTTAGATAAAGTCAAATTTGTTTCCTAATCTAATTCGTGCGTTTCTCAGTGTCTCTGTCATCCAAGCTCAGCACATTTCCTGGGAATTTCCAGAAATCCCCACTTTATCTATGTATTTCCTGGCGCAGGGTCATGGTGGCCGAATTAAGCTCAACTGCTTTTTTATTAGCCCATAATACCCCACAACAATGCCATAAAAATCAATGAAAGTACGCTCAAGAGGGTTGAAAGCCATCCTTCAATTTCTTCGCAGAGTTATACTGGCATAATAACCGCGAAACATGTTCAACAGAAAAACGATAAGATAACGAACTGCAAGGAAAAACCCAAAGAAAGTTTGCTTACCTCTTTGATGTTAAAGTGGAGGATGTATTTCATGTAAGTTGGAAGCTGATTGACGACGGTGAAGTACCCGAAAACGGAGCATCCATGGGTTAAGATGATCGCCCAGACAGCTGGGGACGTGAGGAGCTGGGCCCAGGGCACATAACTTGGCCGTTTCTTAGAAGTCGAGTCCCCGATAGCATCTTCAATTTCCTTCCTCTCTTCCGGTGAAATTCTTGGATGAACCGCGGGACTTTCGAAAACTACCATAAACCATGCAATTGACCACAGTAAACCAATAGCGCCTGAAAAAGAACAATTTTAATTTACAGCTTTGTAACAATCATTAATATTTGCACTATGAGACAAATTTTTCAAAAATGTAATAGTTTTACTAATTTCCAACGAATTTTTTTAAAGTAATATGTTATTTTTAAAATTATAGAGACGAGATTCATCTTTTAGTGTTGTTCTCAAAAAATCAAATAGTATTCTCTTTTCATCGTCGAAACAAAAAAATTCTCAAACTCAAAAATAGTGAGGAACAGCTATAAATGGTATTCATATTTGATAATTTTGTATAATATGCAAATTTAATATAAAATATGAGATAATGTATGTAGGAAGAAAAATATGCAGACGCGCCAATACCGCGGAAATTATTAGCTATGCGGCACGACTTGAATTTCCCGAGAAAACCTCAATGAGATCGAGTCGTAAAAACAACATGGGTGCAAAACCCGTCAAAACAGGTAACAGCAAGATTTGCGTGGAATTTTCTCTTTTATTTTACCTATTTAAACGAACGGAAGTTCGCCGATGCGAGCAACCAGCATTAAATCAAAAGTTGCGCCACTTTCAAGCGAAAAGGCGCACCTCTGGGAAGTCGGCAGTTGCACACGTCCTTGAATCAAGCAACGAGTCCAACTCGCCCCCACAAGTGCAATTCATGCTTTTGCAATCACCTTTTATGCTCAGCGTTTGTTTACAAATTGCGACTTAAATAGAACCAGAAGCTCAGTCCCGGCTGAACACTAAGATTTTGAACAATCTGACGATAGATAGCAAGCGATTTGCGTGAATGTGAATCATGGACGTTATAGACATGATTTAAAAATATCCAGCATACCTGTGAAGTAGAAGACGCTGGCCCATCCCAACGACGATATCAGGAAACCACAAATTGGCATCGTAATAGCTGCTCCCAAAGATGACGCTGAAATAGAGCACACAAAATTTTAGTCCTTCAAATTGAAACTACACAATTTTTCTAAGTAATACAATAGATTCAAGCGTTCTTGTCTTTTAGACAATATCTACAATTAGACGACAAAAGCAAACTTTTCTTCAATTCCAATTGAATCAATAATTGCACAAAATGTTGCCTCGTGAAATTATTACGTCGCATATTATAATTTTTAAAATTTCGTATATTTTCGATAGTTGAATAAAATCCATTCATTACATTCCAACCACTTTGAAAATGTATAAAATCATTGAAAATAACCTAATTTATCATTCATGTGTTTCAGAATGAACTAATCCTAACTATCGTAAAAGTGGCAGATTTTTAAAAAACAAAATCAAAAATATACATGGCATGTAGACTAAATAATTTACATCCGTGACCCTACATCACTTTACGTGGTTTTTGTAGCGTAAATATGCATTGAACTTTTAATTCTTATTTTATATTTAATATTTAATATAATAAACTTACCCATCATATTAGAAATAAACTTCGATCTCTCCATTGGTGGAATCCATACAGCAGTCATGGGATGAATAGCAGGCCATGATGCTCCTGAAATGAAAATTCGATAAATAAATAAAAATTGGCTTAACAAATCAACCAGATAAAATAAGCTGGACTATGTCCTTGTCGACATAAAAGCAGGAAGTTCAAAAAACTAATTCAATCAGACACTTAAGCTGTGTAAGCCACTGAAGCGATAGTGTATGATTATTACAAAACAAATATTTCCGGATACTTGTGCATTAAAAGCACGATTATCGCAAGTGATAAGTAATTTATTAACAACAATACAAAAAACGAACATTTTGTTGTTTCGCGAAAATAAGGTGACTAAGAAGGCGGCACCCATACCATTTGTAGCCGACATGCATTTCAAAAACACGGGAAACGAAACGCAAATTTTGGCAATGTTTCAGCAAAAAACTATTTTTGTAACAAAACTTTATCCAAAAAACAAATTCGATGTTCAGACACATGCAGCCGTGTCTCGAGTGACCTCAAGTCAGGTGCCATTATATACAAATTTTGCTCGATCAAAAATACCATGCTTTTTCGTTTCGCTTATTCTTAAATGTATTGCAGGCGAGTACGTTTTCTTTAGTCTGATTTATTATTTTGTAAGCAGAGTCAAAGCCAGGCATCTTAAGATCTGCGCATTTTATTCGTCACGAACAGAAGATGGTAAAAAAGAGTTGTTTTTAAAATCAGAAATCGGTGGTTTTTTATATGTACCAAATAAAAGCAAGCGAATGTTAATGCCGCGGAAGAAGAATAAAAGATGAGAAGGTCTTAAGAATTAAGTATTAATGTTCATTTATGTATACACTGAAAAGACAAAATACGAAGACTTACCCAACATAAATCCAAGGAGGACACGAACAATAATTAAAGTAACATAATTCATCATTGCTGCGAAAGGTGTGATGATCGTGAGGACGCTGGCCCAGAGCATGGAATGTCCGAAAACGCGGTGACCCCCGATTAATTCCGCGAGCCGTCCGCCGGGCAGCTCCGTGAGGATGTAGCCCCAGAAGAAGCTGCCCAAAATGAAATTCTGCTGGTACGCGTCCCACGAGAATTTCTGCGTGCCGTCGTCCTCCACCGCGGCTGTACCGTTGACCGCGTCATCTGTCGTGTTCAACTTGACCATTGCCACGATGGCTATGGTCAGATTCACACGAAGCGCATAGTTCAGCATAAAGCCGAGAATCACCATAATATTCAGTACTTGGCGACATGTTAAAAAACCTGCAATTACAATATTGATTCTAAAGTTAGTAACTGAAAAGAAATTTTCTTAAAACAAATCTAACGTTAGCCTCTTTACAGACTTTAAAGTATTATCTTCTTTGATAGTTACTTGCTTTTTGAAGTATGATATCTAAAATTATTATTATTAAATTTAAGTAATATCTAGGGGTTTTTGAGCTTGTTGATATGTATAACAATTTTAAAGAAAAATACTCCTAACCCTATAGTTATAAATTTTAATTAGAATGGATAGAAACAGTTTGTTTAGTAATATTTGATATTATAATCTCTCTCCGTGATTTTAAATTTTTAAAATTATAGTGCCAATTCGTAACCAGCGGCCGATAAAAAAATCTTAGAATGACAATTTTTGGAAAGATATAATTATTTTGAAATTGAACCACGAGACTCCAACTTTATACGCTTATAATGAAAAAACGATTTTCCGCTACCATGGACAAAATTACACTTGAATAGTTTATGATTAGTATTTTGTATTTTGTGTATTGTAAGTATTTTCATTCATAACAAAAATATAATAATAAGACTAGCACTTGGACTAGGAAGTACCGACTTATGTATACTTGATCAACTTTTGCCCTCCCTGATAACAATTTTTGCATTTTCTGCGTATGTCCTTGATGAGCACTCTATGTACGTAAATTAAAAGACTGATTGGCACTAGTTTGTATGATTTACACTTTACTTAGCTACTGATCTAGTCAAAACCACTTGACTATAATCCGTTGATTACGCGGAAACTGAGCTACTCTATTTGATACAAAATTAGGTTTTTCCTCTATAAATTAGACCTGATTATCACTAGTTGCATCTCAAAAGACGCGATTGGTCTTCCAAGATTTCTTAACAAATCTCCTTCAAAGACCTCATTACCGCTTGGGTCTGCCCTCTAATTCCCACGCCAGCAGAGCATCCGGAGTTCTGAGGAGCGTCCGAAGACACAGAAAATAGCCCTTCTCTGCATACAATGACCCATATAAAAATTTTCCATTCAAGAATCGGCGGCTAGCGTCGTCCGAGTGGAAAGTCATTGAGCAAGTCGCAGATTTTATTGGGGGCTCGACTTGGCCTGCCGTCTTCGCGGGCATCTTCGACGATTACGCAGCGCGTCTTATCAAACTACATTCGCACGAGCGCGACTTTTTGCGGGCGTGTCCGTCTGTTCCCCGAGTTCAACGAAAGTTCAAAGTCGAAACGAACGACGAACGAAGACGCTCCATTTCTTATACTTTCCCTGCTCGTCGCCATAAATTATTCATTTTTTCTTTGCCATTCCTCCCTAGTTGCCCCTTTTGATATTAATCGTCTAAAGGAAATTTTATAGGCTATTTAAGGATTGAAAGGATCATAGGACCTTATAATTTGCAGACATAATGCGAACTTGCGTGACTGACTTTTATTTGACTTGTTTGTCCCAAGTACCTAATTAAAATCTATATCGAATGGCCTATCATTAAGCAGACGATTGCTGGTTATAACTACGACAAATGTGAGACAACGGGTGAATACATATGTAATTAAAATGATTTCATTAACTTTATCTATGGGCGTCCTCGTTAATTTCAGCCGTTCTCATTCAAAACTTTCTATCTCATTAATATCAAAAACATTATAATCGCAATGTCACTGTTTTATCAATGAACCTATTTCCAAATTATGTTTAAAACATACTTAAAAAGTATTTAATTTTTGTTTGCATTTTGATGATTCTTGATAGAGCTATAGAGAGAATACTACTGCGGAATTTCGAAGGATTATTAAAGACTACTTTTACAAAATTGCTTAAATATTCAAAAATATGATGCAATTTTTAAAAAAGTTTACTCATTATTCCCAAAGTAATTTTTGAAATTGGCACGTATAGCATTATAACTCGACCTATGTATATGGGTAAAAAAAAACCATTGCTCCACAATAATCTCATCCCTTGCACAAAATAAAACATATTTTATTTTTAACTACCATTTATCTCAATTTTCCAAAATTACTCCAAATATTTTAATTTCAACTTAATACGCCACACTTCATAACTTTGCTATGAAAACTTTAACCAGGTATCAATTAAAAACAAGTTTAATATGCAATATTTTCTCTCTATATGTAAACAAAATCCAACAAGATCATATTTCTGTCTACCTCTCCACCATTCACGTAATATTTACATTTATTTTATATGAACTTATATAATTTTTTTCTCACGTTTTCTCTGATGAAATACTTCAAAATATTGCAGAATTTGTACTTTCAAGGAGGAACTTAACATTTATTATTTACGACGCTGACAAGCAATCTTTTTGCATAATGCTACTTTCCAATTCATAATTAATGTCATAAATTTATTAAATGTTTTTACTACTTTTTAGTGATATTATTTATTCCTGAAGGTCCTCTTTTTTTAATTTTGATTTTTGATATGAATTAATTGATTGGTCTAACAATTTGGTTTTTAAATATGAAACGTGTTATGTATATGTGGCAATTTTCACCTATTGTTAAGGTCTATTCTTTGCGTTTTTTGTCATTTAAATTGAGTTATTAAAAGAGCGCATCTCTACCTCAGCCCCGCCCAAAAACAAATAAATATTAAAACGACAAACAATAAAAAGCCACAAGTGCGTTTTCGAAATGACTTTGAACATCCATCAAACAGCCTTAGCATGGCGCATCAATCACGTCAGAGCTGCAATTAGCATCACAAAGAAGTGCACCCGCATTTAGAAAACATCGCATCCGTTCCAAATGCATACAAAATTCACCGCGAGACGTGCCTCGTCGGGTGGCGACGCTCCTCGAACTTGGCCAGAAAGATTAAAGCTCCGTTCGAGCTACCGGCCACTGGTCAGTAGTAACCGACTAGAACAGCATAAAACTGGATTATGCTAATCATAGATATTTTTATGCGCTAAATTGAATCCGGCGCCTCGGCGGTGAGCACTTCTCCATGTCGCAAAAATTTCGTGTCCTTTCGACTGTTGCATGACTAATGCTGTAAAACAGCGCGCCGTGGCTGGGGTTATTGTTCTGCATAAAAACGTGACTGACCAGAGCCCAAGGGAGCTGACTTCAGACCAATTAAATGTTTTATTTTCATTTGCAGCAATTAATCCGGCAAAAACGGGTGGATTAATCTTTTAAAGCGTCGAACAATAGTCGCGGACTGGACAGTTAATTCGTTCCGCCTAACCCCCATCATTCCCATATTTCGCGGTTCACCGCGTTAATAATTGATTTCGTAGTTGCAATAGCTCTAATTGATCGCCGCGGAGGGGAACGCTATAAAATATTTAGCTCTGACTTTGACATTGATTCAGATGAATCTTGAAGGTGACCACGCGAAAATCGCGAGCCACATAGCAAAAATAGGAAGTCCTGGCCGCCGCTGTTCTGGCGTCATCCAATTAAAGCAACTTTTACACGCGCGCCACTTTAAAGTTCGCTTTTCGTAAGAGGGAAACAAATGTTTCGGCTTAAATTAAGTAATAAACTGGGCCGAATTCAAGTATCGTGAAATAAAAAATGAACATAATAAATATCATCGCGGACAATCAGACGCTGAATCAGAGGCTGACGTAAACCTTCCTCTCCGCGGGGACGGAGATACGCAGACAAAACTCATTACACAATTTAGCTCGTTTTACACCGCACACTTCTCGAGCGAATATTTGCGATTAATTTCAGCGAGGCAGTCAGAAAAATTAATTAACACGCTCCATGTATGCTAATAAGATGTCCACACCTCAAAAGCACAATGGACATTCAAAATGAATATTTGCCTTGCGAAACGTAATTTGAAACTATTTTGAAGTACTTCCGCAAATACGAGTAGTGTCCAAATTTTTGAGAACTCTGATGTGAAAGCAATTTTTACATAATATTTATAAATTAAACTTTTATCGATCCATTTTATAGCCGCTTTCAATAAAAAATGCAGTGAGAGATGCATTTCATTACAGATCATGGCCAACCGGTGAAAACGAAAAGTACAACAAATTTATATTTTATTAAAATTTTAAGGTTTATGGCCTCAAAAACCTTTGTCAGCTCGCGGGAAAACGTAGAATGCTTTCAAATCTGTTGTTTAAGGAGATTGTATTTCATAAATAATTATCTAGACGGTAAATAAAATCCAACATTTTACAATAAATGGAATTATTCATACATCCATAATATTTTAGTCACACTTTCACATCGACTGTGATAACAATATCAAACAAGAGTCATTATTAAGACATAGACAAAATTTATTTAAATTTGGAATATGACTAAGGCAGTTAAAATCTTAAATATCTTAAAGTTGAAGTGATGCACCCAACATTTTTATCAACAGATGAGTCAAGAGTAATTGGAAATATGTGTCTAATTTAACACGACAAGCATTACTAATTCCAGCGATTAAAATTATCCGAAGTGTCCTTGAAGTGCTCAATTTTAATTATTGAAGTTGGTTGGAGCTCATTCATCAGAATTAACAATTATTAAAAAACTTGTAGTAGTTCTTAAAAAATGTTCTTGAAAATGCTTGCCATAAGAGAAAATTGGTAATGAAAATATTATATTGTGACAAAAAACATATAACAATCACAACATTTAGAAATAACGAAGCTGATCTAACAAAGTCGAAGAAATATTGAAGAAAACGAATTTTTTACAACGATATCTTATAGTATTACTCGTAAAACTTCATGATTGTAAAAAACCACAAGCGAGCATTTGAGGGACTATTGTGTAATAAAACGCTCTCAATTTAGTCTTGCGTCGACTTGTGGTTTATCTTAAAAAATATTATTGTTCATTTAAAAACTAGCACAAAGTCCGAAAATTTGCGACGAAATGACTTCTTAAGACTCCCTCTGATACTTTGTTTCTGCTGACCTTTGAAGCGTTTACAAATCGAACGGAAATCTCTGTGTCTACGAAGTCGCGGAATCTTCGGACTCCGGCTATCGCTAGACAGCGCTTAAAAGTGCTCTTAACTTTGATCCCTCAATTCTTATGATATTTTTTAAATTCCATTTTTTCTTTTATGGCCGTCTCAAGAATCAGCAATAATTTTTCATAAATCTTTGGGCGGTTGTGGGTAATTAAAGTGTGAAATCAGATCGGTTGCCCGTGCGGTGGAGCCTCGGAATGCAAATTGGGGTCAGTCATTAGAACGCGCTTTGCGCTTGAGTGATCTTAATGAGCGTCTTTGCGCGATCATTACAAGCACTTAGCATTTTTCTTAGAATTTTGTGCCGCTGGCGAGACATGCACCGCATTTTGATAATAAATCGCGATTAAACTCAGTTATGCCAATTTACATACCTCAGTATGCTGAACTGATTTAACACGCCCACCGCAATGTATAAAATGTTGCGAACGGGTTATCGCGAAAAGTGGCTGGCTACTTAAGTTCAAACTACTTTTTGTTATTAGCAAACTTTTTACTTAATTCCAGTTTTTCCAGTTGCGGCTAATTTTAAAGGTGATTGACAACAAAATTTAATCGGCGAGCCTCCGCCAATCTTTGTATCCGTTTTAAAACGACTTCCAATTTTCGTCCAAAACTTGTTGAGTTTGGTGAACTTTTAAAATGACGGGCCAGCGGAATCAACATTAAACATTTAAAGAACACCTTGCAATAGATCTTATATAGGCCAACTTCGGAAGCTCCTTATGATTATGAGGCTCATAAACAATTTAAATTATCTTCCGGCTTCTTTATGTTTTCAAAACTTGCTTTAAAAGTCACTAGAGTTCTTAAGGATGATTTCATTTCATCAAGAACCAAAGTTACATAACTAAAAAGATATACCAACTGAACTCAAAACCGGTCAATTTACATTTTTTATGATTTTATGAATATTATTAATTGATTATTTTTTTTGAAACACTTTGCTAAAATTTAACACGTTTTAGAAAAATGCACAAACAAATATTGAGAGGAAATTATTATAAACAAACATATTCACGAATCGATTTACATGTCTTTCTGCTCTGTGAATCCCAGTCGATATCTCATTAATAATAGCTTGATTATCAATATACGAACAATTAACATTTCCAATTAATTGTTCTGATCTTCCATAATTGAATGGTACAATTTTCATTGAGATAATCATGTTTTATTTAAGTACTTTACTTAAGTGGTAAAATTAGAGATATCCATTTAAAGCGCCATAACGCATTTCCTTTTTTTCTTTTCAGTTTTAATATCTTAGAAAGAGAGATTTCAAAAAATGTACATATGAATTGAAATTGATATCAAAGTGATTGATAGACAATCAATTATCAAACAACTAATTGCATTGTGAAGTCGTTCGTACCAAGAGATATTAAGAAAATTGAATTATTCTTCGCATCTAAAATTTTATAATTATTCTTTTTATTAAAAAAGAAAAACAATCATGCAGCTAACTGTAGCATAAAATCAAAAACCCTGAATTAAAACTGAGCTAAGAACACAACAAATAAAAACAAATTCTAAACAATGTTTAAACTTCTGTAATAGTAAGGCATTTAAGTTTAGAAAAATGCATCAAAAATTATGCGTCTTGGATTCAAATAATTTTGCTTTTTCCAACATTTAAAATTTCTTTCCATAATTTTCCTAAACCTTACAACAATCAACTTCAAAATCAATCAACATTACTCTTAAGTCAATGCAAACTTCTGGTTAATTCAACCTCCTTATCTCATTGCCAATGCGACAAAGAGGTTCATTAATTTTTCAAAGTTATAAAGTGAGCAGTTGTTCACTTAATTAGACAAATCAATACAATTAAAGCTATTAAGGAAATTAAGGTGAAACAAACAAGACAGCTCAATGAAAATGACATAATTTTGTGGTAATGATGTTAACAAATTGAAATTTCTTTTCAAGCAGAGACATATACCTTGTCGTAATTGTGTTTAATAATGTCATGTTTCTGACACATTGTAACTTGCAATTGAATCTTTGAAAAAAAATGAAAATTGAAAGTATAATGATTGAAATGTCGAATAATAATATGTATTTGCTTTTCTAGACTAAGAACCTTCAGAATAGCGTCTTTCTTTACAAAACATATAGCGTGCCATAAGGGTGTAACATGGTAGTGGCACCATATGGTGCCACAATGTATTTTTATCTTAGGAACAGTAATTTATTGGTAATTAAATGATGCTAGTATTAATTATCTTTTTTGTTTTAATAACACATTGCATTAATAACTCCATCATAATAATACAATTTGTTAATTCTTCAGTGGTGAGCAAAACTTTATAAATATCCACGCATAAATTCTGAGCTGTTTAAAATAAAAATAAAAAAATACCAACACCTGATCCTGCCATTAATCGTTCTTAAAGGCTAAGCAAATTTGTATACATATAATGGTCCGAAAAAATAAATAAAATAAAATGCCGCGAATATTTTAATCACGCGATCGAAAAAACTAAAAATATTCAACATGTCTTGTTGCTCACCTTTTTCTTTTCTTTTCGGAAACATTAAAGACCCCAAGGAACATGCAGCTAGCGATGAAGTTATAATGGAAGGCGCGCTATTTTTAGTGATAAAATCAGAAGGCAGAGAAATTTCTGGACCCACTAGACAACTATTTAGATGCAATGGCATCCGCAATTTATTCCAATTTGGAAGGAAGCGTGATAAATCTCAAATTTGCAAATCTGGTCAATTTCAGAGGAAGTTTAGACGGACAGAGCATAGGCGATTTTCGATTAGATGTCGTAATTTGAAAGTTTTATGCGGAGACTGGCGGCTGCCTGCTGAATTTGATGCAAATTGTTTAAGCTCAAGGATTTTCCCTCAGGTTTTGTTATAATTTTGCATTTATTTAAATCAAATTTAGTTTCATCACATTTTGATTGAATAATTGTATGACGGGCTTTTAAACATAATTACTCATATTTGTTCTCTTTTGCCTTACTTCTATAAGTGCAAAATAGTTGGCTTCAAATTGCTTATAAGTTTAGTATTTCACGAAAAATTATAGGTGTCTGCTAAATAGAGCAAAAATAATTTCAGAGTAATTTTCTGACGATTATAGTAATATATTTTAACAGCTTTTATAAGTTGGGATATCGAATTTCACAAATATCTATCAAATAAAACATTCTTTGGCTACAAGAGAAAATTGCATTGCAATATTGCATTTGTATTTTATTTTTGGGAGATTATAAAGAAGTTTCAAAACTGCCAGTAAAAATTAATGATCATACCCACAATAAATATACAAAGATACCTATATTATTTATTCTATACCCCATAAAACGCACTTTATTGCATTTTGTAATATCTTTCTGCGTTCTACCGAACTCACTTAATTCCAAAAATAATCTCACCACCTCTGTGATCTGTCGCAATAAAATTTTGTCAACTTGCCGATCCGCACCAAAACGTATGTATGTAAATTTATTTTTAACACTGCCAGATCGAACCGCGCAAGTTTCGTGCGTTTTTGTTGTTACCCGCAACTCTGTTGTTTCTAAGAATTGCGTGGCTTTCTTAAAGACGATCTAATTTTGTTGTCGTCTGAGGGGCTCGGCCTTAAATAATGACGTTGGCGTTGACGAAATTTGAATTAACTTTTCTTTTTACTTAGGTATAAGCAAATTTTTTTGGCACAATTCTTGAATTTTATTATATATTTAAATGTATTTTGAAATTCGAGTATCTATGTTTTGGCAGTTTTGCAACTAAATATATTTATTTACTTACTTCTCTAAATTATTTAAGATAAAATGTGAAAACATGCCACGAAAAATAAAACTTTACTTTTCCAACCGCCAAATTAAAATTTTTAAATTTTTTATGAAAATGAAGTTTTAAACGAAGATACGAGTATGCAGGTACTTACTACTTAATTTGCTCAGTCCTTTTTTCTCTGTATTAGACATTTTACGTGCCTCTGGCGCTTTTGAAATATCTCGCACTCAGTTCCTAAAACGAAAGATAAGTAAAAATTTAGTAATACATCAACTCTAAAAGAAGATCAATAAACTTGAAAGTAAATAAGAGAGGACCAGAAAACTGTTCAAGGAAAATAAGAGCGTACTAAATACTCCCAGCATACGTACAATTTTTATTTATTTATTTATTTACGAGTATATGTCTGGTAAAACATTTGCAATTAAAGTTAGCACCTGACACATGGTAAATTTTTTATTTTTGTGTTAAAGTGTTAATCAATTTCTTTTTGTGCTTTGACTTGCAGTTGAATTGCCATTTTTTTTTTATGCAAGCATTAATATTTATTTTGCATTTAAAGTCAGTTTGACGACCACTTAACAGGTAAGGTCGTGAATTTCCATTTGCCTGATTTTAAAAAAGGCGACAATTTATTTTTGCAATTTACATAAATTTTCTAGGCTAAAGGGTGAGTTAAGCTATCAGAGTTTCAGCTGAAAAATTGGTAATGTTTTGTTTTTAATAAGTAAATTTTCCAATCTTACTATACACATAAAACGATTACATCCTAAGTGGATAGCAAATGTTTAAGTATTTTTGTTAACAATAATCAGGTCAAATAAATCATTAAATTAAATACATATGTAGGAATATATCAATAAATGTTATAAAGCCATACTATGCGAAATATGTTTTAAAACTTTCTACGTATAATTTACATATTGTTCGATATGCTAATTTAATCTAAGTACCTAAGTACACAGTGAAAATTTTATTTCTCACGTAAGATTTTTTCTCTGCTTAACTTTGATTTGCATTCTAAATTAAAACAATCAACCTTGACGTCTAACGAAAACTAAAAACAGTAATTAATTTTAGGAAAGAAAGTGAGACTTTTTGAAATAGAACAAACTGAGGTAAAAATGAATATGAACTTAAAACGAAATATGTGTTGTTAAAATGTTTTAACTCCAAAACGAGTGTTTAAACTTCAGCTTATATCAGCCTTAGCTGACGATTCGAATGCAAATCGACACTCGTGGTAGACTTTGTAATTACGTCAAAAAAGTCTCATATAACATTCATCAATATCTCTTAATAAAACGACTATTTTCAGGTTAAAGCCAATTCAATTAGCAATCAGTTAAAAAAGCAGAGACTCGTATTTCAGGACAGAGTCATGAGATCATATTCTTGCTCTTAAAGAATTGCAAGTAATCAAACAAATTAACTTGTGTTAATGATTACAAATGCATTTTCAGCAGATTTACGATAGATATAAAATCAACGTACCTCATAATTTTTTTGAAAATTCTATAATTGAATTGGCTATGCAACAAAGTTCTTTCCGTTTGATAGGCACCATATGTGCAAAAACAACAAATAATAAACCTAATTTAAATTCAAACCACATTTATTTGAAAACATTTCTGAGATTTCAACATACCAAAAATATTTGGGACGCTTGGAGAGACTGTTATTTTCCTATTAAATAAGTAGAAATTCTGGTTTATCAGGTCAAAAAAATTATTCATTTTAAAAATATGCAGACCAAATCGATTTAAATTTTTTGACTATATATGCAATTACAAAAAGACATTTATTTTAAAGCTGTTGCCAACAACAATAAAATAAAACATCTCTCGAAGAAGATAGGAGAATTGATTAAAAGACTTAATGGACGATGAACCTAAAATCACATGAAAATTCTCAAAATTTGCATTATTTCTTAAGCCCTACATATATAGACAAAAATTTAAAGCTTTTATTTCGAAATTTTGCTTTGATAACCAATTAAACAATGCTGATTTCATCAATTAAGTAATTTAATTTTGCGTGACAATTTTCAATTCTACTATTACTTTTATTTTTATTTTATTTTCAAAAATTGTTCAATTTTTCTAGCAGCTCTTCAAAGAACAGAAATATCACGTTCCACAATCACATCATCTTCTTCTAATTTTGATCCAACCAGACCCTCAAAATAGACTTTCATGCATTTATCAAATTACCAAATTTTTTATATACGTAAGAAACTTATTTAACTGTGAAAAGTTAAAAATTGAACAACTAGTAGGAGAAGAAAAATGAGTTAGAGTCCACCAAAAGTAAAGTAGATGATATTTGCTTATTTTTTGAAGCTAGAAGGAAAATTAGAGCAGAGAAGGAACGTTAAGAATTTTCTAGAAAACATTTATATAACATGCCATTTAAAAAATATATACAATGGCGCAAACAATTCTACATCCATTAGATAAAGTAGAAAAAAAAATACTAGAAATCAAGTTTACCATTGGAACCACAATCACCGGTACACTAATTGAAATTTTCACACTTGATGAATGAACATGAGACCGATATGATTTCAGCAGGGCAATGGTGCAAAACGCATTGCCTTTATTGCTTATAGGAAAACAAGTTGAACAATATAATTGAATTGAATTCCTATAACGAATTTAAAAGGCGAAAAACGAAAAAACGCACTCAAGAGCTCTCGTTACACTCTCACAGATGATCAAACAGCAAAAATTCCATTCGCAAGCAAACAATCAAGCACCTAGCCATTTTATCGTTGAGGTGCCACGCCAAATATCACAAATTAACTATCAATTGCACCGCCACTAAAATTAACACTTGATCTGAAGGGGGGCACCGAACATGAGAAACGTGCCACTTTTATCTTATTTGCGCCTTCCAAAAACATGTGATAAGAAGGGCCACTTCCGACTCTTTATGATCAAAAAAAAGAATTATGTATTTTTTAAGAAGCGCTGTGTCGACCACACGAGTGTACGCAACTGGACGTCAGCCGGATTCTTTTCGGCGGTCAGAAATAGAACAGAAGGAGCCCAAAAACCTCACACTTCTTCAAACGAGCGGCAAAAAACAAGTATCAACCATCAAAAGGAGTGGCTAAACAGACGCCCTAACAACCACCGAACAACCGATAAGAGCAGCTGGGGTACTTAGTGAGCAACCACCTCGCAGAACCGCAGAAAATCGATAAATTTCTAATTTCTTGAGTTTTACTCTGCGGCCAGCGGAAACCTCCTAGCACACATACCTTTTTTCACGTTCACTAGTTTCGGGGTGACAGCGATGCGAAAACCCCAAAAATAAAGTACGTTAATTCTTCAGCAGCGTTCTTTAAATCGTCGGCAACAAAAGAAAATTCAAATAGTTTGACCGCCTTTATAGAATGTTTATCAACAAAGTTCCAAAACAATTTTCACAGCAACATATGGTTTGCTCCCACGCTTAGTAGCGATTAATCGACGGTTAAAATCGCGGAAAACCACTAAAACTCGACTAGAGGTAGTGTCGAGTTCGACAATTTAATTTTTATTAATCAAAGTTTTACACAATTTTTATTTATATAGTTAACAAAGTACGGGGAAGTCGAAATTTAATCGCACTGGAAAAATCACAGGCTATGTCTTTTTTAGCGAACAGGCAGAGAACGAATGCCGGCTGCCTGGGACTATTCCGAGATTTATAAAAAAAAAAGAATTATATACCGTCCTCCTCTCTCGGCTGAGTAAGCAACTAAGTTAGAATCTTTACCGAATTCTAGCTTCTTATCCCACTCCGTCGTCGCAATCTTAGCACAACTTCTTGAGAACTTTGATGATGTTGCCACGACTAAAGTTAACATACAACTGCCGTCCCTCGGCCGTGCGGCAAAGACTTTTTCTCTCGTCGAATTTCCCAACCACGACCCCGGTCCCCGGTTATATCGACGATAAAAGCGACGACGTTCGACAATCGAATCGGACGGACGCCGGGCACATATCATGAATAAGAAAAATTAAACCGACGTCGATGACACACATATTCGCAAACTTTTCGCGTTTCGCTTGTATCTGAGTCGCGAAAGCGCAAATCCGCGGGGCAAAATCGCCTTACCTCGTCACATTCGCCACTTTTGCTCTGGTCGTCCGCGAATTCTGCACACTTCGACAGAGGAATGACGTCGGTCTGTACGCGCTTTTTCTAGAGACTTCAAATCAGGCTGTTGGGACCAAGTTTTTGGCGCCAAAAAGTCAGTTACAAATTTAAATGAGTCCACAGCGATATTTCCGATCCTATCGAATATTAAGTTCAAAAAATACAATAGAAACCACGCAATTTTGTTGTTCTTCCATTATTAATTAATCAACAGCATCACTACCGTGTTTTGTTACAAATTAACGAACTCGTTTCATTTTTTTTCTCTTTTGTGTCTCGGATCAGATAATTCATTTTCTATGAATCTGATGATCGTGTACTGATGCTTGGGATTCGTAAACAAATTTGTTAAAAGCAATTCAATGCGCACTCGATACAAGGAATGATCGAGTACAATAAATAAGTGCAGCGTCATTTGCAAATTCTTGAACGCATAAAATCAGTTTCCTAGGGGAAGGGAGAAAAATTACGTTCTCTGTGAACTGATCAACATGATCATCTTCATTTAATCTTGCGATTGGCATGATTTCTGTTTACATTTACGAAGACAGTGAAGACTTATTTTCATTGTTGTACCAGGATCTAAAAGTATTTTTTTGTTGTATGTTATTATGCCTACAATTGCATCTTTAACACGTATTTGCTTTTTTAATTTATCCACTTTTGTACATTCTATCAACTTTTTATACGTAAAAAGCCCCAGAAGATATTTTTACATATATACACGTTGGGAATTTGATTTACGAGCAATGTTTTTATGAAATTTGAATAACATCAAAAATGTTTTTTTGTTCGAAACCAGCACAATACCATCGATTTAAAATATAATATATTATTATTAATAATACGCAAAAATTTCAAAAATTGTAAAATTTCAATATTAAGTGTACTTCCTTGCTATACATTTCTATAACTAATACCCTCGATTTCTCAAAAACGACTAGACAGATTTTGCTTTTCGAAACATGAGATTCCTTTGAAAAACTTTTATTTTATTTGTAGGACTGGAATCGAAGTTATTCTTTCAAATATTAAATTTTTCAAATTTCGATTCTAAAAATTTAGTATATATTTATTAAAAACCTATGGCTTTTAAGAATAAAGAAAATAATTACTATGCGAATCCAAATACACAATTTTATTAAGTGCAAACATTGCTTCAAAACAAGTTCACACACTGCGGGTAGTCTAAAAATACTTATAATAAAATACTAAATATATTTATAGTATCTGTATAACGCATAACGAGATATTTCTGGTTGAAACTAAATTTATCCTGTAAATCTTATACTCATTAGCTTTTGCGTCAATGTCAAGGAATCAAACACCTCCGCGAGTATAACAAAAACTTACACGAACAAGAAATTACAAAAGATATTTTTATAGTTGAAAATGGAATGAGCGACGAGTTGGGGATTTCTTTGATATACCACATTTAAAGTGTAAATATTAGATTATATAGAAATCACTTTTAATTCCAATATTGTACTTTGTTAAGTCGATAATCATTTCCCGGAAAGGTTTTTAAGTAGCTTTTATTTAATGAACGAGTAGATTATACCTAAAAATTCACCGTACGAAAAAGTACGATAAGTACCAAGAAAAATGTCTTTAATCAGTTGTTAGGTCTGTCATAACACAATTGTTTCAATCTACCGGACGTGATTTATTTTAGAGAGGTCGATTTTTAGACGACAACAACTAAACAAATAAATCGTTCATATTTTAAAATTTTAATTCTATAACGTAAACATAATACATATATGAATATAAAATATTTTAATATGTTTCTTCAGATGTTTTATTGAAAAATTGCTTACGGACTCAAAATTAACAATATTTTTTTGAGTTATATTAACTACTTTGAATTTTTATTAATGTACATACTTAATGATTATAAAAGAATATGATTGGTTTACCTAAAGAACTCCAAGTAAAAGTACAAACCCCATAGAAACAGATAGCCGAGATGTGCTTATTATTTCAATACGGATATGGAAGCTTTGACCTTTTACTCTTTAATTCTTTCAAAAAACAGACGTTAATCAAACAACATCACATTCACAATGCACGTGATGTTTGTTGCTTTTAAGATTAACAATTGTTTCGATTCGGTCTATGAATTATACAACTTAAAAAACCTAAAACGAATTCAAGTCGCCAGATTTGCTAATAATTTAGTTTTTGGTCTATCACCTTGAGTGTCTTCAGTAGTATTAGTGTGCATATATGGTATATGGCATATTTAGTAAAATATAAAACTCTTAAAAAATTGAATATCCTTTTAAAAGTTTAACGTAAATCAAAGAAGTTCACTAGCACTAGTACTAAATAGTAAACTAGCGAGGGCACTACAATTGTAAAGTAAAAAAAAATAAGGACTGACTGTTAAGCCTACTAAAATTTTTATCTTCTAAGTCACTACTAAAATAAAAGTAAATAAGGTAAATACCCCTTCTAAGAAAATGTTGGCATTACAATTGTACGGGAACTAATAAATAAAGACCTTCATTTCAAAAGAACTTACTAATCTCTTAAATTTATTTCAGAAAAAAATATTTCCAGCTAGTATTAATCTTCAAACGTTTTATTTAAGTAGTATTTAATAAAAGCAAACTTTACTTACGTGGAAAATAAAATCTCAACTATAAATATGTAAAAGAACTCCTGCAAATATGTTTAATCCAAAATTATGTCTCTGAATTTAGATATCGCTTCCGTAGTAAATTATTTTATTATTCTTATCAAAACCGCTCCAGCGACGTACGTGTTACTGCATGAAATGTTTCACAGATGAACTGAGTCATTGAAATTTATGCACATGCTTCAGAGTTTGAACAGGTGAACGTTCTCAAAAGACACAATATTTACCTTTTTAGATACAGTATGTCGCAGTAATTTACGGGCTTTGGTCGAAGTGTTAGTTCAGTGACTACTTAAGTCTGGCGAGGAAAAACTATCCTAATATCATGCTTTTAAAGTAATTAAATTTTGTAGTAAATTAAAGTGTAGAAGATAAAATAACCTTGCCATAATGCAAAATAAAAACGACACTAAAAGTGGAAAACGAGAGATTGTAGAAAAATAAAAGTGCGAATTACATCACAAGATTTTAAACAAATTTTATTTAAAACAATTGGCTTATGCGCTAGTGAAATTTTGCAAATTTCAAGCCCCTTGATTTAGTAATTCTTAGTATAAAATATTCAAGTAAATCGGCTGTTTTAATTCGTAAATCAGTTAAATTTAAAGGGGTAACTTCAGAAAATATTTACATATATATTTCGCAATCACAGTGAAATCGATCTTATTTACTCTACTTAAGATATCGATATTATTATAAAGCACTGGAATGTGGCTGTCATTCACTTTATCACAAATTCTTATCTTGTATTTTCACACATTTTCGAACAATTTAATTGGAAACGAGAATATCTACAGTTTCAAATTAGTGATACCAATAGTTCGATCAAGGACACTGGAAAATAGATTTTTATCATATTGCTGAAACATCTTCTAATTTTTATTCTAGTCTTTTTGTTGTAGGTACTAACTAGTATTAATTTCACAATTTTCTTATTTAATCTCTGAATTAGGTACATAGGTAATATGGTGACGGACTAAAAGCTAAGTGACGCACTTTTAGCCCCTTAGTCTTATCGAAACGTAGCTATTTCTAGAAATTATTCAACTGTGATAAAATAAAAACGCGCTTGTTCTTACAATTGATAATTCTCTGAACAGTTCTGAACTGGGTCAAAAGATTGAAGTGCTGACGAGAAAGCAATTGAATATAACTAGCAGAATCGCAGAATCTAGTGATCGTGGAAGGCAGCTCGATGGAATTAATTACTGTGATTCCCTTCCCGTCATTATTCATTCATTCGGTCCAGATCGAAGGCTGACATCACCCCGAAGATAATGCGATCTTCATTTGCGCGATCGTCACCGGCACCAGGTGTGTTCGATCGCTTCCCCCAAGTAGTTTCACCTTCGAAAAACTATGGGTTGGCTGGCCAAGGGCATGGCCATGATCTTGTCGGAAAATAGACGCCTTTACACAAATCACCCGTATAACTGCCGGCGATCGTGTCACGGGGTAGACTTTCACAAGCAAAATATGAAAATACCCACTTATAAAAATCCTGGAGCTATTACGAGTTGTGATGCATATTCTTCAACCAGTTTTTAAATATACTGCAGCAGCAGATTAATTCGCGGAATTTCATCTTATACTGAAGAGAAATAAGCAAATAAGTTGATGATTAATCACCGAAATCATGTGCCTACATGTTTTTAATTTGCTTACGTTTGTAGACTGCTACGTACTATCATCGTTTATTTTTCATATCACATTAATCGAGTGTGTGCACTGTATTTATCCAAGAAACATCTTTTAAGTAAATCGAACAATTAAATGATAATTAGCATAAAGCTACTAATCTTAGTTGAATTTACTAAGACTCTATAAATTCTTTAATTTGTCTTTCTTAGCACACCCTATTTTTGCAATTTTTAGAACAACATTCAAAAATGGAAAAGAAAATTTGTTCAAAACACTTTAGTACGTGTTTCAGATTACTGTTATGCAATTTTTTTAGTACATATGATATGAATATATAATATAAAAACTTAGATTGCTAAAAACCCAAACAACACCATTTAATTGCTAAACAAATTTTTTTGATCAATAACATATGCGTTGCGTTTCGTTTGAAGCAAAAACAAAATATTTATTATTCTACCCAAGAAAACCCTATATAAAATTAAAAAACCATTTCATCTATAATCTACAGTAACATGATAATAAGTTTGGCTTACAAAGCTTCGCGTCGTAGCTAGCGTAGTAGATTGCTAACTTTAAGAAGATCAGATGATCATAAAGTGACCAAAGTCAGTAACCTTTCACAGAATATTTAGTACCCCTACTCATACAAACAAATTAACCAAGAAAACATATTTTTATTATTGTTCTAGAAGACATCCTTTAAAAAAGCAGATTTTTGAATCTCACATGACATTGAGAACTTTGAACATTATTTTCGAAGAAATCAAAATATGATTTTCCATTATGTAAACAATCACGGGCTGCTGAAAATAATATCAAATGTAAAAATACTTGTTTATTAAATGCAATCAGCAACATTGACTTAAGATTCGTGTACTATCATCCTCACTTTCTATCATAAATTAAAAATGAGGGTCAAAGGTTTTGAAGATTTAATAAAAGCACCGGGATTTCACAAAAGTCTTGTTGGCTGCCAGAAATCACGCTACGTTTCTGAATGACATTTTTGATTAACAATGGGAAAAAAATTCACAGGATTAATTAAGATATCTCTGAATTTCTTTTATTCTTTGTTTTGCTTCTAATTAATGACTAAATTTCATTACAGATGGGAATTTAAATGGTAATTTTTGTCTTAATCCTTAATGTCTATGGACAATGACACACTTACATATGTTCATTACATAATTTTTCCTAATAGGATATTTTTTTAAAAAAAGAAATTAGTCTTGATTGAGAAATCTTTGAAAACGCGAAATTTTTGAAATACCAACCTTATTAAAATTTAAACAAAAAAATCGTATTCATGTGCCGATTAATATGGTAAAAGTTACGTCAGGGTAAAATTTATAAAGTAAAAATAAGAATACAGAATATCCTAATTTATGATAATTCCGATTCTATTTATAATAAAATATCTAAAGAATTTTCTTCAATATAGTTGATTTTTTAGAAATAACTGAATAAATTTTAAAATTTTTGAATACACATACATACATACATATATCTTTAAAAATTTAACCTTTTCAATTAGGTGCAAATTTATAGAAAATCGAACCATCTGTAACAACAACAAAGTTATACCCTCTTTTAAAATCAAGCTTTTTAAAAAATAACTATAAAATAAACTATATTGAAAATAACAAAAAACATATAATGTTTCTAATCAGGATCAAGATCTACGAATGATTTGTTGATACATAACATACAATTTTCATACTTTATTATTGCTACTACCCACCGCGCCGAGCCCCTTTTTCCAATTTATCTAACTGATTAACTTAACATTTACTGATCATGCGCGATCTTCCTCATGTCGTAAAAATTAAAAATCAATTGATCAACCAACCACTGAATAGTGAATGCAATTCATAAAATAAAACAATTCAGCGTCATGCTGTCGTCAAACCATTTATTGAAAGTTTTTTTAATTTAAAACACACGATCGCAATCGCACATGTAACTAGGGAAACAGTTCAAAAAGTTTTCATTTCAACATTCGCTTCAAAACCGCAACAACGATAACGTCTGGCCTTGCAATTAGCTTCAAATCTAGGTCTAGTATCAGTGGGTTCAACGAAAACGATTTCCTTACTGCAAATAAAATTAAAGAAATACATAAAATTTTATTACAAAACAATTTTAAATAATAGTTATGATCTTGGAAATTTTTCTCAGAATTATAAACGCGTTCTCGATCGGTTCGGACCTACTTGAAAGTATCTTCGTTAGTCCGATAGTAGCGTAGCGTTTCTTAGAAAATTAAATAAGAAAAAATGTATAGAATGAAAAACGTGTTTATGAATTTCTGCCATCTCGACTAAGCTGTGTTAATTATGTATGCAAATCCCGTCGAAATTGCCCTCGTATACACTTCCAGAAGGGAATTTCCCAGCAAATTAATAAATGCAATTTGGTTTTAGCCGGCTTGCGATCGCCTTTCTCATCCGAAGTATCTTTGGACAACGCCATGAAACTGGCGCCGTCGCCACCGAAGCTAGTAAAAATTTAAAGCATTTTCTGGCGCTGAAGATCATAAGCCAAATAAATTGAGTTCGAAATCGAACAGAAAAAATTTCTTCGATCCGCGATCGTCGCCACCACCACAACTAAACGCGATCATGCCACCAAGCCGCGACAGGGAGGCGAGCCCGCCAAGCCCCTCAACGTCATAGGTATGCTGCGTTTGAATTGGCCGATCGCGGAGGTGGTGTGAGAAAAACGCACACGTGGAAAGCCGCGGCATGCTAACTTTCATATTCTTGACTCTCCAATGATCAGAAGAGCGCAACATTGCTTTCGAGTTCCAGAATTTTGATATTTAACAGTGCAGACAGATGGCCTTCAGAATAATTTAATTTTGATGGCATTTCGAAAGATCATTGATTTAGATGTCCCAACTAGACCATAAAACGAAATGTTGTGACACAACTAGCTCCTATAATAAACAAAGCCTCATCGCACGTTCTAGACTATTTTTAAAATTTTATATCTTGTGTGACCCACTATTAAAAAAGCAGGTTACATTTTAATTTTCATGCAATACACGTCCCAAGTAAGAGTCTTAAAAATATAACCCTATGCAAATATGTCTTCGTCTTCAGGCGCACTTAACGAACTAAAACCGAAGGTGTAACAAAAGATCAAAGAATTTTCTTATATTTATGGAAGTGATCTTTAATTTTACTTTTCTGAGATCGCTACGGGTGAGGTGAAGCAAAACAAATTAGTCATTGCTTAAGCCAAACGAAAAATACTTGATCAACGTGTTTTGTCACGTGGTAAGACGAGATCAATTCAGATTGTTTAAATTAATTTTATTGCTCTTACCTGCCTTAACTGATGTAAACTTCCCGCCAGGTAATTTTATGAGTTCAATGCTTTCAACTGAAACGATCTGTTGCACAGCTTTTGTGAGAAGTGAAAAAAATTAAAAATTATCACTTATGGATTTAAATTTCACTTGCTCATCATGTGATGTATCAGCAGGAGTGAACAGAAAGACACCTGATGCCGCCCAAAGGTTCTGTATGATGACCTGAAAAATTAGAATATCAAAAATCATCGCTTTTAATTGGCATCTTACTATTCGCGTTCACTAATCGAACAAAATTGAGTCCCGGCGGAAATCGCTACTTTTTCTGTTTGTTGATAAGCGCTTTCGTATCTTTGATTCTGTTATTTTCTTGGAATAATTTATATTTTCTTTATTTGCACTTTCGGACTTGGGTGGTATATTTTTCGGAGATATCTCAAAGTTGTCTTATTTTAATTACTAATGTTTTATTTAAACTGACCTCCAAATTTGATCGATGTTTATTTGACTAATGAAACGATCTTCTACATTTAATTACTTTCCTCGTATAACATCTAACAATAAAAATTTTATGTCTGTAATTAAAACTTCGAAAAAGTAGGTTTATCAGTAATTAATTTTATTTGTAAAATTAAATCTTTCGGAAACCCTTCCAAAATGATAAGGGAACACTGAACCTGAGGACAATTTTTTATACATATTGAAATATTATAGTAGCTATGTGTTAGATTTTTGAAATTCGAGAATCTCTTTTACACTGAATCTGTAATCGTTTTTGGTCTACGATCTAATTAATTTTAATTTCATCTAATAAACATTAAAAAATTCTGAAGATCTTTTATTTAAGGAACATTTAAAAATAATTCTGTTTTAAAAAAAAATGGCGATCATTGACTTGCGTTTTTTCAACTTTTTACTACTTTGGCTTAGGAATTAGCAATTTGTGGGTTATTTGAGCGATATCAATTTCCAAATATTGTGGAAATACAATACTTTTTTAATTATTGGATTTAAATTAAAAACAGACAAGTTAATTGTAAGTCTCACTACAACGCTCAAACATTTTTCAAATCGTCTTATGACTAAAGGTTTAATTAACTAAATTACTTGTTACGACAAATTAATTACATATGAACATCTGTCTGTCATCAAGCCAGACTCCTTGTCGTGGGAATGAAAATGCGGCATATTGGACTCATCAATTGTTTATGCAATGCGACTGAATGAATACCAGGAGTGTCATAACCACTTATAGTTAAATTCCTGCAAAATTAACATTTGCATAACATTGCAACACATCACTGGGGAAAATCAATTAATGTCCAATTCAATTCAATTGGTGGGAGGGCGATCGCTTGCTAATGAGACTATCAAAGCAGGTTGCATAAATCACCCTTAAGATTTCCGATGTCTTTGTAGCTCCTCGAAAATATCGCACAAATCTTAATTAGCCAAAGCCGCGAGCGCGTGCGCAACGAATAAACAAACTAATTGACGACTGTTCAACAAGTGGCAAACAACAGAAATCCCGTGTTGCCCGGGACTATTGCGAACTTTTTTTGCATGTTTATAAACATGCCACTCAAGGGAATGTTGTTATCAAATCGGCTTGAAAATTAGAAAATTAGGAAGCAAAACATGTCGTTGCTGCGGCTGCACTGGCTGTTGACGAAGACGCTGCTTTCTCCGTATCAACGAAGACGCTGACGTCGCGGGGTCCAGCTGCTTGCGCAACCTGCAAGACGCTCGCAGTTCTCGACGATGGTGATGAAAGAGTGAAAGCCGTGACGGCTGTTATCAGTTCACACCCGCTTACGTTGCAATCCGCCCGGAGATCGAAGTCTCATGAGGCCCTGGGACTTTAGTCTGAATGTCAACAGGTCTGTGACACGATCCTATCAATCTTTATTCATTTTCCAAGATTTTAAAAAGATATAGAAAAACTAACCTATCCCAGTAGCAAGATCTAAGCGTTCTGTAACTTCTTTATTTTACTATCGATTGCAATGAAATTTTTAAAATACCTATATGTAAACTAATTATCATTAAAATATATCGCTTAAAAATATAGGGTGCTACAACTAAAAATATATGATACACTTTTTGATTTAATTCAAAATAATTTACATATAACTTTTATATAATTTGCAAATGAGCACGGACTTTACATTTATTACTTAACCAACTTTTAAATCTCCTTCAACGGAAGCCTGGATTTCTTGTTTCTGTATTAAAACAATAATAGTTATTAAAAATATAAAATATTAATGATTTTTGTTAGCCCCAGAGAGGAGGAGAAAGGAATAAATTAAAGTAATTTAATACAGCAAAACTAACTACCCTGATCACCAGAGTGGACATTAACACTTTATGACCTTAACGCTTTAGTTTATATTTTTAATACGCATATAAATTAACAATTACTACCTCAATCTATCATACTCAGATTAAAAATATTTTTTTAAAGGCACAGTAGCATTTTCATACAAAGATAGAAAGTTTTGTGTTATACTATATTTATAAGCTGCGATAAACGGATTGAAAAATATAACGTCATTTTAAAATTCTTAATTAATGCTAAATGCGTAAACTTTCAATTTTGCTTTCTAGCATTAAGTACTTTCTAGTTATATTCTTTCTTTTCTAAGAAAGATAGTTATCGCGAAAAACAAATAAATAACGCCGCTACGATATCAACGCAATTAATTAAGACTACAACTTTTTATTATCTCATTAAATGCGCATTATACATATAATTATGGTTCATAAAATAAAACACTCCTGCGACCTTTTTCTTCCAAAGGTCCTGTATCTCCCAGGGTCGGATGTAACCAACTCCCAAATCTAATAATCACGGGGGCTGGTCTTGCGGTCTTATCGCGACCCCACAAACAGCCTCCGTTCAATGTTACGAATGACACAGAATCGATGGACCACACGAGCTGCGAAAATAATTTTTTATTTATATTAAACTTTTTTTTTGGTTATCGATAACAAAATTATCTTTTATTAGACCCATTAGCATATGAGGGTCGGGAAAATTTAACTAGCAACCAATTAAACTTGGCTCTGTCCGATAGCCGTTTTTTGAGCTATTCTTAAAATGGAAATGTAAAGTCATTCGATTAATGCTGCAAAGAAAAATGGAAGATTCTTAGATTAGCTGCTTACGCGGAAGATAAAAGCATGCGTAAGATTTTACGTAAGTTAAGGGGTAGTTTTTTGTATTCACATTGAAGTTTGATTCTAAATTTGTTAGACTTTCATGAATAAAAACTAAGTTTCAAAAAAAGTTATGCCGTTGAATATCATTTTATATTGAAAAAGCAAACCTAATCAAGTAGGATTTGTGACTCTCTGGATTTTCTATAATTTTTAAAAACTAACTTAGTCGCTATCTTCTAATACACATTAAAATTGAGAATAAAAACCCTTCGGTCTCGATCTCGTCCATTTTCGTAATTAGTAAAAATCAGCACGCTAGTTTTAAATCGCGCACTATAGTTTAATCATCTTTTAATTTTTTACAGAATATACTAATATTATAAAGCTGAAGAGTTTGATTGGTTGAACGCGCTAATCTCATCTCATCAACAAAAGTGATTTCTGAATCTCAAAATAAGTAGATTTCATAGCTTTAATTTAAAATAAATAAGAATAAAGACAAATTAGGCAATAAGTTATTAAGTGACATGCGAAGGCGCTAGGTGTAGAAGAACCGGGAAAAATAAATCCATGAACAGGATCAGTGCGAAAACCAAACAGCGAGTGGCCACCGCGGAAGATTTAAACAAATCGGGACTGGGACTACTCCAGCCCGAGGGACCTCTCCTCACCTCATCCTGTGCTGGGCAGCTCTCCCCAGCTGGGAGCAGGGCGGCAGTACAGCAGCCGTTCGTCTCCAGGCATCGGGAGATTTGAATTTGCTCCCAACGGACAGCAGTTGAACCGAGCCTGGACCAGGACTCCTGCCTGGCTGAGAACGGCCAGCTTATAAATAGAGGAGCAGCCGGCTTGTGCCTGCATTCGTTTCAGGGTCTCCGTCGGGGAAGGGTGGCTTGGCTGTGCTCCCCACAGGCATCAGTTGAACCGAGTCTGGACCGGGGTCTCTTGCCTGGCTCTGAGCGGCCAGCTTGTGCCTGCATTCGTTTCAGGGTCTCCGTCGGGGAAGGGTGGCTTGGCTGTGCTCCCCACAGGCATCAGTTGAACCGAGTCTGGACCGGGGTCTCTTGCCTGGCTCTGAGCGGCCAGCTTGTGCCTGCATTCGTTTCAGGGTCTCCGTCGGGGAAGGGTGGCTTGGCTGTGCTCCCCACAGGCATCAGTTGAACCGAGTCTGGACCGGGGTCTCTTGCCTGGCTCTGAGCGGCCAGCTTGTGCCTGCATTCGTTTCAGGGTCTCCGTCGGGGAAGGGTGGCTTGGCTGTGCTCCCCACAGGCATCAGTTGAACCGAGTCTGGACCGGGGTCTCTTGCCTGGCTCTGAGCGGCCAGCTTGTGCCTGCATTCGTTTCAGGGTCTCCGTCGGGGAAGGGTGGCTTGGCTGTGCTCCCCACAGGCATCAGTTGAACCGAGTCTGGACCGGGGTCTCTTGCCTGGCTCTGAGCGGCCAGCTTGTGCCTGCATTCGTTTCAGGGTCTCCGTCGGGGAAGGGTGGCTTGGCTGTGCTCCCCACAGGCATCAGTTGAACCGAGTCTGGACCGGGGTCTCTTGCCTGGCTCTGAGCGGCCAGCTTGTGCCTGCATTCGTTTCAGGGTCTCCGTCGGGGAAGGGTGGCTTGGCTGTGCTCCCCACAGGCATCAGTTGAACCGAGTCTGGACCGGGGTCTCTTGCCTGGCTCTGAGCGGCCAGCTTGTGCCTGCATTCGTTTCAGGGTCTCCGTCGGGGAAGGGTGGCTTGGCTGTGCTCCCCACAGGCATCAGTTGAACCGAGTCTGGACCGGGGTCTCTTGCCTGGCTCTGAGCGGCCAGCTTGTGCCTGCATTCGTTTCAGGGTCTCCGTCGGGGAAGGGTGGCTTGGCTGTGCTCCCCACAGGCATCAGTTGAACCGAGTCTGGACCGGGGTCTCTTGCCTGGCTCTGAGCGGCCAGCTTGTGCCTGCATTCGTTTCAGGGTCTCCGTCGGGGAAGGGTGGCTTGGCTGTGCTCCCCACAGGCATCAGTTGAACCGAGCCTGGACCGGGGCAGTCGGATGCCGTATTGGATTCCGCATCGCCAAATGGCAAACGTCAGCGGGAAGCTTTAGCGGCAAGGTTCAGCTGCAAGCTTCAGCGGCAAGCTTCAGATGTAAGCGGGTTCGGATGCTGCATCGAATGTCGCATCGAATGCCGGTATCGGCATTGGATGCCGCATCGGATGCCGGCATCGGCATCGGCATTCAAAATGTTTGTACACCGGGTGAAACCAGGTAGCCCATCACACCTAAACGCTGGATCCGATCCTATTCACGTTTTGGGTAAAGATACTACATATTCTGGCCCAACTTATAGACTACTTTTGATGAATCCATGTTCGAAATGTACCGCTAAAGATGGCGGATTCAATATGGCGTACAATGATTTTTCGAACTTCAACGAATTTAAATGAAAATTAGTATTATGTATAATTTGAGGTATTTTCGAATTTATTATAAAATGTTGGAACTTCATAATGACGGTCCCAATACGGCGGCGAAAATATTTGTTCACCGAGTGAAACCGGGCAACCCCGCTAGTATTTTTATAATTTTGAGAAAATATAAACTTTCCGACTGACAATGCAAATTTGTCATTTTTTAATTGCGCCATTTAAATTTTGTCGTAAAAACGTTTGGTTGATAACACTGGACTCTGCGAAAATGTTTTTCTGTAAAAGTTTTAAGTTTCTTTCGCGTCTTTGATCTAATTAAATTTTTGACAGCAACATTTATTTATAGATTTATTTTTTTTTTTCTAAAATAGCTGTGTCCTCTTGTATTCGGAACTTATTATATATCGTTTTTTATGTTTTAAATCCCTTCTTTTTATATTTAAATAATAAATTGAATTTTAAAAGAAACTTTAGAAAATTTTAAACTAATAACCGAAATTCGAAGGATCTTCCCAACGACACCAGCGCCGCATTGCTACCTCTTCTCACCTAAAGACTACGTCCCCTTCCATGGCACCAAGTTTCCTCCAAGCTCAGCCAAAAACTGACGTTTACATCAAAATCTGAATTTCATAACTTTGTGTGTTTGCAAAATTGAACACATTTTTAAGTAATTTTTGGGAAAAGAAAGTTCCTGTTGTGATATAGTTCGTAGTTCTCAGAATATACTAAAATTAAACATAACATAAAATGGCATCTCCATGGGGTAACATTGAAAAAGTTGATTCGGTCAACTTTGCTGAAATTATGTCGGAGCAATACGCAATAGATTTGCACGACAAGGAGTTGAAAAAGTATGGAAATCAACTCCCGAATGATAGTAGCGGAAAGCCAAAGGAGCCAGGGGAGGAGCGTGTCGTAGATGCAATTCCTGAAGAGGTTCTCAAAGCAATTCAGGAAGAGGATGCTGCTTTAGCAGCGGGTGTTTTTGATGCGGACACTTGTGGCTCCGACGAGGTGCTCGCTCGGCTGCTGCAGTCCCAGTTTGACCACGAGTACAACGAGGAGCTGAAGAGGATCGAGAACCAAAAGAATAAGGATTCGAAAGTTCGAATATCTTTGCAGAATTATCGCAGGGACGTGGAAGCTATGGAGCCGTATGAAGATGATTACTACGATGAGGGCCACCACCGTCCGAAGAGCAACGACTGGGACCGATTCGAGACAAATGAGAAGAAGTTTGATGGCATCCCGAAGCGCGGCTTCAAATTGGTCGAGAATGGGGAGAAGATAACGAAGCACGATCCTGACATGTGTGGAGTTCGGAACGCCTGCAGAATGATGTCCTTCCCGCCACAGTTTCCAACAGGCGATGGGGCCGGCTTCGACATGAAGCTCCCGAACTCAGTCTTCAACAAGCTGAAGTCTACTTCGCATAAGGCACAGAAGGGCGGCAGGATGTACGATCGAAGGGAGGCGAAGTCAACCTGCGAAATGGCTGTGGATATGCGGACCAAGTTGATGCTCTACAAACTGGTCAACAATCAAGTCCTCGAACAAGTGAATGGGATAATATCAACCGGGAAAGAGGCTGTCATCCTCCACGCGAACGGGGACGCCTCCTTCGAGGGGGACTACACTATCCCCAAGGAGTGCGCCGTGAAAATCTTCAAGACGACCATGAACGAGTTCAAGCAGCGTGACCGCTATATCAAAGACGACTATCGCTTCCAGAAACGCTTCAGCAAACAGAACAAGCAGATCGTCATCAACATGTGGGCCGAGAAGGAGATGCTCAATCTCAAGCGGATGCAAAAGTGCGGCATCAACTGTCCAAGCGTTGTCGTGCTCAAAAAATACATTCTTGTGATGTCCTTCATTGGGGAGAACCACAATGCGGCTCCGAAACTGAAAGACGCCCGCTTGAGTGACGCTGAGCTTAGCAGCGCCTACGAGGACATCGTCCAGGTCATGCACAAGCTCTACAACGTGGCGGAACTGATCCATGGGGACCTCTCCGAGTACAACATCCTGTGGCAGGACGGACAATGCGTTTTCATCGATGTGGCCCAGGCCGTTAAGCCGGACCATCCAGGAGCTCTCGAATTTTTGATGCGTGATTGCAACAATATTATCACGGTGAGACACTTTCCCAAGTTTTTAATACAATAAAACTTTAATACTACCAGTTTTTGGACCGAAGAAAGGTCATAACTTGTTGAATATGTATATAACTGAAATGAACTACTTGAAAAATCCGTAAACTGAATACAACATTTATTTTTACAGTTCTTCAATCGCAAAGGACTTCCGAACATCTACAAGAAAGAAGAACTATTCGAACACATTACAGGCTTTAACGCAGAGAACTACAACACTGCGATGCTGGAAAAGATTCACGCAAAAGGGGAGTCCGAATTTCTGTCCACAGCCAACACTAAAGACACCATGCCAGAAGATTTTAAGCCAGATTCATACTCCTTCGAGCTGGCCTGGGAGAAGTCCATCAAGGACAGGAAGGAGAGGAAGAAACTAGCCGCCGCTGCCGGTGCCGCCGCCGTTGTTGAGACTGCCGATGCCTTGGCTTAGCTTAAAACTATCCCAAGAAGCTGCCGAATAAAATTATGAAATAGAATCGAGAACACAGGAATTAAATGAAAAAAAAAATTATAATAAAAATATTCGTTTTCAAAACGATTTCAGATTTATTCCTGCAATAATGGGTTTAGAACAAAATTTGCTTATATAAAACTTCTAAAAAATTAAAATGAAAATCTAAACGAGCTCCCTAGGCGGGGGTTTTGAGGGGATCTTCCCGAGAACAAATTCGGGCGCCTTGAAGGCTTCAATCTCCTCGGCCGTGAGGTCTTCCAGTTTGCTGTAAATAGTGTCGCTCCCAGGCGCAACATTAAACATATTTTGCTGCTGCTGGGGCGTCGCTTGTTGGAAAGGTTGAGCAGCCTGCCCGAAGACGTTCCCACTGGGCTGAGGCGCTGGAGCAGCTCCAAACATTCCGGAGCTCTGCTGTTGCCCCACATTAAACATCTGAGACTGCTGAGCCTCCGCAAACATATTGCCCTGGGTGCTACCTTGCTGTGGTGCTTGTTGCTGTTGTCCAAATAAATTCTGCTGGGGTGCCCCAAACACGCCTCCTTGTTGCTGTTGCATTTGCATTTGTTGTGGGGGTTGTTGAGCCTGTTGCCCGAAAAGGCCTACCTGCTGCTGCGCTCCAAAGCCGCCGCCACCCGCTCCGACGGGGGTCTGGGTTTGTCCGAATGCCCCAAAGCCACCCTGAGGCGATTGCTGAGTCTGCCCAAAAAGATTTTGTTGTGGCTGTTGCTGAACTGAAGCTGCTTGTCCAAATAAATTCGTTTGGTTTGAAGTTCCTCCAAAAATGCTCCCACCCCCGCCTCCAAAAAGACTTTGTTGCTGTTGCGGCTGCTGCTGAGTAGTTCCTGCAAAAATTGAGCCTCCGCTCGGCTGCTGCTGCTGCTGTGGCTGAGCCCCCATTGAGAAAATGTTGCCACCCTGCTGGGGCACTCCGGTCGGGTGGGCAACTTGACCGAAGCTAAAGGCGTTCGCTTGCTGTTGGGGCTGCTGCTGCTGTTGGCCCCCAAAAATCGAGCCCTGACTCGCAGCTCCTCCAAAGCCAGTGCCCCCAAAGGAGCTCTGCGCTAAAATTGCTCCTCCGCTGGCTCCTTGGGTTGAAAAGGAGCCCATTTGGTTCGAGGCTGCCCCAAACAGTCCTCCAGAGCTTGATTGTGCCAACGCACTACTCGAAAGCGAAAACGGATTTGACTGCACCTGGCCGTTGTTGGCCCCGGCTCCCTTTTGAGCAATCTCAGCGTCGTCGTAGAGTTTTATCATTGTATCGACGACCTCCCGCCGGAACGAGAGCAGCGTCTTCATCTTGTTCTGGGCGTCCATCACCTGCTGCGTGAACTGCTGCTGGTACGCGGGGAGGCAGTTCTCCTTGCGGGCGGTGTAGTACATCCAGCGGGCCTCCTCGAAGGACTGGTCCTCGATGAAATTCGGGATGCAAGGCTTCTCCTTGAAGAGGCCGAAGCAGGAGAGTGGCCATTGTGAGCCCTTCAGAGCGCTCTCGACTTCTGTTTTTATGTACTGTCTGCGCGTGGAAAGGTAGTTAAATTAAATAAACTCCTTCTGGTTTGCGTATCAAGAAAAACAATTTCACCTACTTGACATCGAAATGTTCGTTTATACACTTGGACCCGAAGCGGCAGTAGCCGCTTTGGAAATATTTACATATCACCATGTCTGGTATGAAGCGAGTTTTCCGTTTTTAGTCCTTTCACGACTCCAGGATTTCGCAGAATGAGGAAAAACAAACATAAACAGACGATGCCAACTTTGTTTTGACAGGCGGAGCAGCTGTTTAGTCAGTGAAGCGACATCTGTGGTGTAATGAAGAAGGCTATATCACAGGAAAACCCTAATTTCTTGCAACAAGAAATTTTTGAAATTTCGTAGCGTTCTCCTAATAATTTCAAAATATCTTTCCAAATACTTAATAATTTTTGGAAACTAATACGGCTTTTACTCTTAAACATTGGCAAAATTACTGAGGGGTTCAATCTCTTTTAAACCAGTTTTATTTAAGGATTCTGCTATTTGAAACCGAAACAAAATTGTTTGTAATTATTTTTTTATCCATTGATTTTACATCTTATTGGCAACGTTTTTCGAAGAGAATACTATAACTAAAAAATGTATTTCGCTTAAAGCGGGTTAAAAATTGTGTCTTAGTATTATTTGTAATAATTACTTATTACGCTCTCAAGCAAACGACAAACAAAAGTTAGTAACTTGGTATTTGAAAAATCCGTATCAAGCTATCGAAAAGCAAAAATTACCTCAGAATAAATGTTATCCAATTTAAAGTTTGTAGTTAGCCGAAAAATGTTAAAAGTTTTATTTGAAATATTTTTTAATCTAATTACGTCCCCAAATAAAAGTTTTTTAAGTACTTCAATTTTTCTGTATTCTGAATATTTATTATTTTAAAGTAAATTAGGGTCTCTGTATAAATTTTATTAATAATTATTTAAGATTTTGGATATGAGAAACTAAAAATCAACCAAGGCTTAGTCAAAAATGTTTATATTTTTATGTCTGTTGCAAATGCGATTCAGAAAATTACGCAAATACGGAAAATCTACCTAATTAACCAAACAAAGTGGAAATGTGTAAATTAATAAACCAACTCTAATATTATAATATAAATAAATTTTGCATTAATCTTTCAGAATAGGACTAAAAGAAATTTAAATTAGATCAAGAGAGAAACGAGCCGCTGTAATCGTATCGCGGCATGCCCACCATTTTCCACCCAAACCTAATTCTGCAGCACACAGCCGTACCAAAAAATGAACCGCCTGGGGTACGCAAGAGCACGGATGAACCCACCAGAGCCCATTCCGGTTCATCCGCACACCACCGCAATCTCCGTCGCTGTTACTGCTGCTGAAAAACGAGCAAAAGAAGCCCCGAATTACTTGTAATCGCCGATTCCTGGTCGAAATTGAGCCCCCGCAGCGAAAGTTTTCGCCGAAACTCTTTTCAGGGAAACAATTTTAATTTAGGAAGGCCCAAATTGTTCAAATTAAGCCCATTTGAGGGCAAAATGAATGCGAAAATCTGCTGCCGAACGGAAAATGTTGTTCTACTCGTCTCTTTCGAAATTTGAAGGTGGGAGTGGGATGGGTAACTAGCGGTTCATATAAATGCGTGTCCAGGAGATCGAGTTGCGTGAGTGTGGGTCGAAAACGTTCCCCTCCCTGGCGCTGTGTTTTGTTTGATTTGAATTCGCTGAGCGTACCCGAAGTGCTTTTTCTCTTTTTTACATCGGATATCCTACAGGGTGGCGATGTTGCTTGAATTTGTTTTGAAGTTGGGTTTTGTTTGCGGGTGTTTCTCGGTATTTTCGGGCTGATTTGAAGAATTCGCAGTTTCCAAAGTTGAACTTTAACGTTTTTAAAGCAGTAAAGGTCTAAGAATTATAGATTTTGCGGCACAACCACCTTTTCACACTGATTAAAGAGTTTAAGTTGTTTGTCAATACTGCGAGTCACCCTGTGCGAGTCGGTTCAGGTTTGGGACTCTCGGCATTTGTTCGTACGAAACCGTTTCCCAGTCACAGAGTGAAACGCGATGAGTGAGCATCGATAGTGTGTTACGCGTCGTTACGGCAACCGTTGTATATATAGTTTTTGTCATTTTATATAAAACAATAAAGGTTATAATCATAAATAAAATAATTGGTAATTGCCAGACCAGTGAATGATAAAAAAAAAACTCGTTTCTTTTGCGAAAAAGCACACGAAAGTGGGTGCGAGTGTCCTCTTCTTGATGGTGGAAAAATATAAATAAAATATGTAATAATAATGATAAATATATAGTGCTTTTTTCCTGTCTGTTCCGCTGCAGTCAAGAAAAAAAATATAAATAAAAATTAAAATTTATCCCACGGAAGGGACGACCGATCCGAGCTCTCGTCGTGTGTTTAAGCTGCTCCCCCGCAAAAAAAAAAAATAATCTGTAACTGTGCGACATTCTTCTCCTCGATCTTTTTTTTTGTTTTTTTGTTTTTTTTTATGTTTGAAAGAAAATAAATAATAAACGTTTTTAAATGGAATACAGAGGAATGAAGCAGCAGCATCTAGGGAAATTTTTCTCCGCAAGAAAATTTTCTTCTCCAGCGATGTAAGTTGATTTTCACAATTTATTTTTCTTTTTTTTTTTTTTGCTTCTGTTCCGTTGATCTTTCTATCGCAAAGTGCCTCGGTTTCGCCGCCCGCCGTAAGCCGCCGCGCCGACTTTTCTCGATTTCGAATTTTGTCCGTCGAGCTCTGAGCCGTGTGCTTCGGGGGGCTTATGGGCGTTTTTGTGAGTGCTTCTTCTTCGCCGCTGTCGACGTCGTCGTCCCCCGCGCCGCGCCGCGCTGCGTCGTTCACATTTAAAGCACAGTGGTGACCGAAATTTAGCGCCACTTGCTAAGAGCGCGGTGCGACGACGGAGACTGGCGACTTTCTTCTTCCGCGAATGGGACTCACACGTAGTCTAATTTTCGAAAAAGAAATAATTCAAAATACTGTTTAGTTTAAAGTTAAAAAATTGAAGAAATATAAAAAATCTGATATTGTCTCTGGACGGACTGGGGGGCCGTCGATCGCGGCCGCCCTGCTTCAGTCGGTTGTGTGTTGCCATGTCTCGTGAACGGCAGAAATTATCACACGACTACCACCGCACTGATTCCAATTCAATTTTGCAACTACGAAGCCCGAGAAGTCGGAAAAAATAAAAGAAAACCCGAGAGGGGAATAAATACGGCTGACGAGACGAGAACTGTTTTTATTTTATTATTATTTTTCTCGACGATAAAATTATTATCAACAAAAAACACCGGTTTCCATTGCAACAATCATTCAACCCAGGGGAGTTTAGAGTTTCGTTAGTTTTTCGTTTTTCGTTTCTTTCCTTGGCGGCGTAGTGCGGGCCGGGCTCCGCTCCGTGGGGCTCTGCTGGGCACAGACATTTTGAGGCCAATCAATGCCCGACTGGGTCCAGTGACATGGTGGGATATGTGCGGGGCGCCCCAACCGGGACGGGGGGGAGTCCCGAGCCACCGCAATGTGGTGGTCACTGTCCGCCCGGCCCCAGCGCCAGAGCAGCGCTAGCGCTTTCCTCCACTCGGACCCCGAGCCGCCCTCCTCCATTTTTCGCTGGTGCGGTTCAATATTTTTCTTGAATCTCGCGATGTTTTTGTATATTTTTCAAGAACGGCTTTTATTAGCCACTATCTTGATTAATTAAAATAGTGCCGCTGGTCTCTGGTATGTGGTGGACTGATTCTGATTATCTGCGCAGTATTAAAACATTTTCCCCTCTGTCTCTCTCTGCCGACCGTCGCGCCGCTCTACGCTAAGTTGATTCTCTTTTTTTTTCAATAGTGTGCTCTGTTTTTTCTCCTTCTCGTCTTCTTCTTGCTGCCTCCCTCTGCTGTGGAGTAGCGTAGCAAATTCGCTCACTTCCTCGACTCGGCCGCTGATCGCGCCCAGGCGGGGGAGGGTGGTGGGTAGGCGATTTTCAACGTCGTCGGGGTGGGGGAGGAGGTGTGCGGCGGTGGTGCGGTGCTCTGGTGGATTGGATTTTGCTGTGCTGTGGGCAAAGTTTTCCTCTTTTTTTATGATTTTCTTCCTTCGAGTTTTTTTTCAGCAGCATAAAATTTTTATATATATATATTTTTTCCCTTCTGATTGGAAGCGATGAAATGGAAGAATCTGCGGGATGTGGCCCGAAACACCTTTCGAAGAACAAAACTGCTTCGTCACGGGGGAAATATTCTTTATTTATTTCTTTTTTTTTAGGAGAAACTCAGCCGGAAATTTGGTTATTCTTAAAGTCCAGCTTAAATTATTTATTTCATTGCATGCAAAATTGGGAAGCGAGACTAGAAAGCAATTCAAGCTTCGGGGAGACAATAAAACAAATTGCGCTTTGAAATCTTCTATTTCTAGGCAGAGAGTTCATTATTATAATTTATAATAAAAGAATGGTTAATTTAAGCAAGTGTATTCATTTAAATTTGTTATTTTAAATTGCGGGTCATTTTTTATTCACGTACAAAGTATTCAAATTTTATTGAAGTAAGTAATGTGAGCTTATCGGTGAAGCTACCACACCTATTTCTTCTAGAAAAACTTCTTTAGAGGTTCTCTTAAGACAAAAAATTGCTAAGTAAAAGACTGCTACATAAAATTACGTTTTCTTTAAAAACATTGGATATTAGTATCATCAAATTATTATTATACTGAGTTTTATTAAAACCCGTTGAGATTCTGAAAAATCTGTCGTAATATGGGATCCAGAATTTTGAATTTCCAAAATTTGTATAACAGATTACAAATTAGTGGCTTCAAAATACCTTTAGTTCTAATTTTCAATTACAATCATTCGATTTTCAAAATGTTCGATTACTGTATTAAGTTTACCATTTTAATTTTTCAAATTTCAAAATAGGATTTCCAAAAACTGCCATGAAATATACCTACAGTCAACATTTATTTAAATTCGTCCCGTACTTTCATGCATGCAGAAAAATACAGAAAACGTTTTTAATTAATTATTAAATATTTAAAAACATATAATTATTATTTCCACACGATTCCATTACAATTTGACTATATGTACTTATGTATAAATAGAAAAAAATGTTGTCATTTAACAAATACTTTTAAAATTTTATTCGTTTTTCATTGCACAAGGTCTTATGAGATTCCAAAATAAATTTGATCAGGAATGTTATTTTTACTACTTCTCTGACTTGCAATTTTTGTAAAACGATTCTATTCAAATTAGATTTGCGCTGACTAATGTATTGTTATATTTTATATTTTTATCAGTTATTGCTGCAGTATTATTTTTTTTATGTATGTGATTCATTGGGGTAATTTTGTAGATTTGTCGCGCGAATGGCTCGAGATAAAAAAAATGAGGCACAGTGAGAAAATTAAATAAAGCATTTCCAAATACAATGACATTAAAATTCTAACAATATACTAAACATATAGTGTAGCCAATTTTAGTCAGTTTTTAACTGTTATATTTGTTTATAAAATTAATATTTTTTATGTTTCAAACCATCGAAATTATGGATATCTAAAAAAGTTTTCAAAATAAAAATTCTGTAAATGGAATTATAATCTTCAAACTGAAGTATTAGCATATGTACATATATGAAATGGCGCTTCGCGTCGGCCATTTTGTTTTGTGATATTAAATTTGATATTTTGATTTAGTTTTGTGTAAGTAACGACGAATCGTATCTCAATATTTTTTCGTGAAAAGATTTTCTGCCACTTTCTAAAGAGTATCTAATTACGAAAACAGGCCACTCTCAAATAAATCTCAGATGATCTTAACCTCAAAAATAAACTTTTGCAGCACAAAATCCTCATTTAGAAGTCGCAGGGCTTCGCTTGAGTTTGAGGCTGCTGCGACTCGAAAAAGAGGAGCGGAGCGGCCTCGAGACCATTCCGGGCGGAATCAAACAGTGGGCCAGATAACGTAGGCATTTATTTTATCTGCCTGCGACCGACCTTGTTTCGGGACAAGAATAAAAGTAGGAAAAAATCGATTCTGCTACTTTGTGCGCCCCCTTTTCCTTTGCCACTGTAGGCGCCCCAACCCCAGCAGAGCACCTCCTTTTTCTTCTCGGAGTGAGCAGGCTGTCAGTCTCACAGCCTCCTCGCATCGGAGCACCTCCTGGGCCCCCTTTGTCTTTGTATCTTTGGATCTTTGGAGCGGAGTATGAAGACGATGGGGGCGGTGGAAGTTTATTTCGCTTCCCTCCCTTTTTTTATTTAAGGACAAAAGGAGGCAGTTCTTTTTTCAACTGCTTTCTCAAAACGGCATGAAATTGTCAAAATACTTTAATAAATCTGAAAAAAGGGGAGTTGCGAATAAATAGGATTTCTTTACATGTTCGCGATATCATGGAATTTCGCAGAAAGTAAAAAAGGTTTCTTATTATTTCGATCGTCCTTTCATAACCCTAGTCAAATTTTATTTTTTAAAAATTGGCTACACGCTAAAATAGAGTTTTATAACTAATGTTTTTTTTCTCTAAATATAGAACAGAAAAGTTCCGATATGAATTTTAGAGAATGGAAACATTTTGTGTCGTTGACGCACTTCAACGAGAATGCAATGGGACTAGCTTTTGTACATTTGTAATTCTCATTTTAATCGATATTATTGATTGTAAAGTCATGTAACGTATGTAGCAAATGAGGTCACAGCCTTAGTGAGACTTTCTTGTGTCCAAATAATTTACGAACTTCGTTGAATTTATGGGAAAAAGGTAACTTGAAGGAAAAACGAACACACTTAGGTAATAATATCAGATAAAGTATTGAGAAGTTTTTCAGACATGAAACTGTTCTATTTTTATTTTCTCTGGATCGGTATTTGTATACATATTGTATTATTATTTTAAATAAATTTATAAATTTCAAAGATAATATTTTTGTTTTTGAAGTATAGAATTTATTAAATATCTTAGAGGCCGTACTTGCTGAAAAATATTCGTTAACGTTTTTCAGTATTTTTGTAATTTATATTACTGCATTCTCGTAAGGTGAAATAATATGATAATGAAATGTTCCAAAATTTTTGCATAAAAAAATAATGCTGTAATTTTAACTGGTATAGTAAACAAACGATTATTGATTAAAATACATTATAACCTTTTTCCTTGCTGTTATATTTTTAAAAATGCAAAAATCACTCTTTTTTGTAAAAATCTGATGAAATTGAAAAATCTCGTTTCAAAGAATTTTGTTTTATAAAGTAATTTGTGAATGCAAATTAGCACTATCGGGGTATATGAGAAAATTGTTCCATATTTCAAGATATAAAAACGAACAAATTCAATTTTTTTTTTTTGTTATAAATGTAATCGAAAAAATGAATTATCATAAATTATGCCCCGAAAAGATCTGCAATTATAATCCTGAAGAACCATAATTTACTTAAATGACGAGTCGATGAACGACTATTGCTCGCACGCGTCCCTCCTACAAGAAAAAAGGTCACAATACAAAAATGGTAAAAGTTCAAGGATTCCGGTTAAATTTATTCGTTTCGAAATATTCACCGCGAGAATGATAGTAATAAAACAAAAAGATGGAAGATGGCAATTTAGTAGAACAAATATGGCGGTCGTGCGGTTATATGGCCGCCGCAATAGCGAACGAGGCTCGCAGATTAATCTAGCGTCGCACCTCGATTGTCCGCACTAAACTCGGTGCTGCAGCGGATGCATGACGATCAGTTATTAAGATAAAAAATAAGCGAAATGAAAATGTCACAGAAAATCAAACCGTAATCTCGCGGCCATCGTACGGAGCGACGGACGAGGCGATGACGCCGCTGTGCTGCGTTGCAGTGCGATGTGGCTGCTTCAGCTGCGTGGAGCGACTTTTTTATCTAATCTTGTCAGTTTTGTGGAAATATTCACATTTTCCCGCCCTTATCAAAAATTTCCAGAGCTCGGGATAGAGAGGATGAAGTCTTTTCAGTAATATGGAACGGGAGCAGCATAATTTTGAAAAAAAATTATGTTTCTCTTCGGTTGGAAGATTATGAGACCGCCAACTGTGCGGTGTGCTTGTGCGGCTCCAGAAAATAGTTGACCTTGTTACACCCCTAAATCAAAATGCGTACACGTGCAGAAATACTTAATTATGGCATATTTGTTTACTGCCGATCCAAGGACAAGCCTGGCCCGGATATAAAAGGCGTCCTCCGCAGACTCGCGGGGAGGGGAGGGATTTGCTCCCGCACAGAGAGGGAGCCACTAAGAAACAGAAAGGAAAAAGTTCGAATCGACTTGGCCGCCGGGGCATCTAATTTGTTATTTTTCGGCGCACCATCTCGATCGCTGTCGGAAATTTAATTTAAACATTACGCTGCTAAATCTGAGACGGACATAAAATTTTGTTTACACCCACGACGTGCACTAAAGAAATAAAATGAGAAAATGTTCATTAATCTTCCCTCCCGCAGAAAACTGAGACTCACGGGGGTCTGGTGTGCAACTCCGGTCGCCAGTCAGAAGGCGTTTTTGACCTTAATTTAATAAGGCAGCCAATAAGCGTAATAAGATTCAAAACAGGTGTCAGATTAAGGTAACGACAGGTTACACGGGAGATAAGGGGGCTAAAAACAAACAAGTGGTGCTCGCTCGGCGGCGACTGTATTTAGCGCGCCTTCACATGATAGTGTGCAAAATAAAAAGAAAACAAAATTGGCTTGGAGTTTGGGGCCCCGATCGCCCCGAGAAGATAGGAAGGCTCAATTGGGGCACCCGATTAGCCGAATCGATGCATTAGTCACTTTTTAGACGGTGGTGCATGTCTCAGCGCGCCACTCAATTTTTGCAAAAATAATCGCACACTTGATCGCGCGGGGTACTTGCGACCGTATTTTGTTCTCTCTTTTCTGCAATCCAATTTCGAAATCGGACCAGTTTTTGTGTCGAAATCTGTTAATAACTATAGCAGTCTGCAGATGTTATGTCATGCGGAGACGGATTGCCTTTCATATTTCTTTCATATCTTATCGGCTAAGCCGCGGGTTGAAAACAAAAACAAGGAAGCTCCCACTTTTTAAAGTCTTGCGAGGGTCGTGAATCACTGCTCACTTGCTAACACTGGCGGGTAATTAGGCTCTAAATGCAAAAATTAGTAGGTTTTATTGGTGGACGAGTCGCCAGAGACAAAGTAGCATAATTGCAAAAGTATTTTATGAACCATTAAGAGTTCGCATCATTCCAACTTTTACAGTTTGTTCTTTGTTAATATTTACATATATTTACATTTTTATGTAACGAATAAAATCTATACTTGGGTGCTTTCGATGTTATTCTCGAATCTACATACTATCAATTGGTAACTTTTAAACTAAATTCTTTAAAAAAACATCACATATGTACGTAGTCTTATCAAAATTGAATCAGTATATACGAAATACTCAACAACATAATTTCATTTCAAAAAATTTATGGTAATAGTAAAGATTTGGGCGTGGCACTATCATTCTGTGTAAAGGGGCAAGTTTAATAGTATGACAAATATTTTATAATATAATAAAATTATTAATTAGGAACCTAATTTTATTTATTCTCGCATTCTTAAAAACAGCTTTAACTACTGAATTTTATACAAAAAATACACTCTCAGGAAGTAAAAGACTTGAAAGAGACTCATTTATCATCAGACGTCTAGCAGAATGTGTCCAAAAATAAAAGATAATTATGAATTTTTCAAAAGAAACCATTCCAAATAAAGTTTCTGAACTTTTGAAAACAAAACATAAGAAGGGGACGATATGCTTGAAATATTTAGACAAGATTGCTTTTTTTAAAGACTTCAAATAATTCGCATATGAATAGAAATCGAGTAATAGAATTTAAGAAACAAATAACTTTTAATGTATTTCTTATTACCAGATGGCATTATCAGGATTTTAAATAAATCGCATTACACGTTATTTTTTTCGGAAGAGATCAGGTAATATTTAGAAATTGATGGATTCATAAGTTCTGTTTCTTCAAAATGAAAGAGCTTTTAAATTAATGTTTTTTGGTGTCTGTACGAAGAGCTAATTGCGTGAAGCTGATGATCAGTTTTGAAACTGCTGGGCATTATTGACGTTAACAGTTACCTTAATTGATGGCTTTTATTTGAAATACACACAAAATGGCGGTCGTATCTCTTGACTAGTAATCAATCTAACGCCCTAATTTGAATTCGATGAACCTTATTGTTTCCTTCATCTTCTTCTTTATGTAGTGTTGTTGATCACAGATCAAACTAACAAATCTTCTTTCTTCATTTGCATGGATTGGCAGTTAAACGATGACATCTGAGGGAATCTCAACATCATCCACGCAGCAACGACCGGACGTAACAAATCTTCTTCTTTCCGAACAATTACTGAAAGAAGAAGCAGCGGCTTTCGAACTGTTCTCTGCGGTCTTCGTTCTTCTTCCTTGCGCAGTTTTAACCTCGCTGGGACTGGGAACCGCTGGAGCTGCTGCAGCCCGAGAAGAATTCGCGCGATCGGCTTCAGAAGGAAGAACAATTGTGCGATCGTCGTCTTCAAGAAGCAGCAGCAGCAGCCGCAAAAGAAATTTCTGCTTCTTCGATCGGGAGATCTTCGATTAAAGTGGGACAGAGAGAGATATAGAGAAAAAGAGAAAAAGAAAGAGAGAGAAAGCAATGTGGATTAATTCTGGATTATAAAAGAACATAATCCGCACGTACACAAAAAAAAAATCGTGAATATTTATTGTTGGTAGATTAATTACTGAATATTGCCGAAATTAAAAAGAGTAATCAGGAGCGAATGGCGCGAGATTTAAAATCGTATCAAGAAATTTTGTGAAGTTTTTTTTTGTTTTCCATATGATATATATATATTTTTTTAAATTCTTGCGATCTTTTAAAAAGCCCCTTTGAGAGCAGTGTTTTGAGTCGTTTCTAAAGTGCGTGCAGTGCGTGAAAGGGAAGGCAAATCAGTTTTATCTCTCAATTCTGTGAATTCAAGTAATAAAAAGGAAAAAAAAGTTCTTTAAAATTGGCAGTGAATTTTTCCCGATATCTTCGAGTTTTTCTTTATATAAAAAATATTTTTTTTTTCGTTTTCCCTCATCAAATCCTTCGCTGGATGTGATTTCATAATTGAAAAAAAAAGAAAATTTGTTTTTGTTCGCCAGGAAAGAGAAGTGATGATTCAAGTAAAATAAGTGAAAAGTAAGTAAATTTTTATAACGGTGAAAAAATTTCACAAGTGTGCTGCGTCAGGTAAATGAAATAAAAGTCGAGAAAATAATAAATAAAATAAATAAATAAAAAATATATGCATCTATATGTATATAAAGGCGAATTTGGTTGTGTGTGCCAACGTGTGTGCTCGTTTTTTCGCTAAATCTCTTTTTTCGCCGCGAAATTATTTTTTTTAGATTTTATTTTATTTAATTTTTTAATTCAGCAAAATAAAATCGAAAAAAAGTGTGATCGCTATCGCCGGTATATTAAAGAGGTATTTAAAATGAAATGAAATAAAAAGAGATTTACGTTGTGGACTTGGGCTGAAAGGTGTGGAAATAAAATAAAAAAAATCACAATTTTTGTGCGCGACGTAATTTAATAAAAAGGCGAGACACCAGGAGTAAGGAGAAAAAGAAGAAGAATCTGTGGTGATTTTTTACACGGAACTTTTCTTTCGAAGAGGACGTTGAAAATTTTGGCACTTTTGCACATTTCTCGGGCGGCCCAAAAACGGAGAAGAAAAGGCCCCGCTTTTAAGAGTAAGAAAAATTTTCGTATCCGCCATCGGAGTCGGACGGAGCAGCACACAACACAGCGGCGCAACGTTTCAAGAAAAAATCGATGCGTTCCGGTTTAACATTTTCGATTTGGAGGAGACCTCTCCCCCCTCCAGAGTCGGTAAGGCAGTTTTCTGGTGTGGTAGAGTGAGCGAGATATCGATATCGGGAAACTGTAGGGGAGTGAAAGAGACGAAGAACGCTCCGTTCGTTTTGCACTTTTGTGTGCAGGCCGTCGTCGTCCCGTCCGTCGACGTTTCGTTTCGCTTCCCCTCGCCGTTGTGCTCGTCTGCCGTCGCTGTTTGTCGCCATCGTCGTCATCGTTCCCGCTGTTGCCAATTTTATTCCTCCTCACCGAAAATATTACACGGCCGTTCGTTTGCCATCTTTCCTCAAAGAAAATAAAAGAAAGCAACAAAAAAGGACAAATATAAAGGAATAATAATTTCCAACCCCGCCGCCCCCCAAACCGCCCTAGAGCACTCAGCGGATGGAAAGATATCGAAATGAAAACAACGTGACTGTAGGGTGCTGGTTAAATATAACGAGAAAACGCCGGAGGGGGACACGAGAGGGCAGCACAGCAGCACTGAATATCTGCAAAATAATGGCCGCCACATACCGATGATTCGCGCCCGCCTCCCGCCGCAGCCCGCTCGGGGCCGACTCGGTATCTTGCGAAAATGCGGTGCGTTTGCTTGTAGCTGGGGTGAACTGTATTTAGATACGTGTTGTATACATGTGTACGAATGAACTTTGGCTATGTGTGGGTTGGAGCACAAGAACTTTTTAACAGCTGGAAAGTTCCAAGTGTTTTTTTGCAGGAAGATTTTATAAGAAAAAAAAACCCAGGGACTGTTATTCAGTGAATATGAACTTTATAATCGGTCCCAGCCGGAAGAGGGCGCTGCCTTCAACGGTTGTATAGTGGAACTATCACCATAAAAATGAAAATGCCGTAAAATACGGTGTTAACGATGTAAAAGGAGGACATTAAGGCATTATTTTTAATTTTATATTTTCTAAGTGTTCTCCTGTGTGGAAAGAACTTTTCGAATTAGGCTCAGCCACCGAGCAACCGAAGAACGGACAGACAAACAAACAAATCTACGACCACCGAACAAAACGGCCGTCCGCTCGATCAACCGTTCGACCAAAAAAGCCTTCGCAGCAGCGGTGAGGAGCGGAAAAAAGGAAAAAATAATTTGTAATCGTTGTGTGTGCATGGTTGGTTGGATTAATTCGCTTAAACTGCTTTTTTTTCCTACCAGCGGAGCCTTCTTATATACAATTTACACTCGGACGCCATCTCGCTCCGGCTCGCGGCGAGGAAAGAACCAGCAAACTTCCAACTCTTTTGGGAAAATTCGTTCGCGCGTCGCGGAGTTTTATGTCGCATAAATTTCCAGTTTACGTTCGAGGAAGACGAACAACCGGTGATAGACTGAGAGCGAGGGAGATGAAAAACACCGCCGCGTCGTACGAAATACGAAAACGAGAAAACGTACGTAAGTCAGTGCACCCACTTATGTATTTGTGCCTACTAGTGTGTGTTGCTCGAAATCGGATTGAATGAGTATATAAAGAGGTCGAGATATTTTTATGCTTGGAGTGGTGGTAGATAATGTACTCCTTATGTGGAACAATGCAAACTCGTAAATAAACTCGGGTATAAAATTTTACGCGGGAGCGAGTGAGACGGAGGATCTCTTGTGAAAAAGTCGTTGGTTGCGCGCGCAAAATATATAAAGAGGATTGAATTGGAAACTACTACTACTACAACTACAGTGAAAACGGTGCTGAAAATAATTAACTTGCGCGGGTTTGGAACGCGAGGGGGAAGCTTTTGGAACTGTACATGAAGAAATTGGTGGTTCCCAAATAAAAGTGTAGCGGACCCTACCGCGTCGGAGGGAGATAGCCTTAATGGAAAATTACGAAGGTTCGAGAGAGAAAGATGTAGCGCCGAAGAAAAGGTAGAAATCGTGCGCCGTATTGTTTTTTGTGCTTCTTCTTATTTTATTTTCCTATTCTCCGAATCCATACTGAAGTTAGCTGTTGTTTTTATGTATAATCAACATATACAGTTTTATATAAATTGTTTTATTTTTATTAATAAATTTGAAACGTTAATTCGTCGGGCGCACACACAACCATACCCTGAAATTACATAAATTGTTAAAGTGCATTATATTTTCTCTAAATAAAATAATAAAAAAAAAAGCTAGGGAATATAAATAATAATAATAAAAAGAAAATAAGTGTATTAATTTTGTAGAATCTTCGTCGCACACACATACACAAACCTCTCTCCCTCTCGCACTTGGAGTAAATGGCGAAATAAATGCCGAGTGTGACGTGAACAAGAGAGAGGAGGGATGTAAAACGTAGTTCGATATACCTTCTCTATATATAATAAAAGAAAAAAAAAATATAACACGGAATTTCTCTATATAAAATAAAAAAAAAAGCTAAAATATATAATCACCTACTACACCACCCTATTATATATATGTAGAAATTTCTCTGGGAGGACGCCCTGCGGAATCGCCTCCATGAAGAACATAACGCAAAATGGTACGAGAGACTCGACACCTTTGGGTTGGAAATTTACCCGAAACAGTACGTGAGGACAGAATACGAGATCACTTTAAACGGTAATTATATAATATAAAAAGAGATAATAGTAAATATAGTTGACTTTTTTACTATTATTATTTTAATCGGCCCCAAAGCAACATTTTATGAAATATTTATGAAATTTGTCAACGTCGCACTTATGATGTCACGCGTTTTACGTATCTCCGAATCCAGGCGAATATTATTTCCATAGGAGCAACTTTTCAGTTATATAAGAAGAAGCAAGTTATCTACATAGAAAATATAAATATATAACTTTATCAGAGAGGCCAATGTAAACACGCACACCAGCGCAGGGCAATGGTGGCTGGGAAGAAGCACTTGATTCTTTTCTTCTATCTTCCTTCAACTTGTACAGTTAGGCACGTAGTTTGAGATCTTCGTTTTTTAAGATACCTTTTCCTGGAACTTATCAGCCAAGAAAATTATTTTCTTAAGCTCAACCAGGCAACCATCAGGGTATTCAGCTCAATTGGATAAGATGGGGCAGATAATTGCCAGGGAAGCAGTTGTTTTTTCCGTTTTATTTTTTTAATGTAGAAGCTGCAATCGAGTCGAAGAGCCAGTGCTCCTCTCTTCCTCCCTGGGCGACTAAACCACGTCTTAACTTGTCTTATCATATTTTTCAGGTTTAGTGGGAGAAAAGTTTCGAATAATCAAGAGACAATTTCTTAGGAAAGCGTAGAACCAATTAGTTATGTGGTTTTAAGCGTCTGTCTTCTTATTTTGACTGACGGCGGAAAACCTTAAACCCAGACTTTAGCTGGCTGTGACGTAACAAGAATATGGCAAAAAACAAATTTAACAGGCTTAAATGTAGGCAGACGAAGTAATTTTCGAAGAAATAAGAGTACACCATTTTAAGAGCTTGACAATCTTCAACTTTTTCTTTGAAGTCAGAGAAGGCTAATTTTGAATATCTTAAGAAACGATTCCGGATCAAAAGAAGAAGATATAACAAATTTTTTAAAGGTAACATAAATACGTATTTAATTATAGTTATGTGAACAGAAAATGTTTCGTGAATGGTTGATATTCATTATGTGTTTTGTGATATGTGTTTTTGATCTTGTGTGATTTATATTCTGTGAATAAAGTTTGAAAAAAATTTAGAGAAACTTTGTATTATCTTCGTAATTTTAAGTTCAACTTCAGCTAAATAAAGGAATACTATTGAAACGACAAGAAGTTAAACTATTTGATTAGAAAAATTTACAGGATTGTCTGATTTCAAACTGATCAAAAATACTTTATACAAAGTTAATAAGTTATGATCAGTAATTTTTTATCCACCTAGGCAGATGGGACCAAAATATTGTTATGCGTTTCGGTCCAGGACATCAAACTGATCTCATCAGTACCTATAACTACGCTCGATGGTTATAAAGAAATATATTCTAAAGATTAAAATAATTTTGAGCGAATAACGATTCATAGTTTCTCAAAAAAAGATTATATTAATTACATTTTCGGCTGTCCGCGATAAACAACCAAGAGCCCTTGACAGTACCAAACTTAAATGATGATTATGATAAAATATTAAATTGGTACTTGAGATAATGGATACGATGATGTCGCTAATATGAGAGGAAACTTAATTATTTTTGCAAGAAACCCCGAAGTCTTATTGTTTGGGAAAATAGAGGAATTGAAATTAGGTTAAGCTAGTTTTAAGTCAGAAATTTAAGATATTAATATATATAATAAGATAGTTATATCTAATTGATTTAAAAATCGCAAATTCTTTAAAGTAGGTTTTCCGTGAGATGAAATTTTATTACGTTTTTTAGATGTGCGTTATATAACGACTGATTCACGTACTTTAAACCGCATGACTTAATAGATTTTAATTTTACATTGGAATTTGACCGCTGAGCAATTTCTTACGCCTTTTTTTTTACCTAGCATGCAGTTCTAAAAAACATTCTGGTATCATTTTCTGGTTGTACGTAAAAGCGATTTTTAAATGGTTTGTTGTAATATTATAAAACAGTTCTGTAACTATCTCAGATATTTAATTATTTTGAAAATGGCTTAAATAGGGACCTGGAGCGAACAATTAACTTTTCTCAGGCACAAAAAAGAATGCAACAGACAGCTCGTGGAATTCGCTTCATTCCTGGCAACTTTGTCATCTTGACTTAAGTCCGCTGCGGCGGCGCAAACACTTTCCTACCTGAACTTGTCTTATCTTGTCGAGTCTCTCACCTCCGTAGAAGCGACGCAAAAATAGCCATGACGAAATTTTTACAATTCCAACTTGCAATTGCTGCCAAATGAGAAACCTGTTACAAAACCTACATTTTACCCACGTAATTGCAGTTCACATTTTTATTTATTTTTATTCCCGTGCACTCAATGCCCACTTCCATTTGCACTAGTTGGGCTGCAGAATTGGACTTAAGTCTAAGCTTAAGTCGCGTTCAAGTGGAGATTTTTAAGGTAAAAAATAAACATTTTCGTCGGTTAATGTGGTCTGTAGGAAATTTAAATTTTTAACGTTTTTCTTGAGATGCACGCGATATAAACAGTACAAAAGTTATTTATTTACTCAAGAAAATGCGCTTCTTACGATGTTTACGCAATAAATTAAGCGCACATTTTCCTCCTCTGATTCTTACCTAGATTCGGCGGGAAGAGGATTTTCTTTATAATTTCGTCCCGCCTGTGAAAACTATTTCAGGAATTTCCGATATTTGTACACACCAGAGGACCCACGCCACGCCAGCGACGAAAACAATCGCAACTCTCTTCCTGCAGAAGCGGCAAAATGTTCGTCGCTGCCGCGGCGGGGGTGGGCTAGAGGGCGCTAGGTGGACTTTGTTTTGTCCGCCCACGGCATATAAGTGCAGGAGATTTATTTTTCCGCGGGAACTTGGTTCGGCTCGAGAAAATTAATGTGTTTTCTCCCCCGTCCGCCGCCCGTCGAATGTGTTTTCGTTGGTCGACTGCACTCGTCGACGACATGCCCACAGAGTTGGCTGCCCGCCCGCCGCATCTCGTCTGTCCGTCGGCTCGATCCATCGCACCGCACCGGACTCGTTCGAGCGGCCCCGAAATTTGGCAGCGACGCGTTCTATTTACATTTTCAATTGGAAGTCAACGAGTCGACTTCAGAGTGCGGTTCAGCTCGGCCGGGCGCAACTACGGCCCTCTATGGCAATCTTGGGAGGTTCTGAAGAGACGAAACGAAATGAAATGCTTCCTCCTGTGGGAGTGGGGGGAGAGCGGGACGAGCTCGGGCGGAAGATTGTTTGTTTCGGTATGTGCCCGTGAATGCTGCTGCTGCGGTGAATGAGTGCCTGGCTTTCATTATTCCACTGTGCTGGTCTGCGCTGCTTTCGTTTTATTCCATTTTGCCTCGTTTTAAGCTCTGCTTCGCCATTTGATCGAATGCTGTCATTGTGAACACAGCCTTAATACACATGTGCACCGTGTGCTCCTTTCGTCGGAGCCGTTTTCCGCATGCATGCAGCGAAAATATAAAAATTGAAGCAAAACTAATAAGAAAAACGTCGACCGTAATGGAAGCGGCATGGCCGCATATCGACGACGCTTTCTCAGGGCAGAAAATGAATTTTTCATCAAGAAAAGTTCGCTTCCCCGCGACGACGTTTTGCACGCTCGAGCAGGCCACAGGCCGCGCACCTTTCTGGTCCTTCGCTCCCTTTTTTTTCGTTCTTCTTCTTCTTGAAATGCAAATACCCCCGGCGATAATAAAAGTGTCACGTTTAATTGCTACTCTCTCCCGTTACTTCTTTGTTATTGAGGGTCCCGGTTGCGCGAGTTTATGATGCGGGACCGAGACCGGGACCGGGAGCGGGAACGGGACCTCCGCAGCTCTGTCGTCCTTGTCCGCCATTCGGTTCCCACGGTGTGCTGTTTGGCTGCTTGCCGCTGCTGCTGCCAGTCTGCTTCTTGTTTGCCTGCTGCTCGCTATGTACTCAGAAAGTTTTCTGGACAGGCCAAGAGCCAGAAATACCACTGAATTTTTTTCGTGTACGTACACCACACAACCACCAACAGAGTGACGCTGCAACGTCGTCATCGCCATCATCGCGGGGAAAAATACAAAAAATATATATATAAAAAAAATACTAGGGAAACACACTCGAAAACTATTGATGCTGCCTCAGCACCCCTTCCGCGCGCGCCCTCTGTTGAGCTGTTGCCAAATTTCTGGCGTATTACGTAATTGAATAAATTTTGCTGAGATTACGTGCTTTGCACTATTTTAACGCGACTTTATTTTCCTTTTCTTATTTCTATTTTTTGGCTTCGCGTGTTATTTCGATAAGAAGTAACTTTTGTTACGTTTCGACTTATGAAAAATTGATGTATACGTGTACTGGAAGACGGCTCGCTTTGAAACTCGCCGTGGGTTCAGTTTATTTTTTTTCTTACTCTGTTTTTAAAGCGTTCCCCCTGGAACCCGGTTGAATTTAAGGGGTTCGGGGGGAAAGAATGATGAACTTTGTATCGATTTCTTCATGAATAGTTGAATGATAAATGTTGCTGTTTGCATTTGAGTTATCTTCCCAATCTCTCATAAAGTTAAGCTTCTTTTTTTGTATGCCGGATTTAGCTTGGCCTAAAAATTAAGTTTTTTTTATTTTGTCCATTGTTACCGTTAACTGAGACATTTGTCAGTTTTTGTCATTTCTTGACTTAACCCTTAGAAAAAGAAGAAAGTTGGTTTTACGAAAATGGCCCATCATTGAAATTTTAACAATCAATGCTCTTTGTGCTGATCAGAAGTAGATTAAGATTTTTCTGCTTACGAATTAGATTTTCACATCAAAATGCTGAACGGAATTCTTGTGGATTAATGAAATCTGACACCATAAACAATTTTTAGAGATAAAAACTTTAAAATAACATATATAATCATAATCTCAATTTCAATCCACCATTATGGACTCTTAGATTTCGGAAGTATAAATAATTGAAATCAGCGAAAATCGATCTTCCAGTGAAATCTTTTTTAACGCTCTTTTTTGAGATGATATAGATTCTAAAGGCAGACGTAATTTATTGTAGTAATAATAACGATGAAACTTCTTTCCATCTTAATAAGATAAATTCTAATCTTTAAGTGGACTATAAGTTTGAAAAAACAACAGATTATTTAGAGTACACTTTAATACCGAAAAATCTGAACGACATCTTCAAAATTTGGGCGTTTTTTAAGGTTTAGTATTTAGCCCCAAGTGGAAGATTAAAATAAATGCCATTAAAACGCAAGCAATAGAAATAGAAAACTGCGTAAGCACAAAAATCACTTTGAGTAAATAGTTAAAACGATTAAAATTTTATATCGACTCATTTAAAACTTTTTCTGAACTATCTGATTTGAGTAGCATCAACCGCTGCACTTAATCATGAATTCAATATCGATCTTGTGATAGTTAAAACTTTAAGATTTATCTTATACCTCCTATGAGACATGCTAAAATTGTACACAAAAAACAACTTCACATGAATTATTTAAATTAGAGTGTAAATTAAATAAGTGGAATAAATTAGATAAGTAAATATGACAATAGGTTAGTTTTGTTTTAGCTATTTTCAGTTAATAGGTTCAAGTTGGTTAGATAGTTACTTCTATTCTAACATGTGTACAATAAACGGTTATCTTTATTTCTTGTACAGTTAGTTAATTCCGTATTAAGCAAAATTGTCTGCTACGATAACAAATATCGTTTATACGAGGGAAGCTGATTGCAATCTTCCCACGGTATTTGAATAGCGTGAATTTTTGCACCAAACTTCCCAAAAGGGGGTTGCGCAACATGCATACATCGATGGGAAAAGATAACCAGAGATGCAACTTGCATCGACCCAGCTTAACTATCTTTCCATCTGTTTCTCAGTCTATCCATCCCTGACAAACCTCTTCCAGCGCGTCACAAACTTTAGCCACTAAGTTACTGACGTTGTTGTCGTCACTGTCATCGTTGCTCCCGCCACCGCCACTGTGCATACTCCTTGTATTATAAAATGTGCATAAATTTTCTTGTTTTATTCGTTGTCGTCTTGTGTACTTTGCAATTCGGTTACGACATCACGCCATCGTCTTTTGCTGAAATGTGCATAATTACGGAAATTCCTCTGCCATTTATTATTGCTAGTATTTTCTGGCTGCAAAATTTTCTCTCCGGTCTCGTGTCTTCTTTCTATACTATATGCATATATGCAACCGATATCTGATCATGCGGGCCAGTTGGCGATGGCCGCAGTTTTCGAGTTCACTCAGGACGAGACCCCAGACTTGCTAATAATTTGTCCCAGTGCCTCTAATGTATGCCCATGTGGTCTCTTCCCAGCGTTATTAGCTTTGGCGATGGTATATTTTTTATTTTTGTTTTATCGTACCCTTGCTTCTTCGTCTGCTCGTTTAAAAATGATATACGACGGAGGATGAGGGAATAAAATGAATTTCATTTACCCTAACATCGATCGCCTTGATATAACAAAATTTATTCAACCTCAGACGTTGGTGTTTTGCTTTCCTAAATAAAATTGCTGTTTAATTTTATAATCTGTTTTGGTAAAACCCTATAGTTGATAAAAAGTCCGAAATTAAATCAAATTTCTTATATGCCAATTTATTTCGGTCACGTCATCTCAAAAAAAAATATCTCAACGGATAATGAGATTTATGTATAATAAATTTTAAACTGATTCTGGTTAAGGCGTAACACGTCAAGATTTGGTATTGAAATAAATGAGTTTGTTACCGAAAACGGCCGTCCTGATTAAAAAGGAGTATCACAATACGCCAAAAATTACTACTTTTAAATGTAGGAATCAAAAAATCAAGGAAAAATAATAAATGTATGATTTTCTGTACAAAATTTATATTCTTACAAGCACGTATTTGAATTTCTCATACACATTTAGAATTTACACTTTTTTGACTTCCTCCTCTGATTTCTGATTTATTCTTGTGATATAATGAACCATTGTATACAGATATTTTGAAAATGGAAACAAGACCTAATGACGCAATAGTTGCAAGGTTATTTCTGTATTGAAAAAGTTTTCCCTTGGAACCTTTTCAACTTAAATTGTAGGGTTTTAGCTTCGTAATCGTTATGACGGTTTCTCTGGCCTCTGTCGTAAGTTTGTTTGAAAGTTCTCATTTCAAAACAAATTACGTCTGTTAAATCGCACACTGGCTCAATTCAAATTAAAACGAAAAGTGTATCTTCAATCAAATGAATTGTACATGGTCACATAACCAAAGAAGCCATTCGTTTGAAAGGATAACTCACATGTGCCCTCTGCTCGTACCATTCACCTTCAAGGCAGTCTGCAAACCGAAAGAAATTTGTCGATAATGTCCCCTTTCTCCTTGTCGATGTACCAAAAAATTACGTAAAAGAAGAGTGACAGAACCTTCATCGAGCCAATCATAGTGAAATTGTTTCCGACATTTTCCTTCCACTTGTGTGCGCTTATTTCAAGGTCAACCGTTGCTACTCTTCCCATTTCCCCGTCCCTTCAGGTTGCGAAAAAATTTTTTCGCGAAATAAATTCACATAAATTCAAAATATTTTTGACGAAAGGGGCGAATAACCACGAGGATCTAAAAATGCTATCGAAAATCTTAAAATATCTTAAGAAATTGAATTTGAAGCCAAGAAAATCGACTTTAACTGAATAAAAATAAAAAAATGTTTTTCATATACCATGTGTTCTCATAGCTTTATGGTTTGGGGGAGCCGCGAGGGGGGAGTTTGAGGCCCCAATTCGATTTTTACTGAGCACACATTTGGTGACACTCCAAAGACGGAGGGGTCCCAAGGCTGTGGAAGCAAACAGGAAAAACCGGCAGCGTGAGAATGAACGTCACTGGCTTATAAATTAATTGAAAAATAAAAAAGAACAATAACAAAAGATGCAGTGGTGGGGGAGGGGATGATGGAGCGGAAGGGGGGCACCTATCGATGTGTGAATAAAAGCGAAAATCCTCCGACCTTCGTCGGAAGCCAAATGACGACGACTACGTCGTTCGGTGGTGGCGACACTAAAGAAAGTTTTTGTTCTAAGGCTACTAACTTAACTTAACTTTTGCTAGAAAAAAACAAAAAACTGCATTATCTGCGAATACACACAACTTACTTTCAGGAGCGATAAAACGATGGTGGCAGAAGTGGGATCGGGTTGGGATAAAAAAAGTGGTATAGTGGCATTCCGTAGAAAGGTCAAATGTTTTTAAAGTAGAAGACACATCACCACCAGAGCACTTCCTTAAGAAAGTACGAAACGGGGAGTAAGAACCGATTGTTTCCGGGAGCCACTTGAAAACTAGTTCTGGCGTTCTATTCTTGTCTGTTTTATACAATTTTTTTTTGTACTCTGGAGCGGGCATATTCGCGAGCCATGCTCGGAAGCGTATAACTCAGACAAAAAATAAAATGTCTAACTAGTCAATTTACGTAAATCAGGAGGGGCCCCGAATTGAACTCATAAAACTTGACGCCGCTTCTATTTTTAGTGGGCAAGTAATTAAGAACTTGTTTTCAATCAGAACGCAGAAAATTGCGAATCTCTTTTTTATTATTCTCTCTGGCTCTTTGTTTTCGTGAAACATTTATATTTTTCTATTTTGTTAATTTCAGCAGCTGTTAGTTGAATCGACGCACGGAACGGAAATAGTCGATGTTCTGTTGGAGCCAGTAGCAATTTGCCACGTATATTTGTTTACTGCAGCGTTATATTAGCGCACTTAGCCATTTCAGCGAACCCCTTTTGTCACGATATGAAATTTAATTTTTCCAATATGACACACATGGAGCACATGCGAAAACATTGCATGTTTTGTATTTATTGATAAAAAGGCTTGTTCAGTCCGCCATTAAAGTTGCTTTGTCACAGGTGGAGGTTTAGCGTGCACCTAACCGCGGGTAAACGATGCTCTACTATGACTTCAATTTTTGCGGACAAAGAGTCTGACATTCATGAAATTAGCAAATAATACATTGGTTGTTATGTCCCCTTATAGGAGTGTGCAATTTTATTAATTTTTCAAAACCGATAGATGTTTTATTTTTTTAATTTTAAATAATATACGCAATTAGTCTTTACTTTTACTGACGAAATAATAAAGAGGATGATTGATAGAAGATTCAATTTAACTTTTTTTTTTATTTAACTCTAATGATATGGATTGTCGTCTTCAGGTCGATCCGGAATATACCTTAACGGTAGGGCTCTAAAGGTTGTATCTTTGAAATGAAATGAAATGAAGTAGTTTGCTTTAGAACTAAGCTGTTTAGTCTATTAAGAGGTTTTAGAATTAAACCTTTGTATTTTGTAAGTGAGGTAGATAGAGTCGGTTTTGTTGTCTCTTCATTTAAGAAGATCAACGCAACAATGTTAGGACTATACGAAGATTTCCCGAAGTATCTTAATAATGGTTACTCCATACCCATAATTACGACAGTTTGCCGTACTAACAATATCCGTAGAATTTTTGTTTGTTTATTTTGTCCCTTTTATAGAGGGCAGAAGTCAATTGTTGTTCGCCACAGTCGTCACACTATGTAATTCTGTGTCTACCATTTGGGACGGCATATTGAAAACGAGAAAAAATTGCTTCATATACAATTCTTTTTTTTTTTTTTTTGTCGACAAAAACCTTTTCCGTTCTTCTTCTACTAATATGTTTGTTTTGTTTTTCGGGGTTAAATTAAGGCAACGACAAAATGGCCGTCCCTCAGACAGTTCTGGAAACGTGTGTAAAAAGAAGCGCGTCGTGTTTGGCGAGGGCAGCCATGAAAAGGGCACAGGCGGCTCGGAGGACCAGACCCAGACCCAGGCCAAAGCGAAGCGAAAGGAGCCGAGCCCGCAAGCGGCTTTACACTGATTGAATCAATGCACAATGTGCTCCATATGGGAACTGGAATTCTCCATTTAATCCCCGGGATGAGAGGGCCCCTTTGTGCGGCGGCCCTTTCTTCTTCTTCTTTCTGTTTCCCACTCGCCTTTATTATTCCTCCCTGCTTTTATTTGGGCGCACTCAATGGATGAATGCGCATCCCGTCCAGAGTGTCTAAATAAAAATATACAAAAAGAGATTAATACAACGAACTTGTGCTGGTCTTGCTGCACAGCGCGCCAGGTTCCACAGACCGTGCTGATTCATTTTGATATTCTGCCGTCCAACTCTGGACTCTGGCTGATTTCTTGTTATCGTCTCCAGGGCCCAGTTGGCCCCAAAAATGTTCATTGACACATCCTCCCGGGTCCAGTGAAGCATCCCGTCGCCGCTGTCACCGACGTCGACGGAGTTCTCCTGGCTGGAGACGTCGTGGTCTGGCTGTTTGTTCGGTTCCCAGTTTTTGGGTCTTGCTGAAAGTTTGACCACAATTTGTTACTGGTCTCCGTGTACCCTCTTACAGAAATGTCGTCAGCGGGCTGTGACTACTTTCCCTTGATTATATTTGTTGCGTGCTTGACATTGGCAGTGAATTCTCATTTTTATATCGCTCTTTTATTTCCATTTTTATCCAATAAATGAATTTTCTAGAGGGCGGCTAGCTTACGATTGCATGGCACTTGGTAGTATTCAATTTATTATTGTTCAGACGTTTCGTGGAGGGAAGCAGATTGGTATGAATCATTGTAAATAAGACTTTTAAAGGGAGTTTCGTAAATATCAATACTGATTTATCAAATTCTGAATTTCTATTCAAAGAGTCCTAGAATTTCAATTAATTACAAACCTTATTCAATTTTATTTATTCTCGTTTTCCAACTCTCGTAATAATAGGAAGACTATAAAGAGGGTTTAGCGTATTTTAAACGTAATATTTCTGTCGTAGAAACTAGATACTTTTGTGAAATTTTCATTTTGTTTTTGTCTGACGAATTCTTGTAACATAAAAATTAAAGCGTTATTGTTATATTTATAAAAACTTAGAAGTGACTGAATTTAATTTGTATAGCCATTTGTATAACAGCTTTGTAAATTGAGAACATTTTCACCTTAATGGGAATGAAATTTCTGGCCGAAATGAATTTTGCCGTTCGTGCTCGAGGGAGATTTGAATTAAATTGAAAATGAAAATTCGATTATACGTTATATCAGTCAAAGCAGCCTATGTTAGTTCCTTTTTCTTGTTTGTGTTAACGATTATCAGTTTTCTTAAAGACTACTATTATTTTATTTTTATAGTTGTACTATTTATTTAATTATTTCTGAAGATTGTCCAATTAAAATGAATTTAGATTTTGTTACATAAAGCATATTTTCGTGATGGATACGAAGATGAGTGGGGCCAAAACAGTCGTAAATCCAGATTTATTATTTAAGAAGTTGTTTTTTTCTGCGGACGCACCCGCAATTCCCAGGCATAAATCCGCATTGCTCGTGGCGACCGGCAGAGGACGCAATCAGTCCCACCCGCAGCTGTTTGCTTTTGAAATGACTCGAGGCGAGCGAATGGGGCCAGTTCAGTCAGCAGTCGCCAGTTGGTGCGGCGATCCTTGGACCGTTTGGCGAACTCGAGTCATATGGTGGAAACCGCGTTGACGAAATTGTTTGCTTCTCCAATTAGCGAGAATCGTCTAATGCTCCAAAACGAGGCATACGCGGCTATTCTCAGGTGGTTTTCCCCTGCATTTGCAATACTTCGGCGGCAGTTTCGCAACCTTATTTTTCTGAGCGTCCGCCATCATCATCATCATCATCATCATAGCAATCAAGAGTAGCGTCATCGCGACGATCGTACGGCTGTGGTGCGTTTAGGTCGTTTAACTCCAACTTTAGAAAGTTTTGTTCGCCCCTCAGGCAGACTCCGGAGTTGGAGTTGGTCGCTGCCGGTGGCACTTACCTGGCGTCTTCCGAGCGGCCGCGGTGCGGGGCAATGGGCACTCACCTTAAGACTTCTGACGCGCGGTGTGTGTTCTCGTTTCTGCAAGAGGAGTTCATCCGGCGAGCGCCGCATCGCATCCGCCGCAGCGCAGCGCAGCACCCAAACCCGCAAGATGCGGAGTCGCGCGGGTGCGTTCGCTCGGCGGATGGGACTGGGATGAAAACAACCAGCAACAAATAATAAAAAATAAAAAATAAAATAAAATGAAATAAAAAAGCCTTGGAACAGTACACGTACGCACGCTGGCAAATAGCATACTTTTGAAATTGTTCACGAAAAAACAGGTACGTAATTTAGCAGCAGCAAGAATGTGTGCAATTTAAGCTCGTTTGGTGTGGGGCTCTTCTCGCGTTTTACTGGGGATGATAATGGAGTAGTAGGAATCGCGCGGTTGGTCGCTTGACGAGTTAAATCACGTTAAATTCTAACGCAAAAAGGAACAAGCCGAGCAATCAGCTGAATTCGAACGTTTTTTTTTTTCGGGTGACAGCCGCTCGCCGTGTACGCGCAACGGGCCGCATCGCATGGCCGTCGTCGCCGCCGCGCCCCGCGCCCCCTGCCTGCTCACGAAAATTGCTCCACTGCTGCGAGTGAGTCACTCGTTTCAATTATGGGTTCGTTCGTTCGAGACTTTTTGCTTGCTCGCTGGCTCCGCGCCGCCCTGCCCGCGCCGCTGTAAATAAATACATGAGGCGAGGTAAATATGTGGAACCACGCTGCTCCGCGTAGTGTGCGTCTCGGCCGCTCGTTCAGCTGGGGCGCTGGTGGTGTGTGCGAGGGACTCGCGCTCGTTCGGGCCACGACCGCTGCGGCGGGGCAGGGAATTTTTAATGGTCATGCGGCGATGCCACGCTTCGGGGTTTCTTTTATTGTCCCAGTCATTTCTGATGGTTTCGACTTTGCACGGGAGACGGATTGTTTTCAATACGCGCCGCGTTGCCGGTTTTCGGGCTATTTTTACGATGAGACAGTTTCACATGGTTGAAAACACCTTTCGAAATCGATTCCGGGCGGGATTTAATTAATTCTTTTTTACACATATTTTTATATACATATTACGCTTCCACGGAGGGTACGGCTGGCGCGGATGGTGGTATTAAGTACTGTTTTTAGGCGGCTTTGGGAAATTTATGGTAATGGCGGCTCAAAACCTGCTCAAATTCGTGTTTTGACTTGTGATGGAGTTGGGCCTGGGAAGCGGCTGATCCGAAACAGTCGACGAATTTTGAGGATTCTACTTAAATTTGTCATTTTGTATATTGCAGAACATTATTAAACCGTTTTAATGTGAGTTCTTATATTTGTAATACTTACCCAAAAGTTACTTTGAGCGTTGTTTTTGCAAAAGTAATTGATTTCTATGTAGCACAGCGCAACAAAAACGCTGCAAAAACTATCTAATGGAGTTTTAATTTACAAAATTTAACTGCCTTCCGAGTTTTGTGATGATAGCTCCAATGGCTTTTTAATTCACAAAATTTTTTGTTAACGGCGTTTATCGTGACTGATTTAGATTTTTCTTAAATATCAATAATATTATATACATTGTAAAATAAACAGTAATGGTCCTATTGTCAGCTATTCTTATTTTTTCATCTCTTTTATCTGATTATGTTTCTTGATAAAATCTTGATTGCAGTCTAACTAATTTTTGCATCATTATTTGATATTACAATTTAAATAGGTCGTGCAATATTCAAACATCGTTAACTCAAAGAAGTTTAGGGCAAAAATTGCATGTTAAATGCGAAATTTTATTTTTTCACTTAAAACGATCATGTCTCGTACACTGTTAAATGATAATCTCATCTGGCGTGACCTTAAATTCAAAGAGGGTAAAGCACGCTTGCAGCCCCTAAACGTTTTCCTGGTAAAACGATCCTGTTTTAGCTTATATGACCCGTACTAAATCAAAATAAAACCCAAAAAGGGAAGAAGAGAAAAAAGTGACCGTCATCGATTCGAAAAATATTAAAATGCCCCCGTCGTGTACACATCGCCTTTTATGGATGGTAATTGACACAGAGAAATTCCTGTTTCCCAGCTACCTGTAACTTTTCCCTTTCATTTTAAGAAGTATTTACTTATATATATGTATATATTTTTTTTTTCACAAAATCCTCGGCCCTCTTTATTTATCCCACAGGCACATACCACGATCGAGGAGGAACACTGCGTCCAGAATTTGAAAACAGTACCCGTGTCCTTGCTACCCTCGAGAGCGGTGCGAGGAGAGGTTTTAGGGTGTAGGATAGGAAACTCGGAGGATTTTTTTTCAACCGAACCAAAACCATCAAACATCTGTCCTCCGTCCCCTTGGTCTCGCCGTGTGACTCCAGGATCGGGAGCCGGGAGGTAGCGCAGCACCCTAAAAATATATCCTGCCGCAGTTCGAATCGAAATATCCCGCCGAGTGGTCGAATTCGGCGTCTGTCGGCGACGCGGACGCTGCGCAATTTTCGTGGCTTTTAGGGCGCCCCTCGCGCCCTTTGGGAGGATACATTGTTTTTTTTTTTTTTTTTTGGATTGCGCGAATTTACTTCAAAACCTTTCGCTTGACGAGAACCGGATTTTGATAAAATCAGAATATCCCGAACGCGTCCCGGAAGACGGTGTGTTTTTTGAAGAAGAAAGGCTTGTGGTCGACGAATTTATTAGTGTCCAGTTTTCTTTGAAGAGTGATTTGTGTTTTGTTGTTTTATGGTTTTCGAAAGTTGTGTAATATTTGCTGGTTTGCACCGTATATTTTGCTAGTTTTTTTGGATATACGAGGAGAAAGCATTTCGAACTGGAGTAAGGATTACTTGGGACACATGCATTTCAGCGAGGAAACATGGTGATTTGGGATGATTTTGAGGATACCAAAAAAGAAGCTGGAAGTACGTATAAGTATACATATACCATTTATATACCAAACAATGGTTTAAAGTCTCTTGATCTTCACTTTTAGACTTAATATTAAAAATAAAAAATCTTAGAACTTCTATGAAAGGCTACCAGAAGTGAACCTTATCAGATTTTGCTGAAATTTGACTAATGTTCAAAACGCTTTGATCTATAGTGCGATTTTGTTTTTCAAAATTAAGAATAATCACAAATAGCACAATTTATTCCTTATAATATTTACTTGCTGTTAAAAATTATTCACTAAAAAAAAATTGGGTATGATGGTATGGTTCACCAGAAAAGTAGAAAAATCATTGTATGTAGGTATTATTTTCAAGTTTTTAGAATTTAGAAGTCCTTTTCAACGATTTTTGAACTACACGCTCAAGGTAGTGATGCTGTCCACTATTTTCCTTTAATAATTTCATTGATTATTAGAATCTTAATATGCAATTTTGTAGGTTAATTCTGAAAAAAAACACATTATTTGGGGTGAGTTCAGAAAAAACTAATTTACTACACTGAGTTTCATCAAAACTTTATACAAAACTCGTAGAAATGTTCACGCTGTCCTTATAAGTCTTCCTAAATTCTACATGATCTTAAAATCGACCATATTGTACGTAACCCTAAAAACCAGCCAAACTATTGACCAACAAAATTTGGTCCATTAAAAGTTTAACAACTTTTCAAACCACTTGTCGGATGCAGTTCACCAAGCTCTAGCTTTGGTTTACGATAGTTTACCCGTTTTATTTTTGTTTCAAACTAAACATTGCACCTAATTTCGTTTGGTGTTGGGAGCAATTCATCATTCTGCCCTGCGGGAAAACGAGTGCATCATTACTTTACTTGGGCTGTTTCGCAAGAGCGCCTAGACGTCAGCGTCGTTTCGAATTTATCTGATTCTAATAGCGGCGGCCTGGCGCGTAATAAATTGCACACGAACGACGGTTACGGAACGAACACGGAAATCATAAAAAAAGTAAGGTTGGCTGATGTACAGACGGGCGGGGCGAGGGGGTGGAGCTTGTGCTACTTGTTGCATCAGTTGTAAGGCTACCGCCGACCACCCACCCACCCAACTTCTCTCTAATTGCATTAGTAATAAACCGGCAGAAACTGAATAAGAACTTTAAATAGCATGCAGCACGAAGTGATGTTTTCCACGCTTTTACAAAGGGAACATTTTTATTTTTTTCCTAATTTAATGAAACAAGGAAAAGAAGAAAAATAATAGATAAAAGTGTGATGCAATAAAGTCGTGTTTTGTGTAAAAGATAAGTTTCTGAATTATTCGATAAGTAGCATCTTGCTTAGGGTTAATCGTTTTGTTTTTCTCTGTCAGGGTTTAATTGAGCGGTAGTTGTGGAAGATTTAAAATCGTAGATTGTTTAAAATTGTTTTGTTTTTAGATACACGGCGGCACGCTTTTCATGTGATGAAAATAATAGAAAATTGGATTAATTGAAACCCATCTTAATTACCTAGAAATTGCATTCTTTTTAAAGAATTTATTGACCATTACTAATTACACCAAAACCGGAACAGGGTGTAATTAGATATATACATAACTATTAATAAAATTGATGTCTTAGCAGAGTCGTCCGAGAGATCATTAAAACGCAAATCTAATGGTTACAGATTCGATACCTGCCTTTATCTGGTTTGGTGTTTTTCGAAAATTTCAACAAATGGTGTTAGAAGTGGGATGCGAAAATGCGGCATCTTTATAAAAATTGTAGGTCTTACTTGTGTTTTAAATCTTCTTAATTTGTTTTGATCTACTGTACATTTTTGAGAAAACCAATTTAACGACATCTTATTTATCAAAATCATTTAATTGGTTTAGATTCTACAGCGTAACATCCGAACACGTATTTAAAAGATAAAAATTGATGGCGATCGATTGAAATATGTTTGCCTCTAACTTATTAGCAAACAAATTTTATTATGCGTTTTATTATTGTAAGTATATCTTAGTCGCTAGGCTACACACAATTAAGAAATTCAAAAGATATGGCAATTTCTAAAGTACTAGAAATACCTTTATCACACTGTCGAGAACCCATGAGGTATGACTGATACCATATTTATTAATTTGAATAGAACCATCTCCAATTATCCTGAGATGTTTTTTAAGTCATATTTACGTCCCCAGAAGGTGGTATTCATATATAAATAATAAAAAAATATACCTTTTGCACTGGTTCTGATTCATACGCCCAAAGCAATGAAAATTGTGCGATCTGTGCGGCCAAAAATGGAACCGTGCGATTTAAAAACGAGAAACGATGATGGCAATTATAGAAGCCATCAACAGATTTAAATTTATTTTGAATAAAAGATCAATAAAAGGCTCATAAGCTGCACAGGCTACTCTTGTGTTAATCGAGCGTTCAGCCTCTAATTTTCGATGATGACTATGATTTAAAAAAAAAAATAAATAAATAAATGATTATGCCTCTAATCGCACGAAAAACGATTACTGGTTTTTGAGGAAACTACGTGGTCGTTTTGTAGAAAAGTTTTGATGATTTGCATAGAAAAATAGTTTAAACAGAGGCTGTAATAAAATTGATTAAAGACGTCTGACGCATTCCGGTAAAATTTCCGGTCGTAACGTCGCCGCACAAAATTAAATGGGAGTTATCTTTTTTTTTGTTAATAAAATTAGAAGAAGTTGGAAAAGTTGAATTAATTCAAAAATCAGGGAAATTTTGAATGCTTCCTTTAAAAAAGACAAAAATGAAGAAGTGGCTGGGAGGGAATAACTATGACTCCCTGACGCAATACTGGGCACATTCCCTCCGTTTTTATCTCGCTGGGGAGCGACAGTCGCCTGAGACAAATGGAGAAGTATTGGAGCAAAATCGCCCGGGGCGGAGGGCAAAATGGCACGAAAGCACCCCATAAGGCATTAAGGAAGATTTGGTCCAGATAGAAGACCCTCTCCCCACCCCCGCCCGTCCGTTACTTTGACATTCGCCTATATTTGCGGGGATAAAGTCCCGGCAGAAACGCTCTTCCAAAAATGTGGGTCGTATTCCTGGAATGAGTCATTCTGGCGCAAAAAAAGAAAAAATCTTTTTTCATAAATTACTGACTGGGTGGACGGTAGTATTCTTCGGGAGCGAGGCTAGAGGCGAGACTAGGATTTTTGGGGGGATTTTTGGGGGCTGAAAATGCTGCCGCTGCTGGTTCTGTGCCCGCCTCCGAATCGTCCTCTGGATTGGAGGACGATGGAAATTCCGGAGGGCATAAATAAAGAACGGGCCGCCGACTAAAACTAAGAAAACTGCTCCGCAAAGAGGGCAGCACCAGCAACAAAAAAAGGAGCGGTGCCAACAGGATGGATAGGGAGGAAGTGTGTGGCTGTTGGCGAAATATTTTCTCCTTTTATTCCTTTTTTTTTGTCGGCCCTCCCCTCCCTTCAGACCCGTCTTAGAGTCTTGAGTGCTTTTACGGTTTATCGAGAGGATGAAAAAGGGAATTTGCCTTGGAAGTATGTGTGGCATAACTGTCGTTAGTGTGTGTTCGTTGCTAAAGGCTTTCTTGTCCCTTTTTCGTACCTACAGGAATAACGGGAAAGAAAAGACGAATGGACAGAAGGCCATTACCATAAAAACACTTTTTTCTTCTCTATCGAATATTTGCTTGGAAAGTAGAGCCCTGTTTTGACAGGAGCTTTTCAATTTTTCCTGAGTCCTTCTATTATTTTTTATTAAAAACGTCAAAAACTGGACGACCGGGCTCCAGCAGATGAGGGTTTTCTTGTCTTAAGGGCGCGCTGTGCAAGGCTGAGATAAAATTAAGCAGTTTTTTTTCCTTTGGGAGAGAAATGACCGGCTGAATGGTTTCCTTTTTGTATGCCTAAAGCAGGGGGCAGAGTGCTAAAGTGGTCTCCACGTTTTGCCTGAATAGTCTGCGACGTAGATTTTGCTCCCTTTTTCGAGGAATAAACATACTATCGCCATCAGATAAACATATTTGTGCTCTAGGACGTGAGACAGGTCCTTAATGCAGGCGATGAGATATTCATTTATTTTCATATTCGTCCTTATTGACCGGTAAGATTTACATCTTTTTCTAGTTCCACTAAGTTAGCCCTTTTCAAACGTCCAGCATTTTCTATTCGACGGATCTAATTCAAATTTTATGTTATCGACTGACCGGTTTTTGTTTGCTCCTTCTATAGAGGATTTTTCCAATTTTGTAAGATAATTTTCATCAGTCCCATAACTCCAAAATTGGGGATGAAAATGAATAAATTATGATTATTGTAAATAATAAAGAAGCAATTAATTGAATAAAAATAATGAAATACGACAGTCAATTAATTTGATGAGGTTCTTTATTTTTGCATCATATTCGAAAAAAATGTTCTCTTTTTTTTCGTAAAATACATTTTGCAGTTTCATTTTATAGCATAAAAGGTTATATGGGTTTTAAAAGCGTAGAACCGTAGTCGTTATGAAACGCTCTAAACTCATTAAATAGCGTTCGTTCCAAGCAGGGTGATAAAGTGCAAAATTCATTCCAATAAAATTTGAATTGTCTTCGTCTGTAAAATAGACGAGAGAAAAGACACCAGAGCAATGCTATAAAAATTTTCTTTTTCTACTATTTTAGTGTCTGAACTCCATTAAAGTGTGGGGAATGATTTTTGTCAAATTGCAAAATAAATCGTAACCCTTTTCAATTTCTTTTTGGGGTTATAGTTGTAAGGTATGTTTTAAAAAATAACTAACATTTTAAAATTGTACTTTTGGTGAGAACGTTATAAGGGAGATATAAAAGTTAAAGCCCTAAATTATGAGAAAAGAAATTTAAACGCAACAAAGTTAATGAAACTGAAAATTATTTGAATGTATCTGTTTATATGCCCCTAGGATTGGAATGCAACTACTAAAAGTCTATTTTAAAACTATCGTATACATAACCTTCCTTTAATTTATTTTTTTAATAATATTTTTGAACTCTTAGACTGCTTGCATATGCATATCAAAAAAGAAAACAGAAGAGTCAGTGATCGGGCCAGAGTGAAAATTTAGCATAAAACCTTCACGTAATACCCACAAAGGCCTTTAAATCTGAATTTACAAGTGAATTCCACTGAAAATAGATTTGGCAACGGTGCGAATCGTTATTTTTGTAAAACTTGGCATGAGTGCAAATGGTAGCGATTTATTTTTTATGTTCATTTTTATTTGTTTCTTCTATTTTTTTCTAATCAAAATCATCACATGTGTCGTTGGTTTAAGTAATGTGATTTACGTGTAAATGTTAAAAAGCGCAATTGCCAAATTTCAGAGTTTGCTTTTGATTGCTAGTGATACGCATGCGTAGCGCACTTTTCTCTAGTTTTTGCGGCAAGGCTGGTTAATGGCTTTGTGTTTTTATCGCTAATTCATGTGCTACTCTGATATTTTTATTCTTTTATTTTGTTGTTATAGTCCGGAATGGGCTACACCTGCGCGAATTTGAAAATGCGCACCGAATGAATGAAATATCCCAAAGTGGTCAGATTTTGATTGGTAACGATTATGTCATTTATGCTCGTTTCTTGGATTTTGATTGGTAGCTGTAACCGTAGCAATCACGCGGTTCGACGACCATACCACTCGGTGTAAAGCCGAACCATTTTATAGAAAATACGCATTTTTTCCGTCTACTCTATAAGAAAATTATCGATTCCAATTTCGTTTTTTTATTTTGCACCTAAATTACCTTTTAGCATCGTTAAGCTTAAATTGGACCATGTTTGAGGGTAATACACTCATATAAAATAAATGTTTGGGTTCTCTTAACGTAAAAAAATTGTGATAATTTTCAGATCACATCACCTGAACTATTGCGTCACTGGAGAGACTAACTCATTCTGACGATTTTTTATTTCTATTATACTTCAACCGATTGCTTTGGGCTATGTCTTGCGTCATTTTTAAGGTTTTCGGGCGATTGCAATAAAGAAGACCGTAAAGCTCGTTGAAAACACAAGACACTTCCGCGTTTTGAGCCATTTTATTAACTTTTAACAACTCCATTAATTTTTTTGGGGGTTGGATTTATGGGCTTCTGCGGTTGTTCGGTCTCAGAGAAGATAGTCATTGCTCAGATGATTTATCGGGGATCTTCTTTATATCACCCGTTCGCGCGTTAAGGTGTTTTTCTGCAAAAGGCTCATCGTCTCTTTTTGGGCCGGATAAATAAGAGTCGTTAAAATTGTCTTTCTTTTATTTAGCTAAATGAGTCGTTATCAGCTTCAAAAGGTCTAAAATTAAGATCTTTAATGGTTTGGTGTGGCGTCATTCTTATTTAGTACACAATAGAAAATTTATGTTACAAAATATTAACGAATTTCAGAGTCATGAAAAACTGAAGTTTTATAGTCGTAGTTTTAAAAGGAATCATAAATATGTTAGTACAAAAATAGTCAACTTATCGATCCCCACATTTGGATATAGGATGTCTCTAGAGAGGCCCAATAGTCGTTGCTGGTTTCAATAAGATCGCATGAACTGTTCTTTGGAAAATTGCAAAATCTCTGGGGTTTACCCAATAACATTATATTAACTGCGTTTGTAGAAATTGCGCTTCTAACATCATTTATATTTCAGATTGAGTTTCATGAAATTTGGTGCTTGGGGAGCTGATGAATGTTTGATTTGAATAATCTAGGATTTAAAATTGCAAATTACTAACTTTGGCTTTATAAAATCTACGTTGTTTACTGTAACGTAAACTAATGAATAATTAACATATATTTGAATTGCTTTTTATAAGCTATCTATAAAGTTTTGTAAGTAGGTACTCTTATATCGTGATATATTTTCTAGGGTTATACCTATCAAAATAACTTATAGCTCAATTCAGGTAAGCCAGAGGATACTTAAATGCAAAATTTCCAACAGGTTAAGAAAATATGAACGCTGATTTATTTATGTTGGTCCAGGTCTATGTATTTTAGAGTAGCCTGGTGCAGAATTTCGTTTTTATCCCTCCCGTAGATGCATAATTGATATTCCTTCCACCTGAACCGGTCTTGCTTTCCAATAAACTAAGATTTTCTGTTGCAGCCGAGCGAGCATAGTGCATCAGATGCATCATTTACCAATGTCTGTCCAAAAGGTTTTGGTATCGTGGTCGTGTCCCAGCCTAGAAATCGATAGCTTCTATAGGGAAGTTTCTCCAAAATATCCATAGCTCCCTATCTCAAGTTAAATATTAAAAGCAAGGGAGTTAACTGCAAATCGATAAGGCTGGGGGCTGACTGGCATCTGGAATTGGTTCCTGTTCCCCCTTCGTACGTCGACGGAGGGTGGGAATCGAAAAAAAAAATGGTAATTTACGAAATGCTGCCAAGATAGCAAGAAAGTGGCTCAAGTTGTGATTAATGTCAATGATAAGGGCGGTGAGGGGAGGATTTGTTGTGGGTGTCATAGGACTCCTAATTGGGGCCAGGTGACGCTTGCTGTTCGGGGGTACAAACACAGTAAAAACATTGATTCTATATGCGTAAAAAAGGCATAAGGTACATAAAAAAGAATAAAGTGAAAGCAAACAAAACCGACATTTGTGCGGAATTTTCGCTTTTCTCATAGTCATAGGGTCTCTGGTGTTTTCGTTTATTTTCGGGCTGCCCCGATACGCTTATCTAGGGCTATCGAGAGGCAGGGGGTTTATTGCATGTGGTAATTTCGGAGGCGGTTTTGTGTGTTCCATGCATAGAAAAGAACGTTTGTTTGCCCGGCTATCTAACGATATCTACAAAACACACCCCTTCGCATACACTCCCATCTATCGGCAGCAAATTCACCCATTATCTTGTTTAGTTTTGCTCGAATGTTGTCATTCTTCCAGCTGTTGGGAACCTATGGATGGATGGATGGCAATGGATATATAAGGGAATGGGTAAACAACTTTCTGTTTTTTCTTCTTCTTACTTTATTTCGTTTTATCCCCACCCCAACTTCGACCCCCCGCATCCATTCACCACCCATCTTCAGTACTGCTCCGTGGGGTGGTCTGACGATTTGAAAAGTTCCACTGTAAGTTTGCTTTTGTTGTTTATTAAGCTCATTTTCAGTGCTCAACTCTTATCTCGGTCGTTTGTGTTTCTGGAGTTGGATAATACCCCCAGTGCCAACTTAACTGTTATCCATTCTACGAAAAGAACCTCTTCTTCCTTTTGCTGTAATACCTCCGGGTTGGAGTTCTTTATTTTTCTTTCCTTCTTACCGAAGACAAAGATAAACAACTTAAAGAAGATGCGAATGGATTAATGGTTTAATAAAGTTTTTCTTTGGGCAAGTAAGTATAATGGTGGACTATCGCTATTTGCCATTCATCTACAGTAGATATGTATGGATACCAAAAAAAAATGTATGTAGATATTTTCAAATACATACTTTAATATCATAGCACGCATGGAATAAATTATCAACTTTTCATCAAAATTCTGAATTATTCGAAGTCATCGTCAAATGGCTGCGATATCTCAACGGTTAGAACATCAAAGCTCAAATTTTAAAGTCGGTCTTCTTAATCAATTTTGAAAATTTTTATATTATGTAGGTACATATTCTAAGTTGAATGATACTAATTCAAATAAAATGAATTTGAGGAAAATCGTCGGTTCAGTAATTGTAGAGAAATACATGTATAGACATTTTCCAACTAATTTTTTGCTACAGTCGATTAAATAAATTCTTTTTTTTTTTTATTTCAAGAAAAATTCAAAAGTTTATTCAAACGCATGTAAGCTGCGCAAATGACAACAATATTGCGCAAAACTTGTTGAAATTCCCAAAAAATAAGAATTTGCTCAAAGCAAGTATTTCGCGAACACATGCCACAAGTTTGCAGAAGTAGATTTTGAGGAAAAACGCGAAGCAACAGCTGCTGCGAACGCAAGACTCCATTCAAATATAAATCCACAAATGTAGAATATGTATGATCAATGGCCCACGTTTTCTAAACGATTTCGTATTAATTCCCCGAGGAAATTTTACCCCGGAGATAACGAGGGAAACAGTGAATCGCTTGATAAGAAATCGCGAAAGACGCAGCAGCTACCTGATAAAGCGCGACGCATACGATTTACGCGTTTATCAGATAGATTCGACGGATGGGGCACCATTGATGATTTCGTTGCTTTTTGAGCTTGATAAAATTCCTCTTCAAAATGCGTGCCAGTCCTTTTCAAAAGCGTAGGGGTGGGGGAAGATAGGCCTTTAATTTGTGCTTCGTAAGTAATTGGTGGCAATTACGCGTTTTGTGGAGCAGAGGCGTGCTCGTTTATTGTCAAGCACATGCACGGAACACTGCTTTTCGGCGACGCCTCATCAGGGAAAGTCGTTTTTAATTGATTCAGGTGTTTTGGATCTCTGATCATTCATTGGTATGTTATTGATTTTAACTTTGAACGCATTATTTGTCTTTTTACGATTATTGTTATCTTATACTAAGATATCAAACAACGTCGTTGCTTAATTCTATTTGAAATTTATTTGTGCACATTTTATTTTTCCCTGAGTTTTCAAACCCTATTGGTAATATATCAGTCGTTGTGTTAGGGGAATTTTTTTCACATGTTCTACTTTTTTGTAGAGATAAAGTACATATAATTGGTGTGGAGATAATAGTTGCAACAAGTTGTAGCATTGCTATTAAGATTTTAATAGTAAATGCTGGGTCGTAATTACCTATACTTTGTGTAATCGTTCGGAGAATAGTTAAATAGATTGTCTAATTGTTCGAATTATAATTAGACATTTTGTCTAATGGTTGCAAAAAGTTGTTTGTCGTAGAAAAATGATTGTTCAGTTTTTCTTATCGTTTAAAAGGAAAGTATAATGCGACGTTGACTTTGGGTCATAGTTAGGGGGTTTTAAAGATCGTTATACATGTCAATGTGCCTTAAATTTTCTAAGTCAATGAATATGGTTTTGAAGCACTGATTTGGTAATTCATGATTGATGGATGGTAGAAGGTACTTGTACATAGTCAGCCTTTTAAGAGTACTGCTAAGGAAAAATTTACGTATATTGTTTTATAAGAAAAGGGTCAATAAAGAAATTGTAATTAGTATTAAATCAACTTTTTATTCAATTTTTTTTTTAGTACAAAAAATTTCGGAATAGAATTAAAATTTTTAGTAAGTACAAAATGTCTATGAACAAAAATTCAAATTGGCATTACCTGGCAAAATACCCCTTTTCACAACGACTGACCTTGAAATTTACCTTTACGTATTTTATATGTAAATTGAGTAATTTTTGAAATTATAGTAATTTCGACCACTGTCTCATAGTATAGGAATATTGGCCTTCAAATAACATTTGATTTTTTTAAGTAGGTTTGCATGTAGACCAGTAAAAAAGTGGTCTATTTTTTTCAAAATTAAAGGTTCCCAAGGTTTATCGATTTTCTAAGTATGGTGTACGGAAATATATATTTCCCTAAATCATGACAGCATATTCAAAAAACCGGCCAATTTCTAGTCCTTGGAAGGCTTTTACACTAAACAGAATTGGTTTTTTTTTCCAAAAAAACAACTGCCCGAAGTGAACAAGAATCTTCCGTGCTAGTCACTAACAACAGGGTGGCCAATAATCGATACAGTTTCGCCCTACGCCACCCTGTCGTCGTCGTCTCCCCGGGCCCCCCCCATGGCTACCTGAGAGGCACTCCTGGCACCAAAGTTGTTTTTATTTCAGTTCCAACAGGTGAAAACCAACACCTTCCCCTTCGACCCTTCACCCCTTCGCCCTGTCGCCATGAATAATAGACGGGGACGAGCAACAATAAAAGTCCCAAGCAGCAGCGAACTTGAAACTCACGTCGTCGGCAAATTAAAAATTTATTGGTCCCCCAGCTGCTCCCCCCGCCCCCATCGAGTTGCCTTGCGAGTCAACAATGGTCCTATTACACACCCCCGAGGAACTCTGTCCTTCTAGAGGGCGCGCGCGTTGCTAAGGGTAAGGTAGGGTGGTATTTTTTTCCTCCCCCAATCCATCATTTCGCAATTTGAGGAAACTCTCTAAGAAATTGGGAAGACATGGCTTAGCTTACAAAATTTTCTTTGGGGCTTTTTTTCGCGCAAAAAATTGAGAGAATGAAAAACAATATTTTATATAGATATGTATATATAAAAAAAAAACTGACGCCACCGCCCCATCCTTTTTTGAGACTGTTTTCAGAACGAGCCCATTTCGTAACCGTCGTACTTCTTCGTCGTTGTCGCCGTATCCTTTTTTTTGGGGAATCTTTTATCCACCTCTCCCGCATCCGTCGCTGTTGGGATCTCACGTTCGTAAAAACAAACAGCACCAAAATGCGGGTGGAGTGGAGAAAAGGAACCCACAAGAATTATTCCCTTTGTGCACCTTCTAGGGCCCTTCGCATTCCCCTGGGGGCCTGAAGTCTGGGAGTTGTTGCTGCCCCAACCACCCGCACAACAGAGCACAGCGGTTGCCCCCCCCCCCCCCCCCCCCCCGTCTCCGTTCTGCTGGATGGGCGACCAAAATAACAAGAAATTACAACTTTATGGTTTTGGCTGGTGGATCGATTACAAGACCCCCCCGAGCAACCGCCTCCACTGCTCAACCAAAAATTCTTCTTCTTATTCGAGGATCGAAGAAGTAGTAAATGGATGGCGGCGGCGGTGGTGGCATCGTTTGGGTGCCCCCAAGAACCCAAAGAACTTTTGGGAAACTTCGAAAATGGGGAGCATTCATGAATAACTAAAAGGGGAGGTCGAGGGCGATGGCTGGGAACGCCCGGGAAGAATTCTGCCCCCCGCGCTCCATCCCATCTCCGCCACTGGTGCTGCGGCACCAACGACGACTCGAGCGACAGTGCGGGTGGTCCGTCGGAGTCCTCGGGGGGGCGAGATGGGGCATCTTGAATTGTGAATGACGTTGGCATCTATTATTGACGCTAATGCAATCGATTTGGGTGTGTTGCGGTAAGAAAATTATACCCGGAGAGGTTGCCAGAGCAGCTCGACGGACTAAAGAGGGTATAGGCTGGCTATTAGATAACTTTGGGCAGGGAGCGGAGTGGCGGAGAGGGGGCTGGCGCTTCGGAAATGGATTAAGTGCCAGATGTGCATGGGAGATAAGAAAGTTCTTGAAGATTGGAAATGCAAATATACACTGTGTTACTTCAGCAGGGTCTTTCTTGTCTGGCCTCTCTCTCCTCCCTCACGGGTCCGCCAGAGGGCTTTTAATGATTTTTCAGAATGTTTTGCTGCACCAAATTATGGGATTGTTTGCGAACAGTTGGGATATTTGCAGTATTTTTTTGTTTGGAAATGTTCAATACCATCTTCTTATAAAGAAACCTCCAGTAAATATTTTGAGCGACGGTGGATATTCGCCATTTTAGTCTATGTTCGAAACTTATGCATATAAGTGCTATCGAAATTGATTAGTTGGAAATAATTTAAAAGCGGAATTTCGGAAGATGAAAGTCTGAGTCTATAGTCAAAATAGATCCAAATTTACCCACTTCCGAAAACTGTTAAATAAAGTTTATTTGTTATTTTATCTCTCGAGGTATATAGATTTTATCAAATCAATCGAATTTTATTGAAAAAATATAAAAAAATATCGCGCATTAACGTGTTGGTAATTTAAGGTGTTATTTATGCGTAAAAATCAATTAATTTCCATTTCGAATCGTGTTATTGAGAAGAAATAAAAGCATTAATTTTATTGAAATAATATTTTTAAACTATTTCAATTTAATGAAAATGGAAATTCAAATTGTATTACATTTTAATTCAGCGATTACTTCAATCATAATAAAATGTAATTTGGTAAATAGGATTTAGACTTAATAATTTATCGTCATCCTCCTGCGACACAGAAATTGTTTATAAATCCAAACGAGTTTATTCATTTCATTTTTTAATTAAATATTAATTAATTCTATTCAAAATCTCAATGAAAATAATTTATGCCTGTCTAATTTTATTTAAATTCTTGTTTAATTTAAAAAGCAAACCTTCGATTTATGTTATAAAAAATCAGTCACAAATTATTAGGACATAAAAGTTCAAATGAGAAGTAAAGCTATCACTAAGATATTCTATTTGGTCTTTGAGGACTATTGCCAAGATCTAAAAGTTTAAATTAAACGCTAACCAATAAACTTTATTTTAATCATTCAGAACTATTTCGAGGATTTAAAGTTTTAAACGTGCAATTTAAGTTGGAGCAACGAACCAACAAACAAAAGAATTTTCTTTCTATGGGTTCTAAATGGAACTAAAATTTCGACTTATTGTTTAAAGTTAGCTTAATTTAAAGTCTCATTTAATTTAATTTTGAGAATGATGAAGATGCAATTATATCATTGAAGCACAGACGTGACTGGGGATTTATTGCAGTCATTCAAGTTTTCCCTATCTGTATCTGAATTCAAAAAGTTTTTATGCTTCTCTATGTGCAAATTAATGGATTTCGGAATGATTCCCATCGCATAGAAGATATTTTTCAACCTCTTCCCCAATTGTCGTTGTCCCTGACATTTTCACCGCTGCTGTCGTCGATCTTTTGAAAAGTCTCCAACAAAAGAAACAACCCATACAGATCGCATATGCAACAATTTAACAATAATCTTCCTCGTTACATGAATTTTTCCATGGAAACGTGTCTTTTTCACGTACAATGGATCTCGTTGGGTTGGGAAAGGTTTTTCACCATTTTTTTTTTTAATTTTAGCAAGTTCGCATCGGGCGACGATGTGGAGTGAGACTGCATTGCATAACCGGCGCAATTTAGAATTACTGAGAAAATTTTCAAACAATTATTTTTCCAGGAATATTTTTCGACAGCGGTTTGGTTCTTCGTAATCGCACTGCCGACAGTCGTTAGTCAGTAACTTGCCCATGTGACTGCGATATGTGGTGGAAATTTGTTCTGTAAAGCAGGGATTTTATATTTAGTTGATGTGGATTTTCTGCAATCACCTCGAGCATTTCCTGCTTTTCTGACTTATTATTTTGGAACCTGCGGGTTCATTACGCTCTATCATTAAAAGTTGCAAAATTCCCATTTTCAAGTTCGCACTGAATTGCAGTAGCGTTAAAATTGGAATTGAATTCGAACCCCACTTCTGGCAGCATGTGCTGGTTTTTTCTACTTTAATTTGGGGTTTTTCACTCCATTCAGGCCGATCAACCAGGTGTCTGTTCTATGTCTTCACTGTGTGGACTTTTCCCACATTCTATCTATTTTCCACCATGGAGCGACGATGGAGGGAGCAATTGAGGGCGCCGTAAAAAAATAAATTTTCTTTTTCACGTCCCATAACATCACGCTTCTTACGGCCGTGCTGTTTTAACCCAAATTTTTTCTTTCCTCATCTTTTAATATCTTTCCAATAAGTTTTCCATTTTTCTTCAGGTTTCACTCAGAGTTTTTTTTGCATTTTCCGCTCGAGAAAATTTTTCAAAGTTGTGCGAAGAAAATGAAATGTTGCTTGCTAAGATAAGGGAACTCTTCTTTCTTTTTCCTGACCTATGCAGTGTGAGGTAGAGAAAACGTCTTTTGTTTTTCTTATTATTATTATATTTTTACAGGATTTTCTATTGAGCGATTTTACTTTTTCTACTTTAATTTGGTACCCTTTCTATGGGGCAAACCACCGACACCGCGCCATTCGCCTTCTTATGAAATTCTTTTGCGTCTGCTTCATTTCTTTTTTGCGACTTTTGCTTGAGCGGAAATTGAAAAATTACTGCAATTTGTAAAATTGTGTTTGCAGCGACGCTGAGCGTTCTTCATTGCTCCAGAGTGCTCCTGCTGGTGCAGAAGTTCAGTTTTTTTTTATATTTTACATTTTCTAAAGACTTTCTTTTCGACCTAGCTCCTTTTACTTGAACGTTTTAGTCCCAAATCGATGGACGGATTTGTGAATGACTTCAATTCGACGTTTTTCGAGTCTTTGTCGAAAAACGACAATTTATAGAGCGAAAAACACATTTGGACGAACTGTGTTCGAACTTCGAAGGGATTGATTTGATTGAAAGATTTCCAGAAGGATATCGAAGAAAATTGGAAAAGTGATTGATAAATGAGAAATGCTTCTTAGTTCGACTATTTTGCGAACTCTCCCTCTCTGAAGCTAAATTGTAGCGATTTATGGAATTCTGTTATTGTTGATGTACTAGCAGCGTCATAAATCATATATATATATAATTTTTTTTACGACGGATAACGACGCAGCCAAAGAAAAATAAATGTCAATCGTTTCGTAGGCCATCTATCATAAAGGCAGACAGGAGCTGGCCTTTAAATTTATGGAAAATATGAAATCTGCCGGTGATGAATTGTTTTCAATAGCCCCCGGCCACGACATCAGCAGAATTTGGGGAATAGACCTGCTATTGGCCCGCGAAATTATTAATGTTTTTTTTTTCTAGAAGGGCAATATTGAACACGGTTTGAGTATGGGTTTGCGTATGTTTTTTGTATAAAAGACGGAATGGATGAAATCGGCCTCTACATGTTAAAATCTGTACAACAATTTCAAACATATTTCCTAACTCAATCTTAATGAAAAATGGTTTTGGGCAGCACTCCTTTTTTTCCGACTTCCTTAACATGAAAAACTTTAATAGTGCGTCAACATAATTTTATCTCTCTTAGTGATTTATAGTTTGAGAATTGTTTGTTTTATACGATATAAACAGTTTTTATCGTTTGCAAAAACAAAACGGACACTATTTCTTCCCCTGTATTCTTTTCGCTAGTTAAATAGTCGATATCTTTCCAAATCGATTTGGAAATCGTCGTTGTGTCGATCATGTGTTTTTCATGTTACTATAAGTAAAATAGATATAGAACAACTAACTTTCGCCTGAATAAAAGTGAAAATTCCCAAATGTCTGTTAAATATTTTGTTTACTTATTTTATAATTTTATTTCCTAACTTAGATCTCTTAGCACATCTTTAATAAAATTTTCTCTTTCTTGTTTCAGGTATGTACAGCAGGAAGAAATCACGCGAAAATAGGTTAGTTAAAATTTATTTTGTTTCTTAATTTGTAGCGCATTTAGAGAAACTTAAAATAAATAGTCGTATGTCGCTCGTCAGATTCGAATATATATTTTTGAAATCGACGAGTAAGTAGGACAAAGCCGACAAACATTTTCGTGAATGTGGCAACTGCTAGTTGATACTTTTACAATCTCTCGACATTTTTATTTGGCTAAGTAAATTGCGAATTTGTTGATTTAGACACGTTTTTGTTCCAGTTTAATTTTTAAATTACTGCCGAAAGTAAAAATTTTGTTTTTGAGTAAAAGTAACTACATATATGTATGTACATAGGTCCTAAGTGCTATACTTTGAGGTTGTGTGAATACAATTTTACGAGCTTGAATCGGTTTTAAATTTCGGAAATTTTAAAACATGAATCCAACAATTTTGGATATTATTCAATAGTGACTCAAAGTAGATAAGTCTATATTTTTTGTTAGTGAAAATTTTTCCAATTGCTGTTGTCTGATGTCTAAAATTGGAGTGAAATTTCGAGTAGGTACCTATGTTTGATACTTAAAATTTATGTATTATTGTATTTTTATTTATTTTGTTTATCATTGTTGCATTGGAGGGTTTACAGTATTATTTTGATCTCTTAAAGAACATGAAAATGTTTTTGAACATAATGAAAATTGAGCGTATCAAAACGTGAAATACTTTTTGATTTCAGTGAATTTTCCTTGTAAAGGCCCCTAATATTCAAATTTCAGTATTTTAGCAGCAAATCTTTTACTCGACTGTGCGTCACACAGTGCGCTCTGGTAAACAACCTCTCGTTCGTGAATCACGTCCGATGCGTATCACAAGACGATTCGAAAACTGCTTTGCATAATTTATGCGAAAAAAAGTGCCATGAACCTTTTAAAATCGTCTGAAAGTGCTGCCAAGCGCTAACGTTTTATAACGTTCTCAAAAAGAAAAAGAAGCAGCCTCCCAAAAAATCGACCATCGCAAAGACGTTGTAAAAGAAAAGAAGACGGGCACGGCACAGAGTCGTGATGATGAAATGTTGGCCGCGTTTTTTGGGGAAATTTTGTACTGTGGGGTCTTGAGAAAAGAGGAAGAGAGTCGAAGCAGAAGCAGCGGCAACGGCAATCCAGACAAAAAGGTAACTTCGGTGGCTCGTTTGGGGCCCAGATGGAGGACATCGACAAAGTCGAAATCACCTGGATTTACGTTTTGTGTGACAAACAAATAATTTTCCCCCATCGCGCGCTTTCTCCTTAATTAGAGAAGTTGCTGGTGCAACCGATGCGATCTGGTGCGTGCGCGCCCAATGGAGGTTTCTTCATTTTTTGTTCTCCTCCACGAAGAAGGCAGTTTCCTCTTAATCATCGCGCAAGAGTTGCTTTTGAATATTGGCGAATTGGTGCCACCTCGCTCAGGTGCTATTACGCGGCTCCGGCGCTGTCTTCGTAGACGCTACCTTCGGCGCCGCCGTTCTCGTCAAGCCTCACCAGCACCGTCTACGGCTTCAATTTCGACTCAAACTCCAACTCCAACTCCAGTCCCCCGCGCAGCGCCGAGATTGCTTCAGAAGGTGGGTGTCATTGACTCCATGCCCTGTCCAAACTCACGTATTTTTGAGTTCGAACCACTGGCGCGCCGGTGTCACTATATCCAAGACCCTTTCTTACCTTCTTCAAAAAATATTTATATGTATATGTATATTGCTCAAATCTTCTGCGAACGTCTCACACTGTCTGCGGAGGTTTTCTTCAATCTCTTCCTAAATTTCTTTTACTTATAATTTCCCTTCTGCTTTTCACCGCGAACGAAGATCTTCTTGTGATCTTTTGTTGCGGAAGAACCAGTGCACGGTTTGACCGAAGAGGCCATTGAGTCCGCCGAAGAAACCAGTTACAGGCAGAGAGTTTCTTTTCTTTTCTTCTTTGCGGAACGACATATTTTGCATGGGATTATCATGCTATTAGTGAGCTGAGTTTTTTCTGTGTTGTCGAGGCATTTCTTGATTGCACTTTGATTTCTGTCCTCGACTCGTGCTGTTACCGCGCATTTCTTGTACACTTCCTTGAGACGTTGACGTCGACGTCGGCGACGATGACAATGACAACGACGACGAAGACAACGATGTCGAAAACGAAGACGAAGACGGCTATTGTCGAGATCTCCGACATTTCTGCCATGAGTCGACGTCGATCGGGGGCGATCAAACAATGGAACATAAAAATAATTTTTAACAGCAGTGCCAAGTAGAAAGCTGGAGCGGAAAAATTACTGGAAGATTTTATGAGATAAATTAACGCAATTGATTGCGTTAATTTAAATTTAATTGTCTTCACTTTTGGTTGTGTTGCATTCGTTTGCAGCAGTTGCATTTAAAATTACTTTGAGGAAAGTGGAGATATTTTTCTAAGAATTAAGAAGCAGTCGCATATCTACTGTTTAAATTAAGTGGAAGAAAGTAACCAAAAATTCACTTTGAAAATAAAAAAAGTGTAAAAACGAAGAAAATTTCTACTTAGCACTAGATTTACGGTTTTATATTGCTCGCTAAAATTAAAAATAAAAATAGTTATAAATACATATTAATTTTTAATGAAGTATTTTATTTATAGTTGATGACAACATTGGTGTCAGATGTGGGATTCTAATTATTTAACGAAATGATATATTTTATAGTTGATTTTTGAAGAGATTTAACCCTTGGCGATTTTGACATGATAGTTTAGAATACTTTTTAGGAAATGTTGACTAAAACAGAAAACATTCCTGGAATAGGAATTTTCATAAAGGAAATGCGAAGGAATCCATAAAATCCTGACAAAATGCAAGAAATTACCCCCTGACGGGCAAAACCCACTGTCCATCTATCGTCGACGAGTATCGCGATGAAACCGTGCTGAGTGAAAATAATTGAATTTTCTTCCTCGTCATTATCGTGACATGAAACGATGGCACTGGACGAAACCATAATAATAAACAATTCGCCAAATAGGCCGTGGTGAAGTTCGAGCCCGGTTCGGTGGTTGTCATCGTCGTCGTCGCTGGTCCACTTCCGCCCCGCATCTCTCCCCCGGAACTGGTTATGATAAGTAGCTGCGTGAACGTCATCGCGACATGTTTTAATTTTTCCAGCCGCTGAATAAGCGAGTCAGGAAAAACTGGATATTTTGAATGACAGAAAGTCTTTTTTTTTCTTACCTATAATATATCTTATATATATTATATAGTTTGCATTGTACATACTTTGTCGTCTTTTTCTCGCGGCTTTTTGTAGTCCGCGGGGCCGAGTCTTAACCTGTGCGACGCGACGGGGCAAGTTGTTGTTGACGCGATGTGTGGTTAGCTGGAGGAGCTACCGAGTTGCTCAGACCGGAACACTTGTTAAGGAGCTGCTCCGTCTCCGCGGATCGGGCAGGTAAAGATTACCTGAGCGGTGAGCGCGGCTGTCGGCAGCGCACATCGCGGAGGATAAGCCGCGAGAAGGCGGCCCCCACCCTGGAGCGCGACTCCGTACCTGAGCCTGCCCTTGTAAAGAGTTGAGGAGCAGCTCTTTAAGACGCGACGGGACCAGTTCGGTGTCTTGGCTGCGCGAAGAACGCATAAGGCGAACAAAAGAGCTGCGGGGGGTGGGAAAAAACTAGTCTTGCAAGTTTTCTAAACGACAACAAAAGATAACAAGCCCAGTGATACACCCGAGTATAGACAGGTACATCTTCCAGGGTTTTTTTCAGGTACATACTACAAACTCTGGATGCCTTGTCGTTTTTTTTCATTTTCTGCAGTACCCAACCTGACTGACTAAGAACCGAGAAGATACACTTCGTCTTCGTCACGACTTCTAGGAAGGGCAGAATCCATGTAGATGGGATAACCGCCTGAGATAGGTATCGTCTTCTCTGCAATCGAGAGGAGAAAGGTCAGAGTTGGGTTTCGTGAGTCGTAATTGCCCAGGTATATCTCATGATGGTAAGGAGACAGGTAACAAATGTCAGTTAGCGAAACATTTTCTCCTTTAGTGAAGAGCAATTGTTTTATGATGATTTTTACTAATGTATTGGTATACCATAATTTCGAAATTCTACCAGTTGGTTTATTCATTCAATTATACAAACAGAGTTCAGTTTATGGTATAAACATTGGGCCAAAAAAGGACACTATCATCTATTTAAATTCAATTCAAACAATTTTTATAAAGTCAATCGCTGACAAACACACATTTTTTCAGAACCTTAGGTATTTTATCGACATCGAATATATATATTTTAATGTTGTTTTATTTAATTTTTTTTAAAAAAAAAGTAAGATAAAGAATACCCTCAGTTTTACATCTTCTTCAATGTAAGTTTGAAGGATATGTCGATTTAGAGTACTGTGATTATGTATATCTAGCAGAAATGTTTCATTCTTAAGATGTCTTGTCTCTTAAGTAGCAATAGTTCTTTTATCGTTGTCGATGTTCCTAATTATGCACTGATTCATCGTACTGAAGGCAATGTCGATATCGATTGAAAGTTTTAATTTATGTCCTTTTCAATAATATAGAAGACAAAATTCTAAAATTGTGTTCCGATTCAAAATTCAGAAAAGGCACATGTCTGAGTTTCAACTGAAAAACGTCTTAGGTATTGATTAAGAAAATTTCAGTCTCCGAGTAGTGCTTTATTAGGTTTTATGTACCTGATGGAGTCAAGGCACCCATCCAGAGTAAGGAGGACAGAATGCGAGTCCCTCAGGCCTGGAGGGCGCAGAGTTCATTTACTTCGGCTTCTTGACTTTAGGTAACTGCCTCGCAACCTGCCACGAGTAGCCGAGGACGGGAAGGAAGTTGGTACGACAGTGACTAACAAGACTTGACATGTAGCAAGGCAGGGTTTTTCTTATGTTTTTATGTTCTTATGTTCTCATGTTTTCTCCCCTTCCCCGGCTGCATTGATTAGGCGGCCGAATTAGCATATCAGAAACTTCTAATTGCCCGCCCATCGGACGAGCGAGGCCTGATGGAGCGCGGTGCCTGGGCCGCGGTTCTAGGATCTGCCTATAATTAAGACGGGCCGTGGACCTAGGCCGCTATTAGTTGATACCTGTGGAAGCCACTGCGTTCCCGTGAATCAGGTGTAATTATGTAATTATACGACAATTTAATGAATATATCCGTTAAGGTTGTACCTGCTTACTTGGGATGACAATAAAACCATCGGACGGTGTCCAGGGGGCAGAGTCCGGCTGGGAGTTAGCTCAGAACCATGTCAATGTCGTAAGTAAGCTGATTTTTTCGCGGATTAGGGAGTACAGCGGCTCTGTTTACCTTGCGGTGAGAGTTATGTAATTTACGCGATATCGAGGGGACTATTTTATTTTTATTTATTATCGACATCGCAGTCGTTGCGACTAATTACCTTCTCGTGAAAAGCTGTCAGGGGTTTTCTTTGGGTCGTAATGCAACTACAACCGGAATGATTCACTTCTTGTTCGGCCACCTTCAAGGTGGGTACCTAAAGTAATTCGCCTTGAAATGTGAAAGGTTTTGATCTTGTGAAATTTCCAATTAAATCAAATTGTGTAATTTTTTGAAGAAATTCCAGGAAAAATAAATTAAAAATCATGTTTACCTGCAGTTACCTCGATTTGTTTATAATGGTCTTTTAATTTTTCGCATTTTTGGAGCAAACCAGGTGAAGCAATGGTTGGTTAACTTTCGCTTATTTATGGCAGATGATAAAACTGAGTCTAAATTGTTGATTGTGTAACAATATAGATATCTTCTAATTCTAGTCTTATCTAGATTAGGCTAATGAAATTTTAATGTAAGATGCCTAATTCATTTTTAATGCATCTATTAATTTTCTGATAGCAGTCGAATTTAATATTAATGACTGGTTTTTTATAATAACTATTTTCGTCCTTCACTTGACCCCCAACTACCAAGAATTTAAAGTTTTGGGATTCGGACATTTTTAGCACAGTAAAAACTAAAAGTTTGTTTGAAATCGAAAAAAAATAATTTTCCTAAAATCGGCTCAAATCGCTTTGTGGTAGAAAATTGAAATTGATTTTCGTTATGGAGACAATATCGACTACTCTCAATAGTAACTTTGATTTTAGCCCAGATCGTTGAAATTCGATGCCTGTATTAAAATTGCGTTGCTCTGAAATCTATGAAAGTCATCAAAATCGAACATTGGTTGCAAAATATATAAAATAGAATTCTGAAATATGTTGTTGTTCGTAGAACCAATCACTGTAATAAAGAGAAATCGATGCTATAATGTGAAAGGTTCATATCTTGGGCATGAATCATAGTTACTTAAAATTCTGGCAACAGTCATATTTTTACCTTCAGGGATAAGTACGTAATCTTTTAAGAGTTTACATTTCTTATATGAATTTTTTTGTGGTTAACTACTTTGCATAACCGACTATCTTAAACAAGAAAAAATCAATTAGTTAATCCGTCGAAAAAGGGGGAACTGCATAATTTTCCCGGATGGTTAGAATCGCCTATCGAATGGTGTCAGCAATTACTTAGAAGCGAAGAACATGGACTTAAGACTAAGATTTGCATTCCAAACGGTTCGAGTCTGGAAATAGACAATCTTGACCTTTTTCGTTATTTGAGAATTGTGCAGCTGCAGCTAGGGAATCTGCAGAGCTGCATAGTCTGCAGAGAGTTGCTTGCTTGTAGCCAACTACCTTGTTTACTTTGTTGCTAATTGCGGTACTTCGGCACACGGCAAATCGAAGTTTTGTGCAACGCTTCAAGGAAATTTGATACAAAATTACAAAGAAGCGCAAGTAGCACTATCTTCTTGATTTCTTGGGACTCCTCTTGTATGTTACTAACTTAATTAAGAAGAATCTTTCGACTACCACATTTTCTCCCGTTTCCCGAGACTGTCGGTGACCACTCCTCACATGGAGGCACGGGACAATTTGGACTTTGTTGGTGCAGTGCAACATCCAACCGTATCGAATAACATCGAATCGATCGAATCGATATCTTCGAGAAAATCCCATAACGGTGAGTTATATTTTTATAATGACACCCAATACATCCCGATTGAATGACGGGATGCTGGCCAAGAAGGCGTTAGGCATAAAAACCCAAGAAAAAAGCGTAAGACGAAGACAGAGGAGTGTATCAAACTCGACCGCCTCTCGAAGTTCGTTTTCTTGGTAGTCAAGTCGACTGTTGTGCGAGAGACGTATAATAAAAAATATAAGAAGCAAACGAAAATAGAGGAAAATAATAAAAAAGCCAGCGCAACTCGGTTTGCAAGAGGTTGTCGACCTCCACACCGCGCGAGAATACAAAAAAGCGGGAAAAGCACAAAAAGTCTTAAGTTAATTTCAATTTCTTCACAATCTTTCTCCGCGGCCTGGAGCTCTTGATGAACAGAAGAAGAAAAAAAGCGCGGTTTGGTTTGAACCATCGCGGTCGAAGTCGAAGTCGATGTCGATGTCGATGTCGATGTCGATGTCGACGATAGTCGAATGACGCTGCGCTTTGTCGTTTTCGAAATTAGGGCTCCCTGTCCCAACCCTACCCCACTGGCCCCATCTTTTCTGGCTTAATGCAAAACCCAAAAAATTTTTTTGATTTTCATTTTTTATCAAAAAGATAGGGCGGATAGGAAAAATCTCCAATTTATTACGATGCCGTAAAGTAGCCGGCTAGAGTCGCGCTCTAAAAGCGTTACGCAACAGCGGCATTTGTGCGTTTTGTCGTTATCTTTTTTCTTTTATTTATACGATTTGTTGCACAAGAGGTTATTAATTATGGAGTTGTCGACGAAAAGCTCTTTACTGGCTTTAATTGATAACGCTACGTTGTTCACTATTACTTTTCAATTGAATTTTAATGAATTTATGTCTCAGTGCGACGTTTTTTGTCGTCACCGCTATCCGCCGCACTGGTGAAATCAATGAAAAAGAGAAAATGCCGGCAAAATCGTTGATTGGAATTGTTTTCTGGTGAAAAATGTTGGTTTGGATTAATTGGATTATTTTTTCATAATAAAATCAATGTATGTATATGTATATATGTTATGTATGTTGTTACGGATTGATTGAAACATTTTATCACGTTGCAAACTATCGAAATAGGCACGTTTCAATTAACAATGATATTTTATAAGGTACAAATAAAGGAATAGTTTTTGATGTATCGCAGGTACATACTATATATAAAAATCTTTGCAAAACAATTAATAGAGAAAATGTTGATATGTTTTATCGAATATATTGCTTTGATTCTAATAAACAACTTTCTTTGATATTTACACAAGTAAATAGTTCGGTACTTTAAATTGACATTTATTCCGTGCATTCCTAAATCGATTTAACATTTCTTATTTGAGTTTCAAAATTGATATGATATTTCTTCATTCATTTTTTGATTCTAAGCTTGAACATATGAATTTAATATTATAATCTACATATAGTTATACCCAAAATCATCTTAGTCAGTATTCATACTCAGTTCCAAATTAAGCAATTTCATTTAATCCTATTTTACTAATTGAATCCTATTTTATTCAACAAGAAATCTGAATTAATAAGGCAGTATAGTAGACGGAAATTAAATCGAAACCTAATTCAAAATTTACTTAAGTCCAAATTATTACCCATCATTCAGTTCGACGTAATTGTGTTTAAAATCACTTTAGTAATATCAGTAAAATCGTTTTACTGCACTTCACATATGTTCTCTTAAATAAAAGCAATAAAGATTGGATGTGATTGACGTTAATGTCGAAAATTATAAAAATTCTCAACAAAAACATGACAACTTTGATAAATGTGTCCAGATCGTCATAAAATCTGCCACACTACTTCCTGCAACAACTTTACAGTCTGAGAACAAAACAGTTCGAGGTCGACATCAGAAAATGTCTTTTATGTTTTTGAAACAAAACAAACAATTCGAGAAGAAATCGTTGCCGCACCACAGACAGACCAGAGTGGGAAAAATAAAGGCAAATCGACGATGAATTTCTGCCAGGTCAAAAATGTCTGTCGAAAAAATTTATTCCTGTGGTCTTTCAACATCTGTTGGCAGTTGAACAAATTCCCCGCGAAAAAAAATTGTTGAGCAGTTTTTTGGCAATGCATATCCTACAAAATTTATGAGAAAAATCACGACAGAGGATCAGCCCGCGAGGAAAATGAGGGCAACATTTGACTATGAAAACATTTTTTGAGTCTAATTGAATTGGACATTTCGCTCTTATTTCCTGCGAAGATGGCGACTGAAACTCGATAATCCGAAAGACCCCCGACGAGTTGTGTTGTGGAATATTCTTAAAATTTTGCAATTTTTCTTGGGGACCCGCGTGTGGTAGAAGAAGGAAAATGCAAACATTTTTGTGGACTTTCACGAAGCCACTGGGGGCTCCACAAAACTGTCGGACTTCGGTGGCAGTGAAACGGGGGCATTGCGAAAGATTTCCAAAAATCGAGAAGAAATATGGCAACATTCCTGTTCAGAAATTCGGGCGAGAAGTGGTCGCCGCGGAGTATGCCAGCGGAAAACCATACAGCTGCATCAGCGCCAGCACTGGTTCCAGCGGAGGCTCCCGGGGGGCCCCATATGCGAGTGGCGACGCCAGCAGCAGCATACTCAGCAAAGCGTTTCTTCATGTCGTGGAGCAAATCCCAAACCACGGCAGCGGCGCCGGTGGCGGAGCACCTCCACGCCTCGACGCTGGCTACGTGGGGCGCGCACAACGGCGGCGCGGGTGGGGCGCTCAGGTAACCCGCGATTTCGCCAGAAACGATTTTTGGCTGTGTGCACACGGAACGGAGCCAGCCGCCGACTCCCACACACGGGCAGGGCAAAGTGGAACATTGCGCCATTGCGCAAATCATTTCCAAAGACGACGTCGTAGGTGCTCGGGAATTCGACGGGGGACCTGCGGGGACCGCGGACTCCAAAAACCAGTTAAGTACTGGGGCATTTCCATTCCTGGGGCTCCGGGCAGTCCTGGCCAGAAACATGCTGGCCCAGGTGGGTTGGGATGGGCTTGATGTAGACATCGCCAAAAAACCAATGTCCAACATTTCCTCCTGGAAAAAAAAAATCCGCCTTTTATGCTGGCTCACAATGATAAAGGGTCGCGATAGTGTCTCCTGTGCTAGTAATAGACATACACTTAAATATGTAGTCCCTTTTTGCTATCCCAAAACAATGGATCTTCAAAAAACCATCCAGAATTCACTAGAGCAACTCATAACTCTACCTGTCGCAAACTGTCTTACTTTTTGTAGTGCAATTTATCTTATACATATGTAGGTAGTTGATAAAACATGAGATATTTGAAATCGATATTTTTGCTTCTAATATACAGAAACTTCACTCATTGTACGATTAGCTTTAGAAAAAATAAACTAAATTTGTTTCAAATAGCCGAATTCCAGATAGAAACTTTCAAAAATTATTTTTGAATTCGAATTAGAAAATGTTTGGGTGGCTTTTTAAATCTTTATGTCGTACAAGGGAAAGGTGGGACAAATGTTGGATGAATTATTCATTTAGTGTAAACTTTAAATATTTTTTCACTTCTTATATATGATTCGAATGCTTAATTATGGTAGTCACTAGGCACCATGAAGTTCCCAAATTTTAATGAAACAACTAATTTATGATAGCTCTAATATAAAAATTGATGAGAATTGCCTACTTTATTTCTTCGTTAAGGTGCATCGTTTGGAGTTTGAATTTTACAACTTTGTCCAATAAAATACTCCTTCCAAATATTGCCGTACTAAAATCTTTCTTATGCTCATAGGGTGCCGAAGTAAGTAGTTTGGCTTTTTATGATCCTTGCCGGGGACCATCCGTCCCCTGATTAAGATATGAAAAACCGCACCCATACCCCCGGCGCCCGCGTTCAAAGATCGTTAAGAGGTCAAGTAACCGACGTCCATCGGACCCGAGTCCTGAGCGGATTTTGACCCTGGCTGTCTCCACCTTAACTGGGATCTGATCCGCAATTACGACGGGGCTGCACGCAACCGGCGGGGGAAAGCTCAGGAGCCGGGAGACGTTACGTGGCTGCTCGAGACCTCGCAAATCATCCCATGAGAACGTCATAATCCTCCAGGTGAAATATCTTCCACTTGCAGCCCCGTCAGCCTGCAGATAGGGCATCATTTCGACTGGGGATAGAACGTGCGGGGCTGAGAGCCACTGGAGCCGTTGGAGCCGTTGGAGCCATTATCCAATCTAATCTCGGAGTTTAGACACACATGCAACAGCACCGGCCGCACATGTCCCTCTGGGGATCTGCAAGAACTTGCGAAGTGTAATTTATGGCGCAAGATTCCCCATAAATCACACACCTAAATTGCCTTTATTAGATTTATTCAACAATAAAAGTCGAGGCGGATACTCGAGTCGGTCTTAATTTCTCCTTATATCGCTCTAGGAGCCGGTGCATGTGGGGATCAAGATAAGCCCGACCGGGACCGGCGCGGCCGCCGCCGCCGAGTACCGCGTTCCGATTCAATCGAGCGTAACCTTTCTTTGGGGTGTACCTGCTGCGCCGCGATTGTCTCAGCGGAGCACTAGATTTCCCAAGTGGGGCCCCCCAAAAAAGGAGAAATCCAGGAATTCTCCCCGGAGAATTGAGCGTTGCATAACGAGGAAACTTTGGACAGGGATCCTGCACGTCCCGGGAGATTCTAATCTTAGGGCGACCTCCTATCAAATGCGATTTAATCACTGCATACTTGTCAGCGCCCCGAGCCCCGCCAAATTGTAATCTTCGTTAATTTCCACTCAGTGGAGCGGCATCCTCTGTATTTTCAAGATGCATCTCTGCGCGGATTTTATGAGATAAATTCGCGATTTGCATCTGCTTGTGAAGGATGTGCGCCTCTATTGCACATAGGCGGGGGGAGCGGGAGGCTTGAGAAGTGCGTCAGAACCGAGCCTTGGATGCTGTAAGGAAGTGTCACATGAAGGCTCCTTGTGCTGCTCCAAAAGTTATAACGTGATACCCTTATTTCTGTATTTAACATAATACATTTATATATACATATACTATATGATAATTATAATGCAATTACTAACACAGGAGTTTTGAAATTCTAATTATTTTGGTATTTTCATTTCAAAATGATGATAAAAGTGTTTTTCAAAAATACCAAAAATTGTAGAATTCATAGGACTTTACGAATACGAAAGTTTGGGACAGACTATTTTTACAATTTTTCAACACAGTTTAACCTTCATTTAATTTTTTTCATCTAAATAAATTATATAAAAGACAACGTTAGGTGCCTAAAGCAATTTTCAAATTTTGTGTTAAAATCTATAATTTAAAATTTCGCTTAAACATTTTTTTTCGAAATCCTTTAAGGATCACTTGGTTCTCCGACTACTCACTATAATTACAAAAATTGTATATTGGTTTCTAAAGTATTAGTGAAATTATATTATTTAACTAAAACTAACACTAATCAAGTGAGTACCTATTATATCGAATTTGTTTTTAAATTTACTCTCTCTATTTATATTTGTTGTTTTAAAATCTAAAATTGATTATTTATTAGGTTGTTCGTCAATTACGTGACTTTCTAATGTCTTTTAAGTTTCCGTACAAAATTATTCAAAGTAAAGTAAAACAAATTGTGCAAAGCTTTAATTCGATTGGATTAACCAATGTCGCCGAGCAATCAACATTTTAAATTTTGCATTTACGTATTTTTTTCGAAGCCATTTCTATGTATGGTAAAGTAAAATATATTTCATTAGTTAGTAATTATGCATGCCCTCATGAAATATAATAGTATATTCTGATTTCGTAATTTGTTTTAAATACAAACATATTTGCGTTACTTAGAGATATGAAATAAACAGAACTTTTTAAACAACACTAGGTAAATAAAAAAATTATTTGTGTGAGTTTAAAATCAAAGTGTTTTATACGAAGATTTACAATGAAAGGAAATTGTACCCAATAATTTGTTATTATTTTGCATACATGAATTCTCTTTTGTAATCAGGAAATTAACTTACAATATATAACACACCAAATTTATGTTTTTCCTTTTAGTTTCAGTTATGTATTAATGATGGATGTAATGGGTTCGTTAGTTTTTTAATTTCCTTTTTCTAATTTAAACCCACTGTTTTGTTAACTAATATTACGATAATAAAGTTTCCAATTTGTCATGCTATATCTTAGTGGCAAAGTCAAGATATAGGTACATATTATTAGAATTTTGGCTAAAAAGTAATATAACAATTATTAGCTAATCCGTCCTCAGAGTCAGAATATCATATCAAAGAGAGTAAAGATGAAGTTTTGATTATGACATCAAATTCACGGTGCTTATCTAACTCAGTTGGACATCGTTTGAAAAGTTTGCCATACGGTCTTGTGCTATAAAAGTGTAAATATAAATATGTTGTCATGTTTAAAAATTCAAAAAAAAAATGTAAATTATGAATAATTAGTATGCTTGGCTTCTTTATGCTTAATACAAATTTACACAACGTTATCTAATTTGAAATGAAATCTTCCTCAGAATATATCCATGAAGAGCTTCATTCTTGTTAATTCCATACAAAATGGTTTCTCGGTTCCTTGTCCTCCGCAGACGCTTCCAGCGAAGCGGAAGGACAATCGCAGTCCCACATATGCATGCAAATTTTATCCCAGGAAGAGATGTGTATAATAAAAAAAAGAATAGCGTCTCGTTTAACAAAATAAAGAAATCTACGTCAAAATGGAACGCAAGAACCATCACAAATTCATTGGCACTGAACCATGCCGATGTTGGTAATGTTGCTGTGCCAAGCGATTCGAGTCGAAACCACGACTGAGCAAATTTCAAGAAACCCGAGAGAGCTAACCTTGCTGAAAGTATTATGTGATCTAGTAAAGCCCTGTGACCATGACATGACGACGACGTGGAAAAACAAAGGCGAGCTGGATGCTCGAAAGATCACTTCAAGACAAGAAGTAGAAAATAACAACAATTTGCCCTTAGATGGACTCGAAAGAAAACAAAATCCCTGTGAACAGCGATGCGGAACACATTACTTACTCTCAGATGGAACAGTCGCGCGGTCTAGATGACCAGTATGGATAAAAGACAGTCAGTCTGTCTTCTATCTGCTGAATCTTATTCTGCTGTCTTGAGCAGGGGTCTTAGGAAAATCGACGACCTACCGAGACCATATATCTTTGTCGATGAACTCTATTTTCTCCCCCGATTTTTATCGATGCTTCTAATTTGCGTCGATATCTTTCGTCATCGGAACTGAAGACTGACGAAATGGACACAATGAAATGCGGGGCAAAGGCCTAATTCAATGCAGAACTCGCGGCGACGGCTGCTATAATTTGTTCAGGTCCAGAACGTCCAGAACGTCCAGAACGTCCAGGTCTTATGCGAGGAGTTCGTGATGATTTGGAAAATTCCTGTATTTCGATGAATCAGGGCGTTACTGCTGCTTCAATTGGACGTGACGAAGTCAAAAGTTAAGAAATCGCTGGGATGAGGGTGTAAGCGATGACAGCCGATAAATTAGAAGATATGGTTTAGTTGGCCCTATGTGGCCAATCTCTGGAGTATAAAAGAGTTAAACATGTAATTGAAGCATTCTGATTTTTATCTTCCATTAGGATGTGTTGCGTAAACTAATGGCATCTGCTTCTGTTTTAAAACCTCAAAGATCATTGCGCTTAGAAAAAGTTAACTGCTTTAATACCAATTACAATTGGCCTGAAAAAGTTGGTAAGAAAACCAGTTTTCATAACATATTTTACGCAACTTATTTGAGGGATCTACTTAAAGTTATAAGTTTTGGATAGACATTTGAAAACAATTTGAACACAATTTGATAAGCCGAAAAATCATAATGTAATAGTTTCTAGTGTTTGAAATAACCATGAGGCGTAAATTTTTTGATGAATCAGAAATGTGTAAATTTTGAGTATTAAAAATTCCAAAAATACGCATATGTTGCACTATCCCTGAAGTGGTAGATATTAATTTAATATTTCGAGGTTGATATAATTTCATAATTTGCTTCTACTGGTATTTTGACCGTGAATCTTCTAGAATTTCAGGTCAGAAAGACAGGGTAAATGCTCTGTACAATCCTTGATGCCGGATTTGTCGCACAAAAAAATGCATATCCAACCTCCTCTCAGGGTTAACAAATGTCTTAACATAAACTACAAGTCAAACTTGAAAAATTGCAATCAAAATTTATACATCTTGAGGGCAACTTTCCATCTTCGGTCAGTTACAAGTAGGTCCAGCTGTCGTCTTTACCCAAAATCGATCTCTATCTTGGAAGAAGAAAAAACTTGAAGGACTGCTCTGTTTCGTTTTTGAAAACATTTTCCCTTAAACAGCAAGACAATCGATCACCTGAGCAACGGAATGTTCGCGCTGCTTTTTAACCGTTTCTTAGTGTTTTTTTTTTATCGTTAATATTATTTTTTCTTTTTCTTGATCACGACGCGCAAGATGTTTGTATCTTGAGTTGCGGTTGTTGCGCGTGATTTCCGCAAGTTCGTTTTTATCTGGGAGAATTTTCTCAAGTTAGCCACGATCGGCTGTTTGGTGTTTAAGAAGAATCACCGAATCGTTTAGCGATTTAGGCTCAGGTGTGGGGTGATGAAGACATGATCATTAAAAGAACGTCATCCGAACAAATTGGTTAAGCGGCACAAAATGCATTCGCGCTAGCCACGAAACAGGTTATAAATATGGGATTAGCGGCCGCGGCGGCTAAGACGAATAACGGGAACATGTTAAAGATTAAAAACGTGCATCGATACCTGACATTTACCATCGTCATCATCTTTGTTTTTAGGGTGTGGTGAGTGTGCTTTTCCCCCCACTACCGCCCAAGACGACGATAAAGACGGTGGCTGGTTTCTTGGGAGCCGCCGAGGTTCGCGTCTTCTTGTTGGGGAGCTCCTTATGAGCTTAATCACGATTGTGTAATACCGTGTCGGGGAGATCATGGGAACGCGGACCGTTTGGACCGTGGACTTCTCCTCCGAGGTGCACCTTTGTTTTGTTTATGTGACAATTTTCCCATTCGTTAAGATTTTTATCTTGGCCTAAGTTGTGAAGGCTATTAGTCGATGGGGGCAGAGCTCGGCGGTTTGAGATCGGTTAAGCAGCCACTAACTCTCTGGGTGACGTATGGGTGTTGAGGGCCAGTTGACTAAAGTGGACATAACTTAGGTCCTTGTCGGCGAGATCGTGATACTCGCAGCCTTTCTGGGCAAGTAGACAAAAAGCTTTAGTTATTGGTAACTTGGACGTTACCGCTCCTTCTTTTGGCCAAAATGCAAGATACCATCTACTTATTTCGAAAGGAAATTGCACCGGCAAGTGGGTATTGTGCCAAACTCGAGGAGACAAAGTATTCACTTCGACAGACAAGTCTTTAAACTTAATGTCCGGGACATGTAATTTATTTTATAGGTATAAATATAAAATAATAGATAAGTGTTCAATTTTGTTTATGGACTAAGACGACGGCCTACTAAACGCGCTGTGGGATACCACATCTTGTTCAGTGCTCTAGGGGGTGTAGCTCAGATTTACTTTATAATTATTGTAATAACAGTAGATAAACCAAGAAATTATTAAGTGTCGTGTGGGATTTACTACTCAATATTCTTATGACTCAAGATCAAAACCAAACTCCTCAAAGTTGTAAAAGATTAGCATAATTAGAAGTTTGTAATGTGATTTAAAAGAAAGTTTGAATATGAAGCTTATCAAGGTATTATACCAAAATAGTTTTTTAAAAGGAGCGAAAATTTCGCTTTTATTATACTTTTTACTATATTCACATAAGAATATTTTTCTATATGTATGTATTTTCAACTTTAATTGTTCAATCTGAAATAAAACTAAACAGCGGAATTCGCATAATATCACGATATTTCAAGAGATTAAGACTCGATTTTCATAAATTTTGATTTCATCTTCTGTTTATAAATATAATACAATACATAACTGCTTCATGAACGTGTATTAAATGATAGTAATTGTATAGGTACATACCTATACGTTAAAAGCGAATTACAATGTATTTTTAATTAGGCTATCTTCCTCACGTCTTCAAAGAGAATGTTTTTTCAACAACATTTTTTAAAATTGGTTTGATAGATAGGCGTTAAAAGGGAACATCAAAATAGTCGTCTTGGTTTCGCCGTAACGTCTCTATCAACCTACGACTACTTATCTTCTTATTTCTGGCAGAATTCTAGACGAATTGCATTAATGTTAAAAATTACAATAAAAACATGTTATCTTCTTACTTTCTTTATCAGTGAAGAAAATAATGAAATTTTGCCAAGGGATTACGTCAGAGAATGTTTGTCTAGTTCATAAAATCGTTGAAAACGAATTGCAAAACTTTACTGGCTAGAAACAATTTTCTAAAGTTGGGTGAAGTAAGGTTAAAAAAAAATGCCGGGGAAAAACCCATTCGAACCATCTGGCGTTTCCATAGAGAGCAGGTACCAAGTGAGTTATTTGCGGCAGTGGCGGCTCCAGCGGCAATTAATCCGCGAAAACAAAGAAAACGTCTTAAGAATCTGAGCTTGGGAGGAGGATTGAGCCAGCCTTGGCACAAAGAACGTCCGCGGGCCGCGAGCATGGGCGCGCTTTGGCGTCCGCGTCCGCGAGTAGGAAGTCCCAGAACATAATATAACAGAACAGTCCGTGAAATGTGAATATTAACAGGGCCGTGCCGTGCCGTAGTAAGCATAAATAAAACCGGTATCCGATTAACGCCATAAAAACGGCGATAAAATTGACGCTGACGACGGCTGCTATGACGATCGAGTCGCAGCATAAAATCCACATGAGTCCCCGTCGACCCTAAGAAAGCCAAGACGAATTGGTGCAGCGCGAGATACGCAAGAAGACGCCGTAAGACGCCGTAAGACGCTGCGCCGCGGATTTGCACATCGGGTTGGAAATAAGAGGAATATGAGGAGAACCAGGAACCGCTGGAGACTTGCGAAATTAAGTGACACGGGAACGACGACGGGATGAATCAGCAATCAGCGGATCGGCGCAGTTAACGCAAAATGACACTCGGAGGTGCGCGAGTGGCAATCTGAAGACCGTGAAAAGTTGCAATGACACGCGATTGTTGCATTTGCATACATCAGCAGAGTTTAGCGCTCGCGGGGCGAGGTCGCGAAGAGGGCTGCGGCCGCGAAAGGACGACGACGCCTCTTCTGGCGCTCGTCTTCGGGACAGCGGAGCACCTCTTCGGAGGAGCTGCGTTCCGCCACATGAGTTGTGACGGTAATCTGTTCCTCTTGGACGTTAACATCACTTTAAATGGTCTGTTAACTCACTGAAGCACCATTGTTCGCACCTCGGTGATTGCATCGCAGGAATTATGGCCGCGATAAATTTTAGCGGACTCTTTAGAGCGTGCCGTTGCGATTTGCATAAGAATCATGCTGAAATCGAGCACCTCTAAGGTGCCAGCACATTTTCTAGTATAATGGAGTCTTGAGTTAGAATATTTTTTCGTACTTTAAGTAAATTCCAATCACAGTTATGCATCCCACCGTCTTGGCTTTTAGACGTTGAAATCTCGTTAGCATTGTGGGGAGGTTCAGTTATATATGCACTTCCGCTTTATGGTTTATACATATTTTATAGTGAACAATACATTTTCTGTATCACTAAATAGAAACTAGAGAGGTCACCTCGTCAAGAAAATGTCATGTATTCATTGTTTAAAAGAGAAAACTGTCATTTATATCTTATTCGAATTTTATCTAATATGTAGCTGCATGTTTAATGTCTCTCAACATTCCAAAAATCAAATATTATTATTTTTTCGAATTAGACTAACAGACAATACATACTTAGCAACTTAGCTTCAAAAATTTTATTTTAGACTGATTCAAAAGTTAGATCCCTAATTTAGAGACCATTGAAAATGGAGGCTATTAGAAAATAACAAAGGCAGAAAAATGGTTGCCCTTAAACTTTATACAAAATGAAAGAAAAGTAAGTTACAATAGCTTAAGAAACAAAATTCTTAATTTTCTCTGTTTAATGTATATCGAGGATCAATAAGAACTGCTGTTGCTACAAAAAACATGTGCCTAGCAACTAAACTTTGTCGTTTATTTTTTACAACATAAAAGTTGGCTTGTCTTTTTACAAAGATGGCGAGTTTGTGACTACAAGATCAAAGGTACGATTAGGTAAAAATGCATTCAAGCGTATCTCAAAGGACACAGACAATTTTCTTTATCTTACTTATCAGACTAACTTTAAATAGCTTTGAAGGTTGCTCGACAAACTCCAACAAAGGTTAAAAATTTGCTCAGAATTTCATAAAAGTCCTACCTCCTATTCGTTGAGGAAAAAAAAAGAAATAAGAATTAATTTCAATCTCTTTGCACCTCCCCCCAGAGGAGATCCTTAATTTTTTGCGCACAATAAGCGCAATTAAAAACCGAACATATCTTTCCCAGTGGAGCAGGATCCTGGGGGTAGAAGTCAAGTTGAAGACGGTAAGAAAAAGAAAGCATGTAGGAATTCGCTGAATGCTTTTAATTTCTTCTAAAGAGATAAAAAATAAATTTTCAACCGACAGTCAGGGCTACTCCCTGTTGGCATCATCCCCAGAGCAGCCCACCTCTAAATATATCTTTAATGAATTTCCATTGTTATCTTGTGACAGTGTAGCTACACGGGGCGGGGGCAACTATTTCCCGATTTTGGTCCATACAGAGATCCTTTCTTGTCAGGTCTCTTTAAAAATGGCAGGAATTTTCGAGATTTCCTTTTCATACAGCGCCGTCCCGGATCCGTAGAGTGCACGGGCTCTACCCGGCCACGAATAGGTCTCGTCTTTGAGGAGCAAACTCAGAACAGTCAGAATCGGGCACTCCTCCTCTTTTCGTCTATATGGTGCAAATTCGGCTTCTTCAGCTCGGATATTGCACTTAAGGCGTGTTGTCTAAAACAGAGCCTCTCTTCACTTGATTTACAGCGTCTGTTGAGTTATTCTTGGATTGAATGAAGACTACTACCACTAGCGCCATCTACTTCCACGGACTGAACTCCACCAATGGCGGAGAAGATGGGGATGGATTCAATTTAAAAAATGATATCATTACCGTGCAATATCTCTGCTTCAAGATTTATTTAATCCAGCGGAACATTAAATAACTCTGGGATGGTTTTTGCAGGGCTAACAGACTGCAAGAAAGATTTAAAATAGGAATTTCAAATTTATCGGTGCTTTAGTTATGCAGCGAATTCGAAATGATTATATTTATTTCTGAAAACGAGCGATAAATTTGTTGCATTGTTGTAATTTTGTTTTTTATGCTTAAAATAATTGTAAAAACATAGTTAATGATACTGATGTAGTAAAAAAAAGCATACAAATTCAAATATTTTTACAACTTTTGCCTGTCTGTTTGTCTTTGCTGATCTCGGGAACTGTTGAATTGCTTTACTGGAAGGTACAGAATTTTATCGGACATGGCACAAATATTTGTTTAAAATTTTGTGTCTGTATGTTCGCGAACAAAAATACAAATTTAAAATTGCTTTTTTCTACGTACGTTCCACTCTACAATTTTTCACAGAAAACGATTTTTGAAGACAATTTTAATTCTTACATCAAAATTATGAGTTAACCACTTCTTCTAAAATGATGGTATCATAGAACTTGACGCCACGTGTTCCTATTTAATATTATTTCTGGTTTTTATTAAACATCACACAAATAAACCACTTCATATCATAATTTAATAACTTGAGATGTTTTCAACGATAAGAGAAGAAATTATTCAACTAAATGGAGAAAATAATGTTTAACCTTAAGTGGGAGGTATATAGACAGATATTTAATTTATTTTGTAATTCAAGATTGTGCTAACATGAGATTTTGATTTTTTTCGTTAATTTCCCACTCTTATAGCTATACCCTCTGGAATCAGATTTCCAAGAAATTATTCTTATGCTATTTCGTGGGAGTTTCTCAAGTTAAAATAAATAAGGCATAATTTGATTGATTTTTGCATTTTTTGTATTTTTACTTGGCGTTTTATTGATTTAATCTACTGTTTTCAAATTAGTTACACCAGGTATTTGAATAAGTTTTCGCCGATTATAATAGATACAATTTTCTCTTTAAACATGAAATATTACAACAAAATAAATTCGGTCATTTTTAAAATATTTTCTGCACAAAACAGCGATTAATTAATGAATTGAGTTTTAATGCTATTGTTCATCTGTTCATTTCGAGTTCAATTACCCTGAAAATGTTTTCCCGGGGGATAGGTAATTTTCATAAATCAATTTTATATTATAAAATATATGTTTTTCAGTAAGAACATATTTTGAATTTCTATTACCTATCTCTGATCGGATTTAAAGTCTTTTAGATACTGGCAATTTTCAACTAAATTGTGTTTGGTTTTAATGTGGTTTATGTATATGCACCAAAGTATTTATCTACGTCGGTGTATGTGGTGTGGTGTATCTAAAATCCGTTCAAAAATCCTGCATTATCACATGCAAAAACCCCGTTAATCCTCCAGACTTAATTTACTTTGAACAGAGGATTAAATAACCAGCTCGAAAAAAGGTCGTCCTCAGTGTGCTACGGTGCAATAAATCTAATGAAATTGTTTGTTCAGATCCAAAAGTTGCGATAGTTGTCGCGCGGGGCCTAGGTGTTTTCAGCCGCGTCGACTGTGACCCCACGGGGCGGAGCGCTAGGTGCTGTTTTCTGCTTTATTAAAGCCGCTTCAGAACGCTCCTAATCCGACGACAATTCAATTTAGCTCAGCACGACAGTGTCACGCCACATGACCGCGTTAAAATAGCGATTCATCGGGAAACAAAATGAAAAAAAGCAAAAAAATTCATGTGCATGTGAGCAGTCTCTAAATAGACCAGGACTACCCTTGAGGTCAATATGATTAACTGGCCCGGGACACTGAGTCAGACCCAGACGGGAGCACCCAAGGCTCCAGAAAGCGCCCGGTGCGTGATGTATGCAAAAAGGGATTTTGCGTATGTTCTCCCACTTTTGGGTAGTTTTATTAGTTGGTGTCATGTGTGGGGTGACGTGCACCGCGAGATTGCGTGCGCTCGTTTGTAGCTACTAATTTGTGGCGCCTGCTTAAGAAATTGCCCACCACATCTTGGAGTCATTGTTTGATCGTTGAGAATATACTTCGCGGAAATTCCCCGCCTGATTTTTTCCCACTTTTTATTTTATTTATTTTTTATTTTTATTTTGATATTTTCGCTAATCAGAAAAGAGGCGGGGGCTTGCAGCAAATAACCTCGCGATCTCGCTCAGATATGACCTTGTTTTCACGCAGCCGCTCTAGCTATCGTCCGCAAATGTTGATAGCGACGCGGACTGCTCTAGAATTGATAATAAACGCTCGGCTCAGACTATCGTCGTCCCAGAGAAAACATCTGAGAAGCCCGCGGATTTTTTCGCGGCTATAATTCGAAAGAGAAAGGGAGGCATCGCGCCTTGGCGGCTATTGTCTGATTAGCAGCGGGCCGGCCAGCGACATTGGCCTCGAAAAGCTGAGTTCGCTTCTAGGCTCTGGACAGCGGCTCGCTCGATAGAATCCGCGATGTTTTATGTCTTGGTCAGACTTATAGCCTCGTACCGTTATCGCGGGCTCGAATTCAAAATCGGCTTCTTTAAAACGACGGCGACGTGCGATCTTAAGCAGTTTTATTTATTTTTTTTCTACTTAATCGCACGGACTACGCTATGTTTGCCGTTTTTGAAAGCACTTCTAGCCGCGGAGCTCCGCGGTTTTATGCTAATGCTCCGGGTGGACTTCAAACGAGTTTTGGGCTTAATTCGCTTTGCTAGCTCAGTTTTTGCGATGGTCCACGATTCATGAAAATTCCTGAATTGGCGCGAAATGACGGGCAAGCGGTGTTATTGCACCTAATTCCGCGGGTGGTACCTTCGCCACATTCGCGCATTTTGGTGCTTCTCGTTCTGGCGTGGCACGACCGCGGAGATAGGGGACAGTTTTCCCTGGGTGCACCCATCACATATGTAAATAAATTTTATGTACAGGGATCGTGGAAAATTCTTAGAGCCACGGAGAGTGGGATGTTTTCCGCAATTTCACTTCCATATTAATATATGTCAGCTGCAGCATAAAACCAAATGTACCTATGATACTTCTAAAAAGTAACTTATAATTGCATTTCCAAGAGCGTTTCCTCTATCTAAAATGTAAAATATAAATATAAATATAAAGTTTAATTTTTTGACTCAATATTAATAAATCTAGCCCTGTAATATTATACATATTTAAATTATACTGAATTTATTAAAGTCGCAAAGTTGGGCAGAAGCTATAGCTATATCCTTAAAATAGATTTAGTACCTATCTAGTTACTCGTACCTCAAGATGGACTTTTTAATATTCAAATCCTTTGAGTAAAGTGGTTTTAAGGACTCGATTAGATATGAGAGAGAGGGACTATTCAAATACTTGATTATTTGCGTCCAATGGCATGTATTGTTTAAACTCATAAGAATTTACTTTAGTTACTTTTTAGTGTTTTCATAAAGTAAACTACGTTTCTGCTTAATTATGTCTACTCAAAGAAACAAAACAAATTTTACCAAAATTTCTTGATTTTCGATATTCTTTTTTCAAAATCGGAAACCATGTCAGCTGTTAAATTTTGACACGCATTTTTGATCACTTATCATTAATTCAAAACATTTTAATAGTGAGGCAATGCTTTTTATAACGTATAAATGCAAAATTTGAAACGACCTACAAAATTTTCTTCTTGTAAGAGTTGACTCAATTAACTAGATTTTAAAATGGTATTTAATTTAAAACAAAAATATTAACTATTGTAAAAGAGGGGTTGACATTGTAAAAGTATTGTAGTATAGACTAGCAGTTTTTATAGTGTAACGCAATTTGATTAAATTTAGATTAAGTAATCAAAATTATTATATTACTCGATTACCTGACTAATTTTATATTTTCTCTACTCTTTCCAGGTACGTTGATGGTTTTACTAAATTGGATTTATCTTGGCGACTGAACGCTTTAAAGTGCACTCGAGCTTTAAAGTATTCGATCCAAAGATAAAGACTATGTAAGTGAGTGTGTATTATAAGTATATACTATATATATATTATTTGTTGGCTTCTACCTCCTGCTCTGTTTCGCATTTATATAAAATACATATATCCAAACAATATTTCGTTACTAACGTTACTTCTTTTCCTAATCTAATCAATTTTATGTTGTTTATCTCTGGCAAATTGAGTTCCAGGCGTTTGAAACTTCTACTACTACTTTTTTTCTCTGTGCTCTGCTTTCGTTATATACACATTTATTTTTTTTATTGATTGTGTATATTTTTGTGCTTTGGAATGTTTGTCTTTTGTATCGTCGCCACAGCGCATTTACTTTTGTATATATAAATATTAACTTTGCGAAAGGAAAATAAAAAATGCGACTTAATCAAAGTCAGCGCGGTTTCCTGTTTAAGATTTTCGGACACAAAGCGGATAGTGAATGGGGATAAAGATTCTATTGTGCTTTTCCGTTTCTTAATCACATTTTAATCCATTCGGGGAATGATACAATATACTCCAGATAAAGAGTGGGCCCCAAAGCACTCCCTGCGGCGGGGGCGGTGGTGGTACACATGGACCAATCTCGCTTTCAGAATGTAACATATACAAAATTTTCGCATCTCTAGAGTTATAACCTCGAAAGTTTTCGAGAAGTTCAAAGTACAGATTTTGTGCTCTTATCGACAATGTGCTCCATTTTAAATAGCTTTTTCAGTCTTATCTGGCAACCCAAACATTAAGCGAGCACAATTCAAGATCCCGCGGGATGTAGCCGGGAGTATTTTCTATAAAACCACACTATCAAGACTCGGCCCAAGCGGGTTCCAGAGTGAAGTCAGTCTGGCGATGGGACGCGTTAGGTACAAAATATAGGGAAATGCGCAGTAGTTGGGAATTATTGTCTGATTCGATCCCTATTTTCTCCCAACTCCAGGTCGTGCCCTTCTCGCCTCTGTCCTTCGGGGGTGGAAAAAGTACCTACATATATATTTATATACCCTCCGAACCCTGGAATGTGTCTTATGTCATCCACCCCCTCGAATACTAATAAAAATTCTAGCAGCGAAGGTGACACCGCCAAGACGGTGTAGGTGGAGAATGTATTTTGCGCCAAAGGCATAACAACAAGTGAAATGTGACCGCGGGTGGGACCCTCCTCGACCTTCTTCTTAGAGTTTATATTTCCAACTAGTCGGTGGATTTCTTCTTTTTTAACCGTCGTTATCAAATGCAATTTCTAACTTGTGTCGCTGCTTCTGATGTACCGGGGAATGTCTTATCACATTTCTCGTAAAATTCTTTTTTCGGAGTCCGCACCCACTACCGTCTTCAAGACTGGCGGTCGAATTGCGAAACTGTCGTAGAAGATAGAGAGGAAGGGTGCCCCAATGGACGCTGGCTGTGGTAGTGGGGCTCCGCCAAGAATTATACTTATCGCGCTGTATCTTCAGAGAGATGCTCCTCGAAGTAGTGGGGCCATTTCAGCGGAAGGCAGAGTCGTTGCCAAATTTAAAATTTCTCCACGGGGCGCTCCCAAGGGAAGAGTTTTCTTTTTTCTGCGTGTTACATTTTACAGCCTCCTAAAGCTTTATTGCGATTATCTCTGGGCTCTGGGGCTCTAAATCCGGCACTAGACTTGTAAAAAAAAAAAACAAAAACGCATAGACCTTCCCTGCCTATTTTACCACCCCCGACATTTTCGCTGTGGGGCGCTTTAAAAGATATCACGAAAAGTTTTTATTGTGCAAAATTTTCCCGTGACTCATTCGGGACTATTGTTCCTTTCCTGAAGAATACTTGTTTATTGCACTTTTGTTGCTCGACGAGCGCCCCAGAGATTTAGGTTGCGAAATTTATGCTACTCATCATGAAAACTTGCACGCGGGGGTGGAGAGCGGAGCCAGGGGAGGGGCCCCACCGGCTGTAAGTGTAAAAGTAAAGCAAAGCCTGCAAATGTGCGGCTGCTTTGAAAATTAAGTGCATGCAGTTGCAGTTTTCATTGCTGCAGTGAAGAGTGTGTGCATGGCACAGTCCTCGTTTTGCTACTTCTTGCGAGTGGAATCGGTGGAACTTCTTCTTAGTTGGCTGAGTCTTGGGAGCAAAGACATTGTAGCATGCTACTTTTTATTGGGACGACGCTTAGTGCCGGGGATCATGCAACATACAAAACCCTTATTGGTCCAATGAATGCTTTGCTCGGGAGTGGGCTTAATTAGCACTTAATTAAATAGTTAAAATGCAATCACTTCAGAATGTACATACTTTTCATTTCGGGCGAAATGAGTTTCGCAATTTGTATGAAATTTTAGTAAGCGAATTTGGTGCTGTTTGCCATTGTGGAACAAAAGGTTGTTATCACTTTGTATGCAGTCTCAGGTTCGGTGAAGCATCATCCAATCTTATCTTAGAATTAGTCCATAAATACAGTAACAATATGTAGGTTATATCTATAAACTCTAAGTAGTCCGGTCTAAAACGGTCCATAATAACACTAAATAGCTTTATTAAATGAAGTTGCTTTTCTTTTTAAGCAATAAATGGCTCGCAGAAACAACAATATTTATAAACTCTTACCCATATTGAACAACTTTTAATTTCCGAAAATTATATTGCCTGAATTTATATAACCAATTTGAGTCAAAAACTTATTCCAAAAATTTATATTGTTTTAAAATTGGAAGTCTGGATACGAATATTATGACAAATTGATATGTTGCTCGGAAATTTTAAAATCTGTATGTACATACGTGACAGTTTTTGGAATATCAATTTGAATCAAAATTTTCTTTAAAACCTATGTGAAAGGAACACAGATAATAATGGAATGAAATGTAGGAAAGAATTGATTTTAAATTAACATCCATAATTATGTTAAAGGACGATAAACGCAATAACATTTCCTTTTCTTTTTTAAGTATTTCTTCTTGACTCCGCTGTGGATTCTCAAGATGAATAATTTGAATTCAATTTAACTTGAACTGGCCTGATGGCATCGAAAACATGTTTTCTAATAGTAAAAACAGAGATCAGAAGCAGCAACTAGCAGGAGCTAAATTGCTTGGATACGTGCTTGTTTACAAAAATAGTCCTCTTCTGTGTCGTAATTTAGAAAACGCCTCATTTACCTCAGCGTAGGTAAGGCACCAGCTCCAATTACCCGATCATACCCCCCGAAAATAACCCTCTACCCATCGCCTAACCTCTCGCAGCCATGTGATGAAATTCAAATTGGCCATGATCGCTATCACGTGCAGCAATTTTCTTACAATTCTGCTGGCAACAGAAAAACCTCTAGCAAGTTAGCAGAGGTTGTGCAACATATCCACCGCGGGGGCGGGTGGGACGGGGTGGAAGTAAAAAAGACTCCCATTTAAGACATTCCACTTAGAGACTCCGCGGCCCTATTCGACTGGATTTTTCTAATTTTACACTTCCTCCTTCTGTTGCTGCCACTATGGCCGTGCAAGTGCAGCAAAATCGCTGGACACAATTTATTCTCGCGGCGTCGACGGTTGCTTCGGACAATTGCGATTGGCGCCCACTGGCGGTCAACACCGGCGGCGGGCGGCCGCGTCCGCGAAGGTGGAAACAATGCGCCACAAGAGGGCAACTATCACGATAAAAGTTGCCTATTTTAAGTCTGCACGTTTCGGCCCTGTGGTGCTTCCCTGCGGCACTCCGTGGATTGGGTAAGAGTTCCTCGAATACCTACGGAATCCACTCCGCGTCCGCTTTTCGCGGTGGAAGTGCAATTCCGACATCCCGACAGTCAGCACCTCACTTTGTTCGAGAAATAATTAAAATTGTTAAAATTATGGTGCAATCTCGGCGGATCATTCATGCACAACGGCTGGTTATTGTTTTTCTTAGTGTTCGATTTTTCGTCCATTTGTTTTTTTCATGCTTTTCAACAATTGTGCGCCGGCTTTCTTTTGCGGCCATCGCATTGCGCTCCGCTGCATTTCTCTACAGCGATTTTACTGCACTTTTGCCGGATCTATGCTTGACGAACGGCGTAAAATCAATGCGTGGAGTGTTTCAACTATTGAAAACTTTTGAACTCTAACTTCAAAGGAGTTCATGCTTTGTTTTGAACGCTTTTTATTTAGTTATTTATTTAAAGGAAATGAAATATTTAACGAAATTTATCTCAGGTAGAATGAAGAAAAATTTCTAACGTAATCGTACAATATCTGTTGATGCACTTTGATGAAAGTTGTTTTCCAAATTGATAGTACACAAATTTTGCATATTTACTTAGAAGATATTCACAATCAAATTTAATTTAATTTAAAAAATAGAATATTTAATATTTTTGTAAAATGGATAAATTCGTTTGTAATACACCACAAGGTCTCTGTGTTAAATACCATGCAATGCTGTTTTATAAAAATTTTACGATTTGATTTCTAGGCCATTTGTAAAACTCAGAGAACGAACTTCATTTTATTAGAATTCAAAATTTGAATTTATTTGATAGAACCGAACGAGTTATACTCTAAAACTAAAAAGTTAGCAAAAAGCACGTTAAGGATGACTGATCCTTGATTTGGTCGTATATAATTACGGATTAAATTTAAATGATCATTCCAAATCCTGGAAAGCTCCGCAAAAATGAAGGAATATTTAGAGTTGCTGTGTATCGCAAGCATTATTGTAAAAATGAAATGTATTTATTTTATTTTCGATAACAAAATATTATCAAATGAGAATTTTTTTGTATCATAGTCATTTTATTTTTTCAACCATATCCAGTAGCTTCTGGATTATTACAAATGAGGTTAGAAAAGTAAGAACACAATGACTGTGCTGTATCGCTTCATTGAAATTCAATCATATAGCTCATAATGACTTCATCGCACCATCATTAAAGTGCTATTTAATCCCCGACAAAATGCCGACAAATTCTGAACCCAAATATTACATAATTCCTGCAATTAGTGAATCAAAATAAAAACAATAACACAAGCATGAAATGTTCCCCTCTTTCCACCAACAAAACGCAACAAAAATCGTTGGTGAATCATCTGCTTTTGTTCGCATGCAAAAATGTGTTTTTGCTGAAAATGAACAACTCAAATTCAAATGGAAGTGGGTAAACAAAAAAGTAGAAAAAACATAGAAAAACCTATCCGCGAAAAGGCTGATCTCATTATTCCGCGATGGTTCAACTGCGGATCAAGCCGCACGCTTTTATGAAGTAGAGATAAAGGCAATTTTACTTCAAATTTGCTCTTTCATTAATGTTTTTTTGGCGTTGCGTATCTCGAAACGCTTGGCCAACACGCCGATTTGCATGTGCAGTGGAATATTAAAAAGTCTGCCTCGAGCAACTTTCATCACCTACCCTCTGATGCTGGCCGCATCCTTGGGGCTGATTTGCGCACTATTGATTAATTGCGTATTTCTGGACGGTCTCTATTCCGCGGATTGGTCATCGGGAACTAAAATTAGTTTTTGAGTGGATCCAGATGTCTGCTCGTAAATGAAGCAACAGAGGTTCGGACGTTTAATGCAATTTTTATTTGTGTTTTGATCGGAAAAATATTTCAACTTCGAAAGTACCAAGAGTTGTGAATGAAGGAAATATGTTTTCTTTTTAGTAAAATTCAATTTATCTTTTTACTGAGCCTTCTTTATTTATCGATTTATCTTTCATGCATAGCTGATACATAAAATACTGTATAAATTAACTATCCTCTAAACAAAGAAGCATAAACGTATTCAGTTTTAGTAAAAAATTTCAACTTAGTTACCAAATTAGTTTTATAGATATAGCCTATGCGAATTTATACTATGGGCTAAATTAGAGGGTTTTTCCAACCAGGCTAAATTTAAGTCATTTAAAGTTATGGGTACTGAAAAAGAAGTAATAAAGACTTTCTTTTAGACTGAACTATTCTAGGACTCTAATATAAACTTTAATTATTTAAATTAAAATTAAAATTTGAAAGTATCTCTATCTCTGTACAGGATTTGTAAGATTGAAATATACTTTGGCGACATCCTTTTATGTTTACGACCTAATTCACTCAATCAGGTTAGGTAAAAGCAAATAACTTTCGAGTTCTAAATGGTTTACCTCCGCCCACCGGATAAAATTTTCAATTTACGGAAAATTTTCAAAGAAAACCGGAAAAAGGTGCCCATCCTGTTTCTAAAGTGAAATTTTCACTTGCCTGGTCGAACGAAGAAAAGTGTCTGATGTTTCAAAAAGGGGCCATCAGATGCAGGGAAATAGGAGACCCTCGGTCCGGGTGCTGTAAATTTGTTTCGAACTTTCTTGATTGATGTTTTTCAAAATGTTCATTTCCCCAGACTCATCAATCACAAGGTGTGCTGTCCAAAAAACGTAAAAGCTGTTAAACTCGGGGCTCCACCCATCGTCTTCTGGGTACACCTCACAGCGGTGGAAGTTATCTAAGTTCGTTTTCTGGCAGAATTGTCAATCACGCCCGAGGAAATATCCGAGGCTCTAAAATAAAGTTGGGAACGAAAGGGGGATGCCCAGCAGCGGGACGGTAAAGGGTAACGATTTTAAAGTTGCAATGAAGATGGGCTTTAAGCCGAAAAACAAAAAATCAATTGAGCTCGGGTATCTGCTGCAGGAGACAACGGTCGAAGTTGGCTGGTGGCTGGATTGGGGGTGGTGATGGTGATGGTGATGCATCTGCAGGAGGCTGGTGGAATTCCACAAACCAACACCATCCCGGCTGCAGAGCCCGAGCCAGAACATTCGCTGTCCGGACTGCCCTCCTGGAAGTGGATCAGGACGAGGGCGGCGAGGTGGCCTCATCCACTGCAAGGACACCGGAGCACCAGACTCGGACTATCATCGCAAAGCAGCACGTTCGGGGGACAGCTCCGGGGATGATAGCTCCGGGGCACCAGGAGCGCACACTCCCGGCGTGTCCTCAAAAGAAGCCTCTTCCACGCCGCTCTGTGCGCTGGGCCGGAGTGAGAATGGCCACTTCAATCCCATTCAAGCCTTCCGGATAATAGCTGAGCAAAATTCGCAAATACCCTGTTCCCTCCCCGTTCTTTTCCCTCCTTCGGGAACCGCCACACCCACCAGGATGAAACCCGTTTTCTCCCTAACTACCCCCTCAATCCACTTTACTTTAATTTCATTCTATTTTCGCCATGTTGCTAGTATCGCTCCATCTCTACCATCGGTACTCCGCTCTCCCCTCCCCTTCCTTCCCATTCCCGGTTCAGTAACTTTCCTTGATCCAGAACCGTCCAATTCCTCACCACTCCCCAATTCCTGGCACTTAAATTTGGTCGGGTTGACTGATGATGTGAAATAAGGCTGGATCTACCAAGGATCCCGGAGGAAAAGGGATGCGAAAAACTTTTGGAGAAGGGAGAGGGTGGGGAAGTACTGCTCGCCGGTAACCGGATAAAAACACACGTTCATCATACTGTCCAGGAGAAAACGCTGGTGAAACTTAGTAAAGTGAGGGGTTGGGTGGCGGATAACAATTTTTTATATGCTGCTTTTCACCACCCCGCCCTACAGTGGTTGAAAAAAAGAGAACAAGAAATCGCAGAAGTGCAACATTTTCAACCAAAAAAAAAGAGAAAAAACGGGACAAAAAGGCAAAAAGAGAGAGCGCCAAAAAGGAAGAAGAGCCGGGGAATTCCCTTCTTTCTCCCTGCTCGAACCAGGACGCCACCCAGCCCGGGTCATATTACCCTGGGTCACATACCAGCCTCAAATCCCCCCAACCTCGAGCCCTTTAGAAGAAGAGGCAAAGTATCTTCTCAAATTTTCAACTTGGCTAAGTATGTGTTTGTGTCCCTGTAGTGAGCGGAATTCCCGGCATTTACTAGGGATGACTGTACTCTATTTTATGTACACCATTCCCACCGTCACCATCCGAGTTCCACCTCTCAAAATCCACCACCCAACTTCCTCCTCATTCTATAGAATTTCTATTATATACTATATGCATGTAAAACATTTGTGTGCGCCGTGCTCATCCAGTTCGAGCCAGGAATTTTCCCAGGACACTGCAAAGTATATAGAGAGAAACATTCCCGATTGGGAGCCTGGAAAGTGGGATAGAATTTGTGGGATGAGGTATTATGGAATCCCCAAACTCTGTGTTTACCACAGCGAAATGAGGACAGGACGAAAAGCCCGATCAAAAGAAACGGAAAACGAAAGCTCTTGTACACCTCCCACAGGATATGCGCCGGGATGGGTTGGGATAGGATGAGAATGGTATGGGATAGAATAGCATGGGTATGAGCAGGAAAAGAGGGCAGGTGGGGGAAAGCGAGCACTTCCCTGGCTGTCAGCTGTTGAAATTGCACTAGTATTAGTTGAAAAATGGGTGCGGGCAGTGGTATTTGTGTTTTTTGCTTGTCCGGTGAGCGACCCCTTAACCCTCTCACCCTCCTCCCAACCGCGCCATCGCCCGTAGAAAGGCAGTATAATCTTTTGCGGGAAATTTCTACTCATGTAAATTGTCAGATGAAAATTTAAATCATGACATTTGCTGTAATAAGCCTTTTCCATTTCCCTCGCCCGCTTAAAGCCAGGACGTGTTACGCAATGCGAAAATTGATTTAGCAGCGGAATTTACTTAAGGGAGTTGTCGGTTTGGGGCGGCATGTTTTTGCCTGTATGAATTTCATCCAGAAACTTTGGCTCCTCTGGCGTTCCTTTGGGGTCTTCATGGCGAAATGGAGAAGCCTCGTGAGTTCTTTTTTAAATTTTTTTGCAGGTCAGAGAGTACATTTACGTGATTAATATGTACTGCAATATGAAATTTTACAATATTTTGCAATCTAAAGCTCGTACGATAACAATACTATTTTTTACAAATTTTATTTTTCACCCTATCTTATTAATTAAGGATTTGTAGGCTATACATAATATGTAGTGTGTTTTTACTTGTTTAAAGTACCCTATTTAAACATTTATTGAGGAAAACTATAAACCAGAAATATATGATAAACAATTTTTGGATTTCATATTGAATGCAAGTCGAAATCTCTCTTCACATAATAAACCTGAGCAGTTTACAAAATAACCCATAGAACAACTGAAATAAATTGTGATCAATATAGGAATAAATTAATTTCACTGCAGTTTTCTATTTATGAAAATAATGGTTTTGAAAGATACCTACATAATTTGTAAATTCAATGAGATCATTGTTCTCCACCGCTTTCATTGTTTGAATATTGACATACATATCTTTAGTTAACATTTACATAGATATTTGGAAATAAGTTTATGAATTTAAAGTAAATTGAATGGCAAGGGGTGTTTTTTTAAGAAATAAAGCTGTTTATGTAAATTTCATCGTTTTCATTATTTCTTTTATATATTAAATAGGTACTCGATCTTTTTTAAAATCTTAATTTTTATTTACTAGTGGAAATAATATTTCTACTATTTTTGGTTCCGAATTCAAGAATTCTCTAATAATGATTTCTTTGGAATTCTAGTTTAGTTTCAGTGCTTTTCTGGATAATAACTAGAAATCCAGGGAAGCTTTTACCACTAAAGTACAGTTCAGTGTTAAATTCTAATTGGCTTTCTTAGAAATTCAATAAATTCTGGTATTAATACCAAAATGTATAGAATTGATATTGCACAGTAAAATCGATCTAAACTAATAAAGTTGTACAGTTCTTAGAATTCCAGCATAATTAAAACTTGCGATGGGGTACAGATGTAGCAAATTTCACTAAAATTGCAACTAAAATATAGGTATACATATTTTTGACAATGTTGTAAGTTCGTTAATTAACTCGACAAATTACTTACTTACAAAATAAAAAAATTCAAAGGAAATCAATTCAAATGCAGTGAAGTAATAAATCAATGAACATAAAATTGTGTAATAAAGTTTGAAATGAGCTAAAATCATGGTAGATTTTTTCTTAAATTAATACAAGGTTATTTCTTATACAGTAAAACATCGTTGTAACGAAAAAATTTATAACGAACAGCTCTTTTCCCACCCTCCTCGTTATAACAAGGTTTTACTATAAAAGAAAATTCAACATCTAGTCAACTTTAAAGTCTTCGCCCTCCTCAGACTATCTTCTGCAGCGTATAGCAGCGGCAGAGCACCCGCTTGACAAAGTGCACTGCAGACAAGGATCCTGCAAAAGAAAACCCTAAAGTCTAATCCTGTTCTGCAGACCTCAGCACCGAACTTTAGATTATATTTTTGTGTCTCTTTTTTGGTTGCCACCAGAGGACTACTTACTGCTGGTGGTGCATCCAGCCCAACCCCCCCGCCGCCTCGCATTACATGAGCAAATATTTTGAGGAAAACCACATGGAGGATATGTACACCAAAGGACACATTCATGCATTTTAGCATCCTAGGGCTAAGGATATAGGGCTAAGAGTGAAAAAAAATCTCAGGGCGACGAAGTAGAGGTGGGCTGAATCACTTCCTCACTTACAAGGAGCCGCACCCGGATACCTTACACACATAATGAACGGCAGGTCCGACAAAGAGCCGCTCCTACAGTGGACTTTGGATGAAGGCTCTGGCGAACGGTGGCTATCCCTTCTGAACACTTCCTTTCATGTCTTTGTTTAACTTCGATAATAAGACGAAATCTGCAGGAGAGCTCTCCACCAAAGTACCAAATCCACGGCCGGTGGGACGGGAACGTACACGTGCAGGAAGCAAGTCCTGGATTGGCCTCGTGCGAAAGACGAGGAAGCCAGACAAAGGTCTTTTTAGATGAGTTTCCCAGAAAAAGGAAAAAAGAGGAATAGCCCGCCAGGGTGCCCACTGGGATTATCTCTGCAGCAGAAGCTCCAGGAAAAATGGACAGACTCCCGGGACCGCAGCGGGTGAGTGCCTCTGAAAGCAGTTCACCCGGAGGAGTTAATGTTGCAAAACTCAATTTATTTGAATATTAATTACATAAGCACCTAATCATCATTAAATCCGTCGGCCTCTGAAGTATACTCCAAAATCCCAGCACTGCTGGTGGGCTTGTACATATGTATATTATATTTATTTAAACCAAGTACTACACTATACCTAGATACAAAAATAGATAAAAAAAGATATAAATATAAATAAGTATATGGCGTAGATCAGCCCTACCATTAAATTTTGGACCCCAAACTATGTACATATAATAATTTCATCTCCTAGTAGAGCGTAGTTATATATTCCAAGCCCATAGGACAGTCGTCCATCGATCCGAAAATCAATTTTAATTACAAAAATTTATTCCAGCAGGACATACCATCGAAAATGGCTTTTTTGTTTAATCAGGCGAAAGAAATAATATTCGGTCTCGGATACCGATTGCTAGTTGACCACGAGTGTCATTATTGTGCCGCCACTGGACATTGCCGTCCGCCGCTGGCTTCCTCTTTTTCAATAAATTTAATGGACGCTGAAAATTGAGGTGAACGAGCGATGGGCAGGACGAGAGGACAAATAGGAGTAAATTAGAAAGGTTTTTAATTTTAAGCTTACGGTCATGGGCTTTGTTTCTAGTGATTGCCCGATTTGAGAGTATCCCCTCGATGAAAAGGACTGTCCAATTTAAGTTTCGGGTGGTAATGACGATCAATTTGCTATAAGAGCAAATATTGGAATTGATCGAAATTTTGTAATTATTTTAGTTGTTGTTCCACACGAACAAGCATAGAATTTTGTTATTGGGAAATTTTGTTATTATATGTATATAATGTTATATATTATAGGCAGGGACTAACAACATAAATATATTGAAGGTACATGATTTGATATAGTCGGTAAAATAAAACTAAATATTATTTATATCAACAACTTGGAAAAAATAATTTTGAGAAAAACACGTTTAAAACTTCAAAAGTACCCTCATTACCTTGCTGGTTGTAGCACATTTACTATTTAATAGTACTTAAATAGAATGTAAAATATTTGAAATTGTTGAACGAAATGTAGCTTTTCGAATAATGAAAAAATATTATAGAATACCGAAAGCAGCGAATAAAGTTAAATTTTAATTAACTACCACTATTTTGATTTTAATTCTGGTTAATTAAATTAATATAACATTTCTTTGGAGTACGTGAATTTAAAATGCAGCTACCAAATGAATTAGTTACATATAATAGCTTATTGAATTTTAATGATTAAATTTTCTTGGAATGATATAGGTACGCGTAGAAGTTGCAAAGGTAATGATTTTTTGTTTTTGCTTGTTAAAGTCAGTATACTATTGAATTTTATCCACAATGGAAAAAGAAATCACGAAAAATTGTCGTTGCTCAATAAGACGCACAACTAAGGATTTGCTCAATGTCATCCACGTTGAATAACCGCATCGGAAAAATTAGAGCGCAGCAACAACTTGGGGGTAAAATAACGAAAATTGGATTAAATTTCTGGAAATCAGGAAGTTATTTCGTGCGATTAATAACAGCCGTTTTCGCCGTCAAGCCCAGCCATTCGGGGGCCGCACTACGCAAGCAGCTTGGCACCGCCAGACCAAGCAACAAACCCTGGAAAAGCCTCCGAAACGCCGCTTGAGCTCGGCTTTAGTTCTAGTCTCAAAGAAAACCTTGACTAAGTGAAACCGGACCACCTATGGCTGAAAGAGACGAGGTGTTCGGTAATCGAGTTTCAAGTACTTTTCGAGGGAGGTCAAGGCGGTCACTGAAAGCCACGATCGATTAAGTGCAGTCGTGGTCACCCCAGAATCAAAAGGGTTACCCACTGCACCAGCGGCAGGGTTCCAGAAACTCAGCCCCCGAGCCCAGTGGAAGAAGGGTAGGTTTTGGTGGTCGTTCGGGGAGTTCCTCGTAACCACCCTCGGGGCTGGTGCGCGGGAACGTGACAAGGTGTAATGGTGATGATGTCGATTACATCATCCCCACCCCGTCGCCTCTGACTTACGTCACTTATCATTAGCTTTCCACCCCCGCCGGTCCGCGCACCAAGCACAAGTTCCTTACGAGATCAGGCGATTTTCGAATAGTCGCATTTATTGGGAGTTGTGTCGTCGTGCGCTTAATCGACCGCTCGCATTCCATTGAAAAGTTCATTCGCTTGCAGCGGTGCACTCAATTTGCATGACAATGCCACCGGGCTCCGAACGTGTGCAACTTTGTGCAGGAACGAGCGCAAGATACAAAAGTTGCCCAGGACGCATACTAAGCTAGTTGCAGCGAGACTGCAGGGCAGGGCAGCACCCACAAAACACCCTATTCCCCGCCACCGGGCTGGGGGGATTCAACCGGGTTCAACTGGCTGCAACATGCCCCAAAAGCAACCCCCCTCCCTGCATCAATTCAGTTGCATGCTAGTTGCATTTTGAGGTAGCACAATCACCCAGTTGCAATTTTCACGAGTCAGTCTGATTTCTTGTGCTGCCTGGGGCTGGGAGCTTCTGCAATGTTGTTTTTTTTATCATCGCGAGTAAATCTTTCATGCAAATCAATTTCATTTCCGCCTACACATGAACGCGCAGCGCCCGACAGCACCCATTCACCACCTCCCCCTGCGGGGAGCAGGGAGTAGGGAAATTTGCGAAGACGATGACGACGGCGGCATCAGCACAATGGAGACCTAACGGCCTCACCACGGCTGAACCCGCAGGAGCTTGCAGAATTTTCGCGCGCGCTTCTCCCCACCCCCGCTCGGTTCGTCGGGAAGGTAAAATGCACTTTGGTGCCAGAAGCGGAGTGGTGCAGGGGATTTTTTCCTGTAGGCAAGATTAATTGTTCCCTCCTGCCCGGTGCTTTATGCAACGCCTCGCGCCGTGAGAGAACGGATTTGAATAAAAACAAAAACCGCTTGTAGAGCATTAGCCAGGTATTCAGGTGTTAATTATGTAAAACAAAAATGCTAAAATAACATAACGTATAATGTATATAACGTATGCATGTATGTATGTATTGCAAAAGAAAAACAGACACCGGCGGGCACACACAAATAAAAGCCCTAACGAAAACAATTTTCAATTCAAGTCGGTAGCACCGGCGGCGGCGGCGGCGGCAACGACTCTCTTCGGATTTCTCTATGCAATTTGTTGCAGCCGCTGAGGGACGCCATTGTGCCTGGCAATGGTAATGTACCGTTATTATTTTCTATTATGTGAAATTTGGTGCGATGCTTTTCAAAGCTGTTAAGTAGCTGTTCTCGCATCAGACTGGCTTTTGTAAAATTTTCAAAAAACAATCCCATTCTTGCATAAACTGGGGAGGAGGGCTGCAGAATTGCAATTGATAGATGAAGATAGGGCTTTTATCATTTATTCATAGATCACCTTAAAAGACAATTGTTCAAAAGTTTTTCTGAATAAACGTCGTTATTCCTTCGGGAGAGTGTTCTTTATGTTATTTCAAATAGCTCCGATCGAGCCTTGACTTAAAATGGTAGAGGTTTTTCTTACCTCTCTTAGCTTTGGCTTAAATTCGACTTAATCGAGTCAAACCCTGTTTTAAGGTTTAATACTCCAGCGGCAAAAAAAAGGAAATTTTGGCCTATGATAGTAGTTTATTGTACCTACATGCTTTTAAGAAATTACAACACATTTTTTGTGTGATATTTTTATTAAACTTTTTCATTGTAGCAATCTATACGTATTTTTATAGATAATATAATTCTAAAAAAAAGTTGTTTCAAAATAAACGCCTTTTCATTTTTTTGTCGTATTAGATGATCAGAATTGTTAATGAAATAACTATTAATAATGTTCTTTTTTTTACTCTTGGAAATAGTTTAGACCATAGCCTGTGACATAACAGAGATATGAATGAGTGTGTTAAATCTTCAGACTGATTAACTGATAACGCTTACGCAACCTAACTGAAAATATGTTGACCATTAACTTATGTAATGAGTTTACGTAACAAGGGGCTGTTTACTAAAAGTCGGAAATGCTTATTCTCTCCATTAAAAAAGCTCATTTTTCTTGATTTTTACTTAGAATTTTTCGTGGAAGTGTGTAAACATACAAATCTATTTATAATACCATGTTAATTGAGTTAGTAGCGTTTTGATAAATATTAACAATGTTGTTACTTGTTAACTATTCATTAATCGGAAAAATGTTTGTACTCTAAATGGATTTATCTTCTCTAATACCTATTTTACGTTTGTTTATCTCTTTTCATTTTTAATATTATCTAATGGAGTTCATAGATAGGACCTTGGAACTGTTAAACATTTTCAAAGTATTATACTCATATGATATGGATTAATTTTATAGCTATGTATTTCGATATTCAGGAAAAAAAATCTGGATCCAAACTGTTTGTATATGCATACATATGTATATTAGAAAATTCAGACTCAAGGATTGATTTGTAGTACTTTTTCAATCTGCAAATCTCCAGATTACAAATGTTGATGATAATAAAATATCTTAACAAGGACATAACCATAATACAAAATGCAAACAAATATCTCACCCTTTTGTTTGTAAACACTCGACCAATATTTGCACAAATCTCATCGGTTTTGTGGCGCGCCTTTGTACGAACCTAAGTCAAATCGGTTTAGAAATACTCGTATAGTGAAAAAAAGCCCCGAGAACGCCTCAAAAACGCCAACAAACCCTCGAGTGGGTGCAATCTCAAGTCTGCGGTTTCGCTCAAATAAGACACACCTTTGCGACATTTCAATGACACCTATGAATGGACAGCTTGTGCTGGCTAGCGCAATAGGCCTGCATACTTCTATCAAAGTTGCCACAGGCCTATTTCATGAAACATATATTTTTTATATTGTGCCGCAGTTTGTTGGATTTCTCGAGGTTAAAAATAATTCCTCCCAAGAGATCATGCTTTATGAGCTCATTGATTTATTTATTGTGACGAGTCGCAATGAACGAACGTGTTTTGCTTGCAGCAGGTTGATTTGTGGAAGGTCGGTCACTGTACAACATTGGACTTTACGATGGTAATTAGATAGATAATTATTTTGCAAGCAATATGGTTTTGTGTTCAACAATTTCTGCTATTGTTTTTGTTAATTAACGAAGTGTGGATATTCATAATTGAAAATTTTATAACAGTTATTATACTTAGCCATTCCTATAGACAATATTTATTTTCCTGTGTTGTTAGAGCCTTTTAAATCCAGAAAGTGTGACTTAAAAAACTAAAATTTATCACTGCTTTATAAATTGTGTAGCCAGAATTATCTTCTTTAATTTGTATTTTTAATAAATATAATTACTAAAATTCTGCACTTATTACATAATTAACTTTATCAGTTTACTCATTACGTTAAGTTTTCAAAGTATTATACGTAGCAAATATGTACATATATTACACAATGCCGTAAAACTTTGCGATCACAATTTTAGAATGGTCGTGATATATGTATAATAAGTTTTTATGCTTTTGCAATTTAAATAAGACCAATTTCATCAAATTGTACAAAATAGTTTTAGACTTAGAACGTCACAAACTTACAAGTCGTTTCTTTTTAGATTGAATTTAAAATTGAGTACAAGGATGGGTAGTTTTCTAAAAATCGATAAGTAATAAATAAGGAAATAACTCTTAACATCGATTGGAAAGTTGTACGTCTTATGAACTCCTGGATAAATCGAGTTATTTGAATTTTATTAGACTTGCTCTTGTTGTGAATCATACCAGTCAACTGAGGGACACTCAAAAGAAAAGTTTAATTAGAAAAAATAACAAAAAACGCCGAGGCCTGCCTGGAAAATGAGGCGTGTGCTAATTTCGAAGTCGAATTCGAAATGAATTGTCCCGCTTTCAATAAACCGGCGAAGCCATAGAACTTGGTTTTCCTCATTCAATTCGTCTTGGCTTTTTGCTGCCATTTAGAACATTTGTCTAGGCCGTCCCCGACTTGCTCCAACTGCACCACCACCCCCAGAACCACCCCCAGAACCACGCCTCTTGCCCCGGCCCCCAGACGGGCAACTTTTTAAAATTGCAACGAAATTTTACAGTCGAGTTGAAAATAATTGTTGCATTAGTGCAATTCTTGCCGCTTTGAATGTTGAATGCGAAGAAATGAAATGAAACGAAAAAAGAGTTAAAAATAAAGAAAATGTGGAAAGCTCAGTGCTCCGCGCCGAGCTCTGTGCAATAAAATAAAAGCTTGGTTTTGGCGACCTACTTTTCGCGAAAAATCCTCTGTGTGCGTTATCGTTGTCGTTGTCGTTTTTGCGCCGAGTTGCAGTAATCTCAGATGTATCTTAGCGTTCTCTGTGTGCTTTCTTGAGATATTTTTTCTTACATCCCCCGAGTCCCGCCGCCTCCCCCGCGCCGTAGAGGCTTATCGTCGTCGGGGAGTAGAGGCCGCATTCAAATTGGCCAAGATGCCGTACAACGGACGAGCCTGCGGGCCACCCCACCGAATCCCATTTAGCAATCTTTTCATGCCGCGGATGCATCGACGCGCTAAGAAATATGCTCCCTGCGCTGCAAAAAAAAAAAAAAAATAAATAAATACATAAGGAGATTAAAAAAATCTATGTTGAATGCGCGTCGCCTTAAATAGCACCAGCAACGCAACGCATCTGGAACATAAATGTTACATGCAGCAAGTCGCGTCACATCGCATCCATCGCCCGGCTGCAGGGCTGCGTGTGGTCGTGCGTTGTCATGTTGTCGTGTTGTCGTGTTGTCGTGTTGTTTTCGAGATTCACCTTTTACAAAACTCGGGGTGGGATCCGCGCCACATGTTTCGTCGTCGAGTCCGTGCCGAGCTCTGGTGCGCCGCCACTGTTCCCGCTCTGTAAGAAAAAATGTTTTCTTAGTTTTTTGCTAGTGCTTCCATTGAAACCACTTAAAGTCAACTTGACATCAATTTGAAGTCATTCACATTAGAAATAGCGTTGAGCATTGTTCGGGAGGAGGGGGGCACCTGCACTCGGGTCGAAATGTTGCTTTATTTGCTCAGAGGCGAATGGTTGACACAAAATGTTTGTCTTACTTCTTAAACATCTTGAATCAGTTTTCTCTTTTTTCGGGAGTGTAGGTGGTTTTCGATTATCGAGCATATTTGGGTAGGCGCCACCATTCGAAGGGCTCTAATTTCAAGTTCCAAGAAATTGTCTAATCTTGTCGAGCTATTGCTGAAAGTCATCGGTTACATGTTTTCGTTTCACTCATTTTTTAACATTAATTATAATTATTCATGGATTTGTATGTTACGAAGTCAATTTTCCAATGCCACGACATACACTATGTCGATGAAATGTATACTATAATTAACAGACAGTATTCATTAATCATTATAGAAATTAATTTCTATCTATCATTTACCGAACGTAATACTGTACAATTTTTTTAAATGGGGTGTTGAAAGTTAATTTGACGCAACTTTAAATATTTGTCTAAAATATCTAAAATATTTTAGCGAACATTCCTTATCTTCAACATTATACTGCAAAACTCGTAACATCTACGAAAATACTTCTTTTGTCTATAGGCTTACTTTTGTCTTTGAATCTTGAAGGGTTAAGACGTTATTAAAATTCAAAATTAGAAACTTACGTGACTTACTTTAAACAATTTTGAAATATATTGCCATTGGATGCTTTCAGTTGATTACCTTTGTAAATATTCTAGTTGTTGTAAGTTTATACAAAAAAAGGTATGAATTTGATATTATACAATTTAATAAACGACCTTTAAAAATATTGTTGAAAGAAAGAATGAATAAAAATACCATGAACGTTTCTACTGAATCTTCCAAAAATAAATACATCGACCAAAATGCAGACATCGTCTACAAATAAAATTTATGGAAAAACCAAAGGGGTTTGGCAGCCTAGTAAAATGTTATACTTTGCTTACAATATGATTTTTCGAAATGTTTTATTTTAAATAGGTATACCTTTGTATTTCTAAAATCACTGCCTACCCATCAACATCAGTCCCAACGTAAATTCGCTGTGAAAAGCGACGTAGCCAAAGTAGTAGAAGTAGTAAAAAAAAATAGTAGTGCTCATCTCGTAGCTGCCATCACATTGTGTAGATATATGTGTATCTATTCTTTTTCTAATTAATTTTTGCAGGTCCACAGAAGACGTATCGCCTCCTAATTTCGAACAGCGTGGTACCACCTACTACGAGCGTAGTTCACGTTTAGTTAGCGAAAGTGAACAGTACATAAGGCGACCAAATAACTATCATACGGGTGATATACGCGGCAGGGCGAGAGATAGGCTTTATAGAAACGGGCCTTATTCGTCTATAATAGACAGGTAAGCTATGAACAAAATGTAAAAATGTTATAACAGATCAGGCGCAGGTATATAAACTTTATATTATTTCAATATTGCACTGGCTTATCTCTGTAACTCGTGCTGGTAATTAAAGGTGTCATCATATGTCCCAAAACTGCTGCTGCTTCTTCTAACTAAAAATATATAAAAAAAAAATATTACTATTATAATTTGTTTTTTTTTTTTAACTAAATGTGTTTTGTGCCAGAACTTTGTCTGACTAAAATCTGGGTACCAGCAACAAGTTTAGAGTTTAGTCGATTTAAAGTTCGTGGACCCAAGTTCTAATCGGCGGTGTATTTTTTTGTCACTTTCAGAACCACACCCGTTGGTAGTCATCACAGAGTTTCAACATGGTACGACACAAGTCCCAGTGGTACGTCGACGGTGTCGGGTCAGAGTGCGTCGTCGCCAGCAACACGGAGTGTATATGGGAATGTCGCCAGCGCCGTCGTACAGCCTGACACAAGTAGTTACGATTGTCAGTTATTAAAAAAGAAAAAATCCCGCTCTGGTTCGGAGTCACCCTCTGGTGGTAGTAGTAGTATAAACGCCGCAAGTAGTCATAGTAGTCATTTAGTAGATCGAGGGAATGGCGGAAGTGCAGCGTCGAGTCGTTCACATTCGCGGAGTCCAAGCAGTTGTAGTTCAACAAATAGTTCATCGTCAAATTCGCATGCGTCCAGTCCGGTCTCAGGCAGTGATCCACCACCATCATCATCTTCATCACGGACGCGTAACCTGCAATCGGCTGTGTCAGCGCCTAATAATAATAATAATAACAACCAAAGCGGAATGACCGTTAATAATCAATCGTCGACATCGTCTACATCGTCGAACGCAAATACAGGTGGCTCATCGTCGTCGTCGTCGTCGACGGGCCAACCTGTGGTACATTCCGAAGACAATCGGCCGCTAGCGATATGCGTTAGAAATTTGCCGGCCCGTTCCTCAGACACATCCCTTAAGGATGGTCTTTTTCATGAGTACAAAAAACACGGAAAGGTGACGTGGGTTAAGGTTGTTGGCCAGAACGCCGAAAGATACGCCCTTGTCGGGTTTAAGAAGCCCGACGATGTTGAAAAGGCGTTAGAAGTGTCGCACGATAAGCTTTTTTTCGGATGTAAAATAGAGGTTGCCCCGTATCAGGGCTACGATGTCGAAGATAACGAGTTCCGACCCTACGAGGCTGAGCTCGATGAATACCATCCGAAGTCGACACGGACCCTATTCATCGGCAATCTAGAGAAGGACATTACGGGGAGCGAACTGCGAAAGCACTTCGAATGCTTCGGCGAAATAATCGAGATCGACATAAAGAAGCAGGGCATGAACGCGTACGCGTTTTGCCAGTACTCCGACATTGTGTCGGTGGTCAAGGCGATGCGCAAGATGGACGGCGAGCACCTGGGCAACAACCGAATAAAGTTGGGCTTTGGAAAGTCAATGCCCACGAGCTGTGTCTGGATCGACGGCATTGCGGACAGTGTGAGCGAAAGTCACCTGTCCGGACAATTTCTACGATATGGCCCAGTGTCGCAGGTCGTTATCGACCGAGAACGGAAGTTGGCCCTTGTATCTTTCGATCAAGTTCAGTATGCGCAAACGGCTGTGAAAGAGATGCGCGGCGCCACACTGCGGGGCAGAAAACTGCAGGTGGATTTTGCATCGCGCGAATGCCAGGATGCATTCTATGAGAAATTAGAGAAGCAATCTTCAGGTAATGGCTGTAATTCAGCAGAACTTACCAATAACAATAATTCAGTAGCCGGCGAGACTACAGCAAGTCGTGTTGTGTCTTCTGTTGCAGGAGCGCGCTTCAGTCGATACGATAGTCAATCAAACAGATCTCGGGCGTCGTCGTTTAGTCGTCATTCAAATGTTAATTCAAGTGGGGCTGCATCCCCCAATAGTGCGGGGAATGGGGGAACGGGCGGAGGAGGAGCTAATATTTCAACAAATTCAACAACAGCAGCCTCTGGGGCAACTGCCGGTAGTTCAACACCAAGAGGCGGAAGGTCTCGTAGCTTAAGGCATTCAGATTATGATTATTCGGAAAGGCGATTTCGTAGCTACGACGAATATAGTCAAGGCTCTGGGGCATCGCATGACGATGACTCATATAATTATTCGAGCAGTTGCTCTCGCGAACAGCGATCCGATTCACCGCAATCGCGTTTGGGTCCTATTGCTGGTAGTAATGTTGATACGCTTGAAATTAGTAGTACTAATAGCGGACGACGTCGGTGCGACAAAAGTCCAGGTAAGTAGTTCACTATTTTTTGTAGTACCAGTAGCGCTCTCCCCTCACTCTCAAGTATATCAGTCTTTTGTCCAAAAAAAAAAAAAAAATCTATTCCAAAAAAAAAAATATATCTATATACTTTTCGTTTGGTGCTGTCATCGTAAGGACGCATCTACCACACCAACTCCCGAGATCCCATCTCATATTACGAAAATCGCACACCGCCTCAGTAGAGCCCTCCCCCTCTAGTTTCTTGCTTGCCCTGCCCCCTCGATGGTTTTGATGCAAAATACCGCCAAAATTGAAAAAGTTTTATACACATCTTCGCCCAAAAAATGATTGGAAACCCGGAATAATACAAAAAAAAACGGATATTTATCTCTCGGAACAAAAGTTTTGAAACTCGACGCCGCCGCCATGATCCCCCGATCTTACTGGAAAAAAAGGCAGGTCATATCGTCTTGGTTGAATATACTATTGAAAAATAAAATCCCCAAAAATCGACTAAAGGACAAAATAAAGTCTGGGATACGAAAAAAAAAAATATATACACTATCGGTATATAGTGCGGAATCGTCGCGATCACGATCACATGAGATCCCTAAGATCAGAGCCAAGACGACAATGGACCAACTATGCTACTTGCTTGCCCAATGTGTATATAGCTGTTTATTACCTTTTTACACATTCTAACTTATGTATTTATGTATTTTCATTTAATCTACAGGGTTTGTTGCATTATACTATTATTTGGCCTTTGAGTTCGAAAACATGTTACCCCACACTGCCATTTGGCTAAAACAGGTATCTCAATTTGTTTTGCTCTTTTTCTTTTTTTTAAAAAAAATATTACCACTGCTGCAAAGGTAACAAACTATTTTATTTGGAACTAAAACTAAAAGACTTGAAGATTTATCTATTTTATTTTATTTATTCACAATTTATTTAAAACATTATTTTTTAAAGGTTTTGTTTTTTAATTCATACGAGTTTTTAAGTGGTAACATGTTTTTGAACCATTGGCTTTTCATTTTTTTTATGGTTTATATTTGGATTTGGTGTAGTTTTGGGCCATTTCTAACATTTTTTTTATTTATTTTGGTTGGGCAAGCATGACATCTTTTTAACTCTTACCTGATTATTAATGGTTTGGCGTCGAGTTGTTTTTATACATAAGGTTATTGTGAGATTTTACTGCTGGACTAACTCCTTAAAAAGCAAAGAGCTGCTGTAATAATTCCTGCAGAATTAATAAATTTGACTGCTTTGTCTAAACTTCACAAAGTGACTTCTTTATCAGTTAGGATTCATCGCATAAAAGACTAGTGTGGATATAATGTCGAAATTGAAAAAAGTAATATATTTGGTTTAGCTCCCAATTCTTTTCGAGAAGTCATTTTATTTAAATCTATGGTATACATAAGTCACCTTAAAATAATTTTGTTCTTGATTTTAATCAATTTCTTTACCAGCTCAAATTTGCGTGAAATCAAAATACGGTAAGGAATATTAGTTTAAGTTTCTACAGCGAACATTTATTTTTCAAGTTGACAATACGTCAACTGGAAAATAAGCCTATTGTGTAAACATGAGTACCAAAAACTAATGGTTTTATTTTTTTTTGTCAGCAATTATAAAAGAGGTTCTAATGTTCCTTTAGGAAGAGACGGTAAGAAACACTCAGCGATAATAACTCTTTAAAAAAACATGATGTCCCAATTTATTTATATTTTCGAAAATATGTTGTTCGAAAAAGTATGTGCATATAAATTAAAGTGAAGAGTGAAGTCAGAAAATTTTGAAAATAGGTTTCTGCAACTATTAAAATATTATTTAAGTAACTACCCACAACATCAAAGGTTCCCGAATGAATTCTGAAAAAAGGGTGTATTATATTTGATTCTTCAAAAGAAATAATGTTTTCGAAATACTGTCGTGAACTCGTATTTCTCAAAAATAATTTATTGCAAAAATGTTATATTTAGAAGAAACTTAGACTTATCATGTTATTACATACATATTTTGCAAGTTTTAAATGGGATTCCTCCTTTACGAATCTTCAGTTGAATTTTTAACACATATGTGATATTCGTTCAGAATTTTAGCTGCAGTGGATGAAAAAGTTTAGGAAGATATCATTTTATATTAATTTACTTCGAAAAAATAATGTTTTCACACGAAATTTCATAAGTACAAAAGAAATGACCTCAAGAATGAAATTAGAGAAAATTATGTTATTATAAAATTAGAGCAAAAAATTAAAATTCATTTTTCAAATATATATCCTTAACTTTTATTAAAGTGATATTTCCTAAATTACCATTATACGGAAACTGTAGTTGAGTATGTACTCAATATACAATTCTTTCCCTGACAGATAATGTACCAAACTCTTTTTATTTATCTGAACGATTAAAATTGTGCAAAGAATATTGCTTGCTTTTAATTAAACTGTAAAATTTAAAAGCAATTTTAAAACGTTAAGTGGCGTTGTGCCTGTTTAAAATTGACTATTCGCATTCATTCATAAAATAAATTTACATATTATGTTATGAAGTTTTGATTGCATTACTTACAAAGCTGTTTTTAATTTAAACATGAGAACTTGCTGTGAACTCCAAAAGCGCTAAAAAATAAAAAAATTGTCGTTTGCGATTCCTCGTTAAATGTTATATTACACTATATTCAGTTGGCGCCAGACAATTACAAAATAATTGTAGTTATGCCATAATCAATTTTATCTATCACTTATTTGACTTGAAAAATTCAATAACTTTGTTATCAAAGCTGTTATAAAAATTTCAAAAGGTTTTCGCTCTCGTCGTTCGTTTCTAACAATAAGTGTGGCAATTGAAAAAATATTTTTCGAACTTTGTCATATACACATAAATGATGTGAAACTTGATAGATTTCCATAAAATTGAACATTTAGGGGTTTTTCAAATGTAAAAATTCAAGGTGATTCACTTTGTACAAAAATAAACATATGTATGTAAAATGCGAGATGTTTTAATATTAAAATAACATATACTATGATATTGAGCTATTTCAGCCAACTCAGCTTAGCTGCATTACTAGCAAAAATTACGTATTATATAATTCAGCAAAATAAGGTCATATCATTGGACTTCCGTAATACAATTTAAAAATACTCTGCTATCCCATGTACAAAAATTATTAATTCCTAGTATGCAATGTCTAACCGATTTTTCAGTATTAACTAAAATTGTAAAGTACTAATAGTAATTAACTAGCAGCACGGCATTGTACAAACAAATTAGACAAATATTGTAATTTATTAAAATGCTCTTAACCAGCTAATAGAGGGGTCGAGTGGGCTAAGTGCAAATTTAACATTACATTTCTTCCTTTTCCCACTTTTCCATAACCCCCGCAGTTCATTTTTGCAATTTGATAAAAATCAGCTACCATTGCTCTTCTCCCACACTTAGCGCAACTAGATTTCTTCGACGCAGGCAAAATACAACCAGACTGACTCTTGCTCTCTTTTCAGGTGATATACGAAATTTACAAAAGGAACGTTTCCATTTATTGGAACAATTAGAAGAATGCCCGTCCAGTGGTGATGAATTAGTTAGCCCTAAGAAACGTATGAAATTTGATCACTCATCTCATCACCACAACCATCATCACACAGTATCTGGCCTGGTAAGTTTGACTAAACTAGGGTTGTCAACTTTACTTATAAACTAGAGTCATAAATTCTGAGTTGAGATTACTACTTCACAACCCATAATTTTATATCATATACATACAATATTTTTGCATTAAGTGTATATTTAAATTTTTCATTATTATTTCGAAGCATAGAGTTAAAACATACATTTAACTACAGTGCAGGTGGAACACAATAAATAAATAAATAAAACAGGAATTATTTTTTCGTACCATACTTAATTTCTTTGCATTTGAAAATTGTTTTTTATTTTTATTTTAATCAAATATATAATTTAGGTAATGCCAGATTTTAATGTTTAGCCCAACCGCACATCTTCAGTTTAACGTTGAATAATTAAATATCTATTAATTAAACCAAATCATAACTTATGAAAAATGGTGAAAACAGTAAACTAAAGAGTTTTTCAAAGTGTTATTTTTTAAGTAATTGGAGAATTCTAAGAACTGGAGCGACGAATTTTTTATTCAAGGATTGAATCACGTACTTTAAAAACTATGGCAGGCAGCACTTCTCAGTTTTTAAACTTTAGTAAATACGATTTTAATAATAAACTTTCAAAACATTGGATTTTATTACAGATCGATGAGATATTGCGAATTTATCCCTCAAGAGGACCCTTGATATTTCGAATAATAATTTTTTTCATTTTTTCTATTATACATCCATTTTCGATATTGTGTATGAATTGAAAAATTTCAAATTTGTTTGATCAGCAGAGATGAATACATATAGACTATCAAAAATATAAATTTGTCTAAATCTAAACTATAGTAGTTCTCCACGGAGGGAACCAATTGTTTTATACTGCTATTTTTCATAAATCTGTTAGAATTTTATTAACTTAAAGAGAACTACTTATTTTCCCGAAATGAAAATGTTGGCAACCCTTAAAACATAAGATATTTAGATTACCTTACTAATCACGCCTATCCTTCTCCAGCAGCAGTCTCAGCCGCCGCAGCAGCAACAGCAACAGTCGCATACGATCGATTGTTCAACTAGTAGTAACAATAGTAGTAGTTTACATCAAACAAACTTGTCAATCGGTGACTCCAACTGTGATGTTTTAAGCAACCATAGCACTGAAAGTGGTTCACTTCACCACAGGAAGTGTGTTGAAGTTCGTCGTCTATCAGAGTGTAGTAGTCTTAAGTACACAACACAAATGCCAAGTAGTCGCCGACCGTCCACTGAGTCGGGCTCTATGATTGGTGGATCAGCACTGAGGCATGGGGCCCATGAACACAATATGGCGACAACAACGGTATATGCGGCACCTCATTCAATATCATGCAAAAGGCGGCGGACGAGTAATGTTCCTGGAACATCGATAGGTGCCACTGGAAGTGAAGCAAGTGAATATCATACATCAAGGGGTAGAGGTCACCAGCTACATTCCCATCACTCCCATGAGGCGTCGGGGGGAGAGAGTGCAGATGGTTCTAGGCCTGGTACCCCACTGTGTGATGAGAGACCCGAAGTTTTGCCGAGCGAACCGAGGCGAATACCCCGGGAAAAACCTCATGAGCCAATGATGCTCCCCCTCCCGAAGTTTGGTATACAATTTTTTCAACAGAATCGAACTTCGGTGCCGGGCAACAGCACTGCTTCAGCGTCGTCACATGCAGGACAAATGTACTCTATTAGTTCTTCGACGAATATTAATATTAGCAGTAGCAGCATATTAAATTCAAGTTCTTCTTCAACACTGTTAAACAGTAGTAATAGTCACTCTAGTCTTAGCAATACACTATCCAGTCCGCCACTGCTGGCCGGCACCAGGTTATCGTCGTCATCGTTTCACCACCCCTCCGTGCAGCAAGTGTCCTCGCACCATGGTGTAGCGGCCCATAGTGCGGCATCGTCACTGTTGTCATCGTCATCATCGTCCCACCACCAGCCTCAAGCCGCCCATCACCACCACCACCATCATCATCATCACGGGCAACAACAGCAGCAACAGCAGCATCATCATGCTGGACCACAGGTCGGGAGCGGCTCAACAACAACGGGAGGAATTGAGCAGCCGCCGGCAAGCCCAATTAGACCAAGATCTCTCAGTTCAAACTCTAGTGACTCGGATCTAGGGCCGCTGAGCACTAGTCCCTCGATAGAGGAGAGAATTAAGACCCTTGATGAAATGTTTGAGATTTGGTCAGGTGGGGGTAGCGCGGGACGCCCCCTGGCGCTGAACTCGGACTCGAATCAGCATAGTGGCTCAAGTTTTTCGTCGAGGCACAAATACTTAGACTTGGACGTTAACGACGTTAAGCCCTCGGAGATCGTCAAATCAGTCCTCGCGAAAAAGTCCATCTTCGATGATGACTTGCAGAGACTGAAGAACATTAGTGATAAATATGAGCCTGGAGATTTCTCGAATTTATCGAGGGGCTCCATGATATCGTCGATATCACCAGGAATTCCAAACCTAGCTGCGACTAAAACGCCTGTTGTCGGCTGCTCTTCTGTGAACAAGCAGGCGGCACAGGCGCCGGTTTTTCCCGCCCCCGGGATGAACCAACTACAGAGGCTAAATTCTTCACCAATGAATAGTCCGCAGGCGATGTCGCCCTACAACAGTCCGTCGCCGTCACCAATTGTGAATGCGACTGCTGCAAAGCTGCCGATTAGCCAGCAGGCCGTTGTAGCGCCGACACCGGCAAAAAGTTTACAATATCCATTCCCTAGCCACCCTCCTATCGTAAGTCCTACAGTTGCGATATCAACTGCTTCTTCAGTAAGTTCCACAGTGCAGACGGTGACGCAGACCGTTTCGCTTGCCTCCCAGCAGCCGCCACAACCCAAGGCATCCTCCTCCACTGAGACGATATCTTCAAGTAGACCAAAGACTAGCACGATTACCAAAAGCTTTAGTGTTCCTGAAAAATCGAATGTTCAAGTTAGCGCCCCCAGCCAGCCAACGAATATGCCCCACAGGGTGCTCTCGAAGGCTGCTTCAATACCGGGTAGTACAAACGTGGGGACTGTAAAGTCAACCACTGCGACGGGAACATCAACACTGCCATCAAATCATAGTAGCACGACAAATAGCAAATTCGACGAAGACTCTGAGACCTCAAGTTCGGAACAAAACTTCCGGCGAGGCAGCTTAGACTCTTCAGCGTCCAGAACGGCTTATCAAAAACCGAACGCTGCGAACGCTTCGAAGAAGGGCGAAAAGGCTCACAAGCACAATCATAGAAACGATGGAGACAGAAAACTCAGTAAAAACGAAAAATCCAGAAGTGAGTCAATAGATAAGAGAAAATCGTCTCATTCTGAAGATACTTCGGAATCTAACGAAAATCAAAATAAGGAGGAGGATAGACTGGAGGAGGAGAGGAAACGAAAAGAACAAGAGGAGAAAGAGGCTGCTGAGCGTGAGCGCCAAGAGCGATTAAATCGAGAGCGTGTAGAACGCGAACGCCTTGAAAAAGAAAGACAACGACAAGAGAAAGAGAAGCAGGATAGAGAGCGGCGAGAGAAAGAACAAAGAAGACGAGAAAAGGAGGAGCGAGAAAGGGAAGAAAAAGAGCGCCGAGAACGGGAAGAAAAAGAAAGAAGAGAGCGGGAAGAACGAGAACGGAGGCAACATGAATTGCAATTAGAGCGCGAACGCAAAGAACGTGAAGAGCGAGAAAGAAGGGAAAGAGAAGAACGGGAACGCAAAGAGAGGGAGGATCGAGAAAGAAGAGAACATGAAGAACGTGAGAGGCTAGAAAAAGAACGACGCGAGCGCGAAGAACAAGAACGAAGAGAAAGAGAAGAAAAAGAGCGTCGCGAGAAGGAAGAATCTGAGCGACGAGAACGTGAAGAACGGGAAAGGCGAGAGCGTGAAGAGCGTGATCGTCGAGATCGTGAAGAACGGGAACGTCAAGAGCGAGAAGAAAACGAGCGTAAAGAGCGTGAAGAACGTGAGCGAAGAGAACTTGAAGAACGAGCGCGACGTGACCGTGAAGAAAAGGAAGACCGCGAAAGAAACGCTAGAGAACAAGAACAACACACAAAGGTCGAACAACGACAAAAAGAGTTAAATGAGCGATTGCGGCTGGAGGAAAAAGAAGATGTTGTCAATGAGTCCAATAAGTACAACAGGAATGATGACGACCATGCAAAAGTTTCTCCGAAAGACCGCCGCGAAGATGACCACCCTCGACAATCTCTTCATCATTCGACCTGTAAAGAGGATAAGCACAACAAGGAAAATAGTGAAAGTATTTTTCATAACGAAGACATGCCTCAGAAGCGACGAGAGCGAAAAGGCTCGACCACTTCGCCAACCCGATTGGCGAAACGGCGGCTTAGCTCCCAAGACAGCATTGAGAACGACGATGCGGTTAAAAGGATGCGGATATCTTCGGACAACAGAAAAATTCTTGACCGAAGAGATTCTAAAGATCCTAACCGACCGTCGAAGCACCATAAATCTCATAGTAGAGGAAGCTCCCTACCAAAGAACTCTGACGAGAAGTCGATAAACTCAGAGGACAGACACCGCAAGGAGTCCGGAATGGAGGAAAAGAAGAACAAAGATAGAGAGCATAAGAAATACGATCGAGAGAGAAGCGAAAAGAGCACTCCGTCTTCGCACAGGTACAAAAAACACAGTTGCACCAAAGAAGAAAAAGACTACGTCATGAACAACGAAAAAGACGAAGACATGAGCTCCACCGAGAAACACGTCTTCGACTCTCATGATCTCAGGTCGACAGACGAAGACGGGGACCACCAGATGCAAGAGCACGCCCAGCATTCAGCCAGGCACAGAGCGAAAAAAGAGCACAAGGAGAGGAAGCGCCATGAGTACGACGAAGATGGGCATCGACAGCACGGTGGGCGGTCGGAGCAGAGGAGGCACGACAATAATCGACACAGTGATCGCAAATCTTCACGAACTGAAGAAGGAAGCAAACAGAACAACGAAAGATCTAGAATCAAAGCACCATCGCGAAAGTTGACGCAGAGCTCGAACGATTCGGACTCGGACGAACCGAAAAAACATTCCATTTTCGACATCCCGGACGACGGTCCGTACGTGTCGATGTACGACAAAGTCAAGGCGAGATCCTGCAAGAACATGCAGAAGCAGGAAGAAGAGAAGAAGATCAAGGCAAAATTCACACAGCTGAAGCAAAGTCGTGCGAAGAGAGAAGAGAAGAAGCGATCGACTAGCTACGATGGTGACTCCGATTCGGACTTTGATGACCGCCATGCGAAGTACAAGAGCTCGTTTAAGATGAACCGCAGCAGCGGCTTTATCAACAGCTCTTCGGACGAAGGTACTATTCTTCGTCAGAGGGATAGTATCATCTCAGATTCCGACTCAGACATTCGAAGAGGGCAGTATAATCGAGCTAGATTGAACGAACTCTGTGATGGAGACAGTTCAGACAGCGGGATTTTACAGCACAGAAACTCATGCAAGAAAATATCTTCGAAAAGAAACTCCCGGTCGACTCGAATTGCTTCAGATTCGTCTGAAATTGAAGAACCGCAAGCGTCCGGTCCGCCTAGTTCGAAACGAGATAAATCACCTGAAGTCAGCGATACTGACGTGAAGCTGAAGGCTGAGATAAAGACCGAAATCGATGAAGAAATCGAAGAGGAAAAGAAGCCACCGGAACATTTCTCTTCAATCAAAACCGAAAAAATTAAGGCGGAGCTATCTGAAGATCTCCCACCGGTAAAGGTTGAAGTAAAAACAGAAATCAAAGATTCGGTGAGAGATTTCTTCAATGCACAGCACGAAGACTCAGACAACAACGCATGTTCAGGGAGTGCTGTGGAGAGCAAAGATTCCCTCTTTGATCAGTTGTTCTCCCCGGAGAGCAGGAAGAAACACAAGAAGAGTAAGAAACGACCAAAATCCTCGCCTTTAATTCCTGACAACGAAACTTCAATGTCTGAAAAATTCGAAGATGTAAACATCGAAAAACACTCCCCAACCTCCTTGGAGCATGTTTTTGACGAACTTAAGCGCCAAGAAACGATCATGGTCTCTACAGGTTCAGCCATGGTTGTCACTGCGAATGTCCAGTTCTCAGAGAAAAAGAAGCATAAGGAGAGGAAAGAGAAGAAACGTGAGAAGTCCCGTGATGACTATGACAAGTCCTCGCTTTCGAAGGAAGAAAGGCATCGAATAAAGAAATCCAAAAAGTCGTCGAAAGGCGACGTAAATCGATACCCATTCGGCAATCTGAAAAGAAGCGAGGAGAAGATGGAAGATATCTTTGGTCCAATATCAGACGAAGAGTCACCTTTGTCAGCAAACGAATCGATCCAGAGGGAAAGTTCGACATCTCGGTTGTTTGAAACGCCTACGCATACCCAGCAACCTGTGGTGTCTGCTGCAATTAATCCCTACAAGCAGGAACCCCTTACTCCCAAGTCGCATTCCGTTGAAGAAAACGAGGGTAATAAGCAAAAGATGAGCTCGCACCTCGAACGGGAGAAGCATCGCAAAGAGAAGCGCGAGAAGAAGCGCAAAGAACGCGAAAAGTCCAGAGAACAGCACGCCCTAGCTGCCTTACAGCAGAAAATGGAAGACGACAACAGTGTCGACCTGGATGAAGCTGGACGGGCTCTGGAAGCTCAGCTAATGGAAGACTCTGACAATAAAATGCCTGAAGATATGACCCCTTCTACGGCTACCACACACAAAAGCGACATGACCGATGTCTTTCGGTTCTCTGATGGGGATGAGAATAGCCTTGAAGTGGTTTCCCACGAAAAGAAAGAGCCCCAAGAGCTGCACAAAACGAAAGAGAAGAAGAAAAAGAAGAAACGGTCTAAGGAGGAGCGTCACCAGAGGCGCGAACACCACCATCATAGCAGTAGTAGCCACAATAATAGCCTTATGTCTCCTCCGCCTGTAAGCGGGAAATTGTCAATTGAAATCACCCCAGACACCATGGAGGAACCAAAAGAAGTACTCTGCAAGCCTTCACCTAGTCTGCCTTGTTTGCTGGACGATGAGCCTCCGCTGAAGAAGTCCTCTTCCTCGTCAGAGCTGAATCTGTCCATTTCTCCGATTACAAGAGAGAAGACAGTTATAAGCCCAATTCCCAAGACACCAACTATATCTGGGAATAAGACGAGCGAGTGCAAGAAAAAGCCTGATAAATTCATTCCAGGCTTCGACGTCGAATTGGACGAAAAGATTAGTGAGTCAGCGGTTAAGTCGATTTCCACAGAATTCACATCGCCTGTTCTCGATCCACTTCCGGAAGAGCCAAAAATCCCAATCGAAAGCCCTCCCGAGTCGAAGAACTTGGACAAAATCGAAGAAAAATCGCGGGTTATAATATCTCAGGAAGAAACAGAAGATGCTGTCGCTGCATTGCTCGGTGAGAGCTTTGGCAATTCAAGTACAGCAGACTATTCATTTACAGATGACCCAATTGAGGTACCCCCAGAAGAAGATATTGGGGTACAAGTCCCAGTCGAACAAATCATTCCTGAGGAAGACGCTGAAGAAATGCGTAAGGCTGTCCAAAGCCTGAGTAACGAAGATATCGACATCAAAGCAGATACTCCTCAATCTGAGCACGATCTTCAAATTGATACAGATACTGAGGAGCAAGAAGAAGAGAGTGGAAGCCAGTTGCGTTTCGACAATCCTCCAAAGACACCAGACATTGATCAGGCCCAAATTAAGCGCGCCACAAGTGCGCCTACAAAACCAGAACAACCTCCGGCAGTTGTGGTTGGGGTAACACCTCCACCACCTCCGGAGAAAAAATCGGGAGTTGAAGAAATTCAGAATGCGCCGTCAGTGATAACGAAAGGTTCACCCAAACCCGTTACTCCAAAAGAAAGTCCAAAGGTTGAGGTTACTAAGCCATCGGCTCCACCACCACCACCAGAGCCTCAAGAAAAGCCAGAACCCCCAAAAGTTGAGACTGCCCCAAGAATAACGCCTCCAACTCCAGAAATTGGGAGCAATCCTCATACTCCTCAAGTTCAGCAAGCAATTACAACTCCGCCTAGTTCACGTTCTCAGATCGTGTTCTCCCAACAGCAAAGAGCCTCGCCTCAAACGCCCTTGCAGACGCAGCCCGCTGCACAGATCAAGCTGCCGGTGAACAGATCACAGACTCAGTACGTTATGCAACCGCCGACCATAAACATTCCCGAGCAGAGCCATTTCGTGTATCCACCGATAAACGTGATGGTCTCTCCGAGGGGCGGTTCAAACGAGCATAGAATGCCTTCGCCGCGGTTGCAACAGCCACAGCCCCCGCAGCAGAATCCCCAGACTCAGACTCAGCAGTCGCCACAGTTCGTCAATGTGCGAGTTCAATCACCGCACAGTCCAAATATTCATCGTGGTCCACCTGCGATGATAAGGCACCAATCCCCGATGAGCCCTGTTATGCAGCAACACGTTGTCCTGCAACAGCGGCAGTTGATGTCTCCCCCAGGCTCAGTTCCTTCTCAGCCCAGTGGAAACCCAATCTCGACGACAAATCCCACCAATATTGTACTGAATAGAATGCCGGTTACATCGGTCCTTGCTCCGATATCTAAGCCCATTCAGCCCACGAGCATTATTTTGCCACAGCCGAGCTCTGCTCAGAGCTCGAATGTGAGCAAGTCTGATGGACCACTTAATCAGCAAGTGGAGAGCAAAGAAATGAAATTGTCCAGTCAAACTATCACATATCAGACAACTCGTGTAAGCACACCAACATCAGCTTCCACAGGCTCTCTGATAAACAATCCCGCCCAGCCACAACCAGCTGCTATACAAATAACGTCTCCGAAGATTTCTCACCCGACTTCGGCTAGCTCTATTGTTGCCCAGCAGCAAGCAATTCAGTCTCCTATCAAAACAGTCATAGAAACTCAGAGCAATACAACTCAAGGTCAACCTCCACATATTCAGCACATTATTCCGGTGCAAGTTCAGCAACAAAAGCCCCAACAGCATCAAACGATAATTCTTCAGCAGCAAGGAAAACAGCATATTCAGCAACAACCAAGATTGCCTCAGCAGATTCAGCAAATCACAAAGATAACACCTCAGCAGCAACAGCAGCTAATTCAGCAACACCAGCTGATTCAGCAGAGGCAGCAACAAATGCAAATTCAACAACAGCAGCAACACCAACAAAAGCAAATTCAGCAGCAACAACAACCACAAGGTCCGCAGCATGTTCAAATGGTGCACATGCAAAAGATGCAGCAGCAGAAACAACAGCAGCACCAACAGCAACCACCGCAGCATCTTCAAAACCCACAGCACCGAGTTGTTCAGCAACAAGTGCTGCAGCTGCAACAATACCAACAGCAGCAGGGTGGGGCAAAAGATGGACCTCACAAAAACGCAGGATCACCAACTTCGATCATACAAACAATTTCGAACAAGGACGGAGCCCAGTCTTCAACTCATGGCCGTATTCAGCAGAATGTGGTGATTGTGAGGCAGCAGCCCAGTGTGGTTCAGCAGCAGCAGCAAATGCAAAAAATGGGACAGTCGTCTGCACCTCAACAAATACCGCAGGTGCAGGTGCATGCAATTCAGCAACCCATTTCGCAGGTGTCACATCAGCAGATGAAGCCTTCACCTATTCATCAGCAGCAACAGCCTCAATACCATCCGCCACAACTGCGGCAACAACCACCTATTCCAACTCAGACGCAACCACAAAGTCAGTCCCAATCAGTGCAGGCTAACGTTGGCCTTCAACAGAAGCAACTACCGCCTCCTGCACAGTTGCCACCGCAGCCCCAGTCTCACCAACGCACTTCAATGTCACCGCAGCCCCAGCAATCGATTGTACATCCACCACAACACCAATCACCACCAACGCAACCGATTGCAGCGCCGCAGGGCATCCATCAAGGATTCCCTCTACCCCCGATGCCAGTCCAGCAACAACTGGACACTGCCCAGGGTAAGGTTCAGATCCGTGTCCAACTGGCTAACCAGCAAACGCCAGTTATCAAGGCTCAGCCAGAAATTGTCGTGCAGCCACCAGTCCCAACTACGAAGCCCCCACAACCTCCACCACCGCCGTCGCACCCTGAAAAGAAGACTCCTGAAGATTCGGGTACTGGCAAGCCAGTTAGGACCCCAGAAGAGGTGGAGAAACCGAAAGAGGAAACGACTCCGAAGAAAGAAGACCATAAAGACGTGGAGGTAAAGGAAAAACCTGAACCTAAGCCAAAGGAACAGCTCATAGAGGTGAAGAAAGATTTCGAAAAGAGGAATGAGGAAGAAATTAGCAAACCTGAACATAAGGAAACTCTACCGCCAGTAGAGCCTGAGACAATTTCGGTTATCAAATCGCAGTCTCCTATTGTTGTAACACCGCCCAGCAATCCTAAAGAAAAATCTTTACTTACGGAAGAGAATGTGACCAAGCTGTCTCCACCTGAAGAAAACGAATTGGAGCAAGACTCCAAAGAAGATAGCGACTATTGGTCTGCCAAGGAGTTGAATATTGACTCGGTCATCAAAAAAGTCGATGCTCTTTGCTCCAACGATGAGGTGGATGAGTCACTTGCAGAAAAGAAGTTGCCTTTGAAAGAAAAGCAGTCTATCGTAGAAAACGATACAGCAGCTAAAAAACAAGAGGTACCTGTGACAGATCAACCAGGCGATGCTAACATCTCAAAAGTTGAGTCCCTTCCGGAGCCTTCAGAGGCTGACCGCAGTGAAGATACTCACGACGAAGAAGAGTTTGATGAATCCCAAACAGAACATTCAGACTATAGTGGGAAGACGATGCGAGGAGGAAAGCGGGGCAGGATGAATAGAGGAAATAAAAGGGCTATGCCGCAGGTGCCTCCGGCTTCTACTGGAAGTCTTCCTAATCTTAATGAGGGTGTTCAGACCCGAAGGGGGAAGATAGCTCAAAATATGAAGACTCGCAGAGGTCGTACAGCAAAAGGGACAAACAGTACTCCAACACCAGGTGAAAAGAAGATGAGGAACCAGCAGACTTCTGATCAGGATGTCTATGAATTCCATGAAGATTCCGGAGAAGAGTCTGCTGTTGTAAAAACTGCTGAACGTCCTCGACTAATTTTAACTATCAAAAGTCCTGGCCAAGCCGCCATAGTGCAAACGAGGACTTGTGAAAAAACCGCTCAAGAACACGGTAAACCACTGCAGGAGGTGAACGCTCCACCAAATCCAGAACCTGTAGGTGCTGCTCCTGTCCAAAAAGAGGGAGCAGCTAAGGAAGAGTTTCCCACTCCTGCAGTAAATACTAGAAAATCTCGAAGGTTGCTTGAGAAAGATGGTGGCAACAGAAGTACTGTGGATGATGTTATCGAGGATGTGGTAAGAAATTCTCTAAATTCACCCAAATCAGGTGGACAAACACCGCCCAGACGATCTACTCGAAATTCACAAAACACCACCGCTAATCCCAGAGGTGCTGCTCCGGTCCTGGAGAAGCCTGCACCAAACGTGATAGATGTAAGAAAATCACCGCGTGCTAATAGGCGAACAAAGGATCGCAAATCGAGCGATGCTTCTGTGGACAGTAGCGATGAGAAGGTCTGCAAACCTGAGGAGAAACTGAAGCCTCTACAACCAGAGGAGTCGGAGGAAGAAACCAAGACTGAAAAACGGGAAGAGGCAACCATAAAGAAACCAACACCAGGTCCTGAACCGATCACCCCGGAAATAGTTGTAAAAGAAACTGCAGGTGAGAAAATCGATAAAGAAATTCCTGGACCTACAACAGATCCTAGCGAGCCAATGACTCTAATCGATCCTGTAACAGGGGTTCTAACTGTGGTCCGTCAGAGCAAGGAAGGACAGTACATCCCAGTCCCTGGAGCTGTAACACCAATTTCAACCTCGAAAACGGATCCTCGTCAGAGTCCGCAATCTGTTAAGGTTCCTGCACCTGAACTAAAACCGATTCCTGTGGAAGAAAATAAGAGTAAACCTGCTACACCTACACCACCACCACCACAACCACCACCAAGCTCAACACCTTCAGATATACCTAAAATTAGTACGCCTCCTGTAACCAACAAGGCACCGAGTGTTGTGGTTACTTCCCAAGCAGTAACAATTCCTCCTCCAACGTTGGCAACAACATCCAGCATCGCGGTACAACCGCCAACAAGCATTCCTCATCAAACAATTGCTTTGAGTCAACAGAGCCAGCAAATTCAGCAACAAGCTCAGCAGCAACCACAGCAACAACAACAGCAACAGCAGCCACAGCAGCAGCAACAGCAGCAACAACAGCAACAGCCCCAACAACCTCAACAGCAGCCACAATCAACGATACGCACCCATCCCTTGAAGGCGCACATGCTCAGCAGTCAGGTGAATAAGCCAGTGGTAACTCAAGGATTGGTGAAAGTTGGAACTAGTGTCCTCGGACCAACGGCCCCAGTCGTGGTGAATAGTCCAAACATAATTAAGCAGCCGGCAATTGTACAAACGAATATTGTTGCACGACACTTGCAGCAAGCAGGCAGTAATTTAGCGCAGCCCCATTCAGCGCCAGCCCATTCAGCGCCACCCCATTCAGCGCAACCCCATTCAGCGCAACCCCATCCAGCGCCACCCCATTCAGCGCAAGTTCCACCTACAGCTGTCCAGCAGTCGGCAGTGGCACAGGCGCATCACAATCCCACTGTAAATATTCCGGCACCCACCAGCCAGGTAGGGTCTGCGCATTCCCCACGTATTCAGCAGAATGTTGTAGTGAAGCCGCAGTCCCAACAGCCGCCCGCCTCTTCTCAAATACTGCACGTGGTCTCGAAGCCCAGTGCTCAAGGGCAACAAATTCTATCCCAGCAAAATCAACACCAGCCCATTGTGATCCACGGCAACAAGATCCAGCAGGTGCAGAGCCCCTACACCGTTCTGCAGAGCGGGAAGATAATTCAGCAGGCACCGTCGCCGGTGACAATTCAAGCGGTGGGCAAACACCAAAACATCCAAGTGCCCATGCCCCACGTGCAGCCGCAACAGCCGCACGCCCATGGCCAGAAGCAGCCGTCAGGCATTTCGGTGGTGACTCATCCTGGCGCAAAGCAGGGCCCCACTCAGCCACCGCAGCACCAGCACCACATGTCCCAGCAACAGCAACAGCAACAGCAGCAGGCGCAACAGCACATGCAGAACTCGATTCCTGTAAAACAGCAGCAGCAGGGACAGAGTCTCCAGCTCGGAGCTGGCCAGCAGGGCGGAGTGGTTCCTGGGTCCCAGCACATCATCGCCCACGCCCACCAATCGACGCACGTCCACCAGCCCACCGGGGCGACGCTGATGCAGGCTAAGCCGGCGCACCAGCAGGTCATTCCTCCCGCGAAGGGGGTCATCGGGCTCCATCAAGCCCCCCAAATTCTCACCGGAGCCGTTGCCAGTCCTCCGCTGAAGCAGCCCCACATTGCTGGCCAGCAGCCTGTTGTTACAGGTAAGTGTTCCGATATTCTTTATTTTATTTTTATTTCTATTTAATAAACAGCCACAGTACAGTAATCCCTTTTTTGATCATTTAATTTCTGGAGTCAAATGCTCAATTCAGCTAAGAGACACAATAGCTGAATTCGATTGTACAGTTAACTGCACAAATAAAGTTCTCGGACAAAATTAACGTTTTATAAACAAGACTTATTACAGTTTAAAGTAATATTGAGTTATTTTATATAGTTATTTTATATAGAAGAATAAATTTACACTTTCTTAAATCAACAAATTTTAAAAGGAATATTTGTGTAAAATTGATGGGGGAGAGTTAAGTTAATAATAATTCTTGTTGTTTAGTTGTTATATTAGTCGAAAAAATTCCATTGATTTAGCAAGAATTTATTATTTATGTGTATAAAATTATAGACCTAAGTTAAACTAATAATATAATTTATAAAACAGAAGCATAAATGACATATGAGACGATAGCAAAGCAAATGTTAAAAATAAAATATTTTAATATTAGAGGAGAGAGAAAGAGCAATTTTTAAAACAAGAAACGAAAAAAAACATGCAAATAAGTAAAAGTAAATTAATAAATAAAAAACGTTTCAAGTCGTTTCATTAATTTTTTGTTGGGAGCACAATTTTTAGAAGCCCTGTTTTGCAAGTAAAAGCAGTAAAATATGGTAAGTTTCTTTAAGTTGGTTCGTCTCTCACAATAAAATATTTATTTTTGCTTATATTTTAATTAAATATCTTAGTAATCTTTTGTTAATTGAAAGCAGGAACACTACATTTGAATTATGAAGCCTACTATATACTAAAAATTAATACAAAATAGATTAATTAAAGTAACCAAGTCATAATTAGGAATTTTCAGGTCAATTTTTGTGTAAGCCATCAGTTTAATTTTATGAACAAGACCATCCAAATACCTGCTTTTAAATCAATTGGAAGCCAAAACTAATAATTAATTTCTTTGTTTTGACCTTGATGACAAAAAACCGCCAATCTGGGAAAGCCCTAGAGCTGCGTATTTATGTACTATGCATGAAGTGCATCAGTTTTTGAGGATAGACAAAACTCATACATACATATCAGATATGACGTCGCTCAAAGGCACCCATTCGGATTTGCTCTCTCTGGTCCTGGTGCATTAAGGATGCAATTCTGGGAACTGATTACATGGAAACGGCAGTCATTTTTAGCTAAAAACAAACCCCCTTTGGTTGCTACGTTTGAACACTACGATAACAGCCCTAGTAACCGCGCTAAAAGCTGCTATCGGAACGTAAAGCGAACAGGTGGTGACCGGACAGGCGTACATTGAAGCTTTCATAATTTTACATGATTGCATTCCGAACCCGTTAACAGTAATCAACTGTTTTGCCAGCGGTAAATACATACAGTAAAACTTTCGGGTTATTTTAAATTTGGCGCCATTTCAATCGGATAAAATTAATAAGAGCCTATATTGATTTCAAAGATACTTTCCGGACTTAATTTACTGTGTACTGTAGTTTTTTCTTAAACTTATCAAATAATTTGGTCGACGAAATTCGGATGCAATCGACAGATTCTTAGGAAGTTAGGGAGTGTCTGGGATATCAGCCCTGGATGTTCTACTATATAGGGTTACTGTAAAATTTTCATTTTGAACTTTAGTGAATATTATGCAGTAAAGTTTCCAAATAGTGGGCAGTGGCGAAATGGCCCAGTGCCTAACCTGTGCTGTGCTTTAATTTAATGCAGCAACATTAACCAATGGTACCGAATCCGCAGGTGCAGTCGGTGTATTTCTTGGAAATGTTCGTTACCGGGAGCTTTCAGGTTCCATTTCTGGCTATTATGCTCCAAATTTATTTTTCTTAAACAAAGGATAGATTTTCCTGAGAATTTTATAGCTTACTGAGTGGGTAGATCCGGGTCTCGTTCGATACAGCACAATTATATAAGATAAGCATAAAAATGTGGAACCCAGAAATGAAAATAAAATTAATTGTGAGTGACAATCGTACTTATTTAGTGATCTATAGAATCAAAAGTGTGTATTCAATATTAGTACTTAATAAAAACGATAAGATACATTACACTATACGACACAATATTTATTGTTTTAAAAAAAAAAGGAGTTATTAAGTATAAAATAATGGTTTTTATCTAATTCTAGGAGCTAGCAGCTTACGAGCTTCAGTCCCACCAATTAGTCCACAAGGACAAGCAAGAACTCATATGCTGCAGCCAGGACTCCCTGTTCCAGCTTTTGAGGCAAACATGGTAAGTACATATCGACGCATGCAATGTTTTTTTATACTACTTTTAAGGCAAATTATGTTTTAAAGATGAGTTTCTAACTTATATACATATATATAAATATTTTTCTCTTAACCATGCGGACGCAGCATGATATTGGGAGTTTTAACGCGAGATCGCAAAGTCCTCCACCTGCGCATCAGCAAGCTTCCCCCATCACTCCGGTAAATTATTAAATATGAGAAAAAGAACTTTTGATTTTTTCGCACAAATTTAGTTCGTCCTTTTTTTTGCCCTTTATAATCCATGTTTTATAGACACGACATCCCATAGAAGAGAAACACTCATATTAAAATCTTTGGAAATTGCAAACCATAATTTCTGTGGTTTTTATGCAATAATTCATTTTCGAATTCAAAGATTTTATATTTCTTTGGTTTTTATCTACCTCTTTGGGAAATTTACTCTATTTTAATAGTATCCTGGAACGATTTAATCCAACTTGTAGAATAACGGCTGAGTTAATATTACTACAATTAATAACACTGAATTAAAACAGCTGGAACAACAATGTGACAATGAAGCTGAATTCAGTAAAGTTGTTATTTCAGCTGAATTCATATAGCTGAATTAATGCAGCTGAATTGGAATAAATCAAATTGAGCAATTTCCATATCAGAATTGGATCTTGTATTACTCCAAATTCGAATCGTTTTTGGATCAACTTTGTCTTTATACCCATTTCATTGACCTTAGACCCATTTCATTGACTTTTTTAAGTTAAAACTGTGGCGCCTATACTTTGCCTTGATCCGATATATAATTTAAAACGATTATGAACTAAACTAATGCATTACAAAAATATTTCAGGGCGAGGGCACATATCCAACTGGTGCAATTAGAGGCGTCCCACCACGTGAACATTTCATTATGTACCAATACCTTCGGGACTTTCGAGCTCAGGAAGCACTTGGAGCTAGAATTCCTTATATTTCTAGGTAAGTAACCTTTTACACTTTCTCGATTGTAAACATAAAAACTTAATAATCTCAGGACTCCTCCTTTAAACAGATCTCCAATACTTCCCGGCTCTACTGACCAAAAAGAGATTTCTGAAGTGGACGAAGCGATGGTGGCAAGTCCACCTTTAGAACTTCGCCGTCCTGGAAGCGGCTCCCGCACGATAGCTGTGCCACACAGCCTACAGAGCCCACAAGACCGGGCAACCGGTAAGCATATGAGTATTTGTTTGCATATTTTCGAATTTATATAAATTGTATTTGTCCATTTAGATTCACCACAAGTTGCACAAGTTTATGTGCACGGAACCAGAATTCCTCATCCCCATTTTCCAGACGTTGGGGCTCGTTACTTTGAAAATGTTCGGACCCTCCCAGCAGAGCCACCGCCAGCTCACCGGCCAGCTCACAGTGTGGTGGGACCATCACCTTCAAATTATGGTCAATCCGGTGGACCTCCAGCTGCCACCTTACCCCACATGCACCCCAAGGCCAAGGAGAGGGAACGAGAACGGGAGCAAAGGGAGCGTGAACGCGAGCAGAGGGAACGTGAACGCGAAAAGGAAAGACTTGCTATTCCAGGTAAGATTAAATGTTTAGAATTATCTGGATTTTCCTTTTCTTAACACTTTTATCTCGTTAGGCCTCGTCACGGCAATGCCGGCAGCTATCTGCCGCAACATCCTCCAACTGGCCCCGCCGCCGCATGCTAATCAAGTGCCCCCGCAGGCCGATTCCCTGCTGACGCTGCTCCAACGATATCCAGTCATGTGGCAGGGCCTCCTTGCCCTAAAAACAGATCAGGCTGCTGTACAGATGCATTTCGTTTTTGGGAATCCCCATGTTGCTCGGGGCTCACTGCCATGCAACAGCGACGGTAGCACTCCCCCGCTGCGGATTGCGCAACGAATGCGACTTGAACAAACTCAACTTGAAGGCGTTGCCAAAAAGATGCAGGTATGTTCTAGCTTTGTTAACTTCATTTTTAACTCTCAGTGGTATAGGGAATGAGCATAACAAAATTTAATTAAATCTGGCAAAAATCGGGTTTATACTATCTAGGATTAGTTTTTCGTCAGGACATTCTTTAAAGGCACTGTAACACAAATTTTAATGATATATTTAATGGTTTTATTTTCATTTTGAGCGTTCATTCTTTAGTTATAAAATACTTAAAAAAAACTTGTATGCAGATTGTGTGCATTTTTCAAATTATCTTCTTGGTATTAGTGATAATCGAACAATCTTTTAATATTTAGAACAATTTAACACATTTTAATTTTAAAATATTAATCTACAAAATTAAAGGGCAAATCAGATCATATAAAGTCACGATTTTGCGATATTGCTAAAGTTAAAACCAGATTTTATTCAGCCACGTATTCAGCTATAGCATTTCATTTAAACAATATATTTTCATGATTTTATTAAATAATGTACTACTCTTTTACAGTACGAGAACGAACATTGCATGCTGCTGGCTTTGCCATGCGGACGTGATCACATGGACGTGCTGCAACAATCGCGCAATCTACAAACCGGATTCATCACCTATTTACAACAAAAGGCTGCAGCAGGTATAGTAAACATCCCAGTGCCAGGTAGTGACCAAGCTGCATACGTTGTACATATTTTCCCGTCATGTGAGTTCGCTAACGAAAATCTCGAGCGTGCTGCTCCCGATCTTAAACACCGCGTCGCTGAAATTGCGCACCTATTGATCGTAATAGCTACTGTCTAAAGAAATGAAAAACAACCCATTTTTATTAGACAAAAATTTGTGAATTTATAAAACACGGCCAGGACAATCTATAAATACTTGATATGATAAAACAAAAATACTTTCTTATACGATGGACACAAAACTTTTAGCAAATTGACTTGAAAATAATTAAAAAGCAGAAAAAAAATAAGAAGCATGAAGAAGAACTTGATAGATTAGTTAGAAATATATACGGACATAAAATTCCTTTTCTACTAGGAAATTGTATAAAGTAATACTTAACAGAAAGAAAAATAACAAAAAGGAAAAGCTACAAAATTTATACCAGTTATGTAAAACTTGATTTCAGACCGTAACACATTGTAAAGCAGTAAATTTTTGAAAAAAAACGAAAATACATACACAACAACCTGAAGAAGAAAGTGTAAAACGATACGATTAGGAAGAATTTTGTATTTTGATCTCAGTTTATAAGCAATTTATTCGTTATCCTTATTTATCGTACTATTTCCCCACTCTCTTCTTTTTCAGCAAATTTTTCAGCTTCATTTCATTTTTTCACTTTTTGGTTAATGCCAACTTCTTATTTTGTATAATTCTATTGGAGTTTAATTTTTTTTACTGCAATAGTGGGAGTTTACCTTCAGAGCTTGTAAATGCTGTAAATATAATTGAAAAACATAATATCACCTGCGGATACACTTGAAGGAATTTTATAAATAGATTTACTTTTTTTTGTACGACAGTTTTGTGTTTTTACTCAGCGCCAGTGTATGCTTTCCCAGAAAATATATATTTTTCTTTATAACTATCCCAGTAAGTTTTATCACTGCCAGCCTGTTTTTTTTTACACTTAAGGTAGTTTTTCGTACATACACTGTTCCTTGCATCAGGCATTTCAGTGAGTCTGGTTTTCTGTTCAAAATTGAGCGCTGCACAACGATCTATTTCAACATTAAATTGATTTATATGTAGTTGCATTTCACATAAAAAATTCAAGATGAATTTTAGAGTGCTATGCCTTATCGCACATGAGAAAAAAATCTTTAAAGTGTTAGAACCATACGATAATTGCATCAACAACATTTCACCTTTTGATTTACTAAGATATTATTTTTCTTCGCTAATAGTTCTTTTATCGCTTTTGTTCGTAGTTCAGCGGTTGGTCAACTAATTTAATTTGATGTCTAAAACATACTCAGTAAACCAATTCCAAAGTTCAAAACAAGTTTAAAAACCTTCCGTGTGAGTTTTCAAGAAGCGTTGCTCACAAGAGGGAAGTGATTTTAAATTTTAATCGATACCGCAGCACAGAACACATAGAAAATTTTAGTTTGCAACTCTCTAGCATAGTTCTATTTAATGCATATCCAAGTCAAGAGATTGCTAACGAAATAACAAAATTTGTCCAGCAACCAAAATCCAGATGAGTCTGAATTTCACAATCCCAACAAAATTCTAACCATATATGTATACGTGTTTGTTCTCAACATTGTATACAGACAAGCACGCATTGACAAAGAATATTGGACTTTACGATTTTTATTTCAAAATGATAGAACTAATTATTAAAAATTTAATTTCTAAAATACTTGTACCTATCTACACTGAATTTTATTTCACTAAAAAAAAAATTACGCTGAACTAATTAGATCACTATTGACAGACACTGGTAAAATTTTTTGATATTCGTTTATTCAAACTAAAACGAACTAGACGATGTCGATTGAGCGACTGAATTCATATAATTCAAAATTGAAATTTCTTCGCTTTAATTTTATTTTAAGTCAGGAAAATTTGACCTAAAGAACATCGTTTCAACAAATATCTAAAATCCGTCTTTAATAATACGAGGAAATTACTTGAAATTTTTTTTACGATTACCGTGAAAGTAAAGTTGAAACTACTTGATGTTTAATTCAGCTTAGAATGTAGTGCACCGAATTAGGCATCGACGCGGTTTGACATATTTTTTTTAATCTTCTTCCCCCAGTATGTACTGAAAAGAAAGAAGGGATTTTGGAGTTGAAATTGTCGCTTCTTTCTTTTAATTACCTATTCCGGTAGTAATAGTTTTAATTTTATAGCTCAATTAAATGCTAAAGATTTTGCACGTATTATAATTCAGCAGCCAGAAACATTAGAAATTTCGCTTATATTCAGCTGTAACAGCGGTAAAAGCGAGGTCACTTGAATGTAATATATTCGCGACTTCTTGAATAACATCAACCAATTCCTTCAAAATGTACATTTTATTAGAAAATTCTCCAATAGAATATCGCGCTTTCTCGAACAAAATATTAAACTAGTTCCTAAAATCAAGCCGCAGAGTAAGAGTTGGATTTATGTAATGCGATACGAAAACAAAAAATTTGCCAGTTACCACCAATAACTGGATCGTAGACTCAGTCATTGATGATACCTAGTGAGTGTTAAAAATATCGCCTCACATAAATTCAGCCGGAGTCGAAATTAAGTAAGGTAATAAGTTGAGGCAAAACGCAGTCGAAACTACTCGCTGAATTGCGCATTCAGCCAGTGGAGGCAATTGCTGAAGAAAACTTACCACCTTTCATAGGGCGACTCTTAATTCTGCCGCGTGTAGTTGCAAGCTCCCACTATACATTAAGAATTTTCATTATCAAGAAAAAGAAAAGAACTAAGAAAAGCGTGAGATACAAAGATAAGTAATTTCTTTTATTTTATTTATTATTTACCTCCTTCGAGCTCCCCTCACTCCTCCTTCACCGAATGCTTTAAAATGCTACACAAAACTAATTATTTAAGACGGATTGTAAATATTTGTTATATAAGAGATATATAAATGTTTATTTTATTTTCTAATTTTTATTATATATTGATAATAAACTATTTTTTGTTAGCCTGACTTTATTTAAAGATATATATAAAAAACAAAATGAAAAAAAACCCTGTAAATTACTATATTCTTGTAAAAATAGTTCGCTACTAAATGTACAGTTAATTTAAAGTATATATATAAATAAAGTAATGATTAAAGGTAATTTTATTAGGATAAAGCGAAATATTTTTATGACTAATGATGATATATAAATAATGGCGGTAAAGCAACAGCTTAGAGGTAGGCTTAAACGTGTATAAATATTTTTAATGAAAAATAAAAAAAGGAAAAGTTGGTTAGTTTTTCCTTTAAACGCCACCAATAAATAGATTTAAAAAACAAAATGATATAAAAAGAAAAGAAAAAAAATAAGAAAAAGCAAATGCGGTCGCTGAGGTGATAAATAACTTCCTCCCGTATTTATTTATCCCCGCCCTCTGCGATCGCAGACTAAAAAAATGAACACAAACCAACACAAAGTGTAAAATACAGTTTTTAAACGAAAAAAAAGCAAAGAATATGTAGTAATAAAATGTAAAACAGAAAAGAGGGACACGAAAAGTAAAAATAAGGGACAACGATGATGACGATGATTAAATGTGGTAATAAGCAGACTACTAAAACAATAAAAATCTATTTGAGGCAAATTTTAAAGCATTACAGATAGAGATACAAAACAAACAAGAAAGTAAAAAAGAAAAAAAAAGAAAATAAAACAAAAGTAGGCAAAGAAGTTCTAATTAAATCCGTTAAGATTAGAAGTATAATAGTACGAGACGAGTAAGTGATTAAATAAATAGACAAAAGTGAAAATCAGCAAAAACAAACACAAATTATTAATTTAACATTATTAATTATTGTAATGAATTTAATTTTTTAGGTATTAATAAAGTACATATTACATATTAATAATATTATTAAAAATGCTGTGTACATATTAATATAAAATTTTATGAGAAAAGAAAACAATAAAAGTAAAAATTCTGTAAATGTTATCATTTTTTTGCTTTTCCTATTCCCATAATTTAGAATTTTTCATTTTAGTGTATTTTAATCAACGTGCTGAAGGTAAGCTGAACAAAAGACACGATTTTGTTTACACCGAAATTAGCAATTTACAAAATCATTTTTCATACCAAAATAAATTAGAGTGACGTAACTTATGTCGCTATTTTTGTAGGTTCGTTATTTGGGAACAACGATTTAAATGAAAAACAGTAGGTGACTTAAACTATTAAAACATTAAGTAAGAAATTAATCGATATTTTCTTAATTAAATTTTATTTAGAAGATGAATTTAAAATCAATCTTAAATACGTTTTTAGATTTATAAAATACTCTAGTGCGTTACTTAAGTTATAAAATGTTTCCAAAAACTATAAATTTTTATGAATAATTCCAAATTTTAGAATTCCATAAATGTTTACATTTTTAAAATTACAGAACATATACCAATTTTATGCTTTCCGTAAAGGAAAAGTGTTTTTCTAATCCAGATAAAATTTTAAGAATAATAAACGCGTTTTGTTATCAATCTCTATACCTGAACTACATATAAAGAAATCGATTTATTTGTCCACCAAATTTTCTATAATTATAAAATTATTTTTGTTGTCTTAAAGTCAGTGATTGAGATTATCCACCCCTAAATAATCTTTGAGGAATAATCTCACGAAATTGCGTTATTTTATGTTAAAAATGGGTATATTTTCTATAAAAGAACGTTAAATTCTACCTTGACTATTACAATTTACGTTCCAATTTTTAGAACACGTAATTTTTCATCTGGCACTCCTCTTCCTGTAGCGCAGAAATGTCAATCCGAGTAGGTGACGTTTTCCGTTTTTGCGAAACCCAGAAATAAACAATTTTCCGCGCTTTGGAAAAATAGGCCAAACTGAAAATATGGCAAATTTAAAACAAGACTTAGACGAGTATCTTCTCCTGCAAAGCGACCAAAAAAAGTCGACAGGTTTTAAAATAGATATGAAAATGCCACAAATAAAAGTGCCAGAGATTGCGAAAATGTTTGGAAAATCTGAGCCCCAGGAGGCGAACAGCTGGCTAAAGGACACCCAGGAGAGCTGCTGTCCGCAACTGGTAGAATTAAAAGGGATTTGGGATTTATTATTATTTTAAGAAATGCATTTTAGTCAAGACTGCAGCGGATCCTTGGGTTCATAATCTGCCTGGGTTTGGGGATCTTGTGCATGGTCCTGTCGACGCTATACATCCCCGTTCTCATCTTAAAAGCCCGAAAATTCGCCTTATTATACACGTTAGGTAGTCTATTTTTTATGCTGAGGTAAGGATATTTGATTCGCTCCCGAACCCACTTTAATTTTCCTCTTTCAGCTTCTGCTTCCTATCGGGGTTCGTGACGTTCTTCAAGCAGATGTTCTCGCGGCCAAGACTGCTCGTCTCCTTGATGTACACAGGGTGCCTCGTCGCCACCCTGTACTTTGCGATGGTCGTTCAGAGCACCGCCCTCACTGCGCTGTTCGCAGTCGCGCAAGTCATATCACTTTTAATCATGATCGTCGGAGCAGTGCCCGGCGGCGCCAGCGGAATAAAGTTTTTCGGGCACATGTTCAAGAGCGGTGTTTCAAACTCGTTACCTATTTAGTCCCCGCCCCCAGGGCGATCGGTGTAAGTAATTGTGATATTTTGGGACGCGAGGAGAATTAAAAGATATATTCTTTCTTAAAAAAAATTTATTGAATCGATTCTCTACACTTCCACTTCTCCCATGTACAAGTTCTTATCGCTAGATCCTGACAAAATTATGGACTCTTTCGGGTGGAAGTCGATGTCGTTAACGCTGCCGTTGTGCCCAGGCAGTTTGTACAAAATCCGCCTCGTCGTTGTGTCCCAAACGTACACAAATCTATCGGCGGATCCAGCGGAGACCTATACAAAATTATTTCTAAATTAATTCACGACTTTCAGACTAAAGAATCTCAAGAAATTAAAGCAAGTCATTCTTAAACAGCATTCATGAAAAAATTTGTTTTCTAAGATCGTCTTCGAAAAACCAAAACATACCTTGCCACCATCAGGAGACCAAGCGCATCTCAACAAATTCTTCTCGAAGTTGTGCTGATTCCCGGTAAATATTTTCACGCACCTCTCCCCTGGCGCGTACGGTCGAACATCCCAAATCCGCAGGGTGTTGTCCATCGAATTGGAAAGGACATAGGACCCGTCGGGGGAGAGTGCGAGCCCGGTTATGGTGTCTGTGTGTCCCCTCAGCTTGTACAGGACCTCGTTCTTCCTGATGTCCCAGATCTTGATGTCGTTGTCTATCCCCCCGGAAATGACCTGCTCGCCGGTGTCGTTGAAGCAGACCGCGGTCACTTGGTACATGTTGTCGAACGAGTGCACGGAGAATCGCTTCCGGGCGTCCCAGATTTTAATTGATTTGTCATCGGAGCCCGAGCAGAGCATTTGAATGCCTCGTCGTGTCCCTTGCACCGAGTTTACAAAGGTCGAGTGTCCTTTTAGCTTGCGGACTCGCGTGCCCACGGTTACGTCCCAAATTGCAACAGTTTTGTCTGTGGCGCAGGTGTATAAATTTATACCATCCGTGGAAAAGTGAGCCTCCAGCACCGCTCCCGTGTGGCCGGACATCGCGATTATGTTCTCGCATTCGCCGTACACGTTCCATATATCTAAAATATATAAAAGTAAATATTATTACTATTATTTAAAAAGGTAGGCCCGTGTGATGAATATAATGGTAAATAATTTTGGTTTATCACAAAATTTCTTGGATATTCTTGATGTTTGCGATATCAGAAAATGTTCCTTACATATTTGTCGATCAAATCCAGACGAAACTAAAATTTGCCCTTCAGGGTGGAATTCACAAGTAAATACTTCTCCTTGATGTCCTTCTAAGAGCATAATAGGCGCAAATAAATTGGAAATCCTCGGGATGCCCTGCAAAATGGAAAATTAAAAAAAACATCGCCCTCAAAATGTGCACTAAAATTTCTACCGATTCCATAAGCACTTTGTCTCTGTTTGTGTACGCCACCAAATCATGTTTACTTTTCTTCGACTCTGGAGCCAGAACTAAGCTGCTTGAAGTCCTTTTGTGTGCCATTATTAATTAATTTCACTATTTATTTGCCAGCGCTATTCACAACCTGCAACGCCGCTTTCATTCACGCTGTCAAAACACTTTATTCTGACGTTTAGGGCGTTTGAGGATAATTTATGTTACAAGTTGCGTATATACGTTCCAAATTTTGGGAAGAAGAAGATACCAGTCTAGTACAAATTACAACTGGAAGCAGAGGTTAAATGCAATTTTTTCAATTTGACAATTTAGGTGACGTTTTAGAACAATCGTTTTAGCACTATTGACAACTGTCATTTATAAGGAAGAATTCCCCTAAAAAAATCGAACAATTTCTGCGGTTCCGTCGTGAAGGACAATTTAAATTACAGCTAATTACGTGCTGCAGTAGTTCCCGCATTCAGCCATAAGTTCAAATTTAAGATAAAAAATATGTGTTATGGGAAAAATCGACAATAAAGGGGCGTTCAATAAACCTCGCTCTGGGTAGGAAGGTGAAATTTTTTTTTTTTTTTTTTTTGAAAAATATTCAATATATTTGCGTGTGACGGGGGCACGGTGCGTGGAAAAATCAATGTTTAACTAGTAAATGAGATCAACAGTTAGTTACATGTTGTCCCATGGATCGGGTGAGCCCGTCATGTCTCATCCGGATTATGAACAACATGCCCATCACCACGGCTGCCTGCTGGTTTTACTGCGTGGAATTGGGCTGGCCAAGCCCCGCTCCCTGCAGAAGATCTTCGAGAGGGTCCAGAGGGTCAACAATGTGAAAATTACAGGTGGGTGGTGGTTGAAGCACGCAGTTTCTGTATAATGGGGGCACCGACCTCTCGTTCTCAATTTTTTTTTCAATTTTGTTGCAGACTCGTCTGGGAAGATCCGGGACATTTGGGTGAGGTATGTGCATGATCATCCCGTGGAGAACAACGACTGGGGCGACTTTCAAACGCATCGACGCCTGCTGGGGCTGATCACTATAGGAAAGTTCGACACGCAAACTGAACTCAATGAGCTCTGCCGTCTGCATGAATCGCTGAAAGTGAAATACACGCAGACGTTGTACGACTCCAGGTGCATTCTGTTCGGACCCTCACAGAAAAACGAGGCAAATCCAATCCTTAACAACGATATTTGTGATTCTGCACCTAAGCCTCTCAGCCAGCAACTCCCCAAACGACTAGAGGACATTTTCACACCCCCTTCAAATTTTAAGAGTACAGCCTTTTTCTACCCAGAGTGCGACCCTTGTGTCGACCTAGAGGCAAACCTGTCTGACTTCATCAGTTCTATTTTCTGGATTCTCGAATCAAAGCGACTAGAAAGATCTAGGGAAAAAGTGGATAAACCGGATAAGGTGTCCTTGCTTTTAGCACCCTTCGAAAAGAAAGATTTCGTGGGCCTCGACCTGGACTCGAGAAATAACAAAAAACGGTGCGTTGGTCGGGTGACGAAGAACCTCGGGGATCTGACCCTTCAGGCAGGTCTAGTCGCAGATTCGCTAAATCTTTTTCATGCCGCCAGTGACACCCTACGTGCCATAAATGATTCTCTTTGGTTGGGAGCGGCCGAGGAGGGCCTTTGCACTGCCTCTGCAATTTTATTGTATCCTGGTGTCCGGCAGACGGAGACTTTTCACAGAAATGCTAGTCTACAAGAAGGCACATCGCCACAGAGGAACGTAGAAAAAAGACGGTCCAGTGATTTGACCAAAAAAGTTATTATCGAAAATCAAAGCTCTGTAGAGTGTACAGTAACATCAAATTCATCTTCAACATCATCGGTTTCGTCAATTTTGACTTCTAGTTCATCATCGTCCATTTCTGGGATTGGATCAAATAATCGTAACGATTTACCACTAAATATTTTATCGCCGGAAGAGATTGCTGTACAGTACAGGAAGGCTATCATTAACTACAGTAAATATCGTCACGCCGCAATTGTAGAGACTGAGGCCGCCTTGAAAGCAGCCCGTATTTGTATCGAACAAAATAAGAACTTGGATGTGGCCATGTTCTTGCAAAATGTGCTGTACATCAATTTGAATATGAGCGAACAGGAGCGCGTTAAGCGTTTCGAGGTCCTTACAGATCTCTACCAGCAAATTGGGTATAAAAGGAAGGCTGCTTTTTGCCAGCGTCTGGCTGCCTGGAAGCATGTTAAACAGGGTAATCCGAATCCTGACTGGGCGCAGAGCTACCGTCTTATGCTGGAGAGTTTCCCAGGGTACATGCTTTCTTTGGATCCTCTGGAAGTGCTGGAAAGTTCGTCAGGTTGGCCCATGCTGCAAATAGACTTGCTGCAGCAGCTCATTACAGCGGCGAGGAGGTTGGGGCACTCCGCTCTGGCCACCAGACACATGACCTTCTTGCTCCAAACGCAGTGGGACAATATGGGGCCTACTGAGGCTAAGGAAATGGCCCTTCAGCTTCAGGTGAGATGGTTTTGTTTTAAGTCATCTGCGATTCTATTAGAGAATCCGATTCTAGTCATATTGTTTCATTTCACAGGAATATTTTTTTCCTTTCAGTTGAAAACTTATATGTAGGTCAGTTTGTTGAGAAAGTCGTTAAGATAGTCCTTTGGCGCTCTAGGTTTTGGTATTTCATCGAACGATTTCGAGCAAAGGAAACCAAGAAAGAATAAGAAGAGTAAAGCTTTCAGTTGTGATTGCGATTAATAAAATAAATCAACAACTATAGCGTTTAGTAAAATATAAGTGTGTCTAATAGAATTTGTGGGTATTCAAACTGAATAAAAACTCATCGTGGATGTTGAAGACGTTGAAGATAATTGTGCCATAAAGCGATGGATTCGAAAATAACTATTTTTGGATAAATTTCATAATTGTTTATCCACGGACGAGCGAAATTTAACCGATAAAATAATTATCGGTCCCTTACCTTTTTAGATATGTTATTCATATTATAATTATTATTAAGGTTATTTGAAATAAAACACAAATTTAGTACTTTATATAATTTATTGCGACATTTGTCTGATAATGAATAAGGTCTTCAGATCAATTCAATTTATCTCGGCATAAAACCTGGAGTTAATTGGGAGGACTGGGAAGCGTTTCGGGTTTGCTGTTAAAATTTTCGCCGAAAAGTGACCACTCTAAAGTCTCGAACAAATCTTATAATTTTTGTAGTCTAAATATTCCCGTGCACATAATCCTCAATTTCGGATTTTATGCAAATTGTTTATAATTTCTTCAAATATATAGATTCTGATTATAGTGAGGACAAATAGCGGAAATTTATATTTGATAAAATCCTTTCGTTTACAGAATCTAAGCGCGCAGTGTGAGGGCTCCCCGGTGCCTTTAGTTTTAGAAAATGGAACAGTCATCCCGCCTGCGAATCTAACAGATATTCCATATTGTATGCAAATGCAAGTTAAGGATCTACCATCACATCTAAGACCTCATAGGATAAATAATGTTAAGGGCAACAATGGCCCCTTCCTATTTACACCTATTCACTTTAACTCAATCGATCGACGAGTGAACAAAAAGAAAGATAGTAAAATCGGTGAGTTTATAACTAAAATTTTTTTATTTTATATTAATTGGGTTTAATTATTAAAGAATGTACTCGAAGCAAATATTTTTAGTGAGAAGGGTCAGAAATTGAAGAAAACTATAACAAGAGATTTGTGTTAAATTTCAGGATTCTGTTGGATTAAACACGATTTATGTGAAGTAACATTGAAATTAAAAAATACTCTACCCTTTGAGCTAACCGTGAACGACATGAGACTGTTAACCAACGGAATTGTTTTTGAGGCGTTACCTCAGACGATAGTTCTTCAGCCATCAGTACCAACGATTGTAACGCTTCATGGGACCCCGATTGAGTCCGGTCAGCTGGAGATTCAAGGATACAGTACACACACGATTGGGGTTAAATCGAATTGCCGCTTAAAACACATGCGGAATCGCCCATTTCCACCTCACTACTTAATCGACGTAATTCCGGGATTGCCGCGCCTAACTGCTCAAACGTCCTTTCCGCAGACGGCAACGTTTTGCTCGCTAGCGAATTCGGATAGTGTGATAACATCGGCAAGCCTTACGATTTACAACGGCGAGATGACCGAGTGTGTGATAACACTAAAAAATGAGAGTAATCTGCCTGTTGATTACTTGGATGCGACAATGCAATCTAACTTAGATGCAGAGCTTCAGGGGCGGATATTCAAAATCGATCAAAAGGAGATTGAAGCAAAACTTCCAATTCCACCACACTCTTCCATTGACTTCACGATGAGGATTTTCGGAGAAGCCGATTTTTTGGGATCACATTCCCAATTAGCTCTGGCCTCGACGTCCTCACAGTCCGGCGGAGTGGGAATGTCCGGACTTACTGCCGAAGGACCCCAAAGTCTGAACTATTCCATGCTATCTTCGGGGCACGCTAGTTTACCGAGTCGAATGAGCTCCCCAACACATCAAGTAATGTCCAGAAGGACCGATCTTACATCGAGCTTTAGATCTTCCCACTCAGGTGGACATTCTTCTCTAGCCACCTTGAGTTTTGCACCCCACGCGGGAGGAAACACCATTCAACACGTAGACGCCCAGTTGCGATTGAAATACTCAGGGGGCGAAGCGATGCAAGAAGGCTACTGCAGACAGTGCGCAATTTCATTCAGCGTTGAGATGTTGCCCAGTGCTCAAATTACAAATTGGGATGTGCTTCCGGCCGAAACGTAAGTGCAGCTACTTGCTAAATTCAGCTTATAAATACAAATTGCTGAATTGCTGTGAACTGTTAATAACTTAATTTAGTTTAACAATATCAATTACTGAATTTTGTAGTATAATTAAGAGCATTTAGGGTCTATAGCTATTGCTGTCTTTTTCAGTCCTTCACAGTTCTATTTGGTGCTGGATATAACGAATCTTACTGCTCAAGAAATGTCTTTAAACTACACATCATCCAAAAGTATACTCATTGAAGCTAGGGAAAGTTGTCGTGTACCTATTCCTGTAGATAGATGTTCCCTGGATAAAATTTATGGTGACGCTTGTGAAATACGAAATCAGGAACTTGAAAATCAAGGTAGGATTAAAAAGTTTAAATAGAAGTAACTATAAAAATTTGCTATTCAGCTATGAGAATAACACAAAAATGTTTAAATGATACCCACGAAAATTCTTTAATTTTTGTAGATGTTTCCCTAAATCTTCCGGCTAGTGATATTAGTGAAAGGATCTGCTCTGAACATATAGCTGAAAGAGTGGAGCTCAATTGGACGTTAAACAGCACGGAGACCAAAGGTGTTGCGTCCCTGAAGGGGATTACGTTGTCTCCAACAATGATTGATTTAATAACAATTGCACCGCTTCAATGGAGTGAGTTATTTATTTTATCTCTTTCTTGCTGGATAGTTCACTCTTAACCAATGATTCTTTTCAGCAATAATTTTTAATAATACTCTCGTCCAACCGCAGTCCGAAATCGTGTGTTCAGCAGGGCAATGCATTAATTTAAGCATAACTGTTTGTAATTTATCGCAATCTCCTCTCCGCCAGCTCGCCTTAACAATACAATTCTATCAGGATTATCAGAATGGAATTCACAACTATAACTTACCGACGAGAATGAACATGTCAGGTCCAAACCAGTAAGCCAGCAGTCACCAATATTTTTATGGTTTATTGGATATTACTTTTTATTTAATTTCGCAATAGAACCCTCATACCAATACTGCAGAAAAACGAAAAGGTCCATCACGAGTGCTCCGTAATTTTCTTCTCGCCGGGCCGCTTCAAGGCCAACGTCCAGTGCCGGTCGCTGACGCCGTCTTCGAATTCAGCCCTCAGCTCGGGGTACCAGTCGAACACCCTGAGCAGCTCCTGCCCCAACCCCCGCAGCAACCAGCAGGCTTTCCATAGTTTCGCATTGAACACCGGCAGTACAAGTTTTCATGAAGCTCAGCACGTTTGGAGGTTTATACCCCCTATTGAGGTAACGGTAAATGAAGAAAGTTGTATGTAATAAGATAAAATTGTACAGGCTTTATAAGCTCCTAGGGTTAATTTGTTAGGAAAACGTTTTTTCTATTTTTTTGGTTAATTCCTCCTTTGCTAATTCGCGTAAAAACAAAAACAAAACCTAAGCAAAGTGCGCCGTTTAAAAATAAAGTATATAAAAAAAAGAAAAGAAAAATTCCTTTTTAGTTATGTTGTTATATATTTTATTTTTTTATGAATGTGAAAATAAAACTATTATCAAAAGCAGTTTCATAAAACGCATTTTATTTAGTACGCCTCCAGAATTCATTCCTCTTCCTAAAATATAAAAAAAACATTTTTATAATAAAGTCACTTTGCAAAATATCGGAAAATACGACTTGCCTAATTTTGGCTATATTTTCTATAAGCTGCAAAATTCCAAATATCAGCGATATATAATAAAACAACATTTTTTTTTTAACTTAAATTTTATTTAATAAATTGTCGTCCAGACATAAAAACAATAATAGTTGTAAGTAAAGATCTCTTAATTTTATTACAATTTCTATATATTACAAAAATTCATAAAACAAAACTTTTTGCCGAACATATTTCATGGAAAACCATAAATTCAAAGTGTTAACAAAATAAAGTATATGAAAATGTTAATAAAAACTCTCAAGAAAATAATAAAACATTTTGCTTTGCAAATATAATTATTAAAAATATGGCAATTTGCATGTGAATGAAATCCTTAGAGGACAAAAAATAAAAATATATAATATATATTAAACAAAAGTACGAAAACTAAGTAAAGAGGTTTTTTTTTACGAATGGCAATAGAAAAAGTAGTGTTGCACAAATAGATAAATAATAGAAACCTAATGATACCAGTTTGACTGTGTTGCTTAGCAATAAAAACTCTTTAAATGCGACACCATCGACAGGAATACTATTTTTGTTTTTAATTAAAAAAAGGATTATATATAAGAATTATGTATAATTTCCTTACTGTTACAGTTCTTTTATATGTTTTGTTATAATCTTAGTCTAGGTACATTTTCATTGCTAATTGCGATTACAATAATCAAAATTTTTTATGTGTACAAAAATCAGTGCAGTGTAGGGGGACAACGATTTTTTGCAGTTCTGTCTCAGCAGCTATCATCCTACTCCCAGCCCCAAAATGGGTAATTATTTTTTCGTTATTCTTAATAAAATTGATCATCATTCTCTTTTCTTCGTCAAATTTTTATAAAAAGAAATTGATTTTTACTTTTAAGCCCACATCGTTTTTGTTGTTTCGCAAAATATGAACATGCGATTAACATATATTTTTCTAAATAGCACCAACTTATCCGTAAAAGAGAAGCGTTGTTACTAAATGTGAAAAGCAGATGGGTTCGTTCACTGCAAAGTGAATTGAAACGATTTAAAACAATTTTTTTTACTCTGTGTTTGTATGTATGAAAATAAGGGAACATTTTCTTTTGAGGCAAGAAATAATAGAATTATAATTAATCAGGTACCTCAGGCACTTTTTTTGTTTTTAGATATCTTTCGACACAGTCGACCAAATCAGTAGGCCCAATAACTACTCCTTATTTTCCATGTTCTATTTAAATAAAATTAAAAACACTTTCACCGGAGGCTCAGAACAAATAAGAAGTATTAAAGTCATCAGGGAGGCGATTGTATAGCAAAATAATTAGAAACAAAACTATTATATTTAAACAAATTTTTGCGTAAAATAATACTTGCAGTTCTTTGCAGTGAACGATCAATTTTTAAGTGCATTATACACCATGATGAAATTTATGTAATTTGAATCTTTGTGAAAAAATCATGCATTAAATAATTAATATTCGATTTTTGGCTTGCAAATTGAAAGAAAGACTATATAATTCAATCAACAAATTACGTTCATTTTCTTCTTGCCCTATCTCTCCTTTAAGAGGATAAGAAAAAAAAAGAATTAGGACGGATCGGAAGTATATTTTTTATTTATTTTGTAGTTGGTGTTTCCCACCGGTGGGCCATATTATGATATGTCATCTATAAAATATGATGCAATTCCAGAAGTAGTACATTTGAAGTGAATGACGCCTTAATAGATCCAAACTAAATTAATAAAAACTTTAGGCTGATGATATGATTTTAATGGTACTATATAATAGGTAGGTGTTTTGCTTGCTTTTTTTCTCAACTTTGTTCTTCTTCGACTTTATCTCTTTAAACGCTTCTAGGCACTTCTCCCAAACAGAAAATTGTATAACAACAATAATTCTTAATAATAATATGCTTCTTATCGCAGGACTTTTTTCAATCAATTTGTTTCGTAAATATTTTGAAGCGTACGAAGATATCTTCAACTACAATGATAAAGCAAAACCAAATGTTTTTTTTAAAATTTGAAATTATGAAAACAAATAAAAATAATGATATTAAAATGTAAATAATAATTTTAAATAAAGCATACATTGCATAAGAATATTACAATTGATTTTTCAAATTCTTAGCCTTTTGAATAGTTTGCGAAATTTGAATAGTATTTTGGAAAAACAAAATTAGAAATACTAAGTTTTGTAAATGAGAAAAATGTTTTCTCAATCGATAACCAAACAAAAAGTAGGATAGTTTTGCGATAGATTACAAATTTTAAATTTGTGTTACTTGATTTGTTTTTCCTATTCATACAATTTTGGAAAAAAATATTCCCTTAAAAAAGGGAGGTCTTATTTAATTGTACACTTGGGCAATGTACAATTCATATAAATTTATAAAACAAGGGTAAATAAAAAGCAACAAAACAAGGAAACAGAAACAAGAGGAAAAATATAACTATAAACTATTTGTACTAGTAAGAGCACAGCGATCATCACGGCAATGCCGCGAAGAGTGAGATTATTTACTTTGCATTTTACTCATAAGTCCCGAGTGTCGCAATTGATTTTGTCCCTATACAAAGCACTTTGTACAAAGAAGTCTACAGGTAAATGTATATATAGGACTTAACTTAGTATTAACATCACTTAGTTTTCTCTTAACTTTAAGTATGTGTACAGTACTGGGTATAGAGATAGACCACGATAGTACTAGTTAAATAGCAACAGAACGGCATGGTAAAATAATCGCTCTTAAATATTTGTCGCAATACGTCTAATAATAAATAACAATTGTAACAACATTTCACTAGTAAACATCCACGCTGTCTTTTGATTGTATAAAGCACTATCCATGGCTATGTTTTAAGACTGGATATACAATCCTTGTGGTCTATTTTAAATGCACACCACGGACTGTACAGCTTTTATTTAATTCTTTTATTCTTTTGTTGTTGTTATTTGTTAAAGTGCACTTTCAAGCTATCCGAACCTAATCAGAATTCTAGGGTCAGAGGCGATTACAAATAAAAGTAACTTGTAAATAGTCCTTCAATAAAATGTCAAGGAGTCAACAGTACTGAACGCCTTACGCTTCCTGCATCTTAAGAACTAATAGCTGATCTTCTTCCGCAGCTTTAGGGACAGAGTCGGCTCGGAGCCTTTAGAATTTCGGGTGCAATTACCTGTTCCAGCTGACGTCATGTCGTTGGGGATGCTCGCGGAGCCAAGCTTCCGCGATAGGGACGAACTTTTGGTCATTGTCGTTGTACTTGATCCCAGAGCAGCGGATGATGATGGGGAATTCACCGAGGATGCTGCATTGTTACCATTCATCGTTTTCCTCAGTAATTTCGTGTTGTATTCGTCACATTTTTCCTTTTCGATGCGCGTGCTGCTCAACGATCGCTTACCACGTTTGATATTGTTATTATTAATCGGAATTCCCGAAGGATGTGTGGTGACTGATGTTGCATTTAGTTCGAGGGTTATCCCAGGTTTTGTAAGATCCTCATCAGATTTTCCTGATGTTATCGGATTTGAATTAGAATCAACTCGCTTTTGAAAATTGTTAGTAGGTGTTGATGAGTTATCTCGCAGTATTCTTGTGGCTGTGGCCTGTTCAACGGTCACCGATGTCCTAACTCGCACCTTTGACCTTCCCCTCAAGGTCATGTGATGAAGATGATGGCTGAGACGTGATGATGATTTTCCATCATCCCTAACAATAGGAATTTTACTTTCTGTTATCGATGACATTAAACTGTTGTTGTTTGAAATTAGGCTATTGTTGTACATTTTCGTTTGCTTATTGATACTACTTAATGTTGGTGTGGTAATGTCATGATGTGTGAGATTCCCACTTTGCGATTGCTGTTGATCCGCTTTACGTAAGTGCACCAAACCCATTCTGTTGTGAATTTTTTTTAATTTTATTTTACAGTCAACACTTATTTCTACTTTTCTTAGTATTACGACAATTGGACGGGGGTACCATGCTGGGACCAAGGGAAGCATAAGTCCAGATTTTCATGCAATATACTTAATAATAAATTTTTTAAAAAAAAAAAAATATAATCGTATTTAGTGTGCATTCAAAATAGACTGGTCTAGCTAAAATTATAACGACAAATTGAAATTGTTTAAAATAAAATTTCCTTCATACTTTCTAGTAGATACTGGGACTTAAAAGTTATTGCTTGTAATAATTGCTTAAAAGTGACATGATGGACATTGGGATGTTGTGTGTGAAAGTAGAAATAAGGTCTATTTTATGTTACGTATCTTAATTTTACGAAAGATTTATATTTTAGTTTAACTACCACCTACAACTATATAATTAATAGTGCAACTATACTAAAAGGACACTTAAATGTTACTTTTCTGCTTTAAATTTATTAGCTTACTGCTGTAATTCAACTAGTCGAATTGAGAGATTATTCTTTTAAATAACAAACCGTAGCGCCATAACTTTTATTTGTGATATTTTCTAACTTGCCAATTTAAGATTCAACGTTGTGTACAAACGATATCTCCATGAAAGGTTCAACTTTGATTTTTTCTCAGAAATTATAAATAGTTAATATTTTTTTAAAGATGCTATTATATCTATAAAGAATAAATCGGCTATTACGGACGTTTTAATTCCTTGGGCTTTTAAGAAACTTGTAAAAATAAATGCAGTTTGACAGATTTACAGAATTAAAGTAACAATATGCTAGTAATTTGACTATTGAAGCTTTATTTTGGGTTATCATTTAATAGATCTTTTAGTCTATTGTGTTCGATACTTCCTAATAGTATGCAACAAAATTCTTATCATATACTTGCAATTAAAACACCAAAATTGCGTAAAATATCAGAAAACACCGAAGTTATACAAGGGCCTTTTTTATTAAAATATTTAAATCATGACAATACCACGCCAAAGACAATATAATAGGGTGTCTCAAAATTCACGTTCAACTTTGATCAAAATAATTTAAAAAATCAGGGAAACCTTAAGTCGTTTAATAAAAAACATCGACTCAGTTCATAAGAACATTACTGAAAGTCCAGGACGCTAATTTTCATTTTTATGAATTCGTTAATTTACAAAATTGTCGCATTTGGAGTTTAGAAATTGCATGTGTCACTGTTTGGCAAGGATTTTAGATTGGAGGCATCATCGGATCATTTTTCTTTGAAAATACGACTGGTTGATCACTAACAGTGGTAACATAATAATCCAGTTTTTATTGCCTATAATATGGATTAGGACACCATCTGATTTCAACAAGACAGTATCACACGACATACAGCCCGAAAAACAATTTTAATTAAAAACCTTCGTCTTCTATCAAAATTACTTCTTGTGTGAATTTAGAACACCCCATAATCCCTCTCTAGTAAAAAAGTTTCATAAAACTTGAAACTGTATAATGTTTAATAATTTTGTGACAAAATCAATAAACATTTTATTTTTACGATAAAATATTTATTAGGCAACTATTATAGTTTTCGTCAAACTTAACTTATAATAACTAAGTTCGCATGATTGTATTGTGTCCATAAATATGTAACAATTTGCATATTTAATTTTAGAAAATTACTATACTACTTACGTATTTACAACATTGCACAAAAGCCTCGTCGCACTTTAAAATTTATTTACATAAAATTATTGTGATTAAGCTGCACGAAAAGCCCATCATATCTACTAGAAAGTTGCTTCGATTTTGCAAAACATATTATTTAAAAAATTATATAAATGGGGGAAAACTAAACTCTTACCCAATACTGGAAAATGCACCTTAAAGATTAAAAGTAACATTAATCTCTGTACAATAATTAAAAGGAGTTAAAAATTTAACACATGAAAACCACAAGCAAAACTTAAACCAAATAAAATTTAAGAAAAAATAATCGATCAATGCAAAACAGGGAGAAGCATCCGGGGTAACAACAGGAGTTCTACGGGATTAATTGCAACTCCCACTTACCTCTTGCTATAAATAGCAATTCGATTTGTGGTTTTTGTTACCGTACTTGTTGCAGTAGTTTCAATGTTTTCTGTTTTTACCGGTAACGACGCTGAATGATTGATCGAGTTGCACAGATTTGCATTGTTCCGAAATGGTTGCGATCTCGCACGCGTATGACGTAATGGATTATCACAGTCACTGCAATTAAAAATGTGTAATTGTTTACTATTTTTTCTCATTTGCATATAAACACAACTGGCTTGTTCATTTAACTACGACTCTTTTAAACCCCCAGATTTGCCGAGTTTAATGGGTAATTGAAATAAAATGTAAAAACCACTAAATGTAATTAAATTAAAAATTTGAGATTTTGTTCGTTGAATTTTGATCGGAATAAAATATGAAAACAGCAATATACTTCACTGGGATTTAAGAAGACTAATAAAAAAAATCCCCACAAACTCAAAACTAAAAATCACTCCGCTTAACGAGTCTAATAAATTTAAAATTACTTTATAAAAATTCGTAAACTCACAGATTACTAGCTACGTTAACTGATCTCGAGTGATGATGTCTTCTCATGGCCTTAATTTGATTGAGCTTATCCCCCTGAGTTGGTGCGCTCTTTTTGTCAATTATTTTAATAGTGCCATGTTTACTTCCGGGCTCTATGATCGAGCAAGGTTTCTTCAACTTCTTCTCCAATTGCCCTTCAATTCTTAGGGATTCGTTATTTACAGCATCGGTGGGTTTAATAACTTCGTCATCGTTTCCATTTTCAACTTCTTCATCATTTAAATTCATGGTGTCCACCTTTTGCGATATACCCTTTACACGATGCAATATTCCATCCGTAGAATCGTTTGCCCCATTTGTCGAACGTAATCGCTTGCTGTAAATCCCATAAGGATGTTTCATAATTTCCGTACTCGTACGTCTTCTGTACTTTTCTCCTTCAGACCACAGCCACTGTTGTTTGCTATAATCATACACTCTTTTAAGAAAAATAAAAACAAAAATATTATTGTAATCTTATGTAGTTTGACTACTATAATTCCCATACGCGGAAACCCTGTAATAATAAACCCTAGAATGCAGTCCAGCATTTATGAACAGATGTGTGCTGAATCGGTTGTCAGCTATTTTTAAATTTTCAGTCTAAACAATTGATAAATTAATACATACTCTTCCATCCACTGCTGCTGGTGGCCGATAACAGAACCTGGCCGACACAGTCGAAGCCATGCGATAGCTTCTAAAGCCGAGAAGTTATAGTGTTTCATAATATAAGCACCAATCAGACTGCCAGTACGACCAAGACCAGCTGTGCGAAATATTTGTAAGTAAGAAAATGTATAAAAAATGAGAACAAAATTAATTTACCTTTACAATGCACAGCAATAGCACCTTTCGTTGTTTCACAAATAAGTAGAAATTTTTTTAGAATTCCATCACTTGGCGTACTTCCATCAATGAAAAACAAATCTTTATGCTCAAAGCCAGCATTCTCAAAACTCGAGGCATTGTAAACTTTCGCATTTAAGCGTATAATCGTTGTCACATTATTGTCCCGAAAATAGTTAAAATATGTTTCGGGCGAGTGACAAGGATAACCGTTTGCCAGTGTCTTCGATTTTTGGTGGGGTCCACAAAACGCTATAAATTTTTCTGGCACAATCCAGTTAAGGTCACCATTCTCAACGCGCTAAAAGAAGTATTATAATTATCATAATTTTAAATGTTTTCAGTAGCAACAAAGTCACACCTCATAATGCTCGTACTCGTCAGCGTTGAAATCTTCAAAGTCGAAGAAGCCAGCCTTGAGTGCTTTGTACACTGCGTTTATACAGTCAAGTAGTGAAATCTTATAGATACTAGGACCATAAGAAGCATCACAGAAACGAGTATAACTGGGTATGTCTCCAGCGACTAGGGGCATATAAGCCTCCACAGGTGTTTTGTTTAGGTAAATTACCTACAAACATAAAAATATTAAATTTAACTCTACCCCTAAAGCATTAAAAAAAATAAAATCACTTACGGCATACGAACCAATCAAATAGGCTGCATTTAAACGTTTTGCCGGATTCATTGAGGTGTAATGAATTATTTTTTTGTTGGCATGCCATTTTGAATTCATTTTTCGATTTAATTTCTGGCAGTATCGATAGAGCATGCATATATTAAGCGGTCCAAAATCATGGTAGAAATTTTCATATACAAAATCTTCATCGATACTAAAGTAATGTGTATTATTCGTATTCTTCGGTTTGAAGTTCTTTTTGAATGCAACAAAATACAATCGATCTGAAAGTGCCAAGCCAATTATTCCACAAAAAATATTTTAAAGTAACCCAGTTTCAAAATTGATAAACTATTCTATTTTTAAAATTAAATTATATTGCACATTAAAATATAATTAGTGAATGCTTGACCCATTCAAGAATATCAATGTTTTTTCCAAATGTTCCGTCTTCAAACACGTTAAAAATTGTTCCGAATAACCAGCATTTATAAGTATTAAAATAAAGGAAGACTAAATAGATAAATAAATTTATTTGATAAAGTTACTTTCTTCGTTAGAACAACAAAATTGTCTTGCTTTAAAAGTTATTACTAGAGGCGTAAATTAAAAATGACCATCTATGACTTAATTTCATTGTTGCATAGTATGAAATCTATTCAATTTGTAGAAGACGTAGAAAAGCAATTGGGATTGACGAGATCTTTTAATAAAACAACGCAACAACATTGAATGATTACAGCTACCCACACATAAGTAATATGAGGTAATAGGGAAACTTCTGAAATCAGACAATAGAACAAAACATATCAACGATTCACTCCTGATGTTAAAGCAGCAGCAAGGTGCTATTCCTGCAACTAACTCTTATTGAAAAGTAAATAATTTACGAAGGACGAGGCAAGGAGCGTTACAATTAGACGATAACATCGTGATAAAATTACTTTCCTTAAAGTTACAGCAAATAAAACTCCATTGCCATATTTCCCGAAGAGGGATAAAAGCCTGAAAAAAACAATTTATAAAAGGCACTAGGAGGCAATTCAGACCCAACGAAATTGCAGTGAGAATTTTTCAAATTTGCACCTTAATAAATCGCAAACATCAGCGTGCTATGGTAAAGCGTTGATACGATTTATCTTCCGCGGAAGGCGAAAGAATAGGCGCTCATCCAGTGGATCGGGTGCGTGTGTCATTGTCGAGGAAAATTTATGGTGAATCATAAAAGCGCGATGAAAAGAGGAGGAGCAATGCCCGAAAAGTATTAATCCATATTTAACGCCTCAATACGTTTTATGTATTCGGCTGCATGTATGAACAATTTCAGCACCCAAAGACGGCGATGCTGCGGGTGTGAAAAATTCAGAGTTATCAACAGCGAAACAGACGACGAACGGTAGCATCGCCGCCTAACGATTAGAGGTAAGAAAACATAAGAAACTAATTATCGATTTGAGAAGATAATTGGCCGGTTAAAATTAGAGTTTTCGCTACTGGAAAATTAGAGGTCAGTGGTTCGCAGCTAAAAAGATCCCGAAACGGCCTCCTCGACTACACCCACCACATTAACCTTCGATTGAATGTGCACTTCGTCGTGGATTAATTCAAACCGACGGTTATGCACACATTAATTAGTTCATCATCGAATTCGTCCGGATGACGTCACAGATTAGGTTCTTTGGGGTCACTTAAAAACTGTATTATACGGAAATGCAACTCAACCAAAATCCAGAAATAGGTCCGGGTTTTAACTTGCATTTGGGTTTATACTCACTCCGATGCATCTCCGAAGCCGAGGCCAGTAAGTCGCTGTTGTCGTCGTCCATTTCGTCCACGAACCGCGCAGAATCCTCTTGGTCTTCCGTTTTGGATCTGCAAAGAAAACGGAGATTCAGTTCTAAGGTGGGTGGTGCCGCTAGCCGCACAAACTGAAAACGGATCTAAACTACTTCAAACCGCGGCTCGACTGACCACAGGGTGCTCCGCTCCGCCACGGGAAGCTCGAACGCGAGCTTTTCGCGCGAGTAAACCGCTCACCCACGCTCTTACCTTTTTAGATAAATTTTACTTTTCTGATGACTGAATGTCGAGATCAAAGTTACAATGACGAAATGAAAGAAGTTGCTCTTACTCGCGCATGTTTAAACGGGCGACCGATTTACGTAGGATTTTAGATTTTTCAAAAATCTCAACTAAACCTTATTAGTGTGAGACCGCACGAGATGCAATCACCGCAGAACGAGTCGATAGAAAATCTCAGAATCTCTCTCAACCATTTTGCAACTGCAAGATTTATCCACTGATAAGGTGCTGTTCTTTAAATAAACCTCGCGCGAATTAAATGTTAATTGAAACCGAAGATTAAGCCAGGTGTCTTTTAAAAAATTCCACATTAAATCTGCAGTCCTCTCTTATTTTTATTTTGGCTGGCAAGGATAAATAAAGCGTGTTCTATTTACTCTATTCACTCAGATTTAATTTTGTTGCATGGAAGTTTTCTAATTATGCTAGTTTTTCAAACTCCCTTAAATTTCATTACCTAGCCGTGAATAAATTGCAATTTGCGAACTCTGTTTTCGTGGAGTATTAGTTTATAAATCTTTATTAAAAACATTACCCTTTGTTTTATTTTTAAGGTGTTATTTTTGAGAAATTGAGAGTATTCGACCACGCAATTTAGCATAATGCACAATTAAGTCTTAAACCAATATACTTATGGGGAATTCAATTATAGACAAACTGCTTAACTAATATTATTTGGGTGTAAAATATTAAAAGTCCAGTTAAGTCAGTTAAGTTTTAAGGTCAATTATATGTATAACAGCACTGCTTTATAACATAAGCTATAAGAAAAACGTAAATTAAGAATTGATCGGTTCTAATAAAATTTTTTATTGAGCCGGAGTAGGTCATAAATGATGAAAGGATTCATGGTAGATGCATAGTTAATAGAAAATGAGTGTGCATATAATAAAAAATAAAACAAAGCATGCTATATACATCTAAAACATTCCTTCCCATCAATAATGTGTATATTAAAAAACTTAAAATATCAAACTGACGTCACATGCAGAAGAAAGGATTGCTTATATTTAAGTCTATCTGGAGAACTGAAACAAACGTCTTTTGTTATCCTCCCAACATCGGCAACAAAACAAAAACAAGAAGAAAATTCTGAAGGCACATGAAATGCAATTATTCAATCAAGTCAGACAGGACATTTGTGAGGATGTTTCCCGCAGGGCTCTTTTCTGTGCGACTTTAATTCCATAAGAGGCGGACAACGAAACATCGGATGAAGACTTTGGAAAAACGAGTCGCAATTAAATGAAATTTCACCATATCATCAGGGAGGATGATTCGCAGCGGTCTAATGAAAATGTCATTCCATTAGCGAATTAGTTTCAAATCTTTAATAAAGCAACTCAGACATTATCTTTACAACGTGATAATGGGAAAGTGCATTTTTACATTCCGGTGATTTCGAGTAGTGGAAAAGTTCACCTCAGCTAGGTAGAGCATAAACGCACGTTATGTGGGCCGACGAGCAGCATGTTATCACTCCGGTGAGAAAGTATCAACGCCAGAATCAAGCGAAAGTTAACGCTGTTCAACAAAAAGTTAGCTTACAGGCTAATTTTCCTCTTTGTTTGAAGTTGTTCTTAGAAACAGTCGATACATATTCAATTTAAAATTTCTTCTGTATAACTCAAATTTAAAAAAAGTGTTAACAACCCTTACTTTAATTCAACACTTTGTGTGCCAGATATTATTAAGCCGCATATTCAGCTATTGCATGTAACCTACATGTGCCAGTCAAAGTGTTAATATTGCAAGTATGAGTTCGTCAATGTATTCGAATAAATCGTCATAGAAAGTAATATATATAAACGTATCTTTTGTAGACATTACTTAGTTTTTCAACAGTCAAGTAAAAATATGAAAACTGTGAATAAAAATTAGCGGAGTAATAATAAATGTGACTAAAATATCTAGGAAACTAAATGGGGTTTGAAAAAATATATTCATATTTCCTTATTGACTATATTCTTTATCTGTACGATCGATATTGTCATAAATATTTATATAATCTTGTTTTTTTTCCGGGGTTTTGATTATAAAAATTCAATCAAAATTGTTCTATTGATGCTCTACTGATATTTCCTAAAAACATAAATCCTATCTGAGTGGAATTAAACAACTCGCTTCGCTTAATTAATTTGAAGTTATGTAACTCGCCTGCGATAAATCACGTGCACAAAGGAAAGTTAAAAATTTTATTTCAAGGCAATTCCTCAATTGGCGGACGATGTGCGTTTTGACGAAACCCATTGTTGGCCGCCACCACGCGAAGTCGAGCCGCGTTTTATTCAAACGTAACGTCGCACCAACGATCTTTCTAATTAGAAGGAGACCGCGGGAGCTAATTTTAGAGTTAGAGTCGTTAAGTAAGCAGTAGTAGTTAGAATAGTCGAATGGATGGCGGCCGCCAGCGCGCTGGGAATCGGGGGGCTTAATCAGAACAGAGCAGGAACAGCACAGGAACAGGGACCGGGACCAGGTTAACATGCACTTCACACTGATAGCAGCCACCTCGGAACCGCAGTCGGTCTCCAGGTGCATTTATTGATTTCCACGGATGACATTGCATCAGGGAGCGAAGGAAAGTACCTTGTCCGATTCATTACGGCTAAATGGAAGTTGGGAATAAATAACACACCTGACACTTTTCTCCACTGCGTTCCATTAAAATTTCATATCAGAGGAATTAAAAGCACAAGTTCTCAAGGCTCTACTTGTTGTTCAAATACTCATAATTTCCCCAAAACATTTCTTCAGCCTTTTGTAAGATGTTCCTGAATCTATTAGAGGAAATTCACTCTCCCGGTAAGTGCTCCCATAAAAGAAATTCAGGCATAACATATAAATAATAAAATGGTACCTTTTCATATGTAATACTTTTATGTTTTCAAAGATATCGATAACGTCTTTAAATAATAATAACGTAAAAGAAGGAAATGAAATGAATTTAAATGAGGATTAGAGGCTAGTCTAAAATCGGCTTATCCACGGCCTACAAGACAACTTTTGTATAAATTTATCTAGAGAAAAAGGATGTAGTGTATGTGTAGTTAACTTTTGTAGACTGGTTTTTCTTGCGAAATAGAATATCTAGATTTGAGTGAGGAAGTTGACATAAAAAGTTTTATAGACTCAAAGCAATTGTGTTATGTGAAAGCGTGCTGCAGAACAATTTGTTTTGGTCTGGACAACTCGGTGAATAGATAATGAGAGGTATTCGAACGAGAGAAGGTCAAAAAATAAAGCGACACTTCTCTTTTCTTGATCAGTTGCGTTTTAATTTTAAATGAACTGATGGATGCCCATAAAACAAATAAATCAACTTCGAAAGGTGTAATTATGTTAGTGAGATATGAATACATTGTTTTCGAAGAGAAAGTCGTATTTATTAGGTCAATATTTAACAAACACAGGTATACTTTTTGATTTAAACACTTTAAATCGAAGAAATGGTAGCAGTAATTATTAGTAAACTTAAAAATTTTATTTGTATTAAATTAATAACCCCTTTGAAATAGTCGTATATCTACAATTTAAATTATCCCATTTCACCATATCATCAGGGTTTACAGAGTTATGCCTTTTTATTTCAAACTTTATAAAAGCGGATATTAGGTAAATAAAAGTACCCACGCGGATCATGGGAAAATAGTTTTTGCACGTATAAAGAATTATAAAAATAAATGAAATGTAGACTTTTTCTCCCAGTTTTTAAAGATATCTTTTAAAAACAAAGCACTTTACTCTCTATGATGGAATTGTTATATGTATGTATGCGCATTCATTAGAAATTTTGCAAAACAATAACGAGCAACATTCACTTTAATGTCCTTACTAAATATAAGCTAGTATAATCTCTTTCTTTACCTTTTCAATGGATTCCTCTTAAAGGGGCAAAATTTCTTCAATACCTTGATAAGATACATCAAGTGCTTAAAAATATTCTTTGCGCTTATCATCAGAGTCCGAGTACAATTATTTGATCTTGTTCGCAAGATAAAAATCTTCGTCTTTTAAATGAATTCCTTCAGATTTTTAAAAAGGAAATAGTCGCAGAAGGCTATTTCCGTAATAGAAGATGGACGGACAATTTCCTTGAATTCTTTTCTTCACAAAGCCACCATCGAAGTTTTTTCAGTCCGGGGAAGTGCGTTGTCGTGTAAAGTCTCAATCCGCTCACTCAGCTCCAATGGCCCGCAGAGATCAGAATGTTGACGTAGATCTAAACAAACCAAAAATATGAATGTGGAGACTTGTAACGTAGGATAAACAAGAAACCCAACACCGCAGTCATTACAATTTTATAAAATGTATTCGGTAAGATTGCTTATCAGCAATTCAAAGATTATTTTTGGCGACTGTAGAAATATACGTGCAGTAAGTTTTAATCTCGTTTATGTGTTTTAGATTCATCTTTCCCAAAGTACTATGTATTGGTTTTCAAGAGTAGTCTTAAGATAAAAAGAAATATATATTGTCTTCTTTTATTATTCAACGAATTAAAATAACTATTTTATTACTGTTTAGTTTTAAATTCCCCTCCTACAACTTGCTTCAAGGTATGCGGTCAGGTTTTACGTTTTAATTTATTAATTGGTAGAAGTGAATTGAATTGAGATGAATGACCGTACATTTTTAGCATTTATAGACTTGTTTGGGAAATTGTATTTTCAGGATTTTGCGTCTTTAAACTACTTTTGAAGCAAAAATTACTCTGAAACTGAGCCAATGAAACAAATTAACCAAAATAACTTTTGTCTGATTGGCCAAGACAAATGTTGACGTAAGTGTCTAGCAATCTGTACTTAAAATTGTAATTTACTGTATTTGAATATTTTAAAAAGTAACATTGATATTGTTTTGTTTTAGAGTTAATCTGTTTTGTATATGCAATATAAATTAATTGGTACTAGTTAATGGCAGCTTATTGAAACGACGCTGATTTGCTGTGTAATTAAATTGTATTAAAACAAAATCAGCTGATTATTTTGTTTTATTTTCATCCATATTTTTTAAACTAAGGTTAACCGTTTTTTAGAAAATGTTTTTTTATGATTTTTTTTGTGCATATACTGTACTTACCTAGCAAACAAGTGTTTATTTGCTGTTTCATAATTTATTAACCCTAGGACATTACACAGATCACATTAAAAATTTGAACGGGAGTATTAGCGAAATTTAAAAATTATAATATTTTATGAAGTTTTAAGTGACGAAGGGGTAATAATATTTATTCTAAGGTGTTCTTGATTTCTGTTAAATAAAACAAATATTACAAGAGAAAATACTGTATTTTTGATTTCTTTAGTTTTGATTGTGCATTCCGGTTTGGTTGTTCCCTTATTTTTTCATAAAATATCTAATGTAATATTTTTGCTTGCGAATTTATCTGATTTCTAGTTTGGCCTCTTGCAAGAGTATGAATAACTGAAGAGTATTTCCAGTTATTTCGTTGGAAAACCATCAAGACTTAACAATTGTCCAAGTTAAGCCCCCTTTATTTCCTTATTTTGAATGGCATGTCGTTCTAGATGAATTTATTAGTGACTTGTTTCTACAACTGAATATCATTTAGTATCCTTACAAAAATAAACGTAAAAGTGTAATGAGTTCAAGGTCTTCGAAGTCGTCGCGTTGTGGCGATGGTGACCCTTTGCACTGGCCAAGTGAAGTGGAGTGAAAATGTTTCTAACGTTGTAATTTGTAGTGGGAAAACTCAAAGGTGCTTTTCATTGTCCCCAGGACGTTCGGTTGTGGCGTGTCCACGTCTGAACATCTTGTCCTTTATGCTCCGCTGTGGTTTCTAAAGACATGCCTTTGCCATTCATGCAAAAACTGCTCTTGTGCAGCGCTCGGAGTTTTTTTATTTAGATAAACTGGGCAGATTGGTTTTAAATCATCGCCCGAAGAAGATTCATTTGCGTATAAAAGCTCTTCAGCGGACACTGCAATTTGCATAGAAAATTCGTAGTGGCTGCTTGCTTTCGCTTTTTGCTCTCTTTAAGGTCAAATTTTCGTCTAAGTAGAATGAACTTTTATAAGTTCCAAGGTTTATAGGTTTAAAAAAACAAATAGGTGACGTCGTCTAATGAGCACTCCCCTTGTTTCCAAGAGGCTTCTCGGCCACCTCCAGACGAATCTTTTGAAGTACAGTGGGACATCTGAGCAGGCGTTTTCTGGGAGCTAGTTTCGTGCCCGACTAGTCGCAAAGCCGCAAATTTGCATATTAGCCAGTACTTTGCATATAGACTATGTTCCCATTGCCGACGCACGTTAAGACGGGATAGGGGCCCCAAAGGACTCAGTGGAGCTGCTCTCGAAGATGCGAGTGAGTACGAAAGTGGCTCGGGCTGCCCACCGCAGTCGTTCGAGGTTGACACGCACGTTAAGAGATTTATCCGATATCGTCAGGAATCCGGGCTAAAAATACACTTTGCAAAATAGTTTACCTTTTTCACTAATCAGCGCCAACAGGGAATTTGGTCGTCCGCAGCTGTCAGAAACGCTGCAGCCTCAGGAGCTCAGGAGTCTCCCGTGGTACGACGCACCGGAGGCTCCTCCTCAAAACGCAAATTTAAAAAGTGCCGAAAAACTACCGACTGGAGCCCTGCCACTTGGGTGGATCGCGGGCAAAATCATGCAAAAGCAACAACAATTCCGATCGAAACAAAACGAAAAAAATGCCAACACAAATATTTACAGAGCGCTCGGTGCGAGCCACAGCACAGCAGAAATTTTTCGTCGCTTTTGCATCTAGTCGGAGTGCAACGGGGTGGAAGCGCCTGCCTCTGGATGTTCCCTCGAATGGCCACTACACATCGGTCACACAATTTACTCACGGCAGAATTTCGTTTCGCGTTGTCCACAGGAAATTTTTATTTTTGAAATGAAAAATTTTTAACGAATTACCACCGACGACAGAAATCGTATCAACACCCCCCGACACCTTTCTGTTTTATTGGTTTTGACGGCTGACAAAGGGCTGCCCGATGAGTTTTTGCGTTGTTTTCAGGCGATGTTTCGACAAGTGGATTCAACGAAAGCTTGCCTTTTTTAGGGAGCTTTTGACATAACCGTTTTAAATTTTTTTAAATACGAAATTTTAAACTCTGTTGGATCAATCAACGATTTTTTTATTAAATTTTAAAATTTCTACCCAAAATAAATAAAATAATGATTATTGTCATACCCAACATTTTTTCGGCTACATATTGAAACTAAATTGTTTCTGTGCTGCGCTAATTATCATTTACGTAGTTCCTAATAATAGGAACAATATATAAATCTTATAAATCCATTATAACTACAAAATTTCAATGGTTTTCATTTCAATAAGTTGGTGTAAAAAAGTTATCGAAACATTTTAAATCCTTATTGGCAGCAGCGCTGCCAATTTTCAAGTTCGAATAAGCAATTTAATTTTCTACGATTTGAAGTAAATTACGAGAAGATTAAAGGTGCACTTGAAATGTTAAAATTTAAATAAGCTTCCATAAATTTAAAATTGAGTTGTTTAACAATTAATATTAAAATAAACGTTTAAAATCATTTAAAACTTACGGGGTGCACACTACTTTTGAAATTTTCACCAGTAAAAAGAGCGCGTTCAGAACAAGTTCCTCGTCAATCAGGCAGACGGCCAAAGCTCGCATCACTCATCTCTTTCCGTCGCAGCGAGGAGCATGTGTTGTCATCGTCCGTTGCTGCAACGGCCGAAGTAGGCGGCGGTTAGTTCACTTTGTGGACGGATTTTGCCGAGGAGGCACTTGGTCGAGGGCAGCGCACTTGCCAATTTTCTTGTGGTTTCAGTCATTATTAAAATAAAAATAAAATAAAGGAACCTAGATCAAAGCAGTCGGAAAATTTTTTATTCAAATGCCGAATGCACAGAGATAAAATTATTAGTGTCAATTCTTACCGAAATTAAGAAGGATTAAAATAAAATTAGTAAATTTTCGTTAGTGCCCCAGAATCATTGTTTTACTTGTTATTTATGCAACCAAATTGAGTGTCGCTATCGCTACACAGGAGAGCAAAAATCTACCGAGTCTTCGTGGTGGACTTTATGGAAACAGAAACAATCGTCCTCAGCAGCAGTGAAAACGAGCAGGATAATTCACCCGACATGGACATCGAGGAGATTTTGCCTAAAAATACTGCAACGTGAGTACACATTTTCATTATTTTGACTTTGGCCAAGAGCTTGGGGGGTTGTGTAATTTAGAGCAGCGCTATTTCGTACTTCGGCTGTGCGCCTCGTTGTCGTTATCATGGGGCCGTGCTTTTAGATTTTTGTGGTTAAACCAACGTATCGTGGCGAGCGAAATGTCGACGGAATTATTTCGATGATAACAGTCGCATTTTGTCCAAAAAAAAGAGCTTCCTGGAAAATGTGGCCCCATGCTCTGTGTTCGCTGGATGGTGCCCCACATGACGAAGCTGTCAAAAGTCCAAACGAGTTTTGCTGCTGGTCATCATCTGCGCCATGTGAATCATTTTTAACCGCTCACAGCTGGAGGTATTCCGTCATTGTTTGGGAGTATCGGGGATTTCCGTTGCCCTCAGTTAGTTCGATTACTAAAGAAAAATAATAAACTCGACAGAGTCGCCAGCAATTTTTAGATCAGAGCTCCCTTTCGCCTCGACCTTGAAACTTACTTAATCCACATTAAAATTTTTACTTCGTTTCATTATAGAATCTGGCTTTCAAAAGAAGATTCCCTTTCGAGAGGTGAGTCTCCACCTTTTTGCCAGTACCCCTTTTTATGAGGAGATGATTGCTTTGGGTGCGTCTCCAACTCCATCAAAAGAGGCGATATTTTAATTTTGAAAAACACGCGCCTGCTTTGTGCCGCGTTGGGAAGGTCTAGTTGCTGTGCCGCCTAGAAGTCAATGAATGCGGAGGCACAATGGAATTTTATACTATTCCATTAATGCAGTGGAGCTAGTCGCTGCCCCTGAGGTCTAAGAAATCCAGCCTAAAGCGTGCCTCCTTTGTTTCAGAGCAATGAAACCGGCACGTGAAAAGGCCTTATTAATTATTTAAGACAGACATTGAAGATTAAGATTTGTTCTATGTCCGGCGTTTTATTGCAAATTAACCTAATCACTCAATTTCAAGCATTTCATACGCCTGCAAAATTCGCACAAAAAATATTACAAGAAATTTTGCGATCATAAACGAAGATGTCTTTCTTCTCTTTTCTCTTGAGATAGACACAAAGTATCATCGAGGAATATGTTCACATAGGCGCATTTTCGAATAGATAAGGCTCACGCATCCCACCCACGAAATGTATAACAAGAATTTTAGTGTAAGCAAACTCTGAACGGTTAACTTAATCGTTAACAAAATCACAGCATTTATCCTCGAATTCATCGTACACCGCTTCGTCTGGCCAGGAATAGTAAACACGATCAAATTACGAGCAAATGAGTGATGCGATGCTTATACATGAAATCCGATCGTAAATGCAAATCGGTCATTATGCTGATCTTATGAAATTCCACTTCCTCTATTTGTCGAATGGTTTCCTCATGGTTCTAAAATTGATTTTATTCATAATTTTACGATTTTATCCTATTACTTTTAAAGATTATTTTCAATCCAATAGACACACAAACTGTTCAGTTCAAAAATTCAATTATGATTCATTAAATAAACTTCATCAAATTGGTAATAAATAAGAGGTTACTAGCTATATAATTTACTAGTTGGGCGTTATTACACTTAGAAATCTTATGTTTGCAAGAAAATTCTAATAAAAGTTTTAAACCTTTTATTATTTACATAATGGAATTTTGAGAGCTACACAAAGACACTTAATTTCGTACGCTAGCTGTGTATGGCTTTATTATATAATTTAAGTTTAACTTGTTCTTCTAGTTGAACAGTCCTTCGAGATCTTCCTATTAAATTTGATTTAAATCAGTAATATTCCTTTTATTTTTTTTAACTTCAGATCTTCGCAGTGTTTGTAACACTAGACGATCTAACGTCTCAAAAACCAAAGCAGTTTCAAAGAAATGTTTGATCTTAAAATCAGGTTGATCCTCTTGTTATTATAGTTTGCAGTTTTTTTTAGCCGTAAAATGAAATTTTTAAGTAATCTTAGGCTTTTAGAAAGTCAAAAAAAATGTTTCTTTTGGAAATCAAACAAGATTTTTAGAAGGCGTGGAATATGCTTGAACGAATTTTTTCAAAATAAACAAGAGAAAAATCACGTGCTATGTTTTTCATAATGAAAATAATGATATTTTTTTCTATTTTGCGATATGCTTATACTTTTCTTATCTTTTAAAAAAAATAATGAAAGCACAACAAGTAAATAAATAGCATTTCAAACGTAGTAACGAAGATGTACGATAAAAGTGATGCGATTTGAGTAGTTAGATAGTGAGTACTTCCCCTTTTTTTATTAATAAAAGATAAGCATGCAATTTGAGATAAGTCTGGTTTATTACGGTATTTTCAAATGGTTGCAATTTCGAGGAAAGTTAATTCAATAAAAAGGGTGACCGTAAGCAATTTACTTAGAATTATTATCAAACGTGGGTTTTCATTTTTTCGTTTGATTTCGCAAGCGTGTGGAAAAGCTTAGTATGTCTATTTTGTTCAAAATATTTGTAGATTCTGTGATTATTGATTTAAACGTCAATTGTACTATTTGTTTTGAAAATGTAAGAAACTCTGTGCTTTCTGAAATGAAATATTGCTGACAAAATCGAATTACTATTTGATATCAAAAATTATTATATTATAATAAAGATAATTATTAAACATAGGAATCATAGTTATGTTTTTATGGTGCATTAATTAATAAATTTAGAGCACTATCTAAACAAATGAGAACCCAATTGAAATACAATATCTTCCTTTTTATGGAAAGTGGGTCAAATAAGTCCATGCTGGGCGTAATAAAAGAAAATAAGGCGCAGCCACAAGCCGCCGCAGAAACGTTTCTAGCGAAGCAAAAATAATCACAGAAGCGTTGTGGTGCGATTTATAAGACGAGTGGCAACAAACTCATGTGCACCACAAGTTCGGACTTAGACGCGGTATATCCGTCGCCACATCAATAAAGCTGCTCGGTGCTGCAGCGAAAAAAGGAGTTATATTAAGTCCATAAATCCATAATAGAAAGTAATGAAGTAGTTGCTGGGGAAATCCTATCGTCAATTAGTTAATTCTAATAGATGTTTCACCGTTCTCATTTAATGCTTTAAAAATTATTATAAGTGTAGGAAGATCTTGGTGACATTCTAAAATTAGAGAGACTGCTTTGATGAATGAGTCAAATCAGAGTTATTCAATTAAATTGGTAGAATTATCATGCAAATGCATTCGCGTGGATGGAGTTGGCGGGAAATTTTATAAGACCTCAGCACTCTTTTACTTAATGCGTTATTTGATTACTTGTCTTCAAACAGTATTTTTTACGATTGCAAAATGGATAAAAGGAAACAAAAGGCCGATTGCGCTCTAATTTTGAACACTGTTTTGTAAACCATTCCATAATTTATACCATTATTTTAAAAGCTTCATATTTTTCTTTAAAAATTATTATTGAAAAAAATTATATGCAATATCCACAATTCTTAATACCGTTTTAATTTTCGTTAAAAGTACTTTATTTTGATAAGGGAGTCGTTAATTTTTTTTCCATAACTTCGGTGAATAGAAGGTTTGCTAAAGAAAAATACATTTTGTGTAAATTGATAAAACCAATATATTATATTTTGAGATTTTATATTTTCAATTACAATATCCTACTGTCCCTTTTTCAAATTTTAAGTTTTAAGTTTAATGTAATATGACACTGAAATTTCATCCTTCCAAAATGTTTATTAAAAAAAATGTATTTGAAATTGTATTGTTCTTCAACAATATCTTATTCGACACCTACTACATCACAATCCACGACGTCGTTTAAGGAGGAAAAACGAAATAAATACATGCTTTGGGATTTATGCTTCACGGTTGTAACAGCTGTACTTGTATCCATCTGAACCATCCATCTGATGTTTACGAAAATTTAAAAGAAATAAACTTGATTGAAATATTCCTTATGGCTGGAGATTTTGCGATTCCTCCGCATTTCAAGATATTTGTCTTTTTGTTATATTCACTTAAAGTGTTGGAGCTGGCGCAGCGAGTGATTGATCAGATAAAAATTAGACACGCTACACCCTTCAAACGATTGTGGTAAATGGCTTAAATTTCTTTCGGCATAGCTAAAATTTACAATGAAGCAATTCTTCTACCAGACAGCGACAAGCGAAACCACTAAATTATCTGATCGCATATTTCGCACTTATTCCATCAGTTATCCAAATTGGCCCCATTATGTGGGTACAGTGGAAGTTTGTTGTTCCGATAATATATTCAGTGGCCCCAAAAGCCCACCTTACTACTCTGCGGGCGGACCCATTATGCTCTTGAATTTACTGAACAATTTAGCGCTTTTATGCTGGCCCCATTCTTAGGTGTTTGATGAAAAAGAAAGTGAACGAGCAAATGCACCTTGCTTGATTTCCGCTGGTTCCAAATGTACTTAGCGGTTTGCTGTGAAAGTGACAAAGCAAAATCGGAGGAAGAAAGGGTTTTATTTTTAAAAAAATGAGGCAAAATGAACAATAACTCATTTTTTCATTCATTAAGATTGCCTAACAACTCTATGCAGTCTTTGATGTGCACCTGTACGGCATCAGAAAATAGTTACATCCTCAAATGATGTTATTGCGATGGGGTACAGTTACAATAGACATTATATAAAGACTTATTTTTATGTTTTTTTTTTGTATGAGAATTCCTACTAACTTATTTATGTAATAGAAAAAAGTAAGTTTCCTTATTTATTATGCAATCAAATCTCTACATGTACGTAACAAACTAAAAATTGTGCTTGCAGGATTCAATATCTTTAATGCAAATTAGTACTAACCGGTTTTAATCCATTTGTTGCCAAAAGCATATTCAGCCAAACATTCAGCTATTACCAATTAATATTTTTTTTTAAATCGACATGTTAGCATGACAGCATAGCGCTGGATGCAGGCAACCTAGTGCTGGCTAACTTCTCAAAATCTTAAAGGTTGTAAATAAATTAGAAGTAGAAGTAACGAAACTTATTACATGCACACCTACAGATGAATTTGACCATCAGTGTTGTCAACATAATTATTTAGGCTTCCGTGACCAGTGAGTAATTAGGCGTACATTTTTTTTTTGGCTTAATAAATAGTTTGGCCTAGAGCGACATGAATTGCTTGCTTTTCAATTGACCCCAGCTGAATCGCCATGTGCGTTTTACTCGCTTATATCACACCATTTTTTCATTGAAGTCAAGAGCTTATTTATGTGAAATAATATGTAGAGTAAATAAATAAAATTGTATGTACAAACGGGTTGTATTTTATATATGTTTTTTAAATTTGAGTCTTAATCTTTAAAAACTGCAGAGAAATATAGACTATGACTATGAATTTAATATTGAAGGTTATTAATTTTTAGTAATATTTGTATAAACAAAACAATCATAGATTTATATATTGAATAAGCTTTATTTGCAAAATTTTAAAATCATCTGCATGTTTAATAAATTCAATTCAATAATTAAATATACATATTTTATTAGTGGTACGAGGTTTGCTTTAGTGCTGCTCTCGGGGATAAATAATCCTTGTAGCATTAAAAACCATTTAAATTGTTATATGGGACTAGCTGCAGATTTAGTGTAATTATTTAAAAGGAAAGGCTCTCAAACAAATGCACGAATTACAAATTTTGCTGGACAATTAGAGTAAGAATTTTCTTCCGTCATCTCCACCGCAGCCAGATTTTAAAACTTGTCCTCGAGAAGATATATTTACATATTTAGCTGCAAAACTGGTGCAGTACAACGAAAAACAATTAGCCCGGGGTAGGGTGGATATTTCAATTTCGCATCTTTGAAATGAAAGGCACCATCCTTTGAGTAGAAAAATCTCGTTGGAAAAATATTTCGCTCACATTCGAATTGCGAATTGAAAATTTGAAGAGGGCCGTGGGGAATAAGAATTCTGTAGAACAATTCGAAACTTATTTCCTCTCTGTGTTCTGTAGGTCATTGGTTACGTCTGAAGATTCTGGAAATTTAAAATTCATACGAAACTGGCACACTTCCCATTTTCTCTAGAAATTTAAATTTCTCTCGTTTTGTAAGTTGTTTAGTATGAGATCCAATAAAACGATTGATTATACATTCACTTTAAGCGAGACTTTCAAGGCTACGTGCATCGCTTAGGGTGGTTACCTGGAGGAATTTTGTTCGATTCTACCACTTTGGGGGAACGAATAAATATAATCAAAAATATACAAAAGTATAGCACACTAAATTCAAAGAAGATCGTAACAAAATATTTCTCGTGGTAAACTTATCTAAGAAAACAGGAAACATTTCTCTTATAATTTTTCCATTGGCAAGCACATTGACAGTGGGAGCGAGTTCACGAGCAGATGATTGTACACCGCGGAGGTGGTGGTGAATCAAAAAGCTCTAAAAATACCTCGTGTTTCCTTAAATAAATAAATATCATAAAATGATGGCTCAATAAAAATAAAAGCGCAAAATAATCAATGACAGAAATTCATCTCTCTTTCAGGCGAAGGTTGCTTGGAGGGTCGCCAATATATTTTTCAGCAACGCAAAAGCTTTCCTCCAAAAATATTTGAATGGAATTCAAAACAAATGCGCTTTTTCGTAACATTGAGTAATATCCGTAAAGTAACGTGCACCAAACTCGAGAACCTCGTGGGTTAATGAACCGTGGTACCTGGGGCGGTTGGTCGATAGATACGCAATACCTTCCCCTTGTTTTTCATCTCTAAATAAGTGCGTATCTAACGGCTGGATATGAAATTCTGCAGTCGTCAGAGTCTGGCGCGGTTATGAATGTGTTTTCATAACTACCGATTAGAATTGACCTTATTCCGGGGCCCAATTGCTCTATGAATGCGTCATTATCCCATTAATCGAAGGAGTTGCTACAATGACCCGTGAGGAGGTATCATTTGCATGACTGAACTCTTAAAGAGGTCAGTTTTTCTTGGCTCAAACTTCCTTCACACGACGGTATATTGGGTGTAGGCGTTCCAACTTTTGTGAGCTATTAATCAGAGGCCATTGCCTCCTTGGATTTTTTTTTATTTAATTTACGTTTAGGCCTTTCGTGCTTGAATTTAATTATAACACCAAAATCGTACTTCCTATATTGCGGGTTTAACTCTTGGAGTAGTTTATGACAACGATGTAATGTTACGTTAGGCATGAAGTACAATTATTAACCGGAAAAACGAATTAAAAAAATTAGGTTGTTTTAATAAATTTTGTTTCGTTTGCTCAACACAGTTTAATAAAATCAATTGCTGAATTGCGCAGTTGGCTGCCAAAATTAAATTCGCAGAATAAACATTATTGTAATTCCGTAAACCTTTTCTCTTCAAATATTTTTATTTAGGTTTACAACTCTGTAAAGCTGGAATCTTGTTTTAATTGATTTCGTCTACTGAAGCATTCATTTCAAATTTTTTGAATTTGCATTCGTTTTCTTCGAAATTTCAAAACCTGATGGAAGAGTACAATGTTTCATGAAAATTTTCTCCAGGAATTTCAGTTCAATTTAAATTACGGATTTTCAACAAGTTTTCCTAGGATTGTTATTTTGAACTTAATGTAGAAATTCAGAATATGCTTTTGTAATCAAAATTCTATTTCTAAAAAACAAATTTTACGCTATTTGTAAAATTTCGGTATCGGGTGAAAAACGAAATTCTGAATTCTATTTATAATTATCAAACAGAGCCGGCTCGTTTTTGGGATAAATTAAATTCTATAATGAATTAGATAATTTTTTAAATTGATTTTATGTATAATTTAATAATGGATTTTCTTACATTACAGAATTGCAGAGGAAAAGAAAAATTTGGGAAATGATCAATATAAAGCGCAAAACTACCATTCAGCGCTAAAATTGTATTCAGACGCTATTTCGTTATGCCCAGAGTCTCCAGCTTACTACAGCAACCGAGCGGCATGCCAAATGATGCTCGGAAATTACAAAGCTGCCCTCCAAGATGCCCGCAGATCCGTTCAACTTGATGATAAATTTGAAAAAGGTTACGTTCGCATTGCGAAGTGCTGTCTTTGCTTAGGCGACATTATCGGCACAGAGCAGGCGTTAAAAAAATTACAGGAGATAGACCCTTCGTGCAGTGCAGCCAAATCGGAAGAAGAAAGCTGCCAGCAGTTGCGGATTTTCGAAGATAAGATCCAAGTAAACTATGAAAAGAAAGGCTACCGCACAGTTGTGTTCTTCCTAGACAGTGCATTAAGAATTGCCCCAGCTTGCCTTAAATACAAAATCCTTAAAGCCGAATGTCTTGCTTTCCTCGGCCGCGTGGAGGAGGCTGGTGATATTGCAATTACAGTCATGAAAACGGACCCAACATCAGCCGATGCGATTTACGTGCGTGGCTTGTGCTTATATTACAGTGATAATATCCAGAAAGGGATCGTACATTTCAATAGATCCTTACAGCTCGATCCAGATCATTCCAAAGCAAAAGAGATGCGAACAAAATCGAAATTGTTCAGCGATAAAAAAGAAGAAGGTAACGTTCTTTTTAAATCGGGAAAATTAAGAGAAGCGCACGCTATGTATACAGAAGCACTAGAAATTGACAACTTAAACAAAGTTATGAATAGCAAACTTTACTATAATAGAGCAGTAGTGAACTCAAAACTCGGAAATTTGAGGGATTCTATTGTCGATTGCTCTAAAGTGCTCGAAATTAACAGCCAGTACCTCAAGGCATTGCTTCTGCGAGCTAAATGTTACAATGATCTTGAGAAATATGACGACTGCATTAAGGACTACGAATCTGCCTTGAAAATAGAAAAAACAGTAGAGATTAAAAATCTTTTGCGCGATGCCAAATTTGCCCTTAAGCGATCAAAACGAAAGGATTATTATAAGATTTTAGGAGTTACGAAAAATGCATCCGATGAAGAAATTAAAAAGGCTTATCGAAAGAAGGCCCTCGTGCATCATCCAGACAGGCATGCTAATTCTACTGACAGTGAGAAAAAGCAACAGGAGCTTAAATTTAAGGAAGTTGGTGAAGCGTATGCTATACTCTCAGACCCTCGTAAAAAAATGAGATACGATAGTGGACAGGACATGGAAGATGAGCAGAATGCAGGTGAGCAATTTTGATCACAAGTTTCGTAAAATAGACGGGGTTCAATCACAGGAAGCGAATTTGAAATTTGCTGAAATGTAATAAAATAAGTTCCCTTCCGTAATAGTTTCCTAATTTTGTCTTGCTTCTAAAGTTTTTCAACTTATTTTATATTAATATTTATCTTATCTTTGCAGATCTTGACCCCACGGAGATGTTTAGACATTTCTTCCAGTTTGGCGGTGACGGTGGAACTACTTTCGGTTTTCAATTTTAGGTTAATATTTTCTTTAAATCAAAATTATTATAACATTACAGACATTAGATCTATGTTTTCCAAGTGTTATTCAATAGACTTTAAAATAATGTAATTAGTTCTTAGATTAAAAAAAAAAACAAATAGTAAAAATAATTCGGGTGTTAATTTATTGTTTTACGGTATAATCTTTTGTACGTCAGTTTATGCCCGATTTAATGTTCTGTGGAATGAAAAATACAAAAAACGTATAAATCAGTAGTAGTTATATATGTATTGTATGCGCCAAAAAAAAAAACAGAAGTAAAACAATTTGTTAGCCAGAATTTGGGCTCATTCCTTATTCAACCATTTAAAAGTAGCAAACCGAAATATTTTTCATTAAATGCGTTTTTCATGGACTCTTATATCATTCAAAGGAAATTCCATTGGCGTTTCCATGTTGGAAACTTTATGAAATTTGGTAAATATAATGGATCTGAATAAATATAATACAGCGCAAGATGAATTTTATTTTTATTTATATTTTTGTCTCTCCGAAATTTGTTTGATTAATTTGATATTCATAATTTATGCTTTTAGGGTCTGCTCCATTTTTGTAGTGCTAATGCTACTCATAAATGGTTGTTATTAAAAAAATCATTTTTGTCTCCTAACATATCCCATAATTTTACGATATTCTAATACAAATTTGAACAAACGTTTTATTTCAGACTTTTGATTTTAAATGTTCTATCTATTGATTCAGTACATAGTTTTGTTTGTCTGATCCCATAGGTCATATCAGCTCTAGATCTAACCCAAATTGTGCTGTAATTTCCGATTACCTACGAACGTCGCAATTAGAGAAATGATGCCTATATAAATGTGAATAGCTCGTTAGAAAAAAAAACTACTGATAGCATCATTTAGCTTAAAATTAAAATTCTTACAAGAAAGGAGAGAACAGCCGTCTGAAGGAGTCCACAGGCAGGGGCTATCCTCTAGTGGTGCTGTGAGCAACATTTCTTTATAAGAAATTACTTATTTTGTTCTGTTTCTAAGGATTTATAATTTAGCTCTCAACTTTGCAGGTCTTAATCCTACGACATTTCTTCCAGTTTGGCGATGGCTGCAGAATTACTTTCGTACTTTAATTTTATTCTTTAAATCAAAATTACTACAATATCTCAGATACCAGACCTATGTTTTCCTAATGCTACTAAATAAATATCTAAATATATAATATAATTAGCAGCTGGATTCAAAATATTATACAAAATTGTAAAGAGATAATTCATCTTGAGAAAAGCGATTCACCATTCCAATATTTTTCAGTGGCTCGACTCGAGTTGAATAATAACGTCCAAATAAAAGTTGTTAAAAAATATATTAGGGGATGATCAAATAATTTTTACATTTTCGTTTACTGTTTTGCCAGATTTAGTATTGGTCTATGGCAATTTTCACAAACACATTCCTGGTTTTTCGAATTGTAGCCTGGATTTTTAGGGTCGCTGCTGTTGGTGGTTACAATCACACCGCAATTATTGCAGCGCAGTGGTATGACTGGTTTCGGTACAGGGCACGTGCAAACATTATTCTTTACCTCTTTACCTTCGGTAACATCCGTTTTCTTTACCTCTTTGCTTGCGTTAACATCCGTTTTCATATTTTTAGATTCTTCAATCCTGAAATATAAATTCCCCATATAACACTTTTCATGGAATTCAATTTTTGGTTAAATGAGAAATATTGTTATTAGAAAATAAAATTATTTATATAACTATGTACATAAGTGTATGCGTGTTGCTTCAAAAAAATTGCAAATTAAAGATTGCGAGTCCCACCGGTTTATTCGAACAATTATTATCATTCATCTATTTGTGTTTATATGAATTGTCCTGAGGGAAGCATAATTTCATATTTCTTTCGGAATTTCTTTGTCTCGAAAAATTTCTTGAATAATTAGAAATAGTTGTTAAAAAATTACTTGTACTTGTGGAGAACTTGAAGTACAAATAAAACTTGGTTAAAAAATGATTGAATTGATTGTGGTAAGGACGATTTTCTAGATAACAGAATATCTGGAAATAGCCACATGCAATCATAAATGATAGTGACTTAGCTTACAACAGTTTCTCAATTTTTTTTAATCTATTCGCCTCCGACTGTTTCTTGAGCTGTTTTCTCAGCGAGATTATCCTGTTGCGATAGATCTGCTCCTCATTTCTATAATTTCTATACCACTTTTGCAAACTTCTGGCATTTTCTCTTTGCCAAATGCGAGCGTATTCCCATCCTAAGAGCTCGGTCATTGGTGGGTCAGTTTTCTGTAAATATTTTATAATTCATATTTGCAGTAGACGTTGCGCTGAAAATGTTCACACATCAAGCTCGTAGGATGGAATAATTGGCTTTCGGTAGTTATAACTTTCCTTTCTTTCTTTATCTCGAGGTTTGAATGGGCGCGCTTTACACCAAACTTCAACGAATTTCTTTGATGACATTTAACCAATATTTTTAAAACAATTTTTAAAAAAAACGCTTTTTTTCTTTTGAAAAATAAAAATTAATTTCGAACCATCCTTCAACAAATTAAGGCCAAGATTGCTTTGATTTGAATTGACAGAAATTGTTGAAAGACGATCGAGATTTGTTTTATACGGTTATCAACGACATAACCGAAATGTAGAATTTCGGGCGTATTCAATGAATGTCAAATTAACGTCAAAAAATGTTTTCAAGTTTTTACTTATTTTCATCTATTAGTATGTTTGGGTCAAATTTAGAAACTGAATTTTAAAACAGTTTCCATTATCGAAAAAAGATGGAATTAGTCCACTTATTTAAATCCGATGGCAATGTAATTTGTTATATTATGAGGATGCTAACTTTTTTTTCAGAATACCTTTGTTCGTTTGAGTTTTTATTTTTCGTAATTTTTAAAAATTAGGTCACCACGAGCAAGATTAAAAAAAATCCTTCCGCCAGGAATGGGAGTTCATTCATAAAACGATTTGTTTAATTTGTATCGTAAAAGTAATCGATTTTGAAGTGAATTTTCGTCTTTTCCATTAGCAGAAATGTAAGGCTTAAAAGTATGTAAAAATAGTATACTAACTTGGAGATTGGCGGAGCATTTTTTTCACGCTCTGATTTTGACTTATTTTCTTTCAAACTCTGTTGGGTTTTGCTCTTAGATCTCCGATTTGGCCCAATTTTGTTGGTATTCTTTCTACGCAGTTCGGCTTCCTTCGATTTTTGTTTTAATTGGATTACCTTCAATCGTTTTTTGACGTACTCTCGCCACGCACCAGCTCTCTTCTTTTTCATTTCATCAGACTTCTTTTTAAATTTACCATGATCTTCCAACCTCTGCACATTTTCCTTGTGCCAAATCCTTGCATATTCCATTGCTAATAGCAAACTTATTGGTGGATCCTTTTTCTGCAAAATATCTTTTTAATTTTAATTGCACTAACTGCGAAATAAATGCGAAATACATCGTGCTCGAAGGATGCCCTGAAAACTTTTCGCCGTTTCTCCCCAGCCTCACGAGGAATACACGGCCATGATTTATACCAAACTGCCGCGTCAACGGACATTACTGAGAAATTATTATTTTCAGTACGTAATAATTATTACTTATAAAAGAATAGTAAAGAAGGAAGTACTTTCTTTTGAAAGAGAAAATACAATAGCGTAAAAATAGATCAAATTCAAAATAATATGTCATACGATTGCTTTGATTGAATTTTTATAAATTCTCGTGTTCTTGATTTCTTCTAGACATGCTAGGGAATAGTTAGTAAAATAAATCAAATATTTGTCGATTTAACTGATTTGAGTAAAACAAAATTGAATCTCTTAAATGATGATTTTGTTTCACATATTTTATAAACTGTAAAATATATAACCCAAAAACATTATCAGAAATGTCTATATATTGTTTTTGATATAATTTTATTTTACGATATTATACATTGTAAACAAGCTCGAGTAACTCAGACGAAAACCCAACTGAAAGTTTGTGTGAAGTTTCCACAGAAAAGCTTTTTCTTCTCTGCGGGAAAGCACATTGAGTTCTTTAATGAAATCCGTCCCAAACTAAACAAAATAAATATTTTCCTTAAACAATTTATATTATTCATAAAAATTAGTTTTTGAAGTTTTCCTGCAACATTCGAAATTATTTATAATTTTTATGTTGAATTTATGACTGCTATTTTGATTTAACTAATAAGCTCTAATTAAAAATCGACTGTTTAAAAGCATTACACACATAGTACTTTGCTAAGACGTACATTGATTTATTTTATTAATTGTTTCTGATATTATTTAGTTATACAATTTGAAATATTTCAAACACTAAATGTGGATTCTATTTTTTGTTTTTTTGTTATTAAAACTATACGTTATGTTTTGATGAAAAAAAGTAGAAGCCAGCTTCTATTACCTCAAACAATATTTTGAATTCCTTTGTAGATTTAAATTTACGGCTTTCCTTATTAAAGTAACGCTATTGTTTTTCTTCGGGTATATGATATATATGTAATATATATTTTTTATATTGCGACTAGTAAAGCTTTGTATCCCTTAAAAGGAAGGTTGTTTTAAGGTATAAATAGTTGTGGTCTAGCATAAAGTTTAGTTTCTAAAACTAATTTTCTTTTTATTTTACATAAGCATGAAGAACATTTTTTTAATATAGCTCTTCACAGATCTTTTAAAATTCCCCTGGGCAACATAACCAAAAATACTTGGAAGTAGCGATAATTGAATTCTCGTATATTCAAAATCCATCATATCAATTGGAGATAGGTTTTATGATTATATTATGTTAGGAATATAATAAATTTCATGCATGGAACGTGGCCAATGGGTAGAAATCTTTCCGCTCCAGTGCTGGCATTTATTTCAGGTTAACTTTTAATAAAATTAGCACGTATACCCGGAAGGATTCCGGGATATCTTCAACCATTTTTTATTGCAAGTCCGAATAAATTGTAAAAGCGCTACCTATGCCTTTCGATGCCCGATGGCGGCGGCGGTGCGCGCCTCCTTCGGTGTGGTGGGTGGGCCTGGAGGCGAGTGCTCCTTTTATTTGGTAAAGAAAATCAATTTCACGGCAGCTAATAAAATATTTTCGTGCTGTAATCGTAAAATTCGAAATGAAATCGATTTGGGGAGCAAAAGCATTGGAGTAGCGAATTCTCCAATTCCGCCGAACGCCTTAATGTGCATACACGGGGAGAGTAAATCAATCTTTTCAGTAACATGGAATTTTTATTTCCTTTGGCAACACGACGGGAAGAACGAGTGGTGCACGTAGAGTGTAATTTTGGGGAAGTTCGATCACTCGACTGGTGACAATTTTCTCACCTGGGAAGCAGCGCAAGTTCCCGCTCGAGACGACCGTGCGACGTGCACACATCGTGGAGAGTTTTTCGAATTCAGCCAGAAAGAAGTAATAAAAAGGAGCCCTTGTGCCCCGTGTACCTGTAACGTCCTCAAATATTTACTCGGGGGTAATGGCTGTTTACACAAGCTCTATGGAAAATATACGGAGGAGCTCTTCCTCGTCGAAATCCATTCAGGACCTTTAGATTCCTGGGCAAGGAAGATGACTGCTGGCCGGGTCCCATAGTTTTATTTGGCTCCGTGTCCAACGAAGGATTTTATAATTTTTTTCCAGCTTTCAGGGATCTAAATGCAGTGACAAGCCACAGCAAGGACAAGTAGCACTTCTTTTTCAGAAATCGTAAATTGCAATGTCCAGCAATTGAATTCCATGAAAAGGAGTTGGTATGGGTGATTATACCTCAGGTTGAAGGTCTGTGCCGTCTCAGAAAGTAGTCAAAGTGGACTTATTGCTCCCGGGTACTAAAAGCCTTTTGCAACCAAGGTAATCTTCTTAATCGGGACAAGGTTCGGAGCAGAGTTTTTTCTTCCTCACCCACTGAAGGTCTTCTCAAAGAAACTCGGAGCAAACAAACTCCTCGCATTTCCATACACATACGATTTCGGTTCACATTATTCAAAATGAATATGCTCAAAAATAAAAAGGATCCGTAAGATAAAACAAAAGGAAATAGAAATGTTAATTGAAAAATTGTTTTTACAAATAATATTTTTTCTTATCTGTATTTATATAAAGTTTCATGATTTTACGCGTATGTACTGTACACTCTTGCTATTCAATGTCTAAGATAAGATATTGAGTTTCCTGATTAAACGTTTTAAATTAATCATTAGTTGTAGTCCGCGGCTAAACATTAAACCCTTGGAAAGCTGGTAAACCAGACATTAACCATTTAATTGCGTTCCGTTCTATAAAGACCTACGACGACAACAATTGACTGCCTTCTTGATTTCATCTTATCTCAGGAATATAAAAAAATAAAGCATCCCGCTTACCCTTAGATTTGAGGGTGAAATAGTAAAACCGGGTAGGCAACCAGCAGCATAAACAAATATGGAAAAGTGGCGAAAGGCGGAAAAAAAAGCAACACTGAAACAACCATAGACCAGAAGAAGTAAAAAAGGTTTATCTCAGCGAAGATTTATTTATTGTGCTTGCTCCATAATCTCCCCCTAAAATATTAAAGGGCCCTTGCAAGGGCGCTTCCACTTGGCTCTGGTGCTTCCTTATCAGCCAGAGGGAAAGAATTCTGTCTCCAGAAAGATTACCATGAATTTCTTGGCTAATGCGGCTAAAATGGTTTATGAATAATAAAACACTTCTTAAGGAGTAGCCCTTGAAGTACCACATTTGTTGCACTCACAAAATAGAATCTGCACTTAGTTCGTTTCAATGGATTTGTGATCAAGGTAACTGAAGAAGAAGGCAAGGTATTGGTGGAGTGTCCACCAACACACAATTTCAATAATGATTTATAAATAAAATCTTAGAGATTATTTTTTAAACTATCCCTTTGGAATAGTTTCACTACTTTGGGGGTAATATTTTGCACACAAAAATAAATATATGTATATGTACTCGGATATACCAAGCAACCAATCCTACCATCTTTGATTGAATTTACTATTTTTTATTAAGAAACATTAAGTGTTAAAAATACTCTCAAAAATGTTACTACGATTGCAAATACAACATTTGGGGATTCCTTCACTATTTGGTTTGGTATGATATCTTTTAAAAATTATAAAATTGGTTTTAAGTGTGAGACAAATTTATAATTAATATTACACATTATAAATTTTTTTTTGTTTTAAAAATCTGAAAGTGAACAGAAGAATATTTCACTTGTTTGTTACTAAAAACCCTATCTTCATTTTTTTTGTGTAATTAAGAGAGTGTTTTATAAATAAAAGAAATCATCAAATCAATCAGAATTCTTCAGTATGTATTTTAATTCAATTGTGAGGTGTAGAATAGAATATTTGAACACATGTAAATATTACATTTGAAAAAACAGAAATTATTCTTGATAATCGATATACATAAGTTAAAAGTGGTACAGTTAAAACACCATGGCACAGTCTCACACTTTAATAAACAAAAGCGTGGATAGTGAATAGTTACCACAAAACGCCATTGTCAGATGAATTTTAAAATAAAACAATTTACAATAAAATCAACTCTCAGGACGAATGTTTCGTTAAACTGTTGAAGTTGATGACGACTGATTTGGGGCGTATACGAACATTTTGTGTTATTAGAACGGTCGCTCAAATAAACCAAAAGCCGCAAAATTTCACCGGTAATGGTCTCTAAATTGAAAACATATTCCATTTGTTCATGGGCACCTTTATGACTTGCTCCCCAGGTACCCCAATTGAAGCCGGAGCGGGGGCGCACTATCCAGGATTATGTCCCTGAGTGCTGTAATATGTGGTGATTTCACCAGAGTGCCGGGCACCATGGTCCTGGCGTTCGCAAATTATTTGGCTAATATAATCGAGCAGTGTTCTTTATGGGCTAGACGACGGTTATCAAAGGACATGATGGCCGTGATTAGAAGTAATTATCACCCCCTCTAATAAGCTCGGCCCCATGGGTTGTTAATCGATACCCTCGTAGACCTCAACCGAAAAGCCTTTCTCCAATTATTGCATCGGTTATCTAACAGGGATCAGATTCATGCAGACGAGATATGTATGTTGTGGTTTGATCTGGAGCTTCTGGCGAGCATCGCCGACCATTTACATACTTGCATCAGACCACTATAACGAAAATGGTTACGGGCTTAATTGGCGCAATATTGGGATGCTATTGGGAGACTGTCGGTCCTTGTTCCAATCAGTGCCTGCAACTGAGGCTACTTTATGAGATTACCGCCACGAACGGTAGCAAAACAAAAAGATTTCATTGCCACTCCCGGCTCGATATAGAATTAATCCATTTCGATATCAAAAGCAAGAGTTTATGTGGAAATTCACTTTTTTGTTACGAATTTCCACACACTGTTCAAAGATTAATTTAAAAAATAAAAATAATTTATCCATAAATAGCGATTACTAGGAAAAAGTAAATTTATTATTTTTATTTTAAACCCAGCTGACTGTTAACGTTTTTCGATATTTTTGTGTTACTGGAATACAAAAAACAGTGATTATAAATAATCCCTCAGTTTAACCTGAAAAATCAAAGTAGAACACTTTTCAAACGAATATTTATTAATCGAAAGCATCATGCCAGAATTCTACAGTGCGAAATCATCCAACATTATCTCGCGATTACGGAAATTCGTTGGAAGAAGGTCGAAAAAGTCCTTTATAGGAAAATGCGTTTAAAGTATCTATTGTAATTTTTTTTATATGAAAAGCAATGGATTGATATGCACTAAATTAACTGGAGCTCAGTTAATTTTATGAATTTTAACATATTTCTTTTTGTTTGTTTTTAATTTTGAAAATTCGTTTTTGTTAATAATAAACTAATGTCTACAAAAGTATCTAAATGGATATTAAAACTCTTTTTAGCTCAAGTTATGTAAATACATTTTTGCATCGTGTTTTGTCTAAGGTAAGAAGAAATTATAAAACTTGTGTAAATATATTGCAAAGTTTTAATATAATGAAAAATGTGTTGCAATTGAAAGGTTCGTGTTTAAAGGACATGAACTGATAAACAGTTTTGTATTAGGTTCTTTTGAATGTACATAAAAAGTTAACTGTAACGATCTTTTACACATCCTTAACAAAATATATGTATATAGACAAGCTATATAGTATCAATTCAAAATGTTTATATGACTTTTGGTAGTCCAAGGTGTTTGTGTAAAGCGATTTAAATAGAAGATCAAATAGATAATAGGATTCTTATGGAAACCACTTTGCCATAGAAGTGCAGTTTCAATAAAAGTTTGGTTCCTAAATATCCCCGGTTTAATCAAGCCATCTGTGGATGGTCTGGAACGTCGCACTTCTGGAAGAATGAAACACTCAACAATATTAAGGAATATTATGTTCACACAGACCGGAGCTTGGATGGGTTCCAATTTTTCCGTATGGTCACGTTTATGAACACCACGGGGACCGGCACCTTGAGAAAGTTAAGTGTCACCACCACAACAGTTGATGCGCATACAAAACAGGGAAAAAAGTACGTTTATCGTCCGGGAATCCCATTTCATCCCATTTTGCAATGACCTGGATAATCGTTGTGGCGTTCGTGAACAACAAGGCTCTAGGGCTCTGGGTGGCGGCGGGGAGACGAACTGCCTCCCGGGTGCAGCCATATCCAGAACAGGAGTGGACATAAAGATTGCGATCTGTGCTCCTTGGGACTTGCATTCTCCTCAATCTGGCAGACACCGGTGGCCAACACTCGATGGCAGTTTCCTAAAGGACTAAATTTTCCCGAATGGGCGGCGGCCCACGGGGGATAAGCAGATGCACCCTTATCTCTGGGGCAGCTTCCGCTGAGTAATAGCCCCATTATACGGTGCTGCCACCTAGGCAAGGTAGGTCATCCCGCTGACCTGTTTCCATCAGCTTTTTGATCACGTACCCACGAAGCGCTATTCCCTAGCTTAATAGAATTTTTTCGATTTGTATTTTGGACGCGCTCGAATCCCACGTGCCGCGATGTGTTCATTGTAGGGCTCGTTGGAAAATTCTCATTAACTAACCAACTTCAATCGATGACACGTTTACGAAACCTGCGACTGAGTAGTTACTCTCTTTGGCACATTAAAATTTAAAATGTGCGAATTTGTCGAAATCATAGGAATTTGCATATAAAGAGCTTTCCAGAAATACAAGGGTTTGTATGCACATTTTAAAAAAAGTTTAGGCTGAGAATTGACTCTTTCCTATTTGGTGGTAGTTTATAAAATAAATTTACGTTTGCAGAATAAAAATGTGAACGAATGCTTTATTATTATTTTTTCAAAAATTACTGTTTAACACAATATTCATGGAACTTATTTTAAACTTGTTTAACAAGCAAAAGTTGCAACAAGTTTCAAAAGGGGTATTAAAATAACTGAAAGTTGTCTTACTTTTGGAAAATTGAGCAGCATAACTTTTACTATTAAAAATTATGTCTATAATTAATTACTACTATAAATATTAAATAAAGGTTCTAAGTTCTGTAATTATAGAAAAATAGTACACATAATACAAACATGTTTTTACTATATTTTAGTTGTAAAGTTTTAATAATAATTTATTAATGTTTCAATCTTAATTTACACTAACCCCATAAAAAATTGTTCGTTCTCGGAATGCATATTTAATAAAGCAATAAATTGAAATTTGGAAATGTTCACAATTATACCTCGGGGGTATTTAAAACAATGTTTTTCCACCTTATTGGCAGTGCGCTAAAAACAGAAATACCCCAAAGCCCACGGGAGCTACTAAAGAATTGAAATCGCGGTCATCCAGAAGTGAATTCCTGATAAAATCATGTGGGACTTGATTGTTCAAATATTTCTATTGTTCATAAAAAACTATTGCGAGGTGTAGGAGTGCATAATGGAAAATAAAATATGAGAACCTGGGAATTCAACATTTCCTCCATCGATGTTTAATGCGTGGTGTGTACAAAATATTTTATGTGAATTTATTGAGGCAAACTATTTTTATTTTACCCTAAAAGTCAACAGGAAGATATAACCGGGTCCTGGAGGGTTGATGCATCCTGCATCTGGTGCTTTTAACTATTACATCACGTAAATGAAGTGCTTTAATGTTAATTTATATCGTGCTACCCTTTTGGATCAATGATGTGCAAAATTGGTAAATAAACAAAAATTCAATTTGCATCACTATTATGGCCAGAGATCACCATAGTAATAAAATTTAAATAATTAAAAATTTAAATTAATGTCACCGAATTAAGGGGCTCATCATTAATAAATAATAGTCAGTTTTTTCCAGCTAACGTAGTAAAATTACACTTTGTTTTTTACTCACGATTTTTATTGGGCCATCGTCGTTCAAGTGGAAAATTAAAAATTTATGCAGTGATAATAAATGAACCTTCTGCCCGTTTACGCACTGAAGTGCTCGTACAACAGATATTATTAATAAGTTCTCTGATACTCTTCTTTTAAATAGCTGATATCATAATGAGTATTTTTTCAGTTATGTTAATAAATAATTTAATTGCAACCTATTTAATTAACATTTGATCAGCTTAAACAGCTTGTTCGAACTATGAACATTTATTATGTATTATAGAAATAAAATTTGTCTAATTATGGATAAACAAATAACAGGAATAAAGAATGGATAGTAAACTAAGATAAAAACCTTTGAAAACTAACTTAAATTATGATATGCATAACTACTATTAAAAAAAGGATACAAAGTTGAAATTTATGGCTATATATTTAAATATAGTTAGGGTCTTAATTTTAAAAATAACTAATTATAATTTTCAGTAAACATATTAGGCAAAAATAAGGGAAAGCAGCAAACAAACAAATTTTTGATATAATTATGTATGTAGTTCAAATATATATTAACTAAATGTAATATTCGTAATATATTGTGTTATGTAGATTCTTTAATTAGTTTTTTGTTTTTAGGATAAAGTGCTCTCCCCAGTGTTAGCCAAATAGATGATGTCTTTTAAAAAGGCCAATTATTGCCCCCAGGAAATTATTCAAAAAGTGTATTTTGCAAATGGCTTAGAAAATTAAATATAGAATAGTTTTTATATTGTTAATTCATGAACAAAAGAACTATGTCACAAATCCGCGGAATTAGGTCAACTAAGTTGGAGGACAAAACTAGTCGGTGGCAATTTAATGAAATATTCTTCATTAAAAAGTTGACAAACTAATTTGCATGTTAGCTGAATTGTGGAGCGGCCAGTTTCGAGAGAATTGTGCCTAATCAACAGTCTTTTGGATCGATGCGCCAACAACCCTAGAAAATGTTAGGAGCAACCACATGTGGCATTGTCGGGAGATGTTCTTTAATTTAAAGCTAGAATTAACTTGTAAACTTTCAACATTTATTACAGTAAAGAACAACAAAAAGTGCCATCTGCAGGGAAATAACAAAACTAGCTCCTTTGTGCGGCGAATGCGACCAGCAAAGGATTAAGGGCAGAAAACAGACGACAGAAGTTACACGACACCACCCCCACTTACGTCTTCTGGTGGTTAGCTGCTCATGTCGACGGTGCATTAAAGTAATAGGACCCTAGACGAGGGGCGCCCGGGCGGGGTTCATGTTTGAGCCTGAACCCTGAGTCCTGGACAAGGAGCCCCGCAAGGATGCCGCCGAAACGTACACGAAAGAAACCACTCAAAAGTTCACTGAATAATGGCCGAAAAGTTAATGCCACGGAAAAGTTTCAGTCTGTGGGTTTTAGTTAAGTGCTATTCCTGGATTCTAGCCGGAAAACGGTGCGAGGGTGGAGGAAAAATCAAAAAGAGTGACACAGAGAAGTTGCCGCTCACCTGAAGAAAGTTGGCCCCGTAAATTAGTTTTTAGCTGAAGCAATGACCCAGCCGAGCGGTTTAAAATGTTTTTGGGGATTAATTAGCTCACCGTGACGACTGACCGACCACCCCCGCATTCCGGCGAGTCTTGCAGGTTTTGCCAGGCTGTGTAGCCAGATTTAATTTTCGTTAACATTTTATTTTTCTCGTAAACCCGGTGGATGATTACGTTGCACTTTTCATCTGGCTTTGCCCCGTGATTTACAATATTCCGGGAAATGAGCTCGCCCTAATCCCAGTCCGCTGGCGTGAACAGAGCGGCTTATAAATAAGGGTAAGTACTAGTAAACCCCCAGCGCAAGCTTTAATTAACTTTATTAGCTTATTCCTTCTGTTATTAATATTGCAAGTTGGAATGTTCCTCTAAAGGTTTTGGATTAGGAGAAATTGCTCGTAGGAACAATAAACTGCATTTGGACTAAACGTGCATTTAACTGCTTATTCGAAATACTGGTGGAAGAAATTAAGAATTAAAACTGCACCATTAATAACTTATGTGCCCTTATTAATTTGGGTTATAATGAAACCAGCACATTTAATTATTTTAAACACAGAATTTTAATCGGCATTTTGTTCTAAAATCATTACCTAATGCGCTGAAATACAGAAATTAAAATATTTTTAATATTGCGGCGGAGTTCTAAAGAAATAAATGACTTTCCTGCAATAATGTTTTCCAAAAACATAATATTTTGTAAATAAGTGGTCTTGTAATATGATATGAAATAATTTTCTTTTTGAATATACCTGAGACCTTGAAAAAATTTCAGAGCGCTCCAGCACTAAAATTCGACAAGGCCTCAATAAATGATCCGGAAAACGACAATTAATGAAAACAAAGCAAAAACTCATTATGTGAACGAAATCCGCGGATGACAATTTATTGGCCCTTCAGCTGTGAAACATGTAGCGTAAAAAACAATTCGACAGACAATCATCCTTGATGGCGAAGGATTACAACACGTTTCCACGTCTGTGTCTTGCCAGGGATGATCCCCTCTCCATCGATCCTGCAGGCGCTGCCATGAACTTACTTTATTATCCACACTATCCACAATGCTAAAAAGCTGCAAGGACCTAGATTACGAAATTGCAGCACCGCGACGCGCGAATGACGCTTTTAATTGAATAGCGTCACTATGAAATCAAAACAAATGGCGCATATCGCAAATTATAATCCTTATTGCCATTAATTATGCTGTAAAAGGCTTTAGAACGCAAAGTGCTCGTACACGAGTCAAACAATTACCACCGGGTTCCCAGCTGTTTACAAATACACCGTCACGGTGTTCCTATTGACGGTGGATGCTGGACCAACTTGGACCCCGGAATGGGGTGGATGCCGGAGCCCCTAGTCTAACTATGACCCGAGCATCATCCGCCAACGCCCCCGCTCCCGCCCTGGTCTGCATACAACGTGTCGTCGATGTTAAATAGATTTGGCCGTTGTTATGCGCTGTAATTGTGTTTTACGACTGTTTGGTAGTGCAGTTTACCACGGCACAAAATCCCAGGATTGGATGAAGCCAATGTGCAAATGTTTAATTTAGTTTACTTAGTCGGGGAATCGCACACAGCCGCACACGCACCACGGACATGCAAAATATGCTGCGAAGACAAATTAATTTGGAATTAAACACAAAAGACATTTCGCCCTTAACAATTATTGCCGAATGTACACGGCCGTGATTGTACAGGACCGCAGGATCCGGCCGTGATGTTTTTAATTGAAATTTCAGTCCTAGCCTACAGCAGGCAGTCGGCGGCAGTGGCCTATTTTGATGTCTCCCACACCCCTCGCCATTCCCCCGGTTCTGCTCGTCTCTACCAACGGTCAATTCAGAGGACTTCATTTGAATTTTAAATTAGCGACAAAATGAGGAAATCCTTTTCCCTTTCCGTGATCTCCTCTCCGCAGGATTCGAAAACGATTCAGCTTTAAGTTTGTTAATTGGGAAATAAACACTACACTAAAGGGCGTTGAGGACGTCTATTTCTGCAAATGAATAGAGGTTGCCTCGTCCAGTTAAAAAGTCAAGCATTTTGCTTCCTGATTATTTTCAAAGTTTTTGCATTAATTTTAAGGACCTTTACTTCAACCTGCAGACAATACCGCACCAGCTTTAGGGTTCCATTGCGATGCTTTTTTTTTTTACTCAAAAGGACCTGCTTGGGCTAATGGTTTATGCTAAACTTGTTATTGTAGAGGTAAAAATAGTCTTCAACGATTTTTAGGAAAAGATGTTTGAAGATATCGCTTCTATTTTTGATCTTTTGGAGATTAGAATGACGCTAACGAGTAATAAACACTTACTAACTTTTACGTAAAATAGTTGAGATAAAAGTAATTACTGAGGTATTTAAGCAATTTGAAGATTAATAGTTATGAAAAAGAAATAAACGTTATGTACGTTTTTATGAGAAAAAATGAACATTGATATATGATATAAAACATATTTTGAATGCATAAATTATAGCGTTAATATTAAGTCAAATTGAAACTTACTACATTTAATTTGGGTTAAAGTTTTTTGGTTGGAGATAGATATCAATATTTGAAATATATTTTCTGAGAATAAATAAATAAAATAAGAACACTGATCAAGTACGCTCACTTATTAAATTGACAAAAAGTTTGAAGGTTTTTTGTTTCCCTATATCAAGTGTTATGACATAAAATATAATATCAACGTTCGTATATGTTCCAAAAGTTTAATTTCATAGAAATCTAGAAAAATGTTAGAAGCATGAGAAGTTGGTATCAGATTATTTCTTGAAAATATGTCTTTCTAAATATAATTTTAACATTTCCCGTAACTTTCCCAAAAAGATCACTTTACAGTATGCCCTTAAATGTCTTTCAAGATATCTATTAACACATTTTCTCCGAATGGTATTACAAGTTTTTCGAAATAATTCTTAAATTATGACATAATATTAAATTGATGTGTATTTTCTTGATAATAAATTATAAGGATATTAACCAGTAAAAATTTGGTAATATTGAAAATTCTGTTAACTTAAAACAAATAATTTTAACGGAAAAATGCTGTCCTTCCCCACAGACAGATGGCTAACAAAAAGTAAATTAACTTTGGGAGTTCGTTTGAGACAGAAATAATAATCATCTATTATTCGCCTTTTTGCCGAGGACCTGATAGCTGGGCTAATCAATCTTGAGAAAATGAGCTTGCTGGAAACAATAAAAATGATGAAGGAGTCCCAATCAATTTGTGACACCGGCCCTAATCGATTCCTCAATTAAAATGGACTCGTTGGGTAGTGTCGTTATCTAAATTAGATTGACAAACAGTTTTTAAATCCAGAAAACAATTAGCGTAATCTTTCTAGGAGAGAGTAAGAAAAAAAATGAAGTTTGTCGTTAAAGCAGGAACATTTTCAAAAGGAGCCCGAGAAAAGGCTCCAAAATCCTTGGAACTGGACCCGAAACGCGATACAGCTCAAGCAACATGTCATGCCTATAATTAATTTTGACGAGCATCTTCATTCTTTCTGTTCCTCGTACTTTGACTCCCCCGCTTTTCCCAGAAATTCGGTGAGTTAATTTTACAGGCGGTCTTCGCCGGGGGCAGTATCATTTTCGTTTCGCATTTCGGTGATGTCAGGGCCATGTAACGCCGAGACGGGACAACTTTTCATCTTGGGATGTGTAAATTGAACTTTTGATAATTTTTATTTTGCTTTTGATCAAGAAAAGGTTGTCGGTGACAGGACTTTTGCAATACTTATGTATGTAAAGGAATGGATGTCGCATTTGTTTCCTTTTTTATTTTGAAATATTAAACATTTTTCACTTCCCTAACAAGATTAAATGGAAAAAGGAAAAATTTTGATGTTCAAGTAATACTTTTATAGAAGTAAATTAGAAATTGATATATTTTTTTAATAAGTCTTTGCATGAATACAGCATAAGAATTATGTATAACTTATGCTCGCAACATTATAAAAAAAAGAAAACTCAAGTGGATAAGTTAGACTTTCCTACATACATATGGTACCTACATATAGAAGACGGTTTAGAAATGAACTAGTGAATTTGTTTTTCAAAGCGGCATACACGATATCTATGACTAAATAAAGAATTAATAAGTTGAAATATCAAGTAACTTTTTTAAATAAAGCAATTGAATTGAAGAATTCAGAGCCGGATAAATTAATGAATAATCCTATATTAAACATAAATAATTAGAAACAGGCAGATTGATGGACAACAAAATCAAACAAAATATAAAAACTAAAGCTATGTATAACTGAACAAACTGACAAATTTTGCATTTTATAGTCAGTAGATTAGAGTATTTTAATTAATAAACGTATATTAATAAGAAACATTCAAAAACACGAATAATAATGTAACAAAAATAAAGCCTTAAGTGAACGTAAAAATTCGGCAATAAAAGTCCACATATTAAAAGCCAATTTTGATTAAAGACCGCATTTTGCTGAAATAAGTACTTACCTAGAACCAATTTCCTCACAATAAACCTTCTGAAATTTTTCTGAGAAACGAAGGTTTTCTTATACAAAGGAAGTAATTAGCCATGGGAATTGAATTTCCGTTTTTGCGACAAAGCCATATCTGGCTGTATTACCATGCAAATGAGCACGTATATGTAGCCTTGTTAATTTTGCAGATCTTGACGTAAATCTATTCCCAAAGGCCGGATTCGTTCCATCATCATAACAATGGGGAACGGAGTTCCTCACTTTCCCGGACTCGTCGTCATACCCGGGAACATATCCGGGAAATCGGTCGAAATACACGAGGTTTATTAAAGGCATAAAATTCTCCAAGGTAGGGGTGGGTCCAAGAAAATCCGACCACCGGCAGTCTGGCTGCCAGACGTAGGGTATCATTTCGCATTAACCCGGCCAATGCTTCTCTAAGTAAAATGAGATTTAAAAACTTTTCATCTTTTTTTCCCCAGATGAGCTAAACTTTCCAGGACTAAGATACTCGATGTTTTGAAGTCTTCCCTCGAAGAAATTCAATTTCCACTCCTCGACATTTCTTGCTTCCGCTGCGAGGCTCAGGCCCATCTGAAGATAAAGTTTATTGAACATGTGAGGTGGCAGATCATGGCGACATAACACCGGGCTCGAGCATAAAAGCAGTATTGGCGTCAGATAGCGGAAGAGGATATTTGTCGGGGAAAGGCTTATTAGGGATAACTTGTGCAAGAATATGACAGTATCCGCCCGGCCAAACTATGAAATAAACAAATACAGAAGTTTTCTAATTTTCCACAAAATCCCCAATCGGTATTTTGTCCGCTCAATTGCTCTTGTTGCAATTGTCCTTCAGGAGTTTATAAACTACGTAAGACAAGCCGGAGATAACGTCTTGTTTCTTACTTACTCGACTTTTTAGAATTTTGATTTTCTTGTCGTAGTGAGTCAACTTTCAGATAATTTTTATTTAGTCTGAAAATATGCGATTTTCTAAATCTTAATTTTTAGTAATTGAAGTATACGACTTTTTAAACCAAGGATTAAATCTATCGGAAATTTGGAGATTTTATCAGAAAATTATGATTTTTACAAACTTAACAAGATTTATTATATCAGAAAATGTTGAAGCATTTTTGAACTTTCGTAGTGTTTTCTTTAAAAGTTATTGCTTTAAGAATATTATAATGTTGATTTAGCGTATTTATTGTTTTTCAAACAATAAATTGCATATACATATGTATTATATTTAGATGAAGTCTATAGGTATATGTAATGAAAATTCTTGGGGACAGAAAAGTTTAAATTTTATTCGGATCTTATCAAGCAACAAGCAATTTTTGATGAAATAACAAACAGTTCTCACTTATTTTTCCTTTTTGCAATAACTCCCATATTTTGCTAAGAGTATTCAAACATATTCGAACAAGTCCTTAAATTAATTCTTTTGGGTTAAATATGTATATTCTTTTGTTTCATAGTGCGACAAATTAGAGGTTTCTTTAGCCGCGCTTAAAATAATATCATAGTTTCCTTCATTTGTGTTGGTGATTTGATTAACTAATTTTCTAAGGAAGTGTAGAGCTCGTTTATAGACAAAGTGAGGTGGTGCCACTTATGTTGAAAATTTTTATGAAATGACTAATGGTACCTTAGGCCACGAAGCTTAAAGTTGCTTCTCATTAATCAAGATCATTAGAAAACTGCTGTAGGTAGAAATAGACTAGGTTTGTTAAACTTACAGCCATGTGCATGTGAAGTATTTCAGGATTATAAATATTTATATGAAATTACCTTGAATAATTAAAGGGTATTTTTAATTCTACTTAATTATAAGTATTGTTCCCATTTTTCTTTTATAAGTTAATCCTACAATATGGAAAGTTATCTCGATTAACGTATAAAGACCATAATTATTTAATTAATCCCCATATAAAACTTACCTTGTCGAACTTTGTCTGCCAACCTCTCATTAAATCTTCCCTTCATTAAAGAGCGAACCGCGTTCGGTAGGTCCAATTAAGGTTGCCTGCGGGAGATGTGAATTATTAAATAAAAACGTGACAAAATCCCAAATATGCACCTAAAAATGTAAAATAAATTTCCCGAAGTGAAAACTTTTTGCGGCCTTTATTATTATTATTATTTTATTTTTTTTGGACAGTGGTACATTCACGTCCTTTAAAAATGTTTTAATGGAAAAATATGGGAGTAGCCAGGGGCCGAAAATTACTCATACGACGGCGGCCGGTGGGTGCTCCACCCTGCTCGGTAGTTGGCGGGGCTAAAGCTGGGGCCACGTATCTCCCGGTGGCTCCCCTCATTCAGAAAAACAAATGGAATATCTCCATCTGGGCAGGAAAAATGTTCTTTCGGCAGCGAAGTGTGCTTTCAATTACCTCTGTCATATATTCCGCTGAAATAAAATATTTGCCGTCCACCTACGTTGCGCGAAAAGTAGCAACAAAGCTGCGTTCCACAGCGTTCTACAGCGTTCTACGGCAATGGGGCGGGGGCGGCATCTATCTACATCAGCAATTTTTCTGTTTGTACTCAATTTTTGCAGCAATGTGAGGTCGGTTGTGCACAAATTTCCGGTGTTAAAGTGATAAATGAGGAACAGTGGGCCAGCGCGTTGTTATTTTTGTTTTTTAATTTAATTGAACGAGACGGCCTCATTCATGTCCTCTCATTCAATTACAGCCTCCCGGGTCTGCACAGTGGACCAGTTTTGGTAAAAATGGTACAATTCCCCTCCCCATTTCAGGAGACTTGGTTATTTTTTCTTCCCTGTAATATTTATGTGCTTTATTTCTTTGTAATCAGCTTTGCGCTCTGGACCAGCAATAAATGCGTCCACGGAAGGCCGAGCCCGGCTTCTTTTTGCCTTGTTAATTTCACTTGTTTTCTGGGCCACGTTAAATCGTTTCCTCGCGTAATAAACTCCTGGCCACCGTCCAATTCTACTCCTAGAGCTCATAATAAATCTTAATCTGGAAAAATTTTCTAGTTGTTTTCACGTCATTTGTGCGGTTGCCTTTGGTTATAATTTTCTCATTTTTTTTAATTTTTAAAATTGTTTTCTACTCTGAAATCACTGTGCTCCACAAATTGAGCCTGAAGTAGACATAAAATAATATCATTAAAATTTGTGGAAGTAAAACCTTTAATTATTTTTTAAAAACAAAACTTAATCTTTTATTGTTCATTAAAAGTACACAGCATAATTAAAGAATAGGTAATAAAATTAGTTAACCACACATAATGTTCTCAATAAAATTCTTCTATAAGAACGATTTATTCATGATTAAGTAAAAGGTTCTTCTATGTTGATTATATGGGTCTAAAATGTAGGCTAGAGCTAGAACTGAAATAATTGCCTATGGAGCTGAAAAAAAAGAAAAACCAATTTTACATATTGTATGATAATTTACATATTATTTAGCTTAATTTTCCTGCTACTAAATCTAAACTTTATTAAATGTTACTAAACAACAAACTCTTAAGCGTTGAATTAATAATTTTAAAATACTTACTATTTCTATTGCATATTTGTATAAAAGATCTAATTATATAATTATATTTTTTAATGAAAAAGTTGTTTAATATTTTTGGTACAAAATTTATATGGTATGTGGAAAATTTGTTAGATCTGAAATGTGGATATTTCAAGTTTTGAATTAAAAAGTGACCGCTTTGAAATGTTTTCATTAAAATCCACTCTGTCTTCAGAAATCAGTTCACATACATACATATATATGAAAATATTTTCTATATGTTCTACGAGAACTAGAGACTGTACATATAATTGATGAAAACTAAAATAAATTATTAATATCTTTGAAATGAAAGCTTGTTAATTTTGAAAAATTTGCTAATCCTACCAATTAGCGGCCGTTAAGACCCTTGTTACATTGCGGACCATTCAAACTAAATTTAATTATAAACTGTAGGCACACATTTGCGATTAATCTCCTTTTGTAATTAATTACATTTTAATATTGACGGAATTCAAATTAGCAGTCAAAAATATACAGAAAGGAGTCATTAGATTTGACTCGCGTTATTGGATATATTACAACGTTAATTTTAGGTGAGTCTCATATCAAATTCATGAGTTTTTAGTTATACGACTAATTAATTATCCACTCCCCCACTGCTCATTTCAAGTTGCCCACAATTCAAACCTGAAAAGTTTTGTAATACTTGGACCTAGCTTTTAGGTCAGAGCCTGCCTCATTTTCCCGGATCAGAGTGGGCATCGTTAAAAATTAATTAATTCCCTTCCCCTCAGTTTTTATTCTTCGGCTTTATTTAATTCAACTCATTTTTGCAGAGTTGTGGAGAGAGCAATAAACATAAATTATAGAAATAAACGGGTTTTGGCATGTTTATTGCATTTGGGTCAGTCCAAGGAAATTTCGTCCTGTTCGCGGCAGGCCATATTTCCATTTCGGATCCTGTTCAAATTCGACCGAAACAGTTTTTCATTTCCATTCCGTGTTTAGGATTTCACCAGCGCGGGCCCCAAACAGCGACCGCAATTTCATCCGACATCATCCCGTGGGGTTTTCGTAAGCTAATGTGGCCCCATTTGACTTGGACTTGGATAAAGTCCCGGCAGTCGAAGGAAGGGTAGCCATGGGTAGCTTCCCTTACCATCTTTCCCATCCCGTTCGGGAGCCCAATGATGATTTGCTGAGAACTTTACTGCTGGTTCGCGTGTTAACATCAATTTTAACGACGGAGAACATGTTTTTCCTATGCCTAGCACCCGTTTTTTGGGGAACATTAGTTCCTTCGATTAACAGTCGCTTTAAAAGTTATAACGTGATACTTAGACAGAGCCCTTTTTAGGGTCTTTTATCTCGCCAGAGCTACCGATTATGCTTGGCGTTATTACGCTTTAAGCAATTATGTTTACTTTGATTAGTGACCTCTTCAAAATGCCTAATGAATGGCTATAATTTTACCTGATGACCAAGAATAGAGAGACAATACTTTATCTAAGAATTCGTGACAACATTTTCTGTCAAACTTTTTTCATGCGTATAATATTACTACAAAATCGTTGTATTCTGATCCAAGACTATAATCCTGATCCTTGTTCTTGCAGACTCGGTCCTTTGGTTTTGCATAATAAGGTTTAATCGTTGGGCTGGTCTCGTTTGTAAAACTTTTGCTGTCTTGTATTCTGATATTTAAATACTTCGAATAATTTCTCCCTATATCTTACTTTTTGATTGAAGTAGTTATTGAAGTAATCTTTTTGTTTACTTATTTAAATGAAAATTGATCGATATATAAAATTCACCTAGTCCGAATTATAGTATTAGTTTAATCTGAAAAAATCCGAGAGTTGAAGATAAGGTTCTGTACATTAATCATATTTCTATATTAATAAAAACATTTATAAAATAAACAATTCCATAAAATTATCGCTTTTGACTTGGATTCGCAAATTAGAGAGATATTAAAAATTTGCTGCAATTTAATTAAAATTAAAATTTTTTATATTTGGCAATTCTCTGTGCTTTGCATAAATATAATATTTTTTGGTTTCTAATGTAAGGAGAAAACATTCCCATTCATTGATAGCTGAAACTTTGCCTCCGAGTTTAAATAGTACAGTTATCTGCGATGACGGTATGATACTTTGTAAGCTGATTAGCTGGTTAAAAGGCAGTAAAGTTTCGAGCGTCGCACGAAGTAGTCTTTCCTTCCGGACCGTGAACAAATCCCTACACTAAAATTTCAAATAATGAACATAAAATTCGGTAAATAGAGTTTAAAGAGCAGACAAATATTTAAAAGTGAAATTTTGTCTCTACGAGTATTGTTTCGTTGGTAAAAACAAATAAAAATGTGTTTCAGATAAAGGTCAATTTTTAAAGGTAATAAAGCAATTCTTATATCTTCCCGTTACTTAATTTATTTTTATTAACAATAACCACAGTCTTTCCTACTTTTACGATAAAATAAAAAGCAGTAACACCGCGAGTTTATATTGGCCTTTATTATAATTTAATATTTTATTATCGGATGCCTCTTTGCCGAAATGGCGTATCAGCTATCTATTGACGGAACGCTTTACGTGCTCCGCGCGAGCAACCGGGCGGTTATTCTTAATTCCACGAAAAGATATACATACGCTTCGAAAACGGAAAAGAACTCGGGAAATTGAAATTCAAGTGCTGTTTTATTGGACTACGTGCCACTTGCGCATCTGTGCTCTAGAAATGAAATAAACTTAATGCGAAGGTTAGGAGAAAGTGAATCCAGTCAGGTCGGAGTTTGATGTATTGAAAGTTAAAAGAGGTACGTACCTTCTAATGCCCTTAGTGTAATATGATCTCTCGACTGATAAGTTACAATTAAATAACTCCTCTTTTAGTTCTATAACTCTCAGATAAATTTAATATTTTTAATAGGACAACATTTTACTGATTTATAAAATTTGAAACTAGATGTTGTTTTCTAAGAATGATATTAGATAAGTATATTATATATTAGAATAGAATGATATTCATAATAACTGTTTGATGTCTCAGTTACGTACTTTTATTACTGCAAACGTTAAGACTTCAAAACAACGAAAATTAAATGACGAGGCTGAATTTACAAGCAAAAAGGTAAGTGGAGTTGTACATTACTGCTTGCTTATTTTATAAAATATCCAGTAATGAAATATTTTGGGACTTTTGAACAAATTTTTCTCGAACGCAGATAGTGAAAGATAAAATATGCATTACTTATTAGGTAATATTATATTAAAGTTGGAATATGTTTTATAATACAACTCTTAATTATTACTAAAAAGTAAACAAAAAATGAGGTACCTATACTTAATGCCAATTTTACGATTACAGAATTTGAAAAAAATTGTGTATAGTTTAAAACCATTTTTTTGAAGTTAATTTTTTTGTACTAATTTGAGGCTTTTCCGATTTTATTATATGTATAATTAAGAACGATGTTATGATGTTCAAGAATTTATTGAAAAGAATAAAAACAGAGTTATTGATTCTTTCAAAATATTCGTCTGAAAGCTAGTTACAAACATATAGCAGATCCATTCACAAATAGATTTGGCTGCTTTTGGAGTCTGAATGCCATCTATAAATTAAAATAAAAAATTAATCAAATTTAATAAAAGAATTTAAAATTGATATATTAGAGGGAGGTTATACTTGGACATTTAGGTTGTAAATAGTCAATTTTATGGCTGAAATTCCAAGACGACGGTCGTTTTTTGAGCTACCTGCATTCATAGCATCCACCAAGTTACCGAACCACCGAGGCGCATTGTCGTCTGTAAGCGAGGAGTAATCTAATTACATCCAGAAGTACGTAGGAAATTAAGGGAATTCCAGGACACTCGTTGGTGCAGTGAGACGTCATAAATAATAAAATAATTTAATTTCCAAAGGAAACAATGGTCGGAGGGAGCGCAACCAGGAAATTAACTTTTCCGCAAACTTGCCACGTTAGATGGAAAAATCTTTGAGATATTCAGCGGGGAACTTGCAACTTGGCCAACACAGCGAGCCACCGCATGGGTTGAGGGCGGCGAATAAACATCCCCTTGGCGACGAACGGGGGAAGTTGGCCCTTAGAAAAGACATGATCACAGCTTCCGTCCCCGTACCTTGGTTCAACAATTGACATTGTCAACAAAATTCTTTATCGCTTAATTTCCTCCGGAGCAACAAACGACCCTCCCAAGTGGAGTTATGGCCAGATCCTCCCCGGGAGCTTCTCCCAAAGTGGTTGCGGACTCAAAGGGCAAGGACTAAGTTTTTGGTCCTTCAGCCCTTCCCGAGCCAGTGCCTATAACTTGGGTAAATACCACAAAAGTAGTTAGTTGACTTATGACTTACGAACTCACAAAATGAAATTTTAACGAGCACCGACGAAATTAGTGAGACTGTGACGCAAGGACTTCGGCTCATATTTTCATGTGTCACTCAATACGCTTCTTATGAGATGAACAGGACCAAAATTATGTCTTATAGTAATTTAGAATCGCTCAGGGCGCAATAGGTGGTTTTTGAGGGCGGACAATGACACGGGCCATTCACAAAGGGCTCTAGCTCAACTTCTTCGCTATCACTTATTATTATATTTTTTTTCCGAAACAATTTTCTCCTGGTTTCAATAAACATTTCGCCCTTCGTCAACTTTTGTAAACAGCTCCTGTCTAGGGCAGTTCCTTTCGACTTTTTTCGGAGAATCATTTAAATTTTTTTCCCTCCAGTTTTCCTTTTTGGTGTGGTTTTTCTTTCAACGGGCTTCCATTTATTTTTGCCTACTTTTGTTATATTTCAAATAAATTCTACTTAATTAGCTTAAATTTAAGAGAAATCTACTTCGAGAACATGAGATTAGTTAAAAGTAGACTAATGCTTTTGTAAATTATATCTTATTTAATTTAAAATAACATTTTTATCTTACTACCCGAACGGAAAAAAATTGTTTAATAATTAATAATTCTAACTTTTAGTTAAACTTTAGCTGTAATCAAAGTTAAATTGAAACGTGAGCACTTTTATTTCTTGGAATCGAAGTTAAAGCATTTTCAATTCGAGTACGATGTTTCTTTGGATTTCTCATAGCTTTCAACTTTTTCATGGCACATTCTCACGTGGAGTGAGCGCCAGGTATCAGAATCAAGGGAAAAATTTCTTAATTAATATCGCTGGTTTAAAATTTCTATGTATGTATGTAAAACAAATGAGAGAGAAAAGGAGATGTTTTGTAAAGGGAAAATGTACTGTGATAAAATGATTATGAAAGACGCTTTTAAATAAAAGACGAACATGTTTTCGCAGCCAATTAAATTTCAAAGAGGGATCAACTTCTTTTGTTGTTCTTAATGAATATTTTGAAAATTTTCTAATTTCTCTAAATTCTTCTTGCTACCTTCAGATAACTTGATAAATTTAAAAGGATTGAAATGAAAACTGATAATTTGAGGTTTTCGAGGACGCTGATTAGGAATCTACCTATTTAATTGAATTGAATATGGATATTATTTCCAGGAATAGTTCTCTCTTGAGAATTTTTTCATTTTGTTAACTCAGTTGAAGAATTCGTTTGAAGAATTTGATTGGGTTAATGTATTATAAAGTGTTTAGTAAAGTTTGAAGTAGGTAGTCTCATTAGGGCGAAAAAGGGTAGTGTTCCCTTAAGTACAACTTTTGGTAATTATCTTCATATAAATAGAGTCACTAATACAAAAAAGCGAGAAAAAAACTTCATGGAGTGCTAGTTGTGCTAATTGCCGCAACTGGTGACGAACTCTTCCCGCGGGAGCAGCCGCCACAGCAGCAGACCTAAGCCGGTGCTCCTTATAAAAAGGGGGCGCCCGAGGCGAGCATAATTGTGACAAAGGTAATAATCGCATTACGAGCTCCTTGCTTCTAACTCCAAGGAAGTTGTCTAACAGAGAGAGAGTGCGCTGCCCGAACCGTTGGGGCTCCGGGAGGCCCCGGGGCGGAGTGCCGGGAAATAATTAACCCCATTCAGAGGGAATCATGACTGGGACTTTGCGGAGACTCCCGTCCTGTCGCCTCCGATTTCTTTGATTCATGGCGTCAGCGACGAGTTGGAGCACTCCCCCTTTTATCACTCAGTCCTGGCGAATTATTTGCAAAGAAACTTCGGTTTTAAATTTGTTTCCCATTTCAACATCTTTGCCCATTGTTTCCATTTCCCGGACTTAAACAGTCCCCCGAAAGAAGCCACTCCTGGCACCAGGACTGGTCCGGCCCAGAAAGGACGGGAGTCGGTTTTTAGAAAGGATGAATGAATGGCTCCTTTCGGTAATTGTTCCTGGCGTTATTGTCATCCTCATAAACATAGAAAGAATATTATGAGGCCGCATGGGAGTTTATGCTTCGGTGGAGCGGGACTGGCCGGCAAAAGACAAAAAACCATGCGACAAAGTGGAGCAGGGGGATGAAATTAATTCCATCCCCCGGTTTTCTTCCTCGTCAAGTTTCTGTTTTTGTTGGGGCCCTCCTTCGCCTCTCCGCCCTCTTTTTTATTTTTTTTGTTTTTACATTCAGGGAAATGACTTTTTCCTGCGCCCCCAACCCCGCCCCATGTTTGTTTAGCTGGCAGGAGCAGTCGCCAGTGTTGCATCCATTTTCTGCTAAATCAGAGACGAAAATTAATTTCCACTGTCGCTGTCACTGAGCGATCTCATTTTACGAGCTCTGTCCCACTTTGTTGACACACTGCGAAATTCGGATAATAATTGCCATCGATTAATTTCTATTATATCAGGCACAGGGGCGCGTAATGGTCGCTCGGCTCCTCGCGATTATTCCTGCTCCTGATAAAAGGATTGAAATATTTCGCGGTGCGGCCGTGGTGCGGTCCCCGGCTCTCATGTCAGTTGCATTGAAACTCGGTCACCCGGCACCGGAATGGATTTAAAGATTTATTTCATAGACGACTCCTGTTCGCGATTTTCGGAGTAATGTTCGCGACCCACTATCGATTTATGGCAGCAGTCCTCTGTGGCGGGAGCATGTGACTTTGGTTTATTGTTGGGTTGCTCCGTTTACAGCGGTTACACTTGTTCCGTACAACCGTATTACTAAAATATCTCAGTAGCTAAATCTGCATTGGACAAAGGCCTTTTCTCTACTTACTGCCATTCTTGTATTCTCTTAATTAACCAGCTTTTGCTAATGACAGGCGTTCATTCATCGAAATATGACATATTATTTATTATAGATGAGTAAGTACTAGATATTTGGGCATGTGGTCTGATGTTTTATGACTATTAAAATAAATATCAAAGTGAGTTGTTTGTTCCAATTTTAGGCTTCAACCAATTAACCGATCGGTATAAACTTTTATACATATACATAGCTATACCACGGAGATAGACACGGTATACTTTTTATTCCGATATACATATACAGTATACACGCACCACTTTTATAGAATACGAAAAATATACAAATAAAAATAATTTTATAATAAGTAAAATAAATTTAAAATTGTTTTCAAGGAAAAATTTCAAGAATTCCTAGAATTTCAAAGCAAAATTGTCTGTTTAATTAGGTATTAAACACCAAAATACTTGGACAAAGAAAATATTATTTTGATAAGTTTTTCGTTTTTAAAGATTGTGTTGAAGGAAATGGAAACACATTGACGCATGTTTGATGTCGTTTTCGTTCGACATCGAACTGGTTCTTTTGTTAGCCCTTTCAAAGAAAGTTCTTGTACGAAAACATTTTTATTTTTGAAATGTGCATCAAATCTTTTCGAGTTCCGGCCGAAAACAGCCAAGAGGCCAAAAGTGGAAACTTTCTGAACGTTCAGTGGAACTGCAATTTGATATTTTTGTTGAAATTGATCCTCTGTGCCTTTAACCCTCGCCCGCCCCCGCCCATGCCGCAGTCAATTTGATTCGCGGGAGTTGACAATGCGCCGGCTGACAATAACTTGACAAACATTTCACGTCCTTAATTCAAAAGGTTTTTACATTTCAATTTCCTTTTGATTTCCGCCGCAATAAATGTGCTCCTCTCACCACCCAGATCTTGGCTAGTCTTGTTTTTTGTTCGACTGGAAAAATTGTCGGACAAAATTTGGGGAGAAAAATTTCAGCGCTGCGACAGCACAAAAGCATCTTCCTGGGATAGAAGTTGGCAGGATGAGATATTTTCGTGGTCCAGGCAGAGGAATGATGACGACGACGATAGGACGTTACTTGGGTAGTTCTCGAATAAAAAGAGGAAAAAAAGTTAACTGAATCAAACTGAGGGTGGAGTTTGGAGCTCTGACCAAACACTGTGAAACCTTCTCCAGGAAAGTGAAAAACTTCGACCTTCAAACTTTTCTGGTCAACCTTACGTTTATTTCACCGGGCGTCCCGTCATTCCTCTCTTACGTGGTGCCATTGTCCATTACTTTTAATTGAAGGGGAGATGTGATCAAAATACGGAAAAAAAAAAATAAAATAAAATAGATACAAAAGTGTCTTCGACAAGAGGAGCTTCCCTCCGTGGGGTGGTAATGGAAGCGGACCCTGCAATTAATTCCCGGGACAGAGGAATTGCAAACGTGCTGCCATCTATTTGTATCTGCTAAATAGAAAACTCCGCTAATTAATTACTTCCCGTGGAAAGCTCCATCAGTCTTGCGGTGGGGGTGGCTCGAGGGTAAACAGAAAGCCAACCGACGACGTCTTTGTGCGGCCGGATTATAAATGTAAGCCGGTTCCGAATGGGCCAAGTTCGTATAGTCGTGGGTGGCTGCAAATAATAACTATGCTGCGGGCAGATTATGCTGAAGTAACACATATTTGTGCGTTTAACCCGATAATTGCAGGTGGAGCAGCTCTCAAAGCATCCGACTGTACCCAGTGAAGCGAGTTCTTTCTATTTACGAACGTACCCCGGTGTGTTAGGCAGCCGCAACGAATTCTATTTCAAACAACATTTCCACTCAACCTTTTAATGGTTTCTCTCTGAAGCGAATTTCCAGTGAAATCCCTTTCTCTAAACCAGAGCTTACTAGAGCAACTCATTAAATTTGAGAATTATTAACTGGTTTTAATTTAACGTCCATTTCGGGTTGCATATTTCCAGGGAATATGATACTTAGTATAGTTATTAGCTTATTTTCACTTTTCTTTAAATTTAAGCTATATAATCTATCTATATAATCTCAAAGAAAGTTTATATCTTAGATAAATTATCAAATTACAGAGATATTTATCGTGGCCAAAATCAATATACGATATAAAATGCTTTGTTTTTAAAATTTGAAAATCTGTGTGAATTTAACTTTTCAATTTATTTTCCTTTAATGAGAAAGACCATTTTGAAAACTTGTGAAGAAGTTTTAATTTTCTGATGCCACAAGCATCACTCAGTCAGTGACAATATTACAAATTTAGACATTTAAACATTTATTCTGTAATAAAACATTTAAAATGATATAACTTAAGAGCCTTAAATGAAAAACAACGGACTGTCATTTTAATTTAACAATTCAAATTCTGCAGGAAAATATTAAATTTGTTATGTTTAATTGGTGAGTTAAGTCGCTTAAGTCGGACAGTTGGAATTTTTGTTGCAATATTTGATGTTGATTCTATATAAAGTAGCGGTAAATGTACTATATTAATACACCCAGCAAATATATAACAATAGATGTTTCTTTAATAAAACTAAACTACAAACAAAATTTGAGATTGCGACTTAAGGTTTTAGAAAATCTGTATTCTCAACATCGCCTTCCAAGACAAAATTTGTCTCAGCGGAGTATTTCATCGTTGCGAAATTCTCCTTAATGTGATCAAGAAGTAGTTCAAAGTGGAAATTGCAACAATGTCGAACTCGATGTTAACAGCCAACTGCAAGGTGCAGCAAAAAGAGGAATTGGCGAACCACAGGGAACTGTGTGCGCACTCCAGAGCCATGGTCCTGGACCACGGGAGCTGCATTGATTTATTTGGATCTCGCAATGATTTATTAAGGGATTGAAGGATGTTTTTGTCGATTTAAGGAAAGCTCCGACCGGTTTCACTTAAAATGAACGAGGGAGCTTTTTGCTGCAGGCGAAACTCAGTCTCGAGGACTCGCCGGGCAAGTGGTAAAACACAGCTCAATAAATATTAACGATGTCCGTGAGAAATTTATGAACCACTCGAAAAACGCTGGCAATTGTTGACAAATTGCAAAACAATGAAAAGTCTTCCACTTTACCGAGTTTAGAGTTAAAATTTTTTCTCGCTAGTCGATGTGCTTTTTATGGAAATCATTTGGGTCAGAGAGGTTCTTTTGCGATTTTGAGGGCAACATTTACAATTTTACCGGTTTTGTAGCACAAATTACAAGAAATGATCATAAATTAAAATTCGCAATAGTCAATATAATTCTAGGAATTCTAATTGCTTGCAAAATATTTTAAATTCATCAACACAATAGCTCAAATTTGTGCTATACTCTCTGTTCGGGTGGAATCTTGCAATCAAAATGTCGACTAGTTCTAACCAACCTAGAACTTTGAAATTTTGTATATGTATATAGAAATCCAGTGGCAATTCAGTATAGTCTATATAATATCATTCTAAATTCAAAATGGTGGCGGATTACATTTTTCTTTACAACCTGGTTGTAGAATACGATTAGAATTCCGCTTATGTTATTTGCTTTTCATTTTATTTGATACTACGTATTTAAATACAATGAATATTTTAGAAAATGTTGACGGAAGTCCCGTGAAAAATTTAAAATTGGTTGCTATAAATTTTAGGCCACACAAAAATCATACCACTGAACATAGAAAAATCAAATTTTTAACTCAAAAACCATTCCAGTGATTGGCTTCAATTCTTGTATATAATATCTTGTATTTCGAATCTGTTTAAAAAGTTAGTAGATGTTACACTTTTAAAAATAACAAATCAATTTGAAGTTATTTTTTAGAAATGTCCTGTTTTGGGGTTGTGACTAGATGTAGCCAGTTTATGTTTTTAAAAATTTTGTTTTTTGTTGTTTCTGCATTCATTTCACGTTCCCTAGTTTATATTAACTGGTATAGAGTAAGACCTTTTAGTGTATACAGAAATATTTTATAGACTAACATAAAAAAACGAAGTTCCTTTAATATCAAAATGTTTAGACATATTTTTAATGTAAATTATAATTAATGTTTAGAATAACTTATAACTAACACTATGGGCATTACGCTGAAATTTATTAATGAACTAATAAATAATGCAACGTCGTCTGTATAAGCCCATATCCTTCTATTTTCTCCTGCATCAGTAAACGAAGGTACGAAGGTACGTAGTTATGTAGCAACACCCTGCACATACACCCCGACGTCTGCAGCTTTCCAATTACACAAGATTTCAGGCTCTGTTGACAGAATTGTTTCCTTAAATCAGGAGACCTTCATTAGTGATATCAAGATTACCTGATATGCTACTTGAGTTGTTTAACTAAATTGATTTATATCAGTGATCCTGAGCAAGGACGACACAAGCTCTAGATGAGAAATGTTAAAATCTCATGCAGTAATATTTCTGCGGACCTATTAGGAACCATAAGTCAGAACGGATAGTCTGGAAAAGTCACTCCTAGCGACATGGACACTTTTAAATCCATTGTGAGGGCAAAATCTAATTAGGACGACAAGTAAGTTGATTCGAAACCACTTCCCCTCAGTGGCGGTGTGGTCCAGATATGCACGCTTGAAGTCATCAAGACTTTCTTAATTTAGAGCTCCAGCTGTCGGATGTATGTTTGAGCGTAGCCTGGAGACTGGAGTCTAAGTCCTCAGCAATAATCATAGAACGCATCAACGTGACGACTAAAGTCTTTATTAAATTTGTATATTTGCATTTCGTTCTCGAAATGAAATTTGATGTCATCTTTAGTTTGCGACAGTCCCCGAAAACTGCCCCGAAAACTTTGCAACTATCCTCTGCAGTGTGGTCGTTTTGGAAAGTTTACAAAGGGTTTGCTGTTCTATTCCACCAAATTTATCTAGTCGCAATGTGGAACCACACATGCGGCGGTTGGGCGGGTTTCAGGAGCTCTCAATTTTGCTTATTCTTCACGTCCATCAATTGCAGCTAACCAAAAGTTACTCCATTACAGCGGATAAACGCAATTTGAATTTCCGCAGAGATTTGGTGTTTATCATCCGGTTGAAATCCTCCTGACATTATATGGATTATAGGGGCTATGATTTTATCTTGAGGTGCTTTGCTGAGTCAGTTATGCGAAACATAATTTATCTAAACGTAATATGTCGAAGTGAACACAGATTCGGGGGGAGGAGGTATTCATGCGTATAGATTTCGATGTATTTCGAATTGGCACTGCCAGTAGCATTCGCTCAGATTTGCAAGTGTAAGTAGAATTGAATAAATGCAACCTTTCGGCTATATGTATTTAAAAAGTAAGCATTTATTTTCCAAATACGTTTCGTTAGCAAAATTCTGACAAAAAATATTGTTGTTACGGGATGGGTGAAAAAAAACTAGAAGAAACTAAGTGCTGTCTATGGGAAGTTCGGCGCTAAATTATACCTAGGCAGTTTTTTCTGAAAAAATATGAAATTTGGTTAGTAGTTATGATTTATGACATAAAAAGCCACTATAAGAAAAGATTTTTCAAAATAAGTTAGAACTAAATCTGAGAGGATACATTTTGTTTATTTTAATGTTGAGAGAAATCATCTCCGAAAGTTAATTTTTAAGTCAAAATTATGTTTTTTGGCAGTATCTCTAAATTGGTTAAAGCGTAGTAATAAGAGTATACGTAATTAATCTCGTTAAATGCTTAGCAAAAATTTAATATCAGTCGAAAACAAAAAGTAACTACTATTAATAATTTTCGCACCTGTTTTGAAGGCAAAATGAAACTCTCCATCATTTTACACCGTGGTCGCTGGGGTCCTTCCCCGCCCGGTGTAACGCCACGGTTCGAGGGGTCCCGGTGACGCCAACCAAACTCCGCTATTAACCTCAATTGGTGGCTGGTCGTAAATTTAAAGAACTCAGCACATCTTTCACTTTGGCCCGTCACGGCAGCCGGGAGAGTTTCATCTCGGTTGATTACACCTGCCAGGAGTAGCCCACCGGTGCTGCCACCTACATAGGGCCACCCCCAGCCCCCTGGAAGTCACGGAATTGAGCCCCAATAAATTCTGGCATTCAGATCACGTCACAGAACCAGAGCTTTCACACCGGCTCCCGACTCCGGAAAGGGAATCGAACACTTCCCAGGTGAAGTTGTACACAAGTTAAATCATTATCAAGACACAGGTAAGCTTAATGTCACACAGCTCGCACGAGCAGGAGAAAGCTTTTAGGAAATGAGGGAAACGTGTGTTCACGTGCACCCGTCGGTCCCACCCTCGTAGCCCCTTCATCCCGTTTTCGGGTGCGCTAGATCTCGCGGGTGCGGAGGGAGCCCCGGAGAAATGGTTACATTAGACTCAAATTGTGGAAAATCCATTAGGCCCCGTATGGGCTTACAAAATTCCCGCTTCCTCCCAACATATTTCGATGATGATGAATTGGCGACCTCGGCAGTAACTTTTCTGGCTGGAATGAATTCTTCATTATTCCCGGGCCGGCAGCATTTGCGTCTCCGCCATTCCGGAAGATAAATTAAAATTGTTCTTTTTCAGATTACTCCTCGGCACATTACCGCCAGCAGGTATTAGATAAGCCGAAGAAAACTTCACCTGCCTCAAAACTCCCACAAGGAGCAGAAGGAGCATCCTTTAAACTCCACTTTAAATGAGTCTCCTAGCGACAATATTTGATTTTCTTATTTTTGTTGTTTTTTATTTTAACTAAGAAACAGTTTACTCACCCGAACTTCTTTCTTTTTATTTATCCAGTAATTTTTTAATTACGGCATTTTAAATTTCTTTTCGGTAAACTCACTATCCCCCCCTAAAACAAGATAATTTTTATCCGGGCGACGTGCCTCAGCGTTCCGTCTTAGGGACCGTCTTAATTAAAATTCCTGGTCATCCGCGTTTCCACTTAGCTAGCAAAACTGCCAGAGTTTTTCATTCCAAACTGGTTGAAGCTTTCCCTAAATAAAGTAAGAAAAGGGAATTTCTGCGTTGAATCCTCGTCTTCGTCTTTAATATTTCTGCTACAAAAAAAAGGTTAATGAACAAAATATTGAGCTTTTTTGTTCTTTTGGGACCAAGGCAAAAGGATAATTTTATGCTAAAGGAAAATATCGTGAAACATTAAAATTTTTGACGAAAAAGAAGAGGAACGTGCGGCATAAAAACAGGTCATTATGTCATAACGCTAATAATGATTGCAAATGACAAATTAGGCTGATGAGAAAATTCTTTATTTTTAGGTCGTCAGTTTGTTGCATGAACAAGAAATTATGAAAATTCTAATGCGTTTGGGTTTCATTCCTCGAAAGATCTGACCGACAATTAAAACATTTTTCCCCAAGAGAGGTCTTGCTAATTTGAAAATACCAAAAGCAATTTTTAGGAAAAATTATATTTAACTCATTTTAGAAACACAGGTTCATTTAAATTATGGAAACTTTAATTAGTATTCAATTAAATTATTGATCCACACGTTTACTTGAGTTGAGGGTAGTAAAACACATGAAAATTAAATGCAAAGTCTGTAAGTTGGAGCATGATACATAGGACTATTTTCGTACTTTACTGAAGTAAATTTTAGGTACTTTCTAGTGAAAATATTCTAGTTGCACATAAATCAAAATGTTAATTTATTTAAACATGGCCCACGATTATTGCTCATTATTTTACAGCAAACAATATAAGTGCAATGCCTGTCGATAATACCGCATCAATAAAATGAGCAAGAATACCCTTTTTAAAATTTATTTTGATTGTGAAGAAATGCCTTTCAGAATATATTTCATTTCAAAAATTTATTAATTCTTATCGCTAAGATTTTTGTCTGATGTTGATTTATTAGAATCTCGTTCATTTTCCATACATTATATACTATATTTCTAATTACCACATAAAAAAAGTCAGTAAAGTAAATAAGTTTTTGCAGAGAGTTGTACGAGAACATTTTGGAAATATTTAAATTTACAATTATTTTATCAATCTAAATAAACGAAAATCGAATCCGAGATCTGACGATAACAAAAATATCTTCTGTGTTCACAGTTTGAGTGAATTTTACGGGTACCATCAGTAATCTATTTAATTATAGTGAATTGTGAGATTAAATAAAAAACCCCTAGAAACAATGATATGTAAATATATTTAAACCAACTATGTGAAATTACTATAATAAAAATGATATTTTGGGTTAGGCAATTTTTAGACTTTGCTAGGACTCTTTTTATGTGGACATAAACAAATAAAAAAATTGTAAAATTATAAAGATATGATGTGTGGAAAATAATAAACGTTTTGTTGCGAAATAAAACCAAATTCAAGTAAAAGCGTTTTATGATCTGGATTTTAGAAATTTATTTTTCAACTTTGTGAGCCATTATATTTTTATATTCCAGCACCTGAATTGCTCATAAAGTTAATCGGGTTGCTAGGAATCCTCGTAATATATTTCTATTTATTTGATACATTTCCATGAAGCCTTTATTTCGTGGTATCATAAAAGCAAACTTTGATTTATTGCATTTTATACGAAAGCATTAGAGATCAAATAAATCGTTCTAGTAAAAAACCCAATCAAAACGAATTTGATTGCAAAACCACTAAAATAATAATCAACCGAGAAGAGCCCGCCGGCAAGAGCAGAGAGGAGTAGTAATCGAAATCATAAAATTTTCTGAAAGATTTTCAGCTTTCCCTTTCACGTTTCGGATGCACGTGTCAAGAAATATGGTGGATGCATGTGATCGCAATGAATTTTACGATTTTTCCCGGAATCCACAATATCCGTGGATTTTATTCACATTCCTCGAAAGCAAAGCTCAATTGACTCCATGGGGATTTTGTGATGTGTAGTTATGTTTTTCGAGGAAGAGTAGGTTATCGTAAAATTTTGCCTCAAAGCGGCCCAACTTTCTTCACCACCCCCCAGAAAACATTCCAGACAAATAATCAATAAATCATCATCATGTCGTATGTGCCCGGGATGTGTCTAAAGACCGAAGCTACAAATCTCTCTAGCAACTGGGAGTTTGCGAGAAAAAAACCTCCGCAACTCCGCAAAGGAATTTATTCGGGGAGCAATGAAAGCTCCTTGCCAGGGAAATAATACTTCGTCACGTGTAAAGTTGACACATGTGTCATATGCGATGATCCCCCCAGCATAACACGAGAACAATCAACTTGAGATGAATAAGAATTGGACTAGGAAAAACAGATCCAACCGCTGGTGGGGAGCCAGCCTGGATTTGTTTTGCTTTACGGGACTCCTGGAGGACGCGCCTTGTACAAAATTCTGGTTTTAGTACGCCGAGGACGATTCGATTCGGCAGTCTTCTGCATACCCCCTGCTTCCTCACTTGTCGAAATTGTTATGAAAAATTTAGGGAGCGGTGGAGATAAAATAAAAAGGGCACACATAAATGTCACATATGTTCACACCGCCGCCGAATTTCACCCCCAACAACCCTGACAAAGTAAAAACCAGTTGGTGTAGATTGTGAAACGAACGACAACCTTCCCTGGTGAGAATCATCTAAATGCTGGAGGTCTTTCGGGAGTAATATGACAGAAATTGATTGCACAATCAGACGACACGCCTGGACCAAAATGATGGTTTACTTCCCTTTGGTGTGCTAGAGGGAGAATCTAAATCCACCCCAAACTTCTCCCCCGCCCACTCTGTGTGGGGGTGGGTGGTGAACTGCACAGGTAAGCCCACAGTCGTGCAGCGTTAGATAACGCTGCGTTAAAAATTCTTCTGGTGTTCCATCATTTTTATGTAAACGAATAATTTCCGGGAGACTCTTTATATAACTCGGAATATGAATGTGACGGGAATTTGTTGAGGCGAGCAATTCATTTCGGTCCAAAATAAATGGAGGAAGTAGATTATCCAGGCCTACGCGAGGGATTCGCTTTAAAGGTGAACTTACTCTTGATAAACGTAAAAAAGCGTAAGCGTGTTGGGAGAAGAGAAAAAGATATACATATATGGACCATTCGTACATGCGGGATTTAGGTCAGCTAGATCATTGGCACTCCACATATTTTCCAAAGGGAACAATTTTACTAGTTTTAAAAGGTACAGGTTTCTTTGTAACAATAATATATAAATACGCTTTAAAGGGTTAAAAATCTATTAATTTTAAATATATTACTTGTTAACCTTAAAGTTAAAGCCTCAAAGTTTTATAAAATTTAATTCATATTTAAATTTTTATTTTTCTAATTTTTGTGAGATTAATTATTTGATCATATTATATTTTTAACTCATAATTAGTTATTGAAGTAAATTGGAATATCTCAAAAACATTATAGAAAAAAACAGACCAATTTCTCATCAGGTTGTTCTTAACTAAAAAAAGAACAAACACGTCAAAATTATGCTAAGTTCCTAAGTACTATAAGTGCTTTGATACACACAGAAATTTATTGCTTGAATTTAATCCTATAAGTTGATTATTTGTGTAAAATGATCTCCTTAAATAGCTATTATACTACCTATGTTACAAATTTCAAAGCTCTAGTTTGATTGCAACTAGGAAGTACCTTAGTTCTATGATAATCTCAGAAACTATTACATCTAGACGTATGATAAATACTTAACGAAGTTAAAATTATTTTTAAAGGCATGGAATTGAATTTCTTCCATACATATGTAGATAAGCTTCGGAGATTAGTTATTTTTACTTCTTGCTTTTTCAATTTCTGTGTAGAAAAAAAACATTTTTTGAGCCTTTTACTAAGCGTAGCTCAACTGAACTCACAAACAAGGACTTAAATATATTAAAGAAAATTTCTCATTTCCCTCTTTAACCCACTTAACTTGTTAGCACTTTAACACTGCTGCGCTGTGCTGGAAAAACTTTATCCACTGCCACCCCATCACCCCCGCTACCATTTACCATAACCGAAAATCTTCATTCGAAATTACTTCGCACGCAACGCTACCCCCGAGGTCCCAGCCCAAATCCCAGTGGGAATGACAAAAAAAAATCTAAGAGCCAACTTGATAAAACTTTCAAGCAAACTTGGTTTGGACTTTCGGAGGGCATTTAATCATTATTTTCTTAATCCTAACGGGCAGACAGATACAATTAGACTGGAAAAGTTATACGACTGGGGGGCTAAATTCTGGGAAAAGTATTTGCATGTACTGCCGCCACTGTCACCACCGTCGCCACCGTCGCCCCCGGCTAGTGCTAGGGCGGTTCCTGGAATAGTCCGCAGATCCACAACTGGAAAATAAAATCACAACAGCTCGAATGGAGGTGGAGCGGGATTAAGTCCTCCGAATACAAACCCACTTAGAGCAATTAGAGCACAAGTGCGGATCGTCGGGCCGAAGGAGGTAATTACACCTCCTGGAGCACCACATTTCATAATCAAGTGCCGACCCTTCCAGGTCTACTAGTCCTCAGCTCTGGTCCCTCTCAGCGCTTAAGATTTAAAGTTCCTTCCGGTGCTGGGCTGGAGCCACCTGGACGGGGAGCAAAAATCCGCTGTAGAAGCACCTGCTCACCCCCTGTCTAGGCATTCCGCGGAAAATAGAAGTTGTACTTTGGAAAATCTCACTGGGCTTAATTATATCCAAAAATCAAAAGCGTCTTAAAGTAGTCGACTCACAATTGAGGCGGCCTCGAAGCGCGCTGCGACCATCTTTTCCAGCACCCCTGAAGTGAGCTATTGTTCCCGGGCGTATTTTCATATAATTTTCCTCCCCTAAAGCGCGCTAGATCCGCGGAGGTGGAACGGCCGGGAGATTTGTTTAATCTACCCACCCTCATAGCAAAATGTGCGGCATCCCGGAAGGCGGGAGGGTATGTTAGCGAACTTCTATTTGAGGATTAGTCGTGGCTCTTTTGAGAGGACTGCTTTAAAGTTGGCCAGTTTTTGAGCAACAGTTTGATTTTAAGCCCCGGGCACTTTTACGGGAATGGACTAATCCAAACATTGTGGAACTGCAACCTTGGGGATAAGGGTGAAACGTAATTATACGGCGGGACTTAAGGTTATTAACGAGGCGCATATATTTAATAAGCTTTTGAATTATTAAGGGATTTTCTGCCGTTTCTATTCACTTTTGAGTATTACGGAGGTATCGTACCCACGCTTTGTATATGTATTTTTTAAATTGTATTTAAACACGGTTAAATTTATTCAAATTGTAAAAGTTGTACGATAATAATAATAATTTTCTGATTTTGTACAAGTATTGTATAGAAGAGTTATAAAAATGTGTATTAAAAAATAATTCAATTTCTGCAATATTTGCAAAGATCATAAATAAGAAGAGACTCCTAAATTAAGTCTTTTAAGCAAGCCATTGGTTTTCATTTAATTGAAGTATTTAAAAGAATTAATTACATAACATCTTACATTCCGTGGTAATTGGAGTTTCTCTATCCTCATCAACAATGCTTAGGATTAATCTAAGAGGTTGCGTTCCAACTGAAATTTGGAACCACTTCACAAGTGGATTACAGTGTGGTCTCAGCTTTATGAAAGGGATGGGATTGTAGGGCTAATGCAAATTCCAAAAGCCAAGTTTGCGGAGGAGTGCAATTGTCGGGTGAGTGCTTCACTCCACTTGAAGAAAGCATTTCTTGTAAGAAAGAAGCTAAGAAATCTTTTAGACTGGCCGTCTCCTTCAGCGCGAGTCGCGGTAGATCGGAAAATTAGAATGCAGAAAACGGCTCGCAGATGAGTGCCTTCGTGGAGCCAGCGGCCATAAAAATTATTTTAATGAGTTAGAAAATGTGTCCTCAGTTGAATGTAATTCGAGAAGAACTTTGTCGCGTTTCCCTGCATTCAGAGGACTCATGAATTGAAATTTAAATGGACGTCATTATGTGCAGCAGCTGGGATAAAAACGAAAAAAGGAAGAATATTCGCCAGCAATGAACAATTTGCAATTAGCCCCTTCCCTTACTAGTCCTTAGACGGGGAAGAAAATTTCTGCTAGGAAAATCCCGGCTCTTTCTAGAGGTACATGCGGGCTGGAAGACTCCCAGCTAGACTGTAAGACGATCCCGCCATTACAGAGATGTGCCTTTCGGTCATTAAGGAAAATTTTCCTGAGGAGATTTCCTTTAGCCAGGGAGCTGCTGATCCACACCCCTGCTCGGGGGCGTATTACGTATGCAACACCTTCCCAGGGAATGCAACTCCCTCATTAATCACCCGGTGCATTCTGACAAGGATTTGATAGTCGCTGTCGGGCCTTAGTCTCGAATGCGACAGTCTGCCTTTCAGCTGGATGTCACTGGGTCATCGTATCCAGAGCAATCCTTTAACCTGGAGGCAGCGTGCTCCACCCCCGCCCGTGATGCAAGCACGCGTTGCGCCAGATGTGTGCGATTTAATTTTGAATAGAACCGTGCGACGACGACTCCGGCGGGCTCTCCCGGCGGTGCCATGGGAATGACTCCTCGCGTCGAGGGGCTGAACAATTGGTGACGTCGTGCAACCGAGGAGGAATTATAGGCGCGACGAATAAATTAGCACATTCCATGACAAGTTTCACCAACTTGAGCAATTTCTACAATACGCTCGGCAGTCCTTGAAGCTTACACGTGTTGAGAACGCTTTTATCCGAAGGGCTTCAGTGCTCTTTTGTTCGGTCTCGAACAGAGCAACAATTAAAGAATAAGCGAATCGAGCTCTAGTGCTTCACTCTAGTCGTTAGGTTCGTCAACCTTCAGGTGATTGCCGACAACCTCGTCATACAATTATTTTTCTGGATTTATAGAAACCCTGGTTTTCTTTGATAACTAATTTAAACGATCAAACAGGAAATAGGAAAGGAACAGTTTACTTAATATATGTATTTAAAGGGGAATGGAAAATTTAATCCCACTGCTGGCATCATTACGAAGTATGTGCTTTATAGCTTATAGTAATAGAAACAATGCTTTGTGCAGTTGAAATTGGATTTCTATTCTAGATTTCTAGAATTATTTGCGCACAATTTTAAGTGTGGCAGTAAACCGTGTAGTGCTATGCATAAAACTTAAAGAATTAACATGCACATTTAATAAAGATCAAATACAAAGTTCCACAAGTAGTTTTTAAAATAAAGTTCAGTTTACTTCGCAACAGAATTGCTTAAAAGGGTATTTATTTGTAAAACTTTGTCCCAGGCAGAATTAATTTGATTAACAACATTTTAGTTCAAAATGTTATGCTTGTTGCGCAACGAATTAAATAGTTAATTACCAAGAGTTCATTTGAAGAAATAAAAACACGTATATTATCTTTAAGCAATATGAAAAATAACAGTTAGAAAAACTATATTTAGGTAAATCTGTCTTTTAGGTAAGACAATAAATAAAGATGGTGCTCCGATCGAATTTTAAAACACAAGTTTACGTAATGTACCAGGTTAACATATGCAACTAAAAAGTAATTAAAATAAAAAGTAGGAAATTGGGAAGTTCAAATTTTGGAATTCAAACATAAACCGTGAAAATGAATACTCACAGAATTTTAGGTACGATAGCTTCGAATCGCAATTCAAAGTCATTTTAATGAGCATCAATACAAAAATTGCGGAATTACCAATGTCAACGCTACCATCAAAATTTAATAGTAATTGATTTTATAAACAACATTTGAATGAAGAAGTGAATAAAGAAAAGTTATTTGGTTTCGTCAAAGCCATACAAACAAACATTGATTCACAAATTTTGAAAGTCAGTTTATCTTTGTGGAAAGGACAGATATTGTCAGTAAGTAGAGGATTCCCAGTTAATTTGCTGTTGCTTTCAGATTGAAGTGGATCCTGACCTAGGGCGCTACGGAGTATTCCGTTGCAACCGGCTTCTTAAAGGAAGTCTAACTCTTGTTCTGAAGCTAATTTCAACTTGCAGCTGAGCATCTTAAAACAGTGCAGAAGATGCAAGTGCGGGGGAGGGAGGAGCCTAATCCGTTCCTCGAGTGGTGAGTGCATCGTTGGTGCAGCGAAATGACGGGAGTCAAACGTTTCGACAGAGGGTGCTCGTCGGGGGTTCGACCATGTCGTGTTCTTCCGGTCTGAGCACAAACTTTGAGCATCCATCTGCAGCCGCCGCGCCGCCACCGCCAATCCCGGGAACCGTTCTGGGGGACAAAACTTAAGACTTCGTCTGTTCCTGGCAGGCTTCCGCCTCGCCCAATGAGCAGCATTCGGGGGGTTTGAGACAAAACTTTCTCCTATCGTTAATGGCTTTGAAGTTTTCCTTTGGATTTTGGGGTGCAGTGGGTGCATCGCCCCGCAGTCCCAGGATTGGGGGTACTTAGTCCGCTGGCCTCTTCCACGGCCCGTGAATGCACTCCCGCTGTCTGGTATTAAATTTCACTCGAAGCTTATCGGGAATTTTGTGATTTATGGCAAGATTGCGGGCGAGAGTTCGAGGTGAACCTAATCGAAGATTTTGCAGTCGTGCCCCCTTGGCGGCTCGGACTTATGAGTTCCTGCGCTGGCCAACAGTGTCTTATGCACTAAATCTAACTGGGCACGTCTTGCAGCGACTCCTAACTCATTCCGAATTCAAAAAGTGTAGATAACAAGCCAAGTTAAGAACTACGTCAAACATATGAGATCCCTTAAGAAACTACGATGGATAAACGTTGTTGGCCTTTTCAAAGACATAGAACTTATCCGATCTTAGCCGTCTTCTGTTCAAATAACTCATGTGAAATTTGCATGAATTGCATATTGAATAGTGTCGATTTCACAGGAAGTTTACAAAAGAGATGATGCATGGTGGGGAAGTAGTTAGGAAAATTTGTAAAATGTTTAAATGAGACCTGTAGTAACGTTTTAGCCCTAAAAAAACAGAAAATAGGTAATTTAAATTACATATTTTGATTGAATTCTAATACTTTATTATAGTAAATCGTGAAAACATTGTATTAAGAAAAAAATCGAAAAAGACAGGAATTAAGAATTAGTTATGTCTTAAATGTGTTTTAAACTTTTTGCATACTATCAAGTATTGTTTAATTTTTCTTTAAATTACTTCGTCCAATTAATTACGCATGAGGATCTTAAGCAACCTTATGCTTGTTTGTATGGAAAAGGGTTTTGTTTTAGAATTTTTGATTTCCATGATTTCGGTGTAAAAAGATTACTTCCGCAAATCGGGCGGTAATCATAGACGTACCCTAATCACAAACTCTTTTATCTGAGTGCGATAAATTTAGGTTGAATTATTTTGTAATAGACCAATGTCAGCCAACAAATTCCCATCAGCATCGCCAACTTAATCCTCCTAACGAAATGAATGTCCATTAGAGTGCCATAAACGTAAATTAATATCTTGACCTAAGATAGCCCTAATGGGATCCTGGGAATCATAATTCAGCGGCCATTAAACCGTCGCTCCTCATTCTTTGTAATTTGCCCGGCCGCAGAATAAAAATCTCGCCGCAAACATATCCAGCTGGCCAGCAGGACGACTCACCCCCGTCCCGACGCCGTGCGTCGGTTGGTGGTTGGTCGGGATGGACCAGTGGTCCTGAACAAAGGCTCAGCAAACACCTTCCCCAACGCCCTTCAAATCTATTACGCGGATACAAAATGATGATGACGATCATCATCGTGTTTATCCCAGCGAAATATATGAACTTTTCGAAGGGCCGCCATGGTTCGGGTCCGCACCCGTACGCAAGGGCGCTCCCGGACCCGGTCCCGGTCCCAGTTCGTACGTGCGTCTGGCTCGAAACCAAGGACTTTGAGAGAATTGGCGCAATTTGTTACAGCTGGCAACAATCAAATAACCATTATTCAATATTCACGTACAAGTGGCCCGAATTTTGCAGCCCCGGACCGCCCGCGCCCGGCCCAGGGATTCCCGGGCACAAGGGTTCCCAGCCGGACAGAGTGGTCGGGCTCCCGGGAAGCACTGGTGGCAATGTGCGTCTATATCCTTCCCGAATTCCCCAAAAATTGTTACGTCACCCAGGATTGCGACTGAATCCAAGAAACCAGGATGATATGAGGCGTTTTATTGCGTAGGTGGGTGATGGCATTGTCGAACTAACGTCCCAAGAAACGCACGGTTGCCTGTTGGGGGGGTGCGGGGCGGAGTTGGGGGCGGGCTAAGTGGAAGGTGTATTCATGGTGTATTAATCGTGCTGGTGCAAATGCCCCCGGGAATTAAATGGGAAAGGGGTTGATTGCATGGGCCGAGATTTTCACAGGGTGAAGCAGCCGGTTTCTAGGTGTCAACAGGATCTAGTTTTGGATTCCAGGCCAATGGGGGCGGGGGAGGCGTGTGCCTCTGATTTAGGTGCTAAATTCTCGATCTAGAACCAGGTGACGGACTGTTTGCGGGCAGAGGGAAGAATAAGAAATGTGGCGGCTCTGTGTTCGCTCAGAATGATAATTAATGAATGAAATTTCGGTGATAATTTTGTGTCAGATAAACATGCTTCCAAATTGGTTGTGTGCTGCTGGGGATTTCGAAATTACACACAACTCGCTCCTGCGGCAGTTAAGTACGACCACTCTGGGGAAAGGTTGGATAAATTAATTAAATTGCCTCTGCGGGCGAACTAAATCGCTTCTATTTGTAATCACGGTGATTTAATTGAAATTTTATTACATGTACTTAAATCACGTTAGGCTCGGTAACACAAGCAAAACAGTTTTTCTTACCTTTTTAAAAACCTGTAATTCACCTTTATGAATCATTCATAAATTTAATTGGCATATCATTCAAAAACCTCATAAAAATCTACAACCAAGTCGGTTGGCAACAGAATATTTCCAAACAAATTTATTGCGATTCCGTGAAGAAAATTAAAGAGTAAGTTTTAAATATAAGTACAACTTATATTATGATACGGCATGAACATGATACTTCTTAAAACCCACGAATATAATTTTCAAATACATATTATACATGGGAATAAAATCGAATGGTTTGAAAAATATTACAAATATTTAACAACAATTTCAGTGAAATGTAATATCTCCTTTTCTCCGGGAATTTTTTCGTTTTTCATATTTGCATTATTTATAAATAGAAATAAACATTTCAAATTGTTTTAACAAGAAGGTTCAAAGATAATAATTTTGTTATTCATGTTTGTCTCTTTAGATTATCTTAAAGTAATATTGTAAAATAGCCCCAAAATGATAGTAAAAAGTAAATAAATTCTATGATCGTAAAACTTTTACGCGTATACATATGTATATTAAGGGTTCCATAAACGCATAAAGTGTTCAGGTAGTCACGCCATATATTTTTTATAAACGTTTCTGACATTTTAATACATTAGAATCCTGAAATATTTTTTTCAAATCTATTTAGAATAGAGAGTAACATTTTAATTATCTTAATTTCGAGGAAAATGGTAGCTGAATGTAATTTAAAATAGTTACAGAGAAGTTAACTTACGAAAACTAATTTAAAAAAAAGAAAATGTTGCACCCATTTACAGCATCTTAAGTATTTTAGGAGCACCTCTGGGATGCACTTAAATAACCCACAAAATTTGGCCCCAACCAGGGGGCGTTGAGGGAAGAGGGCGTGTTTAGAAAGTTTATAAAGTCTAATGAGAGCAACAGTGTTAATCTTAGCAACTGCAGCCTTCTGCAGAGTTCCAGAGCAGCCGGGTCGAGCTGTTGATTGTAAATTTTGAGGGAAAATGTACATAAGTTTGAAAGTTGCAACAAGGATGTAGCTATAAACAAGGAAACTCATGAGGTCCTAGTTGCAAGAAGTCCAGACAACCAAGATTTCGGAAAGTTTTCGGGTAGGTGGAGCACGGAAGTAGCAAGACGCCTCCTAATTGCTCCCAGAAGCACTTGATAATTTATCTTCGGGAACCGGACGCTATCAGATCCCCATCAGTCTTCGGCAGGTCGGGCCCCCCCCGGTGGCCTCTGATCGCTGTTGGTTTTATCAAATGAGGCACAAAAAATAAATTCCTCCGTGTACTGCGAAAGTTTCCCGATTGGCCCCCCAAAAGTTAGAGGGAGCTTCTCATTCAGGCGGCGTCTTCCCGGGGCCACCCCACGTTCTGGTAAATGACCTAAGAAGTGTTAATGGCTCGTAAATATTTTAAGCTTGTAAACGGGCCGATCTCTGGGAGTTTGTAAAAAATTCCTGTCACACAATTGCTTCTATACAAGGAGCCCTGGCACTGGAGGAGTAGCGTCATAAAAACGCCAGGGACCTTCCATGAATTCGGTGAGGAGCCAATTCGGGAAACGTCTTGTCTTGGCTTTCTTTCGAACAGAGGAAGCTGCCTGGAGCGCTGTTCGAAAGGAGCCCGTGGGAAGACGGAAGCGCCTCGAAAGAGTCTTTGAGGTCGCGAGGCGCCGCCTTGTGAGGTTTTTTTTATTTTATTTAAAGTGCGATCTCGAGCAAATCAATTGGCAGGAATTAACCCGCCACTGTCTCCCCCTGGTGCGGCGACGGTTGATCTCATATTTGCGGCAGAGCGTAATCCTCATCCATATTCGAGCATATCGGGGCGAATCTATTTACATCTTCGATTTTGTCTATATGTCGCATCCTGCTCTGTAGGAACTCCTCCAGCGGAAGGAGATTTCGCACACTCAGACGGGGCCCTCCCGTATGGAGATGTGGGACTCCGACCAGGAGGTCATATGTAGTCAATAATGTGAGCAGCATATCGATGTATCCTCCCAATTTCTGAGGGGAACGGGCAGGGAACCAATTTTCAATCCTCCTCAAAATCCACCACAGACAGTCCCAGTCCTTTCGGGAAAGAACGTGTCCTTTTTAATAATGTATACAGGGAGTCCTCTTGGCGTAGTTATGTCTCCTTATAAACTATTCTGCTCTGTCCTCCGCTCCCGGACGCTAGCCTGGAGGAGGCTGTGCCGGGAACCGGGATGACCTCCTTTCATCTATTATAGGTGAAAAGATTGTCTGCCACCGAGATCGGTTTATGACCACTCTCCCCAGAACTGGATAAGACCTTCCAGTTTATTTTGTCACAATCTGAGGCACCGAGTATTTTTCTTCGACTCAAATTGTTTGTTGTCGGATTGGGAATTGTTTTCTGTGCTTTTCCGGGAAGGGTTGAATATAAATTAACCCATCAGACTTTGATTTACCCATAAATTGCCTTTGATTTTATTGAATATCATGGGAACCGTTGAGATTTCATTGGCTCAAAGTGTTCTGTCTTTATCGATTCAATGTACAGAGTGCTTGTTCAGAATCTTAACTAATGGGATTAAAAAGCAATGTTTTTATTTTCGATTTGGCTACTCGGGAAATTTTATTACAATATTATTGCGCATGCGTTTATCAATGAAAACTAATGTCCAAGCTTCATTTGTTTTTTAAATCTAATTATTAAATTTTTGACGGTAAATTCATAAATCAAGGACAATTGATTATTTTCCAACTGTGGTAAATTTCTTTTCATGGTAATTGAGAAATGTCATTACCTATTTTCAATAAGTCAACTTTAAAAAATTTAAGTGTATTTAAGATTGCCCTGGTGGAATTTTTAAAATTTGGATATTATTGTGCAATGTAATTTTTAACGAATTTTCTCCTAGTTCTTGAATTATTAAGTTTTCAATCATGTCAGGTGTTTAAAAAGTTGTCTTATTGATTTCGAAACATGATACTTGTTATTGAAAATTATAAAAATTGAATTTTTTAAAAAATATTTCATAAAATTAAATTTTAGTAATTAGTAAATAAAGTTTACTATACTTACTGCTTTTTTCATCAATGTATAAAAATTTTCCTAAATACGGGTTTTCCTTTAAAATTTAAAAACAGACAAATTTCACCCTATTAAGGAAGCTCTTATTAGACATCATTAAAAGTTTAATTTCGTAACAAGATTATCCATCACCATTAACGAATCTGATTGCTTTGCGAATTATGAACCCATGGCATGCTGACATTTACCAGAAAGCCCACTTTTATTTTAAAAAAAATTCTCTCAGTATTTAATTTGCATAAATCGAGATAAATTTAATTACAGGTCACCTGCTCGCTCATTTCATCCACATGTAAAACCAACCTAGCAATAAAAAATCATGAATTGCTAATATTTCAGATATTAAATAACCCCAGATCCTGAACCCCATATTAATAGGGTAAAAGCCGATATCTAGCAAAAATCACCCTCAATTCCCCAAACGGTTTAGAAAATTTACATTTAATGAATTTTTCTAGACTAGCCGCCACCACAGGACAGAGAGCAGATCGGGTTGCTTTAAGAAACATCAATTACGCCCCCATGTCGATCGAAGGCCTTTTTTTGGTAATCGATGTCATGCACGGGGGTGCGAGTGGGCCAACACTTGGATACTCCAGAAAGTTTTCCATGTTCACCCAATTTCATCACCTTGGCAGCGACAAATCATTCAAGACGGTGTGGGGGTGGGTGTAGTGGGTTGTTCGGGGTGGATGCTGGGAGTGGATGTGGGTGGTTTTTAGGGGCGGGAAACCAGTCAACTTTCGGTGGAGGTCTTGCTACTGCGGTGTACAAGATGGATCCGTCGAGATAAGTTCAATCAAATAATGACGAAAGGACAATAAGTTTTTTTCCTTTCGTGCTGGAAGTATGAAAGGACTCTGCTCCTGTGGAGCTTCGGTAGAAAATGTGACAATGTGCTCTCCATTTCATCCCGTAACCATCCACCAGTTTCGAGCATCCATCCTGGGCATGGGTACTAAATTAAGACATTTTTCGGAACAGGGAAATTTTATGACAGACAGTTCCGAGAGGGAGTTTGGGTGGGTAAAGAGATTCTTTTTTAAAAAGGATAAACAATAGATGCGAAGATAATTGGGGGGAAGTTAAGTGGCAAACGGATAATGGGTGGGATGAAATGACTTACATTGTGTGCCCGGCCAGGGGGTAAGGGGGTTCTGGTGCTTTTGTCACATGAATGAATGAATGACAACGGAGCACCAGCGCAGCCCTTTTATTTTTTGTTAAAAAAAAAGTAATAAAAATGTTGAATTAAGGAGGAAGGACGAGAGCCCAGTCTTATCTGGGGCATGTAAAATATCTGCATGCCTTAATAATTCTGAAAAATATCACCCATATAGGGCCCCCCTGGTGCTCAGGATGGGTTCCGGTATGGGCTTTTGGGATATACTGTAAAGGTATATATTTTTACTGGGTGGCATGTTTACATAATATCCTGGCATATGTCCAGATCGGGGATATGTTAGGATGAATAAACCTGAATAATGGATTACGAGTTTTATCCAACCGCAATCAGGGGAGCTTTAACTTGTGAATGTGGGCCCTGTTCACGAGCCTTCTCCTTGCAAGGCAACCTACACCTCTTTAGACTTGCCCAGTTTTTGGTTTTTTTGTTGTTGTTTTTTTTTCCTCTTCTATACTGCAAAATCCTGGAAGATATAAAATCCGCTCTTTTCATACTATCCGGTAGCAAGGACCTGGCAAAACTGAATTATTTTTTCCAGTTTGTACCGACAAGGTTCGGTTGAAGCTTTCCTCGAATTCTGGGCAACAGGACTCTCCCGACCAGGGTCAGGTTCCACCCATCGAAAGCTTTTCGAGCTTTTCTAGGTTTCAGCGAAAGTACTCAGTAGCCTAGATTTCCAGGAATATTTTCCCCAGTTTATCAAGTGGGAGGCAACATTTTGTTCAGCACACTTGGCATCCTCGGTAAAGAAAAGCTCTTCCAGAGCTTTTAGTTCTTCAATCCTGGAATGAGCTTTCTTTTCTGTAGATAGCCGAGGAGCCACAAGTGTTTGCAGATATCACTCAAGGTTTTTTCGGCAAATACTCCTGAAAAGCCAAGTTAAAACGATTTTCGAGCCTTTTCCGGCTTACTAGCGCGCCTGCTGGGCCTTGAAGTGGCCCCTGTGTGTGCGTGCAGGAACATGATGGGGTCCAGGATCAGGGATAGGATGCTGCAGCGTTGTACAAAGTTTTTTTTTTCTTTTTTTCTTTTGGAGGAGCCCCAGCAGCGCTCTGGCTCCTGGTCCTCGACCGCATCACAGCAGTAACCAGTCGATAAATACTCAAAGGTCAGACCGAAGTTTTCATGGGTTTACTATCGTTCAGACGCTCTATTTGCTCGACTAAATAAGCAAACATTCGGTGCTCCCCAGATTTGCGGATTTCCCTTTGATTGGAGCAATCCGATCGCAAAGAGTTTCGTGCAGAAAGCCTTGTACTTGTACTTGCCCTTGTGCAAAATATTCAGAAAATCAGTGAAATTTTCGTACTTCGCACACCCCCTTTGGATGTACTTGAAGGAGTATCTAAAGCCCCGTCAGACGACTATTGATTCTAAACTTTATTTTTATGTTTTTGAGTATGCCTCATTAAGCCGAAAACTTTAAACAGCCTCATTTAAACTCGAGCGCACTCGTAGTGTTTTCGCTGCTTAATTCCTCAAGCGAAAATCGCTGTATTTTTTTTTCCTTCTAACTTTACCGCCCGCAACTCTCGAGCGATACTCAAAAGTTGAAAAAGGGTTTGGTTTTACTCTTTCCTCGTCATGAAATCACGGTACGAACTTAAGCAGACGACTCTCTTTTGCTTGGATTTTCCGGTGGAATATTTTTCAATGTCGAAGGGCATTAACAACTACTTGCAACTGCAAAACAGAGAACTTTCTATTTCGTGGTTTTCTATGTTTTAAATATCCGAACACTCGCACCCTCTCCGCAGTTCAAAAAAGATACGAGATGTTTTTCGTTTTATTGATTTAAGGAAGCATTTGATCTCCGGCGCCGTACATTTTTTATGATGCATTTAAGGAGCGTTCCAGCTCCCTAAATGACACGCAATTCCCGAAATCCACTTAGAAATTCAGAGAAAAAAAACTCCAGATTGCTTCTAGCTGTGTCAGCTTTTACTCCTCTGGGAGTTAAAGTTTTCCTTCTTTTTGTTTGCTTTTCACAATATGAATTTCAATTGTGCGAGAGGTGCCTTAAGTCGAGGAGTTTTGGCTTTAATCTCTGGGTTCTTTTTTTGTTCTGGATATAAAATTTAAAATGTAGATTTAGGTTTTTGCCTGCATTATCGGTATTTTTATTTATGAGATCCGAGAAATTTACAATTTCTTTGGAAGATGAATCCATTAATGTATTAATGGAGTGTTGAATTCAGCTCCGTTTTTGGTATTCGTAAATTAATCGCTTCAGGTATGATAAAATACATAAAGAATGTTTTTGAACTTCTGTCAGTAATTTTGTTAAATGGTATTGACTTGTAAAATACAATTTCAAAAAATTCGTAGACTGTTCTCATAATTTTGCGAAGAATCGTATTTAAAAAAAAAGCATTCCTTTATTTGATGTTACACAAAACAAAGTTTAAAAACATAAAACATAAATGATTCCTTAATTTAAAGACTACAATATCGTATTTCCCATTAATGTGTATATAATCTGTTTAAAATCATGAATTTTGCAAGACTTCTCTTTAATTTGAGGCACTAAAATAAAACAGCCTTGTTAACAATGTTGGGAAGATAAATTCATTTACACAAAATTAGGATTCGCGGTAAAATATTAAATTCAGGGGAAAGCGATCAGGAAGCAAACGTTTTACCTGTAGGAACCCATACAGTTTGGCGAAGTTTGCTTTGCTATTTACAAAATTAATTCCATATTTAGTGGAAATTAAAGCTTTAATTGTTAGGGGGCCTTGGAATTTTTAAGGTCTCTGAAAACTTGTAGGGTTTATTTGTCTCTCAATCAAGAGATTTGTTTTTTTCAATAATGGTTAAAGGCATAACATTGAAATCAATGTGAATTTCTAAGTTTTACAGTTTCATAGTACTATAAAAAAATTTAAGCTTTCAATTTAATGCATTAAAAACGTTTGGAAAAAATGTTTTCTGATGGATTGTGAAGTTTATAAATAATAGTAGTATTTGGTTTTTTGAACATTCATTTATCTAATATATAGCTTTTAAGGTTTTAGAAAGTGTGTTGCTACACTATTTGTTAACATAAATTTTCATTTTTTGGTTGCTAAATTTTTCTGATTAAATGGCAGAGTAATAAAAACTGATAAAAACCTTATAGAGTTTCGTATTCTTTCAAGTATTTTTAAGTGGAAAATTAAAATCACTTAATTTGTGCCCTAGTTTTCTAGAAAAAGTAGAGGAAAAAGGAAATTAGCGTACCTAGGGAACAATGCTGAACTGCACGAGAAGGCTGGCGCATGTAAATCGACCTTGTCCCTACTTCGCATACGATTTCACTCAGGAGCCAGATTGCTCCAAGGAATCTTCCCGAGAGTCCGCAGCGCCCCAGTTCGAGGTGGCCTCCCATCAAAGCGAAGTGGCCTTCTGACCAAATTGGGTCAATTAATTCTAATCTTTGCCTGCAATCAAGGGGAGAGAACTTGGTAAATAATTCGACTCCGAGTCCGAGATATATTCAATTTTGTATATCGGGGCCAAGTCCACCAGGAGGTACTGGGATCAGTATGCAGACAGCACATCTTAAAGCAATTTCTCCTGGAATAAATTTAATTGCTTCAATTATAACTTTCTCCCGGAGTCGCTGGTCAAAACTACAGCTTCTCCTGGTCTCCTAATCGCATCACCCTCCAGATACCTTTGTATCCTCTGCTTCTGTACACCAATTAATCCCGGAGTCTCGAGGATTCATTAACAACTATTGCTCCATTTCCGACTAATTTCCGGTCTTTCTCATATATACGAGCCGCCTCCGCTGCCCCTGGAGGGTAAACTTTTGTAAAAGTTAAACGCTATAGCGCAGACCTGCCCCAAGGGCGCTCTATTATACTCGAAGTAATAGGGCTAGAGTTTTATCAGCGACTTGCTTCGCTTACCCCTTTTAACCCGAGTCACTTAATGCGCCTTTCTTTCTTATTTTTTGTTTTTTTGTTTTTTGAGTGACGCAACTTTCTCAACTGAGACGACTATTCCCTGTTTATAGTACCCTTTTAAGGGACCATCCCGCAATATGCGTCCATGAGCTGCAGGAGATGCATCTTGTTATGAAAATCCGAAAACTTAATTGAAACTTCCTGAGGGTAATTCAAAGTTTAAATATTTGAGCGTAGATGCATTCATTGTGGGTAGAGCCACACGGGTGGGATAATGATGTCCCGGGACCGGAATGACTTGTCCAAGCAAATGTGCTTTGGGTGGAATGTTTAAATATTTTCCTGTTTTGTTTTGCAGTCTCTCCCAGTCGACGCACATATGCTCGTTAAAATTAGCTGAAATAGCGGAAGTGCACGGTTTGAATTTAATTTGAAATCCAGGCAGGAAGCAAGCAAAGATGCAAATATAGAAACTGTTTCAAAGTTAGTTTCATTTGCTCATCCTATCCGGCTCCAGAGCAACCTAGATAATTAGGAACAGTGTGATTAGCAAGCAAAATAGGCAGACAGACAAACAGTCAAATATCTGCGCCCTCCTGTAATCGCCTGCAGGATGAGAGGGATACGCACGCCAGGGTAACTGCAGCCATGGAATTGAAATTTGACAACTTCGTCGATCCTCGAGGACTATTTCATTTTACTATCACCAAAAATGGGTCAGATGGCGGGCCATCATTGTTTGATTTTGTCATATTGTCTAGTGCTCTTGAGCCGCAAAAAAACGACCAATTTGTAGGTTGTCTCAGTTGGCCCCTATTTTTTTGTCGCCCACCACCATAAAAGGGCTCTGCTTTGGCGCTCTCGTGGTTTGCAACACGGAAATGAACAGGACGAAGGGCGACCAGGAAAATGATGCCCCCTCTCAAAGACCATCGTCGCTTTATAAAAACTTTACGATTTTCGGGGGAGTTGTGACGAGCGCTTTATGGCTGCACAAAGTGAAATCCATTTGGTCGTTTTATCTTTAGTTTTCTAGCTTTTTCCACATTTTTGTGTTTTGCCAGATAGATGACGAGCTGTAAAGTGTGATATTGTCACTTTTGTGACTTAATCGTCGGTTTTCTACTGAAGTGGGTTGTTATGTTCCTTGTAGCTTCATGGGAGGACAATTGCAAAGGACTTTGTCCAGACATGCTTTCGAAGTATTTTTGTAGGGTTAGTAAGAGCGGGAATTAAAACTGATTGCAACACCTTAATTTCACTATCATAAAAAATTTAATACCGCCATGAAAGGCATTGAGAGTCAATCTGTTCAAGTTAACTTTTTCCATGAACTTAACTTTTTTAATTAACCGATTTCACTGCTTTTAAAAATTAAAGCTTAATTTTTTCTGACTAGGATTTTAAGAATATAATTTATTAATATCATTATGAAGGCGAAAATGCGACTTTTGAGATGTTTTTTTTTAAATTAAATTTCTTAGCTTCTATTGCAGCTACAAAAAAGGTTACGAAAACATCTTTTTGAAGCTGAAAATGAGTATGTACCTACTTTAAGTTTCATCAGTTTCTTTTTCGAAATTTTAGAAAGATTTATTCTCAAAACGGAAAGTGGGGAAAAAGCAATTAAAGTGTGTCTGTAGGGGAAAAAGAGATATTATAACAATTAATAAATTTCTTTAAAGAAGGGCAAGCAGTCCTTTGGTTTTGGTTAGTTTTAGAGATAGGAACAAACTAAATGAAAAGTATGTAAATCGAGATTTTACCTTGAAAAATGGATCTAAGACAACAGTTTTAAACATAGATTGTTTTTCGAAGTAGGTAAATAAATTTCTATTTAAAAACATGAATAATTTCATTAATTATAATTCGGTTTAAACAATTTTAATGCGAAATACCTGAGCAAGTTCTTGTTTTATACAAATTGGAACATGTGATCAAAGCACCGAACGTTAATTAATAAATCGACTCGTTGTGCGGTGCGATTAAGGAAACCTAAACACCGACTTGTTTTTTTTGTAAATATCAAAGTGGTCAAGATTAAATAGGAAAATTAAATTTGCTCGTTTTCCAAAAAAAAACATGGAATTCTATATTAAGTATAGAATCCTCAATGTGCAAATTCTGCTCACAAGTGGCCGGTTTTTATTTATTTTCAATTTTGCATACCTACAACCGCAGATATAAACAGGGAAATTTAGTGTGATAGATACAGAAAAATAATTTCCCACTTATCCCACTCCAGCATACAACAAAACATGCATATTCATGAATCCAATTATTTAATGAGATAATTCCACCATCTGCAAATTGTTCATATGAAAAGTAATGGACCGTAATGAGCAAAAATAAATTTTAAAGTTGCAAATGTAATTTTTGCGCGAAGCGTCCCTTTGCGGCTTTCAAGCATGTTTTACCTGCGGGAATAAAATCACCCAGCCGTAAAGCAGCCTCTGGTGATTAAAATCTCGCCCCCACATTCGATCTACAGAGAAAATCTGCATATCAGATAAGGAAATCAATAAAAACGCACAATCTTCCCGCATTTATTCATTCCCTTCGATCGAGTGGTGGATACGATTTTTTACATATTTCGGATGAAAATTGAGGCACGTTCTCAGTAACAAGGAATTGTGACGTTCATCTAAAGTGCGAATGAGCCCACCCGCTCGCACCAGAGCCGATTCCGGCTTCATTGAAATTCGCATTCGGAATTATTAAATTTTCGTTTCTCTCCAAAAATTGGTGTGAAAATATAATGCTGGAATAAAGGGGAAGGGCCGGCCCAGGAGCTCCGGCATTCGGAAGGATAAATTGCGAAAAATGAATTTTGGAGTTTACCGAGCCCACTGGATCCATTGGCCTTCAGTTCTTTCGGGCAAATACATAAAAATTGGATATCGATGGCCTCGATGAAATTATTATAGCAAAATTTGATGAACCCTGAAATTGGATTAGTCCTGGTGGAGATGTTGACGACAATGGCCCAGAGCCTCACCTTTCCCAGAGCCCTTTCGAAGGGCCTCCCCGTGCTCCAGGTCCCCGGGAGAAAATAGAATTACTGCACAATTCGCCAGAGTCCGGTGGGTCCGGGAATGGCGAAATTTATGTCAATGGGCTCCATTGGCTGCAAATCCTGGCCGCTTTCTGTTATTGCGCCTGATTGACAGCCCTACGCCCACGCACCCGCACACATTCACATGCAATTTGCAAAAAGGAATCTAAGACGGAACCGAAGACGGCAGAGAAATCAACCTTAAGGCAGACAAATTGGATCAATCGATTTTCGCACATGTTATCTAGCCGAAGGTGTGCGGGCTGCGGGAGGCACTTGTCGAAGGAATGCTCGGCGCCACCGGTGAGCCCCACCTTCCCGGGGAGCTTTCTCAGGTTGCGTCTGCCCGGGATAAATTGATTTGATTCTTCCACCCTAATCCGATAATCCCACTTTGCTAGGGTAAAGAAAATGAGAGTGGAAAATATTGAGGTCATCTGGCAGCGTTAAAGTTTCACATCTTCTCGTCCTTAGAATTAAATAAATCGGTGTGCCCGGCCCAGCGAGGGGTACTTTCGCATTGTTAACGATTTTAAAGGTATCCGTATTTTAGCAAAAGGGCCATTCGCCCTTTATCATTTGAGCGAAAAGCCCCCAAGAATTTTCCAGACCTGGGAACTTGTATAAAAGGGAAAAAACGGGCGTATTTACGGTGCGTGAGATTGAGCAAAGAAAGCAAGGATTTTGGAATAAATACGCCCAGTAAAGGCCCCTCGAGGTTAATGACCCTACCTTATTAATGTATGTACCTGTTGAAATGGGTCAACAAGAACAGGAGTCAGAGTTTTTCGGATAATTAGTTTGACATAGAAAGGTTTTGGTAATATTTAAATGTCCTGCCTATGGCAACGAAAGACACTGATCCATCTCTTCTACGGGTCTAAAGAAATTTGTTCTGAACTGTGCAAAGTTAGAAAAGGTAAATATTTCAAGGAATATACTTTGAATTTTCTGAGGTTTAAACTTCGATTCACTCACCCTATGTTTAAGAAGAAAAAAGCAAAGTACTGAAATATTTAATTATTGAAGACATGGTAGTTATGTTTATTGAACATACAATTGCTAAGCTAAAAATTTCGCGTTTTTAAAAATTTTAATACGAACATTTTTATTTTCTGTTAGTTTAGTATGCCCTACAGAAAAAATTTGTAACTTTTCCAAAAAAACTTATCAATATTTCGAAACGTACTTACTTAGATTTGGTACTCAATTTTAATTGTAAGCGCTTCGTCAAAAAAAATTCCACATTCATCATAGTTTTTAAAATCAGTCAATCATGAGACGTGAAGGTATACCTAAACTGACTTTCCAATATCGGTGTTAAACTAATTGGAAAATAAATTTTAATTGATTGGAGAATTAAATATATATAAAAATTAAGAATTAAAAATGTTCTCAGAAATAGTTTTATATATATTATAATACATGAGTATTGCTTCTCAGTTGCTAAATACATACAAAACCCAATTTCGAAAGTTGTAGGTTCAATTCCTGTCAGAGCCTAAGTACATACATTACTTTTGAAATATTTCCAAATGATACAAGTACCTATGTGTATTTTAATTTCTACTATTACTGAACATAGAGTATCAATACGACTACAATAGCTAAATCTAAAATTTCATCTGTCTTATTTCTATCAAGGCGAGAAAAGTTCGAAAAGGATGTCTCTTGTTCCTCTTCCGCTTAATGACTTAAATCAGAGCAGGGAATCCCGGGGTACGGCTTCGAATCCTAATTGCGACCTACTCTAGAATGCAAAAGTGCAATCACTTTAACTTCGTCCTGAATTACTGGGGGGGCGGGGGAGGGGGGTGGCATGGCAATTTTCATGAATTCCCTCTAATTTTACCAGATAATGTATGGGGCCCGGCTCGACCATTACCGGAATATAAAAATTCTGCTCAGGTAGGGAAAGGGGAAAAGCCTGCAATTTACTTCCTTGTCGCCAATGTCCCGGAAGTTTTTATAACGAGACTGCCATCGCTTTGTCCCATTTGTATGCAGGTCAAGAGAAAATCCACCGGGTGACTCTCAAGTAATAGCGAAATTGTTGTAAAGCCCTCATCGGATTACAATGGACTTGCAGAAGATGCCTCCTTTCTGCAGGGCCGTTTGCATGCATGCCCGGGCTCCGGCGAGTTAAGGGACCAAACCCGTCCCGGTCGCAGGTTTAAAGCACCTATTAAGGGATATATTTGCCCCATCCAGGGAAGTGCCACCCACCGGCGGGGGGTCGGCGAGGACAATGCTTTCATGAGCACCTTCCTCTGACATTGTTCCGAACTTTGGTTTCTATGGCCTTGTTTCCAGTTCAGGGTAATAAGGAAGTGTTTCTGCGCTATTGTATGTATCTTCTTTTTCTATATATGCATGTATTTGTTTTTTTTTTTATTTTTGCCCGGGACCAGCTCTCGTAGCTCAAAAGAAGCCCCCAGATGCAGCTCCCCACTGTCACATTAACTTCGTTACATGGCAGGAGTCAGGACATCCCCGAGTTGCTATGAGAGCAACGAATATGCTTGACAGCTTGAAGAGTTAATGTCCAATTTCGGCACTAATTAAGCTGTGCAGGTAAGAGCAATTATCCGAGTTGAGTAATTGCTGTCGCCGTGTGACCCAGCCCCGACTGGCTCTTACTGCAAGTTGTGTTTTCGAGGACACCTGAAAAATTCATTAATTGAAATGAAATTCAAATTTTAGTACGTATTTGCATGCTTTCCATTTCCTCTTTCATGAATGGTAAATTAAAACAAGTCCCCGCTTTTCAGGATGCTTAGAAAAATAGTAGGGTTTAACCTTGAAAATAATTGAATATTAAAAAGATTAAAGTGAGTTGTCTAGTATCGTTCATGAAAAAATCAAACCTCTAATTTAGGAGGCCCATGCTTTAATTAACACTACTTCACTGTTTAGTAAATCAATTAGGTATATGACAAAATTACGAAAATAAAAGTTATATTACTACTAACATATGCATATACCTAATATTTCTAATAAATTAGAGTTGATTTTCGCTTTATTACTTTTCTTCTTCAAAACTAGCGAATACATAGATTCGAATAAGGTTTTGATGGATAACTTGAATCTTTTCGTTTTTTCATAGGATTTTAGACAATTCAAAAAAAAAAAAGAACATCAACATAAGGCTTAGCATCCGCATAAATTTAAATTTTTCATTACAAGTTGCAATTTCGAAATAAATACTCGTTTTCAATGAAAGACAGGAAGTAATTTTTCCAAGAAATTTGCTTTTATGTGCATTTCTAATTCTTCGGGTAAGGAGTATTACAACAGAAATTCTCTAATTATTTTATGGTAAAGTCATTTGAGCATTTGTTGGTAAATTTCCGGGCAAAGTGGTAATTTTATAATTAGGATATTTCTATTAGATTGAAATATTTTGAAAACTATTATTTTGAGTATTTTAATTGAGCTTTGAGTTGAAGTAAGTTATTTTGCTGCGGTTTTTCAATTTAAGGTCGTACGAAAAATGTTGGGCAGCTGCGCAAGTCACCGCGTCCCTAGAATGTGAATTAGTGCATCTGAGCGTCCAATTCAGCTCGGAAATTCGTTATCACATTGTCAGCTGAATGCAAATTATTTCCAGTGGGCGAATAACTTGTTGAGAACAACAGTCCCCGAGCAGACTTATGGCGAGGCGGACTCCTTCTGGAATTCTGCACTAAATGCAACTTAATCAATAAACGGCTCCTCGAGTGCACCCCGAGTGAGTGCGGTCCTCAGATAAATCCAGGATCCCAGCTCGTCCTTGCTCCTCGAGCGGGTGGGGGTCCGGATGCCGCGGTGGGTCCCCTGTGCGAGTGGCTGCCTTAATGATGTGACGAGGGCTTCATTCAATTTACAAAACAGCTTTGAGCATCCGCAAGATTTAAATACCACTCAATTTGAATTTTCTGGGTCTTGTACATGAAAGAAGCGAGCGACGACGTCTATAAGAAAGGTACTCCGAATATTGAATGGAGTAAGAGGAGTTTTTCAACGGAGTTTTTGTACCTGAAAACTCTTGGATTTACCCGACGAAACCCTAGGCAATCAGTCTCCTAAAATTGGTTTGTTAGTGAAGGACCAATGGAACGCTCGACACCCTTTAAATTATCAGATTAATTGGAAATCTTTCATTTTAATTAGCGAGTGATATTGGCGGGCAATTGAAAAACTTTTGAAAGTAATCTGAGCAGTTTTCTGAAAAATATTATTTTTGCTTTTGAAATTTTAATTGGAGAGAAAAAAATGAACATTTCGCATTTTAAGCGGAAAGATATTGTAAATCAATAGTCATTCAATAAAAACGATTAGGTGTTGATTTTGACTGATTATGATTTTTATTTATTTTTTATATGTGCAAAACATTACCAAAAAATGATACAAGGATCTTTTCACACATGTTCATATGAGGCCTGTTTGAAAAATCAGTAACTTCGATATTGATTGCCAAAATATAATTTATTTTTCTAGACTTTTTAGAATTTGTTCCCGATTTTCAAAGAACAAAAATTTAAATAAATCCTTTTCGGTTTTTGTTGATGTTATGTTATGTGATTTCAAAAATTCTACTTTTAGAAATTGACATCAAAAGTAGTATCTTTCTAGTGATACAAGTAAATATTTTGATTTACAAGATAATTGCATTTACTTGAATATTTCCTTTTCATCAAATATCTTGATGGAAGCTGCATCTTTGTGCAAACTTTACCAAAAATAAATTTTAAGTGAACAATTTCTAAAGACTTGCCGCTGTAGAGTTCGACATTTTGCAAATTGCAGCATAAATAATTCAATAAATAGATGCATCCTGGAGCGATTCATAACAAAATCATTTCCATTCGTCTTGATGTCAACAAAGCAATAACCAAAGGCGTTCAGGGAGCATCGATTCGACATTCGAATTTTGCAGAAAACTTTTTATCGTTGGCAACTTTCGACTTAAACTACTTTAGAAAATCTTGTGGATGTCAATTGGCCGGGGGATTAAGCTCAAAATAACGACGAAATCCTCAGCGATAATCGGCAAACTTTCGCCACTGTCGCCGGAGCACCAAAAGCCAAGTTTAATGATACTGCAAAAAAAGTTTCCTAACTTGATCGAAGAAACCCTGCAGCTACCTCGATGCATGCGAATTGCACAAGAAATTGCTTCCCTTGATCATTAGATAAATCCGCGGCCCTGGGTTCCAGATACTCGCAACTTGCTCCGCAGGAAGCAATTTGTTGGCGACCACTTTTTATAAGGTCAGACTTACTGGGAGGCGACCGGCGAGTGTGGATGGGGCCTTGCATATGACCGGAAGCCCTAAGGAGGAAGGACTCAGGTCGCTTCCCGGGACTCCACCTAGCAACTTTTTTGATGCATAAGGCAACTGGGGGACAATTAGGATGCAAAGCCAATCAATCTTGCTGCGACGACCTGCACGGGGCTCGAGCAGCATCAGGGCAGCATGTTAATAGTGGGGGTCGTCACAGGATAAGGGATGGGATATGGGATCCTGGGCCCTTTCATCCCGTGGAGCGCATTGCTTTTTTCACCTGGTGGGAAAGCATCCAGGGCGTGGTGGCATCCACTTACTACTTGAGTGCCACCGGGCAAAATTAATTACTTTCTACGACGTGCATTTCATATTTACCTTAAAGACTTGAAAACACCGTCCTTCCGGGCTGGAGCCGGCACTGTGGGAAAAAAATCCTCATATCAGAATCAAGCAAATATCAATGGAAGGACGCTTTTGAAATGAATTTTAAAATTGGGAATGCCAATAGTGAATACGATAAAATTGTCTTGAATTTGTTGATTTCGAATTCAGTACCCAATTTTGAGATTTCAAAAGAACAAATCCAAAATGTTTTCCTCTACTTACTAAATTTCAGCAAAATCTTACATGAAAGTTTTTTAACCAATGCCACAAGAATTTGCATGAGATTTTTTCTGCGTTTGTTTGATGTTCTTTAAAAAAAAAAAAAGAAGGATTTTAATATGTATTTGCCCTATGTAAATTTTCATATAATTTGCCTTTTATGATTACATAGGAGAATTCAAAATATGAGATCAACAGACAATTTTTTTAAACCTCTATTAATTACAATAAGTGCTCTTGAAGTAAATTGATATAAAAGCGCGTTTTTTGTTAAACTGCGAAGGTCCTTTTGTAGGTGTGATCGCTCTTATTCCTGTTTCAGACATCAGGCACAATGAAGATTTTCCTATCAACCATTACATTTTTTTACTCTTTTTACCAAAAAAGGGTCTGATTGAATCAATATTGATCATGACCTGCGCCACACGTTAGCCGGGTCCCGATTTTTGTTAATAACTCAATAATTTACACCTTTCTCGACCTTTGGGTCCACCTGCTTAACCCGACGTCAACGCATCGACCGGTGTCTATCAGGCGGAGGTGACGGATGAGCCGGAGGAGTCCTCCGCTTGATTGGTTACACGTTCGCTCGCAATCGGAGTCCTTCGAATGGGTTCGAGGGATGTGAATGATGACGGGTCGTTGGCGTCACCCCTGGATTTACACTGATCAATCAAAACTAAACGGTCGGGCAATCCATCAATCAATCATCGCCCCCAGTCGAGCAGGACTCCTTCGCCGGGACATGTCATAAATAACCAACAAGTGTTAACAAACGACCCCAGCGAAGCGCCCGGGCTCTCATCCGGCAGATATGCGAAAGATTTCGGATGAGATGCGGATGCGGGGGCGCCAAATTATCGTACATATGCGATTTTATCGACGAAATCAAGTTGTCGTCAAATCGATACGTACGAGATATAGGACCGATTGTGGAGCTCCATTTCAGAGGAGGTGCTGGGATAGCTCCCGGTCGCGACAGATCGATGCCGGAGCTGTCTCCCGACTATCCCGAAAAGTTTCTTGCGAGGTGCCAGTGCCCCGGATAAGAGAGCCGCCCGGCGCTGGCTTTGGCAGAAACTAATATCGAAGTTTTCCAGAATTAGTGCTGACGTCTACAATAACTCCATTCCGGGGCCTGCCAAATCAGATTGAGCTGCCACGGGAATCGACAGGGAAAAAACGTTGATTCGAAAAGTGCCCGGGCTTTTTGCTGGGACTCCGTGACCTACTCCCGTCCCGGCGAGACACCACACATGGCGTTGTCAGCTCGTCTGCCAAATTTGCGGGGGACGAGCGACAAGAACTCCTGGCACGGCTTCCCGACTGGAAGTCTCTTGTTCCCGCACTAGAGGAATAAAATTAATAACAATCAAAAATGTACTTGAAATAAGAAATTTCAGCTATGAATTTCCTGTAGTCATGAATTTGTTAAATCGAAATAGAAAAGTAAAAATCCATCGGTTTTTATTATGTTTTACGTGGTTTTACAGACATTTGAGTTTTGAAAATCTGATCTCATATTCGTCATCGGCGTCTACACATAAGTTTGTTATTTCGGTAGATACAAATTAATATTAGCATATAATGTACATATCTAGTATGCATAAAACCGATATACAACTCCCCGAAATACATATGAAGAAATAAAATTCAGGAACTTAAAGTGTGCTCAGTAAATGATACGTAATACCAAATACGTAGTATAGATCCAAAGATATGGAATACATAATAAATTTTAAACTTTTGATTATGTGTAATATTATATTATTTATTAGTGGACACAATTTTTGGAATTAATTATTATAAATCTTTCAGTACTGTACTAGTGTAACAGCTTTAGAATTTGTACTAACTTCCTTTTTCCAATTATTATTTCATTTTAATAGTACCAGCTATTCATTTAAAAATTAAAAATTTAAAGAGATTCAGCGTTCCCCAACTGGGTTTTAGCTGTCATTTACTCGGATACTTTACTGTGAAACTCGAATATTTGGAAAGCGATAATATGTAGAAATATAAAATAGTTCGATCATATCGTATTAGAACTTTTTTGAATTCATTTTGTCTCTTGAGGGTCCTAAATTTGTGTCATTAAGATTGAACTATTATAATCGTTATTTTTAGAAAAATCCGGTAAAAGCATCCACTTTAAAAAATATTTTAAATAAAATATCGTAACTTAAAATATGTAGGGTTAATTTGTTGGAAAACTTCCATGTAAAATGCTCCTGAATGAATTTTGTAAAAGGAATTGATTTAAGCTTCCTACAAAATGTAAATTATTTGTGCAAGGCAAGTGAAGGAGGCGAAACCTGGGAGCATTCAACTCGGAGACGCCCTGTGAAGCTTCTTCCTGCGCCTCACTGTGCGGAGGACGACGGGGTGACATATTTGTGCCACAGGAGTCCCAGCAAAATGACTGGAACAGGAGCGATTCGGGGCAACGGCCTCTTCCGTCGCCCTCTGGCAGGAAGTTCTTTGTGCCCCACTTTGCACTGGGATCAGTCATTACTCCAGCGTGAGCCTTCATATCTTTTCCCCCTTCCTGGCAAACTAGATATCCTAGATTCATAGTTACAGTGGGAGGCTGGCTGTGTCGAAAATTTTTTCCTGGCAACCTATCAAAAATATCCGCGACAAAAGGGCAACAAGGGAGCGATGTGCAATTTACAAGGCCACATAGTGTCCTTACCTCTGTGCGGCGCCCAACTGGAAGTCCTGGGAGCCCTGGCGCCCCATATACCTTTTTTTTTCCCGGCTCTTCCCATATTCTCGGGCAGGATTATCTAGATAAACTGTTAACGTGTCGCCATTATTTCCAATTTCATTTCGGAATACTCCCACAAAATGGGGCCCTACAAATCACCGCGTAAAAGCGCACCGTGGCACTGCTGCACGTCCCGAAGGTGAGTCGCAGCCACAAAGAAGATCGCAGGTGACTTTGAGTGATGAACTGGTGGAAGGCGGCAGTCTTGTGATGGGGCCCGCGTCTCCTGTTATTTAGGAGCCCGAGTTTCATCCCTTCTGATGAGGGATGCTCCGGCCTTCTATTAGTTTGGCGCAGTCACACAAGAGACGAGAGGAAATCAAATTTTGAAGGGTTGACTGCCCTTTTTTTTTCTTCTTGCAAATCGGTCCAAAAGGGGACAAAAGTTCCATCGTCTCGGCGGGAGGCTCCCTCCTCGAGTCGATCATAAATTCTTTTCATGGATGAGGAATTCACCTCCTGAGGAAAAGTTTATTTGCAATTTAAAGGGCGCAGGACAACGCCTGGATCCTGTCGATTGGAATCGATTCATGGAAATTTGTTCCGCATGACTTCGGAGGACGACTGGAGCACCGGAGGGGCCGGCCTCCGCCTGGACCGATTTATTCGAAAATCACCGGCAGGAATCTTTGTTTGGCTGCCAAGCGCCCCACCGAGCCTGAGGAGAATACGCCACTTAGTGCTCCTGATTTTCCAGCCCTTAAAGACACGCCAGCAAAATTTTGAATTTTTTGTTAGTTCAACTAATTCGGGCAAGCTTGGCTGGCAGTCTAGCAGTTATTTTAAACCAATTGAAATTTTAGAAAAGTTTATACATATTCTTAGAATGAAATCGGAAAAAATAATACAAAATTTCAATATTTCAAAAGATATCTAACAAGTAACGAGTTCGTATGGCATATGGTACATATTTAAATTTATATGTATATTTAGGTTAGGCTACAGCGCCAGTTCTGGAGTCTAAATTATCTGGAAAATCGAGTTTGGATATGCTTTCTATTATTTTTTAACTTTATTCAGTCAGTTAATCAGAATTTTAGTTACTTAAATCGAAATTAATTTTTGAATAACTTTGAAAGTATATGAATTAAAAGTGCAAAAACTTAAAGATTTCAATCTAATCATTCAACAAACATTAAATTATTCTAAGAAGTATTCAGAAAATACATTTCAGCCTAACCGTTGGATCTGATTAGTTTCATTTTTTGGGTGAAGATACTATATATTCTGGCCCAACATATATGGTAGACTAATTTTTATTTGCTAATTAAGCAATGGCGAACCCAAGGGAAAAATTGAAAATATCTGATTGCCATGAAAATTTCTGTTTGGCTATTTTTGAATGTCCTTATTGCAAATCCATGTTTGAAATTTATAGCTAAAAATTGCGAATTCAAAATGGCGTACAATGATTTTCGAACACTGAGGCAGTGTCGAATTTACTATAAAATGTTGAAAATTCATAATTGCGTACCCAATATGGCGGCCAAAATATTTGTTCAACGTGAAACCAGGTAGCCCCGCTAATGTAAAATAAAAATAATGTTAAAACTCAACATTAAATTTCCCGATGAAAGTGTAATTCTCAAATTTGTTTTCAGTTCAATTAATTCGTTCTGTTCAAGGAGGGACGGGACGACCTCAAGGGGTCTTATTCATTCAAAAGGTGCAAAGCGTGATTTCATTAAATTCTCCTTTGATTGCAAGGGAGTGATACTTTCGACTATAGAAAATAACACCTTGACGAGTCACTAGCACGCAGCGTTGTAAGAGCTAATCTCAACAAACTTCGACCGCTCCCAACGTCTTCAATTCTAAGGAACCGATGGAGTGCCACAAGATATACTGTCGAAATAATCTAGCGCAATTTTCTGGGAGCACTCGTTCAAGGTAATTTTCGATTTAAATTTGAATCGATTTCGGCGTTCGCCGCCCCGCCCGGCAATTTCTCTAATTGATTTTTTTCGTTTTCTTGAAAAGCAATTTATTTAACTTTTGAGGTTGCTGAGATGTTTCTTGTATATTTCATGAGCTTACTTAGAGCAAAGTGTTCCATTGGGGGAGCAGGGGGATAGTTGGAGAATTTGAACACAACCGGGATGAATTTCTATTCTACCTCCCGGAGGCGTTCCATCATCTGAATTGGATCGATTTTTCCTAGATTTGAAATTTTTGGAAGCGGTTGCGCGATTAAATTGAAGTACCTTAGGTCGGCCGTGTAATTTTCGTGTGACGCCTATTTCGAAGCCGCAAAACTTTAGGTGCCAGTTATTATACTTATGTTGAAAGGTGAAAACAAATTTAATGCAACCTACAACTTACAATTATTTGTCTATTCATACGAATTTGTGGTTCTATGACATAATATACAAAATTGTATTTGCACTACTGTTGGCGAATGTCGATAAGTTAGTACTAAGATTTAATCATAAATACGAAAGTTATATACAATTTGTTATAGAAAGTTTTAATTTTTCAAATAAATTGGAAAGCGCGCTCGTTATATTTCATTTCCCAAAAATTCGAAATAACTTTCAATCAATTTGCTAGAAAAAATAGAAACACAGCAAAAGTTGTACTCTCTTTTCCTATTTTCAATTTCCAGATCAATGGAACTGAAACGATTTCAACACTTTACACATGATAGCTTCAGATTTTATTCATGTCGCGATTTTTATATTTAAATATCTACAGAACATCGAGCCTCTTATTTTAAAGCAATTGCATAAATAAGGTATAAATCCAATAAAAGCTGAAATAAATTTTGGCCTTCCATTTCATGCACGTGATGGCAATTTATCCGAGATGTTATGGACTTTCTGCATAAAGAAATCGTGTACAACATACAAAACGAGAATTCGATTTATCGATTTTGGGAAGAATGAGAAAATCGTGTATTTAGATACATACATATATATATAATACATATTTTATTTTTAGAAAACTTTATTACATATTCAAAATTGCGAACGAATATAAAATATAATACGTTTTATTACTTTTTCTTAAATTTTGTCGAGATGTGACAAAAATTATCTTATAAATACGGTTTTTTAAAGTTTTTGAGCCTAAAACTAAAACATAATTTTACCTATTAAGGAATGTTTCAGAATTAAAATGTATAAATATAAAAATGAAATTTTTTATATTAATTAGTATTAAATAGTTGGTGTTTTATTATTTTAAGAAACATGAAATCAAGTCAAATTTCGTCTCTTACAGAATATTTCTATGTAAAGGAGTTTTAAACTTCAATCAAACTCATTCCGTGCAGTGATTTAAATCCCTTGCCGATTTAATTCTTGAGATCTTTGCACGTTCTTAACACCCACCACAAAGTCGATAAACTTTTAAGTAAAACGGTAATGCTGTCTCAATGCACTAAGTTCGGGGATTTCATTAAAAGCTTACACAAGACGACGATGCTGCACAAAAGGAGACGATGTAACAGAAGATGCAAGGAGCCTGGGTACTAAATTTAATGCAACTCCTTCCAGACCCGGGACTAAAATTTAAATTGTATGTGACTGTTTGTACCTTTCAGTGGGGCGACCTGTACTCTTTAATGATACAAGAAGTTTTCGAATTTATGACTTCCATAAATTTTCTTTATGAACTTTAGATGAGACAGGAAATTTCCTTCGGAAATAATTTAGTGTTTTCTCTCATGTTCGACATGCTCTTTGAAATTTGCTCGTGAATGAGCATAAGTTATATCTTGCAGACGAGTTTTTGGTTATTTTATAGTGAGATAAGGATATTACAGGGAGAGTTCCTAAAATAGAAATACATAAAATTTGTAAAAACTCTTCCAGATATTCTAAAAAAAAGTAGAGAAGGTTTTTTGATTATCATCCATTTGCCTGATAGAATTCATTTTGCATAAAGGAGTTAATTTTGTAAATAGTAGTATTAAAAGAATATACATAGAGGAAAGAGTGATACTTATATAAAAAAAAACACAAAAAAAATACAAATAAGAATATTGCATTATTATATAGGCGTATACCCGTTATTTATATTAATATATTATATCATTTAGTTATATTTAGATGTAAATACGAATTTTTTTACATTGTTCGTAATATGATTGGAGATAATTACCAATCACTGTTATTTTTATTTATTGGTGAACAGTTACTACAATTTATTTTATTATATAAACAGACAGCTGTTTTATAGACTTATAAATATAAAATGATAGAGAGATCCGCATACATACATTATACAAGCATATTCGGAGACTGCTCAATCACGAAGATAAAAAAACCAAGAATATTTGAAAACAAATTTTGGGATGGATAAAATTATCGACAAATTCTGAACATTTTTTCAATTTTCATCATGAAGTGAAGAGCTGTGTACTTTATTGTTATCGTATGTACATATATGTATAACAATAGAAATCAAATATCATAAAGGTAAAATTGATGAAGTCCTATTGTAGTTGTATCTTTCCATGTAAGTCCAATCAAGCCGCAATTGCTTAGTTGGTTCAAATTTTAAAAATTCTATCCCAAACAAAATTAAATTTTTCTGTCACGTTAAAAGTATAATTGGAATATTTTGGGAAAAAATGTTACAGCATATTTACATATTAATAAATATAAACGAACTAGCAATATCTCTCTTTGTTGATGGAGGGAATTATTCATAATTTAAAATTCGAAGGATACATACATATGTGAATGTTATGCGGAGCGCTATGATCGGTCATGCAAATCAGAGTCGCATGGTGTTCATTCACACATGTTCAATTTATGGACAGCGGAGAGAATAGACAAATTTTGCGAAATCTCCCTCTAATCGAAGCATTTTGCCAGGATTATTGTTGGACGCAAAAAGGAATAAAACTGCCCAGTGGTCCCGAAATCGCTCAGTCATTTAGAAAGCTGGTTCATGAACTCGGAGGCTTTGTCGACTGGAACAATATTTATGGCTCGGCTCCAGATGATACAAATACAAAGGCCATTAATCACAATCTCTCGTATATGTCTGCATAAATACGGAATGAATATCAATGCGTGTGTCACAGAAAAATGCCAATGTTGCGGGGGGGACCCCCAGGACCCGGGGCTCCTTGACCGGCCATATATCTGCGTTGGCACATAAATCGAAATTGAATTTGAAAGCGGAAATAAAAGAAACTCCGAAAAATATCGATGGTGGGATTACCGCGATATTTATATTCCAGAGCGCGTTTTGTTTGATAAATTTGATAAATGAGACCAGGAGACTGCCGCGGGATTTGTGCGTTTAGATTACCTGGCTTCAAAATAATTCCAACCTAAAAATAATCCTGACTAACCGCAGGTGGGAACTTAGAAATAAACAGGCTCGTTTCCTGGGATTATCCAGATTCAATTACTCTACTTTGGTGAAGCACCATTTGGGTAAGCTAAAAAAGCAAAAAAATACTGAAAACGCAGCCTGCGGTGGCGGCTACAAAAACTGTTTGAGTTAGTTCCCTGAAAAATATTTTATATAAAATTTCCTGGCTCACGTTTCATCCCTAGAAATTTTTTATTTATGAGTTTAATTTTAACCTAGAAAGTGCAGCACCCTTTTTTCGCTTTTGTAATAATTATTTGGTGGTGCTCCAAAATGTGGTCATTGAAGAACTGAAAGAGATCCAAAGTCGATTTTTTCGTAAAATTTCTTAGCCAGTAGAGCGCCTAGAATAGCGTAACTATCAATTTGTTGTTTTAAAAATTATGGTTCTATTCCTTTTTATTGCTTTTAATTACATATACCTATACATATACATATATTTTTCTTTCACTATACATATACAAATATTGTGTTCCATTTTAATATAGACATTATCCACTTTTTGTAGAAATATACCGGCTTTTAGCGGTAAATTAATGCTGTAATATGTTTTTTGTTTAAATCTTAGTCGTCGGATACAGAGGAAGTGATGGTAAGAAAATCGGATGTTGGATAGACTTCAGAGTCGATATTGCAATTTTTTTTAGAGCAGATAACTTGAAAATTTATTTCCTTTACCATGCATGCTAATTAGCTTAATTTTAATACTATATGTAGGATCAAAGAAGGCACCTTAAGAAGTTCCATTAACAAAGAAAAAATTACCACCTCGTTATTGTTTGAAATGACAATATCTTGTGGTTTTCTTAAAGCAATTCTCTTAAAATTAAGAGTGAAGAGCCCGTAAGCATTTTCATATGGTTTTCATCCAAAAAACATTGTTTTATTAACCATAATACGAATTATTTTTAAAGATTCAGAGGTTTGCGACGTGGGTGTAGTATATCATCTATTGATTACTTTTAAAATGCCCTTGGTTATAAAAATACACAAAGGTAAAAAGCTTTTATTTATTATCAAGACTATGGCACTTTTGTTTGTTTGCTTTATGCTACATTGGACCGATAGCAATAAACAGGCGCGTTGGTTAGGAGTTATTCAAATTCAATTACTCTACTTCGGTTGGGCGCCATTTGGGGGAGCCAAAAAACTAAAAATGCAGCTCATGATATTGTCAGCGGGCACAAAAACTATTTCATTTCCCTAAAAAATATTTTATATAAAATCTCGGGGCTCACATTTCATCCCCAGAAACTTTTTTATGGGTTTAATTTTAGCCTGAAAAGCGCGGCACCATTGCCCTCCTCTGGAGCTGCATTTATCAGGCGTTGCCCTAAAATGTGACCGTTGAACCCACTGGATAATGGCTTACTATGCGCTGAAGATAGAAATGCGTCTAACTTTAGACGTACTATAACTCAGCCCCCAAAGTCTTAGAGAACAGAACTGGTTTCTTTCAATAAAACTTTCTAAGTCAAAGAACCGCAGAAGAACAAAAGGAATCACTCGTGCTACACAATTTTTCATTTGTCCTGTCCTGTAGATATTTAAAACTTTGACAATATTTCAACCCAGAAACCGTAGCAGTGATGCTTCTTTAAGTAATAAACATAAGAATGGAACCCTTCCGAACCAAGATTGCGAGCGGCGGAGATGTAGCCATGCTCCCAGCCAAGGACTAAGATTCAGATACAGTCTTCTTCGGATGCTTTATGCATAAGGACGGTCTGCATAAAAATGACAAGACAAAAGCTGCTAGAGTTATTGCGAGGATTTCCCTGAGACGTATTGAGACGAATAGTGCAGTCATAAATTTCCAACATTTTGGAGTAATTGGAAACGTCAAGCATTCCTTCTTGGGAGAAAAATGAAGGATTCCATCGTAGGGAAATTTTGTTTGAGGGTGTCCTGCACTCCGGAGGAGATGCGATGGAAGTGCACTTGGTGCATACTTCCTTCTTGCTATTTCTTGGGGTTCAACAATCTTCCTCAACTATGTGAGGAAAGGTTAATTGAAGAAAGGAGAGGGTTCGCTGAATGAAAAATTCAATTGCCAATCTTTGGTACAATTTCTGAAGTTTATTTTAATTTACTAGGTATACTTCGTAACATTCTATTGGACGCTATAAAATCTGGAGAAATCTGAATGTTTAAGTAAGCGATAATCAATGTCTTAATGAATGACTTTCTAATTTTGAAGGATACTCAGAAATTAAAACGTCTTTCACCTTTCTTTAAGCTCTTGTTCACAGTCGACTACTTGCAGATTATTTGTTGAAGTTGATTAACAAGCGTACGACAATATAGAAGTATATAATAAAACGAAACCAACTGTTTTTGGTAAAATGGTTTACTTTTGAAGTATTCAAACTTTTATTACTGAAAACCAAAATTATCAATAAACGAAAATAATTTATAAACGAGTATAACTTGCGATTCTCATCGTACTCAATTTAAATTCGTTTCTTACTATTGTAAATGAAAGTGTGTTTGGATTGATCGAAGGTCCTCAATTAAAAATTTTCGATTTATATCGACCGGCATTAAAAATAATCGACAGAAACATTTTGGGTGCTTTAAAGTTTTTCGTACAAGGAGAACCAACTGAGGGGTATACATCCTTTCCGGTTCAGAATATTTCTTTATACATAAACAATATATCAAAAAGTTTCAATCCTTTTAAAGCTCCATTAAGCCGTTCCACACCGCAGCTCTACGAAGTGTGGCATAGTGTAGATTAAATCAATATTTCTGTACAATTTTCGCCATACGCTAGAGAAATTCTCCTCTGAAGGACTCTAACTTCGCTCATAATCCCATAATCAGTTTAGGTTGAGTCTCGTTCGTCCCATCTCCGAGTAATTTAACTCTCATGCCGACGCGGTGTGACAAGCAGATTGAGCATAGAAGGCTCAGCCTAAAATGCATTAAAGCGCATAAAATGGGACCGGATGACGAGCTGGCTTGCGGGAATAAAGGATTCATTACCCGTTCCTTTATAACGCTGTTACAAAGCGCTAAAGTGTTCTTTACAAATTAGTTTCGTGTAATCTCTGGAGCTCTTGAAACTCCATAAAAATGATCTTTTGTTTAAAATTCATCATCGGCTGAGGGCGCGAAGTGAACATTAGAAGAAAGTGTGTTCGACGGTTTGCGTTCTAAAAAGTGGTACTTTACATCCTTTTGGCACCCGCCCTCCTTGTGGCCTAACAAATGACAGGTTAACAGCCGACTTTACCGCGGGATTTATCGCCGAGCTAAGATCTGAGCTTACTTTAATCAGTTGTGATTATGAGGCTGTAAAAGTTTAACGTTTTTAAGAGTACAAGATAATGATGGTGGCTTCTTTGTATAAACGTTCTGTTTATGCCATTATCATTTTCTGGGCGGCCAGAAATTTTAACAAGTCCATGAAGACAGCCATTAGCTGCGAGTGTAAAATTGAGTGAGCGTAAAAGATTTAATGGACTGAATGAACTTTAATCATGTTGTAGAAATTATATTATAAAAAAAGTTTGTTGCTTTCAAAATGGAAGAATTCAGTAAATAATGATAGTGCGAATGTTAAACTTTAGGATTTTGTTTTCTAGTATAATCTTTCAGCTCTAAACTTTATTTGGAAATAATTGACTTAAATTTTAATTTGATGCTGAATTGAAATACTTTCTTTAATGGAAACCTTCTTGCAGAAATAATTCCTCACAACTTTTTTAGTTAAGGTGTAATTGTGCTTAATTTAATATCGATAACAAATTCAATGAATTCGTGAAAAGTTTTTTTTGTTTACATTCATGCAACGTGGTATCATAAAACGTTATAGGCTTGCAGCTGATTTAGAACTCAAATCAGTGTAGTAGTTTAAAAAATTTTCTTGGATGGGCTACAGGTTTTATGAATTTTTGAATTAGGTGTATTTTTCTATAGTGTTTTATTCCAACTTCTTGTTAAACGAAAATCTTTTATAAAAGTTAAAGATTTTAATAAAAAATAAATCAGTACAGATTTATATGATATGCCTCTTTTTCCCCTTACATGATAGTTTCGACTTGCACTGAAATCACAATTAATAAAGTGCGGCGGCACTAACACATCAGGAAATTTGATTCACCTAAGTCTTTTACTTTATTATCTATCTCTATTATTACCTGCATTTGTACCTGGTGTCAGATGTGGAGTCCCCGTTCAAAATTCACAAATAGTTCCAACATGTGTGTTTTTTTGTTGTTGTAAATACTTAGAGATTTATAAGTTATAAGTGAATTCTGTGTACCTACTACCTTTTAAAAAGAATCAATACGTCAAAGCTTCGTAATTGCGATAACACAAAGTTAACATAATCCAACATGAGAACAAATTGGTGGAAAGCTTGCTTTTTTCGATTGCACAGGTCAACGATTTTTCTAAAGCGTTAATCAAACCATTGCCAGTGAAATTCAATGGGGCAGTAAAGCTGAATAAAACGCTCACCTGTGACGAAGTAGGAGCAACTGCCGGAGACAAGTCGTTGCTGCAAAATCCCTTTTTGCTTTTTCCTCTCAATTCTGCTTCTAAAGGAGCTGAATCGACAGAACTGACCACATTCATGCACACACAGCCCCCAGAGGGAAGTTTCCTTCTCAAAGGGTTGCAGCCCTCGAGGAGCAAAGGACTTCCTTTGATGCGCTGAATTAAATAAATGCTCTGGTTTGACATGGCGAAGGCGCCAATTCACAGTGCGATGACTTCAGTCGGGCGCTATTCGGGATCAGGTGAGACGTGGATGATGCAAATTTTCTCAGTTGCTAGTTGACGCCAAAGCGTTCTCTACCTTCGTCGGGAGGAGCGTTCATAAAATATTCTAGAAAAGATTTAGTTTGAGATTCCAGGTGGTAACTTAGCTAGGGGTTTGCATTTTAATATTTCACTTTATAGCAAATTGGATAAATGGCTTTACGGGTGAGGAAAAGGCGACAAGGGGTATTAAACCCGTCCTTGTGGAGTTTTGACTCAGCGACGCTTTCCTATTTTGCATTTTCTTCTAGTTGCACAAGTTTAGCATAATGCTAGATTTTGTATGCGACGCAATCAGATTAAACAGCAACCTTGCAACATTTCATTTTGAATGTCAGTTTTGTAAAATGTTTTTGTATTCAACAGACCTTTTTGTTCTAAATTGTTTTTAAACCAAAAATAAAATTTAAAACTAAGTACATATGAATTCTTAAATCAGAAAGCCAAAAATTCCATGTGATCAGTTTTTGTAAAGTTACATAATGCTTTAAAATTGAAATCTATGTTACTATAATTTGAATTTTAAAAATCTAACTGATATATGTATGTAGGCAATTGTTTACTTCGAAACAATGCAATTAATTTGAATGAATTAGAAGAAAATCACTGTTCAGAATCTGAGAAATCTTAGAATGTGTCCGACACTGTAAGTAGACATTCAGAGTCTTGACGGGAATTAAGTAAAGCCGCATAATTTTTGTAAGACCTCCCTCAGGGTATTTTAACATAAGATGAACTCTTGCAAATCATTTACGCCCTGGCAGAACACAACACAGAGCTATTACAAAGTGCGGAGATTAAAAGTGATATTGCAGACACCACCGCCTCAGCGGAGACCCCTCAGTAGAAGGCATGACCTAAGCAGAAAAGCATTTTCGAGAAAATAATGAGTTCCACAGCATATTCCGCCCTCATTTCGTTCGATGGCATGTCATTTCTTATCTCAAATACTCCGCAATGATACATTACTTTTCGTATCATTTATTTCGCCCCAAGAGTCCTAACCGAAAATTTTTGGAGCGACCATAACTCATCCTGTCGCATTCTCACTCTCCATGTGGAGCATATTTATAGTAAAATTTATGTTTGTTAAATTACCTGAAATTCTATCGGATAGGTAAGGTATATGAGGTAGGGATCCAGGTACGTACATACGTTTGCCATGACACTTTTCCCGGGAACATTATGCAGGAAAAAGCCCTGGCCCAACATTTATAACTTGGAACTGCAAAAACTCCCCAGCAGTCAGTGTGAATTTTCATTTTGGGTTATATGCCATCAAATCCTGAAATTTCTACTGAATTTCATGTTGCACTGGCTCAAGCTGAAATATGGTTCCTGGTCTCAAACCTGACGTGCTCTGCAGGAGAGTCCCGTCCCATCCCGATATATACGACTTCCACGAATATTATCCTGGACGGCTCTGATAGAGGCCAGTAATGGTTCCCTCCGTCCATCATGCGGTGGCCGACGGCAGAAGTGGCTGCCCGGATAATTCATATTTATAGATGCACGGAAAGTGCATTAAAATGGGATAAAATATTTATTCATTTTGGACGGGATCCACCGTGGTTGAGATGAAATACACAAGTTTGGGAAAGTTTTTGCCAAAACACCTCGTTCATGGCCCGTATACCTCAATTTTGGATGAGACACGAATTGGAGGTTATTACTCATGAACTAAATACGCCCTTTTACTGGACCCCCCTTTTGGATTGCTTGAACTGATAAATTTAGTATGAATGTCCTGCGGGCGATACAAACCCCCTTTGTATTTATTTAACCACCTTTGCGTTAGAGTTTTAAAACAAACCCGGGTTAAGAAGACGACTGTAGCCCACCCACTGGTCGTAAGCTGAATTACTCATCTCCACTTTTAGAACTCTCAGCTCATTAAACGCAGACACCTTTCGCATCATAAAGCACACTGAAATACTTTGCGGATAATGGTTTCATTATGAGTAATTTATTGCAAGGATCACGCTGGCGATTAACGTCTCAACGGGTCCGCAACCGTGACAGACATAACTCTTTTTTTATAGACATTTTCATTAAATCCTCCTGAAAAATACAAATAACCAAAGCGGATTTATTTTAATTATATCATACATTTTGTACATGAATACTTTTAAATCAATTTGCCCTCATTATTAAGTTAATTATTAACACTCGAATGAATCTATTTACTGTTTTAAATGTTAGGGACTGAAAATTCGGACTTAGCTGCGGTTGGCAATTTTTAATCTGATAAGTATTGTATAGAAATATGTATTTGGGTATTCTCATCAGGAATTAAAAATATATCGATTTTTAGTTTTTCATTTCATTGAAGTACCATAAACAAATGTATCAGATTTTTAAATGCGATATTTAAAATTTCCATTTATCTTTCGTACTTAAGGGTAAAAATATTCTCAATTTTCGATTAACGATTAAGGGTTTGGGTATAATATATTTTATTATAATACATATTATTTATATTCGAATTCTATAATATTTATTTATATTGAAAAATATTTCAAAAGTTTTTGGTTATTTACTTCAATGTCATATATCAAAAAGAGCATTAAAAATCTTTAAAAGATGATGCTGTTAAAAATAGTTTTGTTTGAAAATGTTACAATTTTTAGAGTTCCGCACCTCGAAGTAAAAAGAAGGTATTCTTCACTTTTCATTTATATAATAATATAATTTATAGCAATATTTGTTCTGCACAAAAGTGTATTTGACTATAAAAAGATTTATTTAGCTGTTTATCAACTTCAAACTTAATTTAAGCTTTTTATTTTGTGTACTATTAAAACCTTATAGACGAGACTATTTATATATGTTAAACAATTTTAATTGCAGTTAAAACATTTGAAGTTGTTGAGTTTTCCAAAACTACTTACAATGTTTAGTGTTTAGTGTTTTATAGAACCACAGGGGAAATATATTGATAAATACCACTTACCTATTTTGCTAAGTAGTTAATATGGGTATTTAATATAAGTCACGGAACTCGGCAGCAAACAAATCGAGCAGATTATCAATTACAATGGCGGCTATTATCGAATATTTTAGATATAAACTACAGCCTAAACAAAGCCATTGCGGAGTTTCGTCGGTTATCAGATTGCACGCCCTCGACTAAATAGGGGTTAAACTTGCCCCCATTCAATTCGGTGTGCCACCAAACGTAAATTTGATAATTAGCGGGCGCAAATTATCTCGATTAAGCTGATAGCAGTTTGTATATAAATTTTCTCTCACCCAACATTTTCGAAGGGAATTATTGAAGTTTAAAATTATCTTCTAATTCCTTACTAACTACGCTTCAGATATCCACCGCCACTGGCCGGAATGGGCTCTGTTATTGCCATAAAATTCCCAAAACAATTCCTACTGAAGCTATAAAACGTCACCGTTGGCCAATATTATGCAGAACGAAAATAAATCTTACAACAATTTCTCTCATAAAATTTTCCGAAATGAGCAGCATTCGGGACTGCCGTAGGGACTTTCGGGGAGGTATCATAAATCACAAAATAATAATCCGGCGCAAATAGGAGCTCTAAATTTCTGTCATCGTTTAGCCTTAAAATATTTAAACTGGAGGTCCTCTTCCACCCGCGCTCATTCTGCGATTTCTGTGCCATCGGAGCCCTGCGAATTTCAACCGAGTTAAATATCCTCCCCTATACATTTCCCGCTCAAGGGCTGAAGAAAGAGTTTAACTTCTTCCACAATGAGCGAGGATTAAATGGAGGCAAACTATTCGCGCTACGTTCGCCGCCCGGGGGCGGAATCTAAATTATCGCCGGGTTCGGTATAGGGCTCCGAGGGCCCGGGCCGCGGCCCTTACACCTCCGCTGGGTCTAATAGTTGTAAACAAATGAATCCGCCCGACTGGCGAAATTGTTTTACTGCAGCCGCGCCATGTGCGCTTTGTCGAGCGCAGCGGCCGGGTATGCACCCGGGTGCAGCATTCTTCGCACGCTCCGCGATCCCTTTGACGCCGGGTGAATGAAAGGATTTCATTTTACAGCCGAACTGCAATTGTGCGGGGGTGGGACGTCTTCTTAACGGCCCGTTTATCGCCTCCCATAAGCACTTTGGTCGCATTTCCACCCCTTCGTTTCAGTTACTTTACGATGAATTTACACTATAAAAATTAAATGCTTGGGGCAAGCACAAACTGGGCGTAAACTCGTATCTACCCAACAGCCTTAAACAAAATTTTGAGCTAAACAAATTTTGATTTATAAACTGAACCAGCTACTCTTAAAGTAAGAAATGAAAAAAGTACCTAAAATTTTATCTTTAATAAGACGAAATATTTATAAGAAAGAGCCATTTAAAAACACTTATAGACATATGTTTCTTTTTAACTGCATAAGGTGGGTTAAAAACTATGTTAACTGTAGTATAAAATTTTTAAAACATTGAGAAAAGTTGCTATTGCTGTTTGTGGTGCTGTGTGTGTGTTAAAAATTAAATTTCTGGCGATTTTTGTTTGGTCGGATATTACATGAATTTGCTTAATAAAGCTGGTTAATATAATTATCATGAAACACGAGTAATTTTATATTTGTTTATCTTATCATACATATATTACTTTTCGTAACCGTATTAATAACTTAAAATGTGATGATCATGATATTGTATCCACCGTATTTCACATATTTCATTACTCTTGTACAAAATTCAGAATTTTTAACATTCATCTGAGGTGAATATAGTTTTTGCGAGGTAAAAAAGAATTCGTTCATCTCACTTTTCAAGTGAAAATCCAATTTGAAATCGAATAAAAAATGAGAGCGGGTAAATGCATACAGTAATTTATTATTAATAAACTGATTTTTAAAGATAATTTTGCGAGATTATTATTTTCAGTTATATTAAATTTCTTACTGGTCAAATTCATCGGACGGTTGAAGAATTGGCCATCATGAGTATAATTATGATTTTATGTATACAAAATACCTACAATGCATGCATATATTTTCCTTTCTTAGATAGCATTTATACGTAAATGGTTAAGATTTAGAAGTAAAAAATCCATATACGTAATTCAAGTTTTAACTAACATTTAAAACTTCAACTTGTGAATGCGTAAATATTCAAATGCATACAATGATTTACTAAAATATGGTGTTTTGCTATAATACAAATTCGTAGATATAAAATCCGAAAGGATTTTTGTGGTATGGGGACAACACCCGAAAACCCAACTGTCTAGGAAACCAGATTTTTCTGAATGTAATCGCCTGGAATCACCACATCATTCAAGGTATGCACAAATTCCCGCCCGCCAGGTGATTTCTGAAGCCTCAGCAGGGTAATTTCCCGGCTTTTTGTCATTCGACCTAAATAATGATGCCTCACAATAAATTGCGTGCAACCTGACTTGGTTCCCAAAAGGGGGATGCTCCACCGCCACCCCCGCCCAGCCCTTCATAAGGGCACTATGCCCGCTCCACCCCAAGGAAGGAGCCTCATTCATTAAAATTGCTACAGGGATCGCATGTGGTGCGGCCTGAAATCTCCCGGCATCCAAAGGAATTCTGGCTCCCTTTGCTCCTGGAAGCACTCACTTGAAGTGAACACACTTTTTTCGGGAAGAGGCACCTGGCGGTTCATCGTCATCAGCCGTGGATGATGTACGGAGCCCTAGCGAAGTTTATCTCAAGTTATGCATTCGGAAACAAAAAAGGGTCCCTGCCGCCCGTGCCCCACTCACGCCAGCCCACCCCTGACCCGGGCACGTTTAGGGCTCGGTTACCTTTGCCAAAACTTTCTTTTTTCCCCGCAGAAACTTTTTATGACATTGTACACTTAGCCACCTAAGCGTAGTCAGCGCCCCTGAATAAGGGACGAGCCCTAGAAATAGAAAAAAATGGGGCTCCTCCGACGCAGGCGAGATGCTGCTGACCTGCTTAGGGGTTGCAAAGTGGATTCAGTCGCCCTCCTTGGCTTCGGTGAACAAAAGTTTTAAAAATATATAACAAAAGCACAAAATGCAAAACATTGTTTTTACTCTTGGCGCGCGTAAAAAGTCACGGCGACGAATGGAGAAAGTTGTTCGGGGTTAAATGTTTTTCATAACTGCAAGACGCTCAAAGGGCAGAATAGCCCTTGCCTTGTTTTGTATTCTGCTAATGACCGCCCTTTGTTTTTACGAGGATTCTTTAGTGCCCTCCCTCACCATTCTTCGGCCGGTAAAATTTAGCATACCTTTTAACGAGGTCCAAGAGATTCACCACTTGCGGGGCTCATTTAGGGAAAGTGCTCATTTTAGAGTGGCTACCTTGAATTTTTTGTTGCATTTATTAGCAGTATTTATGCAAGCGGCAATGTATGCAAAATTAAAAACAAAATATTTCAAAAGAACTGCTCCTTCAAAAACTTCGGAAGTATTACAATGAGTGAGGAGAGTATTTTCGGAAGAAAGAGCAAGAGCATTTGTAATTCTCATTTACTATTTTGTAATGCATTCTCTTGAAATGCCTTGAAATTATTATCGTTTAGAAATATAGTAGAAGGAACCGACAATCATCCTTCAACGTTTAAAATATGAATTGGCTGTTCAGGAGGTAATTGGACATTCAAGAAATCCTTAAGAGTTATATTTTTATGATAGAAAAGTAGAAACTATGTATTTGCTGATGCATATATTAAATAAACTTTAATGAAGCCAAATTAAAGATTCCATGGTTATTCAATTTTTAAATTTAGTATGCTCATTTGAATTAATAATAATAAAATAATTTTTTTAAATTTTGGACTTTATTATTAAAATCCATATTCAAATTCAAATTTAGGCCAAATTATAAATACCAAGAATTAAAAAATGTAATAAATTATTAGCCAAGTGCATTACAAAGACTTGCTGCTTATGTTCAAATAACTTCAGATTATAGTCTTTGCGAAAATTCCTGGAAAGAATAAGAAAAATATTTTCTTGTTAAAATGAATACCTGCCTAAATACATATAGAAGCGATATTTTCCGAATGTACCTCATACACTATAAAATGTGAAGAGGCCAAGGTTTCAGAACAACGTCCTCCAGTAGATGAAGTCTTATCACTTTACAGTGACATTCAGCCAGGGAGTTACCTTAGCTCCCTTAATTCCCACATTATCCACAATAAATTGTCAAAACGTCAAAGGCTCAGCGTCCCCGAGGTCATCTTCCATTCATTTCCCTTGATCCCTAATGGAACCGAACCATCCCACATTTCTTCCGCAAGCTGCGTTGTAACTGAAGCTGTTAATTAATTGAAAAGACTAAAAGGAATCGAAGACAAAGTCCTATGCACACATAAGGACAATCTTAAGAATTAAGGGAGCTGCCCCGTTCTTTGTCAATGCGAACCTTTTAGGGCTCACCTTGGAGCCCGCAGAGATCGGGACAAACCAAAGACAATTCCACTGAGAATTTTTTATATCTAGCAAACACCGTCGCTAACAATTCGCAATTCAATGTATCATTTTCGCTGGGCGTTCTTTAATGCGGGGGAGGGCGTGGACGAGGAGTAAGAACATAATTAGTAGCCCCGAAAAAGTAAGTCAGCTACCCCGAGCCGGGGGCGCTCCTGCAGCAGACAGCATTAATTAGCCCCGCTGGCCAAACAGAAAAACCGTCAATAATTCACGAGCTGCAGCAACCCCCATTCCATTTTGGGGCGCCTCATACTAGCGAAGTCCGGCGTCCCGGCGGCAGTGGCGTCCCGGTCGATGCATCAGGCCACTAGGACTACTTTAAATCAATTTTTCAAATTAATTCGCGGCACTCGTACTAAATCGGCATGTAATTTGGCAAAATATTTAATCATTTACCTCTGGACGTTTATTGATTTTAATGGGGTTCAGTTTACCTTTGAGCGCTCCAAAATGTTTGCTTACGACCGGAAAGTGTTGAGCAACCCGACAGATGCGGCACTATTCACCTGACCCAGAGTTTCGTTGACCCGGGTCCTCCCGACCATTCACCAATCTGCAATATTTTCGACACCTAATGTAGTAAGCCAGCTAAGGGAAGATGGGGCTCCGCCCGTTGGGGGCCGCACCTACTGGCGATCCATGAAAACTTTGAAACGATTTTCAAACCTAATTTTGGGGAAGCAGTTGATTTTGGTCCCGACCAACGTACGGTGGGGCCCACATAATGCAGTCTGCGGCGCTTCCCGTCGTTTGGGGCCTCGGACTCTCCGAGTGAATTGTAAACGCTGTCATGGACCTAATGGCGATAAATTGTTTGTACGAGTTTACTAAATAAATTCCTCAGCAAAGTGCTGATCTATGTATGTGCATGCCTGGCTACCTTCGGGTACATTTTCCAATTATGTTAGATTGCTTGGAAAGGAATAACAATATACATATATGGATTTCGAGATTATGCTAAACTACTTTCGTAAACGGAGTTGCCCCTAATGGTATCGCTATCATTAAATTGCTTAGTGTAATAAAAATTCATTATCATTAAATACTCAAAGGATATTGCATTATAATCATAGACTATCAGCAAATTCCCAGGAGAGTGTACGTAAGAAACGATAAGGATTTATTTTCTTAAGAAAAAGATTTATTTAATATCATACATTAAAAAAGGAAACTCTTTAAGCGGTCGAAAATTTACTACACAACCACAAGCTGTTTTTCTAAAAAAAGTGTGTTAAAGAAAGGTCAACGATTTAAGCTGTTTTTAACCGACTTGAAAAAAAAGGATGTATATAAAAAACCGGAGGGGTCTAGAAGCGCCATCATCGAGCGTCGGCATCGAATAAACTTCAAAATCTACGAAAGTCTTGTATTTAGTGTTGAAAGTACTACCAAAAGACTTTTAATATAATTATTTCATACTTTTTATTGCTTGGCATTTTTTGGAAGCGGTTTTTTTTAATTTGAAAATAGCTTGGATAATACAAGCCAAAGCGCCTACTCTCTACTCTTTAATGCGGAAGTAAATGATAGTCGAAGTTCCTTCAGCATAAAGTTTTAATCTGAAAAATGAAGTGTTCCTTGATGTGCGGCACTCCCCTTTATTAATGAATACTTTCGGAATGGTCCATACAGACGTAATCGGAATGCTTTCAACCTGTCGGGGATAATAATTCCCGCATCGACTAATATTTACTCAGAGCGATCCAGTTTAATTTTCCAACATTGGGGAGCGTTCATTCTTCACAGAAATCAACTATGGTCGTAAATTTCATGCAAAGTAACCTCCACCCAATCAGTTCCCCTAGGAATGGGGGAGGGTTTCTCTCAATTGGCTCCTAATTACAGGAAAATCAATGATTTTTCAAAGGTCCCGTCGCGTCGTCGTCTTTCGCATCCACCGGGCGAATTCCACAAATTGAAAGGAAGGACAAGTCCCGAGGTACTTCGTCGGCAGAGATCCTTTCGAAAACATAAATTATGCTCCAACAACAAAGGATCCAGAGATACACTGATTCGGTGAATTCGCGGAATCTTCCCAACCCAAATAAATTCGATTACGAAGTGAATCGACGAAATCAATAGCAGATCGGTCCTAGGGCTAAAACCGAGATTTGTCGGGGGCCTTCCATCAAGAGTGCGGGATGATATACTCCCGGATAGATGAATGGGAATCCGGGAGAGGCAGCATCCCGAACGAACGATTAGATTTCAATTATGTTTATATAAATTGCGTGAGCACTGCCTGGCTGGAGTCCTGGAAAGGCACGGCGCATAAATTCTTAAGATTTTTCTAATTCCTGAAACATCCGGCTAAAATCGATAGTTGCGGGTTGAAATAGGGTTTACTTAGGGCTGTTTTGTCTAATAACTATAGACTCCTTTGCATCTCACTCTTTGCGCTCGTTGCAGACGATCTGTATTGTGGGAAGTTGAAGCCTCGGCACCATTAAATTTTAAAATGACATGTTAAATTATAACTTCAAAATGCATATGTAGGATGACGTCATGGGTTAGTATCTACCGACTTTCTAATATTAGCTAATTAGCTACATAAATAATTGAATATTTTTCAGCATTATCATGTTTCTTTTGTAGAACTATTCGATCCAGAAATGATTAAATCGCTGTTGGAAACATTTTAATTATTTAGATCTAACGTTTCGAATTTTAATTTTCAAATTTGTTTTGGATAAAATGTTGATATTTACGTATAAGATTTAATGAATGTAATACTAAAGTTTTAAAATTAGGTATTTTTAAAGTTGTAGGCATAAAATTTTGTTCGAAATATGGTCTTGGAAATTGGTGGGAGCTCTACTGTAAGATTATTTAACAGATGTTTATGATATTTCTATAAAATAAACTCTATTGCTTTTTTTTTTTTTTAAGTGAACGGATGTAAGTAGGACTCATTACATTGAGTTAAAAAGTTGAATTTTCCAACATGTGGGAATTTGAAATTAATTTCAATTCGATACCTCTAGCCGTTTCGTAGAAAAGGAGTCGTCAAGGACATTGATGTATGTACATACGTAAAAGAGTTTCCGGAACTCTAAAAATTACTAATATAGGAAATCAAGAAGTTCGGTGTGATTGTTTTAGGAACAGGTCCCAGCGAGCCGCCGCCAGGCGATTGATCATTCCCGACTATCCCGAAAAGTGGGCATGGACTTTAATTCGGGCAGCGAAATATTTCGCAGTCCTGGAAAGCGGCGCCCGCAGCGACAACCGCGTTGCAAATTCAAATAGAAATTTCACTCAATTTTCAGCAGCTCGTTATTGCGAGAAATTTGATTGCGGCCGCCTTTGGAACTAGAAAGCTTTTAAATTAGCTCCGGCGGGTAATGGCCCGAACAGGCCGTGATAACGCCCGGGGTTGGGGGTGCTGGGAGCGAGCGCCGAACACGATTTTAATTCCATCCCCCGAAAATCGTGCACCGGGAGATTGTTTATCTGGTGAGTGAAATGGACGGGAAGTTGGGAATTGTCGCCGTTGTCACGGAACTGAAAGAATCGGGAAATTGAAAATTTTCTTTTATTGCGCTCTGGAAACCGCCCGTGAACGTATTGGCGGGACTCTGGGGAAACCATTCGAACTTATTATCTGAAGGGCCAATAACGTGGCTTATGACCAAACTAACTTTTCCCATTTGTTGCTACGAGGTTTGCGGTTTTCGTGTTACTAAAGCCCTTCGAATTAACTGGCAGCGTCGAAATTGGTTAAACTATAGATCGACAGACAGTGATTTCCTTTAATAGTTTGGGCATATAGAGATAATTTCAATTAGTCTCCTCTTTAAAAACCGCAAATGCTTACATCCCTATATTATATGATGTGTGGGATCCTTTAATATTGTCTTGCATAATTTCTTTTTAAAATGTATATCACATTTAAAAAGAATTTTTTGTAGGTGATATCACAAAAACTAGATACGAAATAGCCAAAATCTGGAATAGGATTTTTGACGTTTTAAACATTTTGAATTGAATTTTTATTTTTAGAACCAATTTAGATTGAAATAAAACTATTTTCAATTAATCAACTACTAAAATCAGATGTATTTTGTATGTTTTCTTTCCAAAATCAAATATATTTGGAAAACCATGTCCACTACACAAATAATGCAAGTGTGCGAAATTATTTGAAATGTGTGGGAAATGTGCTAATTGTTTCGATTCAATTTTCACCATTAGTTTTCTTATAAATGAGCTCTGCTGACAAATTATTTGTCGGGTTTGTATTTCGAAATATTTGTTAATATTAAAAATAGTTGTTAAAATTAATAGCACTTTTATTTGAGTAGTAAATACCACTTAATTTTAAAAACAGCGTCAATAATTTCAAGCTCTATCCACCATTTCTATTTGTATGACCACTGGCTTTATTAGATTATTGAAAACATATTCTGCAACTGTGTTACATTATATTCGAAAATAGTTGTATTCAAATTGGAAATAGTTTAATTTGAAAACAATTCTATGAAATTTGAAAATCGAAATACCTGCAATTCGTTAAATTTTGAACAACATCATTCAACATTGAGTGACTGATTTAGATTTGAAATCCATAGAAAACCTGTAAACAAGATCTTATTTCCCGGAAAATGTTAGCTTCAGCAGAGTTATGTCAGATGTAGAGTGTTTGTGCTAGGTATGATTTTCAGAAATTTTGAAACATATCCTCCACGTGTGAGGTGTGGGCTGTGGGATGTGGGTTTGGATGTGGGTTTGGATGTGGGTTGAGATGTGGGCTGGGGTCCGTAATGGCACAATAATGCTCACCTTCTTCGTGCGATGGAAACCAATTAGTGTCGGGTTTTTCCACCAAATGTCAAACACGGAATTCCTCTGTAGTATACGGCGGGATTATTAACCGATGGAGACCCTCATGCATTAATGTGTCGCTACGGTTACGAATTGAATGTGTGAACGGCGGCTTGATTTATGAACAGTAATAAGTGTGTCCTGAGTAATGGATAGAAATTGAAACAGTTTAGGTGGGGCCATAAATTTCGGTTCATGTGACATTACAATATATTGTTATGGATACCTTCGAAGGGCCATGAAACATTGCCCCAGACCTGAATGTACACCACTTAGTTTCAACTTGTGGATGGCATGACGTTCATGGAATTTCAATTATTTCCTTCTCCGAACCTGAGACAATCTGCCCCGCCTTCTTTAACGACGCAGCCCGAGGATAACAAATTTTTTTTTCATGCATCGCTATGGGGGCGGGGAGACACATTTGCATATTCTGGGGAGCCAATAAATCAGATTTAGCACGCTATTCTGATTGTAGGTTTCCATAACCGAGCTTTATTTTTGAAAGTCAGTAACAACACCAGATTATTCAGATTCATTCATCGTGTTAAACCTTTGCAAAATAAAAAAAAAACATGTAGCAAATATCAGTTTTAATAATCATCTTTTGATTCAAATTATATATCCTATGTTTCAAAAATCGAACTACATATTATATAATTCTGGTCAATTTTGAGAAATAGCAAATAATTTTAAGTCCAATATTTGAACAATTTTTGGATATTGTTCGTCTTTTCATAATATCTGAAAAATATCCCACTAGTTTCCGAATTTTCGGAGTTTCTTGTTAAGTATTTAAATAATTTCCTATTGATTTTTTTCTCTTCATATTTTTTAAAAAGGTCAATATTTGAAAAATTCCATTAAAAAATGTGCTATTGTTTCTTTTTCGACTAAGACCTTTCTGCTAGATTTTGCTCCTAACTTTCTTAAAGTAATAACTTCCGACTGGATTCATTAGAATACTTAAATTTCTTATTTCAAAGTTATGGCAGATATGTAGAAGAAAGTAGGGTAAAAACTGAACATATGTATTTGCATTCGAAAAGTTTTTCGTAGCATTATACAAAAATAATTTGATGTGTTATTTCGGAAGTTATTTTTATAAGGTAATGGTAAAAAAGTAAATAGTGGTAAATTTTGAAATACTCATATTTTTACAGTATTTTTCTAACAGTACGATATTCTTTTCATTTTTGGAATCTTTTGAGTAGAAAAATTCAGTTGGAAGAGTTTTACATGGAATAATCGAATTTCTTGAATCCTGTTCGATGATTTATCCATCACCTTTCCACCTGGATAGCACGTTCTGTCTTGGAGGAAATCTATCCAACCCTCGTCGACTTGCAACTTTCCCATCATTTTATAGATAAAGCAATATTTGAGAAGCAAACAGACCCTTCCCGGCAAAGGCTGGAATGTGTCGGGGTAGCTCTGAAAGGAATTTACATTTTTTGTAATATTCTTCCCTTGATACCCTTTGACGAATTTAAAGAGGTTCCCTTTAAGCTTATTTAAGAGGTGTAGCAGCAAAACCATTCAAGTGAAAGTATTCGCCCTTGGACCTCCATCAGGATGACGGAAAATGCAAATAATCTGATTCCTTTCAATTTCATTTTTCCTCCTTTTTTCCAATTCTGTTCTAGTAGAATTCAATCCCGTATATCTTAGCTAGAAAGAATTGCCAGAGTGTTTGTATAGTCCGAAAATTTCGTTCTTTACTACTACAAATAGAGTCGTTTTTGGCGGGAAAAAACATTAGGCAAAGTGCAAAAGAACTCGTTTACAGATATCCAATTTATGCAGCTCACCTTTTCGTCTCAAAAACTCCTTCTAAGAAAATAAGGAAAGGTTCAGGATATCCGGCGGTCTGGGAAACGCATCATGGAAATGTTTTTAGGAGTTTTCATAATGCTCTTACCTGGCTTTCGAAATAAAGTCCTTCATCCCCACCCCTTTTGGCTGTGATTTTTCCCAGTCCATACTTTTTCATTCTGCACCTGTGAATTAATTAGCAGAATGGAGTCTAAGCGAAGGCTCCTGCTGCGAACAGGCCAAAGAAAGGAAAATCAAAATTTTCCACGAAGACTCATTGTAAGGGAAAAGTTTTGCTTGCAGAAAGGATTTTCTGCTCCTTTTTTCCATTCTTTCCGCATAACGCATTTTATGGTGGAAAACTTTTAAGTGGCCTGAATGCAGCTTTTGTGTAAATCTCTGCGCTATGAATGTGGGGAGGGGATCCAGATGTACTTGCCAGTAATTTACTGCGCACAAGATTATCCATACATCCCCCCAAAAAGGGGGCTACCCAGGCCAGGATTTATCTTATGCTCCAGACTGGAACGTCTTTATTATTAGGAAGATTGATTGCACTTCCAAATTCATTTCCGTCGCGGCTGGAGGATCGCCAGTGGAAAACAACAGCTTGGAGCCAAGGCGTTTCTGCTTTTCTTTTGTGTACTCTCAGAAGGTGCCAGCGAGATTTAATGGTAAATCTAAGTAAGCGTTCGTCCGTCAAAATTTGAGTTGAAATGTTTTTGAAATGTTTTCTAGACAGAGATCGAATATCTTTTAGCGAAAGCTTCCTACCTCTCTATATTTTGTACAACACAAGGGAATATGAGCTGCGGAACTTATACATATTTACATTTCGTAAAGGAAAACTTCAGGAAAATTAACTCTTTTACTTTATGTAAGCATAAATTGACGTAGAGGTTTTATAATCTAGCCAAGAAGGAAACTTGTTATTATTCATTACAAGATTGTGGGAAAAAAAACTTAACTCTTTTAAAACTTGACTTTAATGTTGGTGTTTTTTTTATATATGAACGTCTATTTAAGAAAAACTTTATATTTAAAAAAGTACTTGTGATAGTAGCGAATATATTAATAGCATCCAAAGTACATACCTAGTACATCATTTTAGAGGTCTGTTTAATATTTGACTGTGGTCCTGGTTCTGTAGTGCATTTTTTCTAAAATATTAAAGACAATAATTTTTTATGAATACATTTAGGTTTTACTTTACCCTCTTATTGAATCTGGGTTGTATTATAGGAATCCAGCGATGAGTCGTTTTGTTAAGTAAATTTCCACTCGACAAAGTCACATATCTGCAATTATGTGTTCCACCATTTTACCCATTTCCTTCGAAATATTTTAGGCCACAAATCACCAATTTTTTCCAGGGAATTTCCTCCTTACTTTTCTGCCAAGTGGGTGAAAGGGCTTAGTAAATCAGAGCCCTTCGTACCCACCTCCGTCGAAAAAGCTTCAAATTCTTTTATTCCTTGCTTTATTCGTTCTTTAATCGGCTCCCCATTGGAGTGTGTGTATGTGTGTGTAACCCTTTTTTGCTCCCAAAGCGAAAAAAAAGGGAAAAATTAAACCTTTTTAAGTATATGGATCAAGTCTCCGGAATTTGAATTCACTCGAGCCTATGGCCCACCCACACTACCGGCTATAAATACCGTCGTTTTCTAATGTGCTCAGAATGGATTGTCGTCCCACCCTGTGGTCCTGGGGGCCAGTCCTTTGGCCACCAACTTGCCCCCGCCGGGAAAGTCATCAGTGATTCAAAGAGAAATGGTCTTGGATAAAAAGGCAAAATATTTGTGTCTGTGATGCTGAATAAATTATCCTTCGCCAGATAGCGATTTATAATGCGAACGAGAAGCCTTCGGTGAAAAAAAAAATACGGAGCAAGCCGGGAGCTGGGCCTCGGCCCTCGGCTCTTAGTCCTTCTTTGCGCTGGATCCGCGCGCTGTGAAATTCTATCCTTTCAGATGGGTTACACGGCGTAATCCTTTGAAGGAATCTCAATGCTAATCACTTCTTTTTTTCTTTTAACTGCTTTCAGCGGGTCCGCTGCGGTCTGTGAGCATGTGAGGAACGTCAGGAATTATGAAATCTGAGTGAATATTAAAATGTAATTAGGCGCCGAGTCGGTGTTTCGGGGGTAATCTCATTAGGGTACCGCCGAATAAAACAAAACCCGCTCGCTTTCAGCCGTTTTGTTTTCCTTTAAAAAGACACTTGTCGTCGACATCTGAATATCTTCTACTGGGCTTTAACCGGTCGGCACAGGGTGAGTCTGATTCATTATATTTATAAGCGACAGGGAGTGGGACTTCATCCATACAAAAAAGAAAAAAGAGTTGCAAAACCTCATATATTTAGTAACTTGCTAAATATAAAATCTCTAACTGAAGAACTTAAAATTAACGTGTAAAATAAAGCTCTCTTTTCTTAAATCGTTCTATTTTGTTACAGAATGTTTTATATCTGCATTTTAATTTCGTGGTTTTTCTTTACGCTTTACGTAATTTCACTTTCATGTGAATTCACTTATTCCATGATTCACGTGAATTGAAGGGGAATGCCAGAAGAGTGATTGCGACAGTTTTGTTATCATTTAGACGTCGGAAAATCATATATAAATAAAATTGTATTATAATATACCACTATTAGAGCATTGGATTTGTTATTATGTTTCTCGTCTTCTTCATTCATAACTCTTATTATAATGCTTTATAATGAAAAAAAAATTAAATTGTATTAGTCAGTGGATTGATTTCTTGATTGGGTTTGTAATAAATATTTAAATATTTATTTCGCCATTACTAAAATTTATTAAGTGACATAAAATTTAAATGTTTAAGCAATTTTAAAGGTACAATACATAGATGTAGTTCCATTTCTAGATGTATTCAGTAACACAGAAAGAAAAATTGCATTTTTTTATACTACATACCTCCAGTGCCAACCCTTTACAATTTTAATTGCATAAATGCATGGATTGCTTCAAAATACACTCACTTTTTTATACCTCATATTCCTCCAATAGAAGCAATTTCGTTGTATTTCAATTTAAACTTTCATTACTTTGTGGAACCGCACCATGGCACAGGAGGGAGTTTTTAAATCCGGGTCACATCACCAATTTGCACCTGTACAAAATAACGTTAAAGAATATCTGCGTATCGTCCTGGCGCTGTATCGCATGGACCTCCGCAGGATACAATAGACAAATTAAGAAAGTTTATAGCGGGCAAATAGAAAGCTCGTTTTATGGTAACTTTGCATTTAAATGGGTCCATTAGAGGCCACAATTGCGAATAGGACTGCCGGTGGCTGTACAAGTTTTGTTCTCGAAAGATTACACTCGAATCTCGCCGACCGACCACTCACGGAAATTATGTTAAAGTTATCGAGCCATTCCGGAGATTGCCTTTTAGGCTTAATGGTTATAGGTTTTTGTTGGCTTCGATTACACGGAAAGAAATTGTTGGACAAACAAAAAAATATACACAAATTTCCCTTTTTCTTGGTGCTCACAGTAAACACATTTTGCGTACATTGCTTGCTTAACAAAGAGAAATGTGACTTTTTTTGTCAGGGTTTGAGATAATTCGATCTTTGAACGAAGTCTCGAAGACCTTTTCTGGAAGGATATAATATGTATATGTAAAAATCGCCGAAATTAGGTTTCGAATGATTTTGTAGAATTAAAGGCTTTAGAAACGAATCAAAGCCTTTCATTTATTTTATGTACCCAATGTTATTAAAAACTGAATTTTAGAAATCCAAGTCATTGGTGAAAATTTGTAAGTTTGTATATAGCAATTTACAATTTTTAATTTCTAATCTATCAATTTATCGTTTATTTATGCTTAGATATTAGGCAGATTAAAATTGATTCACGTAGTCCAGGAAGCGCTTTTCACAAGTAATTCTAATAGTATAATCCGATTTATTCTCATTATGCTTCACAATAAATTTTCCTTATACGGTATTAGGCAAAACAACTTGCTAGGTTTTCTACTTCTTTATTGTTTAGACTTCTAATATCAAATATTTTTAAGGTACTTATTTTTAAAAATATGTGAGTTTAGAAATTGCAAATAAAACTATAAGCCTTATGTAGACATAAAAACAAACCTGAAATACCTAATCACATATTGGTTCTAGCAAATTAAACATAATTTAATAAGGCATAATTTCCCAAACCAACCTTTTGAGTCGCTAATTCCTTTATCTTACCCAATTGAATCGGATCGATCAAAATCAATTTGAATTGAATGCAAATAATTTATATTCAATGGCATAGAAGGCGGATGTTAATTAGACTTGTTGAATGTTAATAATTAAAATAAACAACAAATTATGTACAGGAACTAATCAGAGGATTACCGGTCGGAAATCCGCTTTATTATCATCAAATCCATTCATGGCTGTGAATTTTATACAATTTCCGCCCTCTAAGCCCATTAAAATTGTGTTTCAAATCGACTCCGATGACTGTAAAGCCATCATCCGCCAAACTACATGTGTATGGTCATTATGCAAAAGCAGTAATTAGAAATTGCCCCTATATGATTCACTGAACTGCACACTTCATCCCTTCCGTCTAAATTGTTAAACTGGCCCAATTAGAGTCCGCCACTGTCGGTGCATGCGAATTATTTCGTTTTTATTTGAACAACGCAAATACGCATCCGTGGTAAAGGCTTACCGCGTATACTGAAAACGTTTTGTTGAAAATCTGACTTTTCACTGCGTAGATTACGAATTAATTGAATATCAACATGCCAAAACTTTTGCGGATTTCAAGAATCGAATTATTTTTAAATTGAATTTCAAATTCGTCTGTTGATTTATTGGGTACTGTTTTAAAAGATCCAAAAATCTTACGCCTTTTCATTAATTATTTTTTGCTCTATTTATTAAAATCTAGAGTTTTGTTTTGTAATATAGGTACAGCATTTTCATATTGTCATTTTAAAATAAGCATAATTATTGAACTCGCCGTGTATAAATATAAATTTTCAAATTCGACTTGCATTTTCAAAACCATGTTTTCAAAAGAAATTTACTTCGTCGAATCAATGCGATTTTGTGTTTCCTAAATCAATATTTTGTAAAATTTGTCTAAGTTCTTCAATTAAGAAACAATATTTTTTAGAGCTTTCTATGCGAAAATTATGGCTTATTATAGGAAAATGTACAAATCTTGTCGTTCAATCGACGTCGAATATAAACATCGGTACAGATGTTAGAGTTTACTTTTTTTTAAATTAATAGTCGTAGAATGAAATAAAACAAAATTTTCTTTAGTGGAAATAATCGTATGGAAAATTCTACGTAATATTATGAGAATGAAAAAAAAATTTAAAAGTTTAATTTTACTAAAAATGTCTACTAATACGATCATCGTTAAAGGTTTTTATTATGGTAGCAATAAAGGCGACCAGGCTTCCCAGTTCGAATCGAAGCCACTTTATGCTGAAATTCAAATCGAACAAAGACTATCATTGCTAAATAATTTCTAAGTCTCCAGAGGTCCATCCACAAAACCCATTTAAAGTAGGAAAAAGGGGAAAAGGGTTTTAAAAACGCATCGTTTTCGCTCTCAGGGTACAAAAACATTGCAAATAAAACGTTGCATGGCACAAAGCGCGGGGCATATAAGCAAATGCCTCGCTGCATTTCCGGCAGCGAAATGCTCAAAGCGAATATTTGAAAGGAAATGCACATGGGAACCACGGTGGTCGTGCAGCCCCTGGAACAAAGGAACCTTTTCTATGCGCGAACCCTTCTGCAAAATAGGCCACAAAGCCCGTTGTTAATAGGCCAAGAGTTAGGCTGGCTTTTTATCATCTTCGTGTGTACCAATCCTCGGAAAGTTTAAAAAGCAATCGTCCTGCGTCTTTCCTATTGAAATCTTTATCAAAAATGTTTCATGCAGATCTCAATAGAGAAAAGCAATTTAATAATTCAAGACCTTGTCGGTCCAGCATTTTTTTTTTTTGCTTAGACGACCGTGATCAAAGGAGGTATCAAGCTAGAAAATCTCGCTCTCGTTGATGTAGGTGGACTTTTCACCAATATGCTGAAAGGACTGATATCGATTCCGTTTCATAGATTCTTTTTTTAGTTTAGGTGGCTTTGTACCGCTCGAAACCCATCCAAAAACCCTTAACTGAAGGTTACTGAAGTTGCGACCAAAAAGGTAAAACTTCCAGTTCATCACGGGTGGTGAAATTCAAGAAATTTGTAGAACCACGCAACATTGATACAAATGTTTGATAATTCTTAGATTTCAGTTTTGTTTCAGATAAAGATTTTCTGTAGAAAAGAAAGGAATTATCTATGATACAAGTAATTCACCGGTATGGCATTTATTGAAAATACGGATATTTTATTATTTTAATTATAATTTATTACGATACAATAGAAATAAATAGAATACCATATATAGTTAAACTGGTTAGTTTTTTATAACCTATATTTTAGTACTATTTATTTTTAAAAAACTTTCGTCATTTTTCAGAATTCTTTCTATTTTTATTAACAACTATACCTTTTTATTATAAAATTTTAAGATGCCAAAAATATGAATATATGGTAACTAAATTATGTTCGATAATTTTTCCAGTTCACAAGATGAGCTTGTTTAATTTGTTGATATTTTAAACGAAATAGATTCGCTTAAACTAGTTTCAATAGTTCCCGCGGAAAATTTGACTACTATTGCCAGAGCAATTGAATTAATTGGAGAAATTTATGACATCGAGATGGATTTTCCGGTCCAAACTCAACTATAAAATGAATAGAAGATAAGACGATTATATAAGACAATAATATGTCAGTAACTTTATCTGACTAGAATTAACCTCAGAAAATTCTGTATCAGGATCTGAAATTTACACTTGGTATTGCACTTAATTAGATGTGCATTTGTTGGGTTAGGTATTTGATTTATTGGTTTTCGGCACAGGCACACGAAATTCCAGTCATATTGATGGGATCGGTTTTGCATCCTGGATTGAAGGCTTGCTAAGCTTTGGGTTTGTCTACCTTAGACGATTACTTGTTTTCGATCATAAAAGTCACATTAATTTCGCATAACTTATTCTTGATTAAAGGAACCTTATTAGTTCCAAATCAGGTAATCCTAGTTAGTGTCTGAGTAATATTCAGTGTAACATACCGGCATAATCCTGATTATGTTATGAATTTTAATAGTCAGGCACTTTATCGCTAATTAGAGGCGATGCGACTATCTAGAAAAAAAAAGTTTGAGTTTACAAATGCCCTCACGAACAGCCACTTTAGAGTTTCGCAGAATAAAATAGCCCGATACGCGGACCGCGGAAGGAAGTATGCTTAAATTTCAAAATGCCTGCACATTACAGGAAGGAAATTAAATCTGAGCACATAATTACGTCATCCAACATTAGAGTAGGCGCCGAGGCCGAGCTCCCGAGTATCGTTGAGCGGAAAATTCATGTACATGACCAGTATAAATTATCTGAACATAATGTTCGCAGCATGGGTAATTTTGCTCTTATCACGGTGCACCATAAATTTGTACGGCTGCTGCTGGGACTTAAATATGCCACCGAAGGGGTGCTCCACCGCCACGAGTCGTGGCCCCATTAATATATCTTTAAAATTAAAAGCTATAAATATGATAAGTATATGTGCACTCGTAAGATTGTAGCTATCTTCCACAGGCAGTAGTTTTGGAGTTGAAGATATTTATTTATTTATACATATACTTATATATTTTTTCCTTTCTGAGCATTTCAAAAAAACCTTAACAAATGAGCAGGACTGCAGCGGTTCGTTGCAATGGAAGAAATTTTCGTTGATTGCGACTAAAATCGTTGCTATTTTGGCCCTGTGCCGGCAAATACATCACTCAGGAAAAATTAAAAAGGCAAATGCCCGGGAGTCTCAGACTTCGTTCCTTTGGGGGTTGCATCCGCCCCGGTCCCATTGCCATCGCGGCCGCAAAAAGCCGCCTTCACAAGGAAGAAATAAAGAAAAATAACTATGTATATGTATATTGTTGAAACTTGGGTACAGGACCTCGAAAAGAGGGAAATTTTGTTTGAACAGTTGGAGAATTTCCAGCCGGTAGTCCTCGACGGATTACACAAACAATTTTTGGTACATTGTTAAGGTTGTGAAATTTCTTTCTTTTGCGCTCACCGGACCTTTTATCCTGCTGTAAAATTACCACGAGTACTTGGCCCCGGCCCCGCCCGGCTAGACATCGCAAGCCTTCTCATGTGCGGAACAATTAGTCGCTCCTGAGCAAAAAGGACTTTTTGCCGAAATCGAAAAATAACATGAAAAACTTTTCTTGTTTAAACAGGTTTACGTGGAAATTGAATTCGGACCCAATGACTTCCGAACCAATCGTTCTCGTCCTTGCTGGACGGTCGTGAGCTCCTAGCTTAGGAGCTAAAGTCGATTGAACATGTCACAAGCACGCTGTTGTCCTTGTCCGTACATTGAGTTCGTGGGAACACAATTTCTTTCGAAAAACACGAAATTTCGAACTGGGACGAACGAAGTGCTGGACATTCTTAAGAAGCATTTTGTACTTACCTCAAATACGCTGATTAAATGCAATGATTCGATTGCAGACATTTTAGTTCGTTTCTTAGAATTGTAGAAGCATAGTGAGATTTAAGAACTCCATGAGAAAGGAAATTATAAAAGATGTACCAACATCACATAAGTATATTATATTGATATATTAATGTCTTTATGGAGTAAATATAGCTAACTAAATTTCGAACTTGTAAAGTACTTTAGGACAATGAAAGCATACGAGATTTAACAATTGTTAGCAAAATGGTAAGTATAATTTTGTTATAATTTACACTGAGGAATTGCAAAATTACCTTATACAAATAAATAAAAAAATTATATAAAACATTTCAGTGTATTATTATTTATAAATCTTTAGAATTTCAAAACATACTAGGACTCAACAGATCAATCAATTGAAATTTTACTGTGTGGACTACAACTAGAACCTCTTTGGGCGAATAGAACACTTTTAATCCGCTTTCCAAAGTTGCTAACTCTCCCTATCGGGATTAAAGTTTTCTTAGTTTAACAGAAACATTCTTCAATCTCCCAGTTTTACTAAAGTTCTATTACATCATAAATCCTTCTTTCTGTGCCCGTAATTTTGGTGTTCGGGTTCTAATGTGCATCTTTTTTCTTTTCTGTTCCTATAACTCAGATTGACCCTATGTAAAAATCTGCTTTTTGAGATATTGAAATTTCCCTGATATTCAAAAAAGTTTTTTGCTGTAAGCAAGTTTTTTAGCACCGTAGCTACAAATATTGGCAACTGATAAAGTTAAGTGATTATTGTCTAACATATAATTTATAAAATAATAATAGAATAGAAATGGAAAGCTTATAAATTTTCTTACAAGACATTTTGAAATAAATATATAGCAGCTATATTAAAAACTTGACTTTCATATGATATTTAATTTTTCTTTGCAGTTCTAAAAAATCATTTGAGATGAATGTTTGATATCAAATGAAAGGAAGTCAAAACAATCTATCAATTTAAAGAAAGACCTCCGATTGCAACTATTTTTAATTCAGGTAAGTCCTCTATAACTAAAGTTGTTTTTCCTCTATAGTAATTTATGTTTGTTTTAAACTTTAGAGTAAGTCGGGTTTTAGATTTTAAACTGTTATATTTATTAAATTAATATTTGTGTCCTGCTTATATTAAATTCCGTTATGGAATTGTAAATATAATAAATGTATTGTATATAGGAACTTTAAATTCATTGAAATGTGTTGTGCTTATCTACCTTTTACATAATTAAAGCTTTTCACAATAACTATTTAATTGCAATTAAATTTATGGGGATAGCGGAGATTGCCACTGCAGTTTCTACATCCCCTTATAATTTGCATTTACTATGGTGGAGATTACGTACCACGACTTTAAAGTTTTCGGAAGTTGTAAAAAAGTTGTAAACAATTTTAAGAGTATTGCGCTATGTGAACTAAAGAGTTTCTAGATTACCTTCGACATTCGAACGTAATTTTGCAAGATGTTCAAACAAATGCAAACAGAGTAAGAACGATTCCCAGCAGAGACAAAAAGACAGTAAACCATTACAAAATGATTGCAATTATCCGCGCAATTGCACTTCGGAAATCCAATTTTGGGAGGGGTATTTGAGTAACCTCTTTGCTTATGACTGTGCTCCTCTACCCGGAAAGTTAACATAGTTTCGCTCGTTCGCTTGACAATGGCAATTTCAATTTATATGTCGTAAACGTTTGATGGGCGATAAATGGTTTATGATCACTACCTCACAAGATTAATGGCAGTAAAAATTCCCAGCAGGTGCATCGGAAACATTTGCTACTATGAGGCGGTGTGGGAAATTTCATTAGGGTCCCGCAAAGGAATTCTTCGACTATTATGCGAGATCGGCGAGGTGAGCGGTAGAAGCGCAGAATATGAAATTAATCCCAAAAATGTTCATAATCCGTTCAGAAATTATCGCAAAGCTTTCGAAGATTAAAGTGGAATCCTCTGTAACTGCCGGTTAGGACCCGGGTTCGAGTCAAACTCTATGATTGCGGGGACCTCCATAAAGTTTTCAGGGCTTTTTGCATGACTATAAAGGCGGACTTTGTCGACAACGTTCCTCGAAATGTCCTTGCAAAGGGCCGGGAAGTCCTGAGCCTGGGACCCGGCCCCGTTCCGAAAGACGTCGTGCAAGAAAAATGATAAAAACCGGCAGCGGCAGCAGCAACAGCACCCGGGATAAAGAGGAGAAAACAATTTTGAACAATAAAATTTATGATCGCCATACAATCTCCCTTCGCAGCGCCAACGCAGGCCATCAGCAGCGCTATCTCGCGGCACGATAGGATAGCGAAAAAAATAAAGGGCTTTTTGCCTTGTTGTCAGAATTTTTCACGAGGAGGCGAGAGGAGTTGCGGCGGCGGGTCGACGACGGGTGTCCTGCGCTGTCCTAGACAAAGAATTCCTGGCAAGGAGCATTGTCCCGCTCGATTTGGTCGTATCCTGGAGCAGCATAAAAGAGTTTAAGAAATAATAAAAAGGGAAACATAAAAGAAGGACACTTAATAGGATTTGGACTGGCATCTTCTTACTGTCCTTCGGGTGTTATACACTTTTCCGGGGGCCGCACGGGCGCGCTCCCGAAAACTTTTATTGTTGCCGCTTTAGGCAAATCAATAGAATTTAATTGTCCAAAATGGATTCACGCAGGGGGCTCCTCTAGAAAAGGAATCAAACCTTTTGTTTTCTTTTCCCCTGGATCGGTAACCATTCCCGGAGGCGGGATCCGCTCCGTTTCGCCCCCAAAAATCCAGTAGCTTTTCGGGGAGGCAGAAAAAAATAGAGATGCTCGACCGGAAGCAATAAAATGCCGAAATTTATTGGTTTCCTGGTTGATTTTGACTTTGATGGATCGAAACGATTTTATTCGACAGATATCCCGTCTTGTTATTGTCAGTAAAATTTTGGCCAAGTAATTTTTATGCCCAGACCCTGCTGGAATTTATCATTTGTATTAGCACCCGTGCAATCCTGAGGGACTGATTGCCTCCAGGGCGACATAAAATTTTTACGGCGGGAATCGGCCACTCGGCCCGCCAAGTGGCCGGTTCCTCCGCTCACTCGGGTGCTTAGTTTAATGAATTAGAGATGTGACGAAAGCAATTTAATTCCCTTCCGAATGGGCGCAATGGCGAAACAATTTTAGTGCCTTTTTATGACTTCTTCCCTTTTTTAAATAAGTTCCGGAGATTTTCCTAAACGCATTCCATGCGCACTCCACGAAAGGTTAATGGTAGTAGAAAACCAAATAAAAATGGTAAGCAGGTAATTGCTCGGTTTTATGTTTTGACTTTTATTGATACTAATGCATACTGCCCGATGAGTTCAACAACCGAGGTGTAAATTTTCAACGATTTTCGTAAACTTTATTTGCTTACATCAAAACAGGATTTATGTTCACATATTCAATTCAACGCCCTGCTTTGAGTTTTACTGCCACTCGCAGTTCCATAAGATATATGTATATAATAATAAATTAACCCCCGGGTGAAATGTATTTTTTAATACTATACAACACTTGTAAAACTCCAAAGTTGAATTCATGATTGTTTTCTTAACTTCTTCTTTCAAAATTTTTATTTTGATGCTTAATTATTAAGTTTTTAATAAAAGAAAAATGGAGTTAAAGAAACAATTTTTTGGCCTATAGAAATAAATTTTTGGTTTTAAATTAAAAGATAGCCCAAAAATAAATGGTGACTAATATCAAGTACACTTTAGTGAAATTTTGAAACAAATCCAAAAAAAAACCATGAAATGCTTTCAAAGTACTGGATTTGAAATAAAGAGATCTAAATTCGCTATTTGATTGAGATTCCAATATAAGCTAGGATAAAGAGGTTTTAATATGAATCATTTCATTTCACCGTCAACTATAGCAATTATAAAAAGGTATTAAATTTCAAAGTCATACACAGATGATTTTCTTATACCAAAAACAAATTTCTCAAAATTGTCAACTTTTCCGCCCTTTAAACAGCAAAGGGAATTCCTGGAAGCCCTCAGAAAACTATGTAAGCTTGGTCCCCACAAAGAACTGCAGTCTGTCGTCTAGATATTTCTCAAATAGAGCCAACACATACCTGCATATTTATTTTACGTGTTCATCTCGAAATGGAAGTTCATGCCAAGAATATGGAGAGCTGAAATGAGCGCATCCTGCGATAGGAACTTTTGATTGAATTCATGACTTTATCACGTTCCCTGATGCAAATACCCCCCCGACCCGACATATAACTTTCGAGCATGTGGCGGAGAGTCGGAAGGCATATGTATTATCCTGGAAAATTTTCAAGTTCCCGATCTTGAAAACCTGCACAGCATTTAAGCATTTGAGGGCAGGATGATCCACACCTGGAGCAAGATTAACTGGCTTTAGCCATGATTTTGCCCTTAGCCCGCACCCGTTCACAGGACTGGTCCAGGACAGAAAATAGAGCAATTGGAGCACGTTTGTGTGCCCGGGCGACCGTGTGGCCTCGGTGTGCGACTGGAAATCTAATAAATGTAATCTGACGGTGGAAATTGTAAACTATGTCATGTGGAAAATTGAAATGAATAATTATGAGCAGATCTCTCGCTGGCAGTCCCCCCGGCCCCCCAGGAGCCCCGACAACAGTGCACAGGGGCTCCGTGCTATTTCGCAAAATTTTATTCGTCCTCGGCAGAGGGCTCACTCGTAGGCTTGAAACCGTCTGCCGACGGTAAGTGCATATATCAGAGCATCATCCCCATCCCCCTACAACCCCCGGCATCCCCCGTCCCCGTTCCCCTGTGTTAAATCTTCCCGTATTCAGGTAGAGCCAGCCAGATGTAATTAAAAGTTTGTCGTGCTGCTCGGGCTAACTGACCTCCACAATTCCTGCAACTAATTAAAAACTCTAAATGAAAAATTATTTATTCAGCTCGACGAAGACAACCGCCTTGTTTGGGGGCGGGCGACATTCATCTAACGAGCGAATTGAATTAAATCGCTAAAAAGCGAAATAATCTCGTGAATTGCGCTCATCGCAGCGGAAACTTGATTATGATTAGACTCAAAGCATTCCTGTGATAATTCCGCTTATCACAAAGCGGGGACAGAAGCAGGAATAATTCCTGGATTAACAAAAATGCCTTCGGCGGCATGGCATCAGGAACAGGGATGTGATGTAAATCAAAAGCAAAATGTAATAAGCTCAGGAAAGCAACACATGCAGGATAATGTAAATTGTGCTTCTCTTTAAAAACATTTTAGAACCACCCTGTACCATTCATGCACAGGCGAAAAATTACGATTAATTTATGTTATTTAATGCGCGAACATTGCTTTTGTTGTTTTAACGAGAGTGCTTACTTATTCCAAGTTTTAAATAAAGAGTATGATTAAAAATTTATTTAATATATTTAGACGCGGATTTAAAATTTTTAAAATTATGAAGAATTATCTCCACTTGAGTATTAACTAGTATTTTGTTATTTTTTCGAATATTTCCTAAAATTCAGCCATATTTCTGTAAAATTTTAAGTAGATGTTGTCATCCAATTATTGCCCAAAATTTACGAAACTTACAAAAAATACCTTATGCGAATACTGAATGTGAAAATCGAAAATTGCATTATTTTACCCAACTGATTAGTTAAAAAAATAAAGTTATTTGAAGAAACTATACTTTCGTAAGTATCTAATATTCATTTAGAGTTTCATTTTATTTTTGACTCATCTTGCCGACAGCAAAATTGCTAGTTTTCTGCAGGGGGTAATAAAGACGAAAAGTTATTTCCTGAAAGGTCGTACGGTGTCTTCCAGATTATCCGAATTACTTCCCTGCTGAGTCACCTTAGAGCGCATTTTTTCTTAAGTTTAATACCAAAATCCATTGCTGCCCTAATTTTCACCGAAATAAAAGGGCTGAGAGCATTTTGCAATTTCCTGGTCTCAATTCCGCCCCGCAAAATGTTGGCGCATTTCCTGCGAACAAAAAAAAATTTTTTTTTCAATAGAGAGGGAAATGTCGCTGTGGAACTTTTTCCCGAACGCATCCGTAGAATTCGTGAATTTTCTGGATTTTCCTAAGCCCTATGCATTCGGGATTATTTGCGTTGCGCCCCAAAATTTGTTCCACCGAATTGGACTTCCTCGTACAAGCAAATTTTCTCGCAATTTTCGTTCCGAGGGCGAATGAAAGTGTTCGGCAATTTCTTGACATTGTTTTCGCGAAAACAAAGATGTTGATCCCCTATTTGTGCTGGAATTGATTTCGTCCCCGATTATATTATCCGCTCTCCCTAATCTTGTATCACACTCGCAAAGGAGATAAAATTTGGGGATGGGAAGTGAGTTGGGCGAAAAAAAAAACAAGGAGAGGTGAAAAGGAGGACGTCCTTCCGGATCTATTCCAAACAAAAGTCGACAAAAGTGCAAACATGGACGGGGTATTTCGGATTCAGCATCCTTTCATTCTTCCTTCCGCAGAGTGTCCCAGTTCTTCCCGTTGAAGAGCCGCCGCGCCATGTCGGGAGTTGTTTTTCTCCCGGGCTCGTGCTCTGGATAGGAGTCCTGGGCGAAACGGTATAGGTCCTGCCCTCTACGGCTGGCTCCCCGTGATTGTACAGAAACTCCCCAGTTTTACTACTTCGGAGATTTATTTATTTGTTCAGGGACGATGTTTTCGATTGGGAGGCTGTAAAAATTTCACACGAATCAGCTCCATGATTACTTTTTAGCCAGCGGTACCCTTTTATGCGTCCCCTGGCTATTGACCCACTGATTTTCCAATCTCCCACATAACTGGGGACAATAATATTTTATTGGGGCCACTTAGGTGGATTGATGCGAATGCAAGTCACTACGAAGGTCCCTGCCGTCATTTTGACCTTTTTTTTTGTTACCAACCCCTCACTTTTGTAGAATAAAAATTCACTTCCTCACATTAATTTAGCTAAGTAATTTTCGCAATAAGAAGGCTTATCCCTTTTCCGAATTCCAATAGTTTTCCTCTCACTCATGAAAATACACAGGATTTAATATCAATTCATTCATTTATTTAAAAAATTATTATATTATTATATTTAGGAACAGGTAGAGATACTCATTTTTCCCTATACCATATTTGTAATTCTGTTTGAAAAATGAACAAGTTTTGTCCCCAAATGTTGGTTTAGTATTGAAATACACTTCTCTAGCTTATTTAGCTTATTTATAAAACTTATAAAAATAAGAGAGCAGGCAATTCTCTGAAAGTATTCTAAATATTTCGTAGTTCCTTCGACGTTTATTTTCCAGAAAAACATGTTGTTTTTTAAGTATCAAAAGTGATACAGACTTCGCAATAGTTCTTGTCACCCACGACCATTTCTGCCCTTTTTCCGCCATTTCCAGAACGCCGAAAATAGGAGCCATTGCTATTTGCTGGGATTGCTTCTGTGTAAATAAACTCCGACGCTATTTCAGGTGAACAGTGCACCTTCAGAGGGTACTATGTTAATGCACCTTCTGAAGGTAAGGAGCACATTCTCGCCGTATCGCTGCAGTGAATCACATTAACCTAGATCCCCAGAACCATTCGTCTTTCCAGGAAATTTTGCGCAAAGTGGTTATTGTAAAAAAATTCTCCTGGGCTGGGTTGAATGCAGTTTAAGGAGTAAAATAACGTGCGGCTCACCTTAAGACGGTTTTCTTTCGTACCCACAACAGAAGAAAACGTTTTTAAGGAGCTCAACTCTTCGAACAGGTGTCATAAAATGATTTTCTGTGTTTCAAGATGCATCCTTGAGCGTCTTGCAGAATTGCCTTGCTAATAGTTAGTGCGCCGATTTCCATTTAAGCTGGTGAGGAAACTTCTTCAAGGAGGGTGCTGCCTTGAAAATTTAAATTTCAAACTATCGGAACCATTAAGGATAATTCCCTGTTAAAACTTTGGCTTTCGCAGGAGTAGTGCAGGGATAGGCTCCTTGGGCTCCTGCTCCGGGATCTTGGGGGTGGCGTCTCCCTGCTCGAACACAAATTAAAGGCGGGCGAAAACTTCGAGTGCAGATGAAGGGAATTGAATTAATCAACCCGGGATTCATTAGTCAGGACTAAAACATCTGAGCCACCTGACAAAGTTTAGAAATGTCTTTGCCTGTTGTATTATTAACACAGCCCGGATCCGTCCTCTGCGCGCTAGTTCCCTTTGGATTAGTTGCGACGACTCCTTCGCATGTCGACGGAAGGGAAGACGAGCCCCGGCCCTTAAGTGTTCGTCCTTTTGAAAGGGGAGATTCGGGCAGAACGTTACAAGATTTAATTGTTGTTTGATTGCTATGCAGGGATTTACGAGACATTCTAGCTGTGGCCAAATATTATTTGCCAACAATTAGGCAGCTTTGGGCGAAGGAGTTATGCGAAACTCTGTTTACAGAGAGAGGTTACTTAAACCCCCTTTTTCTTACTCTAGCTTCCGTTTGTATTTTTGAGCAAGAAAGGCACTAAAATGAATGAAATAAAATTATTTAACCTCATTTGACAACTAAAATTTCGAAATCTTTAAAAATAAATTACAAGAAACTGCTTATATCATAAAATTGCTTTAATAAGGTACAACATTATGTTTAAGTAGAATAACCTTGTACACTTCACCTAAAAATTCAGGTTATCATATTCTTTCCAAAATAAATATACGGATAAAAGAAGTTTTTCGATACATAATACCCCGTATTTGGCTAAATTTTGTTTTGCTTAAAATCAGCTTTTCACATAAAAGTGGTAAACCCTTGAAATATCGCACTTTGGCGTTCTCAGAAAAATATCCTTAATAATTAAAAATGGTCAATTTTCCAGCCATTGATAGAGTGAAAAGCTGCACATATCCCGGTTATACTGTGAGTGCAGCAGCAAATTAAAACATAAAATTCAATAAACACCTCACCGATATAAATCTCCTGTCTATAAACATTGAATCCTTTCAGCGTTGCATATCGAAGTGTGAAAATTCGCTTTAATCTCACGGAATCTTCCAAATAAGCCAAACGTAAATTATGCTCCCGTCCAACAGAACTGGATCCTGGTCCACTTCAAGCTCACCGAAGCGTGGACCGGGGAAGGGGGGAAAACGTCGAAAAGTGGATTTCATCCGCGATTAATCCCAGCGCAACATAATAAAAGCATCACGTGAATATCCACCAGGAGAGCCCCTGGGATAATGCGAGAGCTCGGGATGAAGGAGGAAAAAAATTTTTCCCACTGATGCTACGGTCCGTCGACGCGATGTAGTACAACAAGTGATTTTTCACACTTAATCTAGAACTATGGGGACGTCACCCTCTGTTTTGATTTAATTAAAGGACCAGACTTGTCCGGGGATGGGAGCCTGGGTCCTTTCGAAACCCCGTTTCTATGGACCTCACTATGAATTTTTGTATATATGTATGTAGCTCGCCGGTTTTGGGGCACCAGAAGGGGCCAGGGAAGGTTCGTGGTCATTGCTTCCAGCAAATTCCATTACTTTTGAATGTTCTGCAAGTGGAGACTTCAGATGCAGTGATTCCACCTTTTGTCAAATAAATTGTGATACTCTGCAGAGGGAGAATATCGCAAGGTACTTTAGTTTTCATCCCCGAGTGGATTTCTATTCAAGAATGAATGAAATTGAAGAAAAGACAACACTTCTTTGCATATTAAGCATGCCTGGGATTAACTCATTTCCTTTTCACCTGAAGGTGGGCACATTTTCTAAAATAGCAATTACTGCAAAAATTTTAATTTGCTTAATCACAAATTTTGTTTTTTTATAGCAACATTTTTAAAATTGGAAAATATTCATTAAATCGAAATTATTTTTGCCCATTGCCCATCGAAACTTCAAATCGTAAACTAAAAAAATTTTTAGGCATAAGTCAATGCAATAACAATTTTTACCACGGGTCATTTGTTAGCAATTTTTAATTCAGTACAAAATTTGCTGCGAGAAACAAAAACACAGCTAATTAAGGATTAAAGTTCCAAAGTTTCTGAAATTATGGTTTATATTTTCCTTAATAACCGTCCTGATATTAATATTCAAAAAGAAGGTTTTAAAGGATTGACAAATTAGAAGCACTGCAATAATGAGACATTAAGAAAAACCACCAACATTTGAATTTAATCTAGATTAAAATAAACGCACTTTTTAATAATAGTTTGAAATATTCTACTCAAAACTCTTGTGAAAATAGCAAATATTTGAATATTTAATTAAGTTTATGTGTGCTGCAAAGTTCAGAAATATGTAATACATTTTAATAATATATTGGAAGGAATATGGATTGGAATATGATATATAGAACATTTTTATTTCAATTTATATCATCACAGCAATTTAAAAGTTATACACAAATTATAATTGATAATAGCTACCATAAGTTATTTCGATTCTAATTAAGCTGAAAGTATTTGCAAAGCACAATTAATTATTTAGAAAGTCTTCAAAAATTATATCTGCTGTTGTTGAGATATAGATTTTATAAAAATAACCTTGTTAAACTTTTTAATCTCATATTCATTAAAAACAAAACAAATGCGTCATGAATGAAATCTGAAATGTCGGCATCTTAAAATGTCTGAAAAAGTGTGACCTTTCGAAAAATGATGACGGTTTAATTTGCATGATCTTTTTGCCATTTAGGTTCATGTTACTAACTACGCATTTAATTCCTTATTCAGCCAATTAGTATTCTTCATCCGAGTTCAGCCCTTACAGCGCGCCCTATTTTTAGGAGGTATTTTCAATTACAGAGTAGAGTGTAAAAGCTGACTAGCTTAAGAAGGATCTACCCCAATTTCCAAGAAGAATGGGCCTACAAGGAGCAATTCTTAAATATCTTGTATGAAAGCACTACCCACTCAATGAAATAAAATAAATTGTGTGGGACTTATCTCACCTTCAAAATATTAAGAGAGTCGGCTTGATTGACTGTTTAATTAAAGAAGACTTCAATTTTTAGATGAGTTCAGTTTCCAACCTCAAAATACACTTCAAGTTGTTAAATGTCGTTTAGTCTGAAGCCAAGACGGGATCCATTAGCTCTCACTGCAGAATAAACAATTTCAAGAAAGTTGCGCCCACGCGAAACGAAAGGATAAAACCAAGAAAGCATCTTCTCAAGCCAGATAAAGATTTATTCCGGAGAAGGCATCATCCCCAAACAGCTTTCTGCGGCAAGCATCTTCTTAACATACTCTGAGTCATGGTGAAATTTTTGCAATAAATTTGCTTACCGTGTTGATTTATTCACCGAAATATGCATAATTACATTACCAGCGAGCACTGCGGCTGGCGGGCCGCAATCAAATTTATTCTGTATAAAACTTAAATCCTCAAAGACGACTAAGTCAAATATCTGCGAAATGCTCGAGATCCACTAAAACAAACCAAAGTCGGGAGAGCGGCCTTTCTGAACTAGGTCAAGCGAATAAATTTTCTTGGAATTTTATTCGAAAACAGAATTTTCCGAAATCTGTGAGGGATGCTTCGGACGGCGGATGATGCGCGGATAAATATCATCCGTCAGCTTGGGGATCATTCATGAAAATTCTCATCGTAAAGTACCCACGCAATATTTGTCGGCTTTCAACGTGCTCGCAAACATTTTTATCTAAATACATATAATACAACAGAGCACGCATATTCAAATTTGAAAAATAGAATGAATTTCAAGTTATTGTAATTGAAGTGCTATTAACCTTGAATGAGCAAATAAATGATTCCTAATTGAATCCGCCTTCCGTCTGATTTCATTTTTTTGCATTCATGGTCGGAATCGCCAGGGATTTGAGATAATCCTTAAATAGCATACTTAGATTATCTAGCCTCTTTTTTCTTTGATAAGATCCGGAGAAATCACGATAATATTAATTAGAATCATGGATAAAAAGTTCAGATCACGGGGAGTAAAGTATAATTCAAAATATTTATTAATTTCTTTTTTACCATCTGCAGTCTATAGATGTTTACTTTCTAAGATCAACGAGTTGTACAAAGTTAAAACATAACAACAAATTGTATACCAATAAGCATTAAAACTCAAACATTAAGCTACTTGTTTATGAGTTCTTTCATTATAATGAATAGGATTAATTGAGTACTCGTAATTTTTTTGAGTATTACGAACTCGAATAAACAAATAATTGAGTTCGGAAGTGCTCTTTAAATGAAACTGCAAAAGTATTTTGCGAAATTTATTTTCTTCTAAGATAATCTGTTCAATATCAGTAAGACTTCAAACAATTTTAAAACTAAAATATCGCATCTAAATTTAATAAGGAATTTTATATTATTAAATCTTAACTACAGGATTCAATTTGCAGTAAAAAATAATTAAATTCAATTTGAAATTGTTTAAAATACTTCGAAAAATATGTGTATAGGCGAATTTTTTATTGTTTAATCTTGCATATACGCTACCAGATTTATAAACCTTTAAAGGGTTGAATTTGTAAATATTATAATAGGTTTTGAATTAAGGTTTTATGGGAAGGTTTGAATTTTTGTTCACTATTACAATGTAAACTGTTCAATTAAATAATATAAATCTTAAAATAAGCAAACAGCATAGATGTGTTTCAGAGTGTTCTTTTACTGACCTGATGAGCATATTGGAAAACTGAATTAGCGATGGGCACTAGACTATGTCCACATGTGTCTGGACCAAAAGTTTCTATCTACACCACGTCCAAATGTCTTACATAATGAAATTTTCACACTCAATCTCCGGGTGGCCAAAACCAATGAATACATTAGCCCCGTCATCGCCGAAGGTGGTTCAAATCTGTTTCCCAACTCCTGGAGCCGGGTCGGGAGTTCTCGTTCTGTTGACGCAGCTCCCGAGTCCCGGCACTGCTTTTGTAGCCTCCCCGGGCTCACTTTGAATATTTTTAGAGGCTCAAGTGCCTTGGAATGTTTCCAGGATTTCAGCCACCCCGGAAGGGGGTGGAGCGCCGCTCCACCGGGCAAACAACCCTCCTGGGGCGTACAGCCAACAATAGAAAATTCGATGAGGGCGCCCTTCTGCAGTTTCCGTATGCTATCGAGAATTTATCTTCTGGTGTCATTTCGACTATCAGCCTGGCAGGTAGACTTTTTGGAGCTTACCACCATCGCCCCGCAGGAGGGATGAAAATAGGCCACCGCCGTCAGACAACCTGGCTACTTTGCAATCGCGGGGGCCCTTGCACCGACGGACACGCCCATCGTATTCCCAACGAACCCTCAAACCTTCAGCCCACATGTCCGCATTGTTTGTTTCCCGAATTTATTCCATAAATATGCGCTATCTTTAAAGCCGCCACTTTAAAAAACAAGACAGAGACATTTTAATGCTCAGTTCATGTTCATTTCGTATTTACACGCTGTCGAAACGTGTCCTTGGGGTCTGAATCCTTTGGGCCCGTACCGTGGCACGCCTTTTCCTGCACGGTTATGCGCCCCTTTTGGGGAAATGCTTTCAATTTCGCGCAATAATTGAGTCATCAATATTTTAAGCGGCTGCGAAACGTTTCGAACGTATAATAGAGTGTCAGACCGTCGTTATATTGTCCTGGAGGTTTTCCCGGCTCCTTCTCCTAGTAATTTTGTTGAGGTGGTTGACATTTTAGGGCAATCATTAGTGAAATTTTTGCATAAAGTAATAAAACCACAATGATGCAGTAGTATAGCACAAATTTTCAAAACTTAATGTAGAACTTTCCACCGGTGCAATATTAAAGACTAATTTATTAGTTTATGTCAAATGAAAAAAATAAAAATAAATACCATTTTTTCACAGAATAAAGCAAATATACACTACAAGGATTATATCAAATATATTATTAAATTTTTTTAATATTGTATAATATGATAATATTAAATAGTTATTTATCTTCTTAAATAAAAGATTGTATAATAAATGTACGGACATGGGAAAAATTTTTCTAAAGTTCTTATATGATTATTTTAAAGTGTTTAATGCTAGTGGGTTACTAGGATGATTTGCACATATTATACGTGTGAGTAAATTACGAAGCCTTAAAAATTGGATGAACTCTTCATTTTAAAGCAGGCGTCAACCGGTAAGACTTAGGTAGATTGAAGGATTGCTTTTTAAATGATTTTGTACATTGACTGATAAATTTTTAAATCCTTCAAATGCTAGAATTAAATCATTGAATTTTTAGAAATTTTAAATTGCCGATTAATTGAATCGTAGTCGTAGACACACCCTATTAAAGTCTTGCGAGAAAATCAATTATCTGCGGTGTTAGTCGGTCTGGGGGTCGGGAGCAACAGAACCGGACTATGTGGGAATTGGCAAGGAAGACGAAACAAATTGCGTTTTTCGGCGGAGTAATTCCTAATAAACCCTGAGTAATTTGTTGTTAAATGGAGACTGGTCCCGACTAAGGGCGAATTAAAGCCCTCGCCGTCGCCGGCCATTGGTGCTGCTCATTTTACGAGGAGGCCCAGCAAAATAGCGAATTACCACCAAGTTTCGGAGCGTTCGGTCTTTGGCAGTAAAATAGGAAAAAATAGCGATCTGGGGAGCATTGCGGAGGAAAATGGCGGGAATATCTGGAAAACATCCCCGAAGTACACAAATCCTGGCGTACAACTCAATTATGGACGTTCGCTTCATTTCGGCAACATGGCTCGCTCCGGGAGGAGGGGGAGGCCCATTGCGCCCTCATTTATTCGCATTAGGAAGTCATCCGGCCGGGCGGGCTCCTCCCGAGAGCGCATATTATGGGAATATGGCCGGGGCCTAACGACACATAAATATGAAAATTTTAATTAAGTTTTCTTTTACGGCTGTAGAATTCAGTGCATACGCCTCGTCCCCAGGCGCTCCGCCCGGTGACGATTGCTCCGGACTGGCCGGGTCCGATCCGTGCCGCACCGTACCGCACCGCACCGGAGCGGCGCGGCAGCGGCACGGTGGAGGCTGGCTACAAAAACGCAAACGGCAGAGCGGTGCGCGTTAAAAAGTTTTTCTAGCTCGTTAAGCTTTCACCAGCAGTTGACTGGTGCTTAATGGCATTTAATAAATTCCGAGATAGCAGGGCGGATTTCGCGGGAAACGGCACATTCGCGGGAAGCCCTTTTTATTCCAACGTTCCCACGGAGGCGCCACTCTTTCTCTGGTTTAATTAATTGAAGCACGTCCTCGCGGTGCAGCCGTTCCTTTGCTCGGCTGCGATACTTGGCGAAAATCATAGCTCATGCTCAGAATTCATTGCGACATTTTAGCGGAGAAATTCGCATCCCCGAAATGCATAACTCCCCCACCGCCACCCCGCTTTATTACTGCAAATGAGTCCTTGGCTCGTTGGCTCCTGCAATTTTTCATTTTGCAAAAATTCAACTTTTAATATGAGTTCGTATAATTTTTTCGCAACTCGTCAAGTTACATCTACGAGAATTTTCAATTATTTGGTAATGCATAATAAAGTAAAAATAGATTCATTCTGACAGGAAATAGTAACACACTTGAAAATGAAATAAAATTTCTCGTTATATTGCTTTTCCGTATAACCATTTAAAAATTCCACGAAATTTATTTGAACTCTGGTAAACAGACATTGAAAATGCCTAAAGCACGAAAATGAAAAATATGCCCTTTTCGCAGATACATAGTGCATACATATTTATGCATACACCGCTCAAGTATTCACCATGCCTCATTTGGGTGTAGAACGGGCGTACCCTTTCTGCTTTGGGTTACATTTGGGTCTATTAAATCCTTATTCTTAAAATTAGTTAACTAGCATTACAAGTTATGGGATTTAAAGAACCTGCTTTGTTTGCAGCGTATGTAAAAAGCGTGTTTTTACCCAACTTTTTTTAGCAAATTGAGTAGCAAAAAAATAGGGTGTCATTCCGTCATATTGGATTTGGAAAGATATTCCATATACTTTATTTCATTGTCACGGCGAATCGTTTAACACTGACTTCTAAAAATTCAATCAGACAGGCAGCAAAGTCACATAAAAGCTTTCAGAAAACCATAAAAGGCTTCAACTCTTTATCGTCGTGAATTTGTTAAATTCGCTAAAGAAAATTAACAATCTCGACGTATTCCCCTAGCTCCAAATTTATGACGTATACAAGATTTACTCATAATTGAGCAACTTGTACAAGTAATATAAAATCATCCACGTGGTTGCTAAAATTCTGGAAAATCTCATTTTAGTCTAAATCGAAGGAAGACTTTTTGCCTTAAAATTTCATTAAATCCATGCTTGAAAAAACCGCTGCGCCACCGGTGTAAAAAGGACGTGACTTGAAGTAATCATAAAAGGGCCATAAAAGTGGAGAAGCCGGGGATCGTTAAGGGTGCTCGCACCCTTCTTATGCAAAGTTCAGCGTAAGCACCTCGAAATTCGGATTTTACGAGACCTAAAAAATGGTTCTGCGCTTGTTTCCATTCAACGCACACCTCACCCCCTGGGTTTATCATATGCGCTCCCCAGGACCGTAGTATTGCCTTTTATAAATAGAATTTTGAACTATCACGTCCCCCGGGGGTGTTTCCTACGGCTATAAACCAAATTCAGGCATCCATCCGTGAGCTTAAACGATGCAAAAATCACATAAACCAAAACTTTTCACAAAATGCAATGGCACCCAGAGAATATTTGCAGAAAATTCACTTTAACGCAAACACTGAGCGGAAAATATACAGAGCTCCAGTCCCTTCGATAAGGACAGGGAATGCCATCGGAACAAGGATTGAATTTTCTAGGGAAAGTATTTGCACTATACCCCAAAAAAAAGGAGGAAAACCGAAAATGTTTCCCAGTAAGCACGAACTGGAGGATGAGGAAGTGAAAATTTCTAGCACTCGATTTGTATCCTCGGAGTCTCACATAAATAGTCAGGTGTGAATCTAGTACACCCACGCCGCACCCCCGCCCCCGCTGTCGTGTAGTGTATTGGACCTTTTTACTTACTTTCGTCGCCATCAGGTTCAACAAACGAAATTTCGTGCTCCAATTCATGCGCTAGCCACCGAAGGGAGGCTTTTGGCAAAATTGTTTGGCACGAGTGCCCTGCCGGGACTTCTGGTAGCAGAGGAGCAAATGCGGGATTTTGGGTAGAAAAAGCTTAAAAATGCCTGGATCCACTCCATCTGAAAAAATTGGCATCTTTTAATCGCGAAATATTTTTTACCTTCATCCAAATTAAATGTTGCCAGGAGGGTTTTAAGTACCTACAGGTATCTTAGAAAACGAATATAATGCATCCGGGAAATTTGTAAACATTTTCTAAAAGATAGGACGAAATATGAAATTATATTTACTATATCAGAACAATATAGTACCTAGTTTAAAAACATCCTGAGACTAATTAGTACACCCATAGTACCCGTAAAATGTTCTTGTTTAAATAATGAACCTATAAAATCCCTTATATTTTGTTCAAGGTAACCCCTGAGATTGTGAAGTTTCGTCAGCTAAAACAGCTCCTCCAAAGGATACGAAAACATTTTTTGTTAATGTAATAAGAAAGTTTTAATTTTTAATTTTCTAGAACATTACACTGGATTGTCTTAAATTTCGAAATGTTGATAAAATATTTCCTTTAAAAATATCGACCCACTTCTTTTCGTAAATACAACAAAAGTACCTGTCGAGTTTTAATGATGTTGAAACAGTTTATACCTTATCTTATAATAAAAAAGTTTCTAAAAGTTCTAATTATTTTTTCATTTGAGAAGCAGGCGAATAAAACGATCTAATTACACTCTTGATTAAACAATTTTTTTTAGTATTCTGCTATATATGGACCGGTGCATCTAATTTTGAACTTGTTTTCATTTAAAAAGTTATAAAAGTGGGTCAAAAGGGAGTTGAAAGCTTGTGGTTAATGATTCAATGATTCAAGTGTAAGTATAATATCTACTTCAAAATTCAAATGAATATCTGTACCCTAAATTTGAAGTGTTTGCAACTCCTGTAATATCCATTGAACTCTGTGAATTTGTATTATATTTTGAACGCATTAGTTTAAGGTTTTTTTCATGCCAACGACGTTCAAAATTTTTACGATATGTTTATGTGCTTTCCTATTTTCTTATTTATTCTTGTTGAATTTCATTGAAATATGTATATAAAAAAAATAACAAACCCATCCTGAAAAGCCTAAAATTCGACTAGCCCTATTTTTAATTCAATAGTCCTTACAACTAAACTAAGGCATTAAACCTTGCAAATGGTGTTATTAAGATCCTTTTCTCATTCTAAGATACGATACCAGGAATTCTAATGAAATGCATCTCGATGGCCGATACACAATGAATCGAGTAATAAAGGTTGTTATCGTCGGTTAGGGTGACTGAATCTGAATTTTAGATGAAACTCTAAATTAAATTGTTATCAATCACCTCAACGACGAGGGTCCACACAAATTGCAAGGACCTTGCTTTTACGCAAATGCAATTGTGTCCTGATTGCATCTAAACGTATTTCAAGGAGCAATTGCATATATTAATTTGGGCAATGGTTCCGGAATGTTCGGTTTCAAGGAAGTTGTTTAAATTAGATTCTCCAACCCCTTAGAGATTTGTGTTTTAATATACTTGTATATTAGTACACAGCAATCCAAAATAGATTGCTCACTGCAATTTAATGGTAGCTACAACATTTTCATTGAAAACAACCTTTTGTTCTATAAGTTTGTAGAGAAAAATATTTAAAAAATGTCTATCTTATAGTACAAAAAGAATTGATGATTTCTTTTAACTTTTTGTTACTTTCGATGCAAAATGAAGCCAATACGATAAAGTTCCCGAAAAGTTCTGATTGAGTCATGTATAACTTACGAGAGTTGCTTCATCCTACGAATGCCTTCGTCTAGGAAACTACATAGCTACTTAATTTCAAAAATCCTTCAATTCGTTTCAATGTCACAATTTATACGATAAAGTGACGGGAGGACAATTTACTATTAATGGCCAAAAGGCGCGTTCAGTCATAAAAATTTTTCCGCTCTGCTGAATTTTGGTAAACATAAATCATGGAAAATTTCAGGCAATATGACAGTACCCTGTACGCCTACAAAGTTGATATCATAAATAAAACCTCCCAGGGGGAGGAAGAAAGGGTCTACGTATCAAGTGAACCAAAACAGGTCGGCTGCTCCTTCTAATCTTCGAAATTGTCCAATGCAGCTGCTTTTGGCACGCTCCCAAGGATTAAACCTTTTCTGACGGACGATGTTTACAAAATTTTAGAGAAAATTGTGATGCAGTTCTTGCGATGTCGCGACGCCATAATTTACTGACTTGGTTCGAATTTTCTTTTTAGATTTACTGAAGATATTACTAAAGCAAATTAATTTTTTATTTAGTTTACAATGAAGATTATAAGACGGTTTTTCTGTGTTAAAATCCGAACTGTTGACCTCAAAGAATAAACATAGACATATGTATATTACAAATACCAATTTTTTAATATTTTCGGTAAAATTAACTGGTTTATTTATATACATTTCAACGAATTTTCAATAAAACGCCATCATACCAATTTTATCGAAATCACAATTTTTGTTGAACCAGAAAAGTTATAATTTTTTCTATCTAAACAATTTGCACTGTTTTTGATTCTGCTGTTCTAAAAAATATTAAGGAGAGCTTCCATTTAAAAATTAAAAGAATCGATAAAAGTTATTATATATAAGTATATTTCATGAAAATATGCTATATGAACTATTTTTCCAAATATATTTATTTTAACCAAAAAACTATTTCACAATAAAGGTTTTAGAAATGCTGAAACTTTCAAAAGTCAAATTTATCCAGTAGGTTTTTATGTATCAAGGGTAAGAAGTTATAAAAACATAATTTAGAGAAAAATGCATTTACTTTTTTGACGAGACATCCTGGGTACGCTGTATTTTTGAATCAAATTGTTTAATAAAGGATTTTAAACTTTCCAATCGGAACAATGCGTTCCTATTTTTACCAAATTGGATAATCTCGACCGCACTTAGTCGAAAATTTATACCAGAATAAAACAAAAACATCCAAATTAGGTACATCAGTCCATAAAACACTTTTCCATCCGTGAACAATTCACGGGGCTATAAAACTGAAATTTTCGTAATAAAGATGTTGACCTGACTAAGTTGCATAAATCCAAGCGCTGGCTTAATGGGGAAAAAATAAATGTGAGCCCGGCTCGTCACCTATCAGTCCTTAAAACAGGAGCAGCCCTAAGACAATGTGCCCTTAAAAGCCCGGTCCTTTCCTAATCTTGAAGGCCATCAGGTATTTATACATCAGTTCACTCGCCCAGATAACGAATCACCTCATAAAATTTATCTTTACGACGATCGCATGATGTATGTTACCGCCCCACATCCTGGTTGCGGGGGAGTTCCTGGGAGAGGTTCGTTCGAAACTCATCTTCCCGGCAGCGGGTGTAATGAATCCCTGATTTTAAGCAATTATCCTTCTTCTCTATGATTGATTAGGGTTTGCTGGGAAATTACCGAAGGAAAGACAGAGGACACGCTGCCTGTGTAGCATTTTTAATTAGCAAATGTCAAGATGAGATTCGTTTTTATAATGTATGTATATTCAGTCCGCGGAAAATTGAGAGTTTGATTGCCACCTGTCCTCCCCCGTCACATGCAACGGGGCGTACTATGAATCCGCTTCTAAAAGCAATCCCTTCATGTCAATCAGAGCCCTTCTTGGTAAAAAATTTCGTTTAAAGTTTTGTTTAAAATTTAACGACGAAAAAGGTTCCAATCCGTGCGCTCACCTTTTGTAGGCGTAGGGCCGAAGAGCCCAGTTTTTCATTTTTCTCGGTTTTTCTTCGACACATATTCGATGCGTTTTAGAGCTCGCAGAAAAGAAAAGCGCCAATGAGATGAGGCTGTGAATAATTTATGGCCTCGAAAAAAGCAACAAATTGATTAATAAGAGAAGTGGAAAATTGGCAATGAACTCCCCGGGAGCACGGTTTGGCCAAAACTGGAATATAAAAAGTCCTGGCTGGGAGTGAGCTAAAATACAAAAATTCCTGCAGAAAATGGAAAATTTATAGCGAGAAGGAAATGTTATCAAGCATAAAAAGAGTTGCAAAGTGGTTAAGGGCTGATGATTCTGGCGAATTTATAAGGCGTACCGGGTTTATTGTGCGTGAGCTGAATGACGAAGTGAGCACGCAACTTGAGAAATGAGCCTGAAGGACTTTGGTGTTTCTCAGCTAAATTAATTCTTTTTTTTTTCTTTCTGGTAAACATACGCCCCAAAATACAAGTGTTATTTCTAAGAAAATCTCTGGTGGTTACGAACATTTCTCCCAGGTGAGTAGAGCATTTCTTAGCGTTTTTCAGTGGGTGTGGGTCTCATCATTAGGGGAATTATTTTAATTTAATCATAAGTACCACCTGCATGGTAGGATTGGTACAGGAAATTACAAACTCTTGGTTTTTGCATATTTGAGAAGGGGTTGAGTCAATTTCGTTTTACCGGCATGTCACGAAACGGTTTAAACACGCATATAAAGGACATTAACTGCTTTAATGCAAATTTAATGGTATTAATATAATAATTGCCTCTCATACCGTACAGAAAATGCAAAGTGAAGTAATAAGTAATTAATAAAATTCGTTTTTCGAAATAATGAATTCGTTAGTTATTTAATGGACTATCCAATAACACAGTCTTCATTGAAATTAAGTATTCTAAAAATTTTGATGTCGAGAGTCAGATTCTATTTTTAAATTAAATATCCTGTAAATAGTGTTAAACAATTTGAAAAACTTAAATTCAACTAATTTTGTTGCGTAATGTTTTCTTTATAATTTTATTGAAGTAATGCTAAAGGTTTATGACCATAATCTTTCTTGTTATGGCATAAAATTTATACCCTCGATATAAATATTAGACACCAACGAGTTATTTATGTTTATAAATTATGTCTTAATATCATTTGCATATCTCATATTTATTTATGAGTTTCTACTAAGCCCACATTTGCCCACCTCCAGGAATTACGTGAAAATCCGCCTTAAAGGGAGATCCTCTTTCGCGGCAATATTTTATAAATATCTTTCAACGGCCACCGACCCGAACAGCCCTCAAGAGCCACAAAGTTCCTGGAAAAGCCTCAGATTTCATATGTAAACAGTTTCAAAAGTTCCTGGGGATTTTGAAGCAGCAACAAGAAATGTAGTTGGTACGTAGTCTCCGTGCGGATGAACCCATTACTTGTTTGCCAAGGACCTCCGATAGAAATCCATCTTGATATTAATGAAAATATTTCCTCTGGGATAAGAAAACTATCGGATGACGCTGTGATTCTTATCGTTTTCATGAGGGCAAACTGTGATAACTTCGAAAACTTTCCGTCTACTTAAGTCCCTCTGGACTGTGATGAGGGGATTCTTAGTTGGAAAAAAATATTATATTTCTCAATTTTATTTCTACGATCCAGACTCAAATCATGGGGATTTTGTAAGAAATTAAAAAGAAATTGGATACGTTTGAAGCATGATTTTTAGTAACATGAAGCCATTCAAATTGGCAAAATATGCTATTTAGACCAATTTAAACAATTTGGAATCAATAGATATGAAGGGAAAATAATTTTTTAATTCGCTGGAAAATTGTCATTGATTTTATTTCATTTTAAATTTTTATTCCTAAACTGAGCAATTTTCTGGTTAATTTTTAAAAGAGTGTGTACACTTCACGGACATATGAGGATTTAAATTTGTTGTATGAAATTAAAAAATGGTGAATATGTTCTGCAGTTGCGATTATTTACTTTATTTATGCAAATGAATTTAGTCATAATTAAACATATTTATAAGTATCTCCTAATAATTAAGAGATTGTATCTTTTCGATTAATACAATAAAATGATCCGCACTCATGTATCTATTATAGATCAACTTTATTTTTCTAATATAGTATGTGTTGGATGTTAGAATGTGTAGTCAAAATTCAAGGAAGCGACTCAAAACTAAATATGTCGTCTTTCCACTCAGGTTGAAACTCATTTACTCATTTAGAGAATGAGTGTTAATTATGCAAATAAATCCGTACGAACTCATCGAGGTTCCTCGAATCTCAACGAAGCCGGATGCAACTGTGACTGCGGGTGCAGAGAGTACGCTAGCTCGCGGCGAACAATGTCGGTAAATATTTAACCCTTTTAAGGTACACCTTGAATTGCGGGCGCCTGGCGAACTGCTGGAGGAATGCCAAAAGTTAATTACAAAAACATAAGAGGAGGCGGCAAGTACAGGTGTTTCCCTCAACACTTTGAGGCCCCGACTCGATCGAGGCGCCGGGGGCGGGGGTGTGTGCCTGGAGAAAAACATGCAGCCAGGCAGGTGAGTGCACACCCCCACCTCCCTGTCCCGGGGGGTGTTTTCTTATTCATTCGAAATTGAGTTAACAATTTGACTTGCCGTAGAGCGGGGTGGCGCAAATCGCACACTGGCTCGTCTTAGAACCCCCGCGACACCCCCGCCGATCCAGGCCTGTCTTAATTACTCGAGTTGCACCGAACTAAGGTAGTTATCTTGGGCTCTTGAGCTCCCACAGTGACGAAGTTGTATAACTTTTTGGTTTTAAGGAGATTAATAGCAGGTGATAAAAGTTTCTCGTCCTGACTGTTTCGAGGTTGCACTATTTAGTGTTGGGTGGAGCAAATTTTATTCCGCGGTCTGATTTAATCGATGGAAATAAAGTTACTCTTCTAAATTAAGATTTATTAAGAAACGTTTATGGAGTACGATAAGGAGGTACTTTCTCGTTAATTTAAATTAGTTGCTGCAAGTTTGGTAATAGCCTAGTATCGAAAAACTTTTTGTTTTCATTTTTTTTTGTCACTGAAGGAAACTTGCACTTCAAATTTTTAGTTTCTCGGGGTAGGTGTAAGAGGTTATTATAGTTACAAGTGAATTCTGAAGACGACAGGCTGGTGGAAGGAGAAGAAGTTTATACATTTAATTTGTTTCTGAATAGTAGGTTCACTATTTCAAAGGAAAACTTACTCGTTGCGATTCCTTAATTTTTGGTTTTCAAAGAAGGAAGTTTTAGACTAAATTTATGTAAGTAACTTACATATTTATAAATCATAGTCCAACTGGTAAATGAGCAAAGTTAATTTCAGGAGTTGTTTCCTCAGGCAATAAATAGAACAATTATATTTTTGGGGCTGTTCTTAGGAAATCCTTAAAAAATACTGAGATATCAAAGTCCAGTTAAGCTCCAAAAACAGTCTGATCCAAACTTTAAATATTATCAGAAAGGTTTTAGAAGAAGACAGTCGAACACCATCACTAACTTCATTAATGGCCGAACCCTGATCCAACCCAATCTTAAATTATATTTAGTTATGGGCTGCTAAAATAAACTAATTTGATATTTCCGCTAATTTAAATTTTAGAATTTAATTCATCAATTTTAATCAATTATTTTAAATTTTGATACTTAAATTTGTGTTTCCGCAAAATATTTTTAAATTTGTATTGCCAAATTGTTTGTACACGTTTTCATTAACATACAATATATTTAAAAACCATATTGGGTTCGATATTATAAGCCCGATATACTTTATGTGATAATATAAAAATAAGAAAAATTGAGTTCTGTTTAATTTCGTATCTCATGCAATCACTGAAATTATTAATTTAACAGTGTATATGCCTGCAACATTTCATAAAGAGAGAAATTCTCATTTTATGCTCTTATGTTTTGTACGCCTGAGAGTATGCATGTATGTTTGTTATAGAGAAATAAAGGGAAATTTAACTGTTCAAGGTATAAACCAAAAATATATTCAATGAGTACTGGGGATACAATTTCAAAGTAGATTTATTTAACTAATTTATTCACTTATATATTCAACCAACAAAACAAAAAGAGAAAAAATTATGAAAAGGCTTAGTTACTTGAATTTCTGGGATTAAGAGAACAAGTAGGTAGTATTTGATTAGAATAGACTTGAACCTTAAAATGATCATACAACCTTTTACGGTCTTAAAGGTGTACCTACTTTCGGACTGAATCCACTAAACAAAATCTAGCACAAAACAATATGAATCAAACCTATTTGAATGGACTATACCTTCATACAAATTCTCCTTCAGATCGCGCATAACGATCAACGTCTTAAACTACACAGGTGAGCGGCTGGTGGTTCACCTGGAAATTGCAGAGGTATAAGTTCTTGGCATCTACAAGGTTTCTCTCGCACACAGAGGAAGCGACCCAAAACTGGTTTTTAATTTTAAATTAAAGCCGAGAAGGTCTGAAGACATTTTAAGACGATCGCATCGAAGCTCTTCAGGTCTTATAGCTCGAGATGAATATCAGCGCGAATCAATGGCGAGAATATATCTTCATATGCATGATCTTCGAACTAATGATGAAATCGACTAAAAATAATGCAAATGGCCCCATGACTGACGAGCCGTTGCGAAAGCGCGATCATTGCCGCGCTGTTGTTTATTCAGAAATCGAATGGAAGAATTTTAAAATGCTCAAACGTGGTATATAAAATAATGGCATCATATGTTTTTCTTAATAAGTATTTTTTAATTCATTCAGTTTGCTTCTCTTCTCTTCGTTGAGGTAGTTTACTATTGTTTCTTGGAACTTTTGGTTTTTTAAGGTATCTTTAGGTAGATATTTCATCTATGCAGATACAGTCCCTTTTTTTTGGTGAGTCGATTAAGTTCGAGGCTCGGATCATTAATGGTCCCATAATGTTTCCTTTCGCTGTCCATCCCCCCGGACGGCTTTCCTTTCCCTTTGGGAAAGTGCAAAAAGTTAACGATCCGAACAAGTAATAACTGACCAGGCCGAACTGATGTCGTTTGCTGCGCGCTCTGTTCCTATTACAGGCTTTAACGACTATGCCGGATTTTGCAAAAAAGATTAAAACTTTGAGAAAAATGGACATGAACAAAGTGGAAGCCATGCTGGTCGATTGCAACTATGGCGAATTATTTTTCGCTCCCATTGCACACGACCATTTCGCTTCACTATGCCAGGGAAGCGGCGAAGTTTTTGAGTGAAAGGTTCGCAAGAGGAACGATGACGACGACAGCACCAGAAACTTGCTACTACTAATACTTGTACTAATATTACTAATACTACTTTCTGGCAATGATGGAAAAACTTTTTGATTTCAATGGGAAAACGCCATTACGGCGATTCTACGGAGCAAGAAGAAAACGAGGTCGATGGCGATGAAAACAGCGACGGGATCCTGTCGATTCTAAAATATATTTTCTGAGAGGGAAATCCATTAAATCGATGGAAAATGCAATTGTGCCGGATGCAAAATTTTCGTGCTTTATTCAAATAGACTGGGTGAAATTAAACAAATACAGGAGATGTAAGTGCAGATGGAAGTGCTGCCATTGTTCGCTGTTGTACTGTTGCCCCCTGTTGACACTGTCCCGCTGAGACGTTTTGTAAATTTCTTTTTAGAGATAGAATCCCTTTCAAAGATCTGATTTCAACATTTCTTTAAAGGTGAAGCTTCTCTGGTAGTATCCTTCTTGGAGTTTCTGATTTCACGGTTCAGATGAAAAAAACCTTTAAGTCAAGAATTGGTACATTCAAAATGTAATTCCTTTCCGGATATTTCGTTCTATTTTGAATAGCTATCAGCTTTCGATCTAAGTATTAAATATAAAACCACATATTTCTACACGATTTTGAAAAATATTTTTGTATTATAATTATAAAAAGGGAATTTTAAAAAATATGCATCAGGTTATTAGGATAGAATTTGATTAGGTAGAATTTGTAAACTACAAAATCTCATATAGAACCAAGTCTACGTTATGACAAAAAAAATTTGAAAATAACGTTTCCCTTCTTCATTGCTCACTTCCTATAAATAATAAATATAGGTATGTATTAACAAGAGATTTGAAAAAAAAAATTACCATTTTCCCTTATTTTTGTTGAATGGAAATACTCATAGTTTTTGCACTGTTCTCAGTTATTTGTAAGCTTTGTAAAGTATACACTGAAATTGTGATCATCAGAGAGTGCGTGAGTGAGTGCCGAAATCAATGAAACTTGCGTATTAACAAATTGAAAGAACCAGGGATACTAAAATAAAATGAGATATATTTCCTCAGTCTGTTTACTAAATCAAGAATTATCCAGATAGAAGTTAGAAGGATTCAAAAATACCGTGGATTAATTAAAAGAAGAAGACCTGAAAAGGTGACCCGAAATTTAATTATTTCATGTCAGTATAAAATGTTCTACATTGAAAATTCTATCCAAATAACCCTATTCAGGAAAACTAGATTTTATGAGTGATAAACACGACATATACAATTGAAAGAGGTGTTATGCTTTAAATATGTATTTGCGAGGAAAATCACAGATAATTTTGACTAATTAGACATTCACACAAGAAGTGTATCAACAGATGATGTAGGAGCAACAAACAATAATTCAGTTCTTGGCATGTGTGGGTTTACTCAAAAGCCCCTTTGTTGACTGATACCCAAGCCCATTAAGTGAATTGCGAAACCACCTGAACCCTCTGTGCGCGGAAATTAATGACAAAACGAATTATCAATCGAAGCTCATCCTCTCTTATGCTCCGCCAATGGATAAAATCAAATTCTATTTAAATTGTGTGCGCTCGTCAAGTGGAGAACGAGCCTGAAAATCTCTTCAGTAATTTCAAATAAATCCATTGAAGTCAGCCACAAAGGTAACAAAGGGGCAACTTTCTATCATTTTGCTAGTTCTTATACACGGAGCGAGCCTGGACAAAGGGGGGGTCACTGAACCCTTGATGCGCGTATATAAAATACATATATGAGCCTGCTCGGAGAGATCTGAATCATAATCAAAATCATGTTTAAGACCCACCGCCCGACTATCAATCATACCCCGGAGCAACCTCGCCCAGACCCCAGATCGAAGTTGCATTTCGAAGAAGATCTCGGGGCTCCGCCATGCTCCAGCATCCGATGACAAAGCCCTTAAGCCCTTAAGCCTATTTCGGTGTTCCGTTGTGATACCTTCACTTCCTGCACCATGTGGACCTTTCTACTTTCCTCGGTTTCGTCTCTACGTCGCCGTCTACGTCGTTGTCTACGTCGTTGTCGTCGAACTTGAGCGGTGGTATCCAAAGTACCAAAACGAGAAAACGCTCACCGAGGCCTCCGGAACAATTGAGGTGAACCACGACAACTACTTCAATTTGAATAAGTTTTAATTTGTTCCCAGACCGCGCAGGTGTCTTAAAATAGGTTGGTGAGATGGAGCCGCCAGAGACTGATAGTACTCATGGCATGTTTTTCAAGTGTTCCAGAAATTCGGTCCACTTTCCCGATTAGCCCATAGCCCCATTCAAAATAGGAATAATTGAGAGGGCCCTCGAGGGCGGAAGTGTTCTTCAAGCTGTTTGCATCCAGACCCTTTCGGCTCGAGTGATGAATCCAATCATCTTGGCCAAAACTCTGAGGGTTTTCGGACGTATGGTGGCCAGCCAAACTATTCTCAGGGAATGGAATCGCAGTTCCACCTTAAATTTCTAGTTGTTTTGTGTTGTCTTCAATCCCACCGAAGAGGGCCTGAAGTATGCTTGTTCACGTCTTTCGAAATAGGAAATAAGAAGCAGAAATTGCTTGATCACTACATCTGAATATTTTCATTTTTGCGGGCCACCTGAACAAAAGAAAACATTTGTCGGAAAGCTAAAAGCCTGCCAGTTCTTAAAAATGCCGCCTTTTTTGCAACAAGCTACTTGAGAAAGTTGAACAAGCAGTCTACTTAAAGAATTGACACTGATGCCTGCACAAAAACTCTTGTCGCTGGAAATATAATTAAATTCTTGGAACCCGCAGATGACTGGGTGTAATGAGCTAATATAATGAGGATGAGCCTCTGCAAGCCTGCTCACGCTAAAATGATGCACTACAAAGATTAGACGAGTGGCTTTAAAAAACTGATTCTATGCTTCATTTAAAGAGCAAGACACTTCGGTCTGTTCGTCTGAATGGAACTCATTAGTAACCACACTAGCGCCACTATGTAATTTAACGCAACTTGCCTCAGCCCTCATACTTGAAAATAATTAATTAATTAATTAAGAGGCAAACGTCTTATGTGTATGTATATCTTTTAGTATCTCTATTAAAGACGACATTTGAAAAATTGAGATAAGAACCATACTATTTAAACTAGTAAACAAACTTTTATTAAGTTTTTCGCCGTCATGGGAGTTTGTAATTATGATAGAAATACATATATAAGCACAAACAAATTATTTTTACATTAATTTTCATTCATACGTATTACAAAAACATCGCTTAAATATTTTAATATGAAAGTATGTGAAGATGTTTCTTACTCACTCAGTGGTCATACTATAATATTAAATTCGAAATCGATGGTTTCACATCAGTCTTATTTAGAACTTAATTCCACTTAAATACGTCGAATTTGAAAAATGTTGGTCACCATATGATCCACCATCTTGAATTTCCAAAAAATGATAGTAATTTGAAACTGATTACCTCAAAATACCTTAGTACCAATATTCACTTACTCTCATCATTTAAAGTATCATCTCTTGTTGTATTGTTGTACCGGAAGTCATCCTTATTTTATTAATTATATTCTAGCAATGTAATCCTCTAGGTTAAACACACAGGTAAACTGATAAACTATACACAAATATCCAGACAAATAAAAATACAGATAACAGAGATGAATGGGCTAGGAAATCACGTTTTATGACTATTTACCTATTTGACAAATAACCACTATCGATAGTTCATGCATCCGATAATCTCATTTTGGACAGATTACAGAACCTGAAACCAAAAAATGCACTAAAATATTGTATGACACGGACTATTTCTCTCATTTGAATTGCCTAATTTATCTTTCCAATTCTTCGCCAGTTGATTGCATTTAACGTGCAAAAATCCCATTTGGCACAATTTAAAATCAAGTTATTGCTGAATTCAATGAATTTTCGAGTAATTCATTTAAAACAAGCAATTAAACGATATCATATTGACATGACGTTATTTTTCCACAAAATATATAATTAGTGTTTATTTTAGCTTTATGATGCATATAATTTAATGGAAACATGTAAATGGCCAATTTGCAAGTACTCCTTAATTTTCCTATTATTTTATTTTTTTGTTTTTTCGTCAGGGTGTATGTTATTAATTGACTGAATTCATATTTTCGCAAATTCGTAAGCTCAAAGTCTAACTTTTAAATTTAAAAAAAACTAATTTATGTAAGTGCACATTTATTGAGATTTGCATCACTTTCTGGATTTTAGTTTATTAGATACCTAAGTACGATATTATTTGTTACACGAGAAGACATTTGTTTTATTTCTAAATAGGTACGGAGTCCTAAATTTGAGTTTGGCAAAGAAGGCTATTGCTTTATTGTTCCGAAAAAAATGAAATCCTAGCTTAAGTTTTGCTGCCGTTGGATACTAATAGCAGGTCGTATTTTAGTTGGCTTCATATGACATAATTTTTCAAAGCGCCTTATCCTTTATGCGGCACTTACTCAACTTCCTGGCTTAAGGCCTCTATAACAAAAGTCGCGCTGACACGGCAGCTGTGATAATATTTCTTCCAAGGAGGCACTTAATGCGGCCGTTCCATAAAGGAATATTACACGTCATAAGATGTGCCGAAATTCGTCTGTATGTCATCTTGATTAACTTCTTGTGGGGCGGTTGCGAGGACGGTTGCCACTCAACTTTCCACCGCTTCATTACTCCCCCGCCGTCTGGTTGGCGTTGGAGTGCGTAACGAAAAGTGGTCGTGTTAATTTCAACCATGCGAAGCACCACTTCGGGGGTCACGTGCCATTTGATGGCCGTGCGGCTGGAACACGCCTTATAAAATACTTCCGGGAAATTCCCTTCCATTCGGCATGGTCCTTAATTATTTTATCGCTATCTCAAGATAAGGGAAGTCCTATAATACATCCAGACCGGACTGTTTTAGGTCCATCACTTGTTTTGTCATTCATCAAACGACCTGCTCAAGAAGAATGTAGAAGTGAGAAGAAATATTTTAGAGGTTCCCAAAAACACCTATAATATGCATTAAATTCTAGATTATTTCGTATTGTCCGAAATCAAAACAAATTAATCTTTCCAAGATTATAAAGGTAGTTCAAAAATGTCTAGAGCTTCACTTTCTATAAGTACAAACTTTTTTAAAACATTTAAACATTAATTTACTTTCCTCTAAAATGATGGTCACACAACGAACCAATATAGCTAATTTTTGTTGCAAATTGTGTAAATAGCTTAACTATTTTTTCACCATCATTTTGTGAATAATTCTGTAACAAGTCTGGAATTAACGAATTAGACAAATATTTTTATTTCACTTTATGTGTGGTGGCAAGCACGCACTAAAAACTAATTAAAAACTAATTAAGAACTATACTAAAAACAACATTGTATAGGTAATATGTTTCAGGTACACGTACTTGCATAGTACTTAATATTTTCGAAATCAATCGACTTAGGAATTTCTAATAGACATTGTACAAGGTCTAAAATATTTCTTCCTCAAAATTTTCTGATTTTTGTAATGTTGAGATTTTGAACAAGCGTTTGTAATGACGGACATACAAAAAAACGTCCTAATTTTCTATATACATAGGTATACGTATTTTTATCGAAAATTCAAAATTTTAGGGTTAGTTAAGTTCAATATTTTGATTGATTTCCAAATAATAAATTCAAATTTATTAGCTTAGTAGTTAAAATTTAAATATGAACATAAAATTGATGAGTGGAACAAAGTTATCGCGGGAATCGTGGAAGAGAAGTTATGATCGTTTTGTTTGTTTGACTGGGTCCATGTATGGAAGCCGTAAATTGCTTTGAGTAAGCATACATTTTTTACTCCCCGACAAAAGACGCAGCTCGCAAATCAAAAGCCGGTCATTTCTTGAATGTCCTATTAGGGCAGAACCGCATTCGTGCAGAAATGCTGCTTATGCTGAGCGCCTTCAGCCACAGATCGGCGGCATCTTATCAGCAATTAATTCAAGAAATGCCACAGCATTGAAATTCGAAGTACAAAGTACCTCTGCAATCGGAGGCTGACGTTCTCTGGCTCATCTCTGGACCAAAGTCCGAACGATGTTATGTCTTGTGGCATCGAGTGCCACAAATCAATCCCGGGGGCTCCTGGAGTCGATCGCATCCACCTTTACCCGGTTGGCTCGTGACATCCCGGGCGATTGCCCCATTCCCCGGGCCTCCGCAACATAGGTACTTATTAAGGCAACAATTCGAGAGTTTGGATTCAGGTTAACTACGAATCGACCGATCCGACGTGGTTTACATATCAAAGGCCGGCCTGCGGAGCCCCGGAGCCCCGGAGCCCCGGAGCCGGAGTCCCCAGCCACGGCGCCGTAATAACCACTCACCAGGGGGCTCCGCCCGGCTGCAATTGCTTTCTGCAGAGTCTGCAAATGCAATCGATTAGTCAGCAGCAGCCTTGGCTAATTGAGGGTAGTAAATCACCACTCCAACTCCAACTCTGGGTGCTCTCACTCCGCGGCTAACTGTTCTTTAATTGGCGATCATCCGCACGGAGAAATCAAATTTTCTGTTCGATTGGGCTCCACCTGGATGCTGTGCCCGATCGAACCTAATTTACCTGTGCAACTTATTAAAAAAAAAATTACATCTCGTCACGGCTGGTGGAGCTCGACTCGGGCTCCGAGCATTCGGGAGGCGGTACAGGAAAACTTTTCGCTCAGACGAACCCCACAATTAAGCCCCTTAACTGGGCTGCCACTATCCCGCCATCCAGGTGCTGGACCAGGACTTTTAGATAGAAAAGGCGGATAAATAATCCACCGTCCCGGACGACAGACACGTCCTGGGGCTCCTGAGCGGCTGAGGGTCCTGCGTGGGCCTCGTCAGGGCGATTTCATTTTGGGCGACACGTTGACAGGGCGCTAATACAGAGCCTGGACATAGTTTGCGCAGGGGCGGCCAAATGAGATTACACCTGTCCCCGGCCCCGTGATGAGATATTGTTCAAAGTTTGCTTGTTAAAATGCTGGCAGCCATCTCCCGGATGTCCGTGCAGGCAGGTGGGCGGCGACACCAGGTCGGGTCAAAGTTTACCCCCGGGGTGAATGTTGCCCAAAATGAGATACGCCCTTTAGTCTTGACGGGCGCCCTTCGGAGGTATTTTCCTTTACAAGGGCATCTTTTCATTTTGTAATTCCTTTCAGGAAGACTAAACAGCAACCATAATAGTTCTGAAATTGTCTGTTCTCTTTTATTTATTATTTATATCTAACCTATATTTATTATAAACAATTTTACTTACTATAATTTTGATTACAAAAATACATACAATTAAGTAATGACTATTATTCATTTTTGCTTATAAAATAACAAGAATTTATTTAAATATTGAGATTTAATTATACATACATATAGTATACAGGAAAATTATTACTAATTTTGCTTAGAGGATTTGTTAAAACTCCATATTCCCTGTAACATTTTTTTCACTTGGCCTTGGGGTATCAATTAACTTCATTTCTTCATAATTAAGCAGAAGTTCTACTTTTTGAATCGTAGTGATAAATTAATTGAACAATTCGCAATATTTTATGAACTAAAACAGTTTATTTCAAAAAGTCATAAATCTTCGATTTAAAGATTCTAAAAATTAATCACGAATTTTACCTTTTCATTTGATGTTATGTCGAAATATTTAATATTGATTTTCTATAAAATCCATTTAGTTAAAAACTAAGTTTTATATTTATGTGCATGATTATATTACAATAAATTTTTTGTAAAAACTTCATCATCTTGAAAAGTACGACATTCTGGAAAATCTATAAAAGTTGGTGCATGTGCAACGAGCCATGTTATAGACAAACTTTTGTTTGCCTCCATGGAGTTAAAAGTTTTCGTGTGCATTTGAGGGAATTCTTGAAAAGTTGCGTTGATGCAAAAAGCCTAATCTTTTCCCAAGAGTTGGTAATGCGGAAGATTTCAAAAAATCGTCACATGCAGCGGAAAATGCTGAAATTACGCAAACAAAGTACGGCTGTAACATGCAGAGGCACACGTCGGGATTTATGTTCGCTTTGCGAGTTAAAAGTTCTTCGGGAGGCGGCTCGGGGCGGTGCCCGAGGGAAAGGGTTTAGTTCGGAAGTCGTTCCAAAGGGATTAAAAGGGAATTTGTAAATTCCATATCTCGAAGTCAAACGGCGACTAGAGCATGTCCCGTCGTGCATTCCTTAGAGTCAAAGAACTCCTCGGCTGGAGATAAATCTCAGCTGAAGAAGATATGATAACTCATCTCCTGGATGACGCGGCGGCGCTCGAGCGAATGGGTGCAAAAAGTTTTGAAAATTCCGAAACAACTTCCATACATCACGGGGGCTGGGAAGTTCAAAAAGTCCAAAAGTGCACACCATACACAAATTACAGCGAATCGGGGGTGGATGGGTCCTCTGGCGCAAATGGGGCCCCGGTACAGAGTACGTGCATTAGTGTCGTTCCCGGGGAGCTCCGGGTTAAATTTATAAATATGTGCCAACTGAATGTGTCCCCGAGGACTATTCAAAGTTCTCCCACCGGAAAAAATAAAACAACGGCCCTCGCCTCATCTTTGGATGGAGGTCGAGCGGATCCACCGCCGCAGGATTGCTCCTTTAATGTGTCCCGGAATTTTATTTATGCTGCTTGTGTATGCAAAGTGCTCGCATTACGGGACACTCGCAGTCCCGAGTCCTGGCTCGGACATCTTCAAACGAGTCAAGTGGGACATGGTCAGCTTTACAGCGAAAACAGGAGCCCCAGCCGATGTGAATGAGACTCCGGCTCTTCCTCTTTCGTCCTGGTCCAGACTTTGTTGTAAATCCCGGCGCATTACTCACGCCGGACCCGGTATTGAGCAGGGCTATAAATAGCCGCCTTGGAACTGGAGTGCCCTACGTCAGCCGATTGTTAAGCCGGTCTGGGATTCCCCCGCAGCCCTCTCCAAAGACGGTTATTAAGCCGCGCAAAACAACGAGTTACAGTCAGCACCGTAACAAGTTAAAGGACTTACGATCTGTTTAGCCGAAGAAAAACGTCCGGTTTTAGGATTTTCTAAATACAGAATCCTTAAGTGTTCTTCTGTTCATCTCCAAGCACTGGAATATATTAAAAAAAGGCGTCTCAAAATTTGAATTTAATATTCATCGCCAGTACTTTCGCATATATTTATTACTGAAATACTCTCACTAAATAATTAATTGAAAGCTCTAGGATTATAGTAATAAAATTGCTTTTCAAACGTTAAGTACGAAATTGGTGAAGCCATTAATTAAATATGTTACGTGAAAAAATACCTGAATCCTTGCCATATTTAAAAGAATATTTATACTCATACCTTATCTTTCATGTTATTTTTTTCAAAGATAATTTAATTTTCTCGCTATCGTAATATACATAAAACTTTGTACTTATTTAAATAGCGTTTCTAACTGTAAGACTAATCGCTTATTTTTTTAAAACGATTTTTGGTAAATGTTTAAAATACGGCCTTATTTTTCCTGAAAGCAGAAGTTAACAAAATTTATTTGTTTGTAGCAATTATTTCCAATTTGTTCGACCTCTAATTTGGAATTGATCTGTGAAATTGTGTTCATTACCAATGTTGCAGATAATCGTTATTTGTATTACTATCATAAAATCATTATTTTTTAGAAAAAGAATAGTGTTTTACGCTTTTCTTATTTTTATATTCAATTTTGCTGGTTGTCATGAAGACAAATTTTTTGATGGAATTAGTTTTGTGAAAACCCAAAATTCATGCTTAGTGAGTAGCATAAAAATTCGGTCATATTGCGACTTTTTACAGAGTTTATGCATGCGGCACTCTGGAACCAATTGCAGCACCGACTGTGTCTTAGGAGAGTTTTCTAAGCGGAGTTCAATGACTCGGTGCGGATGGATAAAGTACTCGTTCTACGAGTTCCAAGGCTTACCTGAGGCCTAGGTTAGGTGTGCCCGATTGGCTCTCGGTTCCAGGTGAACTCGGGCGTGGGGCGCGCTGATTATCACAATCATCTCGAGAGCCAGGGCCGAGCGCATCGGTAAAAAAGGGATGAGCCAGAAGGGCAACAGGTACAAATGATGCAGGTAAGTGTACCTGGCGATCGGCGAGCGATACGAAGAAGCGAAACCCACTTAAGCGTAACCAATATAAAATTGAACAGCGGGAGCGCACCGGGCATTAATCGTCCCGCCGGAACGCCACCTTTTATTAGTTTTAATTAGACAGGCCATTAGGGTGTCGTAAAGCCCTGACCCATCCATCCAGGGATTTAATGCGCCATCTCCCTAAGTGGAAATGTTTTTATTTAACAGCTCCCTCACCGGATCCACTCTTTAAGATTAGGACCTGGATAACCGGGATCCACCCACCCCCACCCCCACAGCACCTTTAAAATTTCGGCTAATTAGCGACCGTAATTAATGCACTGCACCCACCTTACCTACATCCAACGTTAATTGTAATTTCAGTGAAAGCACTCCGTGTTTTTGCTGATGAGATATGGCGAATTAGAATGTCTCCGCGCGGACTCGTTGCTTTTCCCTGTTTTTATTTCTTTATTTTTTTGTCCGTTCGGGATATTTCGAAAATGTCAACGAGGTAATGCATTTTTCTGGCGAGACCGGGACTCAACTAGAACCTCTCCCTCGGGGGCATGCTTGCGTCCGGATCGGCCAGATCTTATCGCTATCCTTAAAATTCAAGTGGTTCAAATACAAAAGTAAAAGCATCCTTAGATAAGGTGATCACTTTAATTCGCACCACTGGCACTGCTCGCCGGGGAGCTTCGGGAACAATTGAAACGTACGTCAGAATGTTTCTGGGGGATGAAGTGAAGGAGTCGGGGACTGGGTGAACAAAACCCCTTTGAAGGAATTCCACGAATTCTAAGCTATAACGAGCATGAGGGTACTCGTGGAAGGGTTATTTTTATTGTACCTTGCACGGCGAAACAGGAGGTCAGTGAATTGAATTTCATTTGTGGTATTCGAAGGGAAGGAGTTCAACTCCCAGTTCAGTTCCCGTATCTTCCTCGGGTATAATTGCTCCTCCTCTCCAATTACACCCAACAGACGATAGTCGACTTTTAAGGATGGTTTTGCTGAAAAACACCTAAGTTATATCTTTCTAGATGGTCCTAGTAAACAGCATTTTTCTTGCAGTGATGATCAGGTCTTAAATTTTTATGTTTAAAAATTACTACAGGTAAAAGAATTAAATTATTGCATGTACACATATATTTTGAAGAATTATTTAGCTCTTAAATTTGGGGAAGAAATAGCACTGCAGTTTTCAAAGCTAATTTCTTAACAAATTTCTGCCTGGAAAAGGAAAAGGGTAGTTAATACAGCATAAAACTTTATTTGTTAATAAATTGTGAAAAACAATTTTTCCAAAACCTTTAGTGGTGCTCGTATTTCATTTATTGACATAATACGAAATTTCATTCAAATTTAAAATGGTTGAACCATTTATCGATTTAGAATGGAATTGGAATCACGCATCCGAAAGTTCCTCTTATTTAAAAAAATATTGGAAAATAATTATTATCATAATTCAATTAAAAGGAGTATTTAGAGTTTAAAGTAAGAAAAATTTAAATTGGTGCATTTTCGTGAAGGAAATTTATTAAGTCATGTCAATCAATAGGAAGGATTTTAGTAAAAATTTATATCAGTGCTAATTAAAAAAACCATTCATTTTTTATATTATTATTTATATTAAATTATATATTAAAGATGTTTTAGGATTGAGTAATATACCAACTAATAAATGTACACATTTTTTTTGGTGATTTTTGATTTTGTTTTTGAAAATAAAAAATCACGCTTTTTCAACCTTCTTACTAAGATTCTGTAATTGCAGCTAACTTTAAATCAAATGTTACTTCTATTTAATAAGTTTCCTTGACTTTGAGTTGCATTTTAAACCATTGAGACCTACTTTTGGTTATACCTACCTACATTCATCATTTTCAAAGAAGTCGGCGAAAATCAGTAATTCTTACGACGGCATTTAAAATGCAATTATTCTTAAACAGAAATACCCCGCGGACATATAAAAAGGTTAACCTGATCCAATCCTAATTTGCAAATAGCCAGCCAGCTCGAATCGCAGTATATGATTATATGACAAATGACTAAGGCGCGTTCCAATCATTTTTGTGATCAATTCCGCGAATATCTCAAGCTTTTCCAAGTACCCACTCAAACGACACCTGAGTCAGTCGCGCTTAATCACGTCTTGGGGACGCACGAACCTCGTAAAAGTGACTAACCAAAACGCAACCTGCATGAGTCTCCGAACATTGGATAAATCGTCACGGTTCAGGTGAAAACGACACCCTGCAATTATTTATAGAATGTCACCCGACAAGTTTAATGAATCTTCGTCATTTTGACTACCATTTTAGTTCAATAAATTACACGGAGAGAAATTTATAATTTTTTTCGATACTTTCGGCTGTCTCTTACTACTTTTGCTCAAAGAAAGCGATTTGGAGAACAGCTTCAGTGAAGAGCAACAAATCACAACCCAAACATTTGATGAAAGTTAAAATATTTGCACAATTCAAATATTTATAATTTTGCCCAGTAGATAAAGAAGTATGCATTAGAAAGTAAATATTTTTACAGGCTGTTTGGATTGCATCACTCTCGTCGCTCCTCTCGTCCCTGTACCAGGGCCGGCCCACGTTTTCATTATTTTATATTCATCGAGCACATCCACGCATTAAAATTCCATGGAAATTTCCAATGCTGTGCATTATTAGGTAAATTAAGTCGCGTTAATTTACCGAAGGGGCCTTAATGCATCGACCCCGTCGCACGTTGAGTAAAGGGTTCAAACCTATGTTGGTTAATGGGTGAGGTAACATTTGCCGAGATTCACAAAGGGTGCGACCCTAAGCCGGCAGGGCTGTGGCCGTAATTTTCCCAAATTTAGATTAATTGTTAAATTATACAGAGGCGGTGATTTAAATCATACAGGGGATACTTTAAAAGTGCAAAAATAAGACTCTACGCACGGTCCATTTAACCAAAACAATGACTGCTATTAAGAGGGTAGCACTTTATTTCGAGCTGGGAAACGCCCTCGTGCCAATTGTACGGAATTAAAGAGGTAGTTCATAAAAGTGTTACTTTCTTTGGGAGGGATGGGAATCAAAATGTGTTAACGTTTTTTACTCGTAGTCAATATGCCTATTTCGTGTTTAATATTTCTAGGGGTTAATAGATTTTGCAAAATAAAATATTATTGCCGCAAGAAAATAAACAGACTTTGTCACAATATTACACCTCTTAAAGAAGTGGTTTACTAAAAAAATAACCATTATAAAATTTGTACATATGTATGTATATCTACATATACCTACATATGTTAATAAGTTATGGTTTAATTTTAATATAATTGGATTTGCTTTTGTAAAATTGTCAAGATTTTCATTTTGCTAACCATTAAGCAAGTACTATATGTAAATTAAATATAACATATATAACATATATGTACGTTTTTAACTTAAAAACGTCGTTTTTCAAATCACAGAGGTCGAATTTACATTCGATAAAATAGCATGTACATTTAAAAGGTCTACTTTTATTTAAAAAAGTCGATATATTTAACTAAAATAGGACCAATTTTTCCATTCAAAAAACCTTTATCTTTTCCAGTTAATTGTTTTGGCAAATCTATACAGAAAACACATAATATATGTATAGAACAAAAGTGTCAAAAGACGACTATATTGAATAGAAATTTTTCAAAATTTCCTAAGTAAAACCTGTAACGAAGAGTTTTCTTGTGTAATAAGCGGTGTATGTATATTGAAAATTACTTAACTTAAGTAATACTCTTGGAACTCAAATTAGTTTTTGTCGTATACGAATGATAGATGATTTGGCAGTTCAATTTAACTAAAGTTAATAAAAATGTTACGTTTTCAGTTGTCGTTTACATACGCTAAATATGTATAATATATGTACCTATTAAGTATATTACAATATTCACTTTATTCAGAAATAAGCCCACAAATCTTAGTTAATGGATTTCATTTTAAAAAGATCTGCGTAAAATATTCCTTTATTTCGATTGATTGATTTTTGCTCTGGATCTGCATAAATCCGGAAATTAAATATCGGATTGTGGGGAAAGTTGCGTGATTAATCCGAAGATAGCCAGAGCAACATGGTTTCAGGTCATTTGTTCGTTTTCATTTTAATACCTTTAAAATCTCTTAATAAACGTGATCATAAAGCTCGTTACAACGTTTCTCTGCACTGATTGACTGCCGCTGGAGGTTTTTCTTTTTGTAGTCCATAAAAAGTAACCGTCTGCCGATTACCGAGCGCGAAAATCCCGGTGTAAGGTTCACACGTGCGTGAAAACAGTCATGAATTTTTACGAGCATTATTTGCGATGGAGTCATTGTCATTATTTTGCATATTTCCTCGCCACGTCACTCCACCAGGACCCACCCGGCCAGATAATGAGTGCATTTCTGATAGAGAAAACAGTGATAACGCATAAATCAGAACCCCACCCTCGCATCACCGGATGATTACTTTTCGCGAGGCGGTAAACGTAGGTGGGGTTTTCGACTGTTTTGCTCACGTGCACACTTCCCGGATTAATGATCCACCGAACCGACAAACTCTGCAGCTCATCCCGGCTGTTTTCGCTGACTAAACACAGCGACAAGTGTGGGTGAGAAAAGTCGTAGCGAAAAAAATAATAATAAAAAACAGCCCCGAATAATCGATTGGAAAAGTTGAGCGGTCGAAAAATCCGCGATGTTGCGGGTAAAACACCCGCCGCCACCTGTGGCTTCCTTAAAAACTTCGAAACTTTCCCTGAGCAGAAGCTCCTGTTTTGGGGGAGGATGGAAAATACTTAAAAGGGCATTATCGCGGCGCCCCCGCGGCATGATTATTAAAATATGTTGGCGTAACGGGATTGTTAACACTCTTCCATTAGTGTAATAGACTGCACGGCACAAGTGGCTGGGCTCATCCACTCGGAGCACACGTCACGTCCCGGTCGCGGTCCCGGTCCCGGTCCCATAGGTGCAGACGCCCGGCTCTGGCACGTCTTCGGCTCGGCACTGAAGTGCTGTAGCGTAATAAATTTATTAAAAAGTTTCTGGGTGAGTTCTTGTCAAATGGAGGGTTATACCATCAGCCTGCAAAAAAATCACAACCCTTCCTCATCTAGAACCACCCCCACCACCCGCATTATGCTCGGAATGATTCCGACGCTTCTCCAAACCCTAGCCCTTCTTCTAGAATCTAGGAGCACTGTGTGCGGGTGGAGACAAAGGGCAAAGGTCCTCCTCGGGGTTACCCAAAACCTAGCCCTTCAGCGGATTCGTGCCACGGACCCATCCGGCGGAGGATCCATCCCCCACTGGAGGTGTGCGTATTTAGGGAAGATTTAACATAAGTGAGAATTTTAATTAGATTAGCCGAGAGTAAGTAAATTAGTAGGTGCGACACCGGTGAAACTTTCATTTCGTTAATTCACGAAAAATTCCGCGTGAATTAGGGTCGGTCGGAGGGTGGGTTCCTTTTAGTGCACTCCGGTGGATTCCGGGTAATTCGGGGCCACAGAATTTAGTGGGATGGTGTGGATTACCTGCCAGCGCTCCCGCTTAATTGCCCTTGTGGTTTCTAGGCCAGCGGAGTCCTCTCTTCTTCCGCGGTTACCACTTTTGGGAAATAATTAAACCTTTAAGCTTTTATTAGAGGTTGCTCGGAAAAAATTGCACTTTAAAAAATCGCCTGGAAGGCGGTAGGACTAAATAAGGTAATGGTTTCAATTGCCTTTTAGTTTGGGGTTTATTTGAAATAAAATGGTAGGTACTTACCGAAAAAATGTATTACCTAATTTGCGTAAAATAAAGTATGTATAGTGATCTTAAACAATTTGGCGAATAAGTGCACTATTTTACGTTTATTTTTTTATTATTTTGACGAAAGAAAATTTAATTTATACCTGAAACCCTTTGTATTGAAAAACACACAGACCTACATATCAGTACCTTTCATTACCTACCTAATTCTTGCAAAAGGTTTTTTGTTAGCCAAATTTTGTTGTAAATTCCTCTAGCTTAGTAGTTCACCAGAAACACAGCTCTTAAATTCATATAAGTATAACTTCCAACAATACCAGGAAAGGTAAAAACGGAATTATGATTTGTTGAGATTTCAAGCTAAGTTAATCTGGCTATTCCAGGAACATAATAAAATTCTTTCACCTCTGCTTTTGCTAGCTTCTTAAGTGTCCTTATTCTCCTAAGGGCTTTCAGAATATGCGAAGTATTGAAAATCAAAATGTCACATTTGATCCCCTCAAAGCTAGGACATCCTTTTAAATGCCATCAGATAACAAATTGTTCGAATCTTTTAGCGCTCACAGCTAAATTGCTGGGAAATGTTAAACATTTTGAATAACCAATTAGAGATATTATAGTATAAATCATTATTTTTTCAATTGATATATTGCACAATGTCAATTCAAAGATATGAAACATAATAATTTAAAGGGAAAATCAAATACTAAAGAAACGTGAATTTGAAAAAAAAACATAAGTATAGCTATATTCCACCACCGAAAGATATAATAATAATTTATTAGATAAAGGAATAAGATATATAAGAATTTGATTTCGCCGACTTCAGAGAAAAGGAAAATAAAATATTATAATATAATGCTTGAAATATTAAATTTAACACTTATTCTGCGTTATTTTAAAGCACTCATAAAATACTAAGATTTCCAGTACAAGTTTTTGTTTTCGATTTTGAGGTACGGAAACCTAATGGCATAAATATAATGAGATTTTTTTTAGAAATCAGAAGAGTGTTTTTTATTTAAATTCTAACAACAAAAATTGCTAAATAAATCAGAGTTGTAAGTATAAAATATGCATTTATCAGAGTCCCTACTTACAAAATAATTACTTAGATAAGATACCTATGCAATACAAAAAGAGACAAAAAATAAAGAAAGTATCAGAGACCACGAAATTTTCGAATAAATCGATTTTCAAATTAAGATAAGCGATAAGATAAAACAAACTCATTCCTCTCAACTTCTTGGGCAGGGGGCGTGATTTTCGACGTTCTAAAACTGAGGAATTTTTTTCGGAAAGCGGAGAAAATTGAGAAAGGGCCAGTGGCCTAAACTAACCAAAAAATAATGCGGGAGCACTATCGCCTCAACTCCCACAACCCATGAGACCCTTTTTCGCAAATTGATTTGTTCGGGCCGAAGATTCACTTCGGGGCAATTTCCTTCATCCCACCCCCTGCCCAGCGCGCCCTTCGCCCACCCGGAGGCCGGGGCAATTAACCCGGCGTCGGTGCGAAGTGCGTGCTGCGCCGTGCCGTGCCTCCTTTGAAGTTATCGCCAATGCCGTCATCGTCCGTCGGGTGGGTTTAAAGGGGCGGTGTTCTGCCTGCACCACGCCGAGGCGCAAGTGGGTGGGTGGGTGGTGGGTGGCTGACGTCGGCAACGGCTATTAATTTCAATTTTGCATTTCACCGCCGCCGAAACTGGCAACACTCAGCCGCAATAAATTCGAACAGATTTAGCCCCGTCGTCGTCCGGCGCACCGCGATCAAATCAGGCGGCAGTGGCGGAGCGTCGTCCCCCCCCCTCCGCCACAGCTGTCGTTGTCGGCGGTGCACTGAAAGTTGAAAGCCGTCTGCCACCCCGGCGTGTCACCAGGCGGCGCTGGTCGTGCTGGAGCGACGGAGGTGTGAAGCGAGCTCGAACCGCGTCCCGACGGAACTCGAGCTGGTGTGACGGAGGTGGTCGCAGCGCGACGGCTCGAGCCCGGTCGGTCCGGCCCGGTTCGAGCCGGTTCGAGCGACCGACGACGCGCCGACGGAGCGCCGCGACCCGGCCCCTCGGCCTGTCGAGCCGCTCTCGAGCTGCGACCTGTTCGAGACTCGCTGCCTCGTCGCTGGTAAACAACGGCTGGCGGCGGCTGCTGGGGACTCGAACAAACACACGTCAGTCAGTCGTTTAGTAACTGTTGCTTCGTTCGTTGCGCACAGGGTTTGTTTGCCTGTTTGTTGTGCCGTTCGCCTCTCGAATTTTAGTTCTGTGCAGTGCTGTGCCGAGTTTTACCAATTCGACACCTGTGAATATTTTGATACTGCCTTTTAAGCCTGTTTTGCCCCCCCCGAAGCCCCCTCCTGCAAAAGTTTTAGTCCTTAATATTTATTTTCCTCCTGGCGTCGAACTTCCTGTCGCCACGAAATCGAATGACCTGCAGCCAACTTCGGCTTGCTCCTTTCGTTGGCCGTTATTTTTTGTTGTAGTGCCCGAAACGCGCTTCACTGAGCAGCAGCGGCGTCACAGCGTTCTCTTCGTTTTGTCGAAACGAAAGTTTTATTTATTTATTTCGTTATTTTTGTTACTGTGGCCGTGGAAAGTTGCATAAAATCGTGAAATTGGGTTTTTTGTCGTTTTTTTTTTTTTTTGGGTTTTGATACAATAACAGAATAACGGTGTTTTTGCGGGCGGGGTACATGCGCCACGAAGTGTCGTTCGATAGACGCGTGAACAAGTGGTGGCTGTGATCGATTGCGACCAGTGACACGAATAAAGCGAGCGATTAAATCATTTCGTTACTTATTTTTATTGTGAAAATAATGGTGTGACTCACCTCCGGAAGGTGTTTGATAATTGAAATATTATATTATAAAAAAAAATAAAGCAGGCCCCACGCCCAAGTAGAAGTCATCGGCATCGCCAGTTGAGTGGATAAAAAAATAAAAATATAAAAAAAATTGAAGTGATCTGCGGCGAGTCGCGGCCGAGTAAAAGTGATACTCGATCGGAGACAAGAAGACGGAACTAGTTCTTTACGTAAGCCCCTCAGGAATTTCGCGTAAGACGCTACCCAGCCCCACGAACCGTGTGAAATCTCTCGCCGAGAAATGAAGCCCGCTGGATTAACACCAACGCCGCGGCGTCTCTTCCATCTGCATATTGTTGCGGCTCTCCTGACTATCGCAGTGCTAACAGGTAATTTATTTTTTCCCAGATAAAAGTCTTACCTTATCTTTAAGAAAATTAAACCCCGCTCTTATCGTGCCCGAAGGCCGCGTCGCGTCTCTCTTTTCTTTTGTGTGCCCGCGAGACCCACAGTCTTGGGAGCCATTTTTAAGCGCGGCTGCGCACCGACTCTCGCTGGACTTTAGCATTTGTGCCCCAAGGTGGTGATGCAAGCCAGCGACGCTGAGCGCCACGACGCCGCTGATGCAATTGTTCTCCATCCTGCAGGTGATTTTTGTCTTGAATTTGATCGTTAAAATCCACGGGAACCATTAAGCAGCTGTGCGGTTGGTTGCTGAAATTGCAAAAGTCCAGTCCAGCGGCGGTTTCATAACCTGTCACGGTCCCCTCCCCCCGTCTCCCTCGGGAGGAAGTAAATCGAATTAACTGCGCACAGGCAACGGTCTCGATTAAATTTGCGCGAAGATCAATTTCTTGATAGGAGGAAAAAGACTGTAAAATTTGCAATTTTCGTCTAGCTGGCGATCGCGCAGCTTCTCGGCTGAAACGCAGCCACTCCCTGGAACAGAATTCGTTGGTTGCGACTGCGCAGGCGCAGGGGACTCAATCGAAAAGTTGCTTGCAATTTGGTCAAGGCAATAAAGTCGCTGGACGTCGGTCAGTCCGCGATCGCCCCGAACGGACGACGGAATGTCCGGCCGCCGGCATTCCGTCGGTTACCGTTTGGGGTTACTTTTTGGACCTTATTTTTATTTAGTTTATTTTACCGTCGTTATCCGGATTTTGTGCGGCTCCCTTCCTTCATGTTGTTGAACCTCATTTTTTTTGGAGTGAGACCGCAAGCGGTCAGTTCCAGTTTATGAAACCCTTTGTTCGACCTTAAATTATTTCATATGATTCCCTCGGGTTCAAGTAGGACTAAGAAAACGCTTTACAGAAAAACTTGAAATATTTTATGAGTCTACTTCTGGTTTTCGAGACTTGGATTCTTAACAGATTACGATCTATGTATTTTGAAATTTAAGGTACAGTCAGTTTAAATTAGCTTGATATCTTTTTCATAATGCTAGAATTTTTTAATTTTACTTTTATGGGTTCGGTTGATCGCACTTCTCATCAGAACTAAAACTTAGTCAAAAGACATCGGGGTAGCTGATTAGAGGAACGAAAAGCCAATTTGAAAATCGCAATTTTGAAAATTGCATTTCTAGTTGAACCTTATAAAATTGATTTTGAATACCCGAGCCAGTTAAAAATATTTTAAGTTTTATACTGTTTTTTCAGTCTCGCTTTAATTTCTTTAGAGTTGAAAAAATATTTCTGACTCACTTTGGCTTTACGTGTCGTACTTTCGTAGTTGCTAAATTATATTAACAAAGCAAAAATTATGCACTTATAAAAATATCAGATGGATTCTTCAAGGAAGCCTTGAACAATTGAAGATTTTATTAGAAATGTTTAACTAAACCTGGTTACCAAATGTTTTTTTTTATATTACATTTAAGGTACAAATGTGCCGGAAGAAGATAAAACTAAAAAACTGGTTTGTACAAATTATGCTGCAGGTCAAGAAGAAACAAAATATTTCCCAAACACTAACTTAATAACAAGTTTAATGAGAGAATTCTCACGATGGAGTAGACAAAAGCAAGTCTCACGATAGAGAAGAAAACAAAAACTTCTTTTAAAAAAGACTTAACAGGCTCGTTGTGCGTCAAGTGAAAATCATTTAATTTGTGAACTATTGCGTGAGGACAATGATCCGAAACACAACTTAAAGCTTCTATAGCCAGTAAAGCCATCCATTGCAAAAAAATGTTTTGAAGGCCAATTTAATTTTAGTAGTTAAATGGCACATAACTAAGCTGAGTTCAATGTTGAAGCAAGGAACCATTGAATGAATTAAAGTTATTGCAAATAGTAAAAGAGCAGTAATAGGACGGAATTTGCATAACAGCAACACTGAAAATACAGACAAATTTCAAATAGCTATCTAGCTATCAAGTTTTATGATCAGTCTGACATCATTGGCTTTCATGAAGATTATTATTAGTACTTTGAGTCATGTTGGTTATTGGCTCAATTAACGTGGCAGTTTCCCTGCATTTTCATTACAATTATATATTTATTGGAGCTTACAGCCTCCGGATGTGGTGTACAGGTATTATTACCGATTCCCTAAACCATGGAGAATTTCACCCAAAGCTGCCCAGAGTAACGAGAAATATTTAAATGACTATGCGAAAGATTGTGCCATAAACAGCAAAAGGTGAGTGAACTATTCCCTCACGCTGAAAGTGGAGACTTAAGAAAATGGTTTCCACAGAAAAGAAAAATGTTAAGACTTTATTTAATTTATGTTTTTAATATATGTTCGGGATTTAGCGCTATATTGTTTAAATCGTGCACCATTCAAAGAGTGGCGTTTTCCAAGAGAGGAGCCAATATTTGGTAAATTTTATATGAAGCCGATTTGTAGTTGTGCTCGCAAACAAAGGCTTTACTTCTAAGTATTAAATATACTAATTTCATGGTAGAAAATATAATACATATTTCTAAATAACCAGGTGAATGCAATAACTTTCTCAAAAAGCTCCAATGTGGTTTCCATTATACTATGTTATGGAAACTTATCCACTTCCGAACCCTGTCAAACAATTTTCAATTTGGGGATACACTTACTGGACTCATAAGGGGCTCATAGACAATAATCCACAAATATACTTTACGATACCTGAAAATCTCATGAGTAACCTCCAGACGGTGTATATTTGGCAAAATTCCCCAGAACCCTCGACTGTCACAAAAGACGGTAAAGTCAAGAATAAACAGGAGTCTCTTTCTCGGTCCCCCGCCATAAATTTGCATTTGACAAGGAGCAAAATGTCCTGCATTATCCATGCAAACCGCACAATGCAGATGCGAAAAAGTTATGACACGGAGCAATCAAATATTTACTCCCATTCGAGGGAGGGCTCTGACAATCGCTCCGACACCCTAAATAATTTACCCGCTCGACCGCAACGTGCTCGGGAGCGGGGCTGCACGTGTTGGCCATATACCACCAAATTTATGGGATATTCCTGTCTAATCCCAGCAACCGGGCGGGCGGGGGGTTGCGCTTTCAAATGTACGTAGATATGTATGAAATGCGAAATTCCTTTCGTGCCAAATTCCGACCATTTCATATTTTGCCAAAATTGTTTCCACTTGAGCGAATAAAACGACCAGGAACTGTTTACCTTACCCTTCACGGGTTCCTGGGGCAGGTACAGTTTCTCCTGTGGGAAGTGACGCCATCGACTGGAGTCTTGGAAGGTATCACTCTTCTTCGTATGTTCAGTTGAAGGGCTCTGCAAAATTTTTACTTTGAAGTGGACACGTAGCGCTTCGTCGTAGAGGATTTGTCACAAAACATTTTTGATCAAATTTGTGAAGGGTTCGTGCCCTCCCCAAATTCTTTGTATAATACAAAAAAATATACGAAAATACGCTTGATCTCAAGGGACGCGTATCGCACACGCAAAGTGTTAGAGAGACAGTCAATCAGGGACAGTGCACGTGCTTTCAATGTAACTTTATTAAATTAGAAATAAATTTGACTTTCTTGATCAACAGCTCGTGGCCTCAATAAATTGGACCTTGATTATCTCGAAAACGGGAGAAGATAAAAATAATGAAATTCAGCACTTATGCACTCCATACCCGGCATGAAAAACGAAACATTCGGAGCAAATGTTAATTTATTTGGTCATATGTCAGCATGGTTTGAGTTTGAATCATCATTCATATTTTCATCCGAATAGTACCATAAACTCGTGATAGGGACATATGTAGTACGAGTAGGAATTGTAATTTTTAATCGAGAAGAGGTTTAAGCTGGCCATTTTTCGGAGCCATTGAAGTTGGTAAATTAAAATAGCATTAGTGTAACTATCATATTATAATAAATTCCCATCAGGCCTGAACAACTTTTAGACCAAAAATAAGACTATACTTCTTCGAAGGTTTTCGGCGCGTTGAATGCGAAACCCAACCTTTACGACAGATTTTCGAGATATTCCAGTATAAAAGCCTAAAAAATCTGTTGTTATCGTTATATGTATTATAAATTAAAGTTGAATTCGGATATAACGCTTCAAGGACCTTTCTAAAGTAGGTATAGCCCAGTTTCTGATTTAAGACGTCATTATTTTATGTTTTTCAACTTCCTATTTAAAAATTATAAAAGTTCATTGTTCAAAGTCACTGCTATCCTAGAAGATTCGAAATTTAAAAAATCTACACCAGTTGGGAAGTAAAAATGTTCGATTTTTGTTCATCCAGAGAGTTTTCATAAAAATGTTATTATGACTTGCCCTGGGAGAGAGTCATGCGCTCCAACTGAGGAACTTTTATTTTCCTGTAATTACAAAATTGTTCCTTCTTTTGTAAATATTAATCACCGGAATTATGTTGGTCGATATCAGAAAACCTTGCTCTGTCCTCGGCTGTTTGCATGCGCACATGCAAAGTCAAGTGCATTCGATAGATGCAGCGGACGACTCCCATGCAATTCGAAAACGTGAAAGTGAATTTCGATTCCCTTACGTGCCCAGATGAACTCCAGGAGACGCCTCGCTCAATGGGAAAAGATTTGATTAAACTGAATATTAATTTTGAATTAATTGCAGAGTACACGAAGAGTATCTTCCCGGAGCAGCCACCTCGGGGATGCTTTTGCCCTCTAAGCATCTGATTTTGTGTCGGAATCCGGGGCAGGGGTAAAACACATATCCTGCTCATAATTTATTCACCTCTACTTAATGTTTTCGCCGTCGTCTGGCGAGGAGGAAAAGTATCGCGGTAGGCGGCGGCAGCAGCAGCGAAACACGACTCATTGGCAAAGTTAATGTTTGCCTTTAACGAAAAACCTTTTTGCGAAATATTTCACCGAATCCTTGTCTAATTTCCCATGTGATAAAACTTTCTGGCCACCACCCAGCCTGTTTTCGCCACCCCTCCGCGAAATCCCTGGGGATACCTTCTTATACCTCGCAAAGACACTCGCGTTATATAAATAAACACTCTTGGAAAATCTTGACGTTTTAAAGGGCCATTGTTAGGATTTATTTAAACAGCCTCTTGAATTTTCCCAGCTCGTTTTCCTTCTTTTATCGTCCCTTCAGCGGCTGTTGTCTGTCTGCGAAGTCAGACGCTTCTATAAAATTTCAATCCTTATGGACGTCATTCCCATTCCCTGGGACGACAGTACACCGCTCGCCAGGTGAAGAAATTTGCATGAGTTTATATCGATTTTTTTCTTTATTTTAGCATAAGTCTGTTTTTATTTCTCTCGAAAAAGTTGTTTTTAAATGCCTTCTTCGTCTCTGCTCACGACTGTAACGCGACTGTTTGTTTTGCACCTGCCAAATACATCGCAATTGTTTGCAATCAAGTTTCAGAAATACATCGATTTTGTGTTTTTCTTTTCAAAATCAAATAGAAATCAAAGTCTTGAGTTTTGTGTAGTTTAACAATTGCATCGTATGCATGAGAAAATGATAGAAATTCAGATTGAACTACGAATGAATTTCCACAATCGAAAATTGTTTGTGATAAATATTTTGTTGAGAAAGTACTTTTCTTAACGTTTGAGTTGCCTCTTCAGCCAAAGGTTGAATGCCCCAACATTTATGACCTTATTCTCAAAAATATATATTTATACCTTATTTTGAAAAATTCCATAAGTATAGTCTCTTAAGGGGCTTTCTTTGCAAACATTTATTTATTGAAACAAAAGTCTAAAATTTTGATTTGTTTAGTGCGAAGTCCAAGTTCATTTTGATAGTGACTTTAGAACAATGTTATTTGGGATAGGAAGGGTTAAAATTATGAAGTACCACAGCTTTTTTTTATTGTATTTTGAAAGTTGTTACTAAAGAACCATAAAAAAAATTGTTGGGTCGCAAAAAGCGACCTATTGATCGCATTTTTGGTTATTAATTATTTTAAGATATTTGCTGTCGATTTGAAATAAAAAGCCTGTCTCCATTGTAGGTAAAAAGAAACCAGATTTTAGTAAAATTTCCTTGAATTTCTATAACTATGTATATTATGTGGCAACAAATAAACAAAATGCAAGGAAGAAAACTATTTCTGGAGATAACTAGCTTTAAAAGTAATATTACTCGTATATAACCCAAATTTCTTGTTAAACGGTTATTGTTACTTTTATAGGATTTAAGCCTAAATGAAAAATTGTGGGTTTCAGCTTCTCCTGGAAAAAAACTCTAGAAACGCCGATAAGTGTTCCTGAATGAGTGACTTGCAAGGCACTTCACGGTGGTGCTCCCGGGGCCCCAAACAGGTATCTCCGGGATGCAGGGTGCCTCTGTGGCCGAGTACGTGCGAAAACAGCATCTCACTGGGCACCCTGCACCCCCTCGACTTGGGGCCCTTCTTCGGCCTCCTCAAGCCCGTCTTACGAAGCTCCTCTGATTTTTTCGCGGTGCTGCCTCAGCCGTTGTTTATCTCAAATCGCTCGCAGGGTCTCCGCGGCGGCGGCGGCGGTTTATCGCGCTTCGTACGCCCTCCGCGGCGCGCAGCGCTGATTTGCGATTTCTTTGTGCATGACTCACACCGGTGACAATTTGTGATGATTGCGCGATATCAAAGGTATCAGCACGTCTCTGTTTTATATTATTTTTTTCATCCCGCGCATTGTGCGGCCGCTGCCGACGTCGTCATCGTCATCGTCGTCGTCGTCGGTTTTTGCAGATACGAGCAGGGCCTAAGTGGAATCTTGTTAAGGCCGCAATTACTGCGGCGGTAGGGCTCCTCTGGCCGTGGGGCTGTCTCATCTCTTGGGGGTGCTGCTCCTTTTACAACTTGCCCGCATGCACCACCGCACCATGCCGCACCAGCAGCGCCGCGACGCCGCCGCCGCGGCAGGCCTTGAACGCTTCCCGAGCATTCTGCATGATTACTCGCCGTGGGCGTTGACGAGCAGTCGCTTGCTGCATGTGACTTTGTTTTGTTCCTCCTCCTCCCCGGCCGGGACGCCAGCGGCAAAACCTGCTCCAGACTAGATAAACCTGAAGTCGACGAGCATAACTTTCAAATTAAGCAGATAAACAAGTAGAAGCCGCCGCCGCGGGAGGAAGACGATGGGATCCCGGCGGTGCATGAGGGCCCCAGAGGAAGGTACCACTCCGGCGGGTAACCGACGAACGAAAAAAGACTTTCGTTTGAGAGCCCAACTCGAAAATGAGCTCGGGCTCCCGCGGGAACAGGAAAAAATAACGTCGAAAAACGTTAAAAGATGGTCACGACGCGGGGGAAGAAAGAGAAGCTCGAAGATACGAAGAAGAGCTTGTTGCTGGTGCCTGCTCCACCTGCGTCCCCCTCCCGCACCTCCCCCGATTCGGGAGTGAACACCTTTCGGAGCGGGACGTGCGGGTCCCAATGAAATCAAAAAACAGGTTTCCGCGAGGCTGAGCGCTGTCTTCTTGCATTGTTAACATCTCGCGATCGACGCTCCTCCGCGCGCTCTGCGGGGGTAAATTAAACTAGTACCGCGCGCAACGCGACTGTTTTCTGACGAGTACTTTGACCCAAATCGAAATCAGTTGCCAGCTCGACTTTACGTTTATCTATGGGGGAAAATATCTGATCTTAAAAGCGAATTGATTTCACATTTAAATATAAAACCGAAAAAATAACCGTTAAGACGAACAAGTTTCGAAATTGACCACCATTTTGAGTATGAATTTCGAAAAAAAACATACCAATATAAGTAGATTGTGTGCGGTTTCATTTAAAAGCGTTTGCTGAGCAAATTTTAAAAATGTATTTCAAGTACGAATTTGAAATTAAATCTAGACTTTGAGCGCCTGCATGTACTTATAATATTTCTGAATTAAATTAACCCGTGTTCTGAGAAAGTACATAAATGTTAATATTTTGACTCACTGTATTAAATTGCAGTGACTATCGTATATTATTACAAATCTCGACGTGTCAATGACTAACGTTTTTTTCTCAGATAAAAACAATTTGCTCTGAATCAGCACTGATGATCAATCAGCCAGTTAAATTAGTCAAAGTAAACGAAACTATACTATGTGTGGTTTTGTTTATTCCTTACGACTGATTAGTAGTCAATTTAGCGCACTCAAATTGTGTATGCAAGATAAAATAACAATTGTATGACGCGGAGTATCTGGACCAAATATGTTATCAAATATCAAATGAACCATTATTTGTTTGAAGTCCAAAGACGGATTGACCAAAATTTTAGCAGGAAGTTTTTGTTATTTCATCATGGATTGTTTGAGAGAAGTATATTTTTCAAGATTGATTTCTGCAAAATAAAGAACCAAAGAAATAACTCCTTACGAAGCATAGCTTGCACCATTTTTGGGAGAATTTGAGCTACCTGCAGGCTTTAGTTTCGAGAAGTACCACTCTAAGATTTACGATCGCATCGAATCGGTGGAACAATGGCGGCCTGCAGATATAAAACCTGTGAGGTGAATGCAAAATTGCAAACAATTAAAGCATTTCGCGTGGCAATCGCCTTTTCCGTGGTATAGGGTACGAATTTGTATTTTGTTCCCATAGCTGCGAAACGCGATTCCACGAATCGTTTTCGTACTCAAATGAATCCGAATTGACTTCATCGATATGATCCGCATTATCTACGTAACTCTTAGCCAATCGTCGATTACTTCCTCAGTAACAATCATAACTCCATACTGAATCCCGGACAATGGTGTTATTTCGAAATGTTTCCAGCATGAGTTAACTAACATTCATTTCCTTCAAGGTGTTTTCTGAAGAAAAAAGAAAGAGCTGCCCCCCCCGGTCGGCGTGATTGTTTTCTCCGTGATTGAAAGCCACCTCAAATGAGTCGGGAACGTGAATCGAATCATTTTTTTCTTCTGAATCGCGAAGGACTTAATTAATGGCGGTCGTGGAATTTATGCTTATTTGTCGTTGCGACACCGCGCTGACCGACGCGGACCGACGCGACCCACACCGCGGCAAGGGCGGCCTTAACGAGAGCAGTCGCAATGGAACGCGAGTGGCTGAAGCGTGCGTCACCGCGCGCCGTTGCCGCGACTCAAATTGGAGGTTTTCGATATCTTCGGTGATATAACCGCTGAGTGATATCTTTACGAGCGCCGCGGAAGCGTAATGAGCGTCTTGCAAGAAAAGACGACGGATGGGAGTTGTCTTGGGAGGGGCCACTTACAGCTCAGATGGCTCCGGAATTGATTAATCTCTTCGACTGCATTAAAGCGGGTCGCTCGGGGCCAAAGCAATTGGGTGCATATCTCTTGGATATGAACTAAAGTGGAAGTTATTTTCGGTCACTTGTAAGATATACTTAAAAGCATCATCTCTTAATTCAAATTTTATTTTAAGGTAATTTGTTCCACATTTTTTACAGACAGACAAGACTTTCTAACTTGTTTTTTCCGGGAGTGATTTGTTTTTTGAGAAAAATTGTTTATGAGACCTTCCCATTTCCTAACGAGGTCAATACTCAATTTTTATGAACTACATACATATATCGTTGAAAATATAAACGTAGCCATTTTAAAAGCATTCATAATATGTTTGCATTTAAATAGCAAATAGTGTAAAAGTAATTAAATTAAAAGAAAATTTTCCATTGCTAGTTTTAACGATTCTTGTAGAATATTCGAAATAAAAAGATGGACAAATCTAAATCTTTGCAATTTTAAAAGTGACTGAATCACTGATATTTTAAAGGTCTCTTCAAAAGTGGCCACGTCATTTCAAAATTTGAAAAGAAATGTAAAACTATCAAAGATAGCTTCTTTAGCACGGGTTTTAAAAAGAATTTTAAAAAAACATTGCATATACTTCGAAATGTGGCATCATCAGCTTGTACGTAATACTCAATAATTTTATGCATATATTTGAAAGAGCATACACTGGGAAAAAAATTTGAAAAGCTTACTATTTTTTTCGTTTATTTCCACTAAACTAATTAAATTAATTGATAGAATTAAAATAGTAGTAAAACCAACTAATGTTTTCAGGTAGGCGCCATTGTTTTAGTTCTATCAAATAATTTAATTGGTTCGATGAAAGCATGATTCTCTTAAAAATTCAAGCATTTTCCATTTTAGTTAGAAATTAAAATATTGCCGTCGAGAGTGTGGTATAGCGATAGAGTAGAATATCATAATTTATGCAGTTTTTCTCAACACCAATCCAACATCAATCAATAAAAATGCACTTTAAATAATTCCAGAGTTGTATAAATAGATAAACAAGTATACTAAAAGTAACTTATTTATAATGCCTATCTCATTAATAAAATAACAATAAAAAATACCCTATTTATATAAAAGCAACGTGAGATAAGCCTGTTTATTGTATAAATGATTGAATTTCGATGTTTCGCATTATTGGAGCTTTAAATAAAACCAAAATAAATAACAAATATGCAAATAATTCCTATGGTCGCTCGTTATCACATTAAAATGAACCGACTCCACACCTGTGATTAATGACTAATTTCTCCACCCTATTTTTACCGGGGAAATATTTGAATTGAAAAAGCAAAAAGTAATATTGTTCCCAGTTTTTGTAAAATATTATCGCGGAACAAATTTGTTTCCTCTTAATATTTCGCAGCTCTTAAACAAAAATACAAAACGAGACAAAAGGGAAATGTAGACGAGGAAAGCGGCCGCGAATTATTCCAACAAAGATGGGAGCAGTTGCACCTGTGAATTTGACTTCATTTCATTTACATTTAATTTGCATTCGAATTTTGCCCCAAACAGCAAAATGTTTCACCTGAGCGCCGCCGCTCGATTATTTTGCATTCTGCGTTGTGTTTTTTAACGCCGTCCCACAGCTGATTGCGATGAGCTCGCGTTCCCAATTAACGCGGCGCACAAAGACGCGGACATTTCAGCTGGTTGCGATAATTACTTAAAGGATTACATCACGCGACCAGATAAACATTATTGGCGCTTTTGGGGTCGTCTTCCCGCGAGAGACGACGCCTCCGGTGGGAGTTATTAAGGATTGCGGCTAATGGGCCCGGATTATGGCTGCTCTGCATAGGCCTGATTTTCTTTGTTTCGGAGGCTTTGTCTCAAAATTCGGGCCAAGTTGTGGGAGGCTCTCGGGAGTTATCTGGGGGAAATTATCCCCATAAAATGATCGGGTAATATGTTTTTGTGTACTTGGGCACTAAAGAGGTGTTTGCCTTTCTACGGAAATTTACCCACGTCTTATCTCATAAGATGATTGCCACGTTGTTTATTTTGTCATTAATAAGTTAAAAACAAACCCTAAAACGTTCTTCGAAGGAATTTAAAATTTTCAAAAATGATGTATTTTGTTTTGATTGACACTGATTAACCATCAACACGGATACAAAACATTTTATGAAAAAAAATGATTTTCTAATTCATAGTAAGAAAACTGGTTTCTTATTTTCGGAATAAGTAAAAGGAGCAAATACTTAATTCTTATTGCGTAGTAACATTATTTAGAATAATCAATTCAAATTCTTCATTTTATGAAATTGAAGGTTTGTAGAAGTATTATATTGAGATTTAGATATTTTTGAAAATAATGTCAACACCTGCTTTATTTATATATGAACGAGCAAACCTTTTTTTCGAAACGGAAAATTTCTTTCTGATAACTTTTTAATGACTTACTTTTAAATTGTTCACAGTTTTCTTTATCGCATCACGGGTAAAATATTTTAATTTTGCTAACCAGAAATTGGCAATAAAAGAGCAAAATTTTTAGTAAAAATAGTATACTAGCTATTTTTAAAGGTTGATAAAATTCTTATTTATTTCAATTCACATTTCATAACTCAGAATTTTTCTAAACGAAAAATCTTTATAATTAGTTTCGCCATGTTTGCCTCGCTGTCTGTTTGTGGCAGCCATTTTATTATGAAACAGAAATTTACTACGGTTGCGCATTTTATACTGTTACAAAGATCTAAGAAAAGTTCTTTAAAAAAGGGTTAATATAGTGTATGATAGAGTAGGATTTATTTTTATTTTTTGAACCTTCTATATTTGAATATCTGGGAAGTAAGACTAAAGTTTATATAACCTTAAGTCAAACAAATGATTTAATCATATAGCCCTGCTGTCTACAGAACCCTATAACACTTGCGCATGGCCCGACACGCACTTGGCCGGTTTTTAGTTGTAATAAAATTTGTAAAGTTAGTAGGTACACAATGCATAATAAAAATTAAGTTGTTGGAAAAATTTGCCGGAACGCAGAAAACAAAACCAAAATCTCATCAAGTTAAATTTCAGACTGGAATCTTAGAAAACAATTAAGTTTTTGGTTGGTCCTTCTTAGATAATTGCAGATTCCTCCGACAATCTTGTTATAAGAGCAATTTAGCTATTTTCTTTGAGTAAGGAAAAGATAAACTACCTCAATTATTTCAACAAGATAATGACCTAAAGCAAAAACCGTTACCGAACAGATGGCTTTCGTTAAAAATTGCGTATCTAAAGCCCCCGAGGAATTTTATGAAAGCCTACAAAACACTGGCAAGGAAAAGAAAATGCAAACCGGTTGTCTAAGACAAGAGCATCTTCCGAAATAGACAAAACGTCCGCACGACAATAAAACGAGTTTCCGCCAGAGAAGTTTTAAAAATAAAAAGCTGACAAAATGCGCGAAATATTCATGATTTCCATAGTGAATTATTTTTGTTTATGGTAAGGTAAACACCGCCATAAAGAAGACTTTTCGGAGAGATCATGTTTTTTGTTTTATATTTCATCTTTCTGAAAGATGCGGAGTGCGGAAAATGTCTTGCCTCTCCCAAAACCTTTGGGTCTCGAGGAGCATACCAAGATTCAAGATGAGACGAGGCGTGCCAACGAAGAAAGAATCAACAGCGAAAAAAACAGAAAATAATGCCATTTCTGCCATCTCATTATGCGAAACGTTTAAAGTCGCCCGCTTATCATTAAAATTTTATCAGAGTTCGCGGCGCGCGGGATTGTGCCAGTGGTGGCGAACCAAGGAGAAAATCAGTGCTACCGCCGGCCACCGGTGAGCGTCTTTTCCGCGAAGAAGCATATTTTCTTATGCATTTTGTACCTGCGATATTTTCCCCTGCCATAGAGGAGATAACTGTACATTCGTTGGGCACTTTAAACCAGGTCAGCTGAACTTGGCTCAAGTCACCGTGAAAATATTTAAATTCATCCAGCATAAAATCTGGCCGAGGTAAGTGATATGTTGGGCTGGCTTAAGACGTGCATGTGTGCGTGTGTGTGGTAGCGCACCTTCCAGCGATTTACCGGTCGTTGAATTTTCACCGGAGGATATGAAAATTTATTCGCGGTGCGAACGCTCGCCGCCGCCGCCGCACGCCCCCGCACCATCGCATCGCAACATAAAACCGTGCAAAATCCTCATTTCGTCGTTACTTTGAGGAGCTCTAAACGAGCCGTTTAAAAAGGGCCCCATTGTGACGCACACGCGGACATAAACAGGTATCGCGGGATGAGGGCATTCACGTGCAAATACGTGGGGGAACCAGTTTCGGAACGCCTCTTCCTCATCTCCTAACGAATAATTGAAAGATTTTAAAACAAAACGCCATTTTTCAAGCTTAGTTAGTTTAAATTAATAAATATTTATCTACCAGTCCAATATAAAGACTCCCTATACATATACATACATATATACTTTTTAAGAAGCTCTTCAAGATAGTTCCAATATTAGGACTTATAATCTGTTCGAATAGCTACTTGCTTGCTTAAATTTACTAAAAAAAACCACTTATCATTTCCTTTACTATTATAATTTGTAGCATATATTTTACAGATTTGACAGAAATTTTAAAAATCTCCATTAAGGTAGCGTACATTGTAATTTTAACCGATGACAATTTCGGCAGTAACTATAATACATCATTATTTAAAATTTGCGAATTGTAGTATAGAATAAAAATGTGCAGAGAGCGATTGTTATTGGTTATTCATATACGTAATTGTATTATATGCTTTTAGAAATATTAAAAAAATAACGATATTAAAAACTCAATTTCTGGATTTCCAAAAAATGTTAAAATTAGAATGCATGAAAAAAACACAATATAGGGGCTTTAAAAATTCATAGCTTTTAAGTTATTTCCTTTATAAATTTAGACATAATAAGATAATCACAGTCGCAAGTCAGCTGGTGAAAAGACCAAAAGGGGGATGCCCCAAAACCACCACTTAACTCAAATAGCTCGTGGCAACAATGAATCATTAAAACCACATAAAAAAATTGTTGAATTGTCACAATCCCTCAATTAGAAGTTGCTCAGGTAAAACAAACCTAAAGCTGGGTGCACTGTCTCGGCGCAAATGTGAAATTAAGCTCTGTTGTAATTTCAGAAGACGAAATCATCAAAATCCAATTATCAGCAGGTGAGCGAGATCAGTGATCCACCTCAGCCTGTAAACATCTGCGGTGGCTACTGTCTTCAATTCCAGTTCCGAGGAATCAGTTTTCCCGCCCCAATCTGCTTTGCATCGAGCGATAATTGCAACTGCGATTTTAACTGGGTTGACTAACTCCCATTAAGCGCCAACTGAAGTGCAAAGTGGCCCGAGATCTGAGATTGAATTCGCCTCTGCGTTGGGGCCGCTTTCCGCCTCCGTCGCACTTTGTTCGGGTGACAACAAGCAGCGTCGGGGCAAAACTTAATTAGAACTAGGTGAAAGCCTCTTTCGCAGGTCCCCCGCTTGTTTACGGGGTGAAATCCACCCCCGCTTCACACACTCGTGCGCAAACTTCCCGCCGCCTCTGGGCGAAATGCAAAGCAGTTACAACAGCGAAATTTCATCCGAGCCCCATGTCTCATTGCTTTGTCTAGGTTAATTGAGTTCAGGGGCCAATTTGTGAAAGCTGGGGTAACCTACGTGCCGAACTTGGAGTCCCCGGGCGAGACTGGGCTCGCAAAAAACCCCGGCCCAGCCCAGGAAGACGTGGACCACTATCTCAAGTTCGACTAGCACGACGACCTGAAGCTAGCCCTGGTTTGTCACCGCTGAATGAGGGCTAATTAAGCAGAGTGAGTCGTCGGCGACGGGAGCGTTGGCGATTTCTTTAATTGACAAAAGTGGACATTTATTCGGAGGAAACCTTAATTATCCCGAAATGGTGCGTGAAAATACTCTCAGACGTTCTCCAGTAGCATAATTGCTGAGAAACTTGTCGAATGCATTTAGAAGAACCCAGTTAAGGCGGGCGGGTAAGAAAATACTAAGAGGAAAAAAAAATTGGTATTTCCGCTTCCCAGAATTTTCAGTGGTACGCCCAAGATGAACTTTACAATTTCCACTAGAGAGCACTGAGGTTTGAAACACAGAAAACCTACCGTAGGCTGTCAAAACACGCCTTAATTACAAGACACTAAAAGGGTTAAGTGCCGCTTTTAACATGCCTTCAAAACGGGAGTACTTTCACATTTCTTTGTGCCTGGTTCTTTCGAGCGAGCATATTGTATACTGGAAATCTTCAAGTCATTCGAAGTGAGCACGAAAAACGAGGCTAAGTTCCTCTGGGCGTTTAATGTAATTCAAAATTGCCGCCACCTTCGTAGATTTAGCTCACGCCGACGATGGAGTTCACCTCATGTGGAGTTCGACACCCCGTGAAAAATGGTCATCGTACCGACTTTTGACGAATGAACTAACAATCATAATTTTTCTAATTACTGATTGAAGAAGAAATGCAAAAATTCCTTCTTTTTTTAATAACCTTTAATGTTTAATTTCTCATTAAAGATATGGAAGAACATTTAGGTCTTTGGGTCAAGAGCACGTGCTCTACCTGTCTAACTACCAACTACCTAACTGCCTTTCATAACCAAATACTTCTAAGACATATCCCAATTACTTATGTACATGGCTGGTAGACTAGAAAGAATTTTTTGTGGCTCGTAGACACTCGTAGACACAATTGGTACAATATTGACGATATGCTATGTTCGGTTTTATGGTAACCGATATAAGACAAAAGCTAATAGCAAAGTGATGTTGCGGCCGACGGACTCTATTTAGGTTAATTACTCATGAGGCAGTCGAACAACGAAACCTAATCGCCTTATCAGTGGAAGAATTCGTGTTAAAGTAAATATTTTGAGTGTTGTTCAGGTACGACGTACATTTAGGTTTTTCTTCAATATTGGGAAAGATTAGGATAAGTTTTACTATCGGTGGTATGTAAAGTTGTACATTAGCATCTGCGTAAAAAATTGTTCAAGTAATAAAGTTTAATACGCCCTAGATTACAAATAATCATTGCTTTGTTACTCATTTTCAAATTCATAGCGTATGTAGTCATGTTACATCGTCTTTATTTTTAATTTTGGTTATATTATCTTCTAAGTTTTTTTTTAAATTGCAGGAAAACACGAACGTAGTAAACGTGCTGTGCGTCATTATTTTAACTTTTTTAAGGGAAAACAACCAAACATTTTAAATTTTCTTTAATTTATTAGATAGTTTCTATATTTTTGTGAATACGTTGAACTAGGTTTTCACAACTTTATATGGGAAAGTATTAAAACATTCGAATTCGTTATATGTAAATATATGTTACATACCTAAATATTAGACTGTATTATCTAATCATTATTATTATCTAAATTTGTCAAACGAATTTTAAATAACATAAGATTTGAATGATAATTTTATTGATGATAAGTATGAATTATTTTTAAAACACTAAATTTTGTATCTTCAAAATTTCGTTTAAGTACAGGACAGGTGAATTAATGAGAGAGCTAACAGTTAAAAGGCATTAGGTCTTAAAGATATATTTCGGAAAGTCTGCGGCCAGAAAGGTTTAGTGTATGTACTTTAGAGAGTGTCATAATTTATGAGTCTACATTAACCTGGAGTCATAGAGTAAGCGACGTAATGCGAGAAGAGAAAGTTATTAACATTAGTAAAAGTGTCTCTAATTAACCAGAAGGAAGAATCTACTTGGGGAAAAGCACAAATCCTCGGGACGTATTGTGGCACACCGTGGCATCGTCACTAATCAAAATTTCCTCGGTTACATTTTCATTTTTCACTTTTACGATGTGTCACACAACATAATTAATGCTAATGGGGGTGCTCAACCCTCCGGAATTTTTGCATGCAAATGTGCTAGCTCCTTGAGGACCCATGCGCCAGGAGTCACGGGTGTATGCCGAAGCGCGTTCACACACGTCGTCAAAATGAATAGAATTTCTCCCAGCTCGGGCCACCTCTGGTTCCCGAGGGACGTGAATGCCAGCCGTAATTAAAATAAAACATAAAATACACTTAATTTTAGGGCAGACCGGCTGCCGGCCAGGGTAGGGTCCTGCGTTGCGCTGCACTAAGGGCGCAAATCCCGCCCTTTTCCCGAGTCTATTAAAAGTGGTGAACGCGCGCCGCAATAGCCTTCCGGTACATAAACCCTCTAAAAAGCGGCTTGACCAAACATATTTTTGGCTCGGCACGCACGCACGCCACTGCTGTTATGGCACGGTGCATTTTGTAATTTTGGTAAATTGCCGAACGAAGATAAAAACATACTTTTGACGGACACATTCGCCTCATTTTCACCTTTTTCGTGAGACTGTTGCATGTTGGATTTTTAAGGGTATTTCCCTTCGGGGGTGAAACGAACGGATCCCCTGACACATATTAAGGGCTTGAGTGGCTCGACTGGAAGGAGCCCGGCCGGTTTTTGGGTTCCGTCGTTGTTTCACGGTGTGCTGCACTTTTCCACACAAGCGAGCACATAAAGCAGTCAGCCAGTGATGGACCCGGGACCCGTCCACTAGTGGCCCTCAGGGAGGAATCCCCGGGTTTTTCGGGGTCCTTTTTCTATGTCATGTGTGCCCTCCGGCAGCAGCAGCCTTCCTCCTCCCCCAGCTCCCCTTCCAATGGGGCGCAATAATTAAGTCGTGTGGAAGTAATTCATTATGCGTCAGCATGGAGAGTGGCTCTGCCACCTCATAGTGCTTGTTCTACCGAAAAATGGGGCTCCCGAAACATTACCCAGCGCGCTCGTGCACTTAAGGGTTGAAGGGAAATTATGAGATTTTATATGAATAGGTGTTCGGGGCAAAGCAATATACCAGGGAGGAGGAGGGAAGTCACCCACCTGCAAAACATGCTTCTTCCATCACCCCGGGTAACTAGATCCTAGATCTAGATCCTAGCCTTTCGGAGCTCTTTTGAAGTCTTTTCATATTTTCGTATTTCTGGCAAAACTGCAAAATCGCACGACTCCTCTTCCCTATATTTATTTATTTTATTTTTTTTCGTTATCTTCTATCTCAACCCACAACAACCCACAGGGAGACGCTTACATGATGCGTTTATGGATGCACCATTTTTTTCGGTTTTAATTAGAGCTCCAGAAAAGCTGGTGGAAACTCCCGCCGCTCTTTGGATGGGCGTCCTCGCCCGCGTCGCGGCGCTTTGAGTTAAACTTCAAATTACAAACGAAGCGTTAAGTGGATTTTTAGAAAGAATTTCACCAGACTTGGGAGCAGAAGTTATGAGAGCGTTCAGATAACTTTTCCTCGAAATTAGTTTGAATGCTATTTTTTATTTATTTATTTTTTTTGCTGCACTTTATTCTATCTACCGGGCAACGTTCCGTAAACCCGCTGAATCCTGATGCTCCCATTCCGCGCTGTGTGATGTAATAAAAAGGCAACTGGGAAAGTGTTTAGAGTAGACAAACCATAAAAAGTTCCCCGAGCCCTAAGGATTTTCCCTCTGCAAATTGTTTGGAGAATATACACGAATGATTTAACAGAGGAAATTGCAGGGCTATTCCTATTCCTGTAGACTTTGTTGTGGGCCATGTTGTCTTATGTTTTCCTAGACGTCCCTCAGTCCTGGCGGTTTCATGTAAATGTTTGCGCTCGAAAGGCTCTCTTCTCCGGGACCTGAGTGAAAATAAAAGAAAAACACCTAATGTACGAGCAGAACGCCTCCTATTCGTTAGTTTTCTCGGGCACCGTAGGATCTTTGCAATTTTTCTTAACAGCTACATTTAACCGGGTTTACAATTTTCTCATTCATTCTACCGTCGAACGAAGCTGTAGTTACTCACTTAAGGTGGGAACCTTTTTTTCGTCGAGTGTATCGTAAATTGCTTCTCAAGTACGGAGAAGTTTCACTTATCTAGTTCCTTTGCTTTTCCTACGTCCCACTTACTACTAACTAATTACTATCCGGAAGGAGTCGTAGAAAATGTTACACGACTCCTTAGACACTGACCCTTTGACAAGATTAAAGAAAAATATGTTTATTTCAGTTCTTTAGAAGGAATTTGCTACAACATGCAAAAATACATGTATAAATTTCGTTGTACACGCAATTTTTATAATGTTTAACCATGTTTTTAAAATGGCAATGTTGAATTGAATTTTTTATACTTATTATTGGATGGGTGCGGTTTGGAGCTAAACCACAAAGTTGGAAGTGGCTTTTCTATTTTCTATAAAATGTTGAAAAAGAACTAGACTAAGAACCTTTGTATTTTCGGTCTGTTAAATTTTTAAATTAAATATCTGACAATATTCCTTTAATTCGTAGATACTTTCAATAACAATTATAACGAAATATTTTTGTGTTCTATAATAGGCACGTTATCGATTTTTCAAATAATAAATCTATGATAAATCTCAATTGAGGGTATAATCAATTTTAAAATATGTGTAAACTTTTGTCTTTGTATTTGATATATTTTTTATTTTTTACATTTCACTAATATGAGAAATATGCTAACAGATACAAATTTGAAAGAATATTAATAGTGGGTTTAGCCTTTTGGTTTGAGCTATAATAATTTTTACTAAAATCAAATTAGTCACAAACTCCATACTTTTTTTTTCTAATATGCGAACATTTTAAAACCCGGATAAACCACAAAACGTCAAAAACAAAAATTAGGAAAATTTGTTTGTACATTCGGCCCCTCGCTGGGCCTTTGTTTGATCTCTCGAGAGCGTTTCAGAAACGAATAAATGCCCTTCAGCAAATATTGAAAAATAGTTTAGGCATAAAAGTTGACGGAAATCGATTCGGTTTGTTTGTGTATGGGAAACACGTCGCTGTTATAAAAAGAGCCGATTACACGAAAACTATCACAGTTACGTGTCCGTAAATTGGACAAGTCCTGAAAGGAGATTAGGAAACGCGGTCCTGGGGAAAAAACATATTCCTGTTGTGTGTGGCTCTGTCCCGAAAGGTGCCGGGGTTTTCCTCTTCGTTTTGTTGTTTTGCCTGTTTTGATTCAGGTAAAATTGTCCAGTCACCTGGACTGAGTTCGACTCTTTTTGGCAGTGATGTAAGTGGAAAAATAAAGGCGACGAGTATTTGAGGAGTCCGACTCCGGCGAATGGGCCAGTCGCTCTTAATTAGGGAAACGAGCTCGTGTGATAAACATGTCGACAGCAACTCTAATGAGGGTCAGGTAAACGCTGAGATATGAGGGTCAGATTTTACCACGATGAATAACATTTCTGGAGTGGGTTTTGGTCGATTGCGACCCAAATATCTTTTGATTAGACACTGTGTTGCCCGAATAATGGTCTTTAATATCTTTAATAATTCTGGACCTAAAGCTAAAAACAAACTATGCTCTTGGTCTTAAATCTGTAAGCTTTTAGATAGAAAAAAATTCTGATAAAACGAAACAATTTGAAATAATTTCTAGAAAATGGGACACTTAATAAAAATAACAAAAATAAAAAGGTTTATCGCAATTCAATTTAACTTCGCATACATAGCATAACTGATTTTACTGAATTAAATAGCAATATTAAAGATAATTAACTTCTTTGTTCTTCGAATTCAGTAAGGATAATGTCTTCCTTTTTCTTTTTCCTCGTTATAGACTAATTTATATGCGTGTAAACGCTGAATTCCAGTTAACTAGAAATGTCTTTATTCTTTGATAATAAGGGTCCAATTTGTCTACCTCTTCTGCTAATTAGTCACCCAAACCTAACAACTTCGCAGGAGAGTCTTGACATTAATTTCACTTTCTTTATTTTCTTCATCTGCTGTTTATTTAGGATCATTACTCTTCTCCAATAAAACAAACATGTCCTGTGTCGTATTTCTGTCCATCTGCATCAAGAATTTTAATTTCTCCTTTATTTTGATTAGAAAACCCTTTTCTACCAAGCTGAAGTAAATTTAATATGTAGTAATAGGCTCGAAATTTCGGGGACCCGCTAAACGCCCAATTTTTATTAGTAATTATGATTGTAGTTGTAGGAGGCGATAAAAATAAATCGACAAATCAGCATTTAGAATTTCGAAACCTCGTCTGATATTAGGTAGGTATATCTCGAAAATTTAATTAATATGTTTAAAGATAATGAGTAATTGAAAATTTTTTATTGCTATTATATTACTGAATGATTCACTTTGCTCGATAACCTCATTATGTCTATAATATATACATTATTAAACAAACAAAAACATTCTGAAAAATTAATAACGTTGACATTACGCACTTAAACAATCAAATTGGCCTTCGGAAGTGCGGTATTAAAAAGTTCATTCCCCGTCCAAAATGTGTGATAAAAAACATATATATGTACATATTTCGTTCACTTTTATGCAAACATCGAAATTTGGGTCTACATGAGCAAATATTGAGTGACACAAAAGAGTCTTTTGTGAGCCCTAGAGTTCGAAACATCACCGCTGGGCGTTTCATTGTTCGATATTTTTCATTTGGACAGGTGGCGATGACGGCACAGTGTCGAAATTTTATTCCCAATTCGGGCTTTTCGGATCTCCCAGAGAATTTAGGCAGTGGCGTGCAAACGAGCCCACCGGGTAATATTCTGGTCACGAAAAAATGTTTGGCAGTTAGTACTCAATTAATTGAATGACGTCCTTTAAATTCAAGAATATTTGAGACACGTACGCGACAGAAAGAATTTTCTGAGTGGGAAAATTGAAAAGAAAAAAAATTAATTAGAGCGAGGCGTTTCAAAGCGCGGCTCTTTGCATGCTAAGTTTTGAGGCTGCTGCTGTTGCCCCATCGGGGATAGACCGGGAATCATACACGCCGCAAAGTCCCTGTTTCCCGCGCTTGGAGTCCCATTAGAAGACCCTATCTGTCCCTGTATCTCCCGTGCATGGAAAATAATTTGCGTTCCATAAATTAAAATTCAAAAATTCCCCCGGAGCACCTTCTGCAGGGGACGCTCACTTGACGCAGATCGTGCCCAGCGACAGACGCGTGTAACCCTTTGTTTTCGCGGCTCCATCGGATCGTCGCGGTCGTCGGCGGCCATCCAGAAAGCGATTCGGCAGGGAGCCTGGGAGCACTGCCACCAAATGAGTTTTCCCTCAGCTCCCCCATAAATCTGCATTTCCGGTCAACAGTGCATGGGAAAATGTAAGATGGAAGACACCGACCAAGCCGCGGGAGCTCGGCACCATGGAGGCGGACAAGCACCAATGCTGAAATGGCAGTCTTAAAAAAAATATATACATATGTAAAAAAATTCGCAAAACTAGTCAAAGGTTTGAGGATTTGATTGCATTACTGATGGTTCTGTACCTTTACTAAAACATTTTCTTTATTAGAAAATATAAAATAGTCTTTAAAGCAATCTATCAACTGTTCCGAAAATCAACCATTATAACCATAAACTCTCACGAACCTGAAAAAAAGTAAGATATCATCAAATTATGTTTAAGTTGATGAAGTTACTTAACAAGAACAGATATTTTAAGATCGTTAAGTGCTTTGGGAAATTTTTTGTAGATTGTATCGACTTCGCAACCATCTTTTAAAGCATTTACATAATAACCATTTAGATTAGTAATTATGAAATTACCATTTAAGAGGTTACGGAATATTATATGTTAGCATAAAAAAGGTATTCGAACTTAGTCGCCGCAATACAATGGAAGAATTTAAAAATTACTTAGTTTAGTTTCAAAATAAGCAGAATTAAAAAAATCTTAATTAAAAAAGATCATTTTTATAGCGTTGTACTATGAAAACTGTAAACTTGAAATTTTGTTTCCCTAACTAAACCGACTAAAGAATTTTGATTATATTTTTATTAATAAATAATGTTCCTAAAATCATCTCAGCAGTATTTAATTTAGACTATTGTGCGTTCTACTTAAATTTAAATTATTTAACTTTGGCTTCGTTGTTGGCGGATAACAACCCAGTTAGGAAAATTTACCCTGTTGATAGCCCAAAACCAATCCCCATAACATTTTTTGTTGTGCCGCAGCATAGACACAGTGTGTCAACTTCTAATCGGTATGCAAATGGGAGACGTTAGCTAAAATGGGTGCTTGCGACGTTATGGGTAGAATTATTGTCTTCGAAGGATTAGGGCGGCCTGAAAATCCAGGATTAAGACATCTAGATACAGAGGGCCTCTTCCCTGGCTTCGATGTGCAATTATGCCAGCCGGTTTACACATGCAAATAACCTGAATTCGCAATCTTTTTGCCCTGATTTAGTGTCGTACTTTATGGTGAACAAGTTGCGCGCCCTCCATTGCCGTTTGCCGTGCCGGTACCGTTAATGCAAGAAAAGCTGTGTAAATTTTCACCGATTTGTATAGAGCTCCACGGAGGTAAAGATAAAAAAAGAAAATAAGAAATCATAGCGTAAATCCTCAGGCTTCCAGGAAACATAAGACCACGGCGGCACACATGTGTTGCTCAACTATTGAGGTGCGGTGCGGCGCGGTGTCGTGTACTATTTCAATGCAAGTCTGAAACGGCGCGACGTAAGTGTCGTAATCTCTGCTTTCGGCGGTGTAAATCTCGGCGGGTGACACACACCGCGGCTTATGTTTTATCGGTGGAAAAGATTGGCAAATGGTAACATATATTCAGAAAGTCCCTCTAAAAGCAGCTTTCATGCTCGCCCGAGTGACACTTATGTGTCGCAAAGTTGCGGTTTATGAAAACTCTACCAGCGAGTGCGAAAGTAGCGTCATCATAAAGTTTATACGTGAGCCACCTTTACCTTTTATGGAATGATGGACCATTGGTCGTAGCTCCGCTTACTGGCGAAATTACCCGGGGGAAAGGATATTCCTTTTCCCGAGTAACGAATTGTATTGGTTATCCTTTTATGTGGGTTACGTCGGAATACCTTTTGCAGGTGACTGCTTTTAAAATCGACTGTGACGTACGATAAACGGCTGCGATACGATTGTTAACCATGATAATTTGATACGACCGGTGCTCGACGGTGACTGCAGTTCGTGTTCTAATGAGACTTGCAGTTCTGGTTTTGCGCTAAGATTTTAATGGGCGTAATTGAACGAAACACGGCGCACACCTTTTGGCCGACCGCGGTCACTGCAATTAACCCAAAAAGGGAATTCCTCTGCGGATATTTTCTAAGATTCTTGCTCAGTGAATTCGACGTTCATGTAATGGCCCATTAAAATTATGAATACCAATGGACGACCATGGAACGGTTTTAGTGTAAAAACACGCGCTTTATGGCCTATGAAAACTGGATAATCGCGGTCTTTCATACCTGCGCACACCTTTGACTCCTGGAAACCTGGCGGCTGCTGCTGGTGCGGCGAGCGGGAAAGTAATTGCTTAATAAGCCCGCTGATACACCGGGAACGTGTGAACTTGCCTGGATTATCAGCTTTATGCAAATAACCTCTAAAAGTATTAAAGCACCTTTTTTACCCCCGAACGTTGAGGTGGATTTTATGTTTATAAGTTTTCCAAAAGCTTACACCATGCGGTAGATTTCTATTTAACGCTTTTTTGCGAAAATATTAACCTGATAAAAAGGTAACGTTCATATTTTGCATCTATGTCTCTTAGGTAATAACAAAGTTTCTGGGATGAAATGCAATTTACGATGAGACAATATTAAAGGAGTGTCGTCGTAATTGAAATTTTGCGGGAAAATAAAAGTAATCTCTTATTATTTACATAGTTATGAAATGAAGACGGTGTCCACTTTAGTCAACCTTTTATTTTTCACTTTTAAAGAAGACACTTTTATTTTTCTAAACAGATTCAAAGACAATTTTACATGAAAAGTAATTAATTCTGTTGTTTTTCTTTTCGTAATACAAATAAAGTACCTATTCAGAAAGGAAAGTTATACGATTAACTATACTTGCAAATTTCGCAAAGAGCATGAAATTGCCACTATCAACATCAATGTAAATCGAGAAAATAAATGTGGAAAGTTTCACGTAGTTTTAAGTTTATTATTTATAAGGTATATGGTTAATGGTTAATTCAAAGAACAATTAACCTTTGGATTTTAAAGACTCCAGGAATGGAATTTGAAATGAAAGTTATTTAGTATGAGAAAGTTAGAAAATATAATAGAAATAATCCGGGTTTTGTGAATAGCGCTTTTCCAATATATCTTCGTTTTGGAAATTTGTAAACAATTCTCAGTTACTTAAGGACTCTATTGTAAGTTTTAAATACCAAACAAAAAGGATATAATTTTTGCATATGGAACTGATTGCCTAATGATAGAGAATTATGAATTTTAATTTTACATTGTGAAGAAATTAAATAATAATAATTTGCTTCGTTTATAACTTGGTAATTTCAGATTAACCAATTTTCGGGGAATTGCCCATACCTAATTAGATAAAAAATTTCATTATCACGTTTGCAACGATTGTTTTTATTATATAATGTTGTTCTTATTATAACGTCTGAAAGTGGTCTTCGGTTGTAATAAACCATTTCTTAGTCTTGTTTTTTATTAAAAGGTTTGATGTACTAATCTTCGATAAACATGGACTGTAAATGAAGTTTTGGTCCAACGATATACTCTAAACAATGTCCTAATCAGGCATTCTCCTTGAGTCAAACGTGAAACTCAATTAATTTAACAGGGTGGGTATGGTTTAAAATAGTCGTTCTGGACTGAACTAGTATTAATTTGCCGGTGATGTCAACGTTTGATCTCCGCACAATGCCCAGTGCTGCCCATTGACACCGAGTGCATGTACCTGAGTTTATTGACGCACGCCGTGTGTCCGAACATTGGGGTCATTCATGGGCCGGTAGATAAATGTTTCATTAGTCTGTCAGCAAGTTTGTTAGACATATCCCTCGAGCTTAATATGAACATTCAATTACTCACCAGTGCGGCACGTACCGGCGCTATGTCTTGGTGTATGCCTACGCACACTTGTGGAACACCAACGCTACGTTACGTTATGTTGCGTTACGCATAGGCGCTGTGGCGCGCTAAATACGCCCTGTCACGAGCAGAGACTTATCGAGGCCTCGCACGTTGCAATTTAGTGGGCGACATTAGCTAATACGACAATTTCGCCCTTTGGCTGCCGACACCCACTAAATATATTTGCAAACAGCGCCCTCTTGAGAGGAGGCGACCGGCCGTAAGCCCTTAAACACCTTTCGGGCGAGCACGGGAAAAGAAACGCCACTAAGTGCCGCCGTTCCGCCAATTTATGGGGCCCTCGTTGTGAGGGAGATAAATTTTATACCAGCCTTCTCCAGGCCGTGGGCCCTACGCACAAGGAACGTGTCCTTTGCGAGCCTGCATCCAGCCGGGGCGCGACTAGTCACATCCAGGCAACATCCAGGCAACATCCAGGCCTCCAGGTATCCTGGCGAGTCGTTCGCTGTTCCCGTGAAATATTCATAAACGGCCTGCGAGCGGCACATCCATTTCGCTGTCCACTCCCCGATATGAAATGGCTTTGAAGCACGCGAGCCCAAAATTACAACGTTGAGACATCTGAAAATCCCTTTCTGGACGGACCCCTATGTACCTATTTTGTCCTTCCCCGCCCATGAAATGGGGCTCCGATGAAAATTTTCAGGGGGGGGCAATAATTAAACTGAAATTTATGCCCGCCATCGAGATACTTTCGGAACGGTCCCATGAATCACCTCACGGCAAAACAAACAGACAGGGTGCTTGGGATACGGCAGGTATGATGGCGATTTATTTCTTTATGGCTCTTTTTAGGGGGGAGCGCACAGCATCCCGGTCCAGACGATCCAGACCCATTTTGCTATTAGATACTTACAGATGCCTCAGATACACTTTTCCTCACACACGGCACACGTTCACAGCGACTTTATCTTTATTAGTGCTCGGGAAAATTTTCTTCAGCCCCATTCTGCAGGGGGTCCTGTTGCTCTCCCTGTGGGAAGGGAATGCTTTTACGCATCTTTCAGAATAAGGCTCGGAGCCTTTTTCGAATGAAATTAAAGTGGGATCCTGAACACAGGGTTCCTACCTTTTCTCTGAAAATCAGTAGTTACAAGGTAGGTAAAAGCATTTTGTACTTAAACAGTTGAACCGTTTGGCTAAAGTTCGCTTTTTCATATTGACGCATGTACTCATGTTAAAAATTATTTCATCCAATTAGGAGATTAGTCACGAATTGCGATCTTACATTTATATGAATTGTTGCATTTGGAACGCGGAAATAACAACGACCTCCGAAAATATAATAATTAGTATGTTGAAGTTTACAAGGTCCGTGATTTTAAAATATTTTTCAATATTAATAAAAGGAAAAAGAGACATAATTTTTATGGTTCTGTACATCGAAATGTATCTATCTCTCCATTGACACTATTTTTCTCAAGAATGGCTAAATAAATAACTAAAGTTAATAGTCTCATAGTACTGGGAAAAATTCAAAAACATTAATTTTTAATACTGCCACTGTCCGAATTCTGCAATGAAATAGTTAAGGGCGGAAAGAATTCAGAGAGTAGCTGTTTAAACAGGATCTGAATTACTAATGCCTTGAGTGATATTATAATAGAATTTATTAGATAAAATGTAATGGGTTTACTTTGAAAGGTTAAACATCCAAAGTGACTCTTCTGAGAATTGAAGTAAAATTTAGCTAAAAGGACGATGTCTTCAACTTCATCCTGTAGGGGGTCCTGTTGCTCTCCCCGTGGAAGGCTGCACCCACGCACATCGAAGAGGGTTCAGCACCTTTTACGAATGGAATTAAAGTTGGACCCCAAAGTGCCTTTTGCGTGTGTTGGAGTATAAATTTGCTACTTATCTCGCCATGCGTAGGTCGACGAGACTACGGTGCGGTGACGGGCATCCTTAAATCCAACTCAACCGCACGCACGTGGTATCCCCTGTGGGACATTTCAAGCAGTGTGCACGCATCCCGCGAAAATTGTTGATTACTGTCGAATACGATAAAACCTAAAAAAAAAATTTATTCGATCGATAAGCAGATTCGGCGGGCGTTGGAATTCCAACGACCCGAAAAATATGCGGGCGGGCTGCCACCAGGAAATCTGCTGAGCATTTGATGTCCCAGGTGCGCCCAAATTGAGATGTAATCAGTGCCATTCTCGCGCAGACAGGTGATTGGGGGCCCCGCGAACTTTCTATCGTAGCGCGGCCCCATTCAGAGCTCCAACACCCCCGTCCCGAATTTCCCGGATGGCGGGCGTACGCCTGCCAGGATGTAATTCTGTTTTATTAGCCAACTGAAGTGTTCATAATCGCGGGATAAATAAGAAATTTCATTTATTTTCGAGATTTTGAATTTCAAATTGTTCGCGTCTTGTTTTCATGCTGATTCCACAGCTCTGGTCTTGATTGACTGAAGGATTTGGACATCGCTCCTCTTTTCTTTTTGGGGATGGATACTTACTTTTGGAGGGTAAGTAGAGGTCGCCAACCTTACGGTGACCTGTGGGGGGCGAATTCCGATAATGGGAAATCGATATCCAGGAAAATAGACGAATATTTCTCACCGACTTACCTTAATTATTTATTTTGGGTTGTTAGTTACGTTTACTAACATATGTATCTTTTCTCGTTTCAGGTAATTGTCTATGAATTTGTTGGGTAAGCTTTATTTCACATAGATTTAGATTTGTTTAGGATATAAATATTTGACCAATAAGATTTTCTACAGATGAAATTTATGTTATTGATTTTACCTTAAACTCGAGCGGTTTTATTCAACTACCGTCTTGAAAAATCTATACGTCATACTTAATACTTAACAAATTAAATCACGAATGTTTTAATATTTCAATAAATATTTTCAAAAATAATTTAAGAATTTTGAAAATCTAGTTTTTCAAAATTTTAAATGTGTATAAATATCTCAGAGGAAATACAAACGAAAGTGTATTCAGGGACTCTAAAAATAAAATATCGATAATGCGGCGGGCTCTTTTCTTCGAAGATTTGTTATTGTGCAAATTTCTACTGGGAAGTGAATAAAATTACTGAATTAATTACTTTTTATTGCACAATCAAGAAGACTCTGCGAACTTTTTACCTTTTACCATAAGAAAATATTTTGCAAAAAAATCAAGCCTTTCCCAATCCAGTGCACCTAAAGTACCATTTATAAAATAAATTTTCCATTAACCCGCGCTGCATCCATCGCTCTGGCCTCGCAGGAAAAAAAGTGAAAGCGCCCAAGATGCGAAGAGTCAGTTAATTAAGGCGATTTTTACCAACAGTCCGCTCCGTTGGAAATCGCCAATATCGCGGCGATTAATTCTAAACCACTCTCCTTCGAGAAATCGAACCCGGCGGAGCCAGTTGCACCTATTCCCACGACTTTCTTAAGAAACCCCACACCGCGAAAAACGCGACCAGGGAGTCGCCTCGCCTCACGCGATTACCAATAATAAAACGGGCAAAACGCGAGAAAACTTTCGTTTATTGCCGAAACCCGAAAATTTAATTTAATTTCTTCTGCATCTTATTACTTTCTTCGCGTACCCGTCGCCGTGCGTTTTATTCGCCGCCGGAGCTGGCGGCGAGCGCATTAACCGCACCGGCTAGCTCCGCGGACTTCAATTAATTCGAATCGAATTAAATCACTGCAGTCGTGACGACGATCGCGGGATGCAGCGGCCGGTCCGCGGAGGAAAGTGACCCTGACCGTCAGCAAGATCTGCGTCCAGGTTTGGGAAGATGGACGACCTGGTCCCACTGCGACAGTGACTCATCCAGAGTCGTCGTTCCATTCAGAAAAGAGCTCCTAATTGAAATTTAATTTTCTGTCTCCAGACGTCGCCGCACTGTAAATGTGCGCTTTAATACAAATTTTCTTCCATTTCAAATAATCATCTTTAGTGGAGCAACACCCATGTCAAAACGGAAATATTCCCGAAACCTGTTTAGTTTCTAAATTATAACCGAAGATCTTAAGCTTATGCTTATATCTAAAAATTTGTCAAAGGCTTATTTTTGACCAACCGAAGCTCAAATAAACGACATAAAGGCGGCAAAATTTTCAAAATTGCAAACAAAACAAAATTTTTCAGAATATGACTGGTGGCGCAGTTAATTAGTTATATTCGATATACATACATATATCCTAAGTTTAACCCTATGAGTAGTCAATAAAAATGTTACTTTATTGGGAAATCGCGAGAATACATCTAAAACGTAAATTATTTTCTAGTTGTTTAATCGGTCCCAACGTGAGTTAAAATAAAGTGTATAGAAAGACCGTTTTTACAAAATCAAAAATCTTCCCTAATTTCATACAATTCTTCAGAACTTGAAAAATAATTCGAATTTAAGAATAAAAATCAAAGAAATATATTAATTCAATATTAAATTTAAATTCACTACAGAAATTGCTCATTTTTGTTCAATGACGCGAAACAGTTTATCCGTTTTAATGAAAAGTGTGAAAGAAATCTAAAATTTTTAACCACATGGTTATACTCTAAATTGTAGAAAAACTAACCAAAAAAGTGTGGCTATTTATTAAAAAGATTAAAAAATGAATGGGGTAGTTTTTAGGAATTGCCGATTTGTATACAAACCCAAAATTTATATTTTAATAAATTTTGCTAAATAAGGGAAAGCGGCAATAACCATTTTAGTAATATCTCTTCTAGCTCACTGAATAGCTAGATGGATGAGAATTGGCGAAAAGACCATTGCACACAGCATAGGGAGGTTCCAGGGTTTTAGCGCTCTAATCAAATATCCTTTCCATTAGGAGCTCCTCTGCGATCCTGCAGGAGCACTCTCATGAGGAATAACACAATTAAAGTTAGCAGAAATTGGGAAAGCGAAATCCGGTAAAAAATATTCCGTCCGGCTTTGAAGCATCTCTTGACTGGTAGCAATCAAGCGCGAAGTGTTTTGAGTGGAGCGAAGCAAATTGTTACAGAGGCACAGACACCCCCAGAACCCTTCCACAGAACCCATTTACCCTCGGTGCAGGGAGGGTTCTCAATTTAAAGTTGCACAAGGGGTTGAACGCACTTCCCGTCGTCGCCTTCACCGCCGCGGTGTTGCCCTCCGAGGGAGGAAATCAAATTGCAGGTTTAGGTATTAGCGGAATAGGGTGAGATTGGGTTCCCCTGTACGCTGACAGAGCCCGGGGGTTAGTTTCCTGAGGGAAGGCGTTCAGAAACGGGCGCTACGAATAAGAGGCGAAGGTAAATTGACTTAAAGTAAAAAATGTGTTGCACGGAACCTTCGGTGCTGTAACCGTGGTACCCTCCACAAGGGCGGGAGCGCAAATTGCTGAGTTTATTTAATTTCGGGATTATATTTTACTTAGGGCTTGCACGATTTATGATTGGATTTGATCACGTCTATTAGGGGGCTATTATTACCCAGCGCGGGTCATGGGCTGCGTTATTAACCCATATGCAGGAAGACGAGGTTTCCTTCCACCTTGTGCCAACACGGGCAACCTTTACCGAAGAGGGTTGGAACAAATGAGCCACTGCAGCAGAAAATTTGATTCATTCCCTAATGCAAGGCAAGTGGAGTGGTCCTTTACGAGTCCCCTGGGGTACTTAAATTGTGTTTTGTAATCTGGACAGGCACAAAAAAGACGTTTGATTTATTTTTGTTACAATTTCAACCGAAGGGCTCTGAAAGGGATTTTTTTCCCCCTTGCAGTCCTGTCGGCCTCACTTTTTATTCGCTTTCATCTATTAATGCAGGGTCGTCGATTAGACCCGTCAAATGCAATTTCTGATCATGAACTCAAATTACATTGAATTAGGTGTTGAATTTTCAAAATTGTTACTCTTGCATATTTCGGAATAGAGGGGTAGGGCTCTTTCTATCTCTGGATCTTTGTGTCTGCAGTCGAGCAGATGTACTCTAGGTTTCATATTTTAATCGTGGATAACGCCTATAGGTGCACATAATTTAAAGCGACACCCGATACCTGAGATGTTTTAGCTGGGGAATTATCTCGTTATTTCCATCGAGCTATGTCGGGAAGTTCTAATTATTCGGGCTGAGATATCCAGAGATGTTTTGTTAAGCTGCACACGGTCTTTTGGGGAAGTTTAAATTACTTGAGGGCAGCCATCAGCACAAAAGGGACTCTGGGTGCATTGAAAATTTCATTTTGGTAAAGTGTATATGTCTGAGAGAATGGTTCCAATTTTAATTTAGGAGTTTAATTAAGGATTGCTTTAGTGTAGCTGAAATACAAAATATTTGTATACAGTGCATTTTAGAGGGTAGAGAGTTAGATTTATTTTGATACTTTCCTGCAAAATTTGGTTGCTCAAAATCCCTTAGTTTTAACAACTGTTTTATGCAATTAAAAGTAATATAGATGTATATAAATAAATGAGAAATAATATCGGAATTCTAAAAAGTGAAGGTCTAAACATTATTTTAATAATTAAAAAGAAAGGTTTTTTATTACTAAAACATTTACATGAACAGAAATCAATCTCTATGCTAAGCAATGAAAGGTAACAGACGTTTTGTTCTAATTGATTTTTGATAAATAATTAATAAAAATTAATAATTCGTGACAAAAGTAATTGCTGAAGGTTTGAAGGAACGTGGTAAATTTTTACTTGGTTTATTAAACGATACTTGAAATCATCAAGACCGAAATACTAAGGCGTAATTTTCATGAAAAACGTGAACGAGTACACAAATTAGATATTATAGAGAATTAGTTATATTTAAAACTCTTACGATAAATAAAAATTAGTAAATTAGAATACAATAAAATTTGTTGCAAAAATAGCTACCAGAATGCTGCGTCTCTATGCCAGTAAAAGTTTTTAACTAAAAGTTTTAAAATCAATTAAATTGCAAAGAAGTCATCAAATGGCCGGAAGTGTGTATGTGATCGCCCGTTTGAGTCTCATCTAGAAAGCGATGGAATGGCCCCAATATGTTCCCGACTCCAAAGAAAAGTGGCCAGAATCTAATGGACTTTGTGTTCGGTAATTGCTTCCTTTTTACCTTGTCAGGTGCAATTACGAGCCCGTCGGACCCTTTCTGGTTGAATTTCCTAATTGAGTTTAAAAGACGGAGCAAGAACTCGAAAATCTTTTGGATTAAGAGCACTTCGCACCTCTCCCGAGGAGGTGTAATATAAAACTTTCTTCAGGTAATCGCGGAAAACATAAAGTGTATTTTTTTTATTTATGTTTTATCTCAATCGATATACCCGCGAACTAGGTGCAGAAAGAATTCAGAGGTGCTAAAAAAGCAGGTGACTAGTGCTTGGGCAAACAATTCAATTAGTTCCGGCCGGGACTTGGAGTTTCCAGGTGAGTTCCAGGCCGCTTCGTGACCGGGTCTTTGGCGTTTTGTTTGTTTTGGCCAGTGCGGGACGAAATCCATGAAATCTACCTACAGGCATACAAATCGCCATAACTGTTTTCTCGCGCTCGGTTTTTTTTTTTTTGTTTTTTACCCTAAATCTCTCTGAAAGCCGTCGTCAACGGGAATTGGGTCTCATGTTTGTAGTATTTTTGGGGACATGAGAGTGACTCAAGTGACTTTGAATGCCGTTCGTGTCCTGAATTTTTATATCAAAAGTCCTACAGGACCTCAATGCATTCAGGAATTTTGGAGGTTTACGGTTAGCTCAGTTTTTCACACTTACAAAAGCGCTTGATAGTCCACGGCGACAAAAGGTGATGCACGTGCAGCCAGGTGAAACTGGGTACCTACTTTATATGCAAACAAACCACTGAGGTGGGTAAAATGAGGTCGGTCACCGGAGTAAAACTGACGCTAAACATTTTGTTGCATACTTAAAATAATTAGTTTTAATAAAATATCCCTGTGCATATTCAAATTTGAATTGTTATTTAAGGGACCAACTCATATTTGACCGATGAAAAAATCAAATTTATTAAAACTGAGATTAAGCTATTTAAAATCATTGGCCTAATCAATTTTTAAGAATGCATTACTTGAAGTCGCTGGTAATAGTTGTTTTTTTTATGTGTGACATTATTAACTTCACCAATTTTGTAGTCATGCGTGAAACAATGATTTTAAAAATGCAAAACCTTGAAATCATGAAAATGAAAAATCTTGTGTTTAACTCACGTTTTTTAAAATATCACAGAAGTAATTTACATTCATTTATAGTCGTTTGAAGTTGGTTATAGCGCATTCGCACTCAAATTTTTTAAAATTGCAAAAATATATATTTTTTATTTATAGGATAAAGTTTTTTTCCAAGTTTGAAAATATAGAATTTTTGAAAGTAAAAGATATAGAGGGCCGTTTGAGCAATCAGTAGAAAGTCTGGTAGATAGTTACAAAGTTATAGTATGATTTATAAAACCATTCTCAGACATTTTTAAGTAGAGTTATTTCAAAAAGTGTGTGTCAAAATCACGATTGCCTCATAACTTTTTGAAGGCATATTACACGAGTCATTTTGTAGCATGAAGCAAATCCACCTTATCTAGGACACCCTGTAAATTCATGCAATTTGAATGCCGGTCCTGTTCGAAATTGTCGCTTCGAGAAGACTTCAGTCGCGCCGATGCATGTCAGTGATATTTGGGGGAGGGTTTAACACGATTTTCGCGCTCGCAAAGAGGGTGGGTGGTACAGGGTGATGCACCTGCTTCAGGTGCAACTGGGAAGCGAATGTGCAGCCACCGTGGTGGATAGATAAATCCATCCGCCGTGCCGGAATCGAACGGGGTCAGCCCCTCGGCAGAATTCGCGAAGCCAGCGCGATTGTGCTGTTATGCAGTGTTTTGTATTCAATATTTGGGCCATTGACCCGGCGGCGGCGTCGGCGGAGGTGGGGTCGGTGCTTGTCAGCCCGGCAGGGGGAGTGCTTGTCAGCCCGCTCCGAAAAACAGAGCACGTAAGGCACGGCAGTCGCTGCGGTTTTGATGCATGAAAACGCTCCGAAGAGACAATAATTCACTCCGCCCGCTCGCCGTGGGCCATCGCGGCCAGGTAACTTGGCGTTCCGGAGGCCGCTGGACCAAATTAGAAATTTTCGCTGGCGGCAATTGTCGGGCCGTCTGTCCGCGGCCCATAATTACTAGGGTCCGTTGTATGCGCGGCAAACAATGGGGAACTAAAGTGGACTTGCGGCGGTCCATGGCGCAATGTGTGGCTCATTGCGAATCACATTAAATTTGTGTCCTATAATCGGATTAGCCGCGGTATCATGACCATTGCCGGACACCGGATTAGCCCTAATGAAATTTTGTTACTTTTACCCGAGCCGGAGCAGCTCCGGTCATGTCGCCGTGGGGTGGACACGTCGCGTCGGCTTGACTGATGCATTTGACACGCTGCCAGCTGCCATTCGCATTTGCTTTCCTGACCGCCGATCGATTCTGGTCGACGGGAGCGCCCCAAAAGTGGGTCAAACTACCCGCAAAACATAAGCGGGAGGGGAGCATAGAAGAATTTTTGAATTTTTATCTCTCCCCGTAATTAGCTCATAACTCTGTCTCGAGTGGCCCGAAAACCCATTTAACTCCATAAAACCAACAAATATTCCCCCTTGCTCAAAAATGCCCCGCTTTCATTCGGGAAATTCTGAAAATGCTTTACGACCAGTTGCGCAAACATTCTCCAAAGACGGGCTGCGTAATTAATTAATTCTTTTTCCCCGCGTTCACCGAGCACCCAGGAAAAATTATGTTGATTCCGCGTGTTTTCGCGTCTAGGGGATTCTCGCACAGTAACTGCGAGCTCAGCCCGAAAATGGTGTGGTTACCTTAAACTTAACCGGTGTCTTTTTTTAGAATGGTTAACTGGGGTACAGCACTGCGCCTTGAGCCGCAAGACACATTCGGAAGTTTCTTGACTTTGTCTTGAGCCGGAACCTTTCTGGAGCACATTCCATGCTCTTTATGGCAGGTAAGTCATATGCCGCGAATTGTTCGACTTCTCAAGGTGAGAAAGACATCTAATGTTTTGAGAGCTCTGCATTTGGTTTAAGTGCAGTTCTTGTTGTTTGCCACATAACTAAAATTTTAACAGGTGTGAAGAACAAAATATAACAAATTACTTAACAAGTAATAATTTAATTAATAATTCCGAGAATTATATTCTATTTGTCTTCTATCTGTGAACTTAATGTTGAAGACATAACATTTGACTTCAAGAAAGCGTGAAAATGGGTACAAAGTTGTTTTCTGGGTGGCTGATTTCAAATATTCTATAAAGAAATTGAAATTATAGCTGGTGGATCTAATATGACGAGTGAACATTTTCAACTTGAAGGGATTTCCATGTAAATGTCTAAAGAGGAATTTTCGGGCTCGCTGATTTCTAATTTTCAGAATAATTCCAAGAAAGCAATTTAATGATTTCTGAATTTTGATGAACATGTAAGATGCCAATCATTGAGAGAATTGATGAGATATCATTATTTCTTCTTTTGAAGATTATATTTTATTATAAATATGTGAATTTTAAAAATATTTTATTGCTATTTCAGAAAAAATAGCAGACTAAACAAATAAAAATTTTTATAACTGTGAATATATGATGGATTTTTTTCTCTTAGAATTGTATGACATATAGCAAAATAAGAATAATTCCCCGCAAAACTTCTTTGAAAAATGTGTAATATCAGAAACTCCTGTGATTTTCGCATTTCGCCTGATTGGATTGTAGTAGTGATAATTTTGAGTAAATGCAATTTTCCCCAAGTCTGAAAACACAATTTCAAATATAATTTTGCTAAGCTGAGCTTAAAATATTATTGATGAATGGGAAACTAACAATAAGTATATGTACATACATATATTTTTTTTTTCTCTATTTTATTTGTTAAATAGTATATAATGTATTTTATAATTGAACAAAGTAGCATGCTTCTAGCTTAACTTGTTCTCCCATTGTACTTTAAACAATAGCAATGTAGAATAATTACTTTCTTTTGATAACTCTTTGAAATTGTTTGTATTATAAGCTAAATTTTAAAATAATGTATCAATACGACTACAATAGAGAGTCATCTAATACTTTCCATTGACCTCATCTAAAAAATCAAATATATGATAACGAATGCGTATAGGTACATGTGTCATACTTACGTCAATTTAAAAATATTACGTAATTTGAAACTCGTTAGAAGTATGTAAATTAATTTCTCCAATTTCCTTATTTTAAAATAATTTAAGATTTTTATAATTATCTCAATTGACTTATTGAAATAATAAAAGTAGAGATTACATACTTATAGAGATTGCCGATCAATCGATTTTAAATGCCAAAGTTTATTACCTATAGATGATTAATTATCAAAAAGGCAGCGAATGATAATATCTTCTTAATTTTCGTACTTTCAAAAATTCTTGGAAAGTGAGTGTTGCCTTCTATTTTCTATTCTTTGTATACATATAACTTTTGTGGAATTTCTTAATATTTATTTAAGAGTTAGATGTGTTCACTTGCATAAAAATGGTGGTATATTTTAAGAAAGTGCTAAACGTTTCTGAATAAAAGATACCGTGCAATCCCTCATTATCGCTTTCCGTAAACTAAAAATTTCCAATCGAAGGTTCAGTAATTTTCCTGTCACCTGGCGGTTTATCGCGGAGAAATCGTCGTCTGCAGAGATATCTTCGCCTGGACAATTGCTTCATTTTGTCTTCATTTTATCTTTATATTATCACTGGGCTGTTAAAATTTCATAACGGCAGCAAAGTGTAAATCTTCTAACCGTTTTCACCGTGGACAATAGAAAAAGAAGAAGAAGGAAAGCGTTTGAACGTGAAAATAAACGATCAACGCTTCATCACCTGTTGAGTTCAATGATCTGAATCGGTCCAGAGAAGTCGACCGCCGGACCGAGGTGGACGGCGCCGCCGAAAGACAATGCGGCACCTGTCCTCACCTCCAGACAGTGCACCGGCAGGTAATAACTAGGATTTAAGTACAGATGTACTGAGATCGATGCAGCAATCAATTATAGTGGTCCGCCCCCGTCGTTCGTTAAAATCTCTTGTCAGATGTCCCCGTTGCGGGGGTGCTCCATGTGAGCCTCATCCGACGAGAACGTCGTTGGTCCTGGGAAGAAAAAAAATTTATCGTGTGACACGAATAGCACCTTAGACTTGCGCGTAAAATCCCATAAATTTTCGAAGGGGTCGTTTATCCTTTAATTTTTTTTCTACCAGGACGAGGTCCGCACGTTTTATTTATGTCAGACCGAACGATGCCTTCTGAGGTTTCCTATTGAGTTCCCGAGGGAGCACGCATCCGCCCAATATTACTCCGGGTGTCGTCTTCTGGTCTTCTGGTGTCCTGTCGTGGGAGAACAATGCCACTGGATGCGATATTTTGTTGTTCGGTGTGACAGTGGGGCGGAGGGTCCTTATTTGGGCTCCCCGTCCCGGTCTCCGGTCATTTTATATGAAAACAATAAATTAAGTCGACCTGACATACGGGAGGGATGCCTCTGACACACGAATTCAATTCGAGAGTGCACTTGTGTCGAAATATTGCCCTATGAATATGAATAAATTGGCAGGGTCCCTATCATCGTCACGTCAGGATAACAAGCGTTCCAGGACTCCTTTATCCGGGCGGTGTGAGTGCTCGTAGCCTCCTCTTCCAGCCTTTGGCTGGACAGAACCCTGGATCACCTTCTGTTACACTACCGATGATTAGTTTCTTGAACGTTTACCTTCCTGCACTTAATGGAGTCCCCGGCTGTGCAGGTGCTCCTGTGGCCATTGGGTGTCAACAGCAGACCCCTGTAAGCGCACCAATTTAATGAAAGGTTAACCAGCCTGCTGCGTGTTCGGCAGAGCAGTCTCATTAAGGATTATCTGCTAATTCCAGCTTCTGGTGCCTTCGGATTCAGACAATGCACACGTAGTAGGAATTCAGTTTTTGCATAGATATACTATTCTAACTATTGACACTATGCGATAAAACGAAGAGATACCAAAAAGTCCTGAGTACTACAGTTTATTATTATAGAAATTTTATCCAATTTCAATTCTTCATCTAATCAAGTTACGTTGCATAAATCATATTGGATTTTCCAAATGTCTTAATATGTAGATATAGCGAAACCGTGAGTAATTTTTTGAATCTTCTTAAGTTTCACATAAAAGATTTACAATAAGAATGCACTTTTAGCTTATTTTGCGAAAATAGCTTATTTGTATAATATATTTTTACAGATTTTATTATCCAAGCAATGCATTCAAAGAAGAATGATCCAACTTTTTAGTTTTTAATTTTCTATTTCTCTTTCTATTTGTGATTTCAGAAGAACCACAATTTCGTAAGTTCTTAAATTTATTTACATTATACCAAAACCTATAAATTGGTTTTCACATTTGTGGTCTGCGTGTTTGTCAGAACTTATCTCCATTTTGATGGAGTTTATCAACCAAAAGTAAAATATTTTGTTGAGCGTGATTTACCATACAAATATTTGGGTTTGTCTTAAATGATAAGATTGCAGCTTATTTTCTGTGTGTTCGTCCATTACTTTTATGTCTCTCATTCAATTTAGTAAAAACTTGTACCTAAGTTAAGTTTAGTTTTATGAAAAACTTAGTACTTGTTTAGCCAAGTTCGGGCCACACTTGTAAACCAGGTTTCTTGGCCACTTACTATTTAAAAGTTTAAAAGTTTCAGTTAACTAGAAATTTGTTAACGTAAATTGAACTTGTCAGCAACATCTAAATTTGAGGGCTTTCCAAATCTCAAGGCACTTACAAAATATAGCCCGTTGCATTTTTACAAATTAATATTAATCTAATCAAATATCCGGATATTTATTTTAAATTTATTTAATCTTAATGGCGCTAATTACATAAAAATAAAAAATGATTCAGAATATCTTAGTCGATTTTCACGGCATTTAATTTTTTGTTTTGTTTAAATCAGTAACGTAGTCTAATCTTCACAGAAAAAGCAATGCACAAATGAAATAGATTCGGAAGTAAATATTTATTAAAGTCAATGGTCCAAGTCCCAAATTCTCAAAATATTACATAAATATATAACAAACTTAATCCTTCTTGTACTTAAAAGAGTAAGTAATATTTTTGAGAACTTTTGTTTATTCATTTTAAAAATGTAAAAGCCAATAAATTACCTAAAACGCTTACGAGCCATTTCAAAATAATATCTCAGCAGTGACAATTGCTAAAAATTAATGCAACTTGACAACTAATTTAATTGGTACTATGAAATTCAAGAATTGAATTTCCTAAAATTTGAACGACGTCAAAGCTAATTGGTCAGGAGAAATGAGCTGAGGCAGTGAGGTAAATTCAAAATTGGATTTTCGTTTCTCAACACGCAACACAGAAGACTTAAATGATTTTCATGACGGGAGAAATATGAAGGTAGTAATGAAGACTAATTTGTTCATTACCATATTAGATTTTCGCTTCTGATGGTCCAATCTACGTACGTCGGTCGAAGAATAGAAGGACTCAAAATGCAGGCTAGCGTAGGTCGTAACCATAGATAGTGGTATTTGGTGGAATAGCTTTCGAATAGCTTCCAACCTTGGATAGATATACATATAACCTATCCCCATTTTATCTCTTGCTCCAGCATAATATCATTTTTGGTTATTGCTTTTTAGCATCAATATCTTTGGGTTTCCAAAAAAGAATGAGAATTTAGGTTACCTTCATGGAAGAGGTTCTTTATTTTTCATTTTCACGTATACATTTTATGGGGTTAAAAATTATTTTGAGTGGATAGAAGTTGGCTTTTGGACTTCTCGATTACTGCAGATGCTACTCCAATAAAGTAAATGGAGTGCAGGGAATCCATAAAAAAATTAATTATATTAATGGAGCGTACGCACTTACACTGAATAAAAACCATTTTTTTTATTTGTACTCGCTGTGTAATGCTACACCGTGGAATATATCTGCATGTTGGGGGGTTGTTCAGGAGTTGAAAACCTTCGATAACCCCGTTCTCCCCATTGATGCCATTGCATCCCCACAGTAAGGTTATATTTACCTTTTCATATCCTTAAACTGAACAGAAATTCGGAATTAATCAATTTGTCTGCGCTGAAGCACTCTCGATTGACTCTGCCCAGGCTGGGCCCCAAAACTTGTGGTACTTTTGGTATGAAAAGTGCCTTTATTCAGTGAAATTTTCCAGAATGTAAGAACAGCCCCCTGGTGGTCGGAGGAATAACTTGGATTCCTTTGAGTAGCTCCTGGATGAAATCATGTAAAAAATATTAGCAAGTAGCAAAAGGATATCAGTCGGATGAATACAGGAACCGGGGAGGGGCAGGTGCTGGCGGCAAAGAGCAGCCAACCCACCTGAAAGGAGCCCCATTCATCCAGGCGCAACTGCTTTCAGGCGAAAAGCATTCATCCGTGATCCTGATTCTGCCAGGCACTCACCTGCAGGAGTCGTACGTTCGGTTTCTTCTTCAAACACGGCCATTAGGAGCAAGGAATTTTACGCGTGCATGCACACAGGCGCACTAATGCACTCTTCTCCTCATTATGTAGATAAATAACTGAGCGGTTTAAATATGAATGCAGCGCGGGCGGGAGCGTTGTCGAGCTGATAATTGCTTATTTATGGGCTATCTTGGATGCAATTCATTAATGCCTGGTTCCCGAGACCTCGTCCTGGCTCCTGTTCCTTGCTGCGGGCGTATTCCAGGTCATAGAGGCGATGAGTTACCCATCAAACAGAAAAATTAACAAGAAAATTAAAACAAAAAAAATGGGGGCGCATGAACTGTGCGATGCAAGCGGATCTGGTCCGCGTAATGGACGTTTTTTAAATGCATTTTAAATGCGCTGTTATGCAACACCAAAAAAGGCGAAAAGGAATGACTTTTTAATTGTCACCGGGCACTCTCGCAAAAAAAGAGTGTTGATTGTCGGCTTTTATTAAAGGGTGATGGTGGTAATCATCGTCGGTGCCACCCCCTCCCGCTTTAATGCACCTTGACTAGTTACGTGCAATTTAATTGTTTCGGTCCCATTCGTTGCGCCACAAAAATTTTACTCGTATTTTTTGCAGTTTTTCGGCTTTCACCGAAAAGGGATGGAATCATTAAGTTCATTAAGTCATTTACAGTCGGATGTTGTGGCGGAATGCGCTCCATTTTCACGAGTTTTATTTTTAAATATAGAACTAGCACTATGTTGCGAAATTAACAAAACTTTTACACAAATGCACAGTTAAAAAAAACACATACATACTGTACTATCCAGATTGAATGTCGTTATTGCAATTAGAACATATTATTTTAGATACTATATACATTACATTATTATTATACAAAACAAAGCAAGAAACCTCAACGAACGCAAATCGACCAGCTAAGAAAATCACAATCGTAACAAGCTTCCAAAATAAATTGTGATGTACAACAATTTGTAAATTTGAAAATATCGATAAATCTCAAGCTAAATTAAGCTGAAATGAAGTAACATGCAGACATCTGACGATCTTAGAAACTTACAAATGTTGAAATAGTCTCTAAATTTTATAAAACAGTCTAACAGAAAATGTTTTGCATAAATTGTAAATGTTTTTAAAGAAAAAGATTCACAGAATTTAAAGTTAACAACTTTAATTTTTGGATTTGTATACCAACATCTTTACGACCGAGTATAAAAAAACGATAAACGCCGTCTGCTAGTTTAGCGTCCTGTAACGAAGAGACGAAAATATGTAGAGAGGATTATCTAAAACCCCCTTCTTGTGACATAATGCCAACAAGGACCACAGGTCTCCTTGCAAAATTTATCAAAAGCTCGGCTTCACGAAAAACCGCTTGGACAAGCTCAATTATCTCAGGATTAATGCGCAGCATATCTCTAAAACCATTTTGACGAGAACCGCACCTGGCGATGCAAAGATGCTCTTACCTGGTGACCGGGGTATGCAAAGCTCATCTTGTATAAAAAATTGGTCCAGCCAGGGCTAATCAGGATCTATCGCATTCTCACAGGTGCACTGCACTTGGATTTATCACGTGCTGCTCGTGTGGGGCTTGTTGCGGATATTACGCAGGGCGGATTATCTCGGTCGGGGTGAGCTCCGGTGGTTCCCGCCCCCACTTGAACCTGGCTATAATGTGACAAGGTGGAGCTGCGAGATAATTCGCCTTGGTTGGCACTACACGCTGCGGCGGGGGCGGGCCGCGGCGGATCAAGCAAATTATCCTTCCAGCTATTTTAATCTTGCATTAGGAGGACCCGCCGCACGTCGGAGGCAGATTGGATGCAACAGATAGAAGACGCCGTGGGTGCGGCTGAAGAATGGATGGGCTTAGCGCTGGAACCCACTCGGCAGATGCCGGCAAATCGATCTTTAGTGGGAGAATTTTAATAAAAAGACGGGAGAATTGATTGGCAGTGTTGGATAATTAATTTTAGATTAGAACACTAGCCATATTTTATTTTCATCGTCTTATATTAGGTTGCATCGATTCTTCTGTCTCTTAAAGCGATTTTCCATAAATATAGTATATAACTAAAATTTTAAGGGATTTAAGTAGTTTAAACGAATTTCGATTCTTCAAAAAATTAACATTATTGAATAGTTTTAAGGTAAAATTCGAAGTATTGTTAATATTAAAACTCCTGAACATGTTCCGTTTAGCGTATTAGCTTTTTGTAACTTTAAACACGATTTTCTCAAAACTTTATTTTCGAAAAACAATCCTAATCAAATTTTTCACACATTCTAAGAACAATATATACTAGTTTCTGTATGAACATACAAAATTCGAAAAAGAAACCTTTTTCGTTTTTCATAAACTATATATTCAGAGAAATTCAAAAACTATTTAATGTTAATAAGAGAGAAAAAGCACGCACATTTAAAGCATTCAAACATCCAAACCGATTCAAATTCTTTCAACTATTCACCAAAAATTGCTATCCATTTATCATTATGTTCTATGGGAATTTTTGCTCTAATTTTAAAGCGAGTTACGAAAAAGTGTTCAAGTAGGTAATTGAATAAAATATTTCAGCTTTTACGAATAAAACTCAAAAATATATATTTCATAAATTCGCATTTTAGGGGATTTGTTTTGTATCATTAAGGACTTAAAAAACTTAAACGAAAAATAATTTCACATTTAACGAAATTCTACTTTTTCAATAGTTTTACTGTCTTGCTACCTTTATGCTGCTTTTTACTTCAAAAAATGTCATGACCTTAAGCTTCTTTGAAAAATACCCACTTTCTCAAATCGTAAAAACTTTTAAACTGAAGAAAAGGGGCAAGGAGGCTGTGACAGATGGACCAGCGGACACAATGAGGTTTTCTCTAGTAACTACGAATCTCTGGAACCTGTCTACGGCTGTCTGCACCGTCAGTCGAGTTCGTGATTAATTGCAACGCCCCTACGATGGGCAGGCCCCAGATTTTCTTTAAGTATGCAATTCCCCCGACTTCTACGAAAAATAAAATGTAATCTTTAAGGATCATTGATTCATTCCTCTTAACGTGGGGGAGTTGTGTGACGAGTGGGAGGAATAAATTTAGCGAAGGAGCGCATCCTCTCGCTCGTCAGGAGTGGCAGAATCTTCTGTCCGCTAGCTTTTCAATTAATTACGAAAGGTTTAGCCTCCTTCTCGGAGGCGCCTGTGCTGAGAAACAATTAGTTTGAATTTTTAATTGCAAACCTTTAAAACCTAAGACGGATGGCTCCGCGAAATGGGAGGGAGACGAGGATTCGTCATGACGATGGGCGAGTCCTCCTTTAACCCTTCTTCGCGTCCCTGAAAGGTGCTCCGCAGGAACAAAGCACAAATTGAAATAACTCCAGAGCCGACGAGGTGCTTAACTTTGAGGCCATTTTAGCCGTTGACTAAGTGCCCGAGTGAGTTTAAGAAATTCCATCGGGAAATCAGTTGACGAGATCGATCCCAGCCATTTCGGATTGGTCCATTCGTTCCCGGGGCGAGTTGTAATGAAGAAGGAATTAATCAGGAACTGCGACTTTTCTCTGATTTCGCCATGGATGGAGACGGGGGAGTTGCAGTCAAGGGCCAAATGCAAATTTAAGTAGAATTCAAAGCAACAAAAATTGCAGTCTCCCCGCGGCGAGTTGGAGGAGGAAATCCCACCAGACAGCTGTGCAATCCTGCACAGCCGCCAGGACTCTTTATCTCGCCGCCCGATAGAATCCAGGATTAGAAGTTTCCGGAAGGATGGGCACGAGGAGAGCAGCACATGAAAATCGCTTTCATTGGGAACTGGCTGGCGAAAGAAGTGAAATTAATTATTCTGTCATGACATAATTTGTTAAGCTGCCCTCGGAATAAGTCCACAATTAAAATGCTTCTCCTGCCAGTGAAGTTCTAATTTAATTGTTTTATTTTTAATGCGAGGTTTACTTGGAATTTTCAAGGGTGGATCCTTCTGAGGGCGGAGGCGGTCATTTTCCAAGATGTACCCCCAGCTGCGACACAAAGGGGCGATTGAGCTCGCGATGTGCCCCCTGATTAGCCATTCTGTAAGTAAGGTCTCATGAAATTTTCATCACCGTCGAAATTTTCAATTATAAAATCAGAGCAGGTTGAGACGTGCCCGGAGAAATGAAGTTATAGCACCTAATGGTCTTTGGAAATATGAACATTTTTTACTTCAGAGGGCACTGACGGAAAATGTTATTAATTGAAGTATTGTTGGAAATTAGGGTTTATACACAATACAGTCACTACATACAAACAAATTATGTAAGCTTAAGTTTAGATGTTGAATTATAAATGAATATAATTAAGCCTAAATCCTCATAAATATTGTGGAAATTTTTGGTAGAACGCTAGCATTTCTTTGTACATTTTTCTACTTCCTCAAGAACTGAAAACTCGAAAATTTAATCGACTACACTCTTCATTTTAATCATTAAATAAAATAAAATTACCATGATTTCGCTAATATTTTGATAAGGCTGTGCTAGGACTCATGCATCACGAATTTCATTGAACTTATTTATTAAACCAAAAATGAAAGATTTTTATGACTTCATTAAATTGAAGTTATTAATTGAAATTAGTAATATGTAGGTAAATATCTTAAACTATTGCTAGTCTTTTCTATCATTATTCTGGAATTTTAAAAAATGAGTTTTACTGATATAAAACCTGCCGAAAGAAATATTTTATTTTACAAGCATTAAATGCCGAAACATTTGGGATTTTATGTTCTACATTTAGAATGTGTAATAAAATATTTTAAGTATTATTTAAAAGTGAAATATTTAAATGGCTTAACAAAGGAGAAAGTCCAATCGTTTTTAATAGTATAATAAATCTAATAAAACTGTCTGATATGATAAACTGTGACTTTCCCTTAAAATTTATTGCAAGTATTTTTAACAATGTAAAGATGGGTATTTTAATTGGAAAAAATGTTCAGGTTTAAGGTATGTCATTATAGTTACATTCTGTTTAATGCTGCGAAAAAGTTAGATAAATTAGTATTGCGTAAAGAGAATAGTAATAAAGTTTTATTAATTCGAATTTCGGGATTTTATTCACACAATTTCTACTCGTTTCTTTTTTACCAGATAATAGGGCAATTACAGTGGCAAAGTCAGTGTAATTATGTTGATGCAATTACAGTCACCTCTAGTGAGCTTCACACCTCCAATTAGTTCTTAGACTCCGATGGAACGAATCCATTTAACCATTTACTCTTGTCGTAATTAGGCAATGTTCGTGTGTCTGACTAATTAGTTTGGTCGCACATGACATTTTCCAGCGAACTAATTACCCATTCCCTGAACAATAATAGCGCGGCCACACACATATTCCCTGGCAAAATGATTTATATGCCGCGCTTTACCCCCCATTTGCGCCCATACCCGAAAATTTCTTAACCCACCACGAGCTGGTTTGTTGCATACGCGCTGTTGTATGCTGGATTTTCTCATTATTTTGAAAACGTTTGGCTAAATTTCATTTATCACCTGTTTGCTTGAATATTGCGACCACACCTTGCTGGGATTGGATCGAAATAGGTAAACAAAAGGGCGGCTTTATTTTTCGTTTTTGTGTGGCGTCAGGTGTGGGGTTGGCCGGGTAATTATTAACGACTTCTGCAAGTCACACACAACATCCAGAGCAGAACAGTCGATTTTTCACACTTGGGCCAATTACCCGGGGCTCGGCCACAGAAGTTTCCTGGTTCTTTCACGGGACCGGGACGCATATGGGATCACGTACGAACCGGTTGGCTACGGCCGCGTCCAGAACGAAAGACGCTCTGAGGCCATAAAGTGAATGCACGGGTGCATCTGAAAGAGCTCTGTGCCGCTAAGTTGCAACGCTTTCCGCGGCCAGCTATTTAACAGCTTTATTTTACCGATCCCTGACACTTGAAATGTAAATTTTCTTGCGGTTGCAGCGAGTGAAAATAATGCCGACCGCTGCACGGCGCCGTTCTTGGTGGTGGTGGAGGCGGTGGTGGTGGTGATGGTTCCGCTGCTCCTCGTCCACTCGCGAGGCCAGTGGTCAGCTGCAGAAAACCGAGCGAAACGGGTTAAGCAAAGCGGGGCGAATCAGCGAACCGCCAGTGTGCAGCTACCTGGAGCTACTCTGGACACAATGGGTTCTATGACCAAATGGGGAATATAATGCACTCGTGATATGCATTTAAAAAACGATCCTGGACTGCGATAAAATGTAAACAAGCTGGAAAAATACATTTTCTGGCCTCTTTTTTTTGTTACATCCACCTCTAAAAAAGCAAACGACTGAAGAGATGTTAACTTTTTGAACATTTCCTTCAGGTGAGAACAATGCAAGGTACAAGCTTAATAGTTTCTGCTTCTGGGAGCGAATTGCAATTACACGAATCGTTCTAGAATTCTTACCAAAGTCTATGTATGGTTAGTTGGAAAGTTATGTTCCGATTGTAACTCGACAGAACTAAGAACATTTTAAAATTTTTTTTTTTTTTTTTATGAAAATTTAAGTAGACAACCTATTTACGACATATTTATCGTTGCAATAAATTTTAGCATTTCATACATATAAATTTTACAGGCAGTCTTCTTATATATGAAGTCTTGAAGACTACTAAAATTCTCACGCTTTCGCACAATGGCGCATTCTATCAACGTTATTCATTGAAGACTATAACCGAATCTCGAATAAGTTATTAATCACTTCCAATTTGCGAGTAACTTGAACATAACTTGTAAGGAATTTTTGAACCTAACCTTATGTAATTATACTCAGTTCATAAAACTTATTTTTTTTAAAGAACTTATCCACTTTAACAAACCTTTGGTTTGGTTTTAGATAGTTTCATATTTTGATACTTACGAAAATAAATGAATAACATCAAAATTGTATTTTGCGATTAAACATAGCCCAATTTTTAAAAGGACGAAATTTGGAAATGTAAGATACCAAAATAAGATTCATTTTAATGTTAATCCTTAGAATACGAAAGTTATTTTGGTCAAATTTAGAAAAACATTATCTAATAGGTTTACCTCATTTTAAATAGTTCCACATATTTTACTAATTTATTAAAAATATGCTTGGCCGTTAAAAGGACAGGAAAAAAAGTTTATTTTAAACAATTCATTTAGAAATACGTAGAGCAAATATTTTATGGCATATTCAGACCTTATTTAAGGTCACGCACCTCACTTATTTAAAAACATAAAGACCTCTGTATGTTTCTTCTTAAAAAAACTATATATGTAAATATTTATATAGCTACCATAATAAAATATCAGCGGAAGATTATCAGGAATCGAAAGTGATTTTTGATGTTTCAATTTTAGTCGACAGCGACTGAAAATCACGCGTCGAATGTCATTTTAATTCAATTCCATGAATTTAAATGAAACTCGACGCATCCGCTTCGTGCGGTGTTGACTTGCGTTGTTTGATTATGCGCAGCGTTCCATGGTTTAATATGCAAACCAAAATATGCAACTGCAAGTTTTAAAAAAATTCCTGCAACCTCTTCCTAAGAGGAGGAGGAGCTTCCTCAAGATTAAAAAATTCGCAAGCGAATCACTTATCCCATCGCATGGTATAGTATATTTAGCGATTTTCCAGTTGTTCAAGTTTCCTTGCGGCGAACATCCGATGAGATTAAATAAAAAGCCTAAACGACATGTAGGAAGCTCGGTGTCGACTTTCTGAGTAAGTCCGCATTTATTTCGCATAATTAAAACACAAAGCGACAATTAATCCGCGTGCAGCGACGCTATCAAGTATCGCACTTTGCATACGCGCTGTCCGCTGGTCGAAGTGAAATCGTAGCTAACTCGCGAGATTTCCTGCTCCACTAACAGACTCCAGTGGGTCTCCTCACCTTGCCGGTGTCGTCTTGGTGGTTTGGCCTTCAATTAATTTCACGCACTCTTAAGCGCTAAAAGAGCAAGAAGAGTTGTGACAGATCCATAAGAAGTCGCACATTTGCTTAAGTCCGCGACGAAACCGCGAAACAGGTGATCTTCTGTAAATTGTAACGCTCCAGATACGATGACAAGCACTCATTGAGTAGAGGAAACGTAGAAATCGAAGTCGAACGTCTTCGAGAAAGGAGTCAGGATGACGGCCCAAAAAGAAGGAAAGTGTGTGACGACGGGCACAAAGCCCGAAGACGATGTCGAAACAATCGCACCATTTACTTCTAGCCAAGATCGACTGAATTACAGCCCACGAAATTGGCGTGCTTTAGTTCTTGTGGTCTCATGCGGAAATTGGAGGCTGGTTGCAATTTCGCTGATCTTCGCGGGGAAAATAAATAGCGATCGTGACCGAAGAAAAACGTGCAATTTCTTCGGGCACCGGCTGTGAGAAGACGCTAGAACCCTTTCCTTTTTGGCAGCTGTGCAGCCGACTGATCTTGCAGAAAATTAACTTCCATCAGCAGCCCACTTGTTGAATGGCTGCTCCGAAGACGGCGAGGGGGAGCGCACCTGGAGCAACAACAGACTGAAATCCGAAGACGTTTCAATTAAGTTCTTTTTGTAATTGCTAATTAAACTTAATTTCGCGAGCAGTAAACTGTTTGGTTACTTTTGGATTCCTCTTGTGAAAGGCGGAACGAATTTAGGGCTTGAACTGACCACTATCGTCTCAGCTCAATTAGAAAATTTAACTTTCTTCTCTCTACGGAAAAAGAAATATGTATTTACTTAAAATCAGTACCTATTGCTCATGTTTTAATAGTTTAGCAATTTTTAAATTATGTTGCTTGAATGATACTTTATTAATAATAATTTTCTTTTTTGTTTCAGGTAATTAACATTGACAACTGTCTACAATAAGAAAAAGATCTGTTAAACTCGTATGTATACTGCATAATTTGCAAACATAAATAGTAAGATGAAAAATGAAATATGAATTTACACTTTACTCTGATTTGAAAAATAAAATTGATTGATTCTAAGGGATAGATAGTAAAATTCCAAATAGAAGTTTTAATTGAAATTTGGTTCACATGACAAACAGAAAGTAACTTTTAATTATGAAAACATCCCCTCTAAACATAATGAAATTCCAATCCCTTTGTGTAACTCGACAACCCTCTAAGAATTGCCCCTTTTCTTAACCAGCCCTCGATTAATTGTGATGCCCAGCACATGATTAGTCAGAAAATTTACACAATAAGAAGTCGAATGATTGAGAATCTCGCACAGAATGCGAATGACAATGACCAGAGGAGGCTCATTGGGCAGTCCGGGTCCATCGCAGTAACGGGCATAGGGAGCACTCTTCCCCGTGGGGGGCTAAGGGTTTCCGAGCGTTTCCTTGGGAAGCAGGTTGATCCCCCCGGACAATCGCGCTCCCCGTAATCGCTGAAATCGATTATTCCATTTCAATTCTGCCAGGCCGCCGCTGGAGCAATTTCCCCCCGTCCGGGATGATTTTATCGCCGCAAGATGCTGCATGGACCTAATTACATCCGACTTAAGCGGTTGATGTGTGTGTGCCCGGAGATCGTCTTCGAAGATATTATTCGAAGATAGGACACCTGCCTGCGGACCGGAACGGGGTGGGCCCCAATCTATGGAAAACCGAATTTAATTGAGGGCCATCGGAGGCACGAACTGCTCCTGTGTCGAGTGCTCCGTAAGGCCATTAACTTTTATATCCCCAACGATATTACAGGGATTAATGCCGCTTAGTGCGAAACTATCCCGCTGCCGCCATTGGTGAGGTTGGTGAGGTTGGTGAGTGCGAGCGGGTGTGCACCGAACCGACGCGGGAGCTCCTCCACTGGAGCGTGCCGGGCGCAATGGGGAGCCTTCGCGGTCCATGAGATCTCAAAATCGCCCGGGGGAACTGCTCCCCGCCAGATAATCCACATAATTCGATCAGCGATCAGAATTTTCGAAATCATTGGACCAGACTCCACTGCTCAGGGCTCAGCTCAGAGACTCAATTTCGCTTATCCTTTCCTTCATTCTGCCACTGAGGTTCCTAAAGGAATTTTAAAGCGATTAGGAGACGACTGTGCCTTTTGTTCGCAGTCAACAAAGAAAAACTAGTTTCACCTGCTAGTGTACAGGGAGTGCCGGGACCCGGGTCGGGACTCCTGCGAAGGTGACACACATTCCTGGGGCCACAATGGCACACGTGTCGGCCGGTCCCGGCAAGCGCCTTTCCGATCCTTGGCAGGTAAAATGAATCCGGCCTCGTGCCTGGCGACTACGCCCGCCTGTCCCTAAGGATAAATGGCAATTTGCCTGAATGGGGAAACTCGATTTAATCATTCACAATGCGATGAGCTATGTAATTACGGTGGCAAAATGACTCTGCTAAAATGCGGCATGATCCTGAAAATTTGCTTTTGTAATCCAATTCGATTCATTCAGGAAATTAAAAAGTTCAATTCACAGGTATCTCCCACGATGACAATTTGAACCCTTGGGGTAATCAAATTAACAAAAACAAAATTTGTTGGTATGTGTGAGTTTTGAGAAGATATTAAAATATCAATATAATTTTGAAAGTATTCAGAACCCAAAAGATGTCCTCAAAAAATTTGTCTTTTATAATGTAGCATTTTTTTCTCACTTCGAATTTTAAGTTTTATACGTTCAAATTTCAAAGCGAATAAAAACTGGAAATTCTTTAGCACATGTCCTTCCGTCAAATTGTTGAGAATTATCTAAGGAAAAATAATGCATTTACGAAATTTACGAATTCAAAAACAATTTTTTGGGCCAAATTTTATCAGAATCTTGTAAATAAAAACATAGAATATTAGATACGCGGTTTTTACAGTCGCTAAAATTAAACATAAAACAAAACAAAAAGAATCTAATCGTTTTATTTTAGGTTTATTAAATTTAAACTCTTTTTGGCTATACACGAAATAATTCATAACGAAGAAGGAATTCGTATGTGGGCAAATGTTAGCGTGTAATCATATCTTATTTTAATACATTTTGACTTAAATATAAAATTTCTTCATCAAAATATGAAAAATAAAAATAACACAAAAATATAGGGGGTACATTTTCTTGTAATAGCTTTTCTTGAGTTGTGACAACACCCCACTTAAGTATTTACAAGAGTCGCCACAATCCTGTACAAATATTGGAATTGTGGTTAAACTTTTGTGTTACTTTTGTTCAGCTTAACTGAATGTTAACCGGCTTTCCCTAAGGATAAAGAAAATTTTCCTTGATGAGAAACTCGATTTAATCATTCACAATGTTACAACTGATGTAATTATACAGTGGAAAAAATGACTCCGCAAAAAGGCTCCATGATCCTGAAAATTCGCCTCTGTAATCCGATTCGATTCCAGGAAATTAAAAAGTCCAATTCACCGGTCCCTCCCAGGACTGCACTTCGTCCCCGGTGGAGTTTTGTGGGCGTTCTGGTTCCGACCGTTACACTTCTCTCCTGGAAATTTATCGAGTTCAGAAGTCCACCCGGCCACCCCCACAAATTGATTAAGCGATTACTAAATGCAATCCAGAGAAGAACCTATTTACCCGGGGAAATTAACATTTCAACACTGGCAGCTTGTCCCGGATTCGGGACATCATTCCCGGCTTTCGGCGACCACGGACTCAGATACGGCAGGAGATTTTATCTACGCCCACGCGACCGCGGTGCGATCGGCTTGAGATACGCTGAGTCACCGGAACTGATCGCGTCGCGTCGCCGGGTGGGTCGCGTTTCGCGAAAGGGATTTTCTGGCCGCGTCGCAGCTGCAAGACGACGCGACGGCTCGTAGGTGTTCCCCGGCCGGAGGATTTGCCTGTTAATTATTATTATTAAAGCCACGTCACATTATTTATGCGATTGTGGCCCCAGCCGGGCAATTAGATTTCGATTAAGGGGAATCGCGGACACAGGGTGACTCACTCCCTGCGGCCCTCAGCTGTTTGCTTTCCCAATAATGGGAAAATTCGTTAATTGCCTTCTGCTAATGAGGTTATTATTTCATTCTGACTTCTGTTCCAGTGACGAGCAGTTCCTTTCTTTCTGATTGTTCCCTGACTACTTCTAGAAAGGCGCCAAAATGTCACTTTTACTTTTACTTTCACATCTCGCAACATACTTTCACGCGTACGTATTCACATGGGGATTTGTTGACAAGGAGAAATCTGTCGTGAGTCATTTTCTTTCAACATATTATTTTACTTAAATCCTTTCATTTACAAATTATTCAAAGACCGTAACTATGTTTCACTTAGAAACTATTAGATCGAGGAATTCTATAAGGTCCAATTTAAGGATTTTTTAACACATTTTTTAAATTGTTTCTACTTATAAATTGAAATAGTTTTATAGTAAAATACTTAATTCAAGACTGTTAAGTCATTTAAATTTCAGTATAGTTATGATTTCTAAAACTGTAAGAACTTTGTATTTATCATTACAACTCATAAAATTGATTTTAATTAAACAAACTTCATTAATTAACGCAGTGGAGTTAAAGTTTTCCAAAATGTTCCAAAAAGAAAAAAAAGAAATATAGAACATATTATTTTCCGTAGATTTTTAAAATCTCTAATTTTTTTTTTAAAAAAAGAGCTTTTTATTACTGCGAAATAAATGTTTTAAGAAGTACAAAGAAAAATTATAAAATAGCATTTAAAGCTGTAAACGTTTAAAAAATGTTAATTTCTTTGAGAAAACTCATTTAAGTATTGTCGCTAAATTTTTAAATAAAATTACATATGACTGCTTCTGGAGAGATAGATAAATAGTGCATTTTCACAACAAATATTATAGTTTTTTTAACATATGCATTTTATAATTTAAAAAAAGGAATTGTGATATGACGAATCTATATTATGTATTCGTATAAATTTTCTTTTAAAATCATAATTTAGTTTTTATATTTGAATTCGTAAGAAAAAGGTTTCTGATAGATCTAACTAAGATAATGTCGTCGAAATCTTTCCTTATCAGCACAAGATAAATTCTATTCCACATATAATTCCTGGAGAGTAAAATTTCCCACAGAAATTGGACCGAGTGTGACATTTTCGCCATGAACTACGCAAACACGGCCTGTTTGACTTTAGATAAACATTTGCCCCTTGCGATGCGACGCGATGTGTTTTCTCGGCCTTATCAGAAACCCTCGTCTTATCGGTTGTGCGTGAATTGAAAATGATTTAGGTCGGGTGGCAGCGGCAAGAAAAGCAAACGTACCTAAATCAACACGGGGACGAGGACTCGTGCACCCATTGGGGTCCCAATCTGGTCCAGCGCACAATCTCCAATGGCGTAATTTTGATGCGGGATGCGGCAGGAAGAGATAAGAGCAACACACCCGCCGCGGTGGCCCCAAAGATCATTTATTAACGAAGCAGCACCCTTTGATGTCCAAAAAATTAATTACAGATTCGGGGTTGGGCCACACCCTCATCTCGTGCAGCAGCTCGGCCAATTTGGTTGCCACATTTGCCACCCGAAGGGGGTGGAAGCGGGGGAGGAAGGCTTGTCTTAATTTTATTGAAGAAGACAATCACTTCCTGCTATTGACTCAATTATCTTTCATTAGGAGGCGACTTATCGCGGCGCTCTCGTGACGAAATTGGCCGGGTTGAAGTCGCTTTCATCGCCTACTTAATAGAATTAGTTCGCCTGAGACAAAGAGGGCTGGAATTCGAAAGGCGTGCGGGGGCGAACTACACCCTCAGGGACAGTCACGTGTAAGGTGGCCACTTACGAAACTCCGGTAATCGAATCGAATCGAAAGGACTTAGGGACTTAGGAAACTTTGAAGACAAATGCTGCAAGCGGGCCTCGCAAGCCAAGTTCCCAAGATCGTTGGTAATTAGTCGCATCCCACTTTTACCTTGAAATTTCCAATTAAGACTCTGTCAGTCGGCGACGAAGTTCTTCGGTGAAATCAAACAGGGTTCTCACCTCTTGCGATCTTCAAGCAACCCAATTCCCGAGACAAATGCACTATCCGAAAGTAAACAGCGGCTGCATTATTCATCGGTGTCCCATTTCGCGCAGAACGAACCCCATTACTTGGTGTGACCGCAAATCATCGCAGGTATCGGTCTCACGGTGATGTCTTGAGACGGAGATGCTAAGACGCTCGCTCCAAGATGGTCCCACTGACCCCTTCGCCGCAGAGTTTGCATCTAAGAAACTATTTCCCACCGCTCCTAATCCCCGGCCCGATGGATGCTAGTCGTGAGGGGGCAATTATTATCAATCACTCCGAACACACCCCAAATTTATAAGCGATGATTTGGGGCTTGGCAGCCAGTTGATAGACTGCCTCCTTCGGGATAAATAGACCTGTTAAATTGGTGAAGTTTTAATTAGATCCATCCAAGCAAGTGGCTGAATGGGTGGTCGTACTCTATCTAGAGGCGATTTATAACTTTGCTAACGATCTGGAGGAAATTGACGTGATTTTTTACAGAACTTCAGTGTCGAACAACACCGACACGTTCCTGTTAAGGAAAATTGAGCGCTCCTATCCGAAACTGTGGAACATTTTGTGTAAGTAAGGCCCAGCGAAAATAACATTTAGGTCCTTAACTTAAAGTGTTTATGTAGGATTTGATAAACGGCTACTCAACTAAATCAACAATGATGCTATAAAAAGCTTTCAATCGAGTAGCTTCTTTTGTTTTAGAATTAAATATGAAGCCACCAAATATTTGTACTTTGTTTTAACAAAATTTATAAAAGTTTCAATGAAACAATTTTAAAGCGACTAAATTTTGTAATACAATTCTGGCTTTGAATTAATGCCATTATAAACAATTTACAATTTTCTTAATTTCTCTTCTTCTTACGAAAAATACTTTATTTTTAAATAATAATTTTGATCTATAGTTCTTCCCCCCAAAAATTTGAAAAATTTCTATAAATTTCTGAAATGCCATGTAAACGAATTTCATTTCCTTCCAAGACATTTCGGGTTGCCTACCAAAAACTCAAAGAGAATGTTTCTGGGAATTCGTTGAGTTTCGCATTAAATATTAAAAACTGCCGAAATCTTTGCCTATAGAATATTAAAAATGGATCAGCAAAGGAAAATTGAAGCCATTACGTTAAATGTTCTTTAAAATTATGTAGAAACACAGAGGGAAAGATTAAAGTTACTTAAATAACAAGACTTTGGAAAGTTTATAAACTTGTCGTAGAATTTAAAGGTAAAGGCATTTGATTGTTTTTTTTTCGCTTTTTATTTTTGTTTTTTTATAGCTAGTATATACGGGAAGGAATATTTTGAAAAAAAAACACATACTTTAACGTCGTTTGTATAATAATGACAATAATAAAAGTAATAATAATTATGTTTACCTGCTATAAATTTACTTTGCAAAAATATCAGTACCTAAACGTTATTATTTTAAAGTGCATTATTGACATCTTGTTTGAATCATTTTTTCATCTCTTATACTTAGTATTTTATTAATTCTTAAAAATGCAAACTAGCTAAAAAAAGCTTATCGCGTTTTTCAATACAAAGTCGTTGTTGACCCGAGTAAACTACTTGTCTTTATATGTTTCCTTCCATTACAAATACGTTTCCATAGAAATTGCTAGGACTAAGCGTCCCTTTCAAGCTTCATAAACCCCACAAAGTTTGTGTTTTAACATCCAACCTTAATAGCTTCATCCTTGGGCCTCCCTGAACCACAAAGTCTTAGCAGTAAAAGTTGCCTAGCGTGCACCACAACACAGTCAAAGGCGCCGCCGCAGAACCAGCAGATGTAAACAAAAATGAATCATTTCGCCAAGGCCAACTAACAGTGGATTGTTCCACTATAAATCAAATTAACAATAAACGAGCATATGCTAAAACACGAAAGCAATTTACATGCCAAGGTGAAGCGACCCCAAACCGCGAAGGAGCCTCGAAACCCAGAGGGAAATCTTAAAGCGGGCACGCAGCCAGGGTGAAAGCTCCCGGGGCACCCCCTTTTAATGCTCCTTTAATAAGTGCCCTAGTGGGTGCCACCTAAACTTCGAAGAGAAAGTGAATGTCTCACGCCAGCCGCCGAAGCACCTCAGGACAAAGTCGCCAACATCTTTGTGGCTGCGAAGGCGAGCTCCTTTCCTTTTTTATAACTTCTTGAAAAGTTCGCGAATTAATTTGCAATTAGCTGCAGCCGGGGCGAAACGATGCGCGCTTTAACGTGACAAAAATTGCCCGCGGGGAGGGTGATTGACAGGCAGAAAGTTGGCGAATGCAAATTATATTTTCAAATCTTGAGATGAACGCGCTCTCGCACCTGATTGTTACCTGCGGTGGTAATCCGCCGCGCATTCGCGGCCTCGCGATGGTGCAATTTTCTTCAATTCGATTAGAAAAGGAATGCGCGGTCAGATTTTTACTTCATGGCGTCGTTCAAGACCCGATTCGAGCTGAGTGCACACCTGCACTGATCGCGGCACTATGCGGATGCACCGTTCACCTGCACTGCCCGAAGATAATTCAAAATGAAAGATAAGAAGTATTTAGCCGGGCATCGCTTTCCCAGAAAATTTACCTTCTAAATAAAATTACACACATATATAGCATGTTAGTTTTATACCTCAATAAAATGCATTTCTTATATATTACTAAAGTTTTAAGAAAATCTATAATAGGAATTTCGCAGCAGCTTTGAATGAAAGTTAAAACCCTAAGTTGTGACACTGCTTTTCTTCAGTTTAAGGCTAGCATCTTTCATGCGTTATGTGATAAACAATTTTTATGAATTGTTTTCCAAATATATAAAAACGCGTACCATAATTTATAACTAATTTATATTTATATTAAACCCATATAAATTTTACGATTCCTAGTGTAAGAACACTTATGCATGATAGTCCTTTATTTCTTTTTTTATTTTACAATTCAAAAGATAATAAAATTGCCGGTGTGTTTTTAACTCTGATTTTTTGGGCACTGCCACGTGATTAGAATAGGCATTTTTGTTTTCAAATTCATAATGCAAAGACTAAATACCATGGAAATAATCAATCACTTGTCCGAAAAAAAGCAATCTGCGTTCTTGTTACAAACGACGAGAAAAAGAAAGTAGGACAGACATAAATTGGTTTGGAATATTAACTAGTAAGCAATGAAGAACAATCGAAAAAAAGTAGTAACTTCATGTGAAGAAATTTGAAGAATAAACACACGTCCTCTCGTAGCTAACTAAATACCAAAACTTTTGTATAATCAAAATGAAGCACAAGTAGATGTACTCCCGAAGTAGAAAATATTAACTTGTAGGTTTTTTTTATTACTTTGAAAATTCGCAATGGAAAGAAAAATTATTTGAAAACCTTTAATAGTGCGAAAAGAAGGTTTATAACTATTTATACAAAGGTATCAAATATCGAAAAAAGCAAACAACGAAATTTGATCTCGATTTTTAAAATTATAAATTTTATTCATATGGTACCCAATAAATATAGTAAATTTAAAAATACCTGAATGAAATTGAAATCTAAGAGCAGATCAAATGATGGTAAAATCGAAAGAAAATTATTTCAAATTCATATTTTACTGTAAATGTCTAATGAATTATAAATTTTTTGAATAGACCAAATTTAGATTCTAATTTAAGGAGCAATTTTCTAAGAAAACTTTACAAAAATTCAAATGTTTATTCTGGTGATTGTACTTTTAAGAACCGTTTAAAGGAATGAAAATTTCTCTTCGACATGAGTGCACACCTGGAACGAATGCTGCAGAACGCGAAGTTCCCGCTCACCTGTACCAGGCGGAGATGTTTAAAAATTTACACCCAGGTATTTCACCGGGAATGCGGAGGCATCGGTTTCCCGGGAAAGTGCCTTCGCGGCTGTGATTTGAGTGCTGGCAACGAACAGTCGGGTCGCGGCGGTTTCTTGCAAACTCGCGAAGAAAGTCCCAAAGACAAAAAGGAGCTCGCGGAAATTGAATCAACTGAAAATGCTGCGATCATGCGAAGCCGCGGCAACGACCCTTGAGCGGGCCTCACGTGTGCCCAACTGTAAATCAACCTGGCCACAGGTAACCGCGGCTCGTTGCCACGGTCGGCTTAATTTCGCGGAAACCGCAAAAAATCATCAACAATCGCCGGGAGGAGACCAATGACCACTTAATAATTCGCGCCAGGTCCCATCCATCCCAAATCCGCGAGGCGAAGCAGCCGCCGAAGAAACGCCATCGCGGAACGGAAGTCGCTTGCGCCACCTTTGCATTGTTTGAAGAGCGTCGTCTTCGACTCCCGCCATCTTTGCCGAGCTCAGCGATAATGCCAAGGTTGACCGTTATTACTTGGCCCACTTATCCGAATTTAACAGGTGTCGTAGAGGTGGTCAAGTGCGGGATGGCGGGCGTCTTCCTGGGGCTCTCAATCTTGTCATGAGACGACCGCGGGGGGCGGGTCGATTTGCTTGGTGGCCGCATGTGACACAGTTCCGGGGATTTGTGGATTTTTTACATCAAGCCGATTTACCTCGGCTTTCAGAGAAATTTTTGGCGTGACTCGACGATTGCCTATTCTTTTGGAGCAGAGGTTTTTGCTGGCACAACGATTAGTCTTCTTGTGGGAAAGTGCTGGGAATAATTCTTCAAATTTGGGAATGAACAGAATTTACTTTAAGACTCTGGATCGAGGTCAAGGTAATTGGCAATTTGCTTCCAGACTGTTACGCTGAAATATTTTTCTTAACGGGAATCGAAAATTTGGAGAAGTAATCAACAGAACCATTCCTGATTTGAAAAATTTTAGGTTCAGATTGCTTATTAGATTTTTGAAGCAATTCCAATTTAAATATTTTAATTTTAAAATTATGAAAATTTTTATCAGTAGGTAAGATATATGTAGTTATCTCATTTTAAAGCAAAGATGGGTGGTTTTCCAAAAAATTATAGTACAAATTCAATTAAGTAAAGTACCTTTATTACATATACATAAGTATTTTGTTAATTATTGTTTAAAAGTATGTATCTAAATTGAATTTCAAAGTTACAGTAGTGACTACCACTTTTAAGTTTATTTACATTCAAAAGCTTAATAAGTAAAAGAAATATTGCTATTTAATTGAATAATAAATAACATGAATAATTAATGGTAGTCTTAAACTTCTGTACAAAATATAATGTTTCTGCTATTTAAAATGATTAATGGACCTTACGGATGTCTGTAAATTTTTAAATGACTGATATATTTCTATTATTATATAAATGTACATAATTCAATTTAAAGAAATACGAACAGAACTTTTACGTAATTGCTATAAAAGTAAATTGGCACATTTGCGACACCATTACTGTCGATATAACTTATCGTTTTAAATTATAGCACATGGAAATGAGTTTTTATAATATTTAATTAAATGTTTCGGACCAACTAGCTATAAATATATCAAATACTAAACCCAAACACTAAGTGAACTTCTTCGTTACTAAATCTGTAAATTTTTAGTTCAAACAGAATAAACTCCACTTAAAGTTTAGCAAGATGATTTATAAATGTAAAATTGAATTCTTTTATATAAATTTTACTAATATTTAATATGATTTAGTATCGACTCATTTGCTTACGAAATGCTAGGGATAATATTTTAAATGACATTAATCCATGTATCCTGACTAATTGCCATTTTTCAATAATTAGAGATTTTTGGTTTTAATTATAACGAACTATGAATTAGTAGGACAATAGCATTTGAAAGTGATTCTCTTGTGATCATCCACATGAATCATAGAACACCTCACGATGAAGTCAGAAATAATTTATGTTTATCCAAAATTGATTCGTTAAAAAGTACAGAGTGAAGTTCTACTACTCAAATATAAAGTTACATAGTTTTTTAGGTATAAGGCAACACAAAACCCTCAATTTTTTCTTGCTAAGCCCGACTACGAGAGAATTAATCCACCAGACAGTAGATAGCGATGTTTCCAGAAGGTATTTAAATTAAACCTTTTTAGTGCAGCATTTAAATACATTCCTGGAACATTTCCATAGTACTTATTTTGAAATATGAGTTATAGTCAGTTTATAATCTTCTGCAGAAATCGCCTTGTCGTTATTGCTATGAAAATCTTTTCCCACGGAAATTTAATCCAGCGGAGCTCGTCGTCTTATCTCTGGGATTACACCATTACACCGTCCACGCCGCGGAGTCGGAGAATCTCTTTAGCGTGCTGGTCCAGCACAATTGGGCTCATAGAAACGCCCGGCAAACAGAATTTACAGCGCTAATTGCGAAGATTGATAAAATCACGTTGCGAGCGAAACAGACCAAAGCAACGTGCCCGTGATTAAGCAGCAAAATAGGTTAATCCGTCTGTTCCAGATTAAGTGAATCAACAGTTTCACTTATTCCCCCCCGGTGATTCCCATTTTGGCGAGAATCGTCTGGAGGAAATGCGCCATCTGCGACTGCGACAGACAGACGGACAGACAAACAGACGAATACAGCGCCATTGGATCAGATCTGCAAATCGCCACCCAGCCGCTCCTCCGAGCAGGGAACAGAGCCAACATTGTGCCCTCGGGATGAGGAGCAGGAACGGATGCCGGTCGGCCTGCACAAAAACCAAAAACTGCAGTTAATCACTGCACTGGCCCAGTTCGGGAGGAATCCTTCCCGGATGCTGTGAATGGATTCGTTTCACTTGTTGCAGCCCTGCTCCAGGTCCACCTATTCCCGGTCAGGGAAGACCTTGCAGCGGGCATGCGGTTCAATTGCACTCCGGGACTAGTTTTTCTTGAAGCCGCAAAATGTTGCACTAAATCAACATCATTAGGAACATTCATCAGCTCCGGGACTGCGCCCTGGAATGCGGGAGCCACACGAGAGGGGCTATCGCGTTTCTAACCACTTCCACCGGGAAGGGAACCCCGCCCCGTCTCAAGATGGACCCGATAAAATCCCGACTGGGTTCGAACAATGAAGGCGTTTAGCCGCAGTCCCTGACATCTGACACCATTCGTGTTTCTGGGCACGCCGCCGCCGGCTGGTCAGACGGCAGCTTCTGGTACAGTCCCCGTCTTGAGCGGATCCCGGGAACGCCCGAAAAGACCGTTAAAGAAGACCGTCGTCGCGGCAGCGGAATACTAAGAAGCGGCGAACCAGCAAATCAACTCGCCAAGGTGGTCGCCCGGTTTCTTAGGAATCCGCCGCAGTTCCGGAGAAGTCCGCGGATCGCACGTCTTCGCGAAAGTGCAACTCTTTTCTTCGCGGAGGAGTTTGCGGTTCGCACGTAAGACGCTCTTCGGGGGCTGTGGAATCCCTTTGCAAGTCAACTGCCATCAGCTCAAAAGATTGTAGCTGAGAATTGAATTTTTGTCTTTTGTTTTCTATCCCGATATCGATCCCGGCGATTACACGGCAGGTGGTCGTGACTCCAGGGGGACACCGGGACAAAAGGATCATGCGACGAAAGCAAATCTCTAGCACTTATTTTCTAGTTTATCTTCAAAATTAAATCTGCATAGTGTAGAACCACTGAAAAGTCGGGGGTGGAATAACGAGCGCGGTCGTGCTGTAAACTCAATGTCAGGGAAATCAAATTTTCAAACTTTTCTCAATTCACTGCCCCCGAAATATCTGTGGAAGGCTAATGGGATGGAAGATTGTGTGATGAATGCAATTGCGCCGCTCCCGGAGGAAGTTATCTATGGTCGTCTGGAGCTGCACTTGCACAGGACGAGATTTAAATTGAATACTTGCGCAGAAACGGGGAGCTTCAGACCTCCTTTACTTCTGGGTGATTTGTTAATGCAATCATATTAAGTGTAGGTTTTCTGCTCCCGGTTCTGTTCAAGTTCCCGGACCGAGAACCCATCCAGGACAGAGTCTGGTTCAGGTCACTTCCCGGTGCCGGTGAATAATTGAAATCGGTTTCACTTCCCTTTTTTTTTTTCTATCTCCATTCCTATTTTTATTTTCTACATGAATTGCACATCGCTGGCTCCTGGATTCCCGGGATCCCCTGCCGATGCGGCGCCCTACACCACCCACCCGGTACTCATCCCTAAGATTATTGCAGGATTATTGATATTGGCTAAGTGTTGCACCGATGGTGCCGCATTTTGCCGCTTACTATTCCCCGGCACAATGGGTGCATCGAGTGGAAACCAATTTAGGGACTACTTTGTATGCAAATCTTTCGATAAAAAAAATGTTTATACCTTCTGCATATGAGGCCCGTTTTAAAGGGCTCTGCAGGATCCAGTAGGTGGATCAGACAAGGGCAATGAATGCTGACGAGTTATGCTAATAATTCGTCGTTTGAAGAAGATTATGCTACGTAATGGGATGCCGTAGTCCCGGAAAATTTAGTATGTGGGACTTTTCAAATCAATTCCACCTAATTTTACTTACTTTTCCGGTACTATATAGCGTTTGTTACAGAATGAAAATTCCACACATTTTCAGACAGACATGTTCAAAAAATGTTATTCTATTAAAATAAAACTCTGTAAAATTGTGTTTGGCTTTTTATCAGAATAGTTTTATAATTTTAATATAACTTACATAATGGTTAGAGAATAAATCTCATTGTAGTATATCATGTCAAACAATTTTAAATTCTACAGTGTATTTAATTATTAAGGGATATAGGTAGTTTATCTTTAAGTAAACTAATAATAAAAATAAATGAAGAATGAATAAGTTGTTACCATTAGTGACAGTGTAATTAGTCGAACTATTCAAAAATCATGTAGGTTTTTTTTTGTTTTTAGGAAACATATGCGTATTACAGCGAAAAGATCCAACATTTAAAATTTATATGTATTTTAAAAAATTTCTACTCCAGCGACGACTGAGATATTCCATGCATTTTGTATGTCTAAACTGAGAATCTTTGTTGTGTGTCCATCACCATTCATGTATCCTTCGGACATAATTCATCATAAAAACACGGGATAACCATGACGAGCTAAATGGCTCCGCATTTAATTCCGCAATACACTATACGTATGTACGCACCCCTTTTCGCGTATTCCAGCACCATCCTGTGTATGGAATTATTTGCCCTTAGAAGCCCAATGGCCGAACGGGAGTGCTCTTTTCATACAGCACTGTGCACATGTGCGTGTTCCTCTTTAAATTTAATATTTCAAATTAAATGCCATAAATCTCATTTTCTGTGTGTGTTTTTTCGTCCTTTTGTAGAAAATGTGGTCCAAGCACAGCGAGTTATTACAGAGCCGGAAAGAGTGACATTAGCGGAAGGACTGCCCGTGAAGCTACTGTGCAGATTAGGAACTCCTATAAATTACTGCCGGATCGCCATACCCGGGGAGGAAAAAGTGCTCGTACTATCGGACGAATGGCAGTCAACCAAGCCCGGATTTAACTACTATGGAGCGGGATTGCAGGCGGGTCAGTGCGGGGTCTCCATCGACAGAGCTAGCGCAAGAAATCACGGACAAGTCAAATGTTCTGTGGGCGTCCAAGGAGAAGAATTTAGTGGACTCATCGATTTGGTTGTGGCAGGTAAAGTACATCTATGATTTTCAAATTTAATATGGTTTGGTTTCTTGTCTATTTCAAACTTTGCGCAAAAACGGGTCTATCGATTTTCATAATAGCCCTGGATGTAGATTATGAATTTTGAAATGTATTTTTACTATACGCTTAAAAATGGATGGTACTTATGATCATCAACCGAGCATATTGTAATTTTTTAGCGTAAATTTGCAAACCGGTTACAAATGCACAATCTTAAAGTTATATGTAATAATTAAAAAAGAAAAATCGAATGTAGAAATATGTTAAAGCTATGTAGATCAGCGTTAATGATTTTATATGCTTTAAACTGAACGAAATGTCGGTCTCCATTTTTGCATAGAAAATTCAAGTTTTACCACATCGAAATTGAGATCGAGTTCGGTTTTTTCAAGTTTTGAGAAAAACCAAACTGATTGACGCTGACTGAAATTTCAAAAGAGTTTTCCACCGGAGTTAGAGCGAACTTTGCTAGCTGTGAGCAAAATTTATTCTGATTTTTTTATGTTGCTAGCTTAGACACTCAACCTCAATAGCACGATAAGAAATCGATTTCTTATCATCCTTTCAGCACTGTTTAGTTGTATTATATTTCGCGGATGATAAGCGCAAGATTTTGCGTTTTTTTAAAAGTCTTGTCATATACATACCTATTTATTTTCTGCCATCTTAGCAAATTGGTTTTTTTTTACGTAATCTTAATCTTAATAACCATCGAGTTGCGTATGAGTTATTTTTAGACCGTTTTATTATATGAAAGAGTTTTATCTTTTATCATTGTGATACTCTGAAAAGCAATTGCAATTTTGTGACATTGTTATAAAGAAAAATAAAATATAAATATTTTGCAAGAACAATAATTCGAAGATGAAAGCGCTCACTTAATATTACTTTAAAAAATAAAATCAGTGCCCAACCCTATAAAATAACTAGTCGTTTTGGATTTAATAATACAGTATATCGAACTTTTAAAATTCTACGTGAATTATTAAAGCAGCGATTCTAATACACTCTCACCAATTTTTGTGCGTCTCCCGGGCTGAAAATGAATGAATGAAATGAATCTTCACGGTTTTAAAGTTATAAGCGAACAAACATAAAAAGGTCAATAAGGGTCGAATTGTTAAAGTTTTCTTTTGAAGTCGGTCAGAAATAAAATCAAAATTATGCAAAAATTTATAGTAACGTGAAAGGCAGAGCATAGTGCTTCCAAATAAATGGGTTTAAGCGATAGACATCGAGTCTCGTTTAAATTCATGAAATTTATATTTTGTAAATTACACGGAATTTTTCGCATCACTTAGCTCCAGTAAATGTATTGAAGTCTATGTCTTGCACAGCATATTTTTAAGATCTCACATACTTTCAGTATATTAACCCTTGCCAGGAACATCGCAGCAGTTTGCAAGTACCGAAGAACTTTTCTTTATGAAATAGCAAAGTTTACCTGTGGATACTTTTCTTCAAAGAAATTCAGAAATTCCTCAAGAAGATAAAGTCTCGTTTCGCAGTGGGCACATATATCATTGGCCCTGGCAGTTGATATTGCCGCGGAACGATAAGCGAAATGAATAAATGTCTATGCGAGTTTTAGGGGCGCTCCCCTGTGCGAATCTATAAAAAATTTCCTTAACACGATAAAAACCGCGTGCCGTGGCACAATTGCGAAAATTTGCCAAATTGTCAAAAGTCAAGGTGGCTCGCGGGAATCATCTCGGCGATTTCCATGCGGCGCCTCCGCCTAAATTAGAATGAATTGCCGCGGGGAGCGTCGGCGGCGGCTGCGGGCAATTGTTGTAGGCAGCCGCAGTTCCACCTATCGCCGAAATAGAATCATTTTTATCGCCGAAAAGTTCGCCTTTTTGCGAGCAATTTATGGAAATTACATTTACTGTCATATTTTTCTTTGTTACGGAAAATTATCCGGGCATCTTCTGGACCCACCCCAAAATTTTGCTCTATGGAGCATCTATGCCCGTTTTGTATCTTTGAATCTACACGGGCGTTTCGCTTCGCAGCCAAGGTGAGTCTAATTCCGCTCACCCTGTAAAAAGTCGGTCTCGGAAGGTTGAGCGCTTCTTGCCGAGCACTTTCATTATACTCAAAATTGAGTAAATTGACCTATGCGCGAAACTTCGGACCACTGCTACATATTTATGTAACGAGCGTCCGCTGAACTCGCTGAATCCGCTGAATCAATGTAATTGTGCTGCTTTGTGCCCGTCGTAATTGATTGATCAAATTTGCCATATTCGGACTCTGGAGTCCACTGAACCTGACCGGGTCCGATCCGGCAATTGCTTTTCCAGGCGATGCTGCGAACTGTTCGCGGGCGTCCGAAAGCGACTATGACCCAGATTGGTTTTGTCATCGGAGAGAAAGATGATTTATATCGACCGCGGAAATTAAGCAACCAACTCTTATCTGTATTCTATATCTTGCGTCTGTATGGTCATTGGCCGGAGAAAGTTGCCCTGGTTACTTCGGCTCATTTTTGGATCGTCCTCGTACCGCTTGAGCGCGCTTATTTAAGCGAATCCGTCTATTTGCCAAAAATAATTAGCGGCTTGTTTATTCGTCTCGGTTTGGATTTTGATACAACCAATGGTATTTGAATTTGCTTTGGAAGCTGGCTAAGGCGGCCTCAAAGTGGACGACTCAAGTGGCTCGATATCTATCTAAAAACAAACAAAGTCTCATTGCAATTAGATTTTGAAGAGACACCCAGTTTAACCAGGCCATTGAATCAAACACGAACCAAGAACAAAAATCACATTTCTAACTTAAATATCAGACAAATACAAATACTAATTGACGTTTTATTCAAACAATTGAATTAAATTTATATTGAAATGTTTATTCTTGTCGAGTTTAAGATGAAACTTTTAGACCACCCCTAGTTGGATACTAATCAAAAGGCTGAGGTTATAGAACATTTCAAATTTAAAATATCTAAATATAAATCTTTCATGCGCGCAGATATTCTAACTTCTAAAAATAAAAATTAGTGCTTTGTCTGAACTAAAAGAGTTATATCGACATTTCGAATTTAACACCTATTTATCATGAAACTCTCCACATTTTCTTTAAAACACAAAACCATTGTACGATAATATTGGTAACTCACCTATTACAAATGTATGAAAACTTTAATAAAATGGTTTTTATTAAAACGAGGTAGAATTGCCCTACTCGAATTCAGGAGGAATAGAGTTTGCAAAATAAAAATTAAAAAATTAATTCCAAAACATATCCGAAGTAAAAATACCTCAACTTCTTGTTTCTTAGAAAACATATTTATAAAACATCGTCGACAAAAAGTACAAACATACATAATGAAAACAACCCTTCTTGTTTTCATTCCTTTCTCAGGTTACAAAACAAAAGATATATGTAAATAAAATTTCGAAAGAAAACATCACGTAAATTAGGTGGTGAATAAGCGGTGACGCATTCTAACTTTGAAGAATTCCAATGAGAAAGCGAAACCTAATCAATACCTAATTAGTTAAGCGTCCTCCGTATTTCTCACATTGACATATCTAGCCTAGACCTAACTCCTTTTTCAAATTAAGTATGAGCCGAATGTGGGAGTTGAATTTAAATTAATGAGTAAAGAAAGTCATTTGTTTTCATTCTATCTTAATTAAATCAAAACACTCGTCAATTTGTTAAATATCATGCGTCTCTCCCTATTACTGGAGGAATACATTCTATTTTTAACTTTATTGATTACAGTGTGAGTTGTTTAAGCCGATATGAGTTATAACCTTTTTAACAATAAATACATATATAAAATATATAAATTCAGACGCGGTTATGAATAAAAATGGAGATCATAAGATTTTAACATTTTCATTTTAGAAATTTTACTTAGTTACTTACTATTATTTTCTAAGAAGATTTGAATATAAGTTGTCTTAGATACAGGATTTATACCGACAATACCAAAGGGGTTCCCTTTCAAAATATCTCAATAAAAACATAATTAAATTGCCTTTGCAGTGCCACCGTTGCGTCCTGAAATTGAAATTGTCTCATCCTCGTCTCAAAGAGGTCCCTTTGAGGTCGATAAACTATTCAGTGCCCGATGCGTGGTGAGAGATGGCCGACCACCGGCAAACATCACATGGTTCCTTAATGATGAACCGATATACCAAGGACTTTCGAAGCTGGACATCTCCGAGTACCCGGACCAAACTGGAAAGATAACCCTTTACTCCACGGCCCAAGTAATCCAGAGATACCTGACAGCCGAGGACAATGGGAAATTCCTCATATGCCGGTCGACGGCCTTTGCGGATGACCACGAGAACGAAGGGAAGCTTCAATTGCTGGTTAGCTGTAAGTTGTAATAAAACTAATAAAAATTTATTATGTAAATATTATAATATTTCCAAATACAAAATTTCTGTGATAACAACAGTAGTTTATCCCCTCTTCTAACTAACAATGCAAGCTCGAACATTTTAAGTAAGGGCTACTACAATAAAATGAATTTCATCCCTCTAGATCGTCCCCAACCACTGCCCGACATCAAAGTGTACGGACTGACGCTGGACAGAACTGCCCAGGTGACAGTAACTATCCACGCAAATCCGAAGCCCCAGGTCCAGTGGACTGTCGGCGGGTTGGCCATTCCCCAAGGAACTCAGAACGGACGATATGAGGCCTCTGAGCCTGTGGACTTGGGAAATGGTGCCTACAACGTGACCCTGAGCATCGCCGGTCTCACCCTGGAAGACACGACCAAGGAATACTACTTGAGGGGCTCCAACGAGTTCGGCTCCCAGGACTACACGGTCCGGATCAGCTCCTCAGACACTCCTGCATCCCAAGGTCTGGATATTGGGGCCATTGTCGGGATTGTTGTTGCTCTGCTTGTCGTCTTAATTGTTGTACTCCTGATTATCTTCGCAAGGGCAACAGGACGGTGGTGCTTTGCAGGTAAGTGCCAGTTTTTATTTTAAGCGCTTAATTAACCTTTTTGCTAAAACGCCAAGACAACCCAACGGACAAAGGGGACAAATTGACCCAGGAGGACTTTTGTCGAGTCGGCTCGGTTCGAGTTGAAGTTTATGGCGGGGTCCTTTCGGGATGACGGAGCCACATTTTAAAGGTTTGCTCAGTGCGAGCAAAGTTTACCCATCTTGTAATTCTTTTTGCAAACAATTTAAAGTTTAATTAATAGGGGAATTATTTGCGGCGGTGTAGTCGCTTAATATCCACTAATGGGCGTCTGCTCCCGGTCTCATTGAAATATGCCACAGAAAGGAGCGAGCAGGGCTGGGAAGGACGGAACAATTTCTGTCCGGAAAGTTTGAGATGCTTTAATGAGGCAAAAAAAACTCTATTATGTCGAGGACTCGCGTAGAGTATACTTTCTAGTGGCCTTTGTAATTAACGTTTTACTCATTATCTTATATAAATTGCCACAAGCTCTATTTGTTCCTATTCTCTTTTTGAAATTTGCAAAAGAACCTTGTAAAATAATAGGAAAACTGCTCTTTAACTTTTCATTAGCGGCGTGGGAAATAAAATCAGTTTATTTGTAAATAGTATCAGTCAACATAAATATATAGGCTTATTTTACTGTACTAATACTAGGTGAAACTATGTATTTATTTTTGGTATTTAATTTCTTCTCATCAATAATTTCGTCATGTCGGTCGTAAGCTCTGGCATTTTTCTAAAATCTAAATCTCTACTCGTTTAGTTATTGCAAAAAAAGACTAAAGTATCTTAACGTTACTATGACATCACTACATTCTAATTTATACATTTACTACCTGCGAAGTTAATTAATTAATAAATGCAATTGTTAATAAATTAAGTACTGTGCACTATTGTAACTATTTCATACTAGGCCAAAAACAAAGAACTATTGATTTCGTCTATTTTATTATTTCAAAAATTATGCAGTTGTTGCAACTTTTACTTTTTCTTCGCAAACAAGACATTTTTTTAAAGTTGAATTTTCCAATTTTCATAATTCATCATTTGCGCAAATGCCGTAGACATGACCAAGCCTTAGGAAATAGCACGAATATTTCCACATAAAGTCAGTTGAACAACAAAAACTTCAATAAATGCAATAATTCAGAAGCACTGAACTTCGCAAGCAGTTTCAAGGTAACTCCATAATTTTATGCTGCTCCGCACTTATTGGAGTAGACGTTTTATGTGCAAAAGTGGATCTTATATAATTCACTTCTGAGAAACCATTTTTTGAATTTTATTATGCACTTCTTGCCCCTATACACATATGTTTGAAGTAGCTAAAGCAACTCAGTTTGGATGATAAATGTTTTATTGACTTTTTTTGCTTTCAAACAAATTTCCGCTTGACTTCTGCTTAAGACCATAAAATCATTAATTTGATTTTGGTGTTTTGGTCCGGCTTTTTATTGCAAAAAGAGAACTATTTTACCCATGAAATAATTATCTTGTCTCTAAAATTGGGAGGTTGTAAAATTGTGGAAAAGTTTTGTGATAATGTTGAGAATTGAATTTCATATCAACTTTGATATGGTACTTTAGCGAGTAAATATGTTATATATTTTTTCCAACTACGAACAACATTTATAAATTTTATGGACTTAAGATATGTTATAAATTTTTAATTTAGTTGTTTTTTTTAAATTTATAATATTACCTACAAAATTCCTAAACGTGAATAGTAACTACTGTGTACTATCATCCTATTATAAGACATGACTATATATTTTTCTTTGCATAACAAGGAATTTCTCAGGAAAAGTTGTTGGTATCCTAACAAATTTATTTGGCTTTTTATTTGGTTTTCCAATGATGAACATAACTAACAAAATTTTAGTATTTAAAACAAATTTAAAATGAAAATAAAAATTACAATGTAAATTAAATAAACAAAACCTAAAACTACTCTACTCACACAGCTCTGTGTAATATTCATTTGGAATTTTGTCTATTTAAAAAAGCAATCAGTTACAAACCTAAATCTTCCATTTTCATGAGGGTTTCATACACAAAAACACTTTAATTTATATTTTGAATCAAATGTACATACTCTTTAAGAATGCGTTGCATAAACTGAACAACAACTTCAAGAGCTAACCATCATTGGGAAATTGGAAAAGAAAATTACTAAATCCAACAATTGGTTAAAAACGAAAAGACTGGTTCATATACATAAAACTTGCATTTACTTACTAACAACAATTTTAATTTTAAGTAAAAGGAAAAATAGAAAAAAAACTAAAACAAAAATTAAATTAAAAAGAGAATGTCGCATGAAAGTTAGTTCTTGTTGTTGTTGTTACAGGAGCAACGCTGAACACCGACATTGGACCTGATTCCGAGGCTCAAATAAATCCTCACCAAAACGAGGATTTTGACGGAAAGGAGTACATCGGGGAGGAGCACATAGACACCAACCCCCAGTCCGAGGAGGTCACACCCCCCGTCACTGACAAGCTAGACGCCCAGAAGAAGGCTGACCTCAAGCAATCCGTGACCAATGGCCACCAGAACGGAAAGGAGATCAAGACTAACACGCCTGTCTAAGGACGTTTTTAAAGCCAGTTTTATTGTTTTACGCAATATTTTTTATACATTTTACTTTTCTAGAAGAAAACAAAAATAAGATACAGTTTCCCATTTTTATCTTGAATATTTATGTAACTTAGAAAAGAAGTTTACTTTTGCTCAGTTTACTTTTTAATTATTATTTTGAGTCTCTTTTTCGTTTAGCCGTAGAATTTTGTAATTATATCATAAAAATAAGTGTTTTTTTTAAAGTGAGGATAAACATCATGGATATCAATTTAAGCAGCTACTCTAGGAGATCAATGTCCATTGGATCAATTAACTATGATTTATAACAAACAAAAAAAAAAAAAACCTTTAATGCAGCGTGAGGGGGTAGAATATTTTAATACCATTTATCTCGTCACAACTGGTTACAGCTGTGAAATAATAATTTAAGGGGTAATGTAGTTATGATAGATGTAAGAATTAATGGGACGTGTACTGTGCATGTTTAGCACAATTAATTGCCCTGGTTTCACATTCCACTCATTACCGTCCTTGTTTTAAGAACTTTATGCAGTTTTTGCTCTGTATACATTGACTTTTTATTTTATAATTTTTAAATGTATTTCGTCGAAAGCTCAAACGTTATTCATCACTTTTAAGCTTAAACTATTACTTGCCCTCCGATTAACCAAATCAGGTTATTTCTTAAATGCTCCACTTATTTTTACGATTTAGTGGAAGAAGAGTTTTAAAGAAATTATTATATGTTTTGGTTATTTTTTATACCACTTTCGAGTTGCTGTCATATTTTTTTTTAATTTTTCGAATTTAGACTATATTCAAGGATATTTGAAAATATTCATTTTTTATTTTTTATAATCTAATATCAAGCCATCTATTCAAAAAGTGCAAATTTGCAACTACCAAATAGCCATGCAATTATAAATGCCATTACATTATTCTTGAAGGTATATGCCATAGTAAAATTATGAGTATATTTCATATTTAACACATTACATAGTGAGATTCAAAATTTAAATGCAATCTTGCTTCCCACAGCCTATAAACTCGATGTCAATCAAGGAACATTTATGAAATAACCTGATTCTATCAAAAATCACCTCATCTTCGTATCAGACTCTATAAAATACTGAAAGCACTTTGAAGCCGACATTAGCTTATATTTAAGATATAGTCCCTTCGAAGATAATTGTGTTAGTTCTTGGAACACCCAGCAACCGATATTGTTGATATTTGCAGTATTTTGCAACCCTAAAATGTTTTTTATATAAATATTTATAAAATCTACAAATTTTATACCTGCGCACAAGACCAGATATATCTAATAAATGGATGTCAATATTCCAACTGCCTGTATTGTGTATTATAAAACGCGAAACATATTATAATCGAATAGAAAAAAATAATAAAAAGAATCTTTAGATGTTTTAAAAGTTTTTAATGCGAGATATACAAAACAAACGCAATCACATTTTTACACTTTATTACAATTGTATTATATAAGTACAAACAATTAAATTACGCAAAAATTAAGATTAAACTAAAAACGAAAAGCAAATTTCAGTTTTGTATATTAAGACCGGAATCTCGAATTATAATCGAATTATGCGTAAAATAACTCTAGGGTATATTCATAATGGAAGATATTGTAAAGTGTAACTGTAATTGTACTTAAAGTTTATCTTATGTGTTAATAAAATTTATTAAATTTAATCGAATACCTTTGTTACTGCTTTTCGTCTGTGCCATTTGTAAGGGAGATCTTTCCACCTGAATGTAATGATCGAGAATCCACTCATTGTGCCTCTGGGGGAGGCAATAATTTCATCCTGATATGAATTTCTTGCCCGTCTCTATAGCAAGCATCCACCTAGTTATTGTCTTCAAATTGTCAGAATTGGTGCTTAAAGCGAAATTGAAATGAACTGAATTTCCAACAAATGCGAGACAAATTTCGACCTGAGAATGTCTATCAGAATAGGACATGAATTTGTCCTCATGCTTTATTGGGACATTTTCGGAGAATGTTATACTGGATATTTGTTTGAAGAGGTATTTCAAAGAGATGAACGTGATTTAGTACTACTTATATCGATAATGGCTTGAAAATATAAAGGAAACATATCCGCTTATTTAGGTCATTCAAACAATAGTTTCTAAAATAGGATATAATATATATATATTATAATATAAGGATATAATGAAACACATTCATGTGAACTCGAAAACATTTTGCATTGAAAAAGTTATTTTATTTATATAATACAAATGAGAAAAAATAGCAATGTATGCAATATTGTATAAATAAAGCTTATCGAAACCCTCAAAAATGGAATAAAAAGAAAATCTAAAAAAACGTTATTGTTGTGCTGGAATAATGTAAATGTTCTGGGTCACCATTTAACAGCATTGATTATAATTATATTTTAAAAAAACATTTGTTTAGTTTACAACAATTTTGTAGTTTATAGATTTATCGTATTTCAGATGGGCAATTACTTAAACTTAAAAATTTTCACTTTAGACAAGAATTAAATTTAAACACAATTTTGTAATACAAGATTTCGGAAATATCTTTTTGTTTCTCAATCGGCTGATAATTCTATGTGGACGTCCAAAGTTTCTCATTACTAAGTTTTTGTAATATTTTACTTTAAAGAGTAGTTTGGAGTAATCAGTATTTCAATATTTTTAGAATTTAATTTTTAATGAACAATTGAAGATATTTGATATCAGTTTTCTTTAGTTTGAAGAATTAACTTAAATAATAGATTTGAACTCTACATTTACATAAAGTATATAAAAAATTACATCTGAGGTTGAAGCATAAAAATTCAAAAATTAATACTAAGCAATTTTGTTAGTTATTGTTGAAAACACGAGAAGTATTTAAAACATCATGTTAAAATGTCAGAAAATACAAAAATTATTAATTAACTCTTATTAAGACTGCAAAAATTACGTCCCTAGGCCTAAGTAACGAAGGTTTTCAAAATTTCAAAGTTAAATTTTGTCATGCAATTCAAGTTACTTATGTATGTACAAATTCCGATATTTGTCACTTTTAACGACTATGTGATACGTGATTGAATTTTATTTGGCAGATTAATTCTTCTTTCAAATCAAATTTAAATAAAAATATATAAAATTCTATTGGGGGGAGGGATCATAAAGAGAGCAAATAATGTGCAATAGGGTGAAACAAGAAGCGACCCCATTGCATAGTTCATATAATTTTTAGAGTTATTTTTTGGTAGTATTCCCGAAATCACGTGTTGCACGTGAGATTTTACGAGGCTGCCATCACGTTTTTATTTACTGCAGCTTTATGATCAGCGATGCTGCGTGATATTTGAGTCATCTCTGCTGCGACAGGGTGACGGACATGACGAAATTACTGGGATTCCTGGTTTGATTGCAAAAATGGCGCTTATACAAATTGCAGTTTTATTTTCTAGTTTTCAGCGTGATAAATCAATCCAATTTAATTCCATTTCAAAATGTTTTGTCTATTTTTTTTGCAGCAAAATCACCAAAATCCCCGACGAGTGAAACGTAAGTAGAAATTCCCTTACATCACAGTGCATGTGCCGTGTAGATAGAAAAATAATTGATTTAGCGCATTTAGTGTTAGCATCAAGGCATTCACCCGCATCCCCGATGTGAAAAGTCACCATTTTGTAATTATTCCCATTAAATCGCCATTAACCGCCAAATTACCATTTTCGTGCTTAAAATGTATTTAAAAAAACAAAAACAGAAAAATGTTGACACAAAAAGAAATATTTCCCATCCTCTCCTTAATCTTGCTTTAGGCCCGAAGACGCTCAATCTGGCGCCAAAAGCGCCTTGTTACGTAATCCTAAGACAGCCAAAAGTGGCGCGCCCAGCAGCAACAGGAACAGCGTAATCATCATGAGGGCCGGGTATCTAATTCCCGAAGAGCAGGAGGAGCGCGTCTATAACCCGACGACGGTCCCCCTTAACGAGCAGACCGTCGTCCAGCTCACTCCCGTCCCGGCGCCGCGCTCCAGAACAGCAAACGGGAGTAACCTGCCGAACGGGGGTGACGGGGGCACCGGGAGGAGCAGCGACGACGGCCGCGATAGCCCTCGGGATTTACTCGTGCGCGGCAACGAGCTGGGCATCCCGGAGTCCAGGTGCTCCAAGTGGATCCCCAAGGATCAGAGGGAGCTGCTCGAGAAGCAGGCCAGGCTCCTCGTTAGTGGCGGGAACAAGTCGACCGAGACTGAGATTTATTAGCGCGCCGCCCGTCGTCGTCGTCGTCGTCGTCGTCGTCGCGGCGCCCTTGTTTTAAATTATTTAAGCTTTTTAAGAGATTTGTTACACGAGATGCATTTTCTATATACAACTAACAACTGCTAATGTAACGTCATGACTTGAAATATAACGTCTAGTCAGTAGAAGTTTTTCTAGTTCTCACCGCTGCCGAATCATCGACTCACCATCTCATGCGCTGCACCTGCTATTTGTCCCATGTCATCGTAACTCGCTTCCCGGTCTTCCCTCAGAACTAAAGCATGCAAACATTTTTTTCCTGGAATCTGCCGTAGTAAAGTTGTCGCAGAAGATAAATATTTTTATAACGTCTTTTTGAAAAAATTACTCCTTGAAACATGCCTTAAAATTGCCCAAAACATCCGACGATAAAAGTTGTTGAATGAATGGTACAATTCAGAATTTTTAAATTTTCATTTTCCATTTGCAGCTAAATTTGCAAATTTTAACTATTTAAAATCATTATAAGAAATTATCAGCTTAACATTGAATAGGCTTTGGTTTCGTCAAAAAAATTATAACTAAACATTTGCGATTTAGGTACTTTAGAGATCAAACATTCATTTATTCGTGATTTCAGCAAAAACGATTTTTCATATATGGTTAAAATTTGGCTGTTAGTACTTTTAAAACCTATTTTTCTCGAAAGTAGAAATTGATAGATCATTTTCATTTACGAATTCGTAATCTACTGAACAATCACTATATAAAAAGCTTGCCTACTTTTCCCAAAAAAAAATGTTTTTCGTCAGTGTTATTTGAAGTAAAGTGCTCAAATTCATTTTTAAATTATGAAAAAATGTAATACAAATTTTCATTTATTGGACTAATTTTATTAGTCCGTAAAAGGAATAGTTTTGAATAAAGAAGTAGCTGGCAATTAATTATTAAGTCTTCGTTTATGATTTGAAAATCATGCTAAATATTGATGCGTTTTACTTAATCAGAGTCAATTTTGATTTCAAGGAGCAATTTTTGATAATAAAGTCATTAGAAAGTTCTACGGCATCTCTATTACGATCAAGAATCTCTAGAATTTCTGTGCAAGGTCTCCCGCATCCATCATTCTGTACAATCTCTAAAATCGGGATCTTCGCATCTCCTAGCAAATTCGACACTATCCTCAATGTGTCCTTAGACCGCAAAGATTTATTTCAGGAAGGGACCTCCAACCCTTTGCGAGACAGATTGATTCACATTGACTTAATGGCTGGGCGCAGGACACGATAGAGTCGGACTGCTTTCCCGGCCACTGACATCTGATACCTATCACATTTTCTGGATTAAATATTAACTTGCCGGGTAAATATAGGCGAAAATAAATTAGGTATCATAATAGAAGTTGTACAAACTCATTTGTCCCCGGGATGACGGCCCAACAGTCCCTGGGCAAAGTAATTTGATATTAAAAATGCCGGGTGAGACCCTAACTTTTTCGGGGAAATGGCAGTGCGTGTCCTGGTCACTCGACAGTTCGAGGCTAGAAGGGGGGATATTAAAGTGGGAATCTTCAAGATGGAGCAAATTATTTTTGGAGCAATTTATTCTTATGACGAATGTGATAATTGTATTTTTTTGTGCTCTCTTTGTACATAGATAAGAAGTTAGGTAAATAAATTGAAATATTTTCCGACTAATCACAAGCATATTTTGCATGTAATTTTCGGCATTAGAATATATGAAATTTTTTGAAATTAGGATCAACATTTATAAACTCATACGAATAAAATTTACAAAAGGAATAAAATGTTTTTTAACATAAATTTTTCTTAGATAGTGAAAAAAATAAATATTACATACATATGTAGTATTTATATAGTATAGTATGAACAACTCGAATTTTATATCATATTAAAGCCAGCCATGATCTTACAATAAACTTTGAACCTGTGGGAATATTTCTGAAGTCGTTTTTTAGTTTCATTTTAAAAAGTTCTTAAATTTAAAAAAAAGTTTGAAAAAGATAATAACAGTTAAATAACTATAAAATTTTGCATGTTTGTAGAAGTTTTAAATAAACATGTACAAGTTTTTTTTCTCAAAAATCTATAATTACTCGAATAACATGAGGCTAAACTTCTTTTCTTTTGTAAATAATTAAAAGAAAATTATGAGGCTAATTCAATGTCTGTAGCGAAGCTTAGTTTTTTAAATGTTGTTTAGATAATAAATATTAGGCATTTATTAGAAGCTACATAGACTGTATATCATTATTTTGTAAAAAACCAAAACGTAAAATTTCTTATTGTTATTTTGATTACTTCATAACAAAAAGTGTATTTAAAAGACATAAGATACATAAATCTGTTGGTTTTAAGTGGGAAACTTAGATTAAATGGATCCTTAAAGTCTAACTGCTGTAGTAACTGACTTCCATACCAAATCGTCTGAATTTAATTGAGCAATTGACATCTCGTCGTGTCCCAGATCTAGCTAAATGAGTCAGTCGTCTCGTCATTTTCTTAGAGTGCCTATCGCAGACAGTCTAGTAATTAAAGAACGTATGGAGTGCTTGGAGCAATGTACCGAGCAAATCTAATCGCGTATTGTAACGACTCTGGCAAATGGTAGTTTCTTCCCCCGATGAATTGAAGAAGGTACCTATGCGATTTCTGAATTAAGTAGAAGCAGGTTGCTGAATTCAGGGTTTAAACAAGAACTCGAATTTATCTTAAAAGCCCGAGAATCTCATTAAGATTAGTTTGTTATAAAGACGAGGAAGTGCGCCGTGGATAGGGGTGAGGGTTGACTACTAATTCCTCGCCAAAATCTAGAATTTAATATGAGAAATGGTTCATTTACAGCAAGGGGACGAATCCACATTAGATTAAGCAAATCCGTCCTTTGAATTAATTTATTTTTATATTGCTCACCGTCCTCGTAAATTTTCAGGGATCCTCGTTGGTGCTCTGAAAGGTTTCCCCCATCTCCATCATCCTTGAAAAGCCATTTCCCTACCCTCCTTCGCTCCGAAATGCTTTTCATTTATGGCGACGTAGTCTTTCGAGTTTTATTTTTGTATTTAAATTTGATTTGCACATTGTACATCTTTTGCAAGGAATTTTCTGCAGCACTGTAATGGGACTTTGTATATTTTTTTTTCCTCGTTATTCCTCGCTTCTTGGAACTGCTTTTCTTTCGTTGCGGAATGGTTTTCTTCTTAAACTGCTTTTTATTGCTTTAAAATGTCCCAAAAATAGTGCTCGCTTCCGAAAATGTCCAGCTTTATTTATCCGCTTGGCTTTCCAGCACATGAAAAGAACGTGAAAATAATTAAAGCCAACAACCGAATAAGAAGAAACTTTCCACTGCCACAACTTTCTTATAATTTTTTTTTTGGTAACTAAACACAAGAAAATCTTTGTAAATTGCTTGAGAACTTTTGAGCTCAGCCGTCGTTAGTTTGTAGACAAGTAAATGGATTTTATCGAGGTAAATAAAAGCTGGTCTTACCAGGAACGCATGTTTTCTTTTAATTTTTTAACTTGTTTTTACCTTAACTTTGATTTATTTGTTGTATTTACCTAAATGTTTTTTTTTAAGTTCGCCTCTTGCAAAAATCTCTACTGTATGTGGGTGTTTGGATTTGTTCTTGTGGTTATAGATAGAACTCACTTTTCTGAAATTAAAATAATTTAGTAGTGACACAGAAAGTGCCGAGCTGAAGGCGACCAAGACCAGGAAGCTGCCATCCTTTCAGGCCATTTTTAAGAGGAGTAGCGAAAAGCCCAAGGCGCCGCCGAGGGAAGCTCCTGAGCCCCAAAACGAGGACGAACAGAGGCTAGCTGGAGCCCCAGCCGAACCTAAAGATGGAGGCGATGGGAATGAAAATGAACCGAAGGTTTGTAAGACCCTCGTGTACGTGTAAAAATGTGTAAACTATTATTATTAGCATTTAAAATATTTTTTTAATCTATCTTTCTATTGGAGAATGAGGAGAGTGTGCTTGAAATTGTTTTGAAGTTTAAGAATTTGTTTGATGCTTTCGCTTATTACTACCTAAATTTGATTTATTTGCAAATATTATAATTAATAAAATATCTCATTAAGCAACATCGGATGAAATGTCTATTCCATTTTACAGAAACTTTTCAAGAATTAAATTTGTTGTGTCACCCTGCTCGAATAATATAATTATTATATTTACTTCTCCAAAAACTTTGAGATGAGACACCTTACTTTTTAAAGAAAATCATATAATTTTACATCAACCCAGGCCACGGGGAACTAAATTAAAGGGCATGGGTAAGGCAGATTCAGTTAAGAAAGATAATAACAATAAAAAATAATTTTTCCCCAGGCACAGAGAGACACTTTCGTCTTGTCTCGATAGCAAAATATTTCAAGTCTTAAGGTACGTTTACGCTTAAGACTTTAGTATCTGTGTTTTTTATCCATAATAAAATCGGATTCAGGATTAACAGACACTTTTGACATTTTCGAATAGTTACGCATTTTGACATTTCAAAAATTTGCCTTTTTTCTTACAATTAAATGCATTTAGATTAAATGTTATTATTTATCTGAAAAACTGGGAAGGAAAACTTCACCCATTTCATTTGAAATTTTAAAAGAAACTAGTTCAAGATAAAATAAAAGATAATTTAAATTCGTGTTTATCAGAAAAATTTCCACTAGAGAAAACTTTAATTTTATTCGAAATCTTTGCCAATAAGAAAACGGGGTTACTTAATGAGATTTATATGTATAAACAAATTTAACTACATAAATATTCAAAACAATATTTTTTTTTTTTCAGGAAGACAAGCAATTAGTATATGCGGAATTAGTACTTAAACCATCTGATGACAAGCCAGTCCCTCCCAGGAACACAACAGAATATGCTGAAATAGTCTATGTGCAAAAGCAAGGCCAAGACGCTCATGAGCAGCCAAAAGAACCACAAAAATAAAAATCTGATCTTCATTAACATAATCTAAATAAATTAAAAAATCACTAGTGAAAAAAGTAAAACACAAATTCACACAAAAATTATAATGCAAAAGGTTTCACCAGTTAAGGTCGTATTTTTAAATGTATTCCACCTTTTACAAGAAATGCAATTTATTGTTTTTATTATTAATTTAAAACTTTTAATATATTTAAGTCTTAACTTTGTACACACACAAATAGTTTGTAAGGTTTTTTAAATGATATAAGATTTTTTTTTTATTATACATATATATTGTAATCGCGCATCAATGCTTCTCTCGAATAATTGAGACAAATTTTTTAAACCTTTTACGAGACGTAATTCGATTTTAAAAATTTAATAAAAATAGTTCTTTAAGGTTTTGTTATAAAGCTAAATTTTGAGAAATGTTTTAAATCGTATTGATGGAATAAATTATTGCTAAAGCAAGGGTTTGGTGTTTTTGTCGTTTAGTGCGAAAATATTTTTTATAAGAGAACAAATTAATAAAAGTTGATGTTGAAAAACATAAGAAGTAACAAGTGTTTAGAGTTCACGAACGAGGGAGGGTTATTATTTTTTCTTATATATTTAATTTGAACAATTTTATGATTCTTGAAATTTATCAAATTTAATCGAAAGCAAGTTACCAAAATCGGCTTTTAATGTAAAAATTTGATTTTTTCTAACTTTTTAGAACACTTTTTTTTATTTCATTTTATTCTACTAGATTAATATTAGGCTTTCAATTGTGTTTCTGGACTATATAAAATAATTTGAATTTGATAACTTAGACTTATATATTTTTAAGTTTATTTAATTAGCAAAAGAGCTTTTTTCATTATTTTAAATTAATCACAACAAATCGTCGTCCATTCATCCTACAGCCTGTTTCAGGTCCAGGTATAAAATAGTTTTTAAAAACTTATTGAAAGTGAAGGTGTTTAAGCTGATATAATTTTAAGTGACATCCTTTTCGATACTATAAAAATTTCTTTAAATCTACTAAATAAAACGCGCGCCGGCATCATAAATTCAAATTTCCATTTAGCCGACTATGAAATTCAAAATAGGAGTGAAGTCTTTTTGACATTTTTCTGAATAAAAATGTGTCTTTTGAAATATGTAGAAAAGGACTAAAATCGGTGGGGTTATTTCTTGAATGGAAGAGGAAATGCGTTTTGTTATAGGGATATTTGTAGTTTAAGTGGTATAAAATTGTCTAGTTCGGCAGTTAGGCGATATCCAGAAGCACTTCTCATCGCTTCCATCACGAGATGAATGGGGCTAAATTCATGAGCGTTGCAAAATCATTTCATTTCCGCGAAACGCTCCGAGCCCTTTGAGTGTTTCCCTCGGCAGCTTAGAGAACGAGCGTCACGGCGCCATAAATCAGCACCTAGTTTAGCTGGTGAAAGCTCAAAATCACGCCGCATTCCGAATCAATTCAATTTCGAATAATGCGCGCGAGAAATGCCATTCGAGGAGATCCCCCGGGACTCGGAGTTCCACGGGCTCGTTTATGGCAAAGTGCATGCCGAGGAAATCCTCTTTCGCAAAGCGACTTATTCGCCCCGTTTGGGGTCTGAGTTGTCAGGAATGCTCCCAATTCGGGTCTGAGTGCCGGCGGAGCCTTTTCCCGGCTCTCGGCGACGTTAAATTGAAATTGTTTAAATGTCATCCTGGCGGCAGGGCCCAGTTCGGAGAACGTTCGCATGTTCCCCCAGGACGAATGGGCTCGATCCAATAAAATGCCATGTAATTTATCCACTCCCCGGATTAAGACGTTCCGTTCCGGCTCCAAAACATCTGTGAGGAGTCCTGGAGCATGAACGCCTTGTCGTCCGCATCAGCAAACAGGGAATATCGCTTTAACCCATATTTGGTCATAAGCACACACTTCCCAGTCCGAATCTAGGTGATTCGGTTGATTGTATCGATCTGCAGCGGGGTAACCGGGACTCCGGGACTCCTAGAGGACGGTCAAGTACGCAGCATCTTGCCCTTCTCCAGGATAAGACGGATGACGTTGTCTGATTCCTTAAATTTTTACTTTATTTATTGAGTGCTCGATTTGTCTTCCTTCTGCAACGTTGTTCGCGGCGATGGTTTTGGGGGATTATCCTGTCGCGGAGTGTTTTCTGCGGGTCTGGGACAAAAATGTCGACAATCCGATTCAAACCTCAATATTTATCCGGAAAGTAGGGATTGGGAAATTTCTGTTTATTCTGTCTGACTTTTTACACCATTCTTAATAATTTTTCAGCAGTGGCCGCTTCAGAAATTTATGAGGATTTTTCTCAATGTTTATTCTAAAACGGAGGATTTGAATCTTATAAGGGAAACTTATAAAAGTTTTTAATTAAATAAATTTACTTTAAAACCCGTACAACATCAATTAATCAGTTTTTCTGGAATCAAGATCATAACTAAAAATATTAAGAACAACAACTCCTAATTTCCTATTACTCGATTTTTAGCGACGTTTTTCATTTAAAGTTTATTCGTCTGTTGGATTTCATAATCAGCACACATAACGACATTTTTCTTGCATTGTGAAATACATATGGTGCGATTTATTTTCTTATTTAATATTTGTTAAAAATAGTTTCAGTAAGTTTTAAAAAAAAATTGAATTAAGAACAGAACGTTTTAGTATATATACTAGCCGAAATTTTATACAAAGAATTAATTATAAAATCAGTACATAGTAAAACAAAATACTCGGATAAGGTTTTGATAATTTCAATTAGATAATTTGGTGCTTAAATTAATTTAGTGACTTTATTAGTATTGCTTTCATCTAACATATTTTATAGATTTTTAAATATAGCAATCAAAAAGGATAAATAGAGTACAACATTTCAAATTCTAATAAAAGGCCATTCATTAGAATTCAATTTTAAATATTTCCCATATTTCTATTTTAGTTCAGTCACTTTCTGGGAACTAGAAATACAAGGAAGCTTTTATGGGTTTTACCAGGAAAGGTTTCAACTGAAATATCTGAAATCCAGGAAATTTTCCTGATTGTAGTTGGCTTTGCTAGAAGCACTAAACTTCCCTAGAATCATATTATATCATTGCAGTGACTTTTAAGAGCTGAAAATTCAATGAAATTAAATGGCATTTATAAGATTATATTAAATAAGTTTCTTAGAAAAAATAAATAGAGGGAAATTAAATTTGCATGGAATATTATAGTTTTAAGGGTATATTCAAGAAAATTAATTAAATTATTTTATTAATATGCCATGATTTAAATATGCATAAAATAAGTTGTGCATTTCCTACCATTTCAATAGAGTAAACGATCTTTTAGTAGAATTTCAGTAAAGTTAAAACAAATATCAGTAAAGATTAAAGCCCAGAAAAAAATTTCCTTAAAATTGCAGTTTGAAACTTCCATCATAGTTTTTTTTATAATCTCAGTGGTATTGAAATTACCCCCGCGGGTATTTGCAAAGAAAATAAGTAAAATATACTTAAAATAATTCACAGAACTCTCTATTCATAGCTTTTTATTATAAACAGGATAGTATTTTCAAAATATGGTATTTAATTCTGCTGTTGAACAGCCAGTGCTCTATGGAGTAGCATATAAAAATTTGAGCAAAATACTCTTTCGAGAAAAATGCGTTTTAAATTTAAAATAAAGTAGTAGTAGTTATGTTTGACAATTTTTAAATTTTATCATCAGGGCATATGTTTAAGGATCTGCTTCTTTAAAAACACGAAAAAATAAAAGAATTAGGTAATTTCAAAGTTGTAGACTACATAGATACCTAGCTCATATTGAATCAAATATTTGTTAGGCATCCATCTAAAATGTGTGAAAAGTGCAGAACTTTGGAATATCGTAGTAAATACAACGTGATCCACTTGTAGTCTTTTCAGCTCGAAGTAGAAGTCTTTAAACCGCAAGCATCCTCGACACAGCTGCCTTTAAAGTGCTTCACGAAGACATCCCATAACAAGGGGGTGCCACTTCCCACCGACTGCATGCATGAATTCGAAGCAACTGTGGCCAAACAATGTGGCTGCCAGGGGAAGTTTACAACCCGTGGAAAGTCGTAAAAAGCTTAAAGTAGACTTTTTGCGGAGCCCAACCCAAATCCGAGCAGATCCTCGGAGAGCAAACATATCAAAATAAATGACAAAGAAAGTTATTTCCTCACTTCTTTCAGCTTCCCTCCATTAGCGCTTACCCCAGGTGGTTTAGCCACTCGGGATATTTGCATACGCCCCCGATCCCCCCAACAGAATGTAACTTACTTCGGAACGACATCCAGCTCCATCCACTACCTCCAGTGGGCGGGGGATGCTGTCCGGGGGGCGAGGGGGATCAAGGCGAGAAAAGTTTCCCTTTAGATTTCTTGCAGCATCACCGCACCAGCCATGAATTTCTGGTGAGCCTGGCTCCGAACAAAAAATCCTCGCACAGGCCGCAGCCTTATCCAATTAAGTTTGTTTTGCGGTGCACTTAGCAAGGGTAGTGCATGTGTCGTCGGGACGCTCCAAGACATCGTCCAGACTGCTCCCCATTCAGCTCCCGGTTGAAAAACCCCTCAAGAACCTCTCGAGTGGTGTTCGTGCTGCGCCTTAATTTATTTTTGGCATTTTACCACAACGAAAATTTATTCAGCATGCCACCCCCGACTGTCTGTTCCCGGCCGTTCCCGATCTGTTTGTCCTCCCTGTCGTTCCATCAATTTTGAAGATTTTTATTTGCCAAGTGAACACAATTCCACGGACGGATTCTGCCACTCGTGTCCACGTCATTAGGAAATGAGTTAAAGCCCCATCGCCCGTTGGACAATCGCTTCCAGTTCCAGCAAATCCGATTACAAATCCAAATATTCAGGGAATTCATATCCATGCAAGTTGAAAATTGAAAATGAAAAGCGGCTTTTAGCGCGGCCAGAAATTAAAGTTTTTCGCCCGAAAGTTGCTTTTTCAATCATTGAAACAATTTCGACCCTGTAAAGCACCTCGGGCTGAAGGTAGGAGGGTAAAACCGAGAATTTAATTTTGTAAAATGTTCCATTTGTACTTAAAGTTTACTCTAGGGTTGTAATTCTTTTAGTCGTTGTGCAATGCGTTTTTTCCGGTTTTTTTTTCATAAATTAATTAATAAAAACTCCGATTCAGTAAAAATTGAAGTTCTCACAGTTTTCGAACTCTCCAGGGCAAATGACTAGCGAAAAAAAACAAAATTTTGAAATAATACGAAAACGGTCGTTGTACGCTCAAGTTCGTAGGTAGGTACATATGAGCAGAACGTGGTAAATCCGTAAGGGAACATTTGGAGAGTTAAACTTTTTTAATTTCTGCACAAGCTCAATTATACCTACTAAAATAGCTTTTTGTGGCAATCAATTTTAATTGTATAAAATTGTACTATTTCATCAACACCCTAATTTTGTTGTAACAGCAAAATGCGGTACGATTAAGATTTATTCTCGTGCAAACATCATTTAACCGGGTTCATTATTTCAGTTTTCAAAGTTTCAAAATTAAATAATTATATTCGTTTCAATTTTCATAAAACTCCCCTAACTCTCCTAAGGCGGTTTAAATTGAATTGTGGTAGTCTATGTAGTTGATTCCCAAATGCACCCGAGTTTTCAATTGAATTCTTTTAATTTTGCAAAATTTATGTTTGGTCTATTATTATTAATCTTTAAGAATATACAATTACGTATTTTAGCCAAACCGCACACACAAAATTTAAATCTTTAACCAAAATAACAAGATGCTACCCGATTCAACTTCAAATGAAAATATATTAAAATGCTTTTACTGTCAAAAGAGTTCTCTAATAAGCGAAAAGATTTCATCCCTAAGAGGCCGCTGGAAAAGAGGACCATTTCATAAAAATGCCTTTTAATTTCCCAGCACACTTCGCAGGCGCTTCCTTGAAACGAGAAGTCCCAATTACGCGCGCACAGTGGGAGTCACTGGCGCCTGGAGTGATTTTGACAATGCGAACTCCAGGAACTGAAACCAGCTCGAAGAGATCTCCAATTTTTACTCGATTCTCTAAAATCAATTGAAGATTTTGCCCCATTGTCATAAGCATCTCCTCCCCCGCGCTGGGTTTCATATAAACCTTTCAAATTAAAATGTGATCTCCATCCCCTGGGACTGAGGCGCTGGAAAGGGGAGCATCCGCCTGGGCGTCCCGTCATCCTGCGAAGCGAATAATTTCGTTTTGCACAAAATTTACGTTCAGCAGTCAGAGAGGGAAACGTTTTTCGGGTCAAGTAATCCTCTTTTTTATTTTCGTCCTTTCTGGAACCACCGAGGCTCCATTCGGACGACAATTCCAGCAAATCACAATCTGATTTTCTTTGGAATATTTTCACACTTAATTGGAGCTCGCAGTTTGATTTTTATTAGATTTCTGCTCCGTGTGAAATATCACTTCTGGATGACGGGACCCGAAGTGAGACCGGGTTGTTAATTGATTTAAATTGCTTAAAGCGGTCGTGGGCCACTGAGAAGTCGAATCGCAAATTCCCGGAGGATAGACGAGCTTATTTTATTCTGTGCATTAATTAGTAGTTGGAAGAAGTTCAGCTTCCTTGATCAGTGACCGGACATTTTCTTCTAATTAGGAAAATCCTCTCGAATATTCCCCGGAAAGGTTACTAAACTTTCTTCCCCATATTCGACCAGCAATGGATATTCTTTTCTGAGTTATTCACTTTAGGTGCTTGAAACAGAAGAACAGAAGAACAGAAGAACTGAAGAACAGAAGAACAGAAGAACAGAAGAAGTTTTCGTTTGCAGTGCCCAAATGCATTTCAAAAGTTTCAGAGTTTTTGGAAGACTATAAAATCGAGGTCCTTCAGGCGATTTACCTGGGAATGTACTCGATAAAGTTTTCCTTTACAATCTATCATTCACTTTACAATAGCACAGACCTTAAGTGGGTTCTTAAATAGACAAATTCAAGTTAATAGACATTATTTGCTTAATTTATTACACAAAGTATCCAGAATCGTAAACATATGCGATTCATTTTAATATCAATTTAATGATATGTAAGTGTACTTTGATAGGTTTATTAAAAATTATTTATGAAACCTTCAGATAAAAATGGTTTTTACTTTTAAAATAATATATCCCACTTAGTAAAACACCATTTATTATCTACTCAACTAGTTCATATAATACACTCAGAAAAACACATTGTAAAGCCAATAGGACCTACATTGTAACAACAATGCTTTACATACATAATTTGGAACCAAAAACAAATTCTCAACATTATTGTACACAAGTTTCAAATTAATAGTGTAAAGTAAAACAACTATAGTGGCTTACCACAACCTAATTTAGTATTAGCAATTTTGCTTTGAAATTGATTTGAGGCTTAGCTACCCACAACAAAGACTTTAATTCTGCCAAAAGAACAGGGATTTCATTGGCATTTTACACACTTCAAATTAAATAATGTTTTCAAATTTAACAGGATTATAAGTCAATTACCACGAATTTTACTCACCTATGCGTGTTTCTTTTACATAGATGTTGATTTTCGTTACGGAATCGAAGCAGAATTGTAAGTTTAATGATTAATTTCATCTCATTCGAAATTGCACAATTGTATATTATTTAATATGTTTTAGAGTTTATTTAAATAATAAATATATAAATATTACTTGTTTTGAAATTATACATTAATATGTGAATATTTTTTCGTTTTGAAAACCAAAATAAAATGTTAATGGTAAAATGCAACGTTTTTTTTATTTTGGTTCTTGAGAGGAATTGCATTAAGCTTTTATTTTCAATAACCCTGTATAAATAATATATATTTTTTAAACTAGGTAACACACATGCTATTCATAAATTGTGCTAAATTATAGAAGACTTCTTTATGCATAACAAAGAATATTTCTTTTTCTGCTCCTTTGATGTTTTTCTTGTACAGAAAATGGTTATTAGTGCTTTTTTATGCAAACTTCCTTTCTAGAAGTAGAATAGCATTTTCTTTATTCTTAAGAATTACTTGTGGCACAAAGAAATCTCCATTACGAAGAGCAATGCCCTAGAGATGCTCATCTCTGATTAACATTTATCATCTTTAGCCTTTAGTTGCGAATTCGTTTCATATCTTGAAGTTCTTCAGAATTTCTCCGGTCGTCACTTTCCCTCATATCTAAAGGAAAACTTATTTGTGCATATTCTGATGTTATATACGAAAAATTTCAAATCCGAAAACTGCGATATGGAATTTGAAGCATACAAAGTGGATCTCGAGCGATTTTCGCCGCTAACGATCCCTTCAATCCAGGCAGTGGCTCGTTCTAAGAAACAGATGAAATATCTGAGATGCCTTAAGTATGAAGAGTGTGTTTGAAGTCGTTGTCACCCGTGAAATTATCGATTTAAGGTTAAACGAAAAACGCTAAGCACGCAGTACTCTGTCGAAAGCTTGTTTAAATATCTAAGGGTTGGAAAAGGGCGCAGACGAACGTCTCTACGAAGAACACAAGGTGCACACATTTGTTCCAGCGAACTAAAACCGAAATATTTTAGCGGATGTAAAAGCATATCACCGCATCCCCCGGGAAGAGGGTCCTTTGCAGCGGATAAAAGATAAACGCACATTCGGAGATTTTTCCTAAAAGGAACTGCTGAGCGTGATGCTGATAGGCTCCATGGATTGTTCGCTTTTGTCGCATCTTATCGCTTTTTGTTTACATCTTTCTTCCGCCCCCGCCCGCACGGAGGATGTATTTTGGTCCAGCGCCACAATGTCGATTTTTGCGGGGGAGTTTGGTCCTCATGGGTAATTTATGTGGCCAGTGATGGAAGTCCCGAAGATAGGCTTTATGTTCTTAAGTTGCTGTTCGGAAGGTCCCCCATTGTCCCCCTTCACGCATGATATCATTTAATAAATTAGTGGGTGTGCGGTCTACCGGCAGAACGTCTTTAGTTTTATGGGAGGCTTCATTATTGCTCCGACATTTCGTTTCCTTGTACCCCAAGTGGATTCGCTTTGTTAGCTCCTCTTATTTAGCTCGAGATGTAATTGCACCTTTGTGTAGAAAGTTTTCCTGATGTTTCTCATGTTAACGTGCTCCTAAAGCTGCTAAAATGCGAAAATTTGTTTGTAAGGCGGTTTAAAGGAAACTAAGAACGAAGTACGTATAAAACGTTGTTTGGATGCTAACAAATTTTGAAGCCAAAAACGCTTCATTACTAAAATTACATAAAGAAGAGAAGGAACTCTTCATCATAGTGCCACTTAAAAAATCCAAACAATGCTTTGAGACAGACTATAATACGAGTGCTTACTAACACTGTTGTAAGACAACTAAGAAACTAAATTTTATGAAAATGTAATATGCACAATATATGAGCAGGAATAGCTGGAGCCTTTTTGTAAAAGTTAGGAAATTCTTAAGCTCATTTCATTTTGGCATAGACATATATTATATTACATATAACATAATAGTGTATTATATATTACTAAACAGCCATATTCATAAAAACTAAAAAGTAACTTATAAAACTTTTACAATTAAAGTGCCAAAAATATTATTCACAAATACCTAATATTGTTAAAACCCTCTTACAACAGCTTTATGAATGGGGGGAATTTACAAGACTCTCTCCTACTTTTATCAAGAAATTCAGGATTTTGGCACATTATTTCAACTTAACAGTGCTCAAACCTACTTGAATTCTATTTTAGTTGCAAAGGGTTTACATATTTATGAATAATACATTTAAAACTAGTATTAAAGAGGCATGCAAGCGTTTTTATGTACGTATTTGAAAAAACTGCAAACTATTAAAGATTTTTCCTAAAAACTTTAAGGGAGCTAACTTTGATTTAGGCAATTTTTGTCAAGCAGACTCGGGAACGCATCACAAAAAGCTCATAGTACTCGTATTCCTCGATTTCAATACAATTCCATGATAATTCGTAAAATATGAGAGAAATTAAATAAATGTTTTTAAAGTAGTAGCTTTAATTTCATATCTATTATATCTTATTTTCGAGTAAGCATGAATGCATGTAAGTCTGGCAAAATAAATAAATTTGTTAACCCAATAATAAATATTTAACTTTTAACAATAATGAAATTAAGTGAGGTATTTCAATGCAAATTATTAGGGTCCCTGCATAATTTCGGTATTTGTGATTGATTGAGCAGAAAAGCTATTAAAAGGATTTCAGGGTTTTACAGATATTGACTCCGCACAATTATAGCAAGTGGTCAATGAAAAATGCCAACAGTGTCATCAAAGCAATTTTATTCGTCAATTGGAGGATTCCGCCGTCGATTAATTTCGATTATGTCTAGTGAACAGAGAGATTGTTGCACTTTGTATGCAGTTCACAAGTTCGTAACTATTTACGCAGTTATTGACGTTCACAGGATAGTATACAGTCGTATTGGGTAAATCCCCTGTTTTTACGCTGATTGGATATTTTCTTAATTGCAAATAAATGTCGGATTCGCTTTGCCTAACTTAACGAAAATAAAAGAAATTAAATCTCCTTTTGAATTAAAGGATTGTAATAATGAAATTCGCCCAGTTATCAAAAGCTACTTTTGTCTAAATTTGCAACTGCTCCAAGCTCTTGTTAGTGGAAGACAATCAAGTGCAATATCTTTTAGCTTCAATTCTAATTGCTTCCTGAAAGGCTTCGGTTAAGAAGATTCCCCCTTGAAAATGGGGTGCGTCCTCAGCGTCGGAGCCTAAACATTGTTTCACTGCATGCCACAGATAAATGCCATAAACGCGTTGTAACAGGTGCATCGCAGTACAGATGAATCTGGGAGTGAGTGTTCTTCCTGATCCTTGCAATATTTTATTTTTCGCACGAAACGAACATAACCTCAACGAGGATGCAACTAGACAAACATATAGGATGCAGGGATGATGGCAACATACAGGTGGAGTTCCCCGGGGATATGCATACAAACGATGTTAATTTTGAGATCCGTCGTCGGAATGCTCCAGAACTGTAGAGGAGTACGGCAAAGCCGGCTGAATGGAGAATCATTAAGCGCGGTACGAACGTCGGGAGGTATTCCCTTCTATCCTGAACCCGTTAATGAAATTCCTCAGGAGCAGTTTGTCCTATTCGGGCGGCAACACATTAAAATGTTCCGACAATTCCAGCTCATACCTGTTAGATGACGATTAAAGTCTCTTTTAGCAAACTTCTAGAAAGATATTGGACGAATATTTTTCATTGGTCTCAATAAATTTAATTTTTTTTTTCAATTTTGAATAGATTATATAGAAAAATGGCACTCTACATACAACAGCATTATAAAATATCAAAACAGTTTGCTTTCTGCGGACAGAAGCAAAATTAAAGACAATATACGAGCATATCATTAATACTTCAAGAACTCCGATCATCAGTAAAAACAATAATAAAATATATTCTGATATTATTTTTCAAAGTTAAAAGAAATAATAACGTAAAATATGAGATGCTTATTCCTATAAAATATACAATACAAATATAATATTTTTAAATAAAATATACCAAGAGAAGTGACTATCTCTTAGGATTACCTTTAAAAAAGTCATTCCATTAATTGTACTTGAATTTACTATGAAATATTTTATTATTTGAAATATCGATATTTATAAGTACAACTCGTAGATCAGCCTGATATCACAATTTTGCTATTTTTCTTCATATAAATACTACATATTCTGTATAAAATTTGATTTTACGATCTTATCACTTTTAATTTCTAGACTTCTGTGTTATAATAAAAATATTATTTTTGGTTAGATGAGAATAAGTACCATAGCCATGAATACAGATATTAATATATGTACATAGCACCCTTTTCTTTCCAAACTTTATTTATTAAGTTAAAGTTGGATTTTTTGTAAATAATTAAGTAAAAATATAGTTTACAAAAAATTCAAACATTTTCATATTCTTTTATATACATAAGTACAAGGCGTACTAGGAACTAGAATCGGAACACTTTACTTTTATAAGACCGCATTGAAAAGAATACCAGGTAATATTATAGAAGTAAAACGGTTTTCAAATGTTTCTTTTTTTTGCAGAAAAGCCATCAAATAAAGATTTAAACTCAGAGCCAAGAGCATTATTAAGGTGGTCGTCTGCAAGTGCAGTGAATGCCGTCTTAAGAAGCAGAGCATAAAGCTGTTCTATTGGAATCGACCAGGAGTCCTGGGATATAAATCCACTTAAGGTCCTGGCAAAATCTTGCCACCAGCAGAGCCAATTCAACCTGTTGAATGTCCCCTTTTCCCCATATGCCCGTCAGGTTCCCTGGCCCATTCGTCAGGGGGTGGGTAAAATTTCGTTGCACAGAAAGTTTCCGGAGCAAGAAACTCATATGGGGCTCCATCCCGACCCGCTGTAGAAATTCACCAGATTGGAACCCCCGAATTATCTGGTTCATCTCAATGGAGCGGTTATCACAAGATGAAGAACAGACCTTGTTAGCATATTGATGGATTAAATAAATTTTCCAGGCAAGTGAGCTGCTATAATTCGAGTGTCCATTTATTCAGAGGAAATTAAGCTGCCGAATTACGTGTATGTGACTTCACGTATTTACCCAGAGAATCCATAGGGACCCTATACCCCAAAACAGTCCTTGCGGAATGTTCCTCTATGGCAGAGCTCGCTTGAGTCCAAATCTGCCTTAATTACGTCTGGCAATTTCGAGTGTATTAAGCGATTTAATTGTCCGGCGATAGTTCTGGAGAAGTAGGTCCCACCTAACCCCCATTAGACTCCCGTTGGTGTTCGCTTTTTGGACCTTTATATTTTGCGCTTTATCTCTAATTGAATCAAGCGGCTGTGGCTGGTCTCACACGAGCTGGAAATTTCTAGAAATTCGAAAACATTTCATATATGTATGTATTTAAACAATTACTTTCATTGGACTGGGTTTCGCCAACCATTCTCCCGAGGAGAACTTTGTGCACTCTTTGAAGTAAACTTAATTGCTCCAAAAGTTATAATAAATTGCAACGATAAACAGGGAGAAATTTATGTGGACTGCTCGAAAGCACCCATGGGTCGGCCACAATGGGTCTGCGGTGGCAAATGAGCATTTCAAGTATTTCGCATGAGATGAGACACACTCCCACTATCTAGAAGATGACTTTCTATGTTTCGTTTTGCCCTGATTTTTTTTTAAAAACAATATCATAATAATGAGATAAGATTAAATTGAAATTTTCCTCTCTTAATTTTTACTATACAGTATAAAAATGCAAATAGAATGAATAGACGGAATTACGTATCCAAATACCATTAACTTTTTTATAAATTTTTCTGTAATAAAACTCTTATTTGTACGAAATAAAGTTCATTAAGTTCGCAGATTTTATAAAAAACCGAATGTTATTTTGAATATCTACAAGATGCTTTTCAAGGTTTCCAATGACTTAAATGTAATTTTTCAATACCATTTAAAGAAACTTTCGTGTATCACTATAAGTGTAAAACAATAACTAAATTGTTCGATTAGAGAGAAGGTAGAGTTTCCTTCTAAGATGAAAGTTGCTATTTGTTAAGCTACCGTGAAATAATTAAAAATAAATAAAATAATTGTCAAGTACTCAGCAGGCTCATTAAATTGTATACCTTTCATTTTACGAATTACAGACGTTCAGAGAGAAATATTCTAATTTTAAAGTAGCCTACATCAAAGAGCTGCATAATTAAGAATTAAATTGAATGACACTTTGTCGAATAATCGTAGTATCAAAAATGTCCGTCCTTCGAAGTGAAATGAACCGGAGCCGCCAGGGAAATTAGAAATATCGACGGGCCTAGCAAGGTTTCAACATCAGTCGAGGGAACTGATCGAAAACATTTTAATTCAGACACAAACGAGGCATTCCGGAGCTAGATTTATGCGAATTTCGAAAAGGACCTTTTCTTTCATCTTTAATTGTATGAGGCAGTATGCTCCGGAAAACCCCCCAAAACTGGTGTAGTTGGGATAAAAAGCAATTTTGAGAAGGATTACGCTATTCCGCCGTTTATGGGGCGTGTTCGGATATTTTGTATGGGGGTTGCATCCTAATGGCTCCTGCCGCAATTACAAACCCCAGGAAGAGCTCCTCGCGAAGGAAGCTTATTAGGAGCCACTTCGAAGTGAAAACAGCAGAAACACTTAACTGGCTTATCTCAAGTTTCGGGGTTGGTGTGTGTCATTAAAACAATTTATTTCACGATACCTTCAAGTGGGTGTGTGCCTCGTTCGGAACGTTCCCTCTGAAACAAACCAGATCCTCGGCGATACTTTTATCTCATTGTAGCAGGAACTGGTGGTTTAAAGCGCATAAATTCTTTATTAAAGCGTGCTTGAGCACGGCATTTCGTGGGGAGAGGATATGATAACTTGGCACACACATTGCGGATTTATTGCCCCATGTTAAACCGTACTCGAGATGAAATTTTTCCACGAAGATATACGTGCACTAAAAGATGCTAAATGTAAACCACGTGTATCTCTTATACACACCGAAATGGAAACTTAGATAAACATATGCCCATTTTCTGCTCGTCCCATAAATTAAGCCACCCCCGTCGTCCTCGTGCTGGGGGTGTTTCTTCTTAAATGGGATATTCTGCACACCTTGGTCGCATTCGAGCCAGCAATAACAGCCCCAACAGGTGTCTCTTCCGAGCGCCTACATTGTTTCGGCCCAAACTCAATTATTCGCCTGCTTAATGAGTTTATGCACTTCGAGGTGAATGCCTTCGCCAGCAGGCGTGCAGAAGGCCTTGATTGTTAGACCCCGTGATATTTCGAATGGAAGTGCTCCATTTAATCCTCAAAGTGAGGAGCAGATTTGTGCTCCCACCGTCGGGTTCTGCACGTTTCCTCGCACAATTTATAGTCACTTCACCTTAATTCCCGGATTTGTTTTGTAAAACTTCGCAGCAGAGATGCACGGAGACTTCTACCTTTATGCTCAATGTCTATATGCTTTTATATATATTGTATATGTGGAGCAATTCCACTTTGAAAAGATTTTTTCTTTCTGACAAACTCCTTGGTCTTTTGCATCAAAAAAATTAAGCTTTAATCTCCTCGTAAATGCAGTAAATAAGTGGAATTACCTACAATAAATAATATACTAAAAACAAATAAAAAATCGTAGTTCTACTGCAGAGGAATTTTGAAAAATGCGTATAAGTACCTTTTAGAAAAATACGTTGTATTATACAAACATTGATTTCGTATTCTGCAACTGAAAGAACAGAGATTCAGTGGACTAAAAACGGAAATTTAAGAATACGGGAAAAAGGTTATTGCAAAATGTTTAAGTCTAATACATATGTATTTAGAAAACTTAAAGAATTCTCGTTTATTTTCTCTTAGTTTTTTGACTTTAAAATATTGATTTGATTTTTGATTATATTTTAGAAGCGAAAAAACGTCGTCAATTTGCAAAAATTAAAATTTCAACTTTTACATAGCATTACTCTTCCCAAGGACTTAAATATTACAACTTTTAAAAGTAGTATTTTATAAAAATGAAACATTTTCATAATCTTACCTAGAGATTAAAATTAATAACATATATTTATAATACATATTGCAAGTTCTCATATTTATTTAATTTTTATTATGCTTAATTTCACTGAGGCACGCAATTTTAGTTTGTATCCTCTATACAATTTCACCTATTGTTAATTATACTAGGAAATTTAGAAAACGTGAAATTGAAAGAATTTTCTTACTCCACACCTCGAAGGCATTTCAACGAAACAATGGAGAACCCTCAAGATTATTTGAATACATTCCAACTAATTAGAACCGCAAGTGCAAATAATTGGATATGTTATCCTGCCGTACCCAACAATATTCATCATCTATAAATTCTTGCCAAAGGCTTGACATATTGCTCCTAGTCTACCATTACGGATCCCGGTACCACTTCATCAGAAAGGACCAAATTGAGATAAATTTGAATGGCTGCCGGCACATATTAATAACATCGTCCATATTTCTAAAATCGAATAAAATTATAGAACTCGAGCAGAGAGACTAAAAAAATGTAAAATTCGAAAATATTGGATGTAGCAGCTGTGACAAATTTGTGGCCTTCTCCATCCCCGTTTAGCAGTGATAAATTTTTACGTGAACTTTCGCAGAGCAATGAAGGCGTCACTTTGCCGGAAAATCGTTGGGCTTTCGAATTTTCAGAGGAGTATCTCATCCTTGAAAAATTTTCATCTTTTCGATGACAAACAGCGTCGTTTGTACAACGAGTTTTCTACTGAACGCCTCTCATACTAACTAGATTTCTTCCAGCGTGTAAATTTACAAGATTATTTCATCAAAAAAATAAGAAAGAAAAAAGCATAACGATGGTAAATAGCTGTCACGAGTGAAAAATTGGAAAATACCTGTAATTTGGAACGAATAATTTGTAAATATTTGTTCTTACAATTCTCCTTTTAAGAAAAATGAGGAAAATATTTAGGTATTATTATCTTGAACAACAATGTGACTTTCTTGTTCATATATTTACAAAATTTAAATATTAGAAACAAAACAATTTGACCAGTCATTAACCTTTTTCATTTATAGTTACTTATTTATATGTTAGAATGCGAATTCGTACTCTAAAAATAAGCATGTGAAATATTCATCCACTCTAATGTGAGTTTAATTAACCGAGTAAATCCTCAGAATTCACAAAATTCGAGTAGGTACCATTCGAAAATTAAACAACCCTTACATACACATTTATACGAGTATGCCTGAATTGTGTTCCTACGTTTATAATTCATTTAGTTATGTATCAGTCTGAAATATTCGAGATGGTTTTATGAAACAATCAAGTGAATTTAACAATCCTTTCATCGGTCTAAATGGTGTCAAAAAACTGAATTATTTCACTCTGCTACTGTTTGTATGCTAGGAAACTCTATTCAGATAAAAATTATAAATTCATATGAGGAACCATGAGTGCTTTATTTCCTTTATTGCGTCAGTAATCTGTTTTTAGTGTGCTACTAAATATTCACATCATTTAGTGGAAATTTCCAAATAAATCGCAATTGTGTCTTTCATAAATTGAATTGAATTGACTGAACCTAAATACTTGAAGGGAATGGGATTAATTGGGATCTATTTTATTATCATTTATATATATAATGAATCTGTAATAGTAAATAGAAATTATTTAGTGTTTACGAACATTTTATTATAACTCACATAGGCAATTAAAAACCTTTTCCTTGTAATATGATAAAAGTGATTTTATTTCACTATTTTCAAAAAATAACGGATTTAAAAAATTTTAATAATACTGTTTTCGTTTTCACTAATATTAAGGCTAACCACTATTTTCAAAAGGTCTTCTGTAAGGTAAAGATTGTTTAAGGTTTAAGGTAATTTGTTTATTTTCTACTTAATGTAAGGCTCCGAACAATAACAATTTTAAACAAAATAGCATCCTAATAAAGGTAAAATTACGGATTAATTAGAGTGTTTAAATTGTTCGCTGATATTTATTTAAAAAAAGAATGATTTTAAAGTAACATTTTTTTCATTACGTTGGTGATGCACTAGTTTAACATCATCATCCTCGTTATCTTCTAAGTAGTATATCAAGCAATAGTAGTCTCTTAATCTTTTGTATCTGGCTTTTGTTGTAATAATAAGTACTAAATAAGTGTTATTTTCTGGGTGATAGAATTCCTGTCGGATTTTCTCTTTATCTTCTGTTAAAAATTGAATTGAAAGCAACTCCAGATGAACCATTAAAATTCAATAGGTTCAAAGGAAAAATGTTGTATTCATCGAAAATATGCGTTGTAGTGGGTTCGCTGATTTGCAATCTTAGATACCTACCTCGAGGTAATTTGTTTCTGCTGCAGAGAACTTTGAAGCAAAGGAAAATTCGGCTCTTAAAAGATGCGAATTTCAAGGCATGCTGAATATTTGATGATGGCCATGAGCAGAATGAGTGTACGATGTGCATATTTGTATAGAAACAGGCTTCTACCGGAATTTCAGACCACATTGATGAAAATTGGAGTTTTATTGTGTCCTTAAAGAGCCAACGAAGATGTTGTCGTAGCAGAGTGAAGCCAGCAATCATCGGCAGTCCTGGCACGTATGTAGTCTCCGAAAATGATTTCTCAGCGACATAACTTCATTGTTCATCAATTCTCCTGTGTCGTGACTCCGGGCTCAAATAGAGACCAGACTGGCTGGGACGGATTCCCGAAATGGCAATCGTTAATCTTCTGGTCCCCATTGACCTTGCCCAGGACTCTGCCGGGAGAATTGCTGAACAATTTTAAAACTTTTCCGCGACAACACATGTCTATCATTTCTGAACTTTATCGTACCAAATTTAATTTAGCCTCGTTTATGACAAACGTATGACAGATGCTACCCGCCAATAATAATACATTCGTCTGGATCTTGGTGCCCTATTTGGCTACCGTCTTGTATTTTTTTTCTCTTCTCATCCACATTAAGACACTTCCCCCAGGTCCTTGCGTGAGACATCTGCGAAGACGGTGTTTTTAACACAAATGGGTTATTTCTTTTTGATGACATTAAGTGCTTTGAACCTTTTTAAGGTGGGGGAAAGGTTCATTTTATTGCGATATATCATTCAAATGGCTGTTGTAGAGTGCTATTGACATTTTAGAGAGATATTGAGAGCACTTATGCTGTTTATGCGGTTAGGTCCATGGCTTTAAGGTACGTATAAGCCCCTGTAAAGGGTTTTATGGCACCTCTCCCGCACTGGCTTTTTACAAATTGTCATAAAGAAATAATATGTGTTAGGGAGATTGACCCTGTCGTAATGGCTGTAATATTCGGACGGTTTACAATATATTGCAGTATTACTGGCGCAGTAACCCGCAACATTACCATATCTCAGAAATGTTTTTATTTGAAGATATATGGAAATCAGGCTTGTTTTATACTAATGTAGATACACGAATACATGCATGTGTAGTGAAATGTGACTATACATTTATAATACATATTTGCACTTATATGATCTAATAATTGTTTAAAAAAATGTTCATTCTTTAAGTTATTCGAAATTGCAACAAATTAAATCCTTGTCTGGATTATAAAATTAGTAATCCTTGTGTCAAAACTAAAAATATTAGTACATGATCATTTATTAGTGAAACAGAGGGTGTGAATTTTATTTTTACATTTTCATTAAAAAATCGATATAAGAAAACCAAGTCTACTCCACTGTTGTAATTATTAATGTAGAAGGATTTTGCAAACCTTTACGTTTTATGCATATTATAGACAAAGAAGAAGAATAAACCTGTAACATGACTCGTTAGAATAAAGATAAAAATTTAAAGTTAGAATGTTATAAAATACTTAAATATGAATATACATATATACAAGACTGAAAGAGGCTTAAATATAAAACTAATACCAAGCCTATTGTGAAAGAATCAAGAAGAGTAACAAAAATAATTGTTTTAAAAAGTTGTTACAAATTTTGCATAAAACGCTTTTGTACTATACCTTTCTATGGACTGATGTTGCGTCAGTTGTAATTTCCCCTATTTTGAAACTAAGAGAACTCTTTTATAAATTCACACACGAAAAGGGCTTTAACAAAAACATTTAATTGTTTTTGAAAAGCTTCATCAACACTTTGTGAGTTTGCTCTATTAGTGACGCTCATTAAAATCAATAAGTACTCAACAATATCATTAAACATGCCATCACTCGGCAAGTTTTAGCCACCCTGCACCTAGGGCACCATGATAATGTGCCATCATAGCACACTTATTCGAGGGTGCCTACATCGCAATATTTCGGAGGTACCGCCCTTAAAATTTCATTTAGTTTCCCACCCAAAGGGCGCACAGGCACACCAACCTTCCGCAGGGAATTCGCTCCATGAGAACTTTTATAAGCAGCAATTCCGCACAAAGGGTCAGGAAAGTTTCCATCTCATCGAGACCAATTAAGTATGAAATAGAGATAGGAATATTTTCGAGGGAGTTCCTGAGGGCATTTCTCCTCCGTGCATTATTCAGTTAGTACCAATAAAAGGGCTCAGGAATGCTCGGCATCGAAAGTAATAGTGTCTTGCCTGGACTACCCTGTTTGCATATCGATTAGGATAGTTGCGTAATATTGAAACTGTGTGCATGGAAGTTTGCCAATGAAGACCGTCCTGACCAGCAAAATTTCGAACTTTGAAATTCGTTGGCCAAGGGATATTCTCTGCAAATATTTTCAGCTGCTTGCACAGGACTTATGCTGCAATTGAGGTAAACCGGATAAAAAAAAATTAATTTTAAAAAATGGACTTGGTATGTACGTATTTTTTCGGTTTTTTTTTTCAAAACCCATGTCTATATATTATGCTTGCGAAACCCTGGAGGATCGCCAAGTTCATTAATCTTCCTAGAAATTCCTTATTGCGAACATTTTCTTAATTCCCCGACTCCCCCGGTGCCATTCGAGGCAAAGGCTTTCCTTTGATGAATTATTGCCGGCGATGGACTGAGAGTGCAGTCAGTTCAGAATTCCAATGACGGGCATTGTTACCTGGATCTAACCTGCAGCACCGACCGCTGCTGACGAGGATTTATTGTTGTAACTAAGCACCTGCATTAACGATGTCACCTTAACAATAAATTGCTCTGATGGGTTAAATGAAACCTGCACAATGTCATTGATACGCAGCGAACGTCCTCCCTTGTTACGATGACGCAACATTTTCACCCTGGAATATGAATTCTGTGGTGATGAATCCACCCCCGCATAACGCTGGTCTGCACCCCGTGCATAATCGTGGTATTAAAATTACCAAGAGATGATAAGGCATCTGGAGGCAAATGCGAGTAGGTTTATCCGAAAGGATTACTTCCTCTATTCAGGTGCAGTTTAGATATGCACTTTGGATTAAAGAGATATTTTATACTGCCGTTCCTAGGATAAAAGGGGTGGATTAAAAACAATTAAAACTTACAAGAGAGTTGTGAAAGTGGAGGTATTTTACTTTCCATTTGAAACATGCATATTTAATTGTTGAAAGTCGTGACCTATTAACTCCTCTTCTTCAGAAGTGGGTTTCCTATATCTGCATAAAAGATTCAACTCATAATATCATTCCTAGAAATTCGAGACTTTCACCTTTTCATCCTTGTATAATAACGTCCTTAGGATTGTAGGTAAAGAGGGGTAGCATTTGCTATGTTTTCTGACAGACAGAATGTGAACCTGAGAAAAAGTCTGAAAGGTTCAGATTTACTTTTATTTTCATTTAAAATGATATTGAGCGAAAATTATTTCTTTAGTATTTGATGATATAAACTTATTATATCATTATAAAAATTTCACATGTCCTACAGGAAGCTTTAATGTTTAATATTTGCAATATATTTACACTTTTAAAATAATTTATAGGAACTGCAAATTTAAATATGCGATAGTTATCTACATTAGAGTATGTATTATACATATATTCATGAAATTAATTTATATAATGATATCGCCGATTTTGATAAAAATGTAAATAATTTTATTTATTTATTGTGTACTTGAATTGTATTTCTCAACAAGTTTTGTTTGTTAGTTAATATTAATAAACATAACGGCTTTTTGAATTTTGAACCGCTTTATAGATTTATGTTTTTAATCCCTTAGTATAATCTAAGATAGTACGATCAATCGATTTTAGGAATGTTAGATTAAAAATAAGTAATGTTTTATTTTGTTGGGTAGTTGTCAAATAATATCTTATACTATTTTTAACACAAGTTTTAGTTATTTCAACAGTTACAAAATCAAGAGCACACGGTAAAAATGTAAAATGTTATATATTGCATATTTCATTGTTACTTACCAAACACATTTGAAAATGTTTGGTATATCTACATATTTTTAATGTAAAGTATGATACTTTAAGAAAAAATATATTGCTTTTAAATAAATATATGTATATATGTACATATATAAATATGCATGTGTAATATATGAAAAATATACAAATCATACAATTTAGAATGCTCTGAAAAAACAAGTATGAAAGTATTGAATATTAGAAAGAAAAATAGAAAGTTTTGTCGACCATTTTAAAATCATTACCACAGCTTGCCAGAATTTCGCATTTGGAATATTGGTAAGCCATGGTAGAAAATGGTAGCAGAAATGTTGGCGGAAGGAGGACAATATGGAGACAATTTAAATAAACGATTCTAGGTAGAATCGGCAACTTGAAATATGCGCACATACATCGAAGCGCTTATCCGCTCTGGGCCGGGGTAAGCAGTTTATAGCTTGCATTAATTAAACTGATTTCAGTTTAATCACTTTAACACATAGATTCAGCCCAGTTAGGGCCCCCTCCCCGGCCCTTCAGTAATAATCCCACCGCAATCACTTTTGTACGGCAAGGCACCTCGATACTGCAGCCATTTCCACAGGCCCAAGTCCGGCCTCCGGTCGTTGGGGGTTGCAGGGTCCAGGGCTGGTATGATTACGATGTGTGACCCCCGCGGCCCCACCCACTGGGCCAAGCTCATCCAAGTTATAGACACACCCTGTGTGGTTATGAATTTTATTAGCAGCTCTGGTCAGCGTTATCCGGACTTAGTGCGGTTCGCTTGCACAAACTTTGGCGCTCCCCCCGGTGGCCAAATCCGCCCCCGAAGCCGTCTTTGTCCGGCTCCAGAGCTTAAGGGAAGCGCACCTCTTGGCCCTTATAATCTTGTTAAAAGTTATTTTCTGTTGAACGGAAAATTGCATTTTCCCCCATTTTGACATTTTTCCCTTTGCTGGGGCCAACGAAGGGCGGACCGCCAGACCACCAGACAAAGGAGCCCTTTTACCGGGTCCTCCCGGAGGAATGTTTTCATTGAGGTTTTGTCTGCAGGTGGAACAGACATGATTACTGGGAAATGCGCTCCTGCCTTAATATTGGATGTGACACCGGCGGTGGCTGGATAAGGCAGGGTATCGTCCACGGGAAAGAATCCACCAGGTGAAATAATTGTTCTTGAAGTAGCCTGCGGGTGAGGAATTTCTAATTACATCTGGCTGGATAATATTGCAATTGAAGGGTCAGGAAAAGATTATATTTCGCTCAACTTTGAACGAGCAGAAGAGCAAGAGGGTTTTAGGGGTAGATTCAATATTGATTTCATAACATAAATTTTTAGCTGGGGTGAAATAACACTTGAGAAAAAAAAACTTCAAGTATCTTCAAGATAGCGTAATTAAATTAGACATGCCTTTGTTGGGGAATTTCATCTTTATTTTTGCCATTTCTTGGATTTTGTTATACATAACCCTTTACTACTGCACGGAAGAGTTCAATTTGATATTTAGTTTTAGCTTCAATTCGGGAATATAATATTATTTGCATTACTTACGATTTATTAAGTACACAATATCGCTTTAAATAATTAAACAAATTTGCATTCAAGGTAAGCAATATATTCAATACTTTTTACTGCTTTACTACTTGAAATTTATTTAAGGAAGTTAACTTATGTTGTAAAACTGCAGAATATCATGAGAGGTACATAGACTATTTGGATCTCACTATAATTAGTAAAAGTACATAATCATAAAAATTGAAAATTTTGGTTTTTTTTCTCTGATATATAATATTTAGAGGAACGGATTAAATAGCTGCTTATTTCAACTTAATCATTGAGTAGTTTGTATCTAAAGCCTAGTTTAAAGACGTCAGTCAGGAAATTTTAACTTTTACCAATTTCATACAATGATATTTGTATTCTTCACTTGTATCATAAATATAATGTTACTTAAAATAAAAAGTCCTGAATTTCAATGAACATTTGTATAAAAATATACATATTTTGAAAATAAATGCTTTCGCAAAAGGATTAAATCATTCAATTTCCACGTTTCTAGCTCTGTCATTTCCAATACCAATCAAGACAAAATAGTAAATATTTTAGCTTCAAAAGTTGTGAAGTTAACAAATTATTTCTTAGAGACTCGCTCTATTAAGCGGCAATTCAACTCTCAACGAAACGCTGCAAATTTTCATTTTCGACTCAGAAAATTTAACAAAATTTCGATTCGTTTCGACTCGTTCGCTGTCGTTCATCACAGAGGGCGCTTTTGTGAGGACTGCCCCACAGAACGTGGCGTTGGTGTTCAACACGGCCAACATCCGCACCCACCAATTTCGCCAAGATTTCCTCGTCCTGCTTAAAGGAAGAAAAATGTGAACGCTTTTTAACGGAGCAAAATTGCCATCAACTATACTCGTGCTCCTCCGGCTCGCAGGACTTGCAGGACTTGCAGGGCTCGTGGAGCTCGTAACGCGGAGCCCTAAGGGGAGCTGGAGGACCGGGACGGGTCTGGGGAGTTGCTCGCCATCGGGTCGTAAAATAACAACGGAAGCCCGTGTACATAATGTAGTGGAACTAGAAACAGAAGTGGCACAGATGAGTTTTATTGGCACGGAAGGCCGGGACCCACCCGGCTCCCACCCGGGCCCCAACCGAGCCGGGGCTGCGGGGAGCGCAAAGGCGTTGTTTGTTCGTTTTATCTGTCTTCTGGGCTGAATCCTAAAAGTGAAGCATAATTTACTTATGGGAAGTGGTAATGATTCCGCTGCAGATTTCCCGCTACAGCGTGTACATGATCCCACAGGAACTGAAACTCATGTTTTATAGACGAGCCAGCCGGAGGGGTTGGAGGAGCTCCGCTGCCGCACCAAAGGGCGCCCCCATTCTACGAACGTACTTACGAGCCTTCGCCACAGTCTTTTTTGCCATTAATCAAATAAAAGTTTTTCTTTTCCCGTGTTTTGCTGCAAAAACTGGTGGAAATGCAAAGCGAGTTAATCAGGTATGAAAGCATTTGCAGAAACTCTTTAATTTACCCGAAGTAATTCCCCCCGTTTTTATTGCAGTCGCCCCGCCCCATTCTGTACTGATTTATAGTCTGAATAAATTGAACTTGCCACGATAGTCGGTGGGGGTGGTAAAGCCAATTTATCTGAAAACGCGGTTACTTCTGCAAAAAGTTGCGAGGAGCCCCTGCTTCGATTAATCCAAGTAGGTGAACGATTAGCTTTAAGTACGAATTTCTAGTAAGTAGCTGGCTCCTACGAAAAAAAAGTGACTCTTTATTAACTCAATTTGCAATTTCATTATGGGATAAGTTCACAAGGGGAGAGGCATCCCCGTTTTCCCTTTTTTTTCCGGAAAAGATGCCTGCTTATCTACAGAAAGCCTCCTAAGGCGCCGCCCTTCATCTCAGCTGGAGCCCGGATTGATTTCCCTCGTTGGAAATTTCGCTGTGCTGAATAAATTAGCGGAGAACAGGTGCGTCTGTTCTCACGAATCTTACAATATTCCCTCGGCATGGGAAGAATGCAAAATTAATTTTATTGGATCGCACTGGGAGGAAAATCTACCCGAAATCGCACGTTCCTTGTCTCATTGCTAGAACCAAAATCTACAAGTCTTTTAAGCCATATCGAGTTCTATTACTGTCAGTTAATTTTAAACCATGGGACTTGTACAAAATATCCATTTGTGAATTGAAAAATATCGTGGATTACAGTGGGACGAGGCACGTGGTAAAACTCCTGAAATCGCTGCAAAGCATCCCGCGGGAACATGTCGCATTATAAACCCTTGACTTTGCTGTAAAAATCTACTTTAAAATTCCTTCCGCCTTGCGACCGCAAAAGGACGAAAAGCTGGTTGTTTTGACCAGTGCTTGCATTTTAGATGACCCGCACGGGAAGAGAAGGCACCGCACGTTGAAGAGAAAACATTCAAAGCATCCAGCTAACAAAGTGCATAAATTATTAACTCCGTGAATTTTTAATAAAAATTCTTGAAAAGATTATCCTCGGATATGTCTCATCTCCGTATACAGCGGTAATATCCGTTTGGGATCCTTCAGAATTATTTTAATATAACTGACATTTTGCACAGTAAAATTGTTGTAACGAAGAATGGTTTAAGCTATTAAATGATTTTATATAAGAAACGTTTGAACCTATATTACTTTAGCTTAAAAAAAACTCGCTTTTTCGAATTTTCAAATTCATACGGAAAGTTTTACAAATTAAAACAAATATTCGAATAAAATAAAGCGTTAAATGGTATACAAAGTAAGAATAGGCTATTTAGCGACTCTGTAAAATTCGCATTATATTTGGTAAATAAAAGTAGAAGAGAAGATGTATATGTAGACCCAAAGAACGTCTTAATGACTTCAGCAAGCACACTCTAACATATTTAGTTAAAATACCCCTTTTAAAAACATCATACATCCTTCCAGGTTTCAGATGTCCTTAGACACAATATATGTAGGAGACTTAATAGAATCACATTGGCATTACCGCACGTAACACAATCAATTTCTAATTTCGTTTTGAATAATTGACATCAGCCTCACTATGATTCTATTTCCCTAGGCCATCTTCAAGATAATTATAATGAAAATTCCATTTTCACGCAGAAGCGTGAAACAATTAATCAGGACCAGTCTGATGTCATTAATAGGAAAGTACCTAATTAAATTGGGGCAACTTATAATTATCTTCTTGTATTGGCTATCATGCGGCCCCATAAAACCTAAAAGGAATATATCTTAAGGGAAAAGCAAAGGGTATGTAAGAAATCTCTTTTAGACCCTTACCTTTTTGGGGCTCTTTTGTCATGGGTAATTTGTCTTCAAGGCAACATATTTGTGTGGGATAGGTAATTGCAAAATTTTAAGAGAAATACCACAACAGGATCATGTTAAACAATCAGAACCAACATATGTATCTTCTATATATCATAAATATAATAATAAATATGGATAGACGCAATAAAGTTGTAGACTTATCAAGAGAATATTGAAAAACTTTGCTTATTTTCTGTGGTTTAAGTTTTTTAAACCATCATGTATTTTGTTAGAACATGTGTCGCTCTGTGTATTAATTAGGAAATCCAAACTATTTGCAACATATTTTTACTTCTTTCTAAACTAAAACTTCTCTATAGATGATATTATTCCGAGATGAATTAAACTTTCCATTTAGATATGTTATAATTAGTGGTCCTGAATTTATTTCCGTAAAATATTAAAACTTATTATTTCAAACATGTCAAGTTCACAATCCCTAGTACTTTTTCGATTTTAAAAATTGAAATTGGCTTCTAAAGCGTAGAGTAGAAAATGGCAATCTGTGGTTGGGGATAGAACTGTATTAAATGTGTCTTAAAACTAAGCAATTTAAAACCCGAAACATCGCAATCTCTGTGCTTTGAGGTAAAATTCTGATACTAAAGCACTCAATGTTAATGAATTTTCTTTATAAAACGAAATTCCGCATGATTACGATTCAATCTCCCGCAGATTGCAGGGTGTGTTTCCTTTCTTTTTTTTATTAAATTGCTGAAACCACACATTTTACCAAGGATTTTTATCACGAATCGATAAATGTCGGAGGAGCTCACAAAACCTTACCCGGTGGATGGATGTAGGCCCGCACGGGATCCCGCAGGCTCCCCCAGGACGGTTTTCTATTAAAAACTGTTAAAAAGCTTAAGAAGATGTTTCCCTGCTTGAATTCACTTTGTCATAAGCAAGATAAAATCCGTCTGTAAACATCCATTACCTACAGCAAATATTTACAAGTCAGCCACAATATGAGGCTCCAGCTGTTTGGCGCTCCGATCCAGGACGCTCCCGGGCGCCGGGGCCGCGCCACCCACGCGCTGTATAAAGTTGCATGCATGCCCAATCAGGCTCCGGCCTTTCTTTTACAAAACTTGAGCCAGTTTCGAGCAGAAAAGCGCATTATGGGGAAAATCAAAAGGATCACTTTTCGACGTGTACCTTCAAAAGGATGGCTTTGTCCCTTCGCCCCATAAACGCTCAAAGCCGTCAGGGTCCAATCTTCGTTGACGTTCTTGCACCTCTCCACCCCCTGACGCGCATTATGTAAGGAGGAATTAATTTTTTTTTCTCCCATTTTTTTGAGCAGCGGGGGCGTCTTTTATTTGTGCTTAAATGTAGCACCGATATCCCTTTCAGGGAGCTGAAAACGAGTGCCCGGCACGATGGCGTTTTCAACAGGGACACAAACTTTTCTGAAGCACTCCACTGCTTTCTATGTCCTCGGACAACTTTCGAACATGGGCTTTGAATTGAAAGAAATTTTAAAAGGTTATTTTCCCGGGACCCAGCAAGAAAGTTGCTGTCGAATGCTCCGGCGGAGGGGGCGGGGGCTATCAAATGCGGGATCAAGCCCTCCCCCGCATGTCGAGGTCGACCATCCGGACAGCGCTGTGGTCGCTTTCATCTCAATTGTAATGTCAACATGCTTTTTATTGTGGACATTTCCACGTCGCATCTCAAGGATGGACCAAAGTGCATATTGTGATGTTATGGCAGACATAATTAGGATTGGGCTGCAACCGAGCATAATTGAACGTTTTTTTAATTTTATTTTTTTTTCATGTTAAAAAATACCCTTATTAATTCATATACTGAAAGTTTATTTAGAACAAAATCAGTAAATATTTTCCAACAAAGTTTTTTACAAAAGATCGAAATTATATGCATCTTCAAATGTTATAAGCTTTTTTATGTAGATATTGCCAAGTTTTGTAGATTTTTCTTTTTTGATTTAGGCTTTTCTCCAGTGAAAGATAAAAATTTCAGAAGCTGGAAGAAAGTGTTTCATCATTCCATTTAATATTAACAAAAGCCTGATTTAAGTTTAAAAAGAAAAACACAAAAACACAAATTGTTATTTTGTTAAATGCAGTATTTAATACACCTTCAACTTCTTAACTATTCCACTATTTTAGAACTTTAAAAGTTTTCATCTAATATTATTTCCAAGTAAAATTTAGCAATCACAATTGATTTTATTTAATGTATCATTGCTATTACGATATTAATAGTAATAAAATAAGTTTTTTTCATTTTTAGAAATTATACAACACTGATGGTATTAAATATTGCTTTAATAAACAACAACATTAATTTAAATATTTCACGATTTAATTTGAATGCAATAAAATTAAATCCTTTCACATTTTCATACACAAAAATGAACAAATTCAATTAAATACTGTTCGGAAGGGAATTAAAACTGAAAAGATATTGCATTAACAATTAATATTTAAATTTAGTTACAAAAAATACATAGTAGAAATAGCCAAGTAATAATATCTCTACTTATTTTGAAAATTCATATAGATTATTCGTACAATGTACTTACATGCATATTTCATTAAGCTAAAATACAAAATAGCAAAAGGGCATTTTAGTCGGTACAGTAGGATTTTCCTTAAGTCTTATTCCGGGAATCGGAGTGGTTGAAAATGCTTTTGGAAAATCAATTCAATATATCCACAAAATGGCTTCTCTAAAATCTTAGCCAGCTTTGAAAGGTGTTTCCATTTAGATATTCAAAATCTCTCAGATTTGGCTGAATGTAAGTTCCAAACGTGTGGGAAGATGCTTGAAATAATAAACAATTTCATTGGTAAAATCGAAATGCCGTCCCATTAAATCGTAGAACCACATGTGAGAGGATATTAGAATTTCCAGAAGTCCAAGCGATGTTGGGATTTAAAGGTTTGTTTTTCCGGCAAACCTAATAGCCGAGTCTAGAGAACGTTTCCCTTGTCATTCGTATATTGAAGATAGAGGACGCAGTAGAATAGTGAAAATACTACTTTTATGCTAACTGAGCAAGAGTAAATGAATATTTGAACGAATGGTACGTACCTCGCCGCCGAGCATTAACCACAATGATATTAGACATTGTCCGCATGTTTCCCATAGAAAGGCACCTCCGCCAGGACTTCGACGCCATAACGAATGCTTAGAATTAGTCCCCTACCAACACAAATATCAGAAATATCGCAAATGCAGCCAGAACGTCCTTATAATGAGTGCCGTCTCCAGCACACAATAGCAATGAATATAAATTAGTCCTGCAGGATCATTTCCATAAAGACTTGGTCCAGGAATAACAACACCAAAAGCTCAACAATTCCTACGTATTTGTCCAAGGGAAGGAGCACTGGTGAGTACCGACCATAAGACGTCCAGTTTGGTTTTGTGGGATTAATTACATAAATACCGACGAAGGCAATACGAGCAATATTCTGCAAGGGAGCATTGAAATTTTAATCGTCCACCAGTCGAAGTGTCATTAAAAATTCAACTACGTGGGAGTTAGGGGCACTGGCACTCTGATGCCAAAGATCCTTAGGGGTTGGAAAAGTCGACCGAGCTCCAACAATGCACAGGTACATTTTGCTCCATTGATTATTTTTTTATTAGAAGAATATGCAACTGCAGAAAGCTACTGATTAATTCTAGTCATCATTCCAGTTTTACTGACATTCATTTCTGTAATGGATTACAAGACTTTAAGTGATTGCATATTTTATGTATTAGAAACGATTTTGATTTTAATTTACCTATAAAACAAACAAATATTTTGGCATACATAACTCTAAGAATAGAAGATTTTATGAAACTCTAAAGGCTAGTGTAACATAACTAACGAGTTTGAGTGAAATCACAAAATAAAAAATTCCTGTACTCAAATTTGCTATCAATAAATAATTAGTTTGTTTATACTAAGAGTTACACAATTGTTAGTTAACAAGTAACCTCATGGAATAACTAAACACTCATTCATCCAATAGGCAGTTCAGTTACACTCTCTACCACAAACATAACTAAAAAACAAATTAAGGTATTAATTACAACTAATTTAGGTAACTTTATTATTTAGTAAATATAATAGATAAATTAATTGTTTATTTTTATTCATTTTAAACCAGTTGTTTTTTGATTGCTCTTCTAATTCAATTTTGTGGCACAGGCTTTGCAATAAAATACTATTTGTGTCTTTTCATAAAATGATTAACGACGATTGAAGTTTGCCACAGATATTAAAGTAATCAATAATATAACGAATTATTCAATTATTGTGTATGCCACACAATTTTTATTATTATTACTTGGTTATTCATTTTTAATTCATTTATAAATTACAAAGACGGCTATTGAAATTTAGAATAGTGGGTGAAAATAAAATAAAATTGTTCTGAAAGGTCTGCCACGAATACACTGGAGATAAATATAAAATGTAACAAAAAAAAATGAAATAAAAAAATAATTAAGATAGCATAATTGCTAATATAAATGATTTTTGGATTTTCACCACCAAAACCGACAGGATCTTCTAAAGCAAGAAAACATGCGTAATATGTACATGAGTGTATGAGTACGAATATGTCTACGTCTCATTCAAAATAAAGATAATATTTTCCACGAAATTTAAATTAAAATTTAAACTATAAATCATCTCATTATCAAAATTGTTACTAACTCCAATAACGAGAAGAAATTCGCATGTTCCAATAAAATAACTCAAAAATTTTTCTAACATTCTGAAAGTTTGCACATTGACGTAGGAAGTTTATATATCTGCCTGTAATATGTAAGCTATATATTATGAAATTTGACTTGAAATTTTCACACGATATTTTTGAAACAATATAAATTTAAAATTTCAAAGAATAAATAAAATTAATTGCTTTTCAAAAATTTGTACGCGAGGCTTACAAATAGTCCTTGGAGTGTAACATTTTCATATATTACTAGTAGAAAGAAAGGGTTCAAAATCCTTAAAGTTGATGATAAAGCCAATTCTCTAAAAAAATGTATCTTGATTCTTGATTATTCATGTAACAGGGTTCATATACCCCCCCTAAAATGCATCAAAGAAAATACTATCTGAAACCTTGATTGCACCCTTACATGAACCTTCCAAACTGAACTTCCTTTCAAAGGTCCCCCGATGATAAGGGCAACGCCAGACAAATCAGAGTCCAGACATTGGCTGGCTCTGGAGCTCGTTGAGGACCACTCAGAATGCAATCAACGTGTCTTGTAAGCAACCAATCCTCTGTTGTGGGCACAACAATGTCGCCCGGTATCTGCAAGTCGTCCTTTATCACCGTTTGCACCTTAATCAAGCCATTGTTAAGGATGCCACGAAAAAGCCATCTAAGAGCAACAACAGGCTCTTAATGAAACTTCTTCGAAGTATGTATCACGTTACCGCTGACGAAGTTTCTTTATGCTCTATATACATATATAATATATAAACATATTTATTTTATTTTCAAAAAGCGGCGATGCTACATATGTTGACGCCGTGCGACATGGCCCTTAAACCTGAAGGATGATGCTCATCAATGAGACAAGACAGGTTTCAAGTACATGCACATCCTGGAATTGTTGTCCTTTCCATTCAGGCGAAAAGGGACGCCAACGTGTCATGAATAAAATCATTACACGAGTGGGTGGCAGTAAAAGTTCATAAGAACTGTAAATGACTTCGAGAACATGTTCACGTCAGTAGGTGCTCATGGTGCCTCCCCGAGGCTCTTACAAATTTATGATTGCCCTCCGAGTGGGGCGCAAAAAGGGACTGAATGGGGACGCACTGATGGGGCTCCAGGAGCCCGGCCACTCATGAGCCACAAATGCGCCAAAGTGTAGGCTCCTTCGGGCGCTTGTATAGATATATTTTTTTCGAAATCGCTTTCGCATATTTTATGCTATTCTATGATTTGACCCTTTTCACCTGTAGTTATGTCCGCTCCCAGCGGGTGCTCCGCCGCTGTAGGTACGTGCCACGTGCATAAATAGCGACCACAATGAGCACACCTAACATGCAATGAAATTCTAAATTTAGGAGAAGGAGTGCTGGCCACGTATCCCGGCAGGTCCCGTTTTGGCTGAGGTCCCACAGGAGCCGATTCTGTCCCATTTAAATAAATCATAAGTAGGAGCTCCACTTCGTTTGATAAATTAAAATTGGAAACGTTCGTTCCTTTCACTTAGAGTCCCTGTTCGTTCAAACTATCACAGATGCTCCTAGACTTACACAGGCACCAGGATTGCAAGGAAGTTTTGTGGTGACTTAGGTACGCCATAAGACACAGAAAAATGAACTTGGTAAGACAAATTCATTGGAACAAAAAATCTAGAAAATGCTAAATTTTCAAAATATTGTAAATACAAGTAAAATATGGTAAAAAAGCTTATGTAGATTAACAGAATTTTGAAATCATGCCAAAGAATTACTTTTTCTCAATCGTACAACTATATAAATCTGAAACAAAAGCAATTTCTTGATTCATGCACAGTTTTTGTAATTAAGATCTTTTAAATAGTGTGTTTAAGTTAAAACTCAAATTAATGTTTTAACTGTTTAAAAAATAGATACTTCTAAAGTTCACTCTTTCAAATGATTTTTTGGTGTGGAAATAACCTCTGAAAACCGATATTTTCACCTGAGCCGTTAATAACTAAGTGCAAATGAATAAAATGTAAATAAAAATCGGAGGTACCGATCCATTCCTTTTAAAGCTAGATAGTCAAAAAATTTACCTGTTTTAAATGAATGAATAAATAAATCTCTGTTTGTATTTTTGTCCCCAAAAGAATCGCAACCTCGGCGAATTTTATGTGCAGATATATGCAGCGCTGCAAAAGCGAAAATGCCTAAACTGAATGAAAAGGAAGGTCCTTTTCCTCGTTCCGTAGATAAATCCGGCGGAACTCCAGTGCCGATCAATACACATTAAGTGCATTAAGAGATTTTCGTTTGGAACACTTAAAAGGATTGGAGCTTGCCGCGGAAGTAGGTCATTTGGTGTGCGGGGGCGTTTGCGAGGTTGGACCATAATAACTGCGACAAATGGTAAATAGAGCAAATACAATTTGACACTGCCACTCCAGAGTTCTTGTAGCAATAAAGATAGCGTCGCTTCATCAAAACATGAAGCAATAAAGACAGCAACGCTTCATCAAAACTCGAAAAATAGATGGCATTTGATAACGTACGCTGCGGCGAGTACTCAGATGTACAAAGAGATCTGTATTTATTTTTTTCCTGTATGTTTACTTTTTGTGTGACACGACTGTCCCCAGATCCCAGAGTTTTTCATTATTCGCATGCAGCCATGAGACGCACCAGGACACACGAATGAAAATTGTGCAATTTATTCGCCAACCGCTTCGCCTGCTTTAAAATCTGTCAGTTTTTCAGTTTTTGCGAATTTGTCCGCTTTACAATGCTCCCGCCCACATAGCACACATAGCACAGAATGGCGGATCGTGGGACGGATGCTTATATGTAGTAACTGATAGCGCTGTCAGGAGAAAGATGAGACTTTGATTCCGTCGGGATGACGGACGAAGCGGGCGAGGAGCTAAGACACAACAGACATCTTCTGGCGGAGCCAAGTGGTGTCGGCTCTGGAGCTCGGCGAAATCCTTTAGTCCTTGGGGACGCATCAGTTTACCTCAAAGCTGAAAGATACTGCAAATACCTTTGTTTGGAATTCGTCCGCAATTTATGGACGCTGTATGTGGCTTGAATGGGGTACATTTTTAAATGGTTTCGGTGGTGGATGCTAGGTGGTACCTGGTGTACAAAATGTTTTGGAGCACCTCTTTGATCTTACGATTTTTACAAGAAAATGAAAACGAACTATTTGTCTTGTTCCACAGAATTTTAGATCAGCCATCATGTATGAATTTCACCCAATTGATATGTACCATATGATATATGTGAACATAAAATAGCAACAAAATGAAATGAAATTTAAATATTACAAATCTTCTACACGATAAACTTCGTAAATCAAATTGGCCTGAAATTGATTGTATACACAACAACTTAATGAAGACTCAAAGCCGTATTTTAGTTCATTAAGATCCACAATATATGAGAAGCTAAATTTTGTAATTTAATAACAAACATATGTAAATATTAAAATTGTATGCAATCTTTTCATAATAGTAGGTATTTTTATGTCAAATTAACTAGAAATATGAAATTTCATTGAATAGGTTTTAAATTTACCTAGCTTTGCTAGCAAAGCAGTATCACGTATCGAAGGCACTCTAGAAATTATAGAACTACATATGAAGATATATGTATGTAGGTCAGGATTGAAGAAAAACTATATTTTACTTTAAAATAAAATTTCTTTCTGTTTTCAAAAACTAATAATAAAAAGAAATGTAATATGTAATTTAATGCTTATCCCAAGTTTTAAGTTCAAAATGAAGCATCTGCCTAAGATATAACTTCGTCCTTATTGCTGCGTCAGCTGCTGACTCACTAAATAAATTTTAGCTCGTACATCAATGATGTCCTTTAATGCATGTTGCATGCAATTGAAAAATAAGAACCGCCTAACTCAATGGAACAGATTTTCACCAGAAGATGCCAAACTTTCTTGAAAGTTTTTTAGAACTCGTTCATAAGAAGGAAATCACTGCAGAGAAGAAACTAGCGCATCGTTAATTTTTTATGTGAAACTTTTCTTTTAAGCAGCTTTGAGCGTTCTTTGTTTTCTGTTTTTCCTTTTTATTGATTTAATTCATCAGGGTGGCCTCCATTAAGACAGGGGATGGTAAAACATTTTTCATTCTTTAAAATGCGCATACATTTTTTGCCTATTCACCTTAAAGTGAAAAACATAAATGTACAATAAAAAGAGTGAAAACGGAGGATTTAATTAAATTTCTGGAGGATATTAAAGAATTTTCAGGAAGATTTTATGAAACAACATTGGGCCAGTGGGTCGGTTTCCATTATCTGGGAGCGGTTGGTAACTATGTCTAGATATATCCCAAACTTTATCAATTAAAAGCTAATTAAGTGAAGTTCGAAAATTGCTCGTAAATCACGTAGTGTGGGCATACCACCAGGAAACCAATTACTAGTTATCGACTTCCAGTGCCCTTAAAGTTACCCTGATTCAAGATAACAAGGACAAGTGTCAAACTTTAAAGTCTTGAAACCACACAGTCTTGCTCGAGATGTAGGCGGGGTAGTTTATTTCGGGGGTGGTTTCCTGCTAAATTTGAGGCTTGTTGGGATGAGGTGCGTATGTGCGAAACCGGGCAATAACCAGGCTTTAAAGCGTTATTTAATTACGGCTGCTGGTAAGGTAATTAATTGGATGCGCTTCAGCGGCATTCGGGAATATTGTAAATTTTCTCGATTTTTTAACGAAAAAGGGGACAATTTGCATTATTTAATGAGTAATTCCATTTCTGTGCGAGGATTCTCGCTAGGCCGCGGCTCGTGTTCTGTTTGGGACTTTTTTACTTTCCCATTCACGCGAATCCAGTGGAACTGTGCTGGTGTCTAGTGATGTAATTTCTGTTCTTTAATAAATTTACAATTATGCATAAATCATTTTACTGTATTCAATTTATTTCATTTGTTCGTATGCCTGTTATGAATATCAGAGGGATTTCCCTGTTTTAAAAATGTGAAATGGCATTCAAGCGTTCGTTAAAATTAAGTTTATAAATTAAGTAAATTTCCAGAAAAAATATTCATGAATAAAGTATTTACAAATGGTATGCGATTTCTGGATGATAGAAATTCATAGCAAAATTATAGAAATATTTCATTTTGAAAATTCCTCCATTACCTAAGTAATTGAAATTCTGAAAATGTTTCTGGGATTTGAAGTTATATTTTACTAATAATTAATACATAACTCAATTTTTTATTTATTTTATTCTTTCTGGTTTGGCAATAATTTTTCAATAGCCGAAAGTAGTCTAATTTTGGATGTCAAAGGAAAAAATCCAATTTCTTTAATCTTATAAACATACTTTTACATTAAAAATCGTAATGATGACTATACGTATTATTTTCATTTTTAAATGAGAAATTCAAAAAGACGAAAAATGAATAGGATTATTTACTTTCCCCAATTCCATCACCACAATTGAAATCTGATAAGCCCTGAAAATTTCCATCTACCTCATTCATAACTTTGGCTAAAAATCGCCAAACGAAATTACTCGATTTCGCTTCTTTCTGCTCAATCGCTTATGTTCAGCCTCGCCAAGTACACAAATTTAGAGAACTCCTCTCCAAGGACAGGCAAATCCCCAGAAGCCAATCTTACCGAATCTGAAGTCTTTCAATAGGCTTTCGGGATATCTCTGCATCTTACATCTAAATTTTTCCAAATTTTCAACTTAATCGATTCTCCCTAGTCCTCGCTATCCACGCTATCGACGGTCTTCCTTCGTCCTTCCTGGTTCCCTGCACATACTTACATATATCCAGGAAAACCGAGAAAAAATTTCCCAGAAGCATTATCTCTTCCATAGACTTTAAATTTTCTTTTCAATGGACGTAGGCTTTAAGCGGACAAAGTTCATGTAAAATTAACTCGGCTGGCAACATGCATCTCAGGCGGAAGAAAGACAGGAGTTCGAAGTTTCTTGATGAAGGGTCGGGGAGGGGAACAGCTAAAAGAGGGATAAATTTACTTTTCGGGATTATGTCCCTTAAGAATAAAAATCAATAAGTTCGTCTTTCCAGCGTATTTCTTTTGTGTGAGAACGACTCCCAAGAATGGTTTCAAAAACCTCAGTTCGATCCTTGGTCCAGAGTTGCATCAGGAGCAAGCTCCAGAATATTGATAGGTATATCCTGGGTTCATGAGCGCTGGAAAAAATTCTGGTTATTATGAGCTCCAGACTGGGATAGACGGAATTTTCCTCAACCCATAGGAAGGTATATTTGAGGCGAAGTCCTTACGTACCTTTATGTGGTTCAGTAAATGAAATATTATAGGAAAATCTTAAAACATTATCTAGAGATGTGAGTTTATCGAACTTTATCATGACTTATTTTGAGTAAATAAAAGTATCATTGGGGGTAACAATGCTCCTTAGCAGACTTTTTCAGCATTTTTTCGGAAAACTCTCTACTTAAAGAATAATGAACACCTTTAAACATACTATGCTTTTGAATCCTATAAATGTACTAAACACTAAACTTTTTAATCTTTATCAATCGTAACCTCTAGGAAAGCTTTAAAAAAAACATTTCTAATAGTAATATATAAATAGGAGATAAAGTGCAATCCATTTCATAACAAATATTTTCGGAATCAAAAAGCAGGATTATTCAAAAATTTGTTACATGCAAAAGCACCTATTAGAAAACGAAGAGGCAATATTATATTATATTTGCATACAGTGAATTTGAATAAGAAATTAGAAAATTTAAAAATGCTTCTTTGGCAGACTTATTTGTGAGAAGATTTTGCTACAGAAATTTCTAAATTAATTTATACTCAGATTCTGTGATGTCTTCATTTTCAAATTCCAAAACTGACCACACCTGAACACTCCCCGGTTGAAATTAGCTCATTTTCAAAATTGTTCACGATCCAGTGGATACCAAAGAGAGAGTTTTACAAGGATCGAGCTGGCCGGCAGCCGTAGCGGCCATTGACTGTTTAGGGTTATATAAGGTTCTGAAGTTTCTAAAACTAAAAGTGAAGACCGAAAATAACCTAATCTGTTGCTAATTAAGTACCTTCCCGAAAGATGAATGAAATCGAATTAATTAGACATGGAACCAAGGAATCCTGTCACTTGGGATGAGTCAAGGTGCTTTGTTACAGAGACAAATTGCCTTCGATATGTCCCACCGAGAGCGCTAGAAGTCGTGGTGAAAGTTGTTATCCCTTCACATACCTTTCTAACGAGGGTATAATGGCCCGATATTTCCGTCTCGAATGTTCAATAAATTTTGATAAAACGCCCTTAAGTTGGTCTCCCAAGGCCACACCAACCGAAGCAGTTCAGCAGCCTCGGAGAGTCTTCATGGGCGGAACATCGGAATTCATTAGAGGGGCTCCAGGGTCCTTCGCGAGTGGAGGAGTCCTGCACCTGCCGTGTGGCCATCGATTGTTTGCAATATGCTCAACGTGACAGCAGCCCTTTCGGCCAGAGTTGCATTTGTGCATATTATGCGAGGTTCGGAGCCAAAAGGGTTGGCCCTGGGGTGCTTGTAGCAAATATGCGGGAAGGTGTGCCCAGGGACGGGACGATTATCCCACAAAATGTGGGGAAGCGTATGGTAGTTGTCCTGCTCAGTTCCAAGCCCGAAATTATTACTCCCAGCGCACGAATACCTTGAAAATGCGGTCTGCCATGTGCAGTTTGCGGCTGCACGTCTAAGAACAAGAGTGTCCTGCTGCCTGCAGGATCTGCAATTATGATACCATCCAGGAGCCCGTTTTGTCTGCAGGACACTTGCCTGATGGGCTCAAATGCAGCGGGATACATCGTGGGTTCTGCATGCGTCAAGTCGTGGAGCGGCGTGGTGCTACTTTTGAAAGGACACCCGTCCAACTCCAAATCCAACCCATCCTGAGTCTTGACGGTCCCTGTCCATTTGAAGGTTTTGTCAACGGACGAATGGAGTTGCTGCTTCGCTGTAAGCAAAAGCAGGAGACATCCTGTGACTAATTGTGCAGCCAGAGATAGCGTAGAATAAAATCCAGAAAATATATTAAAAAAATAATGACTTTTCCGTGGTAGCACCACCATAACGAGAGATAGTTTATTTCAGACACCAGAGGTGGCGGAGATATGGAAGTCCTTTGGGACGTATAAATTTTGCAATTGTGTTTGCAACGTACTTAAAACGGACGAAAAAAGGTTGTGGTTGCGGTTGTAGATAAGGTTTTATTTTTGGAAAGGAATGTATAAACGTATCAAATGTAACAACTCTAGGTATTTCCTGATATAATTTTAAAAAATTAGTACATTAATATATTCTTTACTTAGAATAAAAAACAGAACTAGAATCAGAAGAAAATATATACGGTGTAGCAACCTTCAAGTAATTTTAAATTATTTAATCAAAAAAGTCCACATACTAACGAGTTTCAGATTTTATCAAAACTTATAATATTATTATTCTCATTATGCTAAATTTTACGTTTATAAAGATGGTAATCTCCACTTCTTCCACAAAATGATATGTCATATATCAGTTTTTTCTGAATATTAAAATCTGCAATTTTGTTAAATTTTACAATTTTAGTTACACTAAATATTATTCGATAAGTCTAAATTGTTATCTAAAAGGCGAAATTTATTTATTCTAACAAATTTTAAACTTAAAGGGTAAGCAGAACTTCTCAAAGTTCTACATGAAATTTGGAGTTTTTTATTAGTTACTCAATTTTTTTAATGCATGTGATATGCATACGTACATCTAGCGATTTTTCGCGATGGCTATTCAAAATTAAAATTTAAGCCGATGAATATTCAGGGCAGGTAAAAATGAATAAAACATGAAATAACTCGATCAACATGAGATGTGCATATATGAGATTTGATGCAGAATGCAAAATATGTCTCTTTTTCAAATAGAAAAATTGAGTCGTACAAACTGCGAAAGAAAAAGTAATCTTCATTAATGATTAATAGGAAGCATAAATGTTAATTTGCTAACACGTGACAGAGGGGTCATAAAAAGGATTTGCTAGAAATGCTCTCGCCCAATGCACGAACGACACCCCTCATGGGGACTTAATTTAAAAACCAAATGATGACCACCTGCAGCATTGCCGTATTTAAATAAATCAGGGGATATGTTTGAAGATGGCTTTTGTTTTGTGCACCCAAAATGCCAAAAAGGACACTGTCATGGGAGTAAATCTGTAAAAACCGAGCATAAAGCGAAACAAAGCTGATAACAAAGGGCGCTGCAGCCGGCGCTAGTTTTAATTAAAACTTTTTACGCCGTGGTGCCGCGGAACCGAGACACATAATTTATTTGTTAGCCTCTAACTGTCTGCCGCTGTCCTCCAAAAGCCAAATCCTCGACGCCGCCATTGACGGGAACCCCCAAAACAGGTGTTTACCGCCAGAATTTCAGCATTACTCCAATTCGTTATGGGTACGTTTAACCCCCGGTCAGTCCCCAATTTGCCAAAAAGTGCAAAAACAGGACATCTGCCGTCCGGCACAGTCCATATCTAGATGCGCTTCATTAGTTTTGATTACATCTGATGTATCCCCAGGATCTGACTGGGGTTCGTTTCACATTTGCGGCTTATGCCACAAAATCAGGCTGATTGATGCGATGGGGACATGTGCCGCAATAAACGAACAAAACACAGGTGTTTTGTTATAACTACTACTACTACCTATTGCCGGGTGCCGGTTAAAAACTTGACGGAGATTAGCATACTCGCAATAATAGTTAATCCTATGCAATCAATCTGAAACGTGGCGTTTAGAAAATTACGCACTACTGACTCATGTGGATTTTGAGAATTTCTTTAAAGCAAATTAAAATAAATTATAAGATACGTAACTACTGTTGGATTAATCTGAATTAAAGATAAAAACAGCTAAACCCAGCTAAAATTTAGAATTCTCGCAGTTTGTGAAATATGTAATTCCAACTACATACCATATTTTCATAACTGCCTTAGACTTTGAATAATGGTTTAGTTTTGATTCTACGCTAAAAGGAATTGCGTAATTTTCTCCATATTTCTTCTTGAGTGGTGGAATGTAAGGAAAAAAATTAAACCAAATGGAATTGAATGCTCAATAACTCTCAGTAGCACGCAAATACGTATTATATTAGAATTTAAAAATAATGACAATTGACAATGATATATTCTACGAAACCTAGGTTGGAAATTCTGTAAAATTCGATTTTAGCATCGTAGTTCAAATAAAACCAGCAACATTTTTTAAATTTATGTAAAAGTTAGTTCTTCATTTACTACGCTTACGTTGAATAATAACTTTTCGAAACAAATTACTACCTTCTAACATTTTAATTTAAATAGATAATACATTTCTAATGGTTAATGAAGGGAGTGGAATACAGATTACTCACAAACAAAAATTGTTACAATTATAATCATTGAACAAATAACGAACTTTACGAAATAATAACTAGATAGATGTACAAATATTTTAATATTTTGAATATTCACCTGGATTTCATGATGTACATATCAAGACATTTGGAAACTACTTATAAAAAACTAGGTGTTACTATTATACTAGTAATTTAAAATTTCAATTGACTACATAAATAAGTAATTATCTTTCGTAGCTCTCCATCAAAATTAGTAGTTTACAGGTAATTAATACATTTAATAAGCGAATTGCTTTGAGCATTTCGGGAATTTGTAGTTAATTGCTTCAAGATAAATTACCCTCGGGGCAAAGTTTGTGCCTGGAGATTAGGTCAGACTATGAATGATGTAAAAGTGAAAGTAATCCGCTCCTGGATTAGGGATGTAAGCACTCGCCTGACCTATGAGTATGCTAAAGTATGATGAATTTTCAGGAGCTTTTGCAATTCAATTAACGCAAATTTAAGAGGTTTCTACCCTCCGGGAATAAGCCAGAAAAATTAAGTTTTCTACACTTTTTTTTATACCAAACTTGTTCGTGCTGAGTTTGATGAGGAATGTGAAAAGTTTTAATTTATTTCAGAGTTATTTTTCAGAGGGGCCCCTATCGTTTTTTTCATGGACTTTAAACTGTCTGGAGTTTAGTTCTAAAGGTTTCAGTGATACATTTAGGTAGGTGTACTAAAGGATCTAAAATGACCGAGATCTCCTTTTTTCATTTTTAGTTAAAGTTCAAATTTAAATACTTGGAAATCGATTTTTTTCCCTTTTGCATATACGATAGGTAAAATTGTAAAATGTTCTCCCGTACTACAGGATCTCATATGCTCTGAACATTTAAATTAAAAATTAGTTTATTTTAAGAAGCACAGAAATAAGTTTTTCTTTTAAGTGCCAAAAGATTATTGTTGTTTAAAAATTACACCTTGCCTGGTGTTAACAGAGCTGGTATTCAAAAGTGTGTCAATACAAGCATTAGCTTACGCACGCCTGCAAATAATGATAGTCAATTGTAGTCTGTAAATTTGTTTACTAACCTAAAGTACTCGCGCAAATCACTTATCTTAGATTACATATAGCTTATGTTATGTTATTGGTAGAAAATAATACTATCACTAACCCTGTTTTGCCTATTTGTTTCATAAATTTTAATTTAAAACTTGAAGAAAAGCAAACTCGAGAGCGCTATTTAAAACTTTAATTTAAAATCTTGAAAATCCTAATTTCAGTATACCTGTAACGCGTAATTTAGAAACCGTGAAATTAAATATTAGATCTATTATCCAATGTCGAAGTGAAACGTGCACTGGATTTGCGTCAATTCTTAATAAATATTTGAGCAGCTTGCATTTAACAATCGCATGGTAACCAATAATAAGCCAATAATAAAAGTATATAATAAAACTGTTGGTAGCAATTTCAATCAGAGTCTTTTGATATTGGTGTTGGGTGGATATCTCGAAAGCACCATGGCAGTAAAATGTAAACTTATTTTAGTATTTATAGTAATATGTATATTAATTATTTTTATCTTTTGTAGATGCAGTACTCTTCCTCAACATTTGCATTCTTTTTAACTTAGGCAATTGTGGCCCAAAATTTAGATCACGTGCTCAGAAGTACGACGCCTTCGATTGGAAACTGTTCCAGGCTATTTCCAATAGTAGTAATACAAATATCATCACATCACCCTTCTCCGTCAAAGTCTTACTAACAATTACGAGGGAAGCAGCATCGGGCATTACTCGAAAAGAAATACAAAATGCACTCGCGGATCTACCTAAAAAACTGAACGGATTGAGTTGGTTTGAGGATGTAATTAGTGCCTTAGAGGTAAGTACTCGACTACTTTTCAAATTTTCTAAGGTATATTTACTCAGGATCAAATCAGAAAAATACACTTCATATTTCACCAACTTATTTTTATTTAGAATTTGACGTATAATTAATTATTTTATTAATTCTTATATTAATTACTTTTAGGAAAAGAGTAAATGGTATGAACTTAGTTCTGCGACGAAAGTGTTCCTAGATAAACAACTGACTCTAAATAACACATTCATGGAAACTGCTCAGCAATACTTCCACACCAGCACTCAGAAAGTCAATTTTACAAATACAAAAAGGGCCGCGAAAATAATCAATGATTGGAGTTCGAATAATACCAATGGAATAATCAAAGACCTTTTGACTGAAGGTAAGTAAATATTAAAACAAGGAAAAACATCATATCATCTCCACTTTCCCATTAGACCAACTGAAAGATACTTTGGCAGTGTTGACCAATGCCATATACTTCAAAGGTAAGTGGGAGCGCGAATTTAAGAAGGCTAATACGAAAAAAATGCCATTCCACAAAAGCAATGGAGATATTGTAAATGCTTCTATGATGTATCAGCATGAAAATGCCTTCTATTTGGAAACATCCGAACTCGGTGATGGAGCCCAACTTTTGCGTTTACCATACAAGGTAGTAATACATTTCTTGCCTACATCTTCAACTTGATGATTTTATTTCAATTTCAAAGGGTGGTAAATTTGCAATTACTTTTGTACTACCAAAAAAGCAAAATGGGTTAGATAAGGTGATTGCCAGCATTAAACCAGGCTTAATCGGAAAGCTTCAAAAGAGATTTAATAATGTGAAGTTGAGCATCTATATACCAAAATTCGAGTTCAAATCTCAATTTAAATTAAAGGATACCCTTCGGGCGGTATGTTTACTGACTTGTTCTGATTTAAACTAGCTCTAATATTTGAAACATTATCAGTTGAATATTAAGCAAGTATTTACCAACGGTGCCAATCTACCAGGTTTTGGTCCACGTCAAGTTGTTTTATCAGATGTTATTCAGAAGGCTGGAATTAAGATAGATGAGGAAGGAACAGAAGTTGCAGTGGCTTCAGGTAAAATAATTTGTTAATATTTTATTTAATTAAATAATACAAATATTTAATTTTTCAGCTGCTATCTTTAATAAAAAAACGGCGATACCTCGTGAGATAATTTTCAAAGCAGCTCATCCATTTGCATTCTTCATTGAAGAAGAATCTTCAGGAGCTCTTTTATTGGCTGGAAAGGTCTTTGATCCTACTGCTTAATATTGGCTTTTAAAAGTATTGCACATATGTATGTATGTATGTACCCCAACTCTTCTTTTGCAGTTTGTTTTACACGTTAGTAGAAAAATAAAAACTGGTCTTTATAATAAGTTCTAACGCGATTTCCAAAATAGTTTTATATCTTTAATCCATATAAAAAATAAATTAAAAGTTCCACAAAATATCTATAAATGAAAAATAAATGAAACACAATGAACATGTAGTGTACTTATGAAAATAAAATAAAATACAATTGGGGGATAACCGAATTTTATTATACATACTTCCAGCTCCCTTTCAAATAACTTTATCAAAATTAGATATTTATAGTTAGAATAAGAACCATAAAACTATTTAAATCAACTTTTATAAAGTTGGATATTTAAAATTGCATCGTATTTCGTTCTGCGGTACATCTAGCTTTTCTAAAAATTAATTTTTAAAAATAAAACTGGCAGGGACAGGCACTGCATCAGATATTGTAATGAACTAGTTTAAAAGTTGAAACTATAAATGGGAATTTTTCGCAAAAACTTTCCAAGTAATGGAGGAAATATCTGCAAAAATGGAGTTTGTTTCATAAAACTTTTTATGCAAAGAAATATGTTTAGTCATGCAAGTAATTGAAGATTCAATTGCAATGCAATAACGTAGAAAAAACAATAGTAATATCGATCTCTTTTTAAAAATATCCATTTTCATAGTAGTTGACATAAAGTTAGTAATGGACAAAACCTATTTTCCATTCTACAATACAAATATTTGATCGATACGTTTTGTTGACGCATTACATCTGTTATATTAAAATTTTCTTTTTGAAATTTGTATTTTAAAATCCTTTATATTGATATCTCATTCAATTTCCCACATTGAAGTTTTATTTTTATATTGGACATTTTATTTCTATATTGAAACTTATTTCTGCCTCAATGCTTGAAAATATTTTATTGAATATCTATCAGCAATATGCGCAGATGAAATAACTGCTCTATAAACCCTTATCAAAACTCTTCGGCAATATCCATAAATTAAAACGTGCAAAACTATTTCATATTGTTACAAGCTAAGCAAGTTCATAAAATTGGATGCAGAAACGAAATTGTATTCCGAAAGCAATTGCTTCCTGTAGGAAGCAAAACAATTTCAAAACTTTCGCAAACTAATTGATTGTTGAAATTAATCTCCTTAAACCAATATCTTCAGGAGCAGTAACCGTCTGCTTGGCTGCACTGAAAATTAAATAAGCCGAGGATGGGCCATGAATTCAATCGGCAGAAATGCTTGGAACTTGCAGAAATATTGTAATAAGTTTTGCAATAACTCAGTCGATGATGGTACGTAGCTCCGAAACTCTTTTAAATATTCCTCAGTTGGGGTGCAACGTACGAGTGTGCATCAACAAATGCAAATTTTGTTGCCAATGAAATTGCATCGATCGGGGGTGTGCTCCTGCAAAATATTCCATGCGGTTCACCTGCTCTCTGAAATACATCTTACCAAAAGTTTTGCCTCTGTATTTATTTGCGATATTATAAAGTTAATAAACATAGCACGGTTGTAAGCGGAACGACACGCGGCGGCGGAACTTTGTTTACTTGTAGTTCCGTTCTGATTGCACTGGGACAAATGAAAATCACCGCCGTGAATTTAATTTGGAATTTGTATTTCGAACATGTCGAGTAATGTCGTTGGTATGATTTTAATTTGACTTGTGCGGAACGTTGCTACGCCAATTCAGATAAGTTAGTGACATAAACTAAATGAGAGTGGTTTTTTAAATTCATCACCTTTAGTAACAACCAGAACTACCAATTACATGAAATTATCAACCCAAATTAATCAAAGCAATAATAATTAGGTATCTTCTAATAATGTATAATTTCCCATTACAGAATAGATCGATGAAAAATCATTTCTCAAGGTAGAAATTTTTAATTACCCAAGAAACAAATTCTTTATAAGGTGAAATGTACTTTCATTGCTCACATAATTGATAATAATCGGAAATTGGTAGGTTGAAATATTATTTCATAAAACGAATAAGAAAATGTCCAATTTAAATTAGTCAATTTAATCTTGCTGGTTGCTTAAAAAGTATTATGAGCACTAAAATTTTGAGACGTCACGTAAATGGATAGAAAAAGGAAAATTGAGAACGCTGTATTTTTAAGTGCTACATAAAGCTTTTTTAAAAATATGAAAAATGCCATTAGAATTCTTTTGAACCCAGCAACTACTTTTATTTTAAGTTTACAAGTCATGCTTTGTTTGAGTTTTAAAGAGCATTTTTCCACCTCTTTGCGCAATGACCGCAGAACTCGATTTTTAAGGAGATAACTCTACAGTAAAAAAACTATACGATTCGCTTTTAACAAAAAAATACTTCCAAACTTCATACAATGAAAATTTATTTTTCTCAAAATTCTTTGAAAATGCAATTTGGTAAAGTTCTTCCCAAATATTGTTTGCGGTTCCATCAACGAATTACATAAATTAGTTCCATACGGAACCTTTTCAGAAAATTTCGTAGCTACATTTATTTGGTAGACCCCATGCTTTAACTTCACACCCTAATCTACCCCCGACCTATCTTTCCATTTTTCCTATCTCTATATTTTCGGTAGTATGTATGCTCTGAACTCCCACCCGGGAGCAAGTTTTTATAGTAGATATAAAGGAGTGAAACTTTGTAGAATCCTCCAAAGAATTTATTTTTACCCTTTTTGGGGTAAGAAGAAAAATTCAATTATACCAAATAAAATATTGTTGGCACACATACTGCAAATGTAAATCGTGGCCCATTACTTACTCCAAGGAAAATAAACTTTGGCTGGTTGAAAACGTTCCATGCATGGTCTTGGGGCGTCTCTCATTTCTAAGAATTGCGATACGCGAATACGCTCACCTTATTGGCAATTTTCAGGGTATATACGATTCTGTGGAAGCTGACTGATTTTTCTTATTTACCCTAAGGAGAGTATGAAAATTGATTTTTTTTTCGTAAAAATACTGTTGCATATTTTAACTTACCAGCAAGTTTTTCGAGGAAACCTTTTTTACTTGCAAAATTGCGAGGATGATTTTCGTCTTTCCCTTTAAGAATAAATAGGGTATCAGATTTCAAATTGTTGTTTAACATATCCTCTTGGAGTTAAACAGTTGTTGACGAAAAAAGTAATGAGAGAATCCATCATATTCATATTTCAATAAATTATCTCAGTGGGTGAAGAGTCCTTTAAATAAAATTTATATCGAATTCTTTTAAAAAAATATACTTTTTCAATGCTTCACATTTGTTCTAATTTAATTTATAATTCAATGGAATCGATATACCATAGTACCTAGACATAAAATACATAACGTCTTTCATCATTTCATATAAACTTTGTGTAAACGAAGTTTAAGTAAATTAGCAAGATCCTATTTCAAAATGAAATGACTTCAGAAACATTTCATACCATTCATGAAAATTAAAAACAGGAAAAATCATCAATCATACACTTCATTTATTTTAATGAAGCGTGTTTTCGTAAGAAGTCCTCTTCATTCGTAGATCGTGGTAACAAAATCAGTTGTACTTTTATTCCGAAATGTCATTAGAAAGAAGGCATCCAGGGATTAAAGGTTTAAAATGTACATAAGTGTGAATATTTTTGTTGTTAAGGAAAATGATAAATTTAGTTTTTGATGGCTTTTGTTATGAGATTGCTTTCTCGAAAGGAGTTCAAGCAGTGCTTTTCGCTGAGGTATCAAACTTCAAGTGAATGAGATATTCTATGGATCTTGAACACATGCTATTCAGGATCCTGGCAGGTGTTCTTTCCCAATACTCAGAAACGTCTCCTGCTGCTCCTTCAATTTCTGTTATGCAAAGGAGTGTTTCGAAATCACAATGCATTCAGTGCGATTCAAGCTCGCGTCGAAATGAAGGCAAACAAAGATATGAAGACAACTGTCGTCTTAATCAAAATTTTATTAGTTCCATACGCCGCGCGCCTGGCGAAGTGTCCCTTCGTCCCAATTTCCCTTATGTCCTTGGATGGCGCAAATAAACAGACCCCTCCCGGGTAAACGGCCGAAATCTGATGTTGTCGAGGCGAATGCTATTCCAAGGATAGTCGAGAGTTGCCCGGAGCCAGTGTTTTGCATCCAGAGTGCTACCGTTTAGTAGGCTCGTTCCCTTTTCGCTTTTCCCTTTTTCCCGTCGAACTCTCCTGCTCCTGTCCTGGCGGCGGTAGCGAGGCAAAGACAAAACTTGGCTTTGATGAATTTTACAAAAAGCTCCCTTCGCTGAGGCTCCACCAGCGGAGCACTAGCGCTGCTGGTGAGGTGCCACAAAAGGGCATTGATTTTGAGATGTCTGCTCGATGCTGTGGTAAATGGCTGACAAACCTTAGGAAGGGCCTAGGAAGCATTCAGCCTTGAAGCGGTGGTGCCTAGTTGGGAGCAGCCCGCTGCGCGCCGCCAAATGTCCTGGGGAACGTTTTCAGATTTGTTTTCGCTCGGAGGTTAGAACACGACGATTCGCTCCCGTTTTTGCTCTATAATGCGGTGGGTTGTGGGGAAAGGTATAGTCAGAGCTTTTCCTGTAAACCAGGATCAAATTTTTTTTTCCTAGAAAGGCGAACATAGTGCCAGGATAGCTGACACGTGAAACACCCACTAAAAGGGCAGGAGCACAAAGCTCAGAGCCTGGAATTTTGAGCTTTCCTGCCCCTTTTTTGGTCCTGGCCAGGATGCTGAATCCTGGGTAGGTTCGGCAAGCTTCCAAGATTTTTCCCATCAGATAGAAATGCTTCATCCTAGCATCCTTGAAGCTGTCAGTTAAGCTCCGACATCCGGTCATATCGGAGCTACCGCGACTTTTGCAAGACGTGTTCGTTTTATACGCGACTTCGGAGAGTGTGAACGGGGGTCGATCTTGAATGGTATGAGGAAAGAATATCATCAAAGTCTAAGACGTTTTCGGAGAATCTTAAATCGCTCCATCAAACCGATTCGCGGGTCGGAGAAGACCAGCGTTAAAATGATATAATCGCTTCTCGCACAAAAATTTGCATGATCTCGTTACGCAATTGAGGCGGTTCACTGGTGGGCGTTAGTAAGGCTTTTGTATCATATCTCCCCGGAATTTAATTTTTTCCGTCAGGACTTGGGCCACCTTTCGTTTCATTTGTCATCCACCTCAAAGTGCGGACTATTCAGTTATTGTTTCGGATGGCCAAAAAACCAACCGACTTCTACATCATCAGCAGAAGGCGATTTCAACCTATCTGTGAAAGAAAAATAAAATAAAATGAAAAACTGTGCCGTGAAATTCCTTGAAGCGTAAGTCGGAAAGGATACAGTGAGCGCCCATCTTAAGGGAAGTCATCAAGGATTCCGAAATCCTCCGGGCACTTTTCTTTTGAGTGGAGCTGAAAAGGGAGAGAGGGCCGCGAAAACATTTCGCAGCTGTAAAGTAGGCCTAGTTCCCAGTGCGTGTCCTCGTTGGCCAATGTAATTGAATTTGATGGTGCTTTTTAAGTGATTAATGAGGACTCGCGGATTAAGAAAAAGTAATATAATAATAGTAAGATATAAATAATTACTATTCAGTGGAAGCTAAATGCTTAATCTTCTTCACACCTCCTTAACACTCACAGTGGGCACTAAGTGCTGTGGAATAGTTTATATTTGAGTGATAAAAATAATAATTATAATAGTAGTAATAATAATCAGAATAATTTGCATAGTCCAATGCATGCAGTCGAGTGCAGCAATTGCAGAGCACGCTTCACCCCCGCGACGAGTGCGCTCCTCGATCTACAGTCGCGAGGACTAGCCGCACAAGTGTGCTAATTACTTTGTGGTTGCGATTCACAGAATAAATATTTATATCAAAGGTAGATAAAAAAAATAATATTAATAAGTTATATACAAAAGAATGTACGCGTGAAAGTGCCGCGAGAGTGGGGATCTCGAGTGTTGCTACAATTCGCGGAAGCCACCAAAGCAACAGGTTAGTGCAAGTGCACACCTTTTAATATTTAAACAGCCACTGCAGCACTTCTGCGATCCACCCCTGTCCCAAGTAGGTCACTCCAAAGATAAAAAAGTTTTGTATTTACACTTTGAATACTTTGATTATTTTTTACATTCCATTATCAATTTTACCTCACTTGTATACATTTTTTTAAATTTTAACGTTCAATAGATAGTATATACAGACACACATACACTCAAAGAAAAGGCATTATAAAGTTACGCAAATGCGTACATATATCAATTTACTATTTTGTAATACAAAATTATATTATAGAGATTTTCATAATTTAAAATAGACCGTGGAGTATAGTAGCATTTTAGAAGTTGTATTATTACATTAAAATCCACCCGAACTAAAAAGAAACAACGTTAATATAATATAATATTAAATGATCTCTTTACTACCAATATACTATAAAGTGACAAAAAGAAATGGAAAAATAAGGGTAGGTCCAATTTAGAATCATAAGCGGTGGATTTAGTTTAAAACATATATTGCTTATAAATTGCCACTTAAAACTTTACGTGAGAATCACAACAGAAGGAAAGATTAACGAACTTACGTAGAATGATTAAAACTTGATTTTAATTGAGTGTAAAATGTATGCCGCTCTTTATTTTACGATTAATTAAGTTAAAATCTTAGATCGATATAGTTAAATATTGGAACTTGTCAAATTAACTTAAAGTTTTCAATTAAAAAGGTGGTAATAATTTAAAATGTAATACTTATAAATTAACATTTAACAAATTAAAAAATCGAATGTTTTAATAAGCATTGCTTCGATGTGATTTTACAGCACTATTTTTCTCTGTTTCTACTTAAGCTTAAATTGATACTTACTTATTCGAAATTGTATAATCAGTGACCTCTTAGAAAATTTAAGAATTTAAACATTTTCTTATTTATTTAATTATTGCTTATGCAAGGAAATGTCATAAATTAAAACAAATTCTAGCGAAATTATTATGCCAGGGCAATTACATTTGGCTGAACGAAAATAAATATCAATACATCAATTTTAAAATAATGCAGTTTTGTTTTTAATTACAAAAACTTTTTTTTAAATACATACATAAAGAAATATAATGGGACACACTTTTCCCTTTTACAAATATAGATCCATATGTGAACCGTACAATAAAACTACTTTGTAAATACATAGTTCGGTAATAAATTTCCAGTCCCAACGAAAAATTTGATGCAATTTTAAAATGTAAAATAAATTATCCAAAATGCTGAACTCAAATTGACACAACTATGATATTTCCCCAAATATTGAAAATACGATTTTTAAATGCAGTATTATACATCCTAGTCAACCAGCAAGACTTAAAGTCTTAAAAATAAATATCCGAGTTACATTATAAAACAATTAGTAGCAGTTAACTAATAGTGGTATTAGGTAAATTTTGTAGAACGTTATTACAGTAAATTCAACCAAAGATGAATATTGCACAATAATTTGCAATGTTTCACAAAAATTGTGCGAGGGAGAGCCTATTATACATAATATAAAAAAGAATGTTTCTTTTCCAAGGTCGTAAGTCCAAATTAATTGAAATAAAAAATTTAAAACAAGGTTCCACACGGTCAAGTGGCTTTTTTCTTATCTCAAATTAAATAGACATATTATTTTTAGAACTTCTACGCAGTAAATGTTAATTTGATGGGAAATTACAAACTCACTTATTATTATACTAGAAGAAGAAAAATCATCATCATCAATGGAAATAAATTCATTTCCTCCAAAATTGATATTTTTGGGGGAAATAGGAACCTTTTTAGAAAAAAGAATCTTTAAATTTTCTATTTTTAACAAACCATCATTCCAGGCCACTTATTAAAAATTCTATGGAAATGTCTTCAACAAAAATTTTTTTTTTATAAAGGCTGCCCATTCCCCAGGGAAACAGATAAAACATATTAAAGGACACATTTTCCTCTTAACAGTCCGGGTTTGGAGAATTCTTGGAAACCCTTTGGAAGTCAGATGAAAGTGAAAGGGTAGAAAAACAAGACTAATATTTAACTTAAAACTTAAAGGTGCTTTTAAGGAAAAATCATTACTTATATTTTACGTACATAAGTATGTAGTTGTCGGTAGTTTTTTTAAAAATGCTGAATTATCGTTGATATGTATTGCAAGGAACTGTGCTGACTCAAATTTAAAGTTTGTCTTTGTCAACTCAAAACGAAATTGTTCTTTTAGACGATTACCGCATTTCAAGGATCCTGCATTGATTTCTTACACACCATTAAATAGTCATTAAGTATACTGTTTGTCGCTCTACATGTACAATGTACATAACATACTTCAGAGCGATAATTCTTTTCGGACTTAAGATACATGTCTGTTTGTGTTGGGCACACATCTTGGGTGGTCTCTCTCCATCCTTTGCTTTGGCTTGCTTTTGGGGCAGATTCAACCCCCAAAGGTAAGTAGATATGAGGGTAGAATATGGAACAGGAAAATGAGGGAAGTTATGGGATATAACTTTTTTCTAGGTTTCTAGGTTTTTAGGGTTAGCAAAATAAGAATATTTTAAAATTTAAAAGATTAAGGTCGAGATTGGGAATATTGGGTACAGGTGAAACAGGTGGGCTAAAATAAAATGTGAGTCATAAACCAATTTCAATATGAGATTTCCGTGGTAGTTCTGGGTAAGGTTTTTATAGAAATTATATTTTATTATTGACATAAATACCACAAAGTCTCATATTTCTTTATAAGATAGTACCAGCATATGAATCTTTTAAATGGAACGATGTTTCTGTTAATTATTTTATTCATTTATTATAATATTTTAATGTAAAAATTAATAAGTATTATATGCCCCCGTTAGATAATATCAAAAACAAAGGAGTTGAAGGCAATTTCCTAACTTTTATAATTTCCCAAATAAAATGTTATTCAACTTTAAATGCATTTTTGGCCTGATATTTTGTCTTATTAAGCATAAACCGGAATAAGATTAATTTAATAGTTTATGTAAAATACCCATTTAAGGAAGGTTCGCAGTAATTGACCCAAGGCAGCAGGTCCCTTGAATTTCTGCGAAGTTGTGACCACAAAAGGGAAATAGTAAACTTAATTGGAACTTTGTGTTGATGGAAGGACTTTTTGTTCTCTTTGGAAATTGTAATCTTTAAATAATAAGTTTTCTAAACATGAATAAATATTAATGAAGCAGAAATAAAATTACGAGGCTTTAGTAAGTTACATACTTTGTATTCTTTAAGTTTGTAAATTAAAATTGAGCTTCCGTAGGAAAAGTATACTCATAAACATTTAAAAATTCATCTGCAGAAATTATAATTGTCCAGTAAATTGTTTGAATGAAAAATAAATCATATTATATTTTTTTTATGAACTATGTTTTCGAATTTAAATAGAAGAACTACACAGCTAAGAGGACCGACTTTCAAAACAGCCAGTATGAAATAGTGGTATAAATATTACAAACCCCAGTTTTGTACTCTTCCCGATTTTTGGCTTAAAATTATTATTTATTTTTTGAAAAAAGGTTGAGAGTTTTGATGAATGATCCGAAAAGTTCTACGAAATACTCTCATTTCTTATTTCACAATTTTTTGACTATGGCAACTTCCTTATTTTATCTGACAGAGCTAAAAAATGCGAAAATAAATTGAACAAAGTTTGACTTAAGCAAAATTTTGAAATTAGGAAATTTCGATTGATAACAAGATAGGCATGACTTTAAGGCTTATACTTCGTAATAAGAAAATATCCCTAAAATAGGTGCACAAAGGTTTTAAGGTGTGCTATTGGATATTTTACGCCTCAGGAAGCGTGAGATTATTCAGAAAATTTACAATTAAATGAAATCGATCAAAGGCGAATAAATTTCATTTTGTAAGAAAAGAGACCTCCCCCTTCCCAAAAAAACCAATCGTAAGGCATCTTCCCCAAAAATTTGTCCTTCGGGCTGGTCTTATCTCAATTTGAGACATCTCCCAGATTTCTTACTTTGACCCTTATCAAGGAAGCCCATCCAGCGAGAATTGTGTCCAGACATTCCTGGAATTACTTTCGCCTGATTGATTAGCTCTCAAACGGATGCCATAAAAGTAAATTAACGAACATTCTAAAGCACGGCTCAGGTGCTGATAATGGAGGCGCGCCGGGACACTTCCTACGCCCCATAAATTTTGTGGAACAGTGTTTCTTATTCTCTCCTGCTTTTTATCACGATAAGGATGAAAAAATCTTGGTCTTTTATTTATGACAAATAAAGCGGAAGAAAACAGGAAAACTTAAGTCGCTCCAACGGGAACTGCGCGGAGGTGTAGTAAAAGGCGCGGCACTGATGTATGCAGTGCTACACGCCAGATGAGATATTTATTACAAGCGGAGATAAAATGAAAAAGTTTCAACCATAAAACCAGAGCGGGGGTGGGAGTCCACAGCACTTGACATTTATTTTACGATTGTGACGGAAACTTTAGGAGCGATCCGCCAAACTTTCTTGTGCTCAATCGCGCGCTTTGGCGGGATGTTCCCCGGAAAGTGTCGAAAGTCCCAGGACGATGCCAGAAAACGGATAAGTAAAACCATAAATTTGATTGTGCATTGATCTGCCTCGCATAAAATGAAAACTCAAATTTTTATGAAGTATCGAAGCAAATAGGCGGTGCACTGCTGCTCTGTGCCGACTATAATAAAAAGTGCAAACAATGCGCCGCGGTAATTTCAGCGGGTACCATGCAAAAGCGAAACGCTCCATGAATCTTCCCGAATTCGATTGTTTATCCGCAAGTAAACAATATGTAAACTTTATTGTTGGGAAAATTGAACTCTATTCATTACTTTTAGATTCCGCTAATGGCCCGTAAAAACAAAGGGACTTTCAAATGGCTTTATTTAGGTGGCCGCCCGGCCGATTCTCCCCCGCACAAGCGGAATTTTCTGGTCGTTTTGTTGAAAACGTGGTGGATTTCCATTGATGGACTACTGTCCCCAATAATCCCACAGGACTTCTGTGCTCCGCTATTCAAATGGCGCAAGTTTAATTTCAGGCTTTAGTTTAGATTTGTGTCATTCCACAAGCAAACTGAAATTTCCCAGTCGCCGTTAAAGAAGGAATTGCAAATGCGAAAACTTCTGAATGCACATTAGGTGCCAGATGTGCTCAGACAATCAAAATTTATTTTGCAATTGAGGTCATTCCTTGGCGAACTGATTTAAGTTCAAACAAAAATTACACGGCTACACAGTAGACATTAAGCAAGATAACGAAAACATTTTCAATAGGCTCAATAGGAAAAATTCAAATATCTATATCCATAATAGAATAATATTTATCACAAACAAAAACGTGTGATACCTATATGATATTGTTTAAAAGAAGTGTTCCAAACAAAACACTTGCAAATATATTTAATATCAGTCCTAAAAAGGTCTTAACCAGTGTTTGTAATTTTGGTTCAAATGTCGTCCTTAAAATTTTACTTTGTTCGTCGAAAACTTTTCAACAAATCTATCCATCTACAAGAAAGAAATAATATAATATTTAATAGTAACTAAATCTTTCTTATTTTTCATGTTCAGGTATTTGTGATCCTTGCAGCTTTTAACTTTTTGAAATAATTAAAAATGTTTAAGCGAATATCACTTTTTTTCTCGAAATTTTGTATAAAATGGCAATTAAAATTTTGGAATCCAAATTGAAACGTCCCTCTAATAAATATTTCTCCTTTATACACTAATGTAAGGACATTTTTTCTTCCAAAGAACGAATTTCCATAATCAGCTTAAATGCTGAAGAATTCATTTATACATATTATATTTAAAGGATCAGATATTTTACAAAGGAAAAGTTCAACAGTGGACAATCTTGAAATGTACGTTTCTAAAATATAATATACGATACTTAAATTTTGTAAAAATATTTGGATCAGAGCTTTTTATTTTTAATTTTATTTCGTGAATTAAATGTTCATTTACTGTATTATTATTATCTACTTTCCGAATGAATTGTAGCCATAATTATTACGCCTCAACAAATGAAAAAGGCTATTTTAAATCTAGAAGAATTGAAATTTATGCTTATCCGATCTTTATGAACTACTATCTTATACTTATCCTATATCATCTCCTTAAAACTGTTCCATTCGACTCTCGGGACCTTAAGAGCATACAAGATCATAAATTATTCTCCCTCAACCTTAAAAATAACTTTAAGAAGCATTCCAAAGCACCCGCTTTGTGCCATTAATTATGTCAGTTTTTATCTGCTCATAATACCTTAAAGGCACAAAAAGTCGGTCCCAAAGGGTCTAGGCCCAACTCCGGATGATATGTTTCCTTTAGATGATCCCTCAGAATTTATAATGCGACAATATACGGAGGATTAGACCCGCAGTTGCCCTGACAAATATATGCTTTCGCCCTACGCTCTATCATTTTAAGATGTAAGTGTGTAGTTGTTACCAAATATTTACTGTGGTGTCCCCCGCAGGCGATCCATTTTACAATAGAATAAAAAATTCCTTTCAATTTACCACTCACTATGATTCCTAAAAATTTTTTGGACAGAGCCATTTTTAAATGGGCTGGCCTCCCTTTTGTGGACTTTTAGGTATTGTTCGGCAGCAAACTTACACAAATTCATCCTCGGAATCGCCTGAAACGGTCAGGAAATCTTAAAAGGGGAGCCTGAAAACAAAAACTCGAAAAGTGGGTCGTGACCTCTTACCATTCACATTTCGAATGTTTTTTGCTGATAATGTCTCCTTCCTAAGGCTTGTTCCACCTACGAATGGCCCACTTTAAAAAGGCGATTGCCGCCGTTGTGCCACCCTATAAATTCCCATTTAAGTTTAAAGCCACCCACCTACGAACGGTGTCTTAATAGGGGAGATATTGCTCGAACCCCCCAGCTGGCACCAAATTTTTCCACATATTCTGCGCTGTAAGCGTACACAGCCCCCAGCTTGGGATTGGATAAAATAAACCCATCGGTGAAGTTTTGATGTAATGATAAAAGCTTTATAAATTTTAATAACGCCTCCCCGAAAGGCAGTTTTTGTTGCCATAGTGTGCGCTTGTTATAAATTCACGAGTCCTTAAATGTCTTACTCGCTCATCAAGGACGCTTTAAGTAACAGCAGCAGCCCAAGACCGTGCCAAGGTGAAAACTCCAACAGATTTAATGCGAGGACTACTTGCTCCTGACATTATGGTTCCTTTCGAGGGCCTCTTGAGCACAGTAATCGCACTATTGAAAAGTTTGGCGTCGGCAGCGTAATTAACGCAAAATTATTTTGCTCCAGTCCTGCCATAAGTTCATAATGGGGGATGTAGGGCATAAAACCTAAGAAAAGGGAGTCAATGGGGGCGGAATTATTTCAAGAGGGAGCAAAATATAAAGTGGTTTTAAGATGTTTATGATGTATAGGCACTTGTAACATTAAAATATTTTATGCATTATTTTATGTAAAACAAAATTACTCATGGAAAAAAATCATCTATATTCAATTTAAATTAAAAATTAAATGTTGCATGTACCTATGTAGGTTTTCTTAAAATCTAATCACATGCGAAAGTGCTAACCTTAGATTTCCACTTCGATGCTCTGATTACTAAGTTCATATCCACATTTCTTCAAAATATGAAAGTTGTTGAAAGTAGTTGAAAGTTACTTTAACTGCAAATATTTTAATTTAGGTATAATTTTACTTAAAACTATTAATTTGTAAATGAATGCCAATATTTTAATACCTAATACATATACATACGTACCTACCTATTCTATTCGGCTGTTACATTAAATTAATGATAATTTTTTAGATTTAAAAATAATGTATTTTATGCAATGCTATTAAATTAATGAAGCGTTTTATGAAATCAACAACAAATTTATTTTACTAGGCAACAGCGCTTCAAGTTTCTATGTGTTCGAAGAAAATTTGATAGAATATTTAACAACTTCAATTTCTGTAGACTTTGCAAAATATAAGCTTCCGGGAAACTGTGAATTCTTAATACTTGCATGCTCAGGAATAAGTCATTTAAATTAAAGTCATACAATTTTCGTGTAACTCAGTTACTAAATAATCCTTATTTTTATTACCGTTAGAGTACGATAACTCCTATAAAATTAAATCCGAAATTCTACCGATTACTCAACTTGAACAAATAAAACAGTTCCGAGATTTCGACTAACGTGTTAAACAACATACAAAATCGCGGCATGATTACTCCTTTTCATTATTCATTGTGTGAGAATATCCATTTTTAAAGCATAATAGTTAAAATTGGTTTAAATCAGAGCGATGATATTTTCCTAAAATTCAAAACTGAGGGTGTAGTTGAACGCAAAAGTGGAGCAAACACTCAAGCGAACAATAACCCGTTCGCGGTAATTTTGAGCCAAAAATTGTTTTCGAGCTGCCACATTAATTCCGTGCATTCATATTTAGATTAGGACATGGAGCAGTTTCTGAATTGAACATCAGAATCGGGCATTTCGCCCACCCACACCGACGCCTCGTTGTTTGCATTCGCGTGTTAAACAGCCAGACGAGTCACGATTTGTTGTGGCCGAAATTTGTAATAAATTGTGACGATGATTAGAATTTGCAGCCGGTGTGAGTTATTAACACATCCTTGCATGCTTTCATATGTGAAATCGCGGCTGAGGGTGTGTTCTGCGGGGTGGTTCGGCACTATCGCACTAGCCACCCTTAGCGGGGGTGGTGAAGCAGATTTTACCGTTCTGCTGCGTTGCTATTGACTGAATGTACCAAAACATTTTCAATAAATTTCTGTGTCCTCATGTGGAAAGACTCCCCTTTTGCTTTCATTTCACGCCATAAAGGCCACAGAAAAAGCGAATGATGTGCGGGAAAGGGCGGCTACAGGGACGTGGGAGCGCGAATGGGGCACTGGGCCCCAGTGAAGCGCCCGCCAGCCTTTTAGCTACCATTCGGAGCTTTTTCAGTTTTGCTCGAAATTGTGATTATCCTTAAAAGCTCGGCTATTGAGGTCGTCTTCCTTTTCTGGGAAAAAAAGGAGTAAAGATCCTTTTGTTGCCTTCGGATTTAACAACAGGAAAATTATGAGAGTGTGTGCCGATGTGCTCCCAAGAAAAGCAGCACTTAGCTTCTAGCTAACGAGGGCATGTACGAGTGTACCGCCAGCGCGCTGATGGATTAAAAGTTCGACCTTGTGGCATTGTTGTCGCACGACCTTTTTGTAAACACCGGCGAAACGAGCAACCCCTCACCTGAGGGCCTCCTTGCCCGGCAAAAATTGGGAAATTACCCGTTTTCCAGCACGCGTCTTTACCCTATATTATTTTTTACGGGAGTTCCTGGAACTCACAGCGCCACCTACTTTCTTTATGGGGACTGCTGCAGGTATTTGCACGTATCCCCCATTATGCTCGTAATAAGGACATTAATTTTAAAGAATCTGGGTTAGGACTCTCCAAATAAGTTTAAACGACGCTAGGGCAATTTCCGCCCACATCTATCAGGGCCGCCCGCCGGCAATAAAAGAAATTGGGTAATCCCTTCTGGGTACCACACGCTAAGTAGGTTACGTACCCGAATCCGCCAAACCTACGGAACCCGACCAGCTCAGGCGGAAGAGATATTTATTCCTGTTTATGAACGAAGATAAAAAGCCAGATAAACTTTCTTCTTGGGATGTTGAATAATCAGTATGAATGGAGGGCGACCTAAAAGTTTTGAACCTCAGGAGCACTTTGCGGCTGATTCTTTTCTCTCCCTTATTGGGAAAGATGCTCCGTCGGAGGTTTTCATCTTGAACAGAAAAAAAGGGAACGTACACATTTTATCCCTTTTTTATTGTTGGTATGCTGCCGCCATACAGCTCTTTGTATTACGATCATTGGACCAGTTTTGTTCCACTTTCACAGGCTGAACAACTTCGTATAACCTATAAGAGTACTACGTTCAGTTCTGAAGATGGATTTTAATATTTTTTCTTCCGCATTTTAGCGACACACAAAAAAAGAATTTTTTTTTTTGAATTTTGCATTTTATGCTTTGACAATATAGGCTTAATTTAATTAAACGATAAAATAAGTTTCAAGGTTTCCATATTGTATTATACATAATACAGAAAAGTTTGGTTTTGGTTTAATAAAATTTTATAGCTTACGCTGGTCCAAAAGGCATACTAAAGAACAAAATTTATGAGAATTTAGGCTTTATAAGAAACACGTACACATATCTTTTTACATTATTATTCTTTTTTATCTTAAACAGAAAATGTAACGACTTTTATTCGAAGACGTTCCACGATCCTCTTGTCCTATAATAAAATTAGGTTTCTTCTTTTATTTTTCTCGAAACTATGTATAGAACTTTGAATTTGCTCATAAAATTTTGAAATTGATTATATTCAATCATTAACAAGCATCAATTTTGATACATATTGATTCCAATTTAGTAGTTAAAAAAATAATGACATAAAACTTTTATATGAGTTAACATTGCTACTCGTATTTTTTAAATTTTAAGGTAAACTAAAAGATGCAAATATTTGTTCTAAATTTATCTCATAAACTGTTAAACTTAAGCACGGGTAGGACAAAAGCTCCCCACAAATTTTTAGGCGATTGCAGTATTTGATTTTAGTACATTTCTTGCGCAAATTTTTGCTAAAATTTACCTTCATTTTTATTCAAAATTAAGTTACATTCTATATGTCGACAACAGATCGATAATTTAAAATTTTAGCTAATTATACATTTTAAATTAGAACCAACTTTTCAATAATCAGATAAAATAAACTGAATCAAATTTTCCCAATAACAATCAACTTGGTGTGATTTTAAATGAAGTTTTAACAATTTGATATGGAAATTGGCAAGTTTGCTTTTTATTTAAAACTTCATTGTGCATCATATGTTATTTTGCTTTATTGTTTGTTTCATTTTACTTATTACATATACAATATTAAAATTTTTAATTAGTATAATAATCCGATAAAATACGCAGCGTTGCATGGTACCTAAAAAATGTTTACTTACGAGACACGTCCAATTAAAAATGCGAAATTCGTCATCCTGCACGCAGCAGACCTTCATACCAAGGGTTAAAAAGCTATGGTAAATTAGGAAGAAAGAGAAAAAATGGAAGTGTGTAGCATTTTCTGCTTTGTGGATCTCATTGCCGCAGAGACAGCGTTTTCTCGCGCAAGGAGCAGAACTTGCAGCGTACGCGAGTGACATAATTTCCCGGGTACCCTCATTATTCAGGTGTTTTCTAGCTTCTTAATTTTCATCTTCCTGCGCTCGCGAAACGCCGCGCTGCCATGCACCTGTGCACCATTTAAACTTATTTTTCAATTTCAGGTTAAAGAATTCCAGCAGCAGTTGCGCTCACTTCGTAATTTAGATGGGAAAAAAAAATATTAAACGTCCTTTGCACTCGGGAATCCAGGTTAAAATGGAAATTCTCTGGCTCCTCGCTTACATCGATCGACCCAGTTTACATGGGCCGGAATTCGAGCCCGAGCCCTCCTGTCGCTGTCCCTGTCCCCACCACTGTTTATTTACAATTGAATAAACTCTCCTGCCGCACCCTCGGGGTCTAGGGAGCTGGGCCAGGACTCAGAAGTGCCTGCGGGCAAATCTTCCGGCGGGGCAGTGTGATTGAAATTCGGGGAAGTCACCGCTCGGTTGCGCCGCGCCAGAGTTTAGGGGTACTTAGCGTAAAACTTCAATTAATGTGATCTAATAATACACGTACTTACCAGTGACACCGACACAGGAAATAATTACACACAAAAGTCCTGGAGAGCCCTTCATGGGGCGCTTGAGGGATTCTTACGCACCACCAGGAGCCCCAAGTGCGGGTGCGGATGCGGGGATAAATAGACGCTCGGAATTTCTGAGAAGCATCCGCACAGAGCACCAGGATTTCTCCACTTGTGTTAATTAGGGATGAAAATTTGAATTCAAGAAAATTACAATTACCCTAATTAAGATCCCGTGCATGTGTTGAGCAACGGCTGTTGCCTACATGTCTGCCTCCGGCTCACCTGGCTACACACATCTCCCGGAATTCACATTCACGGAACACTTAATCCTTCTTCACTTTTCGGGATTCTTTGCCAACAGGACTCATCTTAATTCCTCCCAAATAATCAGGGAGTAGAGATTAAGGAAGAAAGTGAATTTTCACAAAGTAGTACATGTGTTCCCTTGCAGGCAACATTCCTCTGAATTGCTCTGAATATTTCAAAACCAAATTAGCAATTTTCTGCGATCTGATTCTACTGTCGGAATTGATGAAGGGCATGATGTCTTCATTTAAAGCATTATTATTTATGTTCTTAAAATAACATTTTCTTGTATTATCCGAAAAACCACAAGAGCAAACATTTATATGATAAGAGATGTTGCGACTGTGGTGCGATTTAATTAATTATTTAAGCAAATTTATTTCATTTCGCTTTTAACGAAGATAACTTAGTCGAATATATTAAAGAGCTGCTTTTCATATTTTTACTTTCAGAGATTGAAAGGAATTCTTCATCATCAGCCTAGCAACGACTTTGTGCTCTGTAAGTACAAATTGTAGAAATTAAATGAAAAAATATATATGTATATAATAAAAATATCTAAACTTAGAAGCAAAGAACATCTTACAAGACAGATCAGAAAAATACATGCCTATTCGTGTTATATATTTAGGGGTTGCCTAATCACATCGCAATTAAAGTAATAACATTTATGGAAGTATCGATTTTGTCTTTAGACTGTTGCTTATGGACTATCTGATTATATTTTTTAAATACTCCTTTTTGCGCAATGCTTATTTCGTACTATAAATTGTCGTAATAATTAGAAAGCAACACAAAACGTAATGCCTTCAATTATAATAAATCAAAAATCAACTCTTCTTACTATTGTCGAAACCAATTTGAAAAAAAATCTAGCATAGTTTTTCGAATCTGGGGAGGTTGTACCAGCATTTGCTAAATAAGTAGGACTATTCCACTCCATAATTTCACTCTAAATTTCGATTAATATTGTAGTAATATTATTAATTTTATTGTAACATGAAGTTCTGGTAAAATAACAAAAACTGGCCGTCAAAAACTAATTATTGTAAAATTATAAAACATTAAATTTAAATAGGATATTCTCAGATAAGTAGATACGTACGCCGAATAGTTCCAGTCAAAATGAACCCTAGACTGGAATCAACCAGTATTGTTTACTACATATTTATTGCATACCTAACCAATTTCTTAGAATTTGTACTGCGTTCATATTCATTTTCACTGCATAACATGGTTTTGTAAAGACATATTGTACATATGTAAGTAATGATAAATATAAAATGACATATACATATATAAATGTCTTTCTTTTCATTTTGGCGTTAGTTCTAAGGTTAATATCAAGCATTTTACTGAGGGAAACTTCTAAACATTATTTCTTTTAAAGAAATCTAAACCTCCAAATTTTTGAATTGACTCTATCGAATAAAATTAAATTAAATATATAAGAAAGTGAATAACTGCAAACAACACTAATTTCTAAAGTAATAAAACTTATTAATTAAATCGTCCAATAATCGCAAACAAACATTAAAATTGAATTTATTCCCTCTCCACCAGGGTAACAAATAAAGTATTGTTATTTTCGTTAATGGAAGCCTATTGATTTTTCGTACAGCCCCGTCTGGAACCAACTTAAATGGAAAATTTTGCCGAATAGCAATCTTTCCGTTGACGACAAAATATGTTGGGCAAAATCGATGAAAACTGAGAGAGACGTTCGGCTTCAAGGTCCTTTTCATCACAAAACCAGTACATGGTATAGCCGATGTGATCAATAGAATTAATGAACAAAAACATCAGAGGTGGCGGAATGTGTCAAGTGTGCCCATACCCGAAGGTTATTATTTGGAATTTCTTGTCCTTGAAGAAGTTGTTCCACGGTCCTTGCACATCAACAAGTCTAGCCACACTTCGGGCTCATTTTTTCAACCAATTTCTTCCACTTACTCGCCATAAGAAGGTCTTTTTTCGGCATATCACGCCTAGACGGTTAACACGGCCCCTATTTCCAGGAGTTACCCCATACGCCTGCAAGGAGCCTCATTTCGACAGAAGAAATTTCGTTCATCCCCCAACTTCCTATCGAGTAAACGTTTGATTTTCTATCTGAGGGAAAATATATTGAATCGGGTGTTGTTAGGGCTGCATCTTCATTCCAGGCACTTGCACGCTTACCCGCAAATTAAGATCCCTCTAGTCTCGAGGCAGAGTAGAAGAAAAGGGTTAATAATGACCTTTCGCAATTCTATTGCGAGAATTCTTAAGATCCATTCGACAACCGCACACAATGGACAAGCACCAAGTCGAGTGCGGGTGGTTTCCGAACCCGTTCCCGCGCCCCCTTCGATGGAGCTCTGTTAATTACGTCTAAGGAGCAATTTCTTTCCGGGACTTCAGCCTTGGAGTCCTACAGGCAACGAGAGGCGGCGCGGGTTCGCACCGATTTCCCTTGAATGAGGTGGAAAGTTTGCGCAAACATGGGTCTGGAGCATTCCCTGAATGTGCATTACTCCAGGAAGTGCGATGTTAGACACAAGGGAAGCGGAAGCCCTTGAGACATCTTCCTCGCTTGACGGGACTTCTGCGGAGTAATGTTTTAAAAACAATCAACCGGAAAGATAATTAGCTCGCTAAAGTGCGACGCTCAAAGGTTCATTTCAGTTGGCGTGCGAAATGTTTCCTGCTTATTTGTCTCGCAGGTGACGCACTTCCCACAGAATCGCAGCGGATTCAAAATGTTTCAATTTAAATTAATATAATAGAAAACATATGTTAGCTGCTGATTTAAAGCAACAATATGTATGTAAACTTTAGTAATAAAATTCGATAAATATAATTGTTTGATAGTTATAAATGAAAAAATATTTTTCATTTTAACCTTAACCTAACAATTCAAATTTAAATGATATGTTGAATTTTATAAAACTTTAATAATTTAGAATAATATAAAATATACTCGCCTCCACACCCCTGACGTTGTCTGGGATACCTTCCTTGTGAATCAATCTATCTAATTGTGAAAACTGAAGAACATCTCGCGCAGACAGCCAGAAAAACAGAAACGATGGAGGTCTTTGCATTGATATTAATAATATTGTATATATAAGCTTAATTTTTAACTCTGAGAACAAAAATTCATAGAAAACAAGTTGTTATTTTCTTTAGTATGTCCAATGAATTATATGCTATTAACCTGATAAACATTTCATTGACAATCACAATGTTATAACATAATTAACGAGCTGTATACCTTAAAACTTTCTAACTGCAGCAGTTAAGGTTTAAGTTGTATAATCAATAAAACGAATTCTCATATGGCCAAAATAATGAAATTTGTGTACTAACATAACACAGGTAATCATTCTCGATTAAGATTAAATTAAGAATCATTATTTGTATTACATTGTTCAAACATATTTTTGCAAAGCTGATGTTTCTATAGACATGTTGGCCAATTTTTTTAAGTTTAAAAATATTTATATAAACAGAAGTGTAAAACTTTATATTCATGTATGTCGAAATTGTCTACATTGAAGATACCAAACTAAGGCCTACGGCAAACGGGCATAAATCTTCAGATAGAGAATCTGTCAAAATCACTGACAATGTCAGATCACCAGTATAATGATTACATAGATAAGATACAAATTTCTTGTTAAATATCAAGAATGCCACAAGAATCCTACTTGGAAACAAATATACAACTTAGATTACACCCACGTATCCATAATTTACCTAGAGTTAACCCAAGTGTAACATAAACTTTGCTTTACTAGTGGAATCTTACAGGATCAAAAGTCATTCCATTGGCCACCACACGGCCTAGTTCTTATCGAAATAAAAAGAAATCTATTTTCAAAGAAACCAATACAGAGTTCGATCTCTTACGCAAATACCCATATTTTTTAGCTCAAGGGGATTTCTTCTAGGTTCGTGAAAATCAGATTCCTCCCACAAAAGCATTTCGGCGCGGAAGGACTGCCAAATCAAATTGCCTAACACATAGCATGATATTCTAGTGATTTAATTTACTCGTGCGAGCCATTTTCTTAAAGAATACCACGGCGGATAGAGGATCATTTTTTTGGATAAAATCGAAACCAAGATGATTCCACATATTCTCGGTACAATAAAAGATGTCCCTATTTGAATTTACAGAGCGTATCTGCGCTTCCGTCCCCGCAAAGTCTCCCATACGCGGGGGTGGTAGAGGTGGGAAAGTCTCGGGATGAACTCCACACATGGTGTATATTCCTTTGATCCCTTTCCCCGGACCTCTCCACCCCCGCTAAGATATCTCTTTCACAATATTCCTATTTCCTGGGTTTTGTGAGCTTTCTTTTATCAGGAAGCCGAGCATTCTGCGTGGCTGCTTTTAGCCTCCTCCGACGGAAGCCCCTACGCTATCCCTTTTTCGGTTTCGCTTTAAACCCGGGGTGGATATCGCATAAAACTCGGGATATCCTCTTTCGGGGACATTTGCAATGTATTATGAGCTCGTGACCTCGCAATTTACTCGTCCTTGGCACGGCCCCGCAAAGATAATGCCCTAATGCCTGCGGGTAACTGCGCTACGCCCTGTAAGACGTTGGCGTGTGCTCGACTCCTTCGGAGTCCTTCTTAAGCAAACTTGTTAGCAACCAATTCAACTTTTTGGGAGTTTGATTTGCTCTGTTAACATTACTCGATAAAAGTTTTAGACGTGCAGTCGCCTTAGGCAGAGGGTAAATTCTAGCAGCGCTGCAACTGACTTCGAAAAGTTGGAATCCGGCTTGAGTTAAATTAAAAATACGTTTTGCTAATTTAAAACTAAGGATAAAAGGAATTGATTGGGTAAATACTATTAAATATAACAAAGTTTTATCAGAAGATGTTTAACATTTTTTAAAGTAAGTAAAATCGCTAAGAAAAGTTTAAAAAATTATATATGAATTATTTAAATTAAATCCATATGAATGGATTGAATAATTTTCTCTTACTTTCCTTGAAATTTAAAAGTAATCAGTATGACATAAGACAAGTAGTGAAAACCCGTCAGCCAAAATGGTCATTTTTATTTTAATCCATTCACTAGCTTCTGACATTAAAAAACAAATCCTATATTGAGATTTATATATGAACATCATATTGCAGCAAAGAATAAATAAAACTGATTTAATTCTACGTCATAAAATATTAAATTCCATTAAATCTGTTAAGTAGATGGAAATTTCTATGTCACAGAAAAAAAGTAAGACGATTTCAACTTTAGCTCTTTTCATCAAAGAGAAGGGAGTTTTCCCAATAACTTGTTTACTTTTCTAAGCTTTTAGGAACAAAATTTAGAGCATAGCTTCCACAGAAAATTCTTCGTTGTGTAAAGTAACAAAATTGCGGAAAATGAAACGACTTTTAAGGAAAACAAGAATGGTAATTGTTTCCAAATTTTGAATAAATAAAAATAAAGTTTACAATCTCGTACTGAATGAAGTTTTTGTGGAATAAGTAATCAGTTGTAAATTCTGAAAACTATTGTAATTATTCAATCAGGTAACATTTATACAAAATTCTGTTACAAACATAATAATAAATAAAATGAAAATAAGATTGGCAACTTTAATTGAAGACACTGAATATTTCAAACTAAAATCAGGCTAACTACCAAGTTTTGAAATTTTTTAGGAGAATATAATTTTTATGTATGTACAAAAATAAAATCTTGAAAACGAAATAACCTAAAGTAAATATAAGTGATTGCAAATCATTCCGTATTTTATACTATAAACTTTTACAAGTCCCACGATATTGTACCCTTTGAGGGTTAAAACTCCTTAAATTTGTGAACTCTGATCTTATTTTACTTCATATATTTACTATAATTTGAAAAATGACTGCAAATACTCTACAAATTGTCAATTGTTAAAGAAATTGAGCACCAGAGGGTAGCAAGATATAAATCATTAAGTTTCCTCTTCAGATTTTCCACAAAATAAGGTTCCAGATGAATATCCCGGAGACGTGGGAGGTGGGGCTCCTCTTAATATTCTGGCCACATTGGGGAATACGCCCGATGCATCACGCACCGAATTCATTTCAGATGAACCCTCCTCACCAGAGGTAAAATCCCATCGAGCGGAAGTTCGACAAGAAGGTTTTTACTTCTTGGGAAATTTGCTACAACGTCTTTCGATTTTACGCACGGAGACCGCAGAACAAAAACGACTTTGGGTCTTGAAGCAAGCCCTCGAGGCTGCTGGACTGAAAATTCTTCTTAAGGATCCCAGAGCTATTCATAATAAATCTGCTATTTACTTGCATGACTATGAAAATGTAAATTGCAAGGAGAGCCCCATTGGAGCGCCCCTCCGGTCATAAATTAATTTAAACTCTGACTAACATTTATCACCCCCGGGGACTTATCAATACGCAGGGCATATTTACCAAAAATCACTTTAGAACCGGAGCAGCCCCGGTATAGATCCAAGATAATCACGTTGGTCCAACAGCTGCCAAAATATAATTATCAGCGAAATTAAGGGGAGCTGGGACGAATAATGAGAGTGCGGTCCCCTGATCCGAATTGCGGTCACGACTAGCTCCTTAGAGACCTGGAAGCTAAATTTATATAGTTCGAGATACGTCGTGATTTTCCCATGACCCTGCTCAAATTTTAAGATTCATGTGATTCATAATTCCCGAAATATTGGAGCGATAAATAAATCGTCTAACAACGACTTCTTGCTCCTTGTGATGGCACCAAAAAATTGTTGTAGTTACCGTGGGTACTTTTATGAGTGACAGTCTTCTCGAGTGTCCTTCGGCCCGGGTGAAATCCTGAGCCAGCACTCATTGGACCCGCTCTGCATTTGAGTCACGTTCGTTATTGCAGATAAATCTAGGAAGATACAAGACATGGATGATGCGGGTGGAGTGTAATGAATGAAAATTAAAAAGAATATCCTTGCGTAAAACAATATTCAAAGCAAAGCTAAGGACAGTCACTCTGGATTAGGTAATTGGAATGACGGTCATTTGTTAACTCAGTGGGCTCTGGGTGGACGCAAGGACCATTGTTTCCCACTGACGACGGTGTGTGTGACCGAACATTTCGGAATGAGCTCCAGAATATTAATACATCCCTGGGGGACCTTTTCGAAAAACACTGGGCCTAGGATATGTGGTCCACGACGACGTCGACATATCAAATGACCAGCGGCTATTTAGTGAATGCTTACGAACTGAACCAACCAGCAAAACCTAATCTCCATGAGTAAGCACATCTTTGCTCGTTCAACCGAGTCGCATCCCCCGCCACCCCCGCCACCCCCGCCTCACATACCGGCGGCGATCGAACAGAGCCAATTCCAGAATATTATGAATTTATTAAGAATATGATCTGGCAAGTGCGGAAAATTATTATGGATGCTGGCGGCCACGGAGACTGACCGGTTGTGCCTGACACTAGCTGGGAATTTATTACATTTCTCATCGTCCTTGGCTTTGTTAATAGTTGCCGATGTTTGGAAATGCTAATGAACTCCTGATTGACTGCAATAATTCAAGACTTCAGCAAGTAAACAACTACATCCTGATAATTGACACACTCAAAATTATTTATATAGCTAACTACATTCAATTTTGTTGAACAACTTTCGTATTAAAACAACAACAAAATAATAAATAGAACTACTATCACTGCAAGCCCTCATCAGACGAATACAATTCAAATATCGATTTTAGATAGATATGCAGCTCCTTAATAGATTGTACTTAGAATAATGATATTTACAATACAGTTGCAAGATAATAATGGCCTTATTAAAATTGTAGAAATTAATATGAAAAGAGCAAAGCATATGCTACTGAACAAACTAAATTTCAAAATGTTTTTATTACTTATGAATATATGAAAATGCAATTTTTTTAAATATACTAAAACACAATTTCACAATTTTATGGCGACTTAAATCATAAAGTTTTCAAAAAATTATACATTCAAAGCAAATTGATCTTGCCATGACCTTGAAATCCTTTGTCTTTCAGAAAATAATTAATTTTTGGACGATTTAAAATTCCTTTTTAAATTATGCACAAAATAACTTTACAGGCCCAAAGAGAAAAAACTTTTACACAAAAGTTTCACATTTTTCTTCTTTCAATAGAATTTTTCAAAGAAATGGGCCTATTGAAAGGAAGGAAAAAATAAAGTTAATCTCCTTAAAACTCGCACTAAGAAAAAATTCCATAGAATTTTAAGAATTTTATTCGAAATATTATTTTGAGAACTGTTTGTGAAATTAGCTTGGGGCTACTGAATTAAAACTCTTGTGGATAAAGGAATTAATATGATTTTTATTCCTTCCGAATGTTTCCCTTTTGTCATTAAAATGTTTTATATTATATTTTGAAATTATAGAAGTATTAGTAGTATTTTAATTACCAATATGTATTATGTTTCTTTTTGCGAAGCTCCCTATATTTCACGTTATTTTTTGTTCAGAGTTTTGTAGTGATTATAATTAAGAATATATTGCGGAAAGGAAATTATAATCACCGCCAATCTTCTTAGGGAATAACAAGATTTTCCATTATTCCAATTCTCTTGAAGGGGTTCATTGTGAAATTCGATTTAGGCATTACAAACAGATCTCCTCAATTTCGACAGTTCGAAGAACTCCTTGCATCCTGAATTACCCCCTTTCGAGCCTAATTGCTTCTTGATTATTGTTGTTCGAGGGCAAATACCACTTCGGTGAAATACGGAATTTTGGAGCACAAATCTGCTTTTATTGGCGGAGATAAGGGCGAGACCTTTATTAATTTCACAATATTCCATTAACAATGACACAGTTTTACTTGCGGCATAAGAAATTAAAAGATTTGTCGAGACCGCAGGATAAAGCCTGGGAATACAAAAACGCCTGCGATGGGCGAAAGGAACAGTCGCAGAACAAAAAGAATTTAATTTGCGTAGGGAGGGCCGTAAAGTACCACAATAAAACATAATTGAATAAAAATTTCAAATTGCTTTTTCCATTTGCTTTCATTTCGCCTCCAAGAAGAGTAAAGTCTTACAATTTTCGTCTCCCGCCCGCTCGCTCGTGCGCTTACTGGTTTAATATAAAACGGAAATACGAAATTATCTGAGTTACCACTACAGGGGTAAATCTGAAGTGACGGAATATCTTCAAGGAACGAAAGTTCTCTCTAGGTGTCCTCCCCTTACCCTGCCCGAGGACAGGTACGATTTCATAAAATTATTTTCGAATGTTCGGCTAAAAGATCATTTACTTAAATTTTGAAGAAGGAGATCTTCCTTCTTTGGGAGAGAACCGTATTTTCTCAGTGAATCCTAACCAGTTCGTTAATGTCCCATGCCTCGGGACTTAAGACTCAATTTGTCTCTTAGACGAAAGACCCTTGATTTCGTTGAAAGAAATTGTTTGAAAATTGCTAGAAATTGTCTGCAGATTTCTTCATCATAACTAAAATTTGTTCTTCGAAAATGAAATACTTGATGTTTGCAAAGATGATTGCAACGTATATACTTATAGCTGTAACTGCAATTTTTCTTTACAGAGTATTCTTGAGATGAATATCTAAAATATCCTTCGTAATTTTAATAAGGTATATTCTGCAGAGTGGCACGTAGAATGCATTCTTTGATTTTACTAGATTTTACGAATGTTGAGTACCATATACAATGAGAATACATATATTTAGTTGATTTAAATTATCAAAAGGAAATTATTATCATTATTATTATTATTATATCCTGAGTACTTTTGCTTTGGCTGGTATATATGTGTTTGCAAAACGGATGAATTTTAAATGTTCGTGCCTGTTTTGAAAGTAATCATGCCTGTTTTGGGTGTATTTGTTCACAATACTAACTATGTATGTAGCTTTGTACCTCAAGTTTGCGCCTTTTTTGGGCGCATATATACCAACGACAGATTATTAGTCAAGAATTTTTAACATTTCGAATAGTTTATAAATTATAAATAACTTATATATGTAGTTGCTTAAATTTATGACCACATTTGTTTTTCCTAAAGAGATACAATTTATTTATTACAATTATATATGATAAGTAAAAAAATACGCCCTGCGAAGACCTTAAACACAGAACAAATCTTACAAAGATATTTGAAACTTTTCGAAGTATTTATAATTATCATCATATGAACATCCTTGATTAAAATTGTCACGATTTTTATGACAGAGCATAACATCTTCAATTATGATTTTAAGTGCTTATTCAAACCACAGCACAATACCTTCAAAGAACTAATTGACCGATTGGTATGAGTTGAATAAAAGCGGAAAATCAAGCAATATTTAAACGATACCATTTTCTTGATGAAGTCCTTCAGAAGTATCGGAAAAATTGAATTTTGCGAAAAATTGAGACATACGCTAACTTAGTTCATTGACTTTGTCTAAGTATAAGTTCACCAAAATTTCTACCAAATTTTGGTCCAATCCCACTGAATGAACGTGATGATTCTCTTGGCTATCAGAATTTCATAGAAGCGAATAAGCAATCAGAATGGTCCGCATTTTCCTGTATTTAGAAATTCCGTCCGACGAATGCTACTTATTAGTTTCACTAATGAAACCAATTGTCATAGATAATTGCTGCTATATTTCTAGCTTCATCAAATGCCTGGCTAGAAGTAGTCTTTCGAATAACTCAATAAATTAGAAACACTCGGCCTCCGCTCATAGAGCTCCAGCTGGATCGAATGGGGCCCCGGAAAACTGATGGGAACCGAAAGAGCCCATCCAGCCAACCAGAAACCCTTTCTCGCTAGAATTTCAAAATAAATCCCTTTTCCTGTCCTGTCAGGCATTGCTGCTCCCTCATACACGTCGGGAAGATGGGGGGTTCACCCGATAAGTTTGGAAACGATAAATTTTTTACGACCTGATTTCGTTGTTTGTGCCCACAGTGGGAGCAGGGCGGGACGACATCGGAATCCAGCAGAAAGGGTAAGTAGTCCTCGTAAGGACATTTCGATGGCAAACTAAGTTAGTTGGAAGATAGTCCTTCATCATTGATCGGCCCTTTGTCGAAGCATAGACCCGGCGACGGGGGTGTTACGACAGGAATTGGGGACGAAAGGGCCCGGGAGATGTCTACGTGAACAGATTAGGTAAAATGTTGTCCTTGCTTACTTTTTTATGCTTTTTTATGATCCCATTGTTCGGTCGCCCTTATACCTCTACGACCATTGTATTGGTTTTATTCCCTTTATTCGCGTAATTGCGATTGAATACAGGAATCGTGCCCGACCCCCCGCAACATCCCACAAAATCAGAGAAAGTTCGGCTTGAATTACCCCAAGGTGATGACTAAAATAAATAAGAAATTCTAGCGAATCATTTCTCTGCTCGTCCCCGGGGACGCGGCAAAGTTTCATCCTATCAAGCTGATAGAATTAATCACTTGATATAAAACTTCCACAGTTGAAATAAGTTGCGCCACCGGAGATAAGGCAGCTTATTGAAGACGTTAGTACTTAACGCAGCTGTCCCCTCGAGGCGGACTACGTGCTTTAAACTTTTCGATATAAATAATTGCAACCGAGATTGCTTATATCGATAGTAAAGACTAACTCCACAATTTTGAAAATCTTTGATGAAACTTTTTTTTTATAATGTTGCTTCCTTTACACGTGATCGTCCTCAGGCAATCGCTCACTTTCATAAACTTTGCATTGCTTTGAGGTGAATACCAAACCAAATTTGACTATCCAATATACTTGGAGAAAAATTGAAATATCAAATTTTTTAACAACTTCCTACCATGTTATTAAAAGAGAAAAATTGTTGTCAAGAAGAAAATTCTTAAGAAGAAACATGATCTATCTTAGAAGTAATTTTTGTTAAACAAATATCACCGTATCATAGAGTCCGGTGGAATTTATTTCTGTTGGACATTTTTCAAGACATTGTGCCGTCGTGGTACTACCACAATGACGTCAACAGACTCAGACTCAGCAATCGCAACAATAGTAGGAAATCACAGTAGTTTGAGTAAAACAAAAAAAATACACAGAGGGCTTCATAGTTCATAAGAGAAGTCGTACCTTTGAAGCGCGTTAATAAATTAGTTAAAAACTCGCAATCTTTTATTAACTAAAACCAACTAAAACCTATTAAAAACAAAAATTATTTTACTATTTAATGAGCCCAAAGACTCAAAATATCGTACTAACTAAGAACTTAAATTTATAGCAACTATTTTCATTCAATTACAATTAAAGAGATTTCTATGAATATTTACATACAAAATATCACAATATTCTCTGTAAAGAAGGATAGAATAATTAATTGGTTCAAAGGAATTATATTTCGTTTTATGAAAAGGCTAATACTAAAGTAAATTACTTGTACGCGTATTGTTAATAGGAACATAAATTCGTACTGAACTAAAAATGGGGGAATAATTTTGCAATAGCATAGAATACATATCTCTAATTAATGAATTTTTGTCTAAATTTGTCTGTTTTCTAATTCTATAAGCCACAAAGCAGACATCAGTTTTGACAAAATGAGTTATTTAAAATAGTACATTTGGAAACATAAATTGCATCTTTCTCCAAATTTATCCAAGTAAAATTTCGTAAAAAAATATTAAAATCGAAAATTGGTAAAAATGTTAATACAAAGTTCAATTTATTTTATCTCTGAAATAGTTTAATTTACGAAAGCATAAGTAGAACATTCTTTCCATATTCATGCCACACTGAATCCCTTCCGATTTGTTAAAAGCATCTTGATTATATTTTCTCTCTAATTTCATTGCAAATTTAACCAGTTCCCAGTGAAAGATTTTAACTTCCAACAAGATGGTTGTAGTTTTGCAAATTTTATAACATCGAAGGAATTCATGGGTTTTTCCGCCAGGGGATATTTATCCGTTCGTAAAATTTTCAGGGTACGTGTTGAATGAAAATCCATTTCCTAAAAAATTTCTTATCACCTGGGAGTTGCACTGCGTCATTAACGTGATTCGCCATCGATGATCCGTTTGGATCAGGATTCGGGAGAACGAATGCTGTTTAACATTTCCTTAGAGACACATCAATATTTCATTTGATGTTTGAGGACGTGACTAAAAAAAATGTCAAAAGTTCGATCAGGTCTTATAGTTGGAGGATGCATGCAAATAGCATTTCCTCGCCCTCGTATCCGTGCACTCCTCGGGAAGAGAGAAAATATTTCCTCAAGGGATAACCAGGAAAACTACGGTTTTCTGTAATCATTCCTGTGAAAGTGTTTGCGTAAAAAAACACCTCGAACCGAGTCACGTTTTGATCCAATTTCGCATTTTTACTCAGGATATGGCATCGCAAACATAACTTCGTGGAAAATTGGGAAAATTGATAAAAATGTGAAAATGCATATTCGGCAGTTCGGCAAAATTTTCCTTAAAAAAAAAATAAACTCGAAACAATATTTTGACTGTTTATTTTCTATATCAGCTTCGCTCATTTTTAATCTGTGCCAATTGTTTGGTTTTGCCCCAGTGCTCTGCTCCAGAACACCAAAACTTTTCTCATCAATTATTCGATTGAATTTTTGCAACTCCTACCGTCCCCTGGAAAATTGCCTTCGTCCCACCTTAAAGCTGGGACTCACCCCCGCCTCTCAGGGAATAAGTAAACGTTCGTTACGAACGCCCTAATGCACTTTGAATACACTTGTTCCAGGATCTGATCCCCAGAGCGATGACAGGCGAATAAGATAAGTTTTAATGCTTGTGCCAGGAAGTTTCGGTTATGTGTTCCAACTTAGTTCTCATGTCGGTATTACGAAAGGGAAGTTGGACAGATTTTGGCCAATCGTTAATCTCCCCTTCCGACGAGGGTGTCTAGCTAGCCTTATCCGGGGAGTTATGCTCGAGCTAGACTTTTTCTCTAGACCGAGAAAGTATTTTTTCTTCTCATGAAAATGTCCCCCCAATATGCGACAAATGATTTGAGAGTTTTCTCTGCTGCGGACAGCAAGTTTCTCTAGATTCTGGAAAAGTTGGCGCTTTAATGTCCCCGTAATGCATGTATGAATAATGAAAACGAATTCTTGCCCAAAACTTTACAATTTATGAGTTTGCTGTTGACGTTAAAAACGAGTTCGAGGAAACAAAATGCTTTTAATTTTGAAGTACACTCACTTATTACTGGAGCAAACTATCTAATGAAATATTTGGTTCAACTGCCTGGTTTAAAATTCGTTCATATTAGGGCGTAAGTGGTAACTACAATAAGATTCCATTTTACCAAATTGAAAATTCACTATTCGCAGCCACTACGCTTTGATATCAATAAAAATGGTATTTAAAAATATAAATAAGCATTGTTCGATAAAAACGTACCTACATTTCTCACTATGGTCTCAAAGTTTGAAATTACATTGTTATTATATTTAACTGAAAAGGGTTCTTTATCGTTTTTATACATTATTTCATTCATTTAGGTAAAAGTCTCAGTTATACTTAAATTTGTTTTCGAATTATCATTTTATTCAATGCAAATGTGAAAGGTCCTAATTTTTCTGTTTCAGTGCAGTCGATGTATAAAAAATCATATTTCATGAAGTCAAATGTTAAAGTTTCAAAATTGTGTAATGGTTGAAGGTTTCTATAAGTTCTCATACCCTCCTTAATAAAACACGGTGACCCCGTAGCATCCCTACTCAATTATCTGTTCACAATGTTCGTTTATTGTCTGAATATTGATCAAAATGAAGCGGAGTTGTAACCCTCATTCAAAAGTTTTCAAAATTAAAATATTTCTTCCTGGTTTACAAAATAAAACTGATGGGTGGAATAGTTGGCCCCAAGGGCCGTAAAACATTTCCATCAAAAGGGAGTTTTTGCCAAGTTTTCCGTAAATTATAATGTTTAATAAAGATGCTCGGTAGAGTAGGGTTTACGTTGACTGGCCGCTCGGTAACAGTTTTGCAGCATCTTCGCGGGTAAAAAAGTAAAAAAAAAAGTAAAATGCAGGTGGAAACTTTGTCAAACTTTTTAGTGTTTTCGACGAATTTAATTTAAACGAAAGCGAATTTCCTGAGAGAAATGAGCGAGCGTCCGGAACGGAGCGTGCTCGGGGTCGTTGCAGCGCTGAACCCCATTATTCAGGGAATTATATCCAAAAACACTGTTTGAATAGCATAATTTAGTTCTCTACATGGAGCAGTTTCCTTCGTCAATAAAAAGTTTGCCGGCAACTTTTCCTAAGTGACTTTTAACTACCGCCATAAAGGCGGGGGCGAACGCGCTCCAGATCTGCTGTGAGGAAATGAATTTCAGCTCCTGGCAGGAGATATGTAGGTGTCTGCGTAGAAGCCATTTCGCACTCAAATGGTGGAAAATTCTCGCTACAGATTTTATTAATTAGCTTTTGTTGTGAGATGTTCTCAATTAGAATTCCTTTACGCTTCGTCGAGGTTTTGCGAATCAGCAGCTGGGTACTCCTAAATGAGGTGAGAACCAACCACCGCGTAACCAAATTTCAAAATACACTCGTGAGATTTCAAGAAAATCTCATCAGCGACCTGGCAATTATGCATTCGACAATGAGGAGTAATGAACAACGAGATGTCGGGACAATGAGAAAATTTAATTTTTATCTCCTTGCGTGGCGTTTCTCAACAAACTTGGTACGTAAATAATACAAATACACTCATCCTCATGTTACACGAAGAAAGGCATTTTATCTGTTTATTATTAATGTTCTTTTTAAATATTATTTAATCTTCAACTTCAAACAAAGAAGTTTTACACATTTTTATTTAAAAGTGATGTAAATTTATAACATTACGCATTTGATTCAACAAGGGCGAATATCTTAGACCTTGATTTTTACAATTTGTAAATAAGTATTTTAAATCTCCGCGAAAACCTTTACCTAATCACTTTACATATCAAAACTTGTGTTTCGTAAAACATTTCCAAGTATCCGCATAATAAAGATATCTCTTTAAGCTCAGGATTCCTAAATATTTATATTTTGAAACTCCTATACAAAATAAAATTTGTATTATTAAATCTTCAAGACAAAATTATACCAATAAAATGTGTCTTATCTAATCTCCGAAATAAAACTTTTATAATATTGGTTGTGTTGAAACTCAAAATATGCATGTTTCATTAAAGCATAAACGTAATTTCAGAAAGTTCCGAAATAGTTTCGACAACATTCAGGAACCTCCAAAATTGTTTTTGTTTTTTATATTTTGTGAAGAGTACCGAAACAAAATTGTTGTCTCATTAGGAGGCATTTGTTCGACAAACTTCGTATGTAAATAAGGTTAGCATACCCTTTCTCCCTCGCGTGCTCCTTAATTGCGGAGGGCTGACATGTTGGGATATTTACCAGGTATAAGGTCATCTGGTGGGTATTGCCACCAGCAAAGTAAAAATCTTGTTGAAGCCAAGGATATGGTTATTATATTTACCACAACCGTGTAATTAGCTGTGGAGAGACATATTGTCGGCTTCCATCTTCCTTCTAGTTGTTTTCATCGGCCCAGTCCCTCGGGACTTTATTTAATTTCGTGGCTTCTCTATTTGCCCTATATTGCCAGCCATCCAGATATCATGAGAGCGCCTAGGGCCGGGATCCTTAGGAGACTGTGCCGATGGGTACGAGTTGTGGGTGGTTCTACTCCAGATATGATGAAAAACTTCATCTTTCCTTTCTGTCATCAATATCAACTAATTTACTTTCTCGTCTCGCTCCGTCTGCTAACAAGGGAGCGAAATTGATACCCGTCATGCCAAATTTATTTCGCTCGTGAACTTGTTAGTCGCTAAATAGTTAAGCAGATTTCGACGCTTCTGCCAAGATGGATGCTGTTCGCCTGATTGACGACGACGTTGGCACGTCATTTATTTGAAAAACTCTATATATATAGTCAAAGTTGTGATAGGTAAAAGTTTTATCCCGTGATTTATTTAATAGGACCTCGACACTTTCTGCTTCATTTAGCGCGAAAAAAATATCGAATTTGATAAAATACCTATCTATCGGATATTTAGCCCCGTCCATCGGAGAGTCCTCTATTTGAAAAAAAAACAAAAAATATATATATATAGTTCGAAACCCTCCGAAATGCACCATCGGGAACAAGGCGTTCTTTTTTGAAATTTTCTACGTGCTGCAAAGTTGCTCTTTGTCTACCTATCCAGACAGAAAGTGCTCTTTGGGGAAGATATGCAATCTTCTTTTATGATTTCGCCTGGATTTTTCAGGGCATCGGTATCTCTCTGGAGTTGAGCGTTTAACCATAAAGCGCTCTAACCGGTCTCATGGAATTATCACTGAATTGGGAAAGTTTCAGGCTTTTCAGCAGTTCTAGGAAAATTGGAGGGAGTTTGCTATTTAGAGGGATATCTACGGCTGAATGTTTGAAAATAAGGTTTTATGGATTGCACATAAAGTTTTTACACAGGTCGATAATGGTGTATTTACCTTATACAATTTTTGAATTATGACTAATGTTCAATTAAATTCGTTAAATATCGAAACAGTTTTCGTCGTCATTTTGGGTCTGCTATTTGGAATTTTTATATTATCGCTCAAAAATATTTTTATTTTTTATAGGTACCTATATATGTACACATATAATAGTCCTATTATACACTAAAAGGTATGTGTTGACACACCAGTCTTAATCATTTTTAATTCTTCTCGAAAATACTTTAAATAAATGCGTATTCATATGTATGTATGTATGTAGATCTTCATAACCTAACTTTACATATTTATAAATTTTATTTATACAGGGCAAGTAGGGTCCAAAGTAAGCAACTTACATTTATCTCTTTAAAAGACCTAAAAATGTTTTTGGCCTGTACCTGAAGGAGGATTAGTCCGCTTTTCTTTAATCTGTGCTATTACGAGATATAAATAAATTCCCCACAAAAGTACTGTCATCTGCAAAGACATTTACCATTGAAAGAAAAAGTGATAAATAGAATCTACCGGGCAATTGCAGCCCCTCCCAACTGCTCACATGCCTCTTTCATTTTTCACGTAATGACTTACGGTTGGCAGGGAAAAAAACGTCGAGTGACAGCCTTGAAAAGTCATCAGCAGAAGAAAATCTACCGTCTTTACACTGAGGGGTGGAATTTGTCGACTTTTGTTGGAGGACGCATAAAGAAGCCCGTTTACCTTACGAAGGAAATGAAAAATCATGGAAATGTATTTTCCAGTCGTGCATATATTTCTTTTATATTTTCGTTTGTTCACCGCAATTTGCGGAGAGGATGGTGGAGAAGATGGACCATTGTGTGGGCCGTATCCCGGAAGAAGGAGCTTAGATAAGAAAACGCGGCGGCATATTAGAAACTGGAAAAAGCCAACGATAACATTCATGCAGCTGAAGAGGATTCCTGCGGCGCAGTCATAAATTATTTGAGTTATTTTACAGCCGCAAAAGATAAGAAATTTCGGGGGTCCTCGTGACAAGGATTAAGTCTGAAGTGACGTGACATATGAGTTCCAACGCCTGGAAACGTACTGTGAAACGTTTCTAGATATGTAGAAAGAGGAGAATTAAATTAGCAGGACGAAGGAAACAGTTGCCTGGAGCCCCTTTCCTGTCTCCAGGGAAAAGCGAATTTTCGCAAACTGACTACTAATTTTCTCACACCCTAAGGGACATGATTAATAGAGGCCGTCATAATACATAAAAATTGTTTTCCCACAGAAAGACTATTAACAGACCAGTTTACATATGTACAAATATGTACATATGTATAACAACACTTTTACCTATGAGCTTTCACACTTAAAGACGATAAAATAAACTTTTGAAATAGCTTATTTAAAAGTAAATTAACATATAAATTTTATAAATATTTAAATTGCAAGTCCTCTTCTGATAGTCTCAAAATCCTTAACAATTTCGAAATTTATATTTAAAGCAAATATTTTTTGTCATAAATCCGACATTAGACAGCTTTTGAATTTCAATACAATTGCATTTGAGGCCATCTACCAATTCTAGTGAAATAATATGATTTCGATCGTAACGATTATAAACTTAAATATTAATGACCAAGAGTACAGAGCCCTTGTTTAATTCTCGTTTACATATATCACTGCTGTTTCACTAAATTTCTCAAAGCTTAGAAAATAATTAAAATTGGTAAATAAAGTACAGATAGGTAAATTTTGCAACTGTTGCCAGTAGGATAATATTAACATAATTCAATTAGATTTTCCGACGAAGCCATCATATTTAGTACTTGATGCCAAACATTTTGTCGATTTATTTTAAACAGCTCTTTGCATTGCTCGTTGGCGCAAGTAAACAAAAAGATATCTGAGTTCACATACCCGTCATACTCATGTGTAATTAGTAAAGATTTCGTCTCCATAGAATTCACTCGTTTTATTTGTTCGATTCCGACATTACTCTAAATCTCGTTTAGGTCCTCTTTATACAGTTTAATTCCCCTTCATAGCGACTTTCAGGGGGATTTCGCTGGAAATACGACGATAATTTATTTAAAATTCCGTAGGAGGTACATCCTCTTAAAGAAGAACGTCGCAATCCCTTTGAGAATTACAAAAGTTTTCGTGTACCAATTACGACTTCTCAGAAAAGGCAGAAATGGGGCTAATCTTACAATGAATTTTTAATCATACATTAGCAAACATACATGATTTAAGCTAGATTTAGTTTAACTTACTTATCTATTTAAAAGGATTATATTAACCTTTCAAGAAGTAAAGTGCGAATTTTCAGTTTTCTGAATTATTAATTTGGTTACGAAATATAACCTCAATTTTGGAATTTTAAGCAAAGTTTTCTCTCAAATAATATTAGACGAATTTACTTTCAAATCTGTATAGGTTTATATTCAAAGTTACAGCAAATATTCATACATACATATGTACATATATTACATTTTTTTATAAAATTAGGACGTTCTGAAGTTATCCAAACACAGTAACATAATGACGTTTTGAAACTGTATTTGTATAAGCTGAAAAACAACTATAAAAACTTAGATCTTCATTAAACTGAGAAAGTGGTATATATTTATAATAATTTAATATAACTCTTAAATTAAAAATTACCTGGTATAAGATGATTTCCATAAACATAGCATTAACAAAGGTACATATAAAACCTTTTTCTATGATACATATAAAGTATCTCACTATAGGCATACTAATGTAACTGATCAACTTTTCCCCCACCTCTTCTCTCTCTGTATTTTCCAATAGCAAACGTATTACCTATGTCACTTAGGGGTTCATGCTCAATACACTTGTAAAATTTTATTTAAATCCGTTCATTAATGTTTCTCAGATTACTCCCTACATACCCAAAAATGATTTTTACCTCTTTATAATATAAGTATAGATTAATCCACAATTAATTTCTGTACATAATAATCATAAAAAATGTATAGGACTTGATGAAGATCTGAACAAACGCTGTCAAAACGTCTAGATTACTCCAGTTAAGTACGTTGTGTACAGTTGGAAAGATTATCATTATGAACATAAGTATATAAATTGAATTATTCTGTCCTTTTGCAAGCGATTCATCATTTCAAGGAAAGAACGCGGGCTGTTGCGTGCGATAAAGGTCTGAAAGACTTACTAAAAGGCTTACTGGGGACAACGAAAATCGCGTCGTATTTTAACTCTTGTGCGCGGAATTAATCCCCCTAATTGAGATTTACTGCCCGAAGATTCAGAGTATCTCAAGGACATATTGCGACTGAAATTGCGCCCGACAACAGGTTAATACAACCGGAGTCGTACGAGCGGTAACATTACCATTTCCTTCGAGTTCGTTAATTCCACAGTGTCACAATATCAATTTCATTTACAGGGCGAGTCCACATGGAGCCCGAAAAAGAAAAACCCCCTATCTCTTTTGCTGCTCGCATTATCTAAATTGCATGAAAGGGATCACGGCGTCTGACAACCGTAATAAAGTGACGGAAAAGAACAAGTCCTCCGACAAATCCTGGTCCAGGTCTGCTCCTTCCGACGTTACGTGCGGGAGGATGATGCTGCTGTGCTGCTGCGGTCGGGATTGGTAGTCAGCAGCAACAATTACGAAAATCTTTCCCAAGCAAAATGACACGAGACTTTTTTAGCAAGGATATTTTATACGAGGGAATCTGTCAAAGGATTCATACCGAACGATTTGCTATATACAACCGAGCGGGTGGGCACAACTTGATTTTTAGATTTTTTCCTTTTTTTGCTTTGTTATTATTTTCCCTTTTTTAGTCCCCCTTCGAAAGTATCGTTTGCAGACCTCGAGGCATCTCAGGATTTGCTGGTCATGTCACTTCCCTCGCTTGAGCTGAAGGGCACGTTTTACGAATAACAAAAATGCAAAAGCTCTGCGAAACGAAAAATTCATTATGGTGGTGTGCCTCAGGGTACAAGTTAATAGTCATGTTTTCGTTAAAAACCAGCCCAGCCAAGAAATTACTCCCGCAAAAATTGCGTCTCAGATAACAAGCCGGAACGATACCACCCCACTTAGCAGGCTAATCACGTGCATACCCCCGACATAATGAATTAATTTGTTATAACAATTGTAATTAGCGCTGATGAATAGTCGCATCTGCTTATCAGGCACGCGACATATGCACGTATCCCCGTTTGTGGAGTGCATTTTGCGGGTTCCGGGCACCACCCCCTCCTGCCGGGATTAACACTTTCATCGGATCCCACCTACACTCCGATTCCAGTAGCCGGGTGCCGGGTGCCGGATGCTGGATGCGCGAGCTTTCTTTGTTTACCACCGATGTCGCTTTGTATTTTTGCCAATATGGCAGCTCAGTTGCTTTCTGATTGCATTTACATAATCTGGGAGAAAACCTGCACGGAGGTATGTCCTCGGAAAATTTTGAATTTGATTTTAAGGAACGTTTTCTGGGCCACCAAAGATGTAGAGGTGTATCCTCGATTTAAGTCGACAGTATTTTTTTTTTTTTGGAAAATATTTCAGAATTGAAGGAATCGAATATCATAAATTAATCTAAAATACATCTTCTATGAGAAAAAAATACGGGGGTTTCATTCGTAGCATTCGTTCAGTCGATATTTCCGGAGGCGTCGTTTTGATGAAGATGAGGATTTGATATTCTAAATAAGGAAGGAAATAAAGGTTCTTATGACGCCCACTCGAAAAACATTGAATATCTAAATTTAACACTTTTTCGAAATTGCAATGCAGTGGTTCTTTAGTAAGTAGTAAACCCTTCTAAAACTTATATCAACAAAAAAAAAGTAGAAAAATGTTTTCCCTCATACTTTTAATTTTAAAAGACTAATGATAATTAATTATAAGTTGGAATGTTTCACCCTACTGTTATATTTTTTTTTTAAATAAAAGTGCCCACCTCCAGCATTGGAACTCTGGAAAATTCTACTATCCCTTGAACTTGAACTATGTAAAACTTAAATCATGATAACTAAAGTCTAGTAAGGTATTTAAAGTTTAAATAATGACTTTTATAAAAGTGTTATCGCCTAAAGATATTCGCACATAGTTTGTCTTAAATAATTTACGTACTGTAAGCATTCCCTGTTAGAATCCCTTACCCATCCCTCCAGGATTGAATTTAAACATAAATTCGCTACTATGGCGATGAATTATTAACATTTCCGTGAACTTCGTTGTATTGGGCACTAATTCCAATCAATTTATCATTTCTTTTCCAGACAACATATCCCAGCTCGACAGCTCGAAATCAAACCCCTGCGCCGGGGGCAACCGAACAGTTTTTAAGTGTTCCGCCAGCGGAGCCCGTATGGAGCCACAGCCACAGCTTGAGGCCTATTGACGCGCTGCGAGCGAATCGAAAACTTATGAATAATTTCGCACCCCGAGTCAATCAAGGAGCGAGGGCACAACTCTGACTTTCTCACCTGTTCCCAGATCCTGGGTCGAAGTCAAATGTGCTCCGTCCCCCGGGCGGCGGTAAGGCTTCAACCCGCCCTGATTGACAGCTGTGAAATTAATTTAACAAGATAAAAAGGGCCTCGACCCTACCACTCGCACGCAATTTCACCTTCGACCACCCCGAGGAGGATATGCCGGGGGAGTTTAAAATCTGAGCCCCAATTCCGATAGAGCCCCATCCGTCGTCTCAGCAGGACCGATCGAAGGGAGATGCCTGGCGGAGGCGTCGCGGGGAGGCGCGCAGAAATGGAAGTAGTTGACTCCAGGCTGAGTAGACAGATGGCTAATAAATAAAAGGGCACACATAGGGCCTATAGGGTTCTGCAACGTCGGTCGCTTTGATTAGGGCTCGAGGCTGCTCCGCGACGATGAATATTTCATGAGTTTTCAAAGGATCAGGTATCGCTTCTACAGCGCCTTTTTACGGAGGAAAAACTTGGCGAGCGTGAACGACTTTATCCCGGGCTAATTGGTAGAAGGCGAAGGTCAAGTGCACGGCTGGGTGGGCCCTAAATTGATCCCTTTTGCGAAAAGCATACTGTTTTTGAGGTAAACAGGCGGAAAATGACTGAATTGGGTCGATCCTTTGAGCCCGTCGCTGATGGACGGAACAAGGCCGGTACCCAGGACAATCAGGAGAATCGGAATCCACTCCTGAGAAAAATCAATGGCCATTCGAACAGCGGTAGCAGTAGCAGCGCCGGTGGCGGCCGCGATATAAACTACTGCGAGGTCTATTACCTGTCCCCGTCGAAGCGACGGAGCAGGGAAAATTTGCAAGCGACGACCGCCGCCCAATCGCACGACGCCAGCTGGACCGCGACACAGAAAAAGCGCGACAAAATGAAGCAGCGGGCCCACGAGAACACATTCGGTGCGGGGGTGATGGCGACAGTGACACGCCCCAGCGATCAGAGCTTAGATAATTTCGAAATTCGAAGTCATTATTCAGATTCAGCGGCCCCCGTGGTACCCGCCCCCCTCGGCAGGACACGTTCGACCAACGTGACGTTCTCAAACTGCGCCGAGGAGCGGGTCCACTCGAACCGCGGCTCGCTGCGAAGGAGCAAGGGTCGCAGCAATCAATCACTTTGCAGCTGTGACGCGGAAACGGATATCGTTCCGGACCCAAATCGACCACTTTATCAATACAGCTTAGATAGGAAGAATAAGGCTCACACGTACACGTGTGAACAAAACGCACAAATCCTCATGAGACTGGAGCGGGAGAAGCGGAAGACGATCGGAATCGCAGGTGATAAGCAGGTAACATCCGTGACAATTCTACCTTTTATCAGTTTTTCAAACGCTCTCACGTTCCAGCACGCAACGGAGGCGAGTAGCACCTTGAACGAGTCCTGTGACGACACCACTTTCGAATACCCCAACACTTTTCCGGACACAAGTATTAGTCAGGAAGTAAGTAGAGATATAGAACAATATCGAATGTCCTTTTTAAAAAATTACCCAAAATAAGCTTTGGTATACTAGGTATAAACTAACTTTTAAAGAATCGTTCTGTTTTATTAAAAAAAGTTCAAAGCTGCTTTATAAAGGCATCTTTATCCACATAATTTCTTAAAATAACATTACTTTTATAAAATATATATAAGTATATGAAGTATATGCAAATACATACATCTGTCATGCATTCTAAAGGAAGAAGCCACTTTGGATGTACAAAAATTGTTTAATATCCACTTTTAATATCAACTCAATGTAAATTACCGGGTTGCAAATACGAAAATTAGAAAAAGGAGTTTTACACTCAATTTTGAAATAGGTACTTAATAAGATCAAAATCCCACAAAAGCTTATTTTAACGTCTATACTGAACAATTTTGAAAAGAACACGAAGAGAACTTGCAGCGTATAATAAATGAAAATAAGTGATAAATATTGTAGAGAAGAGACTTGCTTTGAAAAATAAAAAAGTGCGTTTCATAAAATGAAGTAAATTTCAACTTGCATTACTGTCCCAAAACTAAATAGGAAAGTTTAAAACATTGCACCAAAAGCCAAAATAAAATACGTATACTGTATATGTAGCTACAATATGAGTGGAGGAGTGAAAAATGTGCATGTCATTTGAATACCATGTTAATGTGATGTACTTAAATAGATTGTTTTTACAAAAAAAAACACATTAAAATTAGCAATCTCGTTACTTCAATGCATCCAGTCACATTTGAATAACCCTGTTTATTTTGTAGATCCCTATAAAACTACATTTTATGGTAATCTCACTTGAAAGCTTAAGTAATTAACTTAAAAGTCACTCCTTTAAATTGGAATATCTTTTCGGCGTATGTCCGATGGTTTCAAAGTAATGGGAAAAATTGAAAAAGTACCAATGGTTTCCTCATTTGTATACAAACCATGGGTGTGGGAAAATTAAATTTGTTTGAATGCGAACTGAACCTGCTACGAAAGCAAGAAAGCGAAAAAATGTTTGTCTCTTTTATGTTCAATGAAACGGCCAATTGTGCAGGATCGTTGAGCACAGTGGCCCACATAATTGTACTTATGTTACAATTCCTGTTCTGATTACTTGCTACCCCTTTGATATGTAAACCTTGCACTAACCCATTTTTGTTTCATGTACTATAATGATTACATAGTTTTCTGCACACATGTGGGACTCATTGTAAACTTTATTTTGCAGAGTGATTCAACGACTGATGTGGACATAATACCGCCACCCCCGCCCCCGATTTCCCTCAATCGAAAGACCCTACAGTACCCACAGCAGCAGCAGCAGGATCTTACAAAAGGATACACGAACAGCGTGAAGCCAGCTGAATCGATGCTGAATGACTGCACATCCACAATATTAAATTGTGCAAACGTTGGTCATGTCGGAACGACAGAACCAGATTTATGTCATGTAAACAAGACGGCGAAGCCCTCTCGTCCCGAGTCGGGAAAATGCCGGTCGAACCAGGAGAATATCCCACTTACTCCGTACCCGTATATTCGGGATGACTCCTACGTCCCGTGCTTCAAAAGCAAAGGTGAGGAGTCCGTTTTTTTCTATCACCAGGAATCGCCACAATACGCCCCCAATTTCGACAATCGACCGCACTCGGGCAAGTTCAACACAATCGGGCCGAGCAGTTGTTACGCGAAGCAATTTGCTGCCCAACAGCAGCAGCAAATTCAACAGCCACCCCCGCAGAACAGCCATTGCAACGTCAGTCACTTTGATTCGACGAACCTTTCGAACCTCTCGAACGGCCGCTACTTCTCCCAGTCCCTGTCGAACTTCTCGTTCTCGGGACCCCAGCCCCAGGACGGGTACCACTGGCACTACCACAACCACGAGGCCAGCACAACTCCCTACACCCAGTTCCGGACTCAGGCGAACGGACTCAGCTGCAGCTTCGGGGAGTCCACCCTGATCGACAGCTCCTACACCTCCATCGGGAGCTCGACCAGCGCCCTCAAGGGGAAGCTCCACCAGCAGCAGCAGCAGCCGGCCCACAGCTCCAACATGCCCTGGAAACACCGCCAGTGCCCCAGCAGGAACTCCTCCAGCTCCGGGACGAACTCCTTACGTGCGTTCTTCAACCGTCTTCATGCATCTTCTTTTCAGTAAGGGCTACTTTTCCTCTTCTTCCAGGTTTCGACCCCTCGAGACATTGGCTGGCGGTCAGCTCCATTCTCCTCATTGTCGGAGCAGCTTCCGTCGCTGTACCATTGGCCTTACGTGTCGCTTCAAGTAAGTCTCTAGTCCCTAGTCGTCAGACTCTAAGGTACTCGCCGCACTCAATTCCCTCAACAAACTTCAAACGCTGTAGTCGTCTTTTCTGGGTCGATTAATCCAACTGAAGAATGGTTACACAAAATTCAACTTTAATTTTGAATTGAAATTAGACATTTTTAACCCGCATCCATTAAATCAAACAGTTGCGTTTATAGCGACACTTTCTTCATATGGCTATGGAGAAAATTAAAAAATGTTACTGACTTTTAGAATATTGTAGCTGATTATTTCTGAAAATTGTATTAGAATTTAAATATAACCTTTTAAATGTTATCCAGCGAAAGTATGAAAATTTAAAATTTCCATAATTTTTATTAGTAACAAAATTCAAAAATTTAAATAGAAATAACATTTTTTAATCAAATATCACACAGATCTTTAAAGAAGTCCCTTATTAAAAGTGGCTAGAAATAGATAACAATTAATTTTAATAATTCGAGTTTATTATAAATATTTCTTCATTTCGCAGCCTCCAAATAATCTTTACAGTTCAATAAACTAGAAGAAGAGAAATCAGATAACAGTAACGCGTTAAAGTATAATTTTTTTAGAAAATGGCATAAATTGATTTCCCCTAAAATCCAAATACGAATTTTTTAATTTATTTTTGATGAAGCTTTAGAAAAAACAATTCTTTGAATCAATAGCTAAATTATTATTCGCTCGTTTATTTAGTTTGTATTTATTTATTTATTTTGCGCTTAATACAAGTTACATAAGGAAAGATAAGTTTGGATTAATAGAACCCACAAATCCTTTAAATTTTTGATTTATTGTAAATGTAAAACTTTATAAACATGCAAGAGGAATCACAAAACTTTAGTTTATTAAATATTAAATTCCATTTTAAGCCGTGAAGCAAAATTTTGCGAAGATTTTAAATAAAAGCACACTTTGAATTTCTTAATATTTAAACGTTTTAAAAATGTATAATATATAAAAGCTCTTAAATGGATGGATGGATGGATAGTTTTATCGAAAAAAGTAGGATGCGCAAATCTCGGAAATCTCCGTTAAATAACTAAATATTTTATAGAAAATATTAAATATATATAATATATTTTCTTAAAGTTTCTTAAGCACGTTTCCTTCTTAATTCTCGCTTAGATGCCCCATTCGATGAACGACTGCGTGTAGCGAAACAACTTTTAGACGAAGTGCCTTTAATCGACGGGCATAACGACCTACCGTGGAATATTCGAAAATTTTTACACAATAAATTGAACGATTTTAGGTGAGTACTCCCACCCCCGTGGCCCCTCAGTCCCGAACAATTAAGCTAAATGAGTGTCAATTTTTTACCTGGCAGTTTTGACGACGACTTAAGAAACGTGATGCCTTGGGCGAGGAGCCACTGGAGCCACACGGATCTGCAGCGTCTGAAGAAGGGGCGTGTCTCCGCCCAGGTAAGTGGTGGCGGTGTCGCCAAAGTTAATCCAGAACAAGGCTGTCGCATTAATCACTGTGTGTGGCCGTACCCAATTATGTTTGAAATTAATTGTGGTCGACGACTTATTTCCTCTTCCTCTCTATTTTGCGTAAACGGCAGCCTGGGGAGAAAATTAGGAAATATTGAACGGAAGCAAGAAATCCAATTACCTCTAATTCCTCCAATTTTCCGAGATGGAAGAGTGTTCCTGTGTCTATCATACAGCCTCCTTGTACCAACAACTTCATTATTTATCTTTGACAGGTTGAGTAGAAAAAATTGCAATTTATTACTGGTCCTGGCCTTTTTGGCTCCAAGGATTGCTTTACTAAGGAGGAGCCTGGTTGCCTTCTCAGGGCGGCTCAGTGTTTTTTTTTTCTGCGCTGTAGAGAAACCTATTTGCAAGGATAGCAGTGATTTATGTCCTTGAAAACGGCGAAGTTCCTGCCTTAAAGGGACTGGGATACTTTTACTCAAATTGTGCCCGAGACTACTGATTTCTTACCCTCGGGACTTCTTGTTAGTTGTTTTGTGGCACGTCCACTACACGTGAACTCACACAAACAGTACGAGACTTCTGAGATGACAAATTTAGGGTTAGTTTTACAAATATGATAATAACTGACTGGCGCGGAACTTGGGGGAATTTGGCGCTATTTATGCAAGACGTGACTGGACTATCTGTGGTGGGGTCTGATAAAAGGGAAGATCAAAACAAAAAATCAAATCCGTCAAAATAACTTTTTTTAGGGAATGTATCACATTCGTAAAAGTCATAATGAAATCGCCCAGAGACTAAAGCGACCACTTTTTCAACATTTTCAAATCTAGCTGCCTTAAAGATTAATAAATGCTTAAGTTTTAGTATCTAATATAAATTTCAAAATACTTTTGATGCAAAAGCTAGTTTATTACAATGTATTAGATTAAATATAGAGAAAATTGAATACCTACACATTTTTAAAAAGGAGGTATTTGCGCATACTACTTGTCGAACCCTTTCATTTGTCTAGCGGTTGTGAAGAGAAAGATAATAATATTAATATTATAAATAGAAAATAGAATTACACATGGATGGAAAAGTAACATATTTGGCTAAGGTCCTTTGAGATGAAATCGCATAAATATTGATAATAATCGTATTCGTATCTATTAGCGTAATATATTTTCATTTATTTCAAAATCGTAAAATATTTATTATTTTGTTATTTACAAGTGGTAAATTAACATTGAAAAGTCTAGTGACAAAGCAGAAAACCTCAAGCTACTGGGAAAGAAGTTCGTGTCCAAACTAAACTGAGAAAATGTCCAACTGAAAAAACCTTCACCTTCGCTCTAAGGATTGTTAAGGACGAAAATTGTTAGCGAAATCTTTTTAGAGAAAACGATAGAAATTAGGGTAGATTCGCAAACCCTTAAAGTTTATTCTTCCATAGCAAAACAACTTCAGCCCCATAGATCACAATTAGTTTGCTCAGTTGGAAAATTCATAGAAATGTAGAAAATAAATTACTTCCAGTGAACCTGCCGCGTATTCAGGGAAATACTCGACAAAAGCCAAAAAACCCCCAAAAAGTTAAAGGGAAAATTTTCGAATTGTTGAGAAGTAGCCCAGAGTTGCACTTTGTCCTTGAGGGCGAGAACAAAATAGCCGCGGTCGCATTCAGGAAATTGCGGTGACCCTTGCCAAGAACCTCGGAGTGGTCTTTAACATTTATCACGGGCAGTTGCTACGTTGACTTCCTTTTAAGGACCACTAAGCCAAAGATGCGGCAGCGCGGCTGAAAAGAAGAGCCCCATCAAAATAATTAAGTATTTGCCGTGCCGAAAGAGTCGAGATGGCTCCACTTTCGTGTTTACGAAACTTTGGAACGACGAAAGAAAACCTTTCAATTCCACTTTACGAAACCCATTCAGGGATCCAAGTTTTAAGTAGGACCATGTAAAGGCTTAGCGCAACTTCTTACTTCGTTGAAACTTTAAGTCCAGCAACTTGACCGGAATCACCTCTAATTCTCCAAAAATATAGGAAAAGAAGTTTCATACGGCGAACTTTTACCCAAGGAAGGCTTCCGCCAAACACTCAGTAACAAGTGGGGTTAGGAATGGGGCGGGAGCTCCCACCGGATGGAGTTGAACTGGTCCATAATCGAAGCAGTTTGTCTTCCTCGTCGCTCCACGTGTGTTGTCCGAGTTTTAAATTAATTCTGCTCGCAGTAATAAATCAAAGTGCCTTAAATGAGCTTCCGGCTGGACCCGGGTCAATCCGGCTGGAGGACATACTGGCCGGTTCGAAAATGCTCCGAAAATTGAATGACTGAGCCAAAAGAGCCACAATTAAAATTTCACGGTGCTCGAAAGTTCGAAGGTTCCAGGTCAGTTGCCTCTTCCGGGCAAAAAGACAGTGGGCAAGGCGGAGTCAGAATCAAAATTTGGAGTTTGGAGTGACTTGCTGCACTTTGATCTGCCCGGGAATTTTTGGTAAATTACAAATGTTTAATTTCAGGCCATGTGCGCCCTTTTCTAATTCATGGGAATTTGATAGAACATCGAAATAACGAATTTTCCTACAAACCCAAATTTTGCTCGTCCTTTGAAGTTTTCAGAAGAAAATTGCGCAACCGGAGGTGGTCGAAGTTCCACGAACGCAAAGAGGGTACTTTGCACTTGGCAGAACATTTTTAGGAGTTTAATAAAAGTTATTTGATGCCAAAAAAAACACGGGTACGTTTGCTCTGGTACAGTTTAAAATGGCGATGTAATTTGAGGAGGGTTTTAATTTGATCGTTTCAGTAAACACTGATTGTAACTAACCTGTGTCATAATTAACTCAAAATCCTACTCAGTTTCAACACTCACAAAAATAACATTTTTACAATTTGCATGTGGTACTTTTCTTCAAAGAACACAAAGAGTAGCATCAACGTCCAAGTTTACCCCAAACTTATTCGTTTTCCCTTTTTGTCATACAAATGTTGGTCTATAAAAATGGAATATTTTGCAAGAATTTATATATGCGATTTTTTGGTTTCAGATTAAATGCACACTTTATGATAAATTTTATAAATTTTACAAAATATAATTATTTAAACTCTACTACTCATGATAATTGAATTGCGGTTTTTTCGAAGTTCAAATGACTTAAATAGCATACTTCCATTAATTAAAAGTGTGGGTTCTTATAAAAATAAAAATAACCCTGGGAATTAACATAAACCATTATGAGACTGAAAAATTCATGTTATATAAACATATTTAATTGGCATTCATTGCTTAAACAATTAATCATAATTGTGCTAAATGGAATCATCCCCATGAAGAGAAAGGTACTTTTTGGGAAAAAACAAAAACTTTCTGAATTGTTATCTTGCCATCAGCTATGTATTTCGATTATAAAGAGCCATTTTTAATTATTTAATTAAAATCCGTTTAATTTCGTAAAATATTGAAATGGCCGATTACAGTTAAAATAAAAAGATTTTCGCAAATATTATCATTGGATTATTATTGTATCGTTCAAACAATGTCAGACTTATGCCAGTTTAATTGGACTCAATTCGTACAAATGTTACTTTAGAGATGCAGTTTATTAACTTTTTATGGAACACGTTTTTAATTATGAAAAAAAATTCTGCATATTAGATTTCTCATTGCTGGAGAAAAATAGTGTACAAATAGTCCGTATGTTTAATTCATGTCAGATTTTAAAATGATAAAAAGCTTAATAGGTTTTATCATTACTTTTCGGTACAAATAATTTTACCTTTAAAAATTACTCAGATCACAGGAAAAAACATAAATCTTATACTCGCTGAAAAGAACACTATATTCTCCATTACGAAGAATTAGGAATATTTATATAGATTGCCTTTGGTCTAAAGATATCAGGAACATATTGGCAAAAGTTAGTTAAACATCTTAAGCACAATGTACTCGCACGTCTATCTTTGCTGATGCAAAACTTTGGAGTAAACATTACTTAGGAAATGTTCACGCGTCTCGCCTTCAGGTAAAAGCTCAATAATTAAATCAAATAAAATTTTAAGATGACCCATCCCCGACCGCATTTTGAAAGTACGGAGAAAATAAACCTTGGAGAAGGATAAAACACGCAATAAATTGAAACTCAGTGAGCGTCCCTGAGGTCATCAGAAAGTTTGTTTTGTCCATAATGCCACACGACGGGTCAGAATATTTGAACCCATCAATATTGGACATAATATAATAAAGTTTCAAGAAGAAAGTTTACCCGATACGGAAAAATGTTTTTGAGTGAGTTTTCCAGGTATATACCATAAAAGAGTTTTCTGTCCGTCCGTGCAATTTTTGAAGGGATAACTCTGAACTTTGGTCATATACCCGACTTAGCTCGTTACTCCTGTTTGAATATAAACTCACAAAGCTTAATGGAATTCATATTTTCTCATTTTTGTGTATTTTTCCTTCTTTCTTATTCAAGTTTTGGGCAGCTTACGTGCCATGCGAGGCCCAGCACCGGGACGCCGTCCAACTAACGTTGGAACAAATCGATGTAATTAAACGCCTGACTGAACGCTATTCACCGCAACTGACAACTTGTACTTCAGCATCTGGTAAGTTGAGAACATCAGAAGATCCCTTAGGATTAGGATTGGGGTAACCGAGGGAAAGAAAGCAAAAAAAAAAAAAATTTATAACCCGAACGACTTACAAGGCTAGGCAAAAATGAAGAAGCGAATGAGCTCGACGAGCGCAGGATTTCCACTTAAGGGATCATTTCGGGGGAACATTTCGATTCGGTTCGGTTTAGTGAAAAACTCCAGAGGAAAATCCATTAAGTTCCTCATAAAAACCTCCTTCTGCGAAACCAGAACTTGCAGATGCCCTACATAACCTACATAACAAGGAGGGCCTTGTACCCTTCACCGGAAGTTCCCTTTCGTGCCACCCACCTACACACATAGGAGGAGCATTAGGGACTTTCCTGCGGTCGAGTAATCACTCACTTCGGCCCCGACTGGCCATCCGCCCCCGCGCGGTACACCGCCGTTTTATGTCATCTAACGTCCCACATATGCTTTCTGCTTTCAGATATAATCGAAGCACACAAGAACCATCAGTTGTGCTCCTTAACCGGCGTGGAGGGCGGCCACTCCCTGGGAGGCTCCCTGGCTGTTTTACGAACCCTCTACGCCATCGGGGTCAGGTACATGACTCTGACCTCGACATGTCATACCCCGTGGGCGGACTCTAGTTATGCCGACGCTCCGACGTACAATGTCAAGCATGGAGGCTTAACTGTTTTTGGAAAGGTAAGTGACAGTATTTTATACATATAGGCCTAAACCCCAAATGTCTATATCTAACTAGAAAGACAAGATTTTGTATAGACAACCCTAATGTATACTTGCTAAGGTTCCGAAGGTTCCACCTGGGTCGAAGCCTTAAAGGATTTCAGAAAAGACGAATGGATCAAGCAAATTTTTCTAGTCCATTTAGAGTCATAAAATGAGAAAATAAATAGGGTTATTCCTTCATAAGTCTCTGCAATGTTGCACATTGAGAATATTTTAAAATTTTTATTTATTTTTAAAACGAAATCTTAAAAGTCATTTTGATATCTTAAGTGGGTAGGCAAATCAAAGCTTTAGCTTAATTAGATCTAGTCAAAATGTTGATTGCAAGATCCCACCCGGACAGCATGAAAAAATGAAAGGTGTTCGGCAATTTCGAAAAATTGAAAATCCTGATTTAAGTCAAGCTTATCCATGGTATAGTCCTAGATTGCTTAAAGTGCGATCTAGCGAAACTTTAAAAAACCAATTCGAAGCAATAGATATACGTGTCGCTTATACACTAAGTATATTATCTCTAAAAGCGTATATTGTTATCCAAGCTATCCAATACTCTCTGGTTAGTGCATTTGGACTATATTATAGTTACTTTTAGTTAAATAAATACCAACTTATCCAATTTCAAAGGACATTGGAAATTTCTTATGTGCATACACATATCCAAACGACCGCCTCCACTATAATAGATAAAAACCTAAAATATTTCGCTGAATTCGTCCTGATTTTAAAACGCGCTGTACTTTTGAGCTTACCAATGCAAAAGGAGAGAAACAGATTTGTAACAACCGACTCATTTTGCCAATCATTTTTTAGCAACCCCACGGGCCCCCAGGACTTGCAGAACTCTCAAAATAATCGAAAATCCGTGAGTTATATCGATCACCGGGGGCCAGACAAACGTTGCGGCAATCGATCAGCATCTGGCAAAAACGCCTCCAATAATTAATAACGCTGCCAATGATAGAGGACAAAGACGTGCTAAGTAGTCGGGCTGCCAGGAGAACATAAGCTACACGGGAAGATTATCATCCCGATGGATGCCCGATGAATGGCCGTCGATTTCCGCGGCGCGGGCAGGGCTGGCTGAGGTGAGAGCCAGGGAAGCAATATAAAACACGAGCAATTTTCGCTTGACTTGTTTACAAAGCATCCACTCAAATTAATTTCGCCCTGTTTTGCTGAATATACTGCTGATTGCATAAAAAATTGTTTTCTTTAATCAAATGCTTCTGCTTGGAGCGGACTATCGCGGAGAGGAGACACCCATAATTGAAAACATTGCTGGAACGTTGATAACGAAGTCGAAGGCGACGACGAGTAATCGACTTCCAATCGGCCTAAAAGCCATTTATCACTCAAAATCCATTAAAACTTTGCTGACTCTCGGTTAATCTTGGCCGAGTGGATTAGGGCTCCTAAATCATTAAGTCCTTGATAAAACATTCCGCCAGCTATTTGCCCCCGGAACAGCAAAGTGCCCAAAAAATATGCCAGCGTGATGCCGTGTCGCATGAGCAGACTCGTTCAGGAGAAAAAATATATATATTATATAAATATAAATAGCATGGACAAGGTGCAAGCAGGAAACCTCCGGTTATCATCTCGAACAAGCCGGGATATGTTTAAGCCGAGAAAAGCAGGATAAGGCAATTTACTCGGAGCGAAGGATGGAAATCCTTTATCCGCCCCAACATTTCACATTCCGCAAGGATTTTCATTTTGCTCCTCAGTAGATTTTCCTGGAAATGGAATAAGAAACGGAAAATGTGCCACTATACGGCTCGAGTGGGACAAACCCGTGATAAGGGATAAAATTTTAGGAGCAGAAACAATAACAAAAACACTAAAATCCAAATCGATTCAAGCAACAGAATCTAGCAGGAGTCGACTGAGATTTGCTTCTCCCGGCATACAGAGCCCCGAAGTGGATGATGTCACGGATTTTGTTTTCTAAAGGATAAGATGAAAAACAGTCCTGCGAGTAGGTCGGGAAGTGAAGTCAGGAAATCACTTGGAAAGCAATAAATCACCTGAAAATAGTAAACCTCTGCTACCTGTCGGGATTCTTTTCTCATTTCCATTTACATCCGCATACGCCTTTTTGTCATTTTGTTTAGGTCCTCGCAAATGGTTTTGATAAACGACTCCCAATAACGACTGCAGGGCCCCGGCCGACAGGAGCAGATCCCGGGCGGCGCTCCTCGCTAATGCCTGCCACATAGCCCGGCCCAGCGGATTCCACCCCTGCACTACTTCCTCCTTCAGGATCCTCCCGATGGCAAAAACAATTTCGAAATTCCTCACCTCCTTCGGCACCACCTTCGCTCCTGTCGACTCCCCTGTCGAGGGATTGAAATAAGTGCAATTGTCTGCAGCTTTGTCCTGTGCCTGCTTTCCCAGGAACAGCACAATAAATTCGACTATAGCTTTTGGTCCTGTCCGTCACAAAACAATTTGCTTTTGTCCAAATTTATAACAATAGTTGGTACAATCGCGGGAATTAATTGTTTTCAGGATCCGTCCTGAAAGTTTTCACAAAACACCATGACACGCCAATGTAATTCATTCGATGCTCCTATTGATTGTGTGCTGGAGGTACATCTTTTGGACTTGATTCCGATTAAGCACATTTTGAACTTTAATTAATATCATAAGGAAAATATAGTCTAAAAAATTGTACAGATTAAAAGATTCCCAGAATTGCTAGCCCTCAAGCATTTTCGTAAAAAATTGGCGTATTTCACCAAGATAAATTACTTAAAATAGCGAGCCTTAACAATTTATCAATTTATCAGTTCCAAATAAATTAACATCCTTAGGTATGATGACCATCATTAAAAGCCGCTCAAATTGGCAATTCTTGAAAATTGAGACAATTTAACAAAGTTACAAATTTGTTATTTAAAATTGTTTGCTTTGTTCCTTTATCCGTACTTTTTCATTTCGATCATGTGCATATTCATTTACATTAAAGTTAATAAAGCTGTTCTGATTTTACGTATATAACCAAATTAACTACTCCGACGAATGGAAAATATTCACTTATGAAGCATATTTGTTTCACATACTAAATTGTGTAGAATGTAACGCAACATGTAAGTGTTAATACTTATCTTAGTAGGTACTACAGAACAAAATTATTAGAGTATACATATGTATAGTAATAAAAACATAAATTATAACACACAAATGTGACTTACAATATTATTACAAATCATGTTATTGTGGCTCGGAATCATTAAGTTTTATGAGAACGTTCAGAACATATATATAATCGTTATGATCCCAACTATACTATATATTAAAGAATGCAAGAGATTTTTATTCTTCCCTAGATGAAATATATTGATAAGACTTGGAAAACAATTCCCTCTTAAACAACCCTCAATATTTGCTAATGTATAGGAATCATTTTAAAAAGGTATCTTTCACAAAAATTGTTTCATATCTTACTTTTTTCGTAAAACTAAACTGCAAATCGTAATTCAAAATTGCACAATCATCCAAAATAATTTACATCGAATAAAGAAAAGGAAAGAGCCTTTACCGTCTCTGTAATTTGTCGGGACATTGCATCTTTTACTTGAGCTTTTTATGCAACAATAAGGAACTTGCACAGGTCGTAATGCAAAGAAATATTACTTTATTCTCAACGACGTTCTTGCTTGACACGGCATTCAACAATATAACTTAAAAGTTCATCTCCGCCATAATGTCGAGAAAAAATGATATGTGTACAAATGTGACTACGTGCGCATAATTGTGATAAAATCCTGGTGTCGAATCCTGCTGACGAAGCAGCCATTGAGGGTGAAGTACGACACAATGCTGAGTCCATATGATACAATGTCTCCGGACACCATGGGGACAAGAAAAGATAAGGAAAAAAAAAGAAGTAATGCTAAATCCTAAATCCAAGGAGCGGCAATGAAGTGTACAAAACCCATAAAATGTTTAAGTTAACCAAAGTCCTGGACTTGAATACGTGCCGAGCCAAGGGATTCTTGCAATTCCTCCAATTGTAGAAGCACACATCCAGCAAATTGACTTAAACACGCAACACACCGTCTGCAAATGGATTTAGGTATGTATGTTTCCCACCCGCTGAAAGTAGACATTTGCGACAGCATAAAGGACACACCAAGGCGGCGCCGGGGTACAGTAAAAATATAAGTTTCCTCCAGTGTTTATTTTACAAGAGAGTGCTTTCTGCAGTTCACATTTGAATTTTTTTTCCCCCATCTTCCCTTTTTTCAACTGTCTGCTCGCCTTCAATTTATACTATCTTCTATCCGTTCCCGTAGCGTTTGTACACGAATCCGGCGTACTATGAATTTGATATCAACCCAGGACAGGCGCACATTTATTCGTATATATAGTGCAATTCTAGGGGGTGTTGTTTCCTTAAATTACTCCGGTGGTGTGTTTTTTTATCTCCACCGTGATAAAACAGGGCAAAATACAGGAAAGGTACACGTTGTCTAACTTTAATAATGCGGGGGAGCGCAGCTAAACATAGCCACTGTTTACTGAAAGGTGTGCTGAAGCGGTGGAATTTTGTAAAGAATTGTGAAAGTGAACTATCACATTCTACTTCTCTTTAGTGAAAGTAAAAAGCTTAAAGTTACTTACAGATTTGTACACACGAAATAATTTTTACATCATAAAATATTCATATTACGTATCATAAACGCAGTTGCATCATATTTTTGGAAATAAAAAATATATTGGTCTCTCTAGAGACTCCGGCATCGTTTTATGATAAATAAAACCGTAATTTCGCATTAGTATCTTTTGCTTTATTGACTATAATATTCAAATCGAGAAATAAACGTGTTTACTCATTAAATATGAAATATAAGCGCACTCAATTCAAGCTTTGACGATATTTTTAATATCATCACATCAAACATAAATATAAGATTACCACAAGTATTATATGTTTTAAGTACATTGAATTACATTATACATAAGTTTTAAATCATGAAACTTTATTGATCCAGCATAAATACTTGCACAATTACTGTTCCGTACCATCAGCCTCCATTCAAATTATTAATTATTAATAGTAAAATATTCGTGATAATCTTTTACTCAATGTTACCGATTGTCGTCGAATTTTTCTGGTTTATCGCTGTATGGCAAAGAGGAGGGGATATAACAAATTTTAAAAACTGTTTGTAGCATTATTTGTTAGCTCATGAAACCATTAAGCTCTTTATTCTATTGTAGTCTATTGGTGCAGAAAACGTTTCTTCTAATGCTAGTGGTTCATCAGTTATAAAGAAATTAAAGCTACATCAAAAAATCCTCAAAAATTTTTTCTTGATTGAGGTTGTTTAATTTAAAACTATATATTTGTTCTTTAATGTTTAAAGCTGCAATATGAATATTTATTTTAGAAATTCGACATTACAATATAATTTTAATATTAGAATCTCAGTCTAAGGCTAACTGCATAAATCAAATAAAAATGAATTTTCGTTACATATACCCAAAAAGCAGTCCATAGATTCTATTCTCTTTTGTAATATTTGATCTTATTAATAATTCAAAATATCTAGAGGAATTCTTTAACTCAATGACCACATTTTAGTTATCCAGACCACTCTGAATTGCCAAAAATGTATATTCGCTAAAAGCACCCTCTGAAATTGTTAAGAGTACTAAAGGGCAGAAAGGAAACCTCCACTCAGCAGCAGTTAGGTATGCAAACTACAAATTTACAAAACTTTATTCAAATTTGAATACCCTCCCATAAATTTCGTATACAATCTTGGGATGACAATACTTGATCTATTTAATAAGGCCGGTGAAAGTTCCTCAATAAATTTAAGCACAGTCAAGAACTAGCCAGACAAATAAATCAAAACTACCCAGGCCAGGACTTAACTGTGCGATGGTATTCAGTTGCGGAGGAGCGAAAATTTTTAATTAAATCAATTAAGGAAGGACGAGCGAAGTCCTAAAATTTAATGAATTCTTTAATGGCAGAGCCCGAAGGAATGTGTGGGTAATAATGAGCAAGAGGTGCCCACTATCGCCCCATAGCTCCGCCAAAGTGGTGTTCGTCTTCGAGCGCAAGTTTGTGATGCAAATAAGGAAGAATCGTCTACGCAGTGCCGAGGGCGGACAAATTAAATTCCAGGTATTATCAAAGGATGGTAAAATTCCATTAAAAGAGATCCTGTCGCGCAAGCAGGATGATTTTAATGCCATCACGGGGACGACATGCACTGTGCGCTCGAGCAGCCAGGGACAGTAATATTAGGTCATCTTGCCATTATTATCTCCATCAGTATCATCAGTGCCAGGACGTCATCCTGATGCTACGCGAACAATTTTACGAGCTGAAGGCGATTATGTCCTCCCTGCGGACTAATGGCCAAGGAGCAGCCAGCGATGATGCTCAATTCAGATATGCACGAAGATAGCAAAAAGATAGAGCGGGCGATGCAATGGACACCGCCGGGAAGATAGACCCGTCAATTCAAATCCACTTAAGACTTAATTGACTTATTCGAAGAAAAATGTCTTCGAAGAGACCTCCTAGTCGATGTTGGTATGCTAAAAACGTCTACTCACCGCTCTACTTAAATTGAAAGAGGAAAATGATTTTCGCCAGAGCAAAACCGGACAAAATCTCATCAATTCCGCTGCAAGACGGCGGGGTGCCGTCCTCGAAATGCAGAGCTAATGCCTGTGTGCAAAATTTTTTGAAGAACCTCAATATTAAAGCTTTCTCAAGCAGTTTTTCCTGTATAAAACGCAATCTAGAGGGATTTTTAGTATGTTTTAAATGGCATAGTATCTTATAATAAAAAATTCGAAGGAAAGTATTCGGAAAAAGGTTTAAAATTAAGAATTTTCCTTACACTTAAACTATTTATATGTAGTTATACTTGCCTCAGTTCGCTATCATTGTACGTACATACATATAAAGTCGACTAAATATATCTCAATTTACTGTTTTCGTTTTTAATACTATGATTACAACTTCACAAAAGATGCAATATTTATAAATTTCGCTAAAACATGTCGTAAAGGCGTTATCGTATTCGTAAAGTAGGTTTAAGAAACCCAAATATTATTGCATTTACGAATACTAATATAGCTAAATGGTTAGTCCTAATTATAAATATTTTAATATCCTTAAAGTTATATTTTCAGTCACTGTCTACCTTAAACGACCATTTTAAATTTTGTAAATGAGGAAAACAATATAAAAGTTGACAATTCTAGAAATTTTACTATAAGTCGACATCTAATAAAATACCTGGATAGAAATTAATTTTTAAATTAATAGGTTTTGACGTTGATATTATATACCATTTTTAACCCTTAGCTGGCAAACCCCCAAAGAATTGCATAGCCTAGAAGAGAAAATGCAGCAAACAGCTGAAAAAGTGTTTGTTTCGTTTAAAAAAAGCTAACGTGAGAATTACGAGGCTGCGGTCAATCTGACTCCTTGATGCCAGCTAAGGGTTAAAAATTCTGCTTCAATACAAATTTTTAGTATTCTGCTGTGGTTTTTATGACCTACTATGTAGAGTGCATACGAAGCAAAACAGGTGAATTTGTAAATTACTTATTTTGAAAGAATTTCGGAGTCTTCTTGATTTAAAACAATTTTTCATTTACTGCAATAATATTTCACTGCCATCTCAAAAGCCTTCGAGCTAAAAACCCTTCAAGAGAGGAATTTTTTAGTATACGAAATCCTTCCCGGAAACTCCAACGACTTTTGTACCCGTCCCTGTCGAGGGCTATGCAATGCTCCAGGATGCGAAGAGCAAGCAAGTTATGCCCAAACAGGCAAAAAACCTCGCAAATAGGAGGGAAAAAATAAGAAGATACAAAAAGTTTCAGACACGGTTTTGAAAAGTTTCCTTCATTTTAAGTTTTAACTAAAGCGAGCCCGCCTCCACGAAGCACTTGAGGCGCGGACAAAGGAGGACTCCTGTCTGCAATTCTTAGCTCCATGCGAACTGACACGGCGAGCGCTATGAGTTAATACCAAGTCCAGGACCAGAACCAGGACCAGGACGGGGATCCTTGGGAGCCTGAAACAATGACTCAAGGAGTATTTCTTCATTCTAAGTACCCCAACACTACGCCCCGCTGGAGGCTTTAATTGAAGAGTGAGGCTGGGGTACTGTGAAAATGTAATCAAGTTAATTCACTGGAATAAGGTCTTCCGCCATACCGCTGCTTAGAACGGGCCGGACACCCGGACACGGGTGGCGCCCGGTTCACCTCTCGCAAGGCGTAAATCTTCTGCAATTTATTGAGCTAAAATTCTTGGCGATTGCTGTGCCACGGGGCAATCCTCCTCGCAGAAAATGAAAATGTTACAAATCTCTGTCTCATGAAAGAACCATCCTTGAGGACATTAGCTGTTGACACCAGAAGAGATATTCGTAAACCTTTTAAATACCTTTTCATCAAGACATTCTTCTTAGAGTAACTGGGGCTAACTCATTTTCCTTTCGCGGGAATTACCACCCCTGGTTAAGCATCTACAAATGGGAATAAAATGCGTTTAACAAAATAAGTAATCAAGTAAAATCAAATCCTCAATGAAATGAATCATTATAATAAATATTTATGTATGTAGTACGGTTCAAAGAAGCATTAGATTCACTATTGAATATTAGAAAATTTTAAGAAATATATATACATACGTCGTAAAAATGTTCATAACATTACAAAATATGTGTGAAGAAGCAATGTGAAATAAATAGCAGAATCTTCACAGAGAAGATAATCACAACTGTTTGAAAAGTTTAGTAAAATCTACGACACATTTAATAAATATTTGTTACTTTCCACAAATCAGCAATAAAATATGCCAACGTTCTCGTAATAAAATAATAAAAATATTTTAAATTCAAACTGCAATTATTGAAAATGATACAAAATCGAGGTTTACAAGTAGTTAAATAGATGTTTCGTAAAAAAATAAACATTTAGAATATCAATACGAATTTCTTATACTGTATGAAAATTAAGTACCTACTAAACCAGATTCATAGAAATAAATTTAATATGACTGATATTAAAAAATATATTTATGAACGTAGTAACTTATTTAGTATAACATTTGATTTAAGTCGCTATTCAGAAATTTAAAAGCACATTTTTGTACTGAAATATTAAACACAGTACCATAACTAGATAATTTCTTCATTCAAAAAACCCTTGTATGATTTCAGATACGAATTTATTTGTACTTCCCTAATATCATAATTAAAAGTAATGATAGTAATTTTAATAAACCATTATTTTATTTCTCAGCGAGCATGGTTACAAGAAAGTTAATAATTATGTCTTATAATTGGCTCATCTTTGAAAAAATTTTAAAATCCTTCAAGTTGCTTTAATAACTTGGAGTTAAGGGAAACTTTTATATCTTCATTCTTTATCCAAACAAATTTAAAAGTAATGCTGCGGTCTATTCATCAGAAAATTTCATAACTTTAGAGGTTTCATGATAATAGCCCTTGGCCAATAAAATCACAAAGTGCGAAAGCGAGCAAAAATTCTCAAACGCCCCGGAGCTTTGTCTTCGGTCTTATATCCGTAGTTTCAGGTCGACTAAGCATAGCAAGGAAAGCATAAATCCTCTTCTTCACCATACCATAAAAAATTAATAATAAAATTTATTAATCTCTCTTCCTTCCACCCAGGCAATATAATTCGCGGATATTGTGGGCGGTGCCTAGTAAATGAATTTTCTCTTTTTCCTAAAGCCTCTGCTTTGTTTAATTACGAGTCCGGGACGGATTTATTTAGGAAAAAAAAAATCAAAACAGTTAAAGCGAACTTAGCAATGGTCCGGTCGATGTGAAAGGGACCATGGAATTTTATTATATATTTTTCTTTTTTCACAGCTCGCTACGTAGTAACAACTCGGGGCGGGGGTGGAAAGGGAGAGAAAAAAAAACTGACCAAATCTGATTATGGACGCTCCCAGTTTTGCTTTTGTACTTTTGTATGCTTGTTCCGCATGCCAAGTAGGAATTGATTTAATTACGAATTCATTAACTCGCTTTTTTGCCCCCCAAAAAGGAGTAAATACGCAAAGTTTTCCCCCCGAGGAAAGTTCCAGCAAAAGGAACGAGTTCACCCAGGACTTCATCACGAAGGGGGGCACAAACGAACCATCCAATCCCCCTGGCAGCGACACGAAGAAATGAAATTAATTTGAGAAAATTTAAATTTTCCATCTATTGCAACGAGAATGGGTCTGAGATTACAAAACAAGAAAATTGAAATTAGTTGAGAAATAGGAACGAGATCCCATAAAGGACACTGGAGCCATAACGCCGGGTCCAGACTCACGCAAACAAAGAAGTCGAAGTTCAATTATGATCGACTCCGGACAAAATAGGATCAATATAGTAGCATCCTCCTCCGAATCTGATTACAGCATAGTTAATTTTATTTTAGAGTCTATTCCCAGGAAGCACTTCGACAGTGATGCGACACCCACTACACCCCAACGGCCATTAAATTGATTGGCGCTTAACTTCTCCTGCGGCCTAGGACAGCCGCTGCACAATGGAGGAGTTATGAGGGCTGTTCCCGGAGTAATAGCTCTTTCGGTTGAAGTTCTGCTAAAGTCGTTTTGAGTGATTTTTAGCAATTTATCCCCCTGTTTGTTACCTAACGAGTACCGGGCGACAAAAGCGCCCTCAATTTACCCTAGCGGCCTTGTTCCGCAACGGAGTTAATTAGCAGTCGACTAACCCAGATGACGATTTATTGACATCTTGGCTGAGCAACTCGTGCAAACCATTTGTCTTTCTTCATTATTGATGACATACAAACAAATCTCCCCTCTCGGTTTTAAGTCCCTCAGAATATTTCGACGAATGCGAAAATTTGTTGTTATTTGCTTGTAAACAATTAACTTTAAAATTGATTTCGGTGATAATTGTTGTGTCTATACGTCACATTTTCTATAGAACAAATTTTCCTACACTATAAACTTCTTCTACTTTAGGCACTAATACAGCGAAAAGTATTAGTATCGCAATCAAATGTAAAGATTTTTGGAACAACTTCAATATTTTTTTGTTAGACCACATATTCAAATGTTCTATACTAAAACAAATCCTTAAAAACGTTAAACAAATCCTTTTTAGAAAAATATTTTCAAACTTTTCTAACGATCGTGGAAATCAAACATTGATAACTGCATACTTGCTTAACTTAAGCAGTCATTGCACTTCTAGAACTTCTTTGATTCCCGAATAACACTTTTCGCTAAAACCCCTTAAATTTTTAAGTTGACGTTTTTTGGACCTAATATGCATATATTGTACGAGTATGCCATACAATATGAAATTTTAGTTTTATGTGATTTTCAGTTCCTTTTTGCTTTAATGGCAATTCATTATTTAATTCTTAATTTCAGTGAATTTCAATTATTATATTAGGTGCCTGGCTAACCATGTATGTATACCCAGAATGAACATATTTCTAATATATATTTTTGAAATATTGTGCAAAAGCGCCCTTCCATGGAATCGAATATTCCTGATTGAGTCGAATTGTGTGATTCCCAATTAAGGCACATTAGGATCCACTTTTTATAATCGCTTCCGAGAAACAATAAACTGTTTTCATGAATTTGGCTGAAATTTTCGTGGAAATTTGTCAATGAAATGCAAGTTCAATTACCACAGCAACATGTATGTTTGGGAAAATAATAATAAACTAATACTCATCATCATGTTGTTTCTATCTGTGTTGGCATTCTTAAGAGAGATTCAAGAATCATAAAATTATGTAAACATTTTCTAAGATCAATAATGTGTTTACAATTAAGGAAAATGTAACTTTCAAGTGTTTGATTGCTCCCGGCAAAATATGAGCAAACAATTTGTTTACAAATCCATCAAAAGCATGAGCACTTTCCACATCAACATCTGCAAAGTATTTGCTTAAAGTGTACAACATTTTTCATTTATTGTTGAATTTATTTTGAGTAAAACCATACCAGTGGAAAAATTGTTTTAAGAATCAATGAAAAAGTAGCAACATTTTCGAAAATTTATGTCCACTAGGTTTAAAGTGCCCTCCAGGTGGAAAAAGCACAGTATTTTTCCAACAACAGACCCATTTGTTATTTTGTGGAATTTTATGTTTTCAGGAAATTGTCTCCATAAAATAAAGCAGATGTCAGACGATGGGAATATAAGAAATTTTCCATTGTACTCCTGGGGGGATAGGTGCAGCTCTTTCTTGCCGAACCCGAAGAGTTGCCCTAACCTAAAGTCTAAATTACAAAACCGGGTGCATCAAAATTATCTGCAAAGAAATTCGATCAAAGCACTTAGGCGGTTTAAGACCTCATATTCTTTTGCAATTCAAACGAAAACAACAAATTTTGCAACCAACTGAGGGCCCAACCCGTCGAATTTCACATCAGAGCACCAAATTAACCACATCGGGATCGACGAGCATCTCTACACGTTTGACAGGAATTTTAAGAAATCTTATAATATGTTATTAAGACAACAAAGTCTTTAGTGATCTTAATTACGCGGTAATTAAACGTATTAATTGATTTTACATGTTTTTCACTGAGAGCAGTGCTGGGTGGCGTAGTTTGCATAAAATTTCACTTGAACCTGAAGGTTTTCGCCAAAAATAAAACTATATCAAAGTCCAGGGGGAGCTTTGAAAAGGCACCAGAGAAGGAGATTTATACTATTTAAATCGTTTGTGCAACTTTATCTTATTCCCTGCATGGCCTAAGACGACCCTGCCACAAGCCTCATTTTGTTGGGGAGTCCCGGATAGAGCTAAACTCCTTTCACTTTTTGAGGTCCTTATGAGCTTGACACTCCGTCTACACATGTTACGTGAGGGGATGGTGATGGTGAACCACCAACGCCCCGGAGATGCATCCAGAATCCGCAGGGTGTAGGGGTTGGCCGGGATATTTGCACAAATGTTTATATAAAGCCTCGCACTATCCAAAGTGGATAGAAGCGCGGTGGACGGGGGAGACGTGCTACTTGACAATTTCGACCAGAATGTGCACTTGAAAACATGCTCTGATTCCGGGACAATCCGGTGCTGCTGAATCCACTGTGAGGGCACAAAGAATCCTCCGGGATCTTGTGCAAAATAATTCTTCCCGCACCGCCTGGCCGGGGTCTTACTTGTGCCAAATGTGTGGTTCTATCTGGGACTCTTCGTGCTAAAGTAGATGTATGCAATACAACATAACGCCCTGGGATACAGAGCTCGGAAAATGAGATTCTATCAAATTTCCCGAATATGCTCCGCACAAATGGGGAAATAAAGGAATATCTGGGATTCTTAAACCTTATCATTTCGGATTTATTATTAAAAATTCTTTTAGAGCAAGACTCGGTAAGTCATTGCGCCGAGATATTTTTGGGTGCGTTTTCTCAAGTAATAACGAAAAAGCCCTGGCCTGGATTAAAGGATTACACATTTTAGCATTCTTGGGGAGGAATTATGCCAAGAATTCCAAAGAAGAAATCACTTTAAGCCTCGCGTTGCTTTGTGAGGAGGATGTACACTCTAGAGATATGCAGGTTGCTCCAAAAATGACAGATTGAGGGTGGCGAAAGAGAAATTGCTTCCAAGAAAAGATTGATTGGAATAATGCTGAAAGACCCATCTGCAGTTCGAGAAATTACCTGAAAATGATATTATACAGTTTCCTTTTATTTTTTATTACTACCTCTTCTTTTGCAAATATCTCAAAAAGTAATTGGCCTCTTTCAGTAAAGAATGTAATAAAAAATATATTGATACATTATTCTTTTCTGAATTTGATTGCTGGAAACCAATTTCTAAAAACATTTAAAATTATACAAAGACAAAGGCACTGTCTTGTTCAAGTTTTGAAAGTATTATAAAAATCCTAAATAAAATTAGTCACACTATCCTCAGAATATTTAGAAGAATTAAGATATGAATTTTTGAGCAAAATATTTAAGATCATTAGCCATACTAACAATCGGAATTGGAAATTTAACTATACTGAAATATCTTATTCCTAAAGAAAGACAGTAGCAAAACTAGTTTAGTTCTTTAATTCATTCTTTATTTATTAAGTCTATTCATAAAAAAAAGGCCTACGCAAAGCTACTAAACCTTAATTCCTTTTCAAAAACGTTAATGCTTGTCGTAGCCTATTCCTACCAAAATGCCCTTATGGAATCAGAAATTGCGTATGAAATTGCATGAATATTGGACGATTATCTATTTATCATTATAATTTCTAGAATTCAACCATTAACCCCAAAAACCCCCTGGAATCACAAGAGGGATGGTGTAGGGACAATTAATTTGGCATGCAATTAATACAATTAAATTTGTACAGTTGAAGTGATTCCATAGAGAAAATTTAATTTAATACATTATGTGAAATTAGAAAGCAACCGATATGAAATTCATTCTGAATTTGATTTCCTCTGCTCTACGTATTTCACCTGCGTTTCACTGTGGCTCTATTTATTTACGCAAATTGCAATTAATGTTGATCCCAATCAAAATAACATTTATCCGTTTGTGCACGTACCCCAGCATCTGCGCAATTACCAGTTAGTCTGGACCAGCCGCAGAAAAAAAACATATTTAATTTTACCTTAGTGGCTGCAGAAATTTAGGATGGCAATTTTTTTTTTATATTACCTATACAACTAATTGTTAATTGTTCATTGAAAACACGGACTTATAATTAGGTCACTGAGCTTTATTAAAACATGTTAAAGTCATCAGGGAAAATAAAATGTGAAAAATGTGGAAAATCCATATGCTAATTCAATTTAAGCATAATTTGCAGTTTATTCATTCCATGATATTTTATAAGTCGGGTAAAAAAAATATTTATAATAACAAATTAAATATAACCGGATAATAATCCAATCAATCCCTTCTGCTAATTAACAACAAGAGACTAATTTTAGTCCATACCAACGAACTCACAAGTTGCAAACATTTTAATAAGCGTGAAAAAAATTTTATTATTTGGTTAATTACCATTAATTTATCTTATTATATAACATTTTGCTTGTTTTAGCTAGTTAAAGAGTAATTGGATAAATTACGTTGCTATGATTGATGAATTGAAAAAATTGATTTTCTATGCCCGCATTTTGTGTGGGATGCAGCATTATTTATAATGCACTAGAGGCTTAGTGGCGTAACACTGAATTATTCAGCTATTTAAAATTGGAAACATAAAACCAATTAGCAATAATTGATTAGGAGATCATAAATTTTAATTAGTTCCTAATTACTATGCAAACGGAGATTGTGAAATACGACTTGCGATAATAAGGAATTATTGCTGGCACTGTTTTGCTAATGATGAAATGAAGAACTGGATTCCTTTAATGTTTGGCTTGAGATCCAATTTGGAGGTTTTCAATTTCTTCTTATCCTTAGGAGTCAGATTTTTGATAATACCTTACAAAATTGTTTCTCTATAATAAAACAAAATTTATATTCGGAAGTTCGCTCCATCATACCGTCTCATATGTTATGTATGATGATTGATATCACTCATTCTAATTTTACTAACATTACTGCTACAAAAGTATAAATCATTAAATAAAGCAGTAAAAATTTGCATAAAACATGAAAACCTTCTAAAGCTTAACTTTGAAGGCATATTGTAAATTTACATGGGTTTAATAAAGCAGAAACTCAAGAAGCAATTGCAATAACAGCAGCAATAAAAGTTTAAATAAATCGTTAGTACAATGCCTGCATGTTTTCCCCTTGTTGTCCTTGCTATCTTCAGTCTTCAATAAATCTAAGAAACAACTCTGAAAAGAAAAGAAGGCCCAGTCGGTTTACGAACCGTAGAAACTCTGAGAAACTCGACATCGTAGCCTAAGGATGGTGCTCAGTCAGAATCATGGCAGCGATATTTCTTGTACCTTGTGGCAATTTTAAGCTCAGCAAATGACAATCAACACGGCGAAATTACGAAATTCAGTAATTCCTCCGGCAGCATCGTTAATATTCCATTCCAGCAGCTTATATTACACTATAAACGAATTAGATGAGTTGCACGTACAAGCAGCATCCGCATTGGATCCTGCGTTTAAGACTCATTTTATGGCTTAACAAATCCTAATTTCAGTAGCGCTTAAAATTTCCCGACGGTTCTGGACCACTGTATGGAGGATCCTTTGCGTTTCGTTGCGTTGCCGTGCCGGGCGCAAGGAACGAGCCCAACAGCAGGAGCAGCGTAACTAGCTCCGGAGGTACCTACCAAACGCACATTAGGCGTGCTACTCAATTTTCAAAATAATTTCCCGGGATTTATGATCCCTAACATGTCATAAAGTGCCAAAACCCCCAAACCCAGCAAAACAAACGACCTGCTCTAAGTCGGCTTAATTCACAGAGCCCCAAAGGCGGGAGGAAGCCTTCAAAATGAAATGTTTTACGTCTGTCATAAAAGCGTGTCATCAATTTCCCTCAAATTATCTCCTTTCCTCTTTGTGAAAATCGTATCAGGATGGAAAATCTTTCGAAGGCTCCGCCGCCGCCGTCCTCGTAGCCATCGAATTGGGTCTGGCTGACTCGTCCTGCATGGGTCACAGGAGCCTCCGAACCCTACGACAAATGTGGCAAGGCAATAATCCTAACTATATGTAGTTCCCCCGCACTCCCCCGCAAACGTTAAAGATTATACTGCGGCCTCGAGCTACACAAATTTCCGTCTATTCGGATTCGGCTAATGAACTAAGTTTTATCTTCGGGATAATCCTCCGGCTCCTCGTCGAAAGGTGTTACAAACGGCAAGGAGTTGCGGCCATGTTGAGGTGCAAATAATGGGGCAACCGTAAAAAAGGTGAAAGTAAAAATTTTTGCGATCAATAAAGTGAAATCGAGTGATAAAATCGTACTTAGGATGCGCCGTGGAGCAGCCACTCCAACTAATTATCAGCTCTTTCAATTCGGAAGAGAACGGCGTCGTTTATCATCGATTTTGAGGCATCCAATTGCCAGGGAAACGAGGCTGCACGAAAGGACAAAGACTGCGAATCGATTTCATTGCGTTGAACAATGTTCATTCCGGTCTATGTACAGCCTGAATTATTGCTCTCTACGGATTTTTGCTGGAACAACAATATTTCCTCGGTATCCTACTTTACTTATCAAAAATTAAATTTTACGAATATATGTGCAATTCGAGTAGCTTTTGAAAAATGTACTCAATAAGGTTTTCGTAAACTTTAAACATATAAAATAATAATACTAAATGCTTTGTAGAAACGTTTAGGAAATAAATCGTTAAATATTATATCATTTAACTAGCCTCTTTACACATTACTAACTAAAAATCTTATATATGTAAAATACCGAAAATCGGTGCTTTTGACCCATTAATTCAACACATATGTAAGTATTATAATAAATTCTGCTTCTAACTTTGCGTTCAATTTTTAAACATGGGTTTTTATTTTATAAACGAAATTGAGAGAACAATTAAGGGTTGAAAGCTCAATCAAATTGTTAAAGGTCAACATATGTTATAAATCTTATTACAAATCAATAAGTAAACATATATGTGTATACTCGTTTTCTTGTATCATTTTCAATCTTTAACTCGTAACGTTTCTGTCCTACAAATCCACGAGCGAAGCAAATTTATACAAGTAATTTCTTCCATAATTTCAGTCGCTCAAAAATTAGCTACCCTTATGCACACTGAATACATTAAAAGCTCCTCCACTTTATTTCGCTTCCGTTTATTTTAGTAACCTTTTCCTTAATTTTATATCCTTAAATTCGAATGGAAGCGGATATGAGTTATGTATTATTATTATACTCTTCATTTCCCCCTTTCAACACTTTAAATGTGTAAAACACATAAAATTACATTTCATTTCACTCTCAGCATACAAACGCGCATTATGTCCCAATTCAAATTGGCTTGTATGTCCCAAACAGCCATATGTTCATTTTAACAAAAAAGGCAAATTTGTACGCATTTCACGCTCGTTTGGGCCCAAGTCCCGGGTCCGCATGGTTGCGAAAGCAATCAAAAATTGTGTATTTTGCAATCAGCATGGAGAGTCCCGGAGAAATCGTTTGGGATGCTGGCCAACAGCGAGCGCCTCCAAATGAAATGGTTTTCGCTTGAATTTTACGAATGTTGCGCTCCCCCGGCCAAATGGCCACGGCCCCCCAACAGTGAAATCTAAACAAATTCAAACTCTGCAAATTGTTTTGTTACATATCCTCGTCCGGATAAATAACAAACCTCAAATTTGCTTACAGCGCAGCAATTATAGGTGATGGCAGCGATGCCTCGATTCTATTTGGACCGGAACTGGTCCTGAAATTGAAAGGTACTTTCCGCGAACAGTTTCAATTATGCAAATGGAGCTGATTCCGCGGCTTGCATTAAATTGTTTACATGGGAAGTGATAAAAAGAAACCCACGAAAAATGTCTAATTTGTTTGAAATTAGTGTTAAGTAAACTTTAAAAAACAAAATTACAACTTGGGACCGCAGACGCGGAAAGACCAGACAGCCTGCATTTTGCCGCAAGTATAAATTGGGTCAAATTAATTGATTTGTTCCATAATTGAATTTTCATTGAACACCAATCGACTTCGGTGCAGTGAATTCAGAAACGGAAAAATGTTCCATAATTCATTTAGCCCTTGAAGCGACTGCATTCGAAACGTGCTTTATGCGGCTTTCATCGGAGCGATTTAGCCTCAGAAAGTCCTTGCAGTTTTTGGTATCGACCTTTATGCACTCTGGCAGTTCGCTGATTGAATTTGAGACAAACTGCATCCGATGCGGTGGATTTTCAAAAATAGATCGCTCAAGGGCGGCACTATCCCCAACCCCCTTCCTATATGCAATTAGTGGTAATTTAGGAGGTTCACACAAAAGAGTCGTCGCGTCGGTTGACGCTAATGGACTCGTGGAGCGCAACTTCCAAAAAATAATAATTGGTTACGATAAGTGTGTCGTCATAGTGCTTAACCCAATAAATGGAAAAACACTGTCCTCCGAGTGTAATGATAAAATAAACCTGGACAAGCTCTGAATTTCCTGCATAATTTTTTATCAGTAAATAATCGGCTGAGGGCTCAACACAGTGATTTCATAGCAGTCAGAAATCAATAAAATATTTACACTTTTATGACTTCATGACTACCCTGTGCCTGATAGCCCCGCCTGACCATGATATGGACAATTGCATAAGCATCAACGAGTTAATGTTAAATTAGCGCCATATTTGAATACAATTTAATCGCTTTTTTTCCACTGTCCAAAATAAATCAGCTGTGGTTGACAGCATATATTTGTGATGCAAACCCCTTTCCTGTCCTCGAATCTGGTTTTATCTTATTTGCCATTTTAATTATTTCATTTGTTGCACAACTGATTACCTAAACTGAAATACATTTGCGCTATTTTGCAGCGGTCTACTTTTAAATGAAACATTGATTTTAGAGTAAATTAAATTTATTGACACACTGAATGAAAAACACTTACGTGTGATAACCTGACAAATTCAGTTTGTTTACAAACTAAATTATTTTTAAACATTTTATTTGTATATTTTGTAAACTGCGAAATTTATTAGTATAAGCGCAACACTTCAGGGAATAAATAATTTTCGGTATAACACCTAAAACGATAAAGGATGTACATAGCTGTTTTTCACATATAAAAATTAGGGTTTTTCAAATATAAAAATTAGGGTCACAGAAGTTCAGAACTAAACGAACTCCTTTTATTCTGTATACTTACATATTATACAATAATTTTTTAGGGATATGCCGACAAAATGGCCTCTCTGTTCAAATATCAAATCCAACAATGTATGTTGTACATAGTTTCAAAAGTTCATTAAATTCTTGTCACTATTTATAGTTTATTCGCATTTATCCGATTGATTCTATTTGAAAATGAAAATGACTTCAGGAGATGATGACACGTGCTAAAGCAAAAATTTGTGTAGAAAAGGACAGAAAAGATATCAAATAGATATCTAAGATCTTAACATTTTGCAAACAGAAGTATTTCAAGCGTTTCTCTGAGAATAAAGGTCAACATCAAAAGATGATGGAAGTACTTAAATTATGGTTGGGTGGTTAAAAATAACCTTGTGCTTTGATGTCATCCTTTTGAACGCATGTTTCAATTTATACAAAAGTTATTTCAAAATTGGCATTAAAATTATACGTGACGTACTCCTAATATGCCTTTCAAAATTTAAATTAAATTGACAATTATTGAAAAGTTGAAATAATCATTGGTAACGACTTCAGTTAAAATCTTCGAGCAAGGAAATCCAAATAACTCTACAGTTTTTAAGATCGAATCTAATTACTGGAGCTCAAGGGTTGATTTTGCTTAGGATAAAATTTCCTATCGAATGACATTGCCAAATATCAATGCGAATTCGTAATCAACAACTTAAGAAATTATATAATAGCTATTTCTGAGAATTTAATTCATGGATTTATTCAGGATAGGTAAAAAATTGTTAGAGGAGGAAGGCAAGAGCTATATGAGTAGAGTGGTCTTATATTTAAAAGGTTTTCTCTGCAATATATAAAAATGTTATTCGTGAACCTTTAGTCAGCGACTTAAAAACAAAAAGAAAGAAGAACTAAAAGAACTTACGAATAATACTAGAGGTTAATATTTTAATAATAATCCACAAAATCTTGTCGCCTAGGATAGATAAAGTAGTATACACATACCTGATTGAAGATAATTTTTCAAAAATCCTCTCATTTCCAGACAATCATCCGCGAAATGAACCGATTAGGAATGATCGTGGACCTATCTCACGTGTCGACGGGTACAATGCGCGACGCCCTGGCGACGTCCGAAGCTCCTGTGATATTCTCCCATTCGTCTGCCTACGAATTGTGCAACTCGAGCCGCAATGTCCAGGATGATATATTACAGTCTGTGGCAAAAAACGGTGGACTTGTAATGGTTAATTTTTATTCAAAATTTCTGTCGTGCAGCGAAAACTCAACTGTTCAAGACGCCGTTGGTGGGTATATCATTTATCATCCTCTCAATAAATCCTCAGCTTCTCCTCTTGAAATTACTTTGGCAGATTTTCCCAAGGATAAGAATTTTCTTCACATTATGTTTCATTTCGATTTTTTATTTTTTTTATATTTTATGCTTAATACGACTCCCTTTCGATTTTTTTTTCAGCTCATATAAATCATATTAAGAAAGTGGCTGGAATCGATCATGTCGGCCTTGGAGCTGGATTTGACGGAATCAATTTGTAAGTAGAATTTATGTATTATCATTACCTCTTGAACAGGATAATGTAATTGCTCTGGGTCTGTGATATCGATTCGCGGATTTAAAACTGCAGACGAAGTCGTCTGTGGTATAATCCTCGTGTGCAGATATACCCGCCGATTTATCACGGATGTAACAAAAACAGACCGCGATTATATCTCGTTGACCACAATAAATCGAACTCCACAATATCTGATATGCTTTGTACCATGAAATTTTGTATTAATTGCGCTGGGGCACCTGATAAAACAAAACATCCAATCAGTGCCCCCGCTGAACATTTACGGGAGCTTCCGGGTAAGAAAAATGGTATTTCGATTTGGATTTCATTCAGTAATTCGATTCGCTTGTGCACACCTTTTAAATAATGGGCAACTGGTCCCGGTAGCCAAAGGTAAATGGCTGCCCATTAATTTTCTTATCGAAAGGAGTTCTTTTTGGTCGAGCAAATCATGAAAGGTTTCCTTCTCACTTCCGGGCCGCCCCCGGTAAGCTGGGCATCCCCGAAAACAAAAAAACATAACGACTACAGAAAAAGGGCAAAGTTTGTTTCTCAGAAAGTGCCCGCTCAACTAGAAAATAATATCATCTATTTATACGTTGGGCGATAAAAGGTGCAGCCCTTCCCTTAACTGATTTATACTTTGCACCGAGACGCAATTATTTACTCTGATGACCCGCCATACGTTTTCACCGGATTTACCAATCGTGAAAAATCATAAATCTTGCCCACACCTCCCACATGTGGCGGCAGGCGCAATCACCTACGTGCAGTCTTACCAGAAGTCGGAGGGATATTTTATAAAATTTATTCGATTTGTGAATGGCGCTCGAGGACGCTTATATCGGCACAAATCGATACGGTTTTGTTTTATCATACAAATAAATCTAGGCCAAGTTGAACAATATTGGCGCTCCTTCCCACACCCTTAAAAAATCCAAGCGACGACGCTTATCGATTGCTGACTACATTTTAATCGAAGGCCTTTATATTCAGGAAATATTTATATCCCTGCATATGGGGGATGGTGCCATTAAAGCCCCTCTAAGTGGCCGGAGCACCCTTAATGGAATCCCCAGAAAAAGATAGCATAGTAACTCACTTTCAGCGATATACGAGTATTTGTGATTTTCTGAATAGCCCGCTCAATTCAAAATATACCTATGTATCAATCCACGAGGAATTTATTTGTGCGTGACGACAGATGGGGGGATATGTGGGTAATTCATTTGCAGATCTCGGATTACTGTCAACTGCATGCTCCGGCGGCATAAAAGTAATTTCCGACATGAAAAACAGAAAAATGTTTCCGAAAAGAAGTGCTTTTGTAATCCACCGAGTGACGAGAGACTATGGGGTCAATGAGCGTAGGATCAATCGCGTAATAGCTTCTTCCTGGAAAACATTTTCATCAACACGTTACGTTGGCAAAATTTTATTTCGTACATATATTTAGTAGGTTTCACTCAAATTATTCACTCAAACCAAGTTTTTGTTGGTTTGACAATTAATTTAAGTAGTGTTGATTTAATCCTGACATGAGAATAAATTTAACGAAAAACGTACATGCATATGTGGTTGTTATTCCGTTTTTACATGGAAAGATTAATCTACAAATTTAAACTTTCCTTCAATAGTAAATTTCGTTTTAATTTATTATTCATTAGGTTTTTCTGTCTTCTTAAAAATTTAATTTGGAATCATGCTTTTAATTTTTGAAAATATGCATACATAAATTTAATTTGAAATTGGAGTTTTAAAAAATGAGTTTTGATCAAAAATTAAATATTTTTCTTCCGGTACCTATCTGTATACTGAAAATCAAAATCAAATTAGTTCAGTCACTAAAAATCAATTAAATAAGCTTTCAATATTTCAAAAATATCAAAGAAACCGAATTTAAAAATTTATCTAATAATCTGCCAAAATGCTACATCCCCATAGTAATTAAAGTGCAGAGTGTCGAAATTGTCCGTAGTACAGCATAAGCCCGTATTAAATGTCGGAGGTGAACACACATTAATCACAACCTGTTGTCTGCTAATTTAAACATTCACATGGATGTTTTCGTTTGGTAAATTATGGTAAATTTCATTCATGCTTAATATGAAAATAGAATGCATATTGACCGCCAAAAGGTAATCAAAACGGCCAAGGAATTACCAAACTGGTGCTAAATAAACAATTAGATATGATTTGTTTACATAGTGGCAACGAGTGATTCACTAATCAATTTCAATGTTTTATGATGTCTACTTATTTCAATCGTAAAATGTTCAATATTAAGTATTTAAAGTGTTGTCAGAGGAATTAAGTCATCTCCAAGTATTAAAAGCATATATGGAAGTTATTTTTATATTCTATGCTTGTTACTGAATATCACGAACCTACTTTAATTTTTAAAGGTTCTTGTACATGAAAATTTAAAGATTTCTCTCATTTCATTCAATTGGGGGAGTGTTGCTATGGAACTTAACATTATTGACGCAAATAAGCAGTGGTCCTTATTTAATTTAGCAAATATTGAGAGGTTTCTTAATAGTCCATAAAAAACTTGGGATTATTATAAATTTTAGGTTATTAGACTTTTAGCTTACAAACCTAAACTCGTCATAATTGTAAGACATTTCCGTCCACTTTAAATTGCACAATAAAATATAGATATGGTTCATAATTTTCAAATGGATGATATTTATGTCAATCAGAAGGTACTTAATTTAATTGACTCATTACTTCTAATGTCTCAATTTCGTCTGATTGTTCCTTCAGAAGTGAAGGCTATTTCTAAAGCACTCTGTAATAAAGATGTTATGAACAGCAAATTAATCACTGAGTTATTTTATATTTAAGTAATTTGCAGTTGTACTTATCTCAAGTTAGTACTTCTTTTATATCCTGATTATCACCAAGTGTATACTCAAATTCTTGAATGCTGCAATTGAACAACAATGTTCAACGACAATTCTATTGAGAATTTATCCATCAAATTAGGGTCATCATCAAATGCAATTAATTTGTCAATAATTGGGAGTAGGAACAACAATTGGAAGCCTATATTCAGTGGCTTGAGATAATCTAAGCAAACGTTTCTAGCGCTGCTTACGAAGCAACATCACGCCCGTTTGACCTCGTAATAGAATTAAAGTAATTATTCCTGCAGGAGCCTTTGTGACAGTAAATAATGATTTACCACTTAATTAATGACACAAGGGCTACTCCATTTATGCCGTACTGTCCCAAATATTATTAATTTTAATAAGATTTACTTCGACTGCCCGTAGGAAGAGGCTCCAAGTTGTCGCTGTTCCTGGAGCCCTCCTCCAGCTGGTTCGCCTGTTATTTATTATATTCATTTTATCGTGTCGCATAAAAGTAGCCCCCGAGTAGAGGACGCCCGGCGACATCTATCGATATATGTACGTTATTTCCCATGTAATTTGTAGCTGCTCCGGCAGCAGAGATTTATTTCCAGTATCCCAGTTTCCCAGAGAAACTTTTCCAACTCAAGTATTCACGAACATACGTTTCGAAGAAAAAATTCTGGATATTTTTCGTTTTCTTCCATTTGCAAATTATTATTCTTGAATTTGGGTCCTTGTTCTATCTTGTGATTTTATGTAGACATTTGCTTCCATTTGGCACACAATTCGGCATTGCAGGGCGAACATGGGAAATTTATTTTCCTGTAAGTAACAATGGGGAGTGCAAATAATAGTCAACAACTACGAGTTCAATTCCATCAAAAGACGTAAAGTGCCCGATGACGCCGTAATGCCAGAAACAATTTTAATGCAATTACTACTGTTGAAGTGGAAATGCGACAATCTTCACATACCATCGTTTGACGATTTAGTTTCACATGCTTTTAACGTTCGTTTTCTCGTAATATGATTACGAGATGATTAGTGCTGATGGTTCCTGATAGGCACTTTCCACCATTGTCAAGAAAGATTTCGTTGTCTTCAATGCTTATGTATTGTGTGAAGAATTTTTTAATATCCATGAGAGAACTACAATGTGAATGTCAAGCAATTCATAAAAGAGTCGGAAAACTGAAAGAAATTAAATTCCGTTTCCGTAATTATTCCAAAATAAAATAACCTTTTATTTGATTCTGCGTACAATAAACGCAAGTTTTCGAAATTTTCTACATAACATAGGTACATAATAATTGATCTATAGTTCTTCGTCCTAAAGTTTATAAACTCTTTAAAAGAGAAAAATATGTGTACTTATTGAAAAAATTAACGAAGTGTCTGAACATTTAAAAAAAAAACTAGTAAAGGCAGGTGAACTTAATATTTTTGTTACAGTTCATTTGATAGTCTATGGTTTATGGTTTTATGCATGAAATTTTAATCCGCTTCAAACATTCCCGAGTTTTATAAATGTGGTAATAATTTTATGGCCGCATAATAATTTTAAGATATATACTTTAATTAAGCTGAAAGTTTATAAAACAAAACACGAAAATTATTCTCTCTATTTTAAAATGCCATAGGCCTAGTTTAAATTAATTTTAAAATTGAAAAGCACTCGCAATCAGCGCTGTGCTCTCAGTACTAAACCAAATCAAATTTGCAAGTTGTACAATTCAGACTATGCAAAAAGGTGTGTCCATTTCCATATTTTGTAAAAATGTGAAAAATCTAATTCAGAATATTTAAAAAGCCCTTTGCCTGTCCATGTGCAAAATGTACAGTCCAGGAGCACTAACGCACAGTCAGTTTATTGTGTAATCAAATTTGCAGGCACACAAGACAATTTCCGATCCTTCTAAAAGAGTCCGATGTCGAATCGAATGGCAAAGCGTAACTTCTATAAAATAAAATGGAAGCAATTCCCTGACAAAGGACGAGAGTAGTTCAGTAAATAATTTTTCACGCTACTGTATCGGGATTGTCCGACTCCGGCAGCGGAGTCTCAGTGGGGCTGCGGGGCAGGTGTGGGAGTCACCTACTTTTATTGGATTCCCCCTCAAGGAGCGCTGTTCCATTTGTTCACTTCCTCGAGTTTAACATGCGCCTCGAATCAATTGAATGGAAAAAGTGCTTCAAGTGTGCTGAAAATGTTGCGTACTTGGACTACTTTTTCCGCCGACATTGTGTTTTGCTGTTCAGGCACGACTGCCGGGGCTCGGGATCCGTAAAGTTTTCCTCGGACGGCGCCGAGGTACCTACAGGAACATGGTCCATACTCCCCCCACATGGACGTGGGACCAGGAACCGAGGAAGGACCGAATCCGGGACCGGAATGATAATACGACTGGAAATTACGAAGGGAAGTTGGGAATTACTGCGGTAAAACAATTAAGAAACAACCATTATCGTTAATTCCGGCGGAGAGCTCTCGTCTATTGATAAACTGACAAGTTTTAATTATGGACGAGGACAATATTTTCGGATGCTGTTTGCCGGCAAAACTTTCGCCAATTTTGATAACAAATGAACAGCGGAAGTTTCAATCGTCCTCGGCAGCTAAGATACTTCAGTTCGAAAATGAGAGCGCATTCGGCACCAGCGTCTTAACGTGAACTTCTTAGGTCTGTTGGTTCGGTCCATTCTGACCAACTTTAGGAGACTGTCGCCACTCTGAAGTTACGGTTACTGCTAATTCGGCAGGTTGAAATTCATTGGAACAGCAACGACGTTATCAGCTACCTGTGCCATTAACGGTGGTCTATCTCACTTTTATTGGCGCTATTGCAAATACATAGTTTATTTTCCTATGTACAAGTATAACTCGAAGTCTTTCCTGCGAATTCCGATGGGAAAATATTTTTCCAAAAGAATTCCTATACCTAACCAAAAGTATTTAGTTATCTTCCTTTAAAGCAATTAACATCATCGACTCATCGACCTCACAAGGAATAATTAATATAAAATACATAGTCAAACATAAAAGGTACAAAATCTAGGACATGTTAGTGGACATAGCATTTTTTACATTTCGAATGTCTACCTTAATTAAAATCAAGCAAATGGGAATATTTATTATACTAGGAAATTTCAAAACCACTAAAACAGCCATCGAATACACGACAGTCATCTACCCGAGTTTTTGGCTTTACTCACGTACAGGGATTTTACACGGTTCTTCCACTCCATAGCTTGCACTCTAAAAACTCCTAAAGAATGGATATTTTCTAAATTTTGACAATATATGCTTAAGTGAATAATTTATAAAAATATAATATATTTTAATATTATCGACACTCTTTTCAATTTCAGCACTCCCAAAGGTCTTGAGGATGTATCAACATATCCGACACTATTTGCCGAGCTTTTAGGGGCAGGATGGTCAATAGAAGATTTAACAAAACTGGCTGGACAAAATTTTCTGCGTATAATGTCAGAGGTTGAAAAGATTCGCGATGCCAAAAAGTTGGCCGGTGTTCGACCATACGAAGATCACCCGAACTTCCGCACCGAGGATCCATACAATTGTACCTCGAGTTAATCGAGTGTCCCTGCCTACCCCCACTACCCCTTAGAGTATTAAGCGTAAAAATTAGGTACCCTTTATTAAATTTTGGTAAAAAGAAGGCGCATTTTAAGCGATATGAGGTGCAAAGCACCCTTCTATCTTTGTACACTATATGGAAAATAAATCGAAATGCCTTTGTATAAAAAAGAATGAGTGCTGTCCGCGTATAGCGTACTTCCCCCAATTTGAATAAATCAATTTCGCATTAATTGAAATAATATTTTTGAAGAGAGCTGAATTGCAGAATGCAAATTGTAATATTGTTTTGTTTTTTATTTACTTTGTAGAGAAATGAATCGAATATTTTATTTAGCCGAAAATCGGTGGTTGTTTATTCATTTCATATTGTGTTTCTCTCTCTCTATCGTTTTTAATATATTTAAAGTTGAATTTATTAAAAGAGATTTTATGGATAATAGCTGAAATATTTAATATTAATTGTACAAGGTACTGTTGATTAATAAATTGTTTACAGGAAATACCTTCCTGAAGGCCACTAAAATACATATGTCCTCATTTAACCTATGTGAGCCAAAACCCCCCATCTTGTTGAAGCACTCTGTATTGAAGTATTTGATAAATTTTATATGAGGCTTTTTGCGCAAACTGAAATAATTCCGAGGGCGGGAAAGATGTGAAGTGATGTTCTTACTGAATCACAAGCACTCTCACCATTTTAACGATATAAGTCAATCTTCAATCTTATAGGGAAAATAAAATTTACCCAATTTAACCTACCCGCCATACATATGTAGCTGATTTTGTATTCAGTTTAAATTGACTGGCTGATTGATTGTCCTTGAGATTTATGGAGGGGTTTTAGAGCTATCGTTTTTGCTAAAGGGGCAAAATCAAGTGGGTCTTCATAAAAAACAAAAAACAAAAAAAAGAGAAGAGCTCTCGCACTAATTTGGTTACTACGGTAGCACAAACACACAGAATTAAGCATTAAAGTTATCCTTTGAATGCGACATAAAGTGGTTAGCTACCAGAAGTTTATTTCTGCACATGTTCATTTCCTATCTCTGTGATATATGTGTATAGTAACCGCTTTACTAAATTTTCAGTTTGGGTAATAGAAAACTGTTCAAGAATAAGTTTTGTAGGAAAACTCGGTTGAAGGCAATGAGTTCTTTTGACATCAACTTTATTAATTAATTACGAAAATTAATTTGTCCTGCTCCTTGAACGAACTGAGTATACTCTGGAAACTTGCCTTTTTGGGTTTAACGATGAAAACAAGCCCAAGGATTTCGGGATACAAAATTTACGTCTGCATTTTCTGCCTTCGGGGCTTCCCAGGATATCAGCTGAGCTAAGTCTAAGTATTTGCTAAAGCGCTTGTTGCCACAGCAAAGAGTAAATTACTTACATACATTACTTCATAACGTTATTATGTTTTCTGGAGATAATCACATAAGTGACTTTAAAGGGAAGCATTCTCATCGCTGTTATTTTCTTTTTTAATAATATTAAAATGCAGTAATTGAGGTAGTGTAAACTGATGGTATATGCGCGTACCTTTTCCTCAGAGGAATCTTTTTCAATTTTATATTTGCGAGACTGTAGAGTGAATATGCAAACTTGTTGAATGTATGCAAAAGAAATTAATGGAATGCAATGAAATACATATATGGAAAAAACTTCTGCTCTTGCAGACTGTCGGTTGCATTATTCTCTGAAAGTTTATCTGAATAACAAACGAAGAGAACGAAATTTTAATGCATAATATTATAGTTATAGAATTATGAATAACTGATAACTTTTTTAACTATCAACAGATCTAGAAAAGTTAAATGTGAACAATACAGAGGAAAAAAAACTAAATGTTATAGCAAAGTTAAAATTAAACAACTATTTTTGTAAAATCTTTCAGTTCACTTCTCCGCGAAATCTTAAAGAAAATGATCGGTTTGAAATCTATAATGTAACATTTCAAAGCTCAAAATCGTTTTATCGCTCGACGACTCAAATTATAAAAATGTCTCCTCTCTTGAAAAATGTTATCTGCATCACAGATAAAATATAGTACTGATTTTCTTTTCTTGTGTTATTTCAACTCTATGTACTATTTTCAATTTATTTTATTTACCACAAATATCTTCTACACAACAGAGCCCAGAGGACCATGATTTTTGCTCAATTCTTAGATGTTCTAGAATCTAAATCTGAATAACTTTCGTTTAAGATCATACAATTTAAGACGAACGTTGTATGCTCCTATCTTTAGACGATTATCAGAAAACCTTCCAATTCAGCTGCTATTCAACATGAAAATCAAATTGAATAGTAAACGAAAGTTATGGTTTTGGTTTGGTTCCAATCGCATTTGTCACAATGCGAATAAGTAAATCCAGCAAAAATGATATCTTACCTTCCACCTTTGCTCCCTCGAAGGTAACATTTTTCAATTTCAGTAGCTCTCCACGTTTCATGATAAATCCGATGAAAATGAAATGCATTTCCTGTACATGACGAAATCGCTCTATGCATGAAAAACGAAAATGTGTTTTCAGAATAAAATAGGTTCAGTGCTCGTCCCGGGCCCGGAGGAAAATGCTGTCGAACAGCTTTCAATATTTACAGCACGCATTCAAGTCCCACACCCATGGCCATAATGCGACATATTTTGTTATATTCCAAAGCTGGTCCTGTGGCCTGTTCTGGATTTACATAGGGACGCAAGGACGAACATTCCTGTGTAAGGACATCTTTTACGATATAAAGACATCTCAGACGGAAGTTTCTTTGCGAAAAGTTTTTTCATGTTTATGTTAATGAAAGAAATTTTGTCCGAATAGCTCGTTCTGGGTTAGAAGGCTTCAGCAAGATTGGGCGAGGGCAAAAACCAAATTCTAATAAATACAAATATCCCACAGAGAAAAAGAAAAACAACAAATTGATAGAATCACTGAAAATGAGTTATGTATTCTGAAAAGCCGGCCTATCCAATATGAATAAATTTTATAGGGAAATTTTCAGTTGGATGCCCTAAATCCACACTGTACTCGTATGTAAATTAAATGTTCAACTCTCGTGCGGTTTTATTTGAAAAAACAAAAAAAACGAAATACACTTGAAATAGTTTATTAACTGTTAGAACCTTTTTTAAAAAGTATAAAAATCGATGTAAGAAGTTCGAGTAAATAATAATCGCGTAATAACTAAATACTGAGTATTTTGTAGAAAGTTATTTCAATTCGATGTTCGGGTTTTCAAATTTATTGACTCTTTCAAAAACTTCGAAAAAAGCAAAAATCTTTCACGTTTGTTCAACTTCAGATATAAAGCAAAAGTGAAAATATTGAAAAGGGTCTTGATTTTGATTTGATTGACTCCTCCTAAACTTGTAAAAGAATGTACGAAAACAAGACACGCACAATATACTTAAATAATATACAAATTGCTGATACATGTTTTGTTTTCTTTATCAAAGTTCTATTCGTCAATCTCAGTACGCACGCGTTTTCAATTTGTAATTTTAAAAACTCTATCTTTGTTATATACATATTTTGTTACACAGTTTGTTAAAAAAATAAAGATGTTAAAGTATTTTAAGAAAGTTCAACTGCTTTAAGGAAATATTATGGACTAAAAAGTTATATGTATGAACTAAATTGTATTTTCTCATTACAGCAATCGTGCAATCATTTTTATGAAAATTCTAAAATGTTACAAATGTAATTTGTTAATAATTTTAAATACATACTATTTTCACTTTCCTAATTTTAATACTAATTATTATTAAATTCAAATTTAATTAATCTATTAAGGCGAGTAAAAAATGCGTTTAAATAACCAGTCTTACGGTGCGAGTATAATACAAAATAAAAATTGGATTAATATATCATTGATTTTATCAAAAATAAAAAAACTAAAAACAAAAAAATAAGAAACGAGTCTACATAATAATGATACGCTTAATAGTTTAAAAATCTCTTTTCCATCAATATTACTTATTGCAGCAAAGAACAAAAGTTTATCTTAAAAATTCTAGTAAGTTTCGTAATTTAATATAATATTTCTTATATTCATCATTCTTTCAGCCGACTGTAGTTCAATGACGAACAAATTATAATTAATTTTAAAACCATGTTCAGCCTGTATGTACATAATAAACAATGTTTAAAAAAAATTATAAACTCTAAAAATTATGCAGAACCAACAATAAATTGCCATAAATCTTAAACATATAGTTAGAAATTGTAATACTTTTTTTCAGTTTTTCTTCTTGGTCTAAGAAATATAAATAAGTAAGAAAAATATGTACTGAGTATTGAAAATATTACCTCATTTATGCAAATATAAAAGCTCAAAATATCATTAGCACTGAGTTCTATTAAATTTTTAATCAATAAAATAAGACTAACAAGGAGAAATCAATCAAATCAAAATTAGACCAAATCAAAATTAAAATCAACAAAACAAAACAGGACCAAGAGTATATAATTTTTGTTTTTTGTTCCATAAAAGCACAAAAATGAATAAATTCTCAGTTTTACTTTATATACGCAGAAAAAAAATATAAAACATATCACTACTAAAATGTAAAATACAACAACTCTAAAATTAATGAACCGATCTAGGGAATAATTGTACAGATGCTGTTTCTCTGTAAAAGAAATACCAAAAAAGAGTTATTTCGTCACTGAAAAAAGTTGACGCTAAACTGAAAAATATTAGTCAAACTAATAAAAAAAAAAACCTAAAATAAGACCTACATTTTAAGAACAATCTAAAAAAAGGGGAAAAGCAATACGAAATCTCAAAATATTTTCTATCCGACAAGATGACGATAGACACACCTAGATCATAAGTACACATTGTAAATTATAGACAAAAGTAAATATTAAAAACAAAAACAAAAAAAAACTTAGTGGGAAAGATGCGACCGACATTAAGATAGCAAATTTCTTTTCTTTTATCAGACAGTTTTATTGTTACTTCTCTTTTTTCATTTCTTAGGGTATTTTAAAGTAAACAAATTTATATATATATATTATTACGAGTATAAATGATAGATGTATAAAACTGAAGTGAATAGATATTATATGACGAGGTATAAAATTTGAATGTTTCGACATTTTGTTTTTTACGGCAATAAAACTCATTTAGATATTTGATATTTTGCTTTTTGAATAGATAAATCCTTTTCCTTCATCCAGATCAAAATCTTTGAATAATTTTTTTCAATTACAGCGATACTGTTTAACTACTGCTTTGATTCATGACGAAAAAATTATTAGTAAAGCAATTTAGAAATGTCTTAGACATCTTCAATTAATTAGTGTGAAACGATTAAATTAACCATATTTTGAACTTTAAAGGTATTCTTTGCTTTTTCACATAATATATACGAGAATTGCGTATAAGTTGTTATTGTCATAGTATAGTCAAAACTTATTAAACATGTAATGAAACAACTTTAATAAATGTGATAATAAAGCTATTTTGATTAATCTAAGCAAATATTTACACATTCAATGAGTTTCACTCATGACAATACTGCCCACCGCGCTCGGTAAATGCAAGCAAAATTCAAAGTCCTACTCCTCTCAAACTAACAAAGATTTGTACTGCTATTCAAAATTTGAATTTGGTAGGTAAGTAATTTTATTTTAGGCTAATCAAAGCCTGAAATTGGTCATCCATAACAATTTTTTAACTTTTGGTAAATCATCGATAGTGTGTACGATAAAACAGTTTAACTTAAAAAGTTTATTTCACCTACTTTTTAACGCACTTTATTACACATGCGAAGGTGCCTTCATTGTTCAAAATCAACCTGTGTTGATATATTTTAGTGAGTTCAATTACTTTTCTGAAAGATAAATTTTTTCAAATTTACAATTACAAAATTTATTTGCTCCTTTTAATATAGTTTTTAAAAATAACAGTCAGTAATGGATTCGAACTAAACATTTTTCACGCTGTGCTGTAAACGTATCAAAAGAAAAAGATGGCAGTTTGACAGTTCGTCGCCGCTACTCTTTAACAAACGTAAACAAGCGAAGTTGAACGATTTTTAAGCAGTTTTCTCGACATTCCGGCAAGGAGGATGCTAAATAATTGCTGAGGATGGTTAATGTTATGAAAGGTGTTCTAGTTGAATGGTGAGCAGATTTATTTTAATATAAAACCACCCAATTAACCTAAAAAACATGAAAAACTGAGTCTACTCGTCTTCCAGATAGTCAAAATCGTCCGGGATTCGGAAGTTTTTGTCCAAATATTTATCATCCATTCCAAACTTATTCTTGCACCAACTCTTGATGGAAAAAACGTTGTCAGTCCATCTGTTCGCCGCTGTCAGAGCTCGCTAAAAAATACTTTGAAATAGTTTTTTTTTTGTTTAGAAGAGTTCTCGTGTACCTTTGATTCCTCGGCTTTTCTTTCGATTTTCTTGGGGTCGTTGTTCTTGAGATTGCTCAGCTCCGTTTCGAGCTCCATTTTCTGCTTCTTTAATTTAGCATTTTGCTGTTGGAGTTCTTCAATTACATTCGAATCCTGGCGATTTTGCTGCGCCTGCAGTAGGGCTTCCCCCTTTGTTTTTATTTTGTCATCCGCTTCCGCTAATTTGACTTCAACCTCCCTCACTTTCCGCTTGAGATCTTTTATAGATTTGCTGTAATTTGATTTGGAATAAGGGAGCGTGAAGGGTTATTTCATAATCTCAAATTACCCTGGAAACGACCAGTAATACAAGCTTGTACCAATTTTTTCGGATTCAACTAATCCATCGTCAACCAGCTCCTGAAGAACTTGCTTTACCGATTGCTGCGTTATCCCTTTTGCGGCTGGAGCTAGTTTCTCCATATCTTTTATTTGAAAAACATCTTTCGACTCATGAAATATTTCCAGCATCTTCTTGCGTTTCTCGTCCAAGGAAAGCCCCTTCTTCTTAGACATTTTTTTAATTTACTGAAACGAATATTCTTTTCAATTTTAACATCTTCCAGTGACCCTGCTATGAAACAGTTCCTGCTCCATTTAGATGAGACCCTAGCCCTCGGGAGGAAGTTTATTATCCAAGATCTAGACGAGCGCCACTTGTTCATCTCAACAGATATTGTTGAGACTCTCCAGGCGAAGGTGGACGATTTAATGGATAAAATCAGTTTCCCTCTTCACGAGAAGGAAGCTTAAATTAAAAAAATTCCTGTTATTATTTCCCGCTGCAAAGCAGTTAAAGCCCCAAAATGAGTTTTAGAGAATCGAACAGAATAAAAGATGCCGAGAAGAAGCGAGTCCTCGACGAGGCGGCTCGTCAGAGAAGAGCTAGAAAAGCCCTTGAAGCTCTCGAGCAGGACAACTTCCACGAAGATCCTCACGCAGATCTGGTGATGTCGAAAAAGTTACCGAAATTTCATGATAATCTCGAAACTGGTGGAAGGTCTCGGAAGACGAAACGGAAGGGGGGCGAGTTCTACCGGGCGAAGTACCGAAAAAATTTTAGTCAACTGCTCGAGGAGGAGAAGCAACTAAGACCGGACCCGCCGAATTATTTTAGCGCACAGGCACCTCCTTCAAGCCTGCCACCGAGACATTTCTGTGCTGTTTGTGGGAATTTCTCAAATTATACGTGCACGGCTTGCGGAACGAGGTACTGCTCCGTAAAATGCCTGGGGACCCACCAGGACACCAGGTGCCTCAAGTGGACCGCGTAGTTCGCCGCCGTCGCGGTTATCTAGACTAAGCGAAGTGTGTTTTTGAATTATCAATAAAAGTAAGCTGTTTACCTTAGTCGTGTTTCTGATTTTCCAGTTAGTTTTAAGACACTTATTGGTCAGAAAGTGTTCTGTTGGTTACAAATTCAAAAGAGATGTAAACAATTTTGACACTTCATCTTGGTAACAAAGGCGCCTCATGCGGAACTTAGCAAGTTAAGTTATTGGTTAGTAAGTGCGCTACTCAATTCAAAATAGTTTAGCCTCAAACCGTTTTTAAAATATGAGAGGATTAAAAGCAAATTTGATGTTTTTATTTTTTCAAGTGGAATAACAAATATTCTTCCCTATTATCTTTTTTAAATGTTGTAATATAAAATTCGAGAACCTCCAAAATTAAACAGAACAATTACAAAAACTTTAGGTTGCTTACGCAAATGAAAAGTTATTCATATTTCACAGCAAATTCGCTTCAACAGAGTCGTTCGAAATATTCGTTTTCTTTTAAATTACACAAATAAATATGTTTAATATAATATACATCCTTTTACTGCAATAAATAACTTAAAAATAAGTTCTGGCGAGAGTATTAAAGCTACTTAATTTAAATAGCAAGCAAACTAAAGAAAATACGTCTCCACGAAGATTAAAGAACAGAATGAGCGATTTTGCTTAACTCAAATTGGTCAACTAGTTTAAATCCTGCAAGTAATTTTGTAAGTTATGATGCAAAAGTACCTCCGAAACTTTATTTTGATCAGTTTAATATTATTTTTTGTGTTTTTACTTATAGAACTTATACAATTATAAACTGAATTATTGTGCAGTATGCAGTGGATTTTGTAATAATTTACTAGGAAAAATGAAAAGATGCTCGTAATATTCTGGAGTTCTAAAAAACCTGTACAGGATATAATTGGTTTCTTGGACAAAAGCAAATGAATATCCCTCGATTATTTTCAAAATATTTATGTACCATAATTCGTTTTATTTAGCAGCATAAACAATTAATTCACCTTGCTTAAACTCTACCGTCAAAGTTGCATATGCTTTTAAATGCTGTCATAAATCGATTTATAATTAAAACAAAATTCGACCCGTTTGCTTCCCGAATGATTTTGCATTTAGAAAAATTCTAGTTTGCTCATTTGGAAATTTCCTCCGAAAACGAAGAGAAATTGTTATACTACCACTAAGAATTACCGCAGGAAAGCGCTTCAGTCGCAAAATGCCATTTGGGAAGTCGATTGTGTAACCGGGCGACCCATCAGAACGCAGAAAGGTGAAAATCTTCCAGCTGAGAAGGCTGAAGATTTAAGTGGCTTGTGAATTTTCGTTACATTTTCGGTCCAGGACCATCAAAACATCGCAGTTACCCTTCTTCCGCAACTGACTGTTAATTGGGATCAACAAAATATCGTAACAAACTGCAAGAATGGTTGTAACCATGGGATTGCTGCGCAGCCAGGTAGGATTCCGCTCAGGAACGGTTTGGATTCGTTTGAATACGTCCCCCCACCGAGCAGGAAATCACATTTTCCTGGATATTGACTGTAATAATTTGTGCTGTTTAAAATGAGACCGTTTAACGAAAGTTCTACGCGAAAAAAAAAAGTTATCTAACCTCAACTCTGCTGTTATCTAACTCGTCCCGGGGTCACGGATTTCGTATCCAAACTTTTCCTTTATTTTCGTTGTGGGTGGAATTCACGGCAGCTAAAAATAATGTTTGTTTATGCCGCGAAGGTGTGACCGCATGTCGGAATTGCGACACTCAAGGTGAACTGAGTCCCTTTTGCGGTCACCGGTTTAATGAACCTCGCTAGCGGGGCTCCGCGGTGGCCGAATTTGCATTTCATTTTATTATCAATTCAGGGGATGACGTGGAACCAAAAACCGGCCTCCTAGTTGTTTTGCGGCCTCGCAAATGATCCAGACTCGGAGAGGCTTCACAGAAAGCGGCGCAGTTCGGGGGGACCATAAATAGCCGAAATCCGAAGTGGGGCCGTCGAGTGGACGAGGAGCACCCGACCTCGGCGGATCTGCAGACCTTCGGGCCGATCTAATCAGGCACTTGGCGATTGATTAATCAAGTGCAAAAGGCCACGTGAGCCCCAATTGGCGCATCTGGGGAGCTTTCGATCACAACGCTTTGGGACCGGGGACTATTTTCGCGCCCGTCCGACTTTAGCGACGACTGTGGCGTGAGAAAATGCAAATATTTTATCTAGCTCGCTGCAGTTGATTAAGTGCTCGGATGGGGCGGTGTTTGTTTTTATTTATCTTGAGGAACCAGGTGAACAGAAATCAGTCGCTACGAAGACACCTGACGAGCCTCTCTCCTGCTGCAGGCTTTTTAGACGGGAGATCAGGTGGGCGACTCAGCGCACTAATCACTATTCCATTCTGAGGCGACTTCTCAAATCTAAGCTCTCTGAAATTCGTCGAGCCACTTAAGTATGAAAACTACTGAGTTCCTGATACTGAAAGCAAACCCGACCTCTTTCTACTAACGCCTTTTCATAAGTTTTAGTTAAGAAGCTCACTGTCTATCTAAAATAAATACCTTTTTGTAAAAATTAAATGAATATTTCATTCGAACTGAAATTTCTAAAAACTTAGCTCAAATTTAAATTTAAAAAGCATATACCAATTAAAACTTTTTAAAAGTTATCAAAATCCTCATTTTATAATTATTGTAGGCGTAAAGATTTCAGTTTCTTTTAGTTGTAAAATTCCTAGATCTACTTTAAAGACCGTTGCTTTCATTTAGCTCTTGTATAAATAAGGAATGAAAAAATTTAAAATCTAGAAATAATTTTTAAAGGACTAAGTTCTGGACAATTTAGAATAATTTTAAATTATTTAAGAAAATATAATTTACTACACATGGTTGGCTTGCTCTTGTGTTTATTTTATTTATTCTTTTAGAGTTCAACAAAGATAACCTCGATGAAATTTAAAGTGCACAGCAACAAAAATGCATTCCGTGAAAAATTCGATTTATAAATAGTTCACTCAAGTAGAAACTTAAAATTTATAAATACAGAATTAATAAAATGAAAAAAATAGATAATAAATTAATTAATAAAATAAAATAATATAAAATTCGAATTCGTCGACCTTTAAAATTTCAGTAAATATTCGGCAGTTATGCGTTGAAATAAGCCGACAGTCAATTGTTGAGTTGCGTCACTACTCAGGTTTTTAGTAAAGCTGTATTTAAATTAAATTGCAAACCTATCCCAATTCAGATTTATTTTTAAAGACTGATCAAGAAAATCCAACATAATATCAGCAAATATCTCCCTGAAAAGAGATAACTTGAATGAAAGTTAAGAGAAATTTTGGAAAAAATTTCCAGACAAATATTTTACACTCAATGCCAATAAAAGAAAGCATTGCCTTTTCAGAGATAAGACAGTTATAAAACTGGTGAACAGCCTTAATCATGAGAGGTCAATTCGCTTGATACCAAGGTGCTTCGATAGTCTAGTTAGATTGCAGAAATTAAAAAACATTGCGCATCTGGGGAAATAAAAAAATCGGCGACTCATTACACATCTCCCTCATTGATATGTGATATACAATTTTAAACGTTTTAAATATTTCAGCTTCACAAAACTGGCAAATATGCAGTTGATGCGTTCTCACGCAACTTCCACGCTTCGTGCGCGGTTGCCTCAAAAGTGGCGATGTCCAAATTCGATTCGGACGTTTACCTCCCTTACGAAAAGTTGGTGGGCACCTTGGACATCGTAAGGAAGCGGCTAAACCGGCCGCTGACCTTGTCAGAAAAGGTCCTGTACTCCCACTTGGATGATCCTAAAAATCAGGAAATCGAACGTGGCACCTCTTACCTTCGACTACGCCCTGATCGCGTTGCCATGCAGGACGCCACCGCCCAAATGGCCCTTTTGCAGTTCATTTCCTCCGGATTGAAGAAGGTCGCCGTTCCATCGACCGTCCACTGCGATCACTTGATCGAGGCTCAAGTTGGTGGCGAAAAGGATTTGGCACGCGCCAAGAACCTTAACGAGGAGGTCTACAAATTCTTGGCCTCTGCCTGCGCTAAGTACGGCCTAGGGTTCTGGAAACCAGGCAGTGGTATCATCCATCAAATTATCCTTGAGAACTACGCCTTCCCTGGACTTCTTATGATTGGCACTGACTCCCACACCCCCAACGGCGGTGGATTAGGGTGTCTTTGCATCGGTGTCGGCGGTGCTGATGCCGTCGACGTAATGGCCAACATCCCTTGGGAGCTGAAGTGCCCCAAGGTCATTGGAGTCCATTTGACCGGAAAGATCTCGGGATGGACATCGCCCAAGGACATCATCCTTAAGGTCGCTGATATTTTGACCGTCAAGGGAGGCACTGGCGCCATTATTGAGTACCACGGCGCGGGTCTTGACTCGATCTCTTGCACTGGAATGGCCACAATCTGCAACATGGGTGCTGAAATTGGTGCTACAACTTCCATTTTCCCCTACAACAGCCGCATGTGCGATTATCTGAATGCCACTGGTCGTGGCAAAATCGCTGCTGAAGCGGCTAAATTCCGTGACCCCCTCCTAAGCGCTGATCAGGGCTGCAAATACGATCAAGTTATCGAAATTAACTTGGACACTTTGGAGCCACACGTCAACGGACCTTTCACCCCTGACTTGGCCCACCCAATTAGCAAATTGGGAGGCAATGCGAAGAAAAACGGGTACCCAATGGACATCAAAGTTGGTCTCATTGGGTCCTGCACGAACTCCTCCTACGAGGACATGGGCCGGTGTGCAAACATCGCCAAGGATGCTCTGGCTCATGGACTTAAATCCAAAATTCCATTCAATGTAACACCCGGATCAGAACAGATCCGTGCCACCATTGAACGGGATGGAATTGCAAAAACTTTCACCGACTTCGGAGGCACCGTCTTAGCTAACGCTTGCGGTCCTTGCATTGGTCAGTGGGACAGGAAGGACGTGAAGAAGGGTGAAAAGAACACCATCGTGACCTCTTACAATCGTAACTTCACTGGACGTAACGATGCCAATCCAGCAACACACGCTTTCGTAACAAGGTAAGAATAGTTTTGATTTTTCTAAATTAATTTTATTTATGTTATAAGTCTAGTAAAATTTTGAAATATAAAATAGGTATCCATATTAAAGTATCGACAACTTTAAAAAATAATAAAATCAACTATTTGGCTTCAAAATGAACAAGTAGACAATTTTAATATTAACAAATTAATATCACACACATCTTTAAAATCTGCTTATTTACTACTATTAAAATGTCTGTCTATTTAACACTTATAGTCGTAAACAACAGCTAAGCATGTTTCCAGTGATCAGTCAGACTCAAATTACGCAAGTGTAATTTGTTTGATAGAATAATTTACTCATTTTTTGTGTCAGCTGTAGCCCCAGACAGCTATTGATAGTGGAAACAAGTAGTCCACAGCTCAGAGCTATTCTCAGCGTGCACTTGTTTATACAATTTATGCATTAAGACGTCGGACAGGGTCAAAGCTGAGTTAAGAGACATTGCATAAGAATTGTATTTCCGACTAGGAAGCTCTTTGCATATTATCAAGTTGGAGTAGGAATTTTCCCCGCTTTTGAAGGCCTCTGAATGAAATTTAGACTTCTAACGCAATTATGAAAGGAAATTAGCAAGATTATCCCGGAATTGTGAGTTGTTGTAGATCATTATAAAATCTTGAGAAGTCAGGCTCAGCAAAAATTGATATTTATTATAATTATCACTTTGTTGCATATAGTGTAAGTAAATATTGAAGGTTTCAAAGTTAAATTTTTTATTTGTATTTTATTGAAAAATGTTCCACAATTCCTCTTTTCAAAAAAGTTCTTATATTAAAACCTCCGTAATGCAAAGAATTCCTTAAGCTATGTGCAAATACAAAAGTGAAAGCGAAATGTGATGACTTGCAGCCATCTCATAATCTTATTAAAATCTTATAATTTAAAATATTTGCTTTTTAAATAACGTCATCCTCTACTATCTTATCAGCGCAAATATTTGTTCTATTGTGAAAGGTGCAACATCAGAAGATTGTATCTGTTTTTTTTTTAAATTAAGATTTACCATGACCATTGGAATTTAAACGTCATATAACGATATTTTTTGACCGAATTATGAAATTGAAATATGCACATATTGAAGAGCTTATTCTATGGCACAAATATTTTCGTTTTGCAGTTGTATTGCTATTTAAATGGCTGAGTTCAAAAAGTCAGCCTTTAGTGCCAAATGCGCAATTCAGCAATGGTTTTTTTGTAGCACGTCTGAAATTTTATTTAGTTTAGTTTGAATATACTTATATCTTTAAAGATTTTAAATCAAATAAGAGAAAACCTGGGTAACTAAGATATTTTTTGTTTGTTTCAGTCCTGAATTGGTAACAGCTTTGTCAATTGCTGGACGACTCGACTTCAACCCCCTGAAGGACACTCTTAAAGGAAAGGACGGAAAGGAGTTCAAATTGAAACCTCCATTTGGAGATGAATTGCCATCGAAAGGATTTGACCCTGGCATGGATACTTATGATGCACCACCAGCCGTAAGTTATCCGTGTCTTGTCGGACTCCACTGACCAACAACATTTTGCCACGAGACAAATTGTATATCAATACTACAAGAATTTTTCTGTAGATTAAAATTTCATGAACAAAAATATCCCAACACGTAACATTTTGAAGAGTATTAATTATAGCATATTCAACATTTTTAAAAAATCGTTACAACAAACAAATTATTATAGGCGATCAAATTAAATTTTTAACCTTTCGTCGTATTAAAATACGAAAGTCTTTAAAAATAATTATATTACCTTATTTTTCTTAGAATCGCGTGGTAGAAAATATTATTTTTCGGTTTTGTGAATTAATAAGAACATAAAAAATGTTGTTCTTAACCAAGCGGTCTTTGAGTAATAATTTTTAATTTTATTTTTTTAGGATGGAGGCTCGGTGAAAGTTGACGTCAGCCCAAAAAGCGATCGTTTGCAGCTTTTGGAACCTTTCGATGTCTGGGATGGCAAAGATTTAACCGACATGACTATTCTCATTAAAGTTAAAGGAAAGTGCACAACTGATCATATCTCAGCGGCTGGTCCCTGGCTAAAATACCGCGGCCATTTGGACAATATTTCTAACAACATGTTCATTGGAGCGACCAATTTCGAAAATAATGAAATGAACAAAATTAAGAACCAACTGACTGGAAATTGGGGAGCAGTTCCCGAGGTGGCCAGGCACTACAAATCAAAGGGTGTTAAATGGGTAGCCGTTGGCGATGAGAACTACGGTGAGGGCTCATCCCGCGAGCACGCCGCTCTCGAACCGCGTCACTTGGGAGGCCGTGCAATCATTGTGAAGTCATTCGCACGTATTCACGAAACTAACCTTAAGAAACAGGGACTCTTGCCCCTTACATTCGCCAACCCATCTGATTACGATAAGGTAAAGTTCACAACAATATCAAGGATTGTTTAACTAATTTTTATTTTCATTAGATTCAACCTACCGACAAAATTTCCCTGCTCGGCCTGAAGAGCTTGGCCCCTGGACAACAAGTCGATTGTGAAATTAAGCACGCCGATGGCAAGGTCGACAAAATTAAGTTGAACCACACCTTGAATGACCAGCAAATCGAATGGTTCAAGGCTGGCAGCGCCCTCAACCGCATGAAGCAATTGGCTGCCTAAAAAGGAACCAGACTGCGATTAAAACTTAAGAAAAAAATCATCTAAAATGTTTACACTTTTGTACTGAGGCGTTCGTGGACGCGATTCGAGGAGATATTTTAGTAAGGTGTTTTATCCTAGCGTTGTCTGTAATTGTAAATACTTTCTTAGATAATTACGTTCGCAAAATGTTTGTCTTTCTGAAAATTTATAGTTATTATTTTGCGAAGTCCAGAGCAGACTTCATTTAGGTCAGCTATAATTTTTCTGTTGTGTAAGTATTAAGACGCCACTGAATTAAATTGACGCCAGGATCGTTCACTTTGTAACTCGGTTAATTGCTGTTCAGACTTACTTAAATTATAATCTAAGACAATAAAATTATTATTTTATCAAAAGTAATTTAAAATGCATTTTCTTTGCGAATATCTCGTAATCAACTAATACGTAAAAACTGGATGGATTGATGAAAATTTATGTTAAAAAACAATCAAGAGTTTAATACAATTTGCATAGTATAACAAATTGCATACATTTTTCTTAAAAAATTTAAAATCTATTCTAGCGTCAAATGAAAAATCACCTTGCGGAACTTTAAGAGAATAGGCTAATTAAGTAAGAAAATCTCTGAAGAAGTTACGCTTGCAGTGGCGAAAGTTCAAGATCATTTAATATACCCAACAATATTTTTTTAAACAAATAAACGGGGTTTATAAGTGTTTAAAAATTCAATTTCTGCAATCGCTTTCTCAATTCCGCTTAAGAAAAACAATAGCGGAATTATAAAATCGGTTGCCGAAAATTAATTTTCAAACACATAATTTGTTTATCAGTCGATATGAGAGGTAAGTGCCTAAAACAGACATTGACATGTTTTTTAATTCTCAAATCAATTCAAAACCTCCAATAATAAGCCCTAAATATATTTCGATTGATTGAAATTCTAAAATTCTATTTATCCTTTTCTAAATGAGAAACACTATTTTTCCACATTGGAAATATGAAAAAACATTTTAAGTAATCTATTCCTTTCCCGGTTAAAAATATAATTTTACTAAATTCCGTAGAGATCAACAGAACCTGAATTTCTTCTATGCCTTCAATAAGTAGTACAAAAATGTAACCTATTTTTATTTTACTTGACCAAAGATCAACATATAGCCTTATCTTGTAAAACAGTTGCACATACAAAACGTAGAAGTTAAGGTTTGTAGGGGTATTAAAGTAGAAGATTATATTTAAAAACCCAATGTACTTACCTATAAAATTATTTAACCGGTGATTTTCTGTTGCTATAAAATAAAGACGTAATTTTTAAGTCCATTCAGGTGTTTCTTTTAAATAATTTCTTGTAAGAACAGAGCTAATAAATTGATAATAATCAATTAAATCAGTTGTTTCATTTCTATTTTATGCTGAACAAAATAAATTAATTAAAAATTTAAAGCACTGTGTAACTTTCTATAACTCCAATTTATATACATAGCGTACAACTTTCTAAACAATTTATCAAAGATACAATTAAGAAGTATGAACACTTTGGTTCTAAAATTTTGGAGTACATACATATACATATATATTTTTATTTTGGAATAAAATTCCCGAAGAGAGAAATAATTTGTTGAATCACGATCCACATTATCTTCCTCAAGGGCACTTTTTACAAAATGCACTGTTAAAATTTGCAAAATAAAATTTAACGCTCGACTTCTAATAAATAGTAAAACATCGTAATAATAAAAATTAATCATTTACAATTTTTATCATAAGTTCCATTTTGTTTTTTTGGTGCTCTTAAATAATACCTATTAATAAATTTCCCCCGATTTTGATATTTTCAGCCTTGCGTTAACAAAATAAAGATACGAACGATGCTTTTATAAGGATCATATCTAAATTTAACTCTTAAAGCCTAAAGACGCTAAGCTAAAAAGCGAGAGTAATTATAAAAATTTGTTTAATTTATCGAGTCCCGCAGATGTGAATCGAAATTTTCATTTATAGATTATATGCAGATGAAAGCAAATGGGGCACGTGAAACCTATTTCCGCCCTTTTGCAAAATCTAAAGATACAAAATTTGCCTCGGACATATTTTAGCATTCCCCTGGCATCATCGGCAATTAGCGCGATCTCGGCGACTGGGGCGCGAAATTTCTCGTTAATACCTCAGCACACCTGGCGAAGGCAATCAGGGGCCAAATCGAAGAAAAACGCGAGAATCAAATATGTGGCCCAAAAATAAGATCAAAGCGTGAGTCGTCTGGGTGAATAACGACATCTTCCGCTCACTATCTGGCCCCAAAAAGAAAAAAAATTTTGAAAAATATCTAGTGGAGCTTAGATCACTTCGAGATGTTTTGGCTCGAGGCAAACTGTTCGCATCCCGGAAGCGAAAAGTGTCTAAAATTAAAAAAGACTCCCGAAAAAAACAACGGGAGAGGGAGGGAGAACTTAAACTTAAAGAAGCTGAAGTGGTCCATTCATCCATTCAAGACATCTGTGGGTGGTGGGAATCTCCCGCCCGACGGCGGCGGCGGGGACGGCGGACCCGTCCAGAGAAATGTGTCTTTAAAACACGACGGAGCCGCACCAGCCGCCGCCGCTGCCTCCGCACATTCCGGGATCACGTTGCCGCAATCAACACTAGGTCCAAGTGGCGCGGCGGGACCTGGAAGATGGGACTTTTGGGGACGCTGCGGCCCGGGAACGAAGGAATGGGGGGCATGAAAAACCTCAGCAATGAGACCAACAAATCAAAAGAAATTCCCGGCATAAGTGCCAGCTAACACCAAGTGCGGGTCTTGCTGAGCTATCATCGCAGCACCGCCATTAGCCTCCTCGGGCTCCGGTTATTTAGGTCCCCAATTCGGTCTGGTGGCTTGCCCTGGCGCGCCTCCGCCCCCTCACACACTCAGCTGCCCGGAGCCCCATCGTCCGGAGCCGTGCTGGTGGCTGATGCTCCCAGCACGTCGTCTTGTTCTGATTCCGGTCCAGAATTTGGCTGAGTGGAGGCTGAGAGGAGGACGTCCGTGTGGGTTAAGTGGCTCTCCTGTGGGATCAGAATGGGGGGCGCCGGGGGGAGGGAGACTCTGTGAATCAAGCGGAGGCGTCTCTTTTAGGGTTCATACGTGCAGAATCTGAAACTGAAATGAAAGCCAGGGGGAGGGCGAGGGGGCGGAGGGCACCAGGTTGGCGCCAATCGATCAGCCCTAAAAAGGACAAACAAGCTCCCGGGGGTTTGAGGCGGCTCAATGCGGCTGGATTTTAGTGGGGTTAAAGTTTTGCGGACGGAACACCAGTGGGGCCCCGGGAGGGCATAAACAACTTCCCATCCTGGAGCCGAAAATTTCCACAGATTTTCCAGATTTTCGTCAGTATGGCGGGACAAAAATGGGGAGAAGGAGGAACTTTTCCACTAGAGCTCCCTTATTTATTAAAAACATTTTGCCGAAACGGCGGAACATTCGAATGGATTAAAAGCAGGCCATCTGGCCGGAGGAAAAGGAGTGCAATTTATGCTGCCGGGGACAGGGGGCGGCGACGGACTTCTCGCTTCGATGATTTTGTCCGCCGCCAACAGCAGCAGCAGCAGCTTCTAATTTGGGGCCCCACTTTGCAGGTCATTCACAACGGGGTCCATTCAAATCTTTCAGCGAAGCCCGGCATTAATGCGTATCACACACATCTGGGGACGTTGGGGCGGCGTATGCAAATTTTAGATCACCGTCGTCGTTGTCGTCGACGTCGACGTCGCGACGCTCCAACAAAGTCTTCGCTTCGGGTTTTAGGAGGAGCACACATGACCGAATATATTCCGGATTCTTGGCAGAGTGCTCGGGCTTTGGGCATCTTTCAGGAGGCATTTGGCCACTCTAACAAGCCAGAGTGTTCCGCCTCCGCCCGTGGTGGTCCCCCCTCGGTCCAAAATCTTCGAGCAATTTCATTTTATCTCCTCGAATTTATCGTCAGCCAAATTCTATGGTCTGGGTGATGTTTACTTATCCCGAACGCAGGTCAGACGCAGGGATCGCTTCTATTTCGGTACGCTCCGGCGAGGGGATTGAGGATGCTGCTTTATGTTGCAGCATACCGAGCAGCTGGTCAAAAGATACGTTGACACGACAACGAGCAGAGGGGGGGCCCCAAAGACGCCCGGGAAGGGGCTCCGCCAGCTAATCCACTTTGGCGCCCGTCTCCGGCCAATTCGCCGTGGGGCCCGGGGAGATGTGAACCGCGCTTTAATAGAATTCTGATATGATTGAAATGTCCCCCGGTATTTAGTGCTCTTGGCACTCGTCAGCGCTCGCGGCTTCCGTTAAATTAGCCCGATTCGCCGAGTGATCCGAGCGATGCCTCTATTTTAATTGGCGCTAGCAAGGTCGACGGTTCACGTCGAGCGACTTCAGACTTTGGACCGGACTGTGACCGCTTTATGGTCATCTCAGTCTCAATCTCAAGCCGGCCCATTTCCTGCCAGGAATCTTCTGCTGATGCGCCTAAGAACGGCCCAAATCCAATCCATGCCGCATACCGCTCCGTCTGAGTGAAGTGATCACGCTCAGGTGAAACGTGATAGGCCAATGTGACTTCCGAATCATCCGAGTCGCGATCACATTTAAGTGGCAGTTATGCCGTCACCCGAGCTCTAAGGTGACGCCTTAGTCCTTGTGGAAAATAAAAAACACTTATGGAATCATAAAAAGAAAGTTACAACCGAACGACACCTTCGTAAGTTAAGCAGGTGTCTTTTTACTTTTGCGCACCTATTTTCTTGGGCGAAAATTGTTTACTTCATGAGATGATTCACACTCACAATTTGTCTGGAATTGCGTTTTCTACTGGAATTGTTTCTTTTCATTTTATTTTCGCATGATACTACGGCTTTAAGACTGGTCAACGAATTGACTTTAGTTATATTGCAAGAACAGTTAAAAACTGTTTAATAAAATTTATATGCATGTAACTATATTCAAAGATGTTAGCTTTTATTTCTAATCGTCATAAGCAGATTATAATCTGATGCCTACCAATATTAAGTAATAAAAAGTTTGTTCCTCTAGGATTGATTCCATCTACTCCTGCGTTCGTATAATATCCTAAGCTTGGACCGATAGACATATTATTTATTCCTATTTTTACAAATACTTTTTCAAATACTTTTTGGAATAGAGAAAACTGAGGTAATGGAATAAACGAAAGAATAAAAGTAATTCCCTTATGCATACACAGGTACTAAGAAAATTATAAAAACATATTTTTTAATACATATTAAAGAGCCTACATTAAAGAAAATTGTAAAATCATAAAGAAGTTTTATTTTGATAAGTATATTGTCTTATTCTCGCGAATTGTTTATTATGTCCTGAACTTTATTGCACATGTTTATAACAAGTCCTGACGAAAGTCAACAAACCAATTTTCTTTGAAGTGATTACAAAAGTCCCAGAATATTTTTTAAGATGAAAATAACAATCGCGAAAAAAACTCTATATCCTGCATTCCTGCAAAATTAACATAATAAAACTTCAAAGTCTCATTTATCACGCTTGATTGCCAAGTCGGGGCCGATTCGCTGCTCGAAGTACTTGCCTAAAATTGTCGAATTCGTCATAAATAAAAATTCCATCAGATCGTACGCTTAAGAAATTTTGAAAATCACCATCGTCGGTTGTCTGGGTACAAAACTTGTGCTGTTTGGTATTCTGCAAAAACGCTAAATGGCGCTAATAATTCCTCAAGACGACCTCATTAGAAGTCCATCAGAAACGCCTCATCCGATACATACTGATCTGAGAGGATCGCAAAAAAGTTGCGCCGGCCGCGGCAGGTATGTGATTAATTCAAAAATTTCATAACCACTTGAAATTCATAAACATATGTTTGCAATAAAAATGTCTCCTCTGTAGCGGCTGAATTCCGCGGAGTTGTGGCGATTCGCGATGATCAACCGGTCACTGGTCGGTCGCCGCACCGCGTCGCATGATCGTCCGGGGGCTGGCCGAACCAGAACGCACGGGCGATCAAATTCAGTGAGAACGAACCCAAAGTGTCTGATGGGGCCCCGGACTCCGCCACCACCGGCGGCGCGGCCGTGACCACGAATTTTGATTGGAGCGGCCCCGGACAGCTCCCCGGGGACAGGTGAAAGGGCAAAAAGCAAATTGTGCAAACTTGTTCAACACTCACGTGAATGCCCTTTGTAATGATTGCGCCGCCGAGGGCACTTGACAAAGTGGTCCTGATTGAAATCTTTCAATCCTCGTAGACAATTTCCAGGTACCTCGGCGGCTCTATCGCAGGTAGAAGTCCAGCTGATGAGCGCTTGACACCTGGCGGGAAACTTCCCGTAGAATAAGGTCGGGGTCTAATGGATTAAACTCACACGGTTTCCCCGAAATCACCTCCAAGGGCACGACTTTAATCGGAATTCCTTGCACCGGCCTCACCTCTTGTGAGGTTCCTTTGATACCCGGTTACCTTCCGCGCACATGAATTAAAGTGGTCCGGATCGAACGATCGATGAAAAAAAACATTTTTAAAGGTGGAGTAAAAAGAGTGAAAAATCCCATCAGGGTGCAATTTATCCCGAATCATTAAAATATCAAAACGGAATGACCTAAACGAAAAGGTGGAATTTCTTGGAGGCACCTGAGCCCGGCTGCGCGACTCCGCGCAGCCACTGCCCACCGCGCGGTGAGAGTGAATACCGCGCGAAGAAACAGGTGCAAGAAGGTAGGCGCGTCAACGGAAAGGTGAAATTATTACAGTACAGGCCCTGCCAGGTCCCGGGGAAAGGGCCGCCGTAATTCCACATTCCTCAGATTGGTTTGAGCGATAATTGAAGTTCGAAGTTGCCTTCGCGTTACGCAAATGGGTCCTTTCTTGCAGGGCTGCGCGGTAATCGGGTTACCTCGAATCTTCTCAACCGCGCAGCCGCTTCGATTTTTATCAAATGATCCTTTTTCGGGTGTTATTAGGGACCTCAGTTGCAGGGAGGTGTTTTATTTTTTCCGGCACTGTTTGCTAAGGGAGGCTTAATGGGCGCTTTGCAGACCATGAAGATTTTACGGCCACCTCTTTCTTCTTTAAATCTCACCTGCTTACTAAGAACAGGTAGAATAGTTTCTAATTGTGAGATTAAAGTTTAACCAAATCCCCATCCTTTCAAGGTTAATTCAATGAAATCTTTTCTTAATTATTAATTCAATTGTAACTTATTTCGACAAAACGATTTTTTCAAAGCAATACAATTTTTTTCACCATTTAATTGATTAATTTATATAATACCTCTAGATTCTTTAGTACTCGTAGAATGCAATCAATTTATTGATTAGTAGACACATAATTCGAATTTACAAAAATTATTGAGCTGATGAAATATGTATTTATTACAAAATTGGTCGGTAAAACCTAACAATACCTTTTTCAGTATTAACAAAGTAAAAATTTACGCATATGTATAAATTATTTTTCGGTCTTTCATCACATCGCTAATAAGTTACTATAAAATCACATTAAGTAGGGTCACAAGAAAATTACCAAAAAAATATATATATTGCGGTTTCTTTTCCTTTTAAAATTCGCCGAATTCAAAGTGTCCCGAAAGGTTTAGGTCTTGGGCCGCTTGTATTTTTTGATTTCGCGTATACGAAAATATGCTTGAGGTGACGATAGAAATTGTCAACTAAGGGCTGGTTTTCAGTGGCAGAGCATCAGTTCTCGGTCGACTGTCGAAGGAAAGAAGTTCCCGCATAAAATACCCATCCATCATTCGCAAAATTAATGGCGCATTCAGAGACTTTCGGCGCTGGTTTTGTTTTCTTATATTTTTCTGAACGAAGTAACCGGAGCGAACCCTTGAAATGAGACGACTTCCTTTCATGAACGTCACGAAACTTCATTAAGTCAAGTACGTAACATGGCTATTGGTCATCAGCCGCGGACGCGACATTTTTTCGCTTTGACTGAAGTGCATATCGGAAATATTTGCTGTATATTAAAAATGATAATCGATAAAGATTTCATAAATAATCGATGGCGAGTCGCGGGACCTGAAAGGACGACATTAAGCGCCGTCTACATGTGTTGCAGGCTATATGCCCAAAGGACAAAAACGATTTTGGTTTTGACAAGCCTTTAACATGGCTTGGTACAAATGTTTTCATGCAACGATATCTGTCTCGGCCATATTCGATCGCCGCCTGCATAATGGGGCAAAAAATCCCGATCCGATCTACCCAGGCTGAATTTTTGATTAGATAATCTGAGAAGATAGGATTGTGTTGGATGTGGCGGACGCGCCCGAGATACATTGATTGCAATTGCGATAAAGTACAACAAATGTCGTTATGGCTATTGTTTTTCAGCAAAGACGCCGCCGAAGACTAATTAAACGAGACGTAAATATTCGAAAAATGCCATTGTTGCTAACAGTCAGTGCGCCGTGGTCGCGGTTGTTCCCAGTAAGTCTCTGATTGATTGATAAAGTCAATCAGGTCCAGATGAAATTTAATTTGATTTCAATGTCAAAACGACTTTGAACTCGAGGCGCACTCGCAGTCGCCTTATGCCTCCGATTTTATGGTTTCGACCGCTGCGGTTCCACCGATCTCTTGCTGCATTCGTTCGGGAGATCAATCAAAGATAATTAAATGAAAACGACTGCTGCGGCGGCCAAATGTCCTTGTACGATCGGTCCCGAACCCGTTTGCACTTAAATGGCCCATCCAGAGCCAGGATCCAGGAATCCAAATCGCGATATTTTACTTCTTTATTAATCAGAGCACATGTGGGCAACTGCGGTCGGCGAAATTCCAATCAAATCATAAAGGCGAGCAAAGCTGCGCACGCACAAAAAGTAGTCACGATTTTCAACCGCAACGATCCCGGCGCAGCGTCTCAGAAGAAATCGGCAGAAAAGAGGATGTGGAATTCGCGCTTCGCCGTCTTACTGACCAAAAGAAGCAGCGCCGCCGAGAGAAGAATTCATAACGAGCAAATTAGAAATTCTGTTAATTTGTATTGCGAAAGATCCCGCGAAGACGCCATCTGAATCACCAGAATCGGCGAGTAATTAATAAGGAAGATTTCGGGGACCCGCGACCGTGAGACCGCCGACAATATTCCAGCTGGAAGTCGGTCATCTGGCCGTAGAAGCGGTCACCGCCACATATGGTCACTTCTTATGTTCCGCTCATAAATGCAGCTATTGATTTCAGCGGATCATAAATCAAAACCATAATTAATTATGCGAGCGGTGCAATTAAGACGTTCGACATATGCGGCCTTTAGGAGAGTTTTCGTATTCCCCACAGGTCGCTCTGATGTCTTCATGACCAATATGAAATTATTACCACTGGAGATTTATCTTCGCGGTGACTATGTCGTGACAATTACTTCGCAGCGTATCGATGGCAATTGACTTTAATGTCAAAGAAACCAAGTCCCGGGTTGGGACGTGGTCGGAATCATAATTGGACGCTCGGATTGAATGAAACTTTTGCCATTTATTATGCCGGACGAAAATGTTCGAGGAGGATTTTCCTATTGTTATATGGAAATCATTTTTTTATGTTAAATCTAATTTTTCTTCAGGTGCGAGTTACGGTTCTTTTTTTAAATTTTCAACTTTGTGAGTTTTAAACAATGATATTAGTATAAAAATAAAGGTTTTCATTGAAGATTTTGACTCTTGATCTAGTTTTTTAAACCGTTTTAGATCCACTGACTGTGACACTATAATTAGCAACATAGTTATGAATATCCTTCTATTTTGATTATAAAAAAAACTATTTGGGAGAGAAGAAATTTTGTGATAGTCGATCGATAACTACTTTGGACTTCAAGTTGTCTTAAAATGTCTACATAAATATATATGTACGTAACTAAGAAAATTTTTCACCGCAGTCAAAACAAAGAAAAAAGGGTTTTTTGAATATTTTAAAATTACACATTTTTATAAAATTTAGCTAAGTAATCGTTCATCTTTAAATTTTGTCTAGATACATACATATCTACATAAATACATCCATTCAAAAAGTCTTTAAATTTTATGGAATTTATACTAGAGTTTTGTTTTTCAAACGCCCGCAGGCCAGGGTTTTACATATCAGCACCTGGAACATTCCAAAACAGAGTTTGCAAAATGGAGAACTCATCAAAAGTAAATTTCGATTGATCACTAAGAACTTTCTAAATCTCAAGCGATTGGATTAGGAGAGGCAAATAGCATCAGGGAACTTAGTAGAGATTTGATTCCGCTTTTTTGCGCCCGGTATCCATTTCATAAATTGAATTGGAAATCCTTTCGTTATATTTTCTACACATTTTTCTGGAATAGCAGTCCATGCGATTTTTTGGAATAGGAGTCCATGCAATTTTTCGGTCATTTTAATTTAGTTTTCGTCTTATATTATTGACTAAAGTTTGATTTAGGCTTTTATTAAGCCCATTTGAAAATTGTGAATGCACAGCAGTGAAAACTATTTTTATTTGTTATCTTTTCTCGGAAATTCTTTAAATTCTTCGGAATTTATACAACGGTTTTATTTTTCAAACGCGCCTTAGCAGACAAGAGTTTTATATTTATATCAGCGCCTGGAACATTCCAGAACAGATTTTGCAAAATGGAGAACTAATCAAAAGTAAATCCGAGTGATCCCCAAGAACTATATATCTCAAGGGATTGGATTAGGAGATGGAAATAGCATCAAGGAACTCTCGAATGCTCACGATTCGAAGAATCGGAAGACATTGAGAACACAAAGGACAACATGCAGAATTAGAATATTGAGGAATATAGAGGGATTGCATGTTCCGCTTAAACAACAAGTGAAGATTCACACTCCAAAAAAATTACCTTCCCCTTCTACCTTAGACTATGTGCATATGTATGTGATGATGGATCACCGGAATCGGAAGAACAAGATGACAGGATTCGAGGATTGCACTAAAACGACGGACCACCATGACGAATTAAAGCAAGCCCACGCCCCACAGAGAAACGCAATTACAGCTTTGTTTCATTAGTTCCAAAAATGTATATTATAATAAAACAATATTTAAACTTTTATATGTTTTTAAATGTCACATCTGTCGGCGGCGACTTCCAGTAGGCCCTGTCGATCACGCAGCAAAGGCTAACTCAAAAAAGTGTTGGTATTTAAGTACATAATGTCCGTAAAGTGGTTATCTTTAGCATAAAGATCATTCATTCTAATTTCTCTATAAAAGTGCTTTTATAGAACATAACATTTTAGTGCATGAAGAGTGGCATGATTTTTAAATATTCTAGTTTCTTGCATGAAAATCCCCATCAAATGGTAGAAGATATGGAAAATACACAACATATAAAATATAGCGCGGTTTATTAAATTGAATACTATTTATTGAGGCTTATAATCATAATAAATGTTACATTTATAGAAGTGTGATAAAACTATTTAAAAAGGAAAAGTACAATTCGTTTAACTTGTAAGTTTTTCACACTCCCAAGAAACATTTAAATTAAATTACGAGTCTCCTTCTTCTTGTCGGAAATCTGCAATAATTTTATGATAATCTGCTAAGGTGTGCCGAACTAGCCTTAACACATTTTTTATGTCTGTCAAAAACTTTACAATAGCACAATCTCCATACCAAGTGGGAGCGCATCAGTAACAGTCATAAAACCTACAGGTTTTAAAAATTACCATTTTATCAAAAACTATCTGGCTTAGCTAATAAAACTAATTCGATATTTCTAAATTTTACGACGTTAAAGCGCTTTGTCAGTTCTACTTCTTACCATCTAAAGTCATAATCAAAACTCTAAAACAACTTCAACAGGAAGTTGATCCCGAATTAGCCGCAAATCTCCCATCTACAGTCCGAACTATTTCCGTTTTAATTTTTGAAAAAACTGCGTGCGATGACCCACAGCACGCTTTCTAAAACCTATTTCATTTATTTTTTTTGCTAGCAAAAGACACGTGTCATTAAATCTCCACACGCAGAGGCCTATCAGCCAGTCAAAACAAACACGACTGATCCCGCGGCCCGCGGCCCGCGGCGATGCTCCGGGCGTTTTAATTTGCGCGCCTTTCCGGATAAGGCGGGATCACCGTCTCCAGATCGCGGATCGCAAGCCTTGGAATTAATTACATCAGATGGGTACGAATTCCAAAATTGCGAAAACGATCGAAATTTCCTCGACGGGAATCACTTCCCGTCCGGGTGCTGCGCGATCGTGGCGGCGGCGGCGCGATTACGGATTCAAAGAGCAGCATATGCGTCGCTGCGACGGTTCACTCGATCACTTTATGCTCGGCGCAAGTGTCCTCCCCCACACCCCCCAAAACCGACCCGAATCGAGGTCGATAATTATTCCGCGGGCATGAGTAAGCCCCGCCAGCGAAATTTGCATGAAGTACGCATGCTGCGACCGCGCCGAGGATCGCTAAGTCGCCGTTACATCACGCCGCGCGGCACGGGATGGGGATGCCGCCAGACGGTCAGATTCACGGCTGTCAGCTGGATTTTTATGCTGCGCGGCTCGCATGACAAGGCTGAAAATTATGCGGCCTGGGCGCAGCCCGCGTCTAGGTTTCGTGTTTACGCGCCGCAGCTGAACTTTGCGTTCATTGTTCTAATCTGGAGCAGATCGCTTTTTCCAGACGGCAGCGGCGCGAATGAGTGGAAGATCGGATCAAATCGCGGCCTAAGTGGATCGTGGGCGGGTGATAATGGGATCACTGCCTGGAAAAATGCGACTATCAGTTCAAGTTTTCCGAATAACCTGTAAATAAGCACCACTGATGAAATTCATCGCGGGATTTGCATCATACAGAAGTCGAGATTTATAGCACTTTCAAGGAAATCTGAGTTTCCGTAACCTGCAGAAGTCGAACAACTATTTCCACTTAAATAAAGAAAGGACACGTTCTAAAAACTCCCATGTAAATTGTTATTCTCAACATACATATACCTTTATAGATTTAAAAACAACATACTCAACAGATCATACGATAAGTATTAGTTCAAATATGCACTTACATTCCGAATCTTCCATGTACATAGATATATGTATATTAACAAATAGTAAATCAAAAATGTTTCCTTTTTATTTTCTTTAACTATACTTAAAAAACAATAGTCAAAAATATTTTATAATTTTTAAAATGTGAACGCATTTCTTGTTTTTAAATTCTCCTTTTCGCGACAATTTGAGTGAAATACAAAGAATCTTCATTTTCATATTCGTATTCTGTGTGGGCGACAAAATCTTAAAGATGTCATAAATTACTTTTTAAAACTTATACCTGACCATTTTTTACCTTAACATAATTAAATATAAAAGAAATGAGTGAATTTTTAATTTGCATTGATATACTGCAGTATTTTGAATTCTCCAACTTTATTTTTCTCTAAAACCTAACATGATAGCGATTTTCTTTTTCATTTCATTGTTGCTAAAAACCCGTATTGGAATGATACAATCCTTATCCGCAAAAAATAAATGGATGTCAGCATAATTTATAAGAGATTAGTAAGGCAGAAAATAAAATAAAAAAGACAAAATTTACAAGTCATGTTCTTAAAAACAATAATTAAAATCGAAACCGTCTTAGGACATGTGGGTGCCCCGATTTGCTCGTACGTAAAAATGGCACTGATTAATTTTTCCACATCTGGTTATTTAATTTTTAAAAATATACGGAAAAGGTTATTCATTTTGTGTGCTTTTACTATTCCTTTATTTTATTATTATTATTTATTTTAAATTATTAAGAAACAGTAGAATACGACTATGAATGGAGGTTGCAGTGTTTTAGAAATTTGGATAAATTTCGCAGTGTAGTGCAGTGCACTGAATTGCAATATCTTCAATCTGTCTTCCCCCATTAACTGCTTCTAATTTTTACAATACTGCATTATAAGTAATTCTGTTTTAGCATTAGGTTACTTTAAAATACGAAGTTTTTAGTTTTATATTTGTGAAATAATTTTACCTAAATTTACAAAAACTTAAACATGCACATAATTAACATAGATATTGTTAATATCTTTAATTTAAAAGTCACCCTTACCTTTTCCGCGATAAAATTACAAAATTGGAAAAATAATCAGATGGCTAGTTAGTGACTAATTTAACTTCAATAAAATAATTGTCTGTTTCTCTAACAACAAATTATTCAAATTAATTGATTATACGCAAATAATGCATCCTTAAACTGAGAAATATGTTCAATGATGCTTCCGGGAGAAAACAAAAGACAGGAAAGGCCATGTTCGCAGCATCGGAACAATTCGTAATTGGCGGGGTAAACGCAATTGCAGCCGCGGACATTAAGTACAATCAAAGTTGGAAAACAAGAAGCTTATTAAACGAAAACGCCGAACAGGTTTCGCGTTAATCAGTCAAGTTCAGTTGGGGCTCCCCTTGCCCTATCCGTTCGTAAATTAGCAGATACTTATCGCGGGAAACCCACCAATTAGCGCAAACGGCTTAATCTTGAGTGCAAAAGTTAATTTGCTGAATTTATTAAGCTGGATCCTCAATCGCAATGACCTCAAAACCAATTACGGCTAGTGCAGGTGTCCCCGCGAGCATTTGATAAAATTTTGCGAGAAAATTATCGCGCACCGGCAGCACCACGGCAGCGTGATAACGAGGAAAAGTTGCTCAGGTGGGGCACGTTCCGTCCGCCAGAAGCTGAACACGAACCGGAGCCCCCTGGCAAACAGCAGGGCCGCCGCCCCGCGACGATAAGGGGCCCACCACCTGGCGGCGCATATGGCAAACGCTAATCAAAGTCGACAGTATGCAAAACATGACGCGCTGATAACGGTAGCTGGGCGGCTCGCTCGCGGTTATTAAAGACGCTTATCGCGGCAGCTCCCCCTGCATCGCGGCGAACAGATGTGCGAAACACTTTTTCCCTGTTTTCCTGTATTTATTTGGGCTGGGTCTGTTTGTCGCTGGCTCCCTTATCGCCGCGGGTGACGACGCTCATCTCGCGATTGCACCGCTTATCAACGCACTCGCCGTGGCCCGATTCCTGAGATGAGATCGGAAGATTCCCAGTAGGTGAACTTTCACTTGATAAAGACTTACGTACGCAAATTAGAGCAATTAAACTCGATTCTTCACAGAGCGCAAAGATTCCAGAGTGACCTGCGACCATCGAAAATCGAAAAATTATCGCTGTTGCATGGGTAAAAGCAACTCAAATAAAATTCATACTTCTGAAACATGGGTAAGTTTGGATTTTAATATTTTAGCTTAATTTAACTAGGATCTGTTTTTTCTAGCTTCATGTATTATAGTTATTGTAGTCAAACCGGACTCTTTTTAATTACATATTAAAATAAGTAGATACATGTTTTGAAAGCAGGTTTCTAATACTAAACCTTCTCTAATTTAGACAAGGTTCAAAATCCCTTAAATTTATTAATATAGGCAAAAAAGAGTGAGAGAATTTATAAGAAGATTAAAAGAAAATTTATAATGAAAATCAGTCAACTGCCGTAAATTGTGCGACGTAATATGGTACAATGTCTTACGATTATCCAAAAGTTTGCGTATTACAGATTATTAAAAGTCGATGAACAGATGTTAAGTAAAAAAAATTCTTAACTACCTGATGCAATTTGAAACAGATGTCAAGAATTGCGCATATATTTCAAGTGGCACGTGCGTAAACTCTAAAATGTTATCTCCTGGCAAACGAAAATCCAAACAAATGTGTGTTATGCAACATAATTGTGTAGCATGGTAATTAATTACTCATCTTGTTAATTACAAGCTGTCATTTTTAATCTTCTCACGCAATTTGTATGAAGATTCCATACGATGTTTTGAAAAGAAATTTTAAAAAATTGGTAAAAAACGAAAATTTCTTATATGCCGTAAATTAAGTGACAAATTATCTAATTAATTAGAAAAAAGAATTCAAAAAAATACTTTTATGAGCCTCTTCAGTGAAAGATAGTTTTTTCGAAAGTTCACGCTTTGTTTCAGCACCTAGAAATTGGGGATGGTCCTAATCCGGGGACAAAAAGTCGAATGTCTAAATCAATTTGAATAACAACGAAGGAATTATTTATTAATAAATTATGCAAATCGCCTCAAAAAAATCCCTACAAGATGTCGAACAAGGCGGCTTCCTCAGTTAACAATTGTGTGGGTGACCGACGGCCATCCCAAATAAATCAGCGGACAACAAAACCACGCGCTAAAATTTCCATCACACCGAAGATAGTTTTTTGTGTTGCAAATATCTGGCCAGGTCCACTTTGATGGCACTGAAATTCTCCGGCCGGAAACTGGCAAAGGAGGTTTTCGAACAAGAATTCGATACACCCCACCCCGCGCGTGGGAGTGATTTTTTAATTGTCAGGTTGTTCGGCTCCACTATCGGCCCCACGGAATCTTTGGCTCCCCGCTAAGATGCTGGGGACCTCCCCGGCGAAAATCTCTAGGTAGCCGCTTCTTGAATCGGAGCTATCGGGCCAAGGCATCGCGACGGAGCTGCGTACCGGAATTCTGCGTGTTTTCACCTCAACCTGATTTGTCTTGATGTGTTGTTGACTCTAGTCCACCTACTAAAATTAGCATACCCATTAATAAGCCAATTAATCGCGTTCGAGCCGCGACATCGGACGTCTTTGCTTTTGATGGGAGGATTCCTCGGGTCGCCGACGACGATTATTATTCTAATTCGATGCAAATTTTATTGGGAAACGTCCCGACATGTTACGAACATACTCAATTAGACTCATCGAAATACTTCTTTTTTTCGACTCAAAAACTTTTTAACTAATTTCATTTATCATTGATGGTATCGCGGTCGAGCGATGCGCGCTTTACGGTTTTCGGTGTTTTAATCGCGCTAAGCGCTCCCCGATAGGATCAGGGAGAGCGTGTCCTATAATATTTGTGGCCACATTGCTAATTAAAATATGACTTTGATCTCTATGCCAAGATAGGGATGTCTTGCTGCTTCCACTAATATGAGTTATGGTCGCCCTGGAGATAGCATCTATCTTGATTAAACGCGATTTTTATGGGGCGAACAAACCGAACAGCCAATTAGACATGCTCATTAGGAAATATTTTTAAACTTCTGTCAAATACAAGCTTAGAATATTTTTTTAAGATGCTGGAGAAAATTTTCTAAGAAGCGAAAAATCTCTGAAAACCTGATGTCATATCTAAAGAAAACTACCATAAACTAGTTAAAGATGTCATATTAAGCTTAAAATGTAAACAAGAGTCGCAGTTATTCATTTTACTCTATTTTAGTCTACTTGGTTGCATTTTGAAACAATTCTTCATATAATTTTAATTTTGGGTTTTATATTCAAACTTCTTTAATAGGTACATGCAATCTTTAAAACCGACTTTATATCTACGAAAATATTTTTTATAAGCATTGCACAGAAATACATTGAATATTTTGAAATCGCAATAGAAAATCAATTAGCAAGCAGAAAAGTAATAGCCGTACAAATTTACTTTTGAAAAGCATAGTTGGCACAAGTCCTAAATACTATTACGATGCGTGTAGAAATTGATAAACTCAACCTTTGGTTTAATAGGGTTATTTTGTTTTTAAATTGGAACTACTAGTCAAGCTCGTCTCTACTAAATTATTACCTTAGTAAGTAGTTCTAAGGTTTATATCGGACAGTATGACACCAAATTCGACGATACAAAAAACATCATAAATTTATAAGCCAAAAAGGTATTAAGGATGTTACGATTTCGCAGATTTCTTCTCAATTTTCTTATTAAGGAAGTGTCTGAAGAGAGACACATACACACATGTACATATATTAAATATTTATTTTAATGTTTAAGTTTTTGCTTGTGACTGACACAATTGTTTTATATAGGATCATTAAACTCTTTGAACGTAAACAGATTGAAATTATTTTGATTTTCTATGTCTATTCATTTATTAAGTTCAAAACACGTAATGGGTACTCGTGTAAATTCAATTAGTCTCGCTAATGAATTTATGTTTCTAAACGCTATTTAATGGAAATTCAAATCAGACAGGATAAATTCATATGAATAAAACTAGTATTTATATGGCGAGCTCATAACCAAGTTCTCAATTGGAAAGCTCTCCAAGGATTGAATGCAAATGCAACTAGACACGGGCACATCTCCACTAATCACCGTGTAATCTCTATATCCGCTTACGAACAAAATCTTTGAAATTTCATTAATAATTCATAAATGTTGGTATTTCCCTGAATCGGCGGTATTCTCCGGAGTCATGAAGCCAATTTCGCCTAATCATATTAATTGGCTAAATGAAATGCATTAGGAGTGCGAACGCAAAAATTATACAGGTGATGCACGTCTACCGCGAGCCGCGAGAGTACCGCCAACCTGCGCGGGTCCGTTTCTTCCCCGTTAAAGTACGACACGCCGTAATTATTTCCGATGTAGAAATTAACATTTTTTTCTGCTGCACCTATTTTAAATCGAGCAATTACAACTGAAACAGTTCAATTAGCCGCAACCGCGGCGCTCCAGCCGTTCCAGTGATTTATTTATTTGTTTAGATATTCCACAGCTACTGGACGGGATCGATGGATTTAATTAGAGTTCAAGAAATTGCCGTAATTTCTTTTTCTAGAGTTCAACTGCGGCATGATTCTGGAGCAAGAAGAATTAAGTACGACTCTAGAAATTCAAGGAATGAGCTTTAAAGCCGCAATTTGCAATTTGTTATTTGAAAATTGAGTATGTAAATTCCAATTAACAATATTTCTAATAATTAGTTAAGATACATACTTATGTATGTATGCATGCACCTTTCTGACGCTTCTTTTAACTTGCGAAATTAGCTTCAACAAGTACCCTAAAGTAAGTAAGCAATATTTATAAGGTAATCAGTTGTCGAGGTAGCAACCGTGAAAGGAATTGAAAATCGTTTAAGTATAATCAACACGTTTTAGTAACATGCTTTGCTTTTGACTCAAGATTACATACCACAAACAAATTTTATTTTAATTTCATATACATATTTCTGTATAAATTAGTGATTTTTTCCTAGTAACTCAATCTCTCTATCTTTTTATATATTTTAACCTATATAAATACAAGTATTTAAATTGACGTATTTCATATCTTTTAAATAACTTTAAACATATTTTTTTCTCAAAATTTTACTTTAATTAACAGCCAATTCAAAATCTATTGAAAAGGTAACAGCTTTTTGAAGTTATATATTAATATTTCCATTTTTGCTTCGTTATCTTAAATGGCAATTCAAAAATTATGTATATCAAACAATATCAGCAAACATTTCATATAATAAACAAATTATCAAATTTTCTATACATGCGAATTTACGTTTTCTCTTACTCAAGTAATTAATTTTATTGGATTGGCTTTTAGTTAATAAAATATTCCTGCTTAATCGTCGTAATAAAGACCCCCGTGTCATCTTTTTGTTCTTCTCAAACTATTGTGATTTCCTACTATTGCTGCGATTGCTGTGTTTCAGCAAAACAGGAAATCATAGTAGCTCATCCTGTTGACCTCACTGTGGCAATATCTCAATGCCACAAACTTGATATGATAAGATATTTTTTCAGATTAAATCAAATGTTCAAAAATCAATATTTTGTAATATCTAAATATTTGTGGTCATACTTCAGTAATAAAGCTTCTGCAGATTAATAATTTATGATTAAGTGACTGACTAAGGAATAATAAAAATTCTTATCGTTAGTTAAAAATATAAAACTGTCCCGATATTTTTAGTTATAATGCTTTGAAAATATTTACTAATTAGACAGTGGGAATGTATAAGCTATAGTTCGATTATTGAACGTATTAATTTAAAGTTATAAAAGAATGAATTGATAATATGTATCATTATCTTGGCTATATTAAAATACAAAAAACGAATAAATTCGTTTGTCCCAAAATGTCAATGGCACCAGAGCCACCAGTCTTTTAGAATTTTTACAAAAGTATGCAATACATAAAAACGAGGAGCGACATTCAGGACAAGCTAACAAAATTTTAATGTGAATTTGTTAGGGCGAAAAATTCTACTCAGAACCCGATCAGTGCGCCATTTCCGAAAAAATTCCCAAGATGCTGTTGGATGGTGTGGTTAAAAAAACGTTACGATCATGAAAAATTCCGAATGCTACGCCGAACACGAAAAAGGCGCTAAGAGTGTGTTCTGCGAAATATTCTGTCAACCCTTCCCTCACCTGTTCTGCCTCCTGAGAGCCCTGAATTTATCTGATCGGTGTCCGGCTCGGCTGCGCCACAGCCCCGAAAATATCCAAACAATTGGCATAAGAAAACGGAGCAGAAGATCTCCGATAAATCGATTGGATCGATTGATCTTCACTTTGTTACAGATTTCTTATTTTTATCTTTTCTTATATATTTTTCTTATTTTTTGCTTTTTGGATCTCCCCTCGGTGCCGCATTTAATGCCCGAGAGAAGCCTTACCGAGCCTCACCTGATTTGATCTTTTTGCCGAGACCAATGTCGGTAATTGATCTCGAATACTTTCAACTCCAGCGAGTTGCCTTGCGCGAAGACGAGTCGCATTCCGTTGCCCATTCGTAGAAGTTTAAGTAAAATGCAACAAAGGTGAATGTCGCCGCCGATCGAGTGCTCTGATCTCGATATCTTGGCCGGCAGTAAATTGTCGGTGGTGGTGATCGTGGCTGCTCCCCCCGACTTAGCCGGCGTTTTCAATCCGTCAACGGCGGCGACCAGCCGAAAGATTTGTTACGCAAACAGCACGAGAATTAATTAGCAGCGGCCTCTGTCGCACCGCTGTGCAATTAATTCGCCTTATTAATCAGCGCGTCTAGCCATTTTAGCGGCTTACCCATTTTTCGCGCGAATATCACTTGACCACTTCGATCGGTGGCAAAATCAGAAGCATGCAAACCAGCTGCGTGATCCGCGGCCGCGGAGGCGATCGCCGATCCATATGATGTAATATGGACGTCGAATTGCACTGGTTGCTTGAGTTGTACTTATTCAAATTAGGGATCACTGATCGGATGCAAATTGGTCGACATTCGTCCAACTAAACGCGTTTCACACCTGTTCGGGCTCCTTTTCCTTGGCTGTGGCCTTTATAATTAATGACGCGATCGCTGGGCGCGGCTAATCCACGCCAATTGCTGCCGCGCGGCTGATCAGAGATGATCATGTAATCGACATTTGGCCTTTCGCGCCGCTGAACTTTCTAAAGTAGGAGTTTCTGGTCAGAGATCGCATGATAATTGCCAGATAATAAATCCTCTGATATGCAGGCCAAACGAACTCCAGCCGCGATCATGGTTTAATTTATGGTCTACGTGTAAGCTGCACTTAATTGAAAGTGATAACTTTAGCGCCAGGATTTTCGCACGTGCTCCGAATAAAAACTCTTTTTACGTAATTCTCGTTTTCAGCACATTTTAACAAAACTACGTGACAGGCTTATATGAATCTTAATTCAGTAAGCGAATTCACCATACCTATTTATGTGCTGAATGTTGATCTAGATATTGTAGTACCACAGGCCAACGGTTGTTAAGTGAAACGTTACAAATTTACCAATTTACAAATCTTCAAGACGTTTTCTAGGTTATTATTCTTTTAATGTACTTACTTTCATAATTAACCTTAACGAAGTCTTACTAAACTCGTTTCACGACTTTGAGTGTTGCTACTTAAAAATTCTTGAACGAACAAACTTTTTAAAAAAATAAAAGCACTAAATTTGCTCCTTCATTATTATATTTAGAAACATAGTCTTTAAAAATGGTAATCTTTTGAAGAAACTGTTGATAATTTCAGAAACTTTTAACAACCAAATTAAAATATTAGAAGTAAATAAGTACGTACTCATTACTTTTACATATATCCTGCTGCAGAAACCAATCGTTTTTTTTTTAAGCAGCTTAAAGAATTTTAATAACCAAATCAGAATGCTATTGATTGTCAAAAAATCAATAAATAAAGGGGTCTATTAAAATATGAGCTTAAGTACATTTTTGAAACCAAACATGATAGAATTTGGAAAACATATTAATAATGTTGGAAAATCGATTTACTGAAGAACACTTTCAGAATCTTTTATTGACATTATTTTACTGATATGTGTATGTATTTACATACCTATAAAGAGATCACAAAATATTTTTTTGAACCGAATTCTTACACGGCATCATGTTGCAGGTCAAACAAGAATTATAGCGATTCTTTTGCAATTGAAAACCGATAACGAAAAATCCGAATAACCGATGAGTGCCCGCGGTCCAGTTTTTAATATCTTGATTTGGCGCTCTGAATCGTCTTCTATTTTATTTATTAATGGAATTCGATAAGCCATCACTCCTCTCAAATTTTTACAAAATGCCAATAAATTCCAGTGATTTGTATTCCGAGCGCGTAAACATGATACAAAGTGGAAAAAGTCGATGAGCACACAGGAGACAAAAAAAAAAATATATGTATGAATAAAAATAAAAAGAGTTATATACGAAGACGCTGGAGCAACAAAAAAAAAGCAAAAATAAGAAAGAAAATATTTGGGAAATATAAGACGGAGGACAAGATCGATGATCTGGTTCTGTCCTCCCTTGTCATCTCGAGGATCCGCTCGTTTTCGACCTATAACTTTTGGGACAAGCTTACCGAAAACTCATTTCCGACTTTCGCAGATTTCAAAGAATTTTTCAAAAGAAATGAAGCCGCAACTTGGACGTGATCGAGCCACAAAATAATGGTCAGACATGGAGCAATCTTGATGTCGCTCGCGGGCCTGTTTTTCAGGATTTAATATGCCGCCGTAAATTCACGGAACGATGTGCATTTGCGCATTTTATTTTTTGAAAAAGCTCCCTTATACGATAATCGATGCCAGTTTAATTAAATTCAAATTGCCAGCGATAACCATCACCATCACTTCGCCCTTGCACCAATTTTCTTAGAAGGATCATGTTATTCAAATCGGGCGGTTGCCGCGTAATCGTCTTCTCCCGAATTAATTGTATGATCAATTTAAAGTGCGCGACGCGACGCGGCCTGCGACATTATCACGAGTTCCTTAATCGGCACAATGCGTCGATTAACACCTAGGCGTCGAGCGTTAAAGATCACGATCACCTCCACCTGGACGCTTCGATCGTCTAGGCCGAGCGGCGCTAATTGACAAATCACTCATCATGTGAGATCGACGTCAGGTCTGGCACGTATTACACGACTTTTCGTGCATTTATTTAAAAAATTAAGATTGAAACTTATTTTTGGCACACCGAGGGTCACTTTTGTAAATTTTTGGGTCTTGCAAGCGTTTGCTTTTGGCTAGCCATCCTCTTTGTATTCGAATTTTAAAGAGGTCGGTCCTCTAATTTTTCATTGTTTATTTTTATTGTTGCGAAAATTTCACGTTTTTAACTGATATATGTATTTACTTTTAAAATATCATGCATCTCACAAATATATTCAATTGAGAAAATTATAGCATTGCATCCTAAAGGATAATGCTCACCTAGTGAAACTAGATGAACCCCACCTTTAAACTGTCGCCGCAGCATCAATTTTGAGTCTCATTACAAATTCACAGCCGTTGCATGCTCCTTGAGCATTATCATGGCCGGGATCTGTAATGACTAGCAATTACTTCAGTCATCTCTCATCGGGTTTAGCGCGAAATCCCGATCAATTTATTGATCCCCCCCGATAAGACAATAGAATTGCCCAGGGCGGGAGATGATCACGGATGATTGCAGACGGCGTTTTCCTTGCCGGCACACATCTTACCTCACTTTCATGATAATCCCTTTTATCTTATTTAGTACTTTTTTTCGGATTTTTCGACGTTCCCTTTAATGTCAAGTATCGATCAGAGATGCTGTCGTGAATATCAAAGAAGCTTGCAGTATTACAATTTTTTGATGTGACCTTGAATTTATTCCCTGGTCATAAATAAATCAACCTGCGAATTTTTGTATGAAAGAAAATTTAGAGATGTTCATATACTCCAAATCGACTTATTTCGACCTGACTGAGTGAGCTAATTCAATTAATGCTATTTACCACATAATCATAAGACTTACTTGATATCTTTAAATTCTCGATGTTTCACTATGTTATCATATTAATGTAACTTAATATTAGTACTTAGTTGTTCGCGGAAGGTACAATATTACTTCGACAACGACTATATTTCTCAATTTTTGTCAACTTTGAAATTGTTTCGGTGGAGTAATCGTTAACTAAATTCAATATTTTAGTAGAATAATAATAAACTAAGCAGAGATTATATTTCTTGACTTCTTTCTATCTTCAGAATAATATAGCAGGTATAAATGTAAGTACATACATACATATAAGTAAAAACAATATTATAAGTTGGGTAAAATTGTACTTTAAAACTCAATTCCGGACAATAGTTTGCGAAAACCACAAGCTAAAAATTTAATTAATTAATTCTAAACTTTACTCGAATTCGCATTTTAGATTTTTCTGAACCTGAACTATGCATTGTTCAAGAAACTTTTCTTAAATATAGGTTAACCCGTTCACCTTAACAATATGTTAGTTACAAAAATATTTACGTACTCACCTGCCTACATATTGACAGTCGTTGTCGCTCCACCTTTGAGGGAAATCTGAGTAACTTTATTACTACTGCTAGCAGAATCGATTAATCAATCACAGTCGATCGTCGTGAATTCCTAGTTTAATTGCTCGAACTCCTGTAGAACAGCATTTTTTTAAACAAAACCTTATATAACCAGCTAACGAGTCACCGTTCAAAGTGTTTGGGTAAACAAAAGCCAATAGGAACATAAATCTGAGCTAATCGCCGGACCTTATCGCGGCCTGTAGCATATATCACCAGAAGGCTACTTGCATTCGCCAGATTTTGGTATTTTCCTCTCGTTAAGATTGCCAGTCGCGTTTGTGGGGCTTATCGGCGCATAATGCCGATAGAGCCGCCACGAAAATTATGTCATTAATAAAATACTACAAGATTTTCCCGACAAAGGCAGAAGGAACGAGAGGAATGAAACAACAATGCGAACAACTCGAGCCAACGTCCGTCAGGCGGCTGCGGAGGCTGCGGCGGCTGGAGCCGTGGCTAATGCCACCTCAAGATCAAACCTCAGATTCTCACTCCCTGATAATGGCGCCAAGTTCATAATTTAACGAAGGTGAGCGAGAGCCGCCGCACCTGACGACGCCGCGCAGCTTAGGTGCCAAAGAAAAATTTAAATAAAAAGCTCGGCAATTAGCGCCGCGAGAAAGAGCGGATCGCGATCCGCGCCTGTCCGCCGTGTCGACGTTGTCGCGGCGATAAGCTGCCATCCTGATTTATGGGAGCCGCCCCGATCGCGACGATGCCGTTCCGTGCCGTGTCGGGCCGGTGCTCGAAGCCGTTCGCCTGATCGAAATTATCGGGGGGCGCAGGCGCGGGCGGGTGGAGCGTGCGCAATTCAAGACCACTATTAGACGATCGAATTGACACCTGGACAAGGTCTTAACGATCGATTAAAATGATTTGCGCGCCGCGGATGGGCTTTGTCGTTATTACCGTAATTACCATGGAAAATTATACGGTCCCGGGACAAAATCCCTGTTTTTTGATTTAAATCAGCGTCAAACGACTTTATGACTGGACATTTTGCATTTGATGGCTGCGACGTCGACGTGGGCGGCGCACCGCACCTCACCTCACCTGTCGCACTCGCGACTTGCAAGAGCAGTGACTACAAAGGCCGTCAACTTAAATTTTACGCGAATCGCCGCACGGCGATTTTCTACCTTTAAATACATTCCGCAAATTCCTTAGTCTAATGCAGGTAATGCAGCTGAAGTTGTAGAAAGTCTGTTGTCTGTTGTCTGTCTGTCTGTCGCTTTGTCACACCTAATTCCAATTTAACTAAGAAAGCTGAATTTTGGCATGGAGGTGATTTCATGCATGCAGTGAATTTAAAAAAGGAATATTGGCATAGTTATACGAATATTTTATACAAGGTTTTTCGAATTTTTTATATAAATATTTTTACAAATACAAATTTACTTGGTTTGCCTATATCTCAAGAACTTATTAAAACATGACCTTATTTAAGGATAAGCTTCAAAAGAAACCAAAGTAGAAATGTATTCTATTTAATTATTATATCTTTTAATGTCACAATTTTAATATGTGTTAATTCACACAACTAATCGACAAGAGCGAAGTCAGAAAGAAAAGACGATGGATTTGACAAATCTGGAAAAGACCCAAAATATCGATAGCAATTAAATCTTATAATAGTTATTATCGACTTATTAGACTCATACAGTGAGATTGAGTTTGAGGTGAGTTACATTTAATTTTAATATGCACATAATATCAACGCAGCTATTATAGTTTAGAAAATGCAGTTTCCAGAAAAACGAATATGAATAAAAAACAAAAACTCCTTTTACATACCCAAATGTTACAAATAAATTTATGAAAACAAATCTCGATTCTTTCAACTTCCTTCAACTTCAATGTGGTATTTTGGGCTTTACAAATTTCGCTTTTAATTTAATTATTCTGAAGATTTCCTACTGATGATCTTCCTCTTATTTTTAATACTTATAAGTCTGTAAGTTCAAATACGCTAAACTCCACCAATCCATAAAAGCGCTAAAGGTTAATTTTATAAGTAAAGCGAACTTGGGTTTTAAACTATACTCACTTTTATGTTACTCCGTGGCGTCTGCCGATCCTGAAAGAGGAATATTCCAAGTGTAAATTAAAACAGCAAGTTTTTAAATGTTCATTTTATATGGCAACATGTTTTACCATAAATTCTTTATTTTATGGCACTTTTACAAAATATGAGATTCCGCTATTCTTAACCACATAAGTCTAAAGTATGGCTTACTAACATTTCTCTCAGTTTGCTTCGAAAAAGGACAAACGAACGAACGAACGAACATACCAACAAACATAGGCTTGAGAAATCGCATAGCGCGGTATATAAAAAATTATTGTCAGTTGCGGCAAACAGTGCGTCGTCGTTTACATTTTATATTTATTTTTAATTTTAATTTTTTTGTTTTTACTTTACAATAATTATTGTCGTTCCATTGAGCTTGCACTTAACATTAATTTGTACTGTAAAAATTGTTTTTTTTTTACCATTATTTTGTATGAATATAATTTTTTTTCAGCATTTTTAAGAGTTAACAATAAATAGACCATACAATGGGAGAGTACTGCCCGCGGGGCTGCTGTGCGCTTCATGGACCAAAAACAAACGAAACAAACATATAAAAACAAGAAACAAGAAAAATAATAACTAAAAATTAAAAACAACATCATCGACAGTTTTTCATATTCCTTTTCTTTTTTGCAATAAATAAGATTAAAAATTTACAAATTAAATCACGAGGATCACGATTCGAACAGACTTGGGCAAATTTCGAGGTTATAGAAATAATGAAGATTTTTTCGGCAATTACTTTCTTTTTTTCTCAAATAATTTAGGTTATATATGTACAAGTTCCGCGAGGCGGGAGGGAGGGGGAAGATGGGTTCAGAGCACCTTGAGGAGGCCTAGTGGGCCGGGACGACTGTGGGCGGTGGGGGCCTACTCGTCCTTTTTCTTGCGGATCTTCCCTTCGGTTTGGATCGTTTTCGTGACCATTTCGAAGCAGGACGCTATCGAGGGGGCGCTCTGGTCCTCGCTGTAGTCCTGGCCGGCCATTCGACTCAGCGTCAGGATATAGGAACACGCTACCCTTAGGACCGAAAGTTTCGAGAGCTTCTGGGTGTGGGAGTAGGATGGAATGGCCCTTCGCAGGGTGTCGTAGGCGGCCGAAATCGTGTGGACCCGGGTCCTCTCCCGGGCGTTCGCCTCTATCCGCCGCTCCCGGGTCATGTTCTTGTAGTTCCTCTGTTGGGGCCGCTGGCTGCAGGTGCTGCTGCCGCTGCTCATGCTGGTCGCATTAGGAACTACGCCGCTGTGCACCGTGAGGGGGATGTCCAAGGCGTCACTGTCCGTCGAGTGGGCCTGGCTGAGATCACTTTTGAGGTGGCTAACGTCTTGACCCAGCATCTTGGCGGTCGTCGTCGTCGTCGTTTTTTCGCTGACAACCGTGTGAGCGGGGCTGGACGGCTTCTTGGCCACAAGGGCCAGAGGTTCCTCCTGGACATCGCTGTAGTCGGCAGGGATGCGGTGGAGCGTCGTCACGCCTGGATGACGAACGAGAACTTCGGCAGGATTTGGCATCGACTCATGAGGCAATTCGACCGGATTCCACGGCCTAAAGTGGTTTTTGGGGTCCGTATCAAGACTGCTCACCTCGCCCGGGGCATATCTGATCCTCTTCTTGAGCGGTCCTGAATCTTGTTCGCATATCACCCGTGACGGTTCCGAACTTTTCCTCTTGTTCCGCGGCAAACTGATCGGCGTTACTTTGACTTCAACTGAATCTTCAGATGCATCTGTGGGGCTCCTCGGCTCCAGGCGTGAGTGATCCATCGAAAGATCATCGCCACCTTCTGAACTTCCCGAACAGAAACCGGCATCTCGATCGTGCAATGCTGGAGATCCTGGAAGAGTAGAAAAAATAAAAATAAATTAAGAAACCTGGTTAATTAACGATTACTATTCCGAAGAACACGCAGAAGAGTTAAGCCAATTTATCTTGGGAAATCGCGCTCATAATTAATTTGCCGGCTGATCTTGCGAAATGAAACTCAATCGAGCGCAACACCCACCCACCAGTGAAACCTTCTTTTTTCCATCGTGAGCACTTACAGTCGGTAAAATAATTAAGGGGACACTTTAAATATTTCAAAATTTTATTTTAACTTCCTTACAGATTATTAATAAAATTTGGGCAACTCACAATGAGTGAAAATATTAGAGATTTTTTCCATATTAAAAGCAGACTGTAAAAACTAAAGTACCGTGTTTTTCAAAACTTAGAATGCATATATTAAAGAATTCTGTTAAAATGTATATTTAAATAAAATTAACCAAATTATTCCACTCGAATATTTCTTAGATTAAAAGACATCACTATCAAACTATGATTTCACTTAAAATGTGATAACCCAAGCGTGTCGATTTTTAGTTTTTTAAACTAAAAGGTTATCGAATTAAATGTTCATGAGTTTAGTTCAAATTTCGTTTTTATTACACTCCAATTTACTTATGAGTTCAATTCTATGTACTATAAAAACATATTAAAATCAATTCAAAACTTTTCTAAAAACTGTTAACCTTTTTCAAGAAAAAGTAGTATGATAGTATCAGTTTATAAAGCCGTTAATTTCCCCTTAAATTAGAAACCTTTTTGGTTAAAATTTTGAATGGTATCACCTACTGCAATTCAATTTCAAAAGATCAGATATAGTCACAACATAAAGCAGGAGTTAACTTCCGTCTAAAAAAGATCACCAAAAAATAGACAATCATCCAGTTGCGGCAAAAACCTGATCACCTTAAGGTGTGATGTGCAACGTTCAAGAAAATGAAAGGTCCACGCTTGATCGACCCAACGAACCTCTCACTTGGGAGAAATGATCCACCCACGTCTTGGCGGGTGTCGGACACATTCTTTCGAAAAAGTCTTCTTTTCGGCGGCGAGCGCCGCAACCGTTTTCAGTTCGCGCCGCGGTTTGGTAAGCGGCCGCAATTTGCATATATGAGATTTGCCTGTTTTCACAAGTCCGAAAAATCGTGAGCCATCTACGAAAATTTGCAATCGAGCAATTTTACGAGCGATTTCACTCCATTTTAAGATCGTGCAAGCGATCGCCAGGAAATCGCCGGCAATCGCGGCGATTCCGTTTCTTTCGCGCCAATTATGACGCGGTGCGCAGCGCGGCCTGTGGGCGGTAGGCCTTTAATCCATCCGGCGATCCGCGAAGGGTGGGCCTCTGCAAACAATGGACCCATTACCACCTTTTGGGCTCCTTTGTAAAGAACAAATAAAAAAGTTTCGGTTGCTGCCGGACGGCGAGTTATGAGCTCATTGTGAGCCTGCATCGCGCGACATCGCACCGGAACAGGTGACGGCGGCGGCGGCGGCGACTGATGCGGCGTCGCATGGGTGGAGGATGTGACGCTATTTTTCGAAGTAGTTTTCGGTATTTTTACCGGAGGCGTCTTCTAATTTATTGGCGTGAGTGATGCCGCGTCGTTTTTAATGTTCGCGGCAAACAGGAAATTGAAATTTAGAGTTCTCGCAGCGGCGACGGCCGAATGCTGCTTGCTCCAACCGGCGCGTCGTTGTGCCGGGGCTCCGCTTTGGGGCCCCGCGGGTTGCATGTGCACTCTCCACTTTCGGCTTTTGGGTAATTCAATGGGTTAAATTGGGAAAGTTTAAATTGAGTTTCTTCATAATTCCGAGAGGAAGTGCGCGCGGACAGATGGCTAGACAGAGGTCGCAGTCGTTGCAATTGCGGAGGGGAGAAGGGGGCTTCAAGACTTTTGAAATAGAAATCTCTGCAATAATTTTATCTTAAGTGGTCACTGAACTAATTAAGACGAAAAGCGAAATGAGCTGTAAGAATTTTGGTAACCGCAAGTTGCTTGCTTAATTTGCAGTCGGTTTTTAAACTTTTTTGCTTTTGGCGGCAAATTTCGCAAGCGAGGAGGAAATGGGTTTTTACTAAATCAGTTTATTTATTTTTACATCTAAAGGTACAACTTGCATTCTATTAAAAAATGCAGATTAGGTATATCTAGTATAGCTACTTTATCTATTTTATTACAAAACTAATTGTACATATCCAGTGTAAAATATCGATCAAATAAAATATACAAATTTGCAATCATTTTTTACGTTCAACACAGTCAAGAAAACTAAGTTATATGCAAGTTTATTTGTGGTGTTTGGTAACATGGTGACTTTTTAACTTATTGGATTAAGAAAATGTAATACCATAGTCCCTTTTCCAAGTACAGAGTAGAATTCTTTGAAATAGAATTGATATCAGTCGCAGCACTTTTTTTTGTTAAACTTAAACTTATAATAAATATTTAACTTGGAAATACGCAAATTCTCCAAAGATTTATTTTGAAATAATTATCATCAAAAAGTTTAAATATACATATTTAGCTGCACTCTCAGAGTTAATTTTAGATATCGTATTTTGCAAAATTAGTTTAGTGTAACAGAATTCTTAATATTTGGTTAAAACAAAAAAATCTAAGCTTAATAACCTCTTAATAGCCGAATTAGAGTCGATAAACTGCTCATATCTTTTATTTAACTAAAATCAGACGTTTTATTGATATGTATACACGTTTTGAGTGTTAATTGTCTCAGCCGTGTAATTTAATTAAAAAACGTGCGCTTTTTATGCTCGTCGTTATTTACCAGATATTTAATTTAATAGCTGGGTTTTTTTCTTATAGTATCTATTGCCTATCGCAAAACTTGTTTCGTTTAAGTGATTTCCCTCCCATGCACTAACTCGTTGTGTAAAAACAAAATAAAATAAATTACAAATCAGTTTTGCAACCGGAGGACTCCCCTCGTTCAGTGTTGGTGGCATTATTACAAAACCTCCGCACAAAAACCCAAAAATCATCAAAGTGAAAGATTGTCTGGTGCTGTTACCAAAAAACATTTTCCCGACGACGAAAATAAGAAGGCATCCGAATGCCGGGTGAGTTCACTTTACCGTGGCGACGACGACTTAACACAATCTGGCGCCATTTGAAATTCCCCGTTTGCAGTTGAAATTTTATTTATTTTATTTTATTTTTGCCATCAGCTTGTATTACCGCGTATAGCGAGTACAGAGAAAAGATTCCCAACGTCTTGATCAGGAGAGACCCGCAAGACCTCCGCAGTACCGCACCCCACTGCACCGCACCGCACAGCCAGCGCAGCACCATCGAGCATCGTAAGAAATTGTAAGAAATCGCAAGAAATCTTGATGAACGACCGCGGCGAGGTTCGCGCCTGTCGAACTTCTTTCACGGTCTACTGGATGCCATCGTTTGGGGCTGTTGTGCGGTACATTCGCGCTTGGTGGCAACGTGTCGGCGAAAGCAACCTGCTCGCGCACTCCAATCCCACACATTGCACCAAATCTCCCGAAGGAGCTGGCTACAAACACCGGAGCGTGTGAAATGCTGGCAAAAATTCATAAATCGCACACCACCTGGAGGAGTAATGCGCGGTGATGCCGCAAGCAATAATTTGCCGGTAACGCGGAAAAATCACGAACAAGCTCAAGACACCTCTGGGTGCTGGCTCACCGGAGAAATTTTAATTTCGATGAGCTCTAGCGCTCCGCTGGCGTGCACGGCCGCCTCGAGATGCAAATTTGGCCCCATAATGGGGGGCCTAGTTTGCAAGAAATAAAAAAAAATGTCTCTCGTCGGTGCGGTAATCGCACCGATTAGTAATGCTAAGCGGGTGTGGAAATTGGCTAGAATTAATCCGCTTTTTGCGATACGCAGACAGCTTAATTGATAGACAAATTGGCCGTTTGATCTCCCCCAAAACGAGTGGGGGCGGAGGGGGCCCCGAGAAGTCGGCCTTCTGTGCGAGATCACCTTAAAAAGTTATGACGATCCGATCCCCGCGGAGCGCGTTGTTTCTGCGACGGAATTGGACAAGAACGTCGTCGCGCTTCAAGACGGGGGGCGGACCGATGTCGCTGATTCGATTATACGGCCTGCCCCTGTGATTGAGCAATTTTCATGCAAATTCCGCTCAAAATGAGTGATTTTAACGATTGCATCTGACATGATTTTCTGCAGCTTAATTTAATTAAATGTGATTTTCTCAGGAAATTGCCCGCCGGGCGCACGTCGCGCCGCAACTATGCAGCAGGAAGTAAGTGATGTTTTGCCGCAGCTGCAGAGACCTGCAGCGAAAAATAAGAAAAATTCCAACGCGACGCGACGAGGTGCACTATCGAATCGCCTCGAAGACTGAGATTTTAGCTTTATTGCACTGTTTATTGTCTTTGGATTTGCACATGACATTGGATGGAATGATAAAGTCGTGGAATTTACGTCTTTAGCGGTTTTGTGAGTGAAATTTATCATATAACTATTACACATATATTTTTTAAAACAAGTTCGGGGGCATTGAGGGCTCTAAGATTGACAGAGATTGCCACTTTGGAATATTCAAATCGTCGCTAACGCCAGTTTTATGGGATCTTTATGGCCTTATTAAGGTAGAATTAATTCGAAAATGAAATTATTAAAAATTCAAAACAAAGAGCTTTATAGCGTCGGTTAATATTATTTGAAGTTTGAAGGCTACATAACGATTCTTCTTCATTTTTTTCTATACTAAATTTTGAATTTAATATTTTCAAAGTTATTATTTATCTATCGCACCCCCATCTTGTAACCGTTTATTTATTACTGTCATTAATTTGGTAGACTTTTGTATATATGAGGAAAAGTGCGGATTGCAAATCATACATATTTTTATATTTTTTTACTGAACCACATGTCAAGAAACTTTATCTTTTTATTATTATTGTTATAAGTGTATTTCTTTGCAAAATTTGTTCCTAACTTTTATTAGGTTATAAATAATAGGTACTATTGATTAAGTCGTTTGTTAACTTTGTAATCCATGAGACAAAAACTAGTTATTACGTCCAAGAGTGCCTTGACACTAACCATTTGAATATATATATATTGTTAGGTAGTAGACTTTTATAAAACTTTATCCCAAAACCATAAACTCTTAAAAATTTATATTTACTGTAGAGGCTGTCAACTTTTAAAAGTTATACCTAATTTAAAAGAGTTGACTGGTACTTTCAATAACTCCCAAAACAATGCAAGTCAGGTGGACACGTGACGCTATCCAGCACAAATTTTATTTCACATTTAACACCTAATCAAATAAATTGTTTGCATAAATTCAGCTAATCTTGGTCCTCTTCGGTATCTGTCTTAAGAAAAAAATATGTTTTTTATATTATTTTGGGATTAAACCTCACCTCCCCCGGGACCAGGTATACATTTTATAAACCGTGGCGAATTTTTGTGTAACTCGTCTCGAAGAAAAGCCAACGAAATAAAAAAGCCATACCCCGAAAATGAGGCGGGACAAAAAGATCCAACAAATATAATAAATAAAGCGACGCCACATAACAAAAAGTTGTTCGAAAGACACCTGAAAACCTGTGAGAAGAAGATCACACATTTTTAATCTGCTTCCAATGTTTTCTTCATTTCTTGGATTTTTTTTCTGTATCAATGTAGTGGCATCCCGTACGGTGTGCGTGCAGCATCCAAGAAAGGTCCCTTCTTCAGGTGGACCATAAATGGCCCTCATAAGCAAAATAAACGAAAAATGTTACACGGAAAATAAAAAATAATAAAATGCGACGACAAAATATCTGAAAGTCAGAGATTTGTTCATCTCTCACAAGATGCGGTCCAAGTCCGCAGCCGCGCGTAGCCGCCGCCGCCGACGTCGACTTCGTCGTCTCCTCCACAGGATCGACGGGATAAACGAAAAAACCAGAGGCACGCCGAAAAAAATAAAAACGCCAAGATTAAGCGCAGTCCGATGGAAGGTGGAAAAACGACTTATATAAAAAAAACAACAATTTTATAAGGGAGGGAAAAAAAATTGTGTCCGATGGTCCGCTCATATGGCAGAACCGGTGCAAGACGCACAGGTAGACCTCGATGCGAACACATCCGCTCCTTGGAAGATGGGAAAAATGGTCTTGGAAAAAAAGAAATGGTCAGCGAAAGACGCCGACCGCCGCCGCCGCCGCCGCGCCGCGCGGACGATGTGCGCTATATGCGCCGAAGGTGCGCGTATATCCCGCAGCATCCCCGGGCCGGCTCTGCGCGGACGTGAGATGTTGAGATATAATCTGTCGGTGGACCTCAGATTGGGCTCCGAGGAGCGAAAAAAGACATTTACCCAGCCTTATGGGGAACATTTGGATAAATAAAAAAGTACAAAGGCCGCCAGAAAAAAAATTGTATAATAAATCGAAATAAAAAACGGGACGAGCGCTGACCTGGCTCATTGATTCGGACTCCTTTGAAGATGACCACAGCGCGGCGACTGTTTTTCTTTGCAGCTTCCTTTTGGCCGGGGGATGGAGCCCTATTCAACGTCTCCTGAGATTATGCTTTTCGGCTTCATTCGAGGAAATTTTCGAGTTTTTCTTACTTATTTTTTTACGAATAAAATAAGAAAGGAGGAATTCTACTTTTTTTTTCTTAATATACGTGACACATCCTGCCATGTCCTTTTCGGGGGACCTGTTGCTGCTTTTTTGTTTAGTTAAAAAAGAGAAGTTGTAAATGGGGAATCATTTGTAGCGATCCACACCTTATTTAGCTCCTTTTATTTCTGGACTCTTGCTCAGATTTCAAAATATTATAATTTTAAGTTACGTTAAGTTGAAGAGACTTAATCAAACGAAGTTTAATATTTAAGTAGAAGTGTAAGTAAATATTATAATTTTTTTAAGTATATATTATACTTTTGGAAAATTTCGTATAGCGGAGACTACCTGCGTTTTGCACATCAGTCTGATCAACTAGAAGGTTTTTTAATAATTTAGACCCTTTTTTTAATTTTCAAAACTGAACGCATTTTAATCTAACAAACTAACAAAAATTAAGGTTTTATTTAGGCGAACAATCTAAAATTTAACGAATTATAAGCTTTAAAAATAGGAGTTTGCAAATTCTCGTCTGAACCATAAAAAGAATAATCTGACTATATCCAGACTGTTTTGACTATATACAATCTTACTTTCACAAACAAAATTTTTTTTATAAAATTCCTTTAGCCATCCATGCCCATGCTCATAAATCTGACTAGGTAATGAATGTTACCTGAGTACTTATTTACATACTAAGATAGTTTGACCAACGGACTGAACTAGGTCCTATATGGAAGTTCAGTTTATAGTCGCATAAGCAGCATACTTTGTTATAAAACATTCGCCCTTCGGCGAGAAGAATGAAACTCGTCCTTAAGGCACGGACTTCGAAGATGAAGAAGCAATCAGGCCCCTTTGAGAGGCACAAATATTTGCCCCATAAAAAGGCGACGTCAAATAAAAACAAATTGCGGCTTGAAAAAACCAAGACAAAAACAAGTTGCGCATCTTCATATCAAAGAGGTATCGAATTCCATTCTTTAAAAGGAAGTCCTAAGAGTAACAAACAGCGCAACGTGCAATTAGGTCACATTACTGCGCCGTGACTTCACATTAAAAATGTTTGCCGATCACCTTGGTCAGTTCAATCGAGACCTGAAATAGGAGATTTTGATTAAAGTCCCTGGAATTTTATTATTTGTTATTATTTTTTTTTTTCCATTTTTTACTCTATCTGGAGGTTAAAATACCCCACAGGCACTTTGCGATTAATGAAGAAAATAATCGCCTTAAGTGCTCTGCGGGAAATTGCATAGAGTGGTCGAGTCGTCTTAAGGCGGAAACATATGGCGACCAGATCTTTATGATTTTCCAAGACCGATAGTCGCGTCTTCGAGTGCGCGTCCTGGGGCTCATTATCGCCTTCTTGCAATTGAACCCCATCGAGAGGAAAAACTATTTGGTGGGAAAAATAAAGAATATATAGTGTACCTAAACGAATTAAGAAAAGACAAAGGGAAAATGGCAAAGTCCTGGTCGACATCTGTTTATACAGCAGCAGCCCCAGCAGCAGCCGGGCGTCATCTTTCGCGTTGCACTTTGGCGGGCTGCGTTGGGCTCTGATGGTGGGGCTCCGGGGCGCTCTGGGGCGCTCCGGGGTGCTCCGTCGTCGTCAGGCGGTGTGTTCGCGACGACGACTATTATGCAAATGAAATTTGTGTGCTCAGCTGGGGCTGGCCTGGTGCATGCATTTAATCCGAAACATGCAAACTTGCGGGCACCACTTGACTGCATTTAAATTACAACTGATTATAAATTTAGATTAAGACTTAACGATCTCTCGGAAGATTTGTTTATAATTGCCTTTTTCCCCGGGGAGGCACCGGGTAGGGGGCGTTGCGATCTCAGCAGTCATATACTACCCAAATGCAAAATAGTTGGTCTAGTCACAAATTTTAACAGTCTATTTTATAACTAAGCATATCTTTTTCAAATAACTATTTATTAAATAAAATATATTCTTGTTTTATAATCTGTGGAAGTCATCCTTTTAATTTATTTCAAAACATATAAAATTCAGGTCGCAAATTTAGTAATAATTTTATTTTTAATTTTGAGTACCGATGCAAAATAGTTGGTCTGCCCTAAATTGAGTGCAGAATAGTTGGTCTAAGTTGATTTTATTCAATCTATTACCATTTAGTGACATCGCCTTTGTTCTTTATCAAATCATTTATCCTTCGAGGCATAGTTGCGACTAAATTTTCACATTCCTCCGGTGTTATGGATTCCCAAACAGTAATGATTGATGAACGAAGTTCTTCAAGGTTTCTGGCCGGATATTTTTTAAGTCTTTTCTTCATTTTTCCCCAAAGAGACTCTATTGGCGAGAGATCAGGACTACTAGACGGCCGTTCCAGTAAAAGAATGTCATGAGTACTTAACCAAGATATTGTTGACCTTGCTGTGTGGCAGGGAGCTCCATCTTGTTGGAAAATATATTCTCCTTCAGCGGAGTCCAATTTTGTAATAGAAGGAAGGAGTTCCTTTTCTAGTATATTTTGATATTTTGCCGCGATTATTGTGCTATTTACGAAGCATAGTTGACCTACGCCTCGAGCAGACATACATCCCCATAGCATTATTGATGCCGGGAACTTTACCTTAAACGTTTTTTCTTTTGTTTTACGGTAAGATGTGGTTTTTCCTTTGCCTGTTTGAAAACGCAAGCGCTACAATTCTACAACTTCTTTCATGGATTCGCCTTAACTTACCTTATAAAAATTATATCCGAATCTTTTGATTTCTCTCCTGCACTTATCTACCGAAATGTCCCTTTTAAGACTTTTTCTCCACATAACGGTTATAGCAGCAGAGTTAGCAGGACGGTTTTCTTTAATTATTCCTTTTAAATTTCTCATGTCCCTTAGGGCCTCTTTCACGAACTCCAAGTAAAGTAGCAAGTAGGCTAACCGCCAGTTAAAGTCACCAGTAACTACACCTACGAATTTCACAATCATCGAGTAACATTAGCCGATGAATAAAGTAGCCCTTAACTTACTTGCCAGTCCGTCTGCCAAGTAGCGTATTTAACTGACGAGTAGCAGTTGTCATTTGTGTATTATTAAATATTTATCCATGAATATTTTTAATCACTACAACATGAAAATTAATAATACGCGATTCAAAACTCTAAAACTGGACGTAATACTGAACGAATTAACGCCTGGTTTCTTACGATATTTCACTTAACGAATAAGTCGTTACTTGAAACCATGATTTCGTTTGTGAAATTGATAGAAGTTACCCGTGACTTTTACTTGCCAATTAGCGTTACTTGAAAAGTAACTAATCAACACTTTACTTGGAGTTCGTGAAAGAGGGCCTTAAACTAGCTATGCACGGCCTTCCTGTTTTCTTTTTCAAATCAACTTTTCCTTCTCTTTTGTATAAAGAAATTATATTTTGAATCGATGAACGGGGTATTCCTACGTTTTCAGCGATTTTATACGCAGAATTTCCATTTTTAAAACAATTAATAATTACTTCAAGAAGATCGGGTAAAATTGGATCACGTGGCATTATCACAAACTGAATGACTAATCTAACTATGAGCGACGTAACAAATGATTGTAACTGCATCTAGAATAATTCCGTTAAATTTGTAAACACAAACGTAATAGCATTACATCAAAATTTCAGAGTAGACCAACTATTCTGCACTCAATTTAGGGCAGACCAACTATTTTGCATCGGTACTCAAAATGAAAAATAAAATTATTACTAAATTTGCGACCTGAATTTTATATGTTTTGAAATAAATTAAAAGGATGAATCCCACAGATTATAAAACAAGAATATATTTTATTTAATAAATAGTTATTTGAAAAAGATATGCTTAGTTATAAAATAGACTGTTAAAATTTGTGACTAGACCAACTCTTTTGCATTTGGGTAGTAAGCCTTTTGGGGCGGTTTAGTTCACAATTGATTTTCCCATAAATCCCGAGCCCAGCTTTTATGGCCGATAAGAAAACATCAAGGGGTTCTGGAGACCATAAAACCAGCCTGGTTTCACTTTTGCTGCCACCGCTCTGAAATTGCATAATATGATGCGCTTGATGCATTCGCTCATAGTGCACCAGCGTGAGGGAGGAATATTAAAGTTAGGTGGCCGTAAAACGTTTGTGGACCGTGCATAAATCGAAGCGTATTTCTAGCCACCGGCGTCTTACGCACCTTTCTCAGGTGGCTACTTAACTGCCATTTGGCTAATAGCCGTGAGTAGGCTGCTGTTAGTGAAAAACGGAAAAACAACATCATTAGTTTGAGAAGGTTTCGCAATTATGCCACCTGCAGCACGTTCCTTAGAACCGGAAATCTCGTAATGAGATTGCCTTTGAAATTGTTATCACATCAAGGCAGCACCTCATAACAGATATTAGCGAACCTACTACTTAAAGAAAAGGTTGTTAGTTACCTGGCGTGCGGCGGCCGGTGCAGGTGCCACATCGCGAGGAGACCACACCCGCTCAATTGTTGCATATTACATTGTACCGGTTCGCAATTAATTTATAAAAATAGCGAAAAATCTGATACATGCATTCCATTACGCCGACCTGTTTAGTTTTCAATTAATGACCGCGACTAAACGTAATTTTGTCGCAGGATGTCATCATCTCTCTTTGATAACACTCGCCAGCTGTAGTGGCCTTGTGCTTTTTATAGTTGCGCTTAACGGAGACAACTTGCCCGTAATTCGACTCATTTTGCGCATATTTTTGTGTTTTTTATGCAAATTTTATTTATAAAGCCCCCGCTGCAGATGTTTATGAGAGAGAGGAAGGAAAAGTTGATTCAAAAGTAAATCAATTTGCTTCATATATTGCGTGGACCGTTAAAAAAAGGATTTTCTATAAATAAATCTTCGACCGGATGATTTGTCTTATCTACATCCCTCAAATTGATTTGATGACAAATTTGACATTGTCAGGGTCGTTACAATGCGAATTCTTATTTTGTTTTCACCAAACAAACTTTGCTTGAATTGGTAGCTTTTTGGGGAAAGAAGAGCTTCATTCATAAAAAAATCATGAGAAGTAGTTCTATATATAAAATGTATATCATTTACATTCGATTCTACTATTTTTGGTATTAAGCCCAGTTCCATATTTTATGAAAATTTCACTGAGTTCGACATTGAAGATTTTATGTTGGGCTCGAAACCACAATTTTCTATTGATTTCAAAATCAAATATAGTAGTTTTGGAATTTTAAATTTCGATTAAGATATCATAAATAAAAAAATTAAAAATTCAAACTTTGGCGCTGAGATACAGTCACGGACGGAGGGTCCAACTCTGGAAGCCCCCATTTGGTTTTCCTGACCACTTGATGGTGGTTAAATAGCTACAGTCCCCGGAATAATTTATGCAGACGAACTTAAGATATCGATGCCAGCGCGCTTAATTAACAATTCCGCAGTCATTCAGGGGGCTAACAAGATTCCGCCGTAATGCATACTAACCACCTTCCGTGGGCTCGCCTTCGCTGTCCCAAGACACAGACAAGACAAGTGCTCTGATTAAGTCATTATCTTATTTCGGATACCAGACTATGGCATTTTAGCAATTCGAGCTCGTGCAACTAACAGCGGGAGGATCCGAAGCATCCATTTCACCCAGGCATGTCTTTTGGTATGTCGTGAAAATGCCAGGTTAATTCTGAAATACTTCGGCATTAGGGGGAATTCCAGGTAAAAGAAAAATAAAGATAAATAAAGAATATAAAATTTAGACATCGGCAGCCACGCACGTCTCGAAGTTGGCTCCCCTGCGGGTGCATAAGAAATGAAAATTTAAATTACGCGCCCCAAAACGAGCACATTTTAACCGGCCAGTTAAATCACCACCGCAAAAATCGACAACTTAACCGATCGTGTAAAAATGACAAAAACTGATTTAAGTTGCGCGCGCGCAACCGATCTGTCTGCGCACAATTATCTGACACGCATAATTTAGAAATGTCGCTTGTGTCGTCGATAGCGTCCCCGGCATGTCCGCCACATTTCTTTAAGACTTGTGGTATCTTATTATTTTTTGTTTTTGTTTTTGTATCTTTATTTATTTTATTTTATTTTTGTTTTTGTTCTTTCGCTGCGGTCAACACGATGCCGTGACCACGGCTGGTGTAGTCGCACACTTGGTTTTCGTGATAACGCATGAGACTTGGGTGCCATCGTCGTGCATTCATTTAAATAAGTGTGTGCTTCTTCTCTCTTGAGATCAGACCAAGATGTCTCGCAAGGAATAGAAGGGGTCTCAGAAGAGTGAGAGGACATCGCGGCGCTAGGCCGTGGATAAAGTGGGTAGACCAGAAAAATGTTGGTATTGCCGGTGAATGGGGGGAAAGACGATCGGAGAACAGATCGATTGATACACTTCGGTCTATTAAGGTTGCGGCTGCGATCAATTTTATAAAGTCGCGCAAACAAAAGCCGCCGTCTAGCCTGTGCCGGCTGGCAAAGTGGTTGTCGTCGTCGTTGCAGTAGACGACGATCGTCGGCAAAAAGATCTCATGCGCCACATAACTTCGACAACGATCATTAAAGGTTGGCCCCAATGGTGGCGGAGCATTCCCAGGCCCCTCGGGGCTCCATGTATACATGGGGCCGCCGGCCTAGACAATCGGCGACGAGACATTAATTTCGTATCGAGCGCGACTTACATCCGCACATTTAGCTAAGAATGTCGTCTTACAATTGAAACAGATAATAATAACCTTCGGCGGGAAGGTGCTAGAGGAACGATAACTTTTTGGGGGCAGGTATGCCGCGATCGAATCTCTTCAGCAAGGTGGCGAGATCACCGTTTAACCAGCCGATTGCACGCGACACGCAATATGTCTTCTACCCGGTGTCTTATACCTAAGATGTATAATTATGCTCCCTTCGCGGGAATCTTTAAGATACTTGCGGCTGGCGTGACTTAGATCCACGAGACGTTCGCATATTTCATTATATTAACGCCGGTCTTTCGTTTTCTCTCTCCACATTTATCACGATCAAAAGGTGGCGATCGTGTGGGCTGGATGGTGTAAATTTGTCTTTAAACCTTGAACAATTCATCTTAAAATTGAGATGATATTACTTTGGTGGCGCCTCTTTTTTTCTTATGTAATCGGGTGCGGACTACACCACCACAAGGCGACTTTTAAGTGCGATCGGTAATTCGAGTGAATTGAGAATAACAAATAAGTCGCAATGAAGGTGACACCCTCGAACTAAATTATTTTAATTTTTTTTTATTTCTTTGATTGCAAACGACAGCAAATTGAGGTAAACACGCCATTGTTTTAAAAAGTAAACCCACTTTGGAGTCATTTCAAAGCTTCTAAATGGGATTTATGATCGAATTTATTATGCACATATTTCTGCTTGCTCACCTGTTTATTGTTTCAAACCCACAGGTGCAGGCAACTTGCGCATTTTCTTTCTGTAGCATTATACTTCTTTTCGATCGATTAGTTTTTCTTTTATTTTTTTAAAACAGATGAACTGTACGATAATGAAGTTTTTCTTTCGCATAAACAAAATCTTAAGATTGAGTGATTAAAATGACCTTAAAAAGCGCTAAGCAGCAGCTAGAAATATTAGAGACAGTAAGTCATGTCCTCGGTTTTGTAATAAATCTCATAGAATGAAAATTTCACTAACGTAATCAGCTGTTTAAGTAGAATAAAACAGAAAGATAAGAGACACCTCTTGGGTTATCGTTATCTGTTTCGGGGGTTTATTTCTAGTTAGGACCAGATTAACCAGATATAGGAAAATTATTGTATCTTGCAGGTACCTCGTCTAACCAGCTGACTGTGCAATTAAATCACACTACTAACATTTGATTTGCCGCTTCATATTAGATTATTTTGTATTTCATATAATTCTATTATTTAAGTTCTAGAATTTTCGAATTTTCTACAAGTGACTAAATTTTCTGTCTCTTATTTCAACATATATATTATACATGCCTAAATTACCCGCTTTATATTTAGTCATTTTTTATTTCTGAAAACAACTTTTAGCCTGTTCAGCTACAGTTTAACTAGCTATGCAATCCAAATATGCCTGCCTATTTTAAGTTTAAAACACTTTTAAAAAATTGTCATCATGGTAACAGTTGAGAAGGATAGTGGAATATTGCACTATTGACTGATTGATAGTATTTTAAACCATTTTATACAGTTTCAATTTTTCTCAATGTATTCGAAAGGTATTCTTAAATAAGTGGAAGCTAAAATTCCAATTTATTCAGATTATTCAGAAAAATCGTTTCTTTAAAGTATGTAAGTTTTTGAAGTATGTACTAAACTTAGATACCAGAAGGTCAAAAAAAAAATCCAAAGCTAGTTTCTTTATCTCTTAAAAGAAAAAACTTCAAAAACAGAGTTCCGTAAAACTTTTCGAAAATATAATAAATTCGGTACTGGGACAAATCTCAGCTACTTTTTTTCCAAGCTGGAAATAAAAATTTAAGTATGAAAAACCACAGGATTTCCATATGTGCAAAAATATAAAAGTGAAGAGCTATGCGGAACCGAAATGAGTCACAAGAACACACGTTTCGGGGAGCACAAGCCAAGAAAAATGTCTGCATGCAGAGCTGGAGATGAGTCCCCCCAGCGCCTCCTCCTTCGGTTTGTGGCCCCAACCAGTCCAGGAGCATCGCAAACTCTTATGGCATATAATAACACGGAACCGACAACAACAGAAAAATCCCAAGGAGCGAGGAGAACGAGGGCGACGACAATAAGAAAAACAACTGTGCAAAAAGTTTTTGGCACAGCCAAGAAAGAATATCATCCTTGGCCGCAGCAGCCGCCGCCGCCGCCGCCGCCACTGGAGCGAACCGTCCCGGGAAGAAGCCGCCGCGGCAGCCCCACCAGGCGAAGAAGAAGTGAAGCAGCACATGCAGCGACACCAGCGGACCCGGCGGCAGCAGCCCCAACAACAAGACAAGACCGGAGGAGTTTTAAGATTCGCAAAAAAGAAAAGAAATGCGAAAAGACTTTGTGAATCGACACCGACAAAACCGAAGAACCACCCCACCGGCGGGGGCGGGGGTGGAGTCGGAGAGTCCGTCGGTTCGACTCAAGCCATCGCGTCGCAGGGCACCGTGCATGCGGTGAGTGTGTCGGCCAGATGGCGCCAAACGCACACCACTTGGCGGCGCATCGCCACGCAACGGAGCGCCGCAGCGGACCGGCATGGCACGACACGGCACACATCCTTGCGGCGCGGTGCGGCGAAATAATATTTGTAATAGAATCTGTTTCGGGAACGACATCGGGACGCAGATGGAGCCAGCCCAGGCGACCGCTTGAAAAGGGGAGCCCACTGCGGGGCAACTGGTGCCGCTGGCTCCCTGGCTGGGCGTCCTCGCCTCGGTCGCCTCCCGGGACTCCTGGGACGTGTTGGGGCCGTGTGCGGGGCCCCGGTCGGCCGGAGACCGAACGATAGTCGACTTGATGAGCTGTAAAAATGGTGCTTCGGTCCGCCATATCCAGTCCGCTACGTCTCCGTCGGTGCACGATGGGGCCCTGGCTGGGGCCGTGGACCGGCCGCGAGACAGGCCAGCCCCAGCATCCGCGAGCCGCGGGGGGAGGAACAATAAAAAACGTCCACAAATGAGAGATCTATAAAACTACCTTAAATGGATGGTAAATTGACATCTGCTGGGCCCGGAGCGATAGACAGACGCACGGCCACATGCACACGGGCTGCGGATCAATTTAACGGTATCGCATCAACCAAGGCGCCACTGTCATTTAGAGTGGCAAGCACATTGGAGACATTAATCTAACGACGTCTGCCCCGGGTGTGCTCCCGCCCCATCTCCCAGCACCCCGGAGGAGCGCCCTGTACTCGAGCAAAGTCCAATCGATTGGCACACACAGAAACATGTTCGGAACTCAATTTACTAAAAAAGGGGTAAAAACTACCTCCTTTTATTTGTTTTAACAAAATAACTGTATTTTCGACAAAAAAACATTAAGCATAGTCGCCATATTGGATCCGACATATTGAATTCCAATGTAGGTTACGTTACGTTTATGTAGAGTTCAATTCGCCACATTACGACTCCTGGATTTTTTGCCTAATACATATAAGTAGTCACACTTCACTTTACTTATTAACAATATACCAAATTTAAAATTGAATTTTGTATACTACAGTAGCTAGGGTACCTAAATTTTACTATTACTAATGAATGACTCATTCAATATTTAAGGTCATTAATTTCAAAATAAAATAAACAACTGCATTTAAAAACTAAATAAATTTATTTAGCTATAAAAAAACAGTGCTGAATACGTCTTAGTTTAAATTTTTTAATTTATTGAACCGCAACACCCACAATGCAAATGCAAAACAGTTCCCAGTGTCTAAACTTCATTTGGATCAAGGCTAGTTCAAAAAATAAAATTATATTGAATTTTGAAAGTTAAAAGAAAAATACAAAGATCATCAATCGGTCAAACTGCGATGAATAAAATTTTACTTTCAATTCATTTCTATATCGTCATAATAAGTTTTTGAAAAAACGAAGAAGTTAGTTGAAGATGACACAGAACTTAACAAAGGAAATCAAGTTTCGTTTTCCTTTTAACTTTTAGAGGATTTTAATAGCTTTGAGGATAGTGGGTATTAAATGGTATGAAGAAAGAAAAGTTCTAAATTTTCCTTCACGACCTTGTAATTTAAGCGCGGTAAATAACCCTTAACCCATAAAACTTTCATAAACTTAAAATGTAACCGAATTCTGGGGAGATTTATTTATTTTTTAATCCAGATTAAAAAATGAGCTCATCTCGTCTAACCTGCGCCACCCGAAATGCAGCCCAGGTACACTCCTCAATTAGCATAAATTTCTGCAGTTTTGCGTTCCCACATTTGGAATTCAAGAAAACCGCCCGTTGAAAAAAGAAAAAAAAAGGGAAACAAACAGAAAAAAAAGGTAACCAACAACGACTTTAATTGCCCAAAAACCCGGTAAAAATTGCCGGCATAAATAATTCCACCTGCTCATCTCCGCAGCCCCGATCCGGTGATTATTAAAACTGCCGGTATTCACCTGAAGCCGTCACCAAATTTGGGGCTCTCCACTCTCGCGGCTCCGCTGGCAAGAGGCAGCCGCACCTGTCGGCCTGATCACCGATTAGTCAACAGCACACGGGAACGGCACAAAAAGCAGAAAATGAAGAAAAGCGAAATATACGAGCGCAAAAAGCGACTTTATTACAAAATTCCGGCGTTGGGCAATCAATAAAGAGGTCCCCCGCCCTGCGAAAAGCGGCGCGCGGTGAACAGGTAGAAACGCGCCGAAAGTACTCCCCCCATGCAAATGCGGATCCGGCAAAAAAAATAATTAATTGCACTCGATTCGGTGTCAACAGTTTGTCCCTTGCAGAGGGCACCGGTCAATATTCCCGATAGCGCCCCATTAGCAGCTCGCCACCCCCGCGGGAGCCCCGCCCGCACCCAGGGGTCGCGATCTGTTTAGCTACGCATATTTTCGGGTGACATATTTTGCGCCCCCCTCGTTCCGCCGCCACCTGAATTACATTTTGAAATTCTTTTCCGATTGTTTTTAGTTCGATTAATTCGAGCCGTAATATTCGCGTCACGCCAGGTATGTCGCGGCTCCGCGCTCGCGACAAAAGATACTTAGATTTAGATAGTCCGTCGTCTGGCGCTCGCACCTCGTCGCGGCGGCGGGTTCGCGTGAGGTCTCTGCGCCCGGAGTGCGCGCCGGACCGGTGCGGTGCGACGGGTGTCCGCGCGTCGCGTCGGGGAGGAGCACTCGAACTCGCCTCGCGCGGCTCACACCTGTTCGCACTCACGGCCGCGACTACGGGGCGGAGGTGGATTATTAATTGTAGGCGCGACTGTAAATATGATTTATTCCCGCTGATAAATCGAATGATGGCAGGAAGAAAGTCATTTTACCTACCCGACAGCAGCTAGGTTATATTTTGTATATATGTATATTTTCTCATTTTTATTCTTTTAATATGAAAAATCTGTGAGCATTTAGCCGAATATTTTTCATCGGTATAGATCACTGATTTTCGTTAAAAGACGTCTAAATCAAAATTGGCTCGCTGTGATTTATGTCCTTGAAAATTGGCTCACGAAACTGTCTCTATGCAAAGAGCCACTCACCAATGTATGCTTTGACTTGTACGCCATAAAAATTTCGAGGGGGGTAAATATAATTATCGCCCACACTTATAATTTTATCGCATAGCGTCTTATCTTCGTCGCTTAGGAGGATCGTGTGAGCCGCGATGATGCTGTGCTATGATTTGACGCAGCGAAAGATCTTATGATTTAAAAGGAGATGACGATTTATAGTATGATCGCTAATTGGGTACATTTGATTTTAATAAATAGAATTTCTAACTTGACTTCCATGCTTCTATGGCATAATTAGAAACACATAATAATTATTTATATGAAGGCTTTGATAAATTATCTTCAGAGATTTAGAAAATTGTTCCAGTAGGTAACCACTTTTAGCTTCTATTAGGATAACGCAAACATTCAATATTTGATTACCTATTTTCAATTCGAGTAACGTTTCAGTACAGTTTACATGTCTTTTGTTATAAATTAATTGATCCAAAAATGATCAAAATTTGATGTCTCTAAATGCTAATTTGCCCATTGACCTATTCCCGAATAAATTTTATTACTGATCTTAGGTTATTAAACTCTTTTTTTTTCAGATTCTTATTTTTTCCACTACGGTAAGTAGATTTCTTTACTTAAAACTTTATGTACTCTTTAAAATAATAATAATAATATAATATAGGTATATTATTATAACAAAATTCGATATTTTAGCGTTATTAGTGGAAACCTATAATTCAACAGCCTAAAAAAATATTCACACTATAAAAACGTTTCAATCTTCCTTGATTCGATCACTATTGCAATGTACCTTCGTAAAATAAAATAATCCAATGATTTTTAACTTTTAACGACTTTTCTATTAATATTTTGAAAGTATTTGTTTATGAGTTTCCATTTTGATATTATCGGTTCGAGGACAGTAATGGTTTTCTATATATGCATTCGTTTATTTCCATTCAATATTTAATTTTAGCGTCTCTATTGGAAAATGGTAAGAACGTCTTAATACCAGCTCACTAACTTGGAGATTTATCCGTACCAGTAAATTTAAATTTCACGTTTTCAAGTAAAAGCTGTACAGACATTTCGTAGATGTATTCTCATTATTTCTCAATTTACTAAGTGTTTCTTAACAATACACAAACCTCTCAATCTTTTAATGAACGCTTGGCTTTTCGGAAAAATCGAATCATTGTAGATTTAAGCTCAGTTCAATAGACAAACATAAAACATCACGAAGGGGAGGATATTTGAACAGATGTGGATTAAATTAGTCAAGGTTTTAAGAAGTGAGGACAGCTAATGGTTACATTTGAAATTAGATACATTTTGTGATTCGATCGTACTATTCAAAGTAGGTAGCTAACTCACGATATCATTATAAGTCGACTTTTCTACAAACTTTACACAAGAAAACCCGGAAACTAATCTTCCGGATGCAGTGAGATTTCTGAAAAACCAAACGTTGATAGTGCTATCATTAAAAGAGCTGCTGTAAAAATGCAAATTTTTTTAACGAATGAATTAATATCATTACTTTTATTTTAATTTTATACACCAAAAATGGAATGAGTTTTGTTGATAGGTAAAATTCCAATAAAATCCTGAAATAACCGAAACAAGGCGGTAGTAATTCTGAATTTTAGCAGATTTATAATTTCAAAAATTTGTTAATTCAGATAATAGTAACAGTTGACAAACATTATGAAATAAATACGCGATAACACTAACAAATCATGCTACAATTGACTCTATTTTGGTGTTGAACTAAAAAGGCGCCAAAATTGCAACGTAATAAAGATAGTAACGTCTCGACTTGCTTAATTAATAGGCGCGTGCTTATTGAAATCCACACGCGTGCGAAAAATGAAATTGTAAACAACGATCAGCCGACATTCAATTATTGCTTAAAAATTATGAATAAGACGCAAAATGAGACTTACCTTTAAGAATAAACGCCGATAGTTCGGATGCGTTCAATTTTTTGTACAAATTCTGAGTTGACATCGTGACTGTTTTATCAATCCGTTTAAAACCGACAAAATAGTCCTCAGACAGTCTGGCGTAAAAACAGCAAGAGAAACAGTCAAAAGAACACGTCTGAAGCTGTTTCTTAAGACACAAAATAATCCTTAAGAGGTCATCAGTTATCAATCACTAAATGCACAAGACTTTCGCCTTATCACCTCCTTTTTAGGGCACAAAATTCACAAAAAATTATAATTTTATATGTACAACTCTTGAGATTCACTTGATTCACAGAACCCACTATTTTGAAATGAAATCATTCAAAAACAATTTTATTTTATTTTTTTTTTTCTCAAAAAACAAAAACGATAGAATGTGGTTCACATATAATTTTCCCAGTGTAATTAATTTGAATTTTTTTTTCTCAAAAAAAATATTTATATATTTAAATTAGTGCACAATCGTTCCACTCAAAAAAACCGGAGCACTAAAAATCCGCTGAGCAAATAAATCGAGTGGTGGTCTCGGCGCTATCAGCAGCAGCTCCTCTCAAGTCTTTTCCGGCGAGTGGGTTGGGTACAGAGCACAGCATCTGGATCTGGGCGCAGACCAACTGAGATAAGACGATAAGCGACTTCCCGACTTCCTTGGAGGTGCGTCCGTCACTTGCTACAGTCGAAATGTGACTAACGAACTGGCGACTCGCACGCCACTTGAGACGTGATTACCAACTGTCGGCGGCTGGCTTTGGGGCGCACCACCAGGCGGCGGCGGCGGCGGCGGCAGCGGCGGCAGTCGCCTTCCCTGCGAGCGGCCACCGAACGGCTGTCCAATAGAGAAGAGGGCGCGGGGCGCGGGCGGCCAAGGAAGGCCTGCAGCGCGAAGACGAAGACCAAGGAGAAGAAGAAGAAGAAGAAGCACGAGCATCTCGCACCGGGACGACGGCACGGCGACGGCCGGCTCTTGGGGCACACCGCGGCTGCAGCGGCGGCGCAGGCGCACTTGCCGCCCCGCTGCTGGTGGCGCTGGGTGCCCCACTCGCGGGCGGCGGCCGGGGGCTGTTTGGGGCCTCCCGAGAGCCACACGGCCGTCGGCGTCGCAAGTCGCATCGCACCGCGGCGTGGTGCGGTGGTGCTCCCGGAGGTGTCGCCGGGAGCTCCCCTGGCTCCAGAGCTAAATCATATTTTTTTACGTTATATGACCTCACCGAAACAATATTAAATAATACTAAAAGGTAGTTCCCCTTATATGCAAGACAAACTTTTCAAAAACTCCTCAGAATAAATTCGCATTATTCACACCTTCATTAATTGGAAATAAAATTTACTTTGTTGCCCTATTAAGTACATTTTTTTATTAAATCATTTAGGTATATGAACTAGCTAAATAAAATATTGGTTAGTGTTTTTTCAAATGTTGTAAAGACATTACAGATGATTTTAAAAAACAGGAAGCATGTTTATATGACTTTCATATCTGATTACAACTATGTATGTATAATATTTTCTTATTATTTCAAAAAGATTACTGTGTCTCTCAAATACAATAACAACAAAACAAAATGTAAAATGTTATTCGCGCATATACAAAGTAAAATTGAAATATAAAATTAAGTTGATTATTGATTTCAAAATTGGTAACTTTATTTTATCAATACTTAAGAAAATAATTGATCATACTTTCAGGTCACAGGTTACAGGTTACTTTATTCTGTCTCAGGGAAGTACTAATTTGGCCGTTCAGTCAATACGTCTAAAAATTCGAAACTTAATAGCATAAAATACTTGACATTAAAAATCATGTTTATTTTAAGTATAATGCAGAGATAAATCGATTTTCAATTGTTGCATTTGATTTTTATTTATCAAGATAAATTAGTTACCTACTTTTGCCCAATCAAATAGTTTATGAGATATTTATTTCCCCCTCCAGTTTTTCAGAGATTAGTGTGATAGTATGCAAACTATTATTTACCTTTCTAAACCGCAGAAGCTAAAATAATTTTGTTTGAAATTGAGTTTTATTAAAAATTACCTTAGAATTTAAGTATATGGGACAAGAACGTTTGTGAGACAAAACTAAATTAAAAGTTGATCTGGGGTAATTTCTTATTTTCATTTCTTTGGAATCTACAATTAATAGCATCTATTTTCTTTCGACATTTAACTGGTACAAAAAACGTTTTGTTACCTACCAAAAACCATACGAAAATGTATTGTCTTTCAATTTAATTGTTATCGAGTTGAGATGTTGGTAAATTACTGAAATAATTGGGTAACTTGGTATGCATTAAAACATTATTTTTATAGAATGAGTTTCAACTTGCTATCAGATAAACGAATATCAGTAAGATGTCCTCACTTTTCTTAAACATTTCCGATTATCAAAATGAAATATGCCTTTAAAGATTTTAACCGCGAATAAGTAGCGAGAACACGATGCGGTGATGCTCTCAAAAGGGCTATTTCTCCCCGGCCCCAAATGCGATCCCCGCTCATACGTGGCCCAGACCCCCCCAGCACGAAGGGAGCACTTTCTCACCTCGCTTGCACCGCTGTCACCGCCGCAACCGCCGCCGCTTTTCGCGCCAGACATGGCCCATGGTCCAGCGCCCAGCATCCAGCGTCATCCCTTCGAGCCCCGCAGACCAGAGCCCGGCGAGACAGCCGCGCCCGCAGCGCCGCGCGAAACCACCAAAAAACGGCCGCACAGCCCGAGATGAGAAGATGCGCCTCTTGGTGTAATTTGGAGCAGCCCCCCGACCCCAGGTGGGCGCGAGCGGCAAGGTGCGCGGGGCCTCGTCGGTGCTCTTGGCAATCAGCGCGGCCCGGCAGATGACTGCTCCATCGGGAGGCTGCGTCGGGAGCGGCACGATAAAATTTCCGCGGCAAACAGGCACTGAAGTGGCGATTAGTAAAAAGTAAAAATGAACGACAATTCAGAGCAGTCGAGTAGACACTTTTGGCCCGGCGGGGGGAGATGCGGCGGTGGGATGCTGTAAAATGCCCATTGGACCATATGTGCAACATCCCCCGAAAAGTGGCGACATGGGACTTTACTGGTGGCCCCAAAATCGCGGAATGTTTCTTAAATTTTGCGTTCAAACGTCACGTCCAAAATATCTTTAGTATGCGAAACGGCGTACTTCAGCACCTTAGTGTTAAAAGAGCCGCGGAAAAAGCGAATTGGAAAAACCCAAGATGCTCGTCGGCCGTCGCCGTTGAGGGGAAAAAGCAAAATCAGCGCTCGAAAATAGGAAAATGAATTATTAATTTTTAAATGAATGAGTTATGAGTATGCTTCACGAGCATATCAAAGATAGTCCAGAAATAAAATTTTTTTTACCCCTCCCTTTCACCTTGCACAGTAAACGAACAAATTAAGAACATAAAATTGCTCCTTTTCATACGTTTTTCGAAATGATATGATATGAAGCTAAGTTTCCCATCCTTTTTTTGATTTGCAATGCAATATATTAATGCCCTTTCTTTAAGATTTTTCGCAATTTTAATGGTAAGCTTCTTAGTTCAATTGAGCCGTAAAATCGCGCTTTTTTATTGGAATATTAGTAATATTTTGCCAATATTTATATCTAGGTACTGCTGTTGAAATTTGCACAAGTATGTTACTTTATAGAAATATTGATGTTAATTAATTAAATAACATCTTAGAAATTTATCGTCTTTAATTTAAATAGATTTTCATTAGTAATAGTATGTAAATTTAAATAAAAGAAACTGGTTCTTAATCATGTAATGTTTTAGGTACTTTTACTCCTTTTAAATTTGAAGTTACAAAAGTTACCATCCTGTGTAAAAGATAGCATTCAATTATCTATAACGTTTAAGAATTTATTGGTTTAAGATCACCAAAACTGGCACTTTGGTGCACTGTACATCATCTTTCAAGAAGTCTACGGCGCGGAGGTGCTGGGGTAAAGAAGGCAAAGTGGCTATTATTTAAGAAAATCTTAAGACGCTCCCTCTGCTCGCTAGCGCAACATCAGACGCCGGCTGCTGGCGCGGATTATTTGTTATTTTTGTTACGAACTAAACGAAGCACCTGTGAATCGGAATGCGCCGAGTGCTATTGTTAGACCGCGAAATTAGGTAATTTTAAGTGGCGAGACACCACGCCAGCGACCCGCTCGAACAAGCTAACCAAACCAATTATTATAAAAGTGCGTAACCAAGTACTCTCAGTTTTCAAAACTCATTATCGCTTTTTTACATATTTTCCGCAAAATATCAAAGAAAAATTCTTAAGACACATTACTCACACTCTCTCATGCAAAAATATACGAAAAGACCGAAGTTGAGCGGTGTTTACTTACACGTGCCCAATTTTCTGTTGTTTTTGGCAAGGACTGATTCGCTAAAAGCAGATACTACAGGTGTTCCTGGCGCAGTTATTGTCTTATTATTTTTGTCTAAACTTCTGGAATCTCAAATGTTTCTAATTGTTTAATTATCGAAACTGAGTTGGTATTGGTCGCGATATATGGCGCAAATATTTCTAAATTTTGAAGCGCCACCGGCCTACACTTTGTGTATTTACGGGAAGATGAATGCCTTCTGAGAATTGTTAATGAGTTACAAATTTTGTTTGATTGTAATTATGGTTTTTAAATTGAAATGAACATTATTTTAGTAAACAGTTTCTGTTTGATTTTGATTTTTCGTTTTTACAAAATTACCAACAGAACTCACTCTGTGGCAACTTTTATTCAGAATTTTGCAGATGGTAAATATTGAAAAGAAACATTTGAATCTTTACAATATTTAAAAGGAATTATTGTTATTTGCCTGCTCTGAGAACTGAACTGAACAGACATGAAAAAGAATAACTAAGATAGCTCTAGCTAAGTTATAATAGAGAATCCCTTTTATTGAATTCTTTCTATAGATATATAAAATATTTTCAATACTTCAAACAAAATTATGCTACTTTCCAAACGTTTATTTCACCAAACAAAAGTGGAAAATGTGGGAATCTTTTAAATTTGGTTCAACGTAACTTATGGATACATCATTAGGCATTAAATAATGACCTACAATCCTCAATGTACAAAATAAGAAAAAAAAATCTGCCTCCCATTAAATAATTTATTTTTAGTGAAAATCCTGACTTTTGTGTTCAAAAACCCACAGAATTTGTATTTATATAAATTTTTTTGCAAATCTCTTTGGGGGTTATTATACACTTCGCAAAGGATATTTTCGAATTTTATATGTAGGTTTAAAACATAATAAAAGGCAGAGGATCCACTCAAATGATGGTTGGATTGGAAGATATTTAAAAAAACCTTTAGAATTGCCAAAGTTAATTTAGACGTTGTCGCCGACGCGAAAGCAAAATAACTTTTCGAAATGTGTTGGCGTTTTTGCAAATAAAATTTATCTCAAATTCTATCTTTATCCTAAAGGGCATCAAATGGTTATTAAATTTAATAATGTTAACCTTTTTTCCACTACTATATTTTTTTGGTTTAAATAGTGTTTGCGACTATAGATGTTAAAGAAAACGAAATTTTACGTAAATTAGCACTATTTGAAATATACCTTCATATATACTTTTCAGGAAGTAATCAAAAATTTCTCGCGCATTAATAAAAAAGATTCCTCAAAGTTTTCATCTAAATCGTTTTCCGCACTTAATTTTTCCCGATGGTTGATCGAGGCGAGTTTCTAAGATAGTCGGAGCCCGACAAAGATTAAAGTCATTTTCTGGAATCACCGCGCCCTGGCTGCTGGCAGCGCCTACTCCTTCGTTCCCGGGTCCATTAATCATTTCTAATTTTTCTAGCCGGGATATGGTATCGGGTTCGGTTCAGCCGGGGCGAAGAGGTTACGAGACAGAAAGACAGGAAGACGGGAAGACAGGTAGTGTCGCTCCGTCTTACGTGCTAATGTCGATCTGGTTGAATCACCTCCGGAGCCCCGGATGGCCCCGGCGCCCCCTCGGGAGATGCACGGCTCCTACAGGAGACGAAGAGCCCGATGACTAGGCAAACATCGGACCACACTGCACCGCATCGCGCCGCCACTATCGACGCGATTTATCTGGTTTCCCCATCTCGAGTGTGTGTGGATGTGGGGCTGGCATCCGTCGATATGGTTTTAGGTGGATGCTGGATGCTGCGGTGCTGGTGGATGGTCCAGCTCCATAAAACCTAGTCACCATGGCGCGGAGCTTTGGGGGGTGCTCCGCCCGCCAAGCGGGGCACCCAGGCATTCGCCGGGATAGGAAGAAATATGACACAACTGGCGCCTGTCGTCGGCCTACGCACGGAAAAGTGTTTTCATGGGAGAGCCGAGGACGTGCCTCATTCCAAGATACGGATCTTGGGGCTCGGGCCCCGGCCTCCGCTGGCAGCGGCGGCTGGCGCTGGAGCTGCGATGGTGCGGAGCCGCCTCGAACTCGAGCTCCGGAGCATGGGGCTCCGTGGCCCGGGACGATGATTAGTATGCCTGGATCGGAGTTTTCTTTATTTTTCACATCCACAGAAATCCACTCATCGAGGCCCGGCTCGGCTTTCATTATGCTCTCGAGATTCCTCGGGTGTTCCGCTCATGCTGGCACCGCACCAGCATAAACATGGGGCTCCGCTTTGGCCTAATGAGTGCCGACGAGCGCGTTTGACTTCTGGTGTTTGTGGCCAGCATCCACGGGGGGGCGGAGCCCGAGGGGGAAAAGGTTTTTTTCCGGAATTAAGAGAGCAAGTAGCAATAGATGACTTTTACTCCGGGCGGGCTGCTGGCTGAAAGTACTCGGATAATGCCGTGCTAATTAGCGATACGTGTCTGCTGTTTGCCCTCTCGTATCGTCCTCCTCCGCATGCGGGGCACTCTGGCGCACTATAACGCGCACTTGTCTGTCCCTGGCGGATTCTTCCCTGAGTTCCCGAGTTCCCGAGATCCAAGATACACCCAGATTATCCACATCCCGTCGTGTCTGTTGGCATTCGTAAGATGCTCCATTTCCGGCTCTCGACTAAAGAGGTTTGCGCTGCGAGCGCCTTCCTTTTTGTTAGTTTTCTGCTACAAGTGATAATTGGATGTGGAAGAACGCATATGAATTCATATTCCGGGTCTTCTGGAGACCTGCCGCGGGACCCTCCACTCGAGTAAGGGCTCCCCGCGCCCTACAAAATTGAGTAATTTACGAACACGAGCTTAAGTAAACGCCGGAAGAAAGTGAAACTCCTAAGGATGTCCGTGATCGTGAAAATTGTTTTCATTCACCCGTCGACAACGACAACGACAACGACAACGACAACGACGACGACGGTACGAAAATTGAATTTGTGCCCCTCATCCCGGCGCCTTCTGGGGGGGCCCTAATTACGGGAACAAGATGAGTTTCGGGAAATGTTTTTGTAGCAAATGGGACTAAGTGGTGCAGCCATGTGAGAAGCTCGTTTTTGGGGAAGCACAGGAATTTTGCATTATGATACCCAAATATCTGAGGAGTATCAAAAGTTTTGTTGTTACTAATTGAATTTTAGTTGGCATCACAAAGTCTGCGGAATATTAGAGTTGTCTATGTATGCTGAGAAAATAACTCAAAAATACAGAGTTTTGAATCCTTCAAATCTTCCACTCGAAGGCACTAATGTCTTATTACATTAAAATTAGACAAAATACTTATCTAAGAAATTTGGAATAATAATAATATTAGGTTTTGTTTGACGAATATTTAAATTTCTACAGCTCAGACTTGTACTGCTAACTTTAAAATGATTTTACCTTTAACATGCATTCGTAAAAGCATTCTATTTATATAGAAATTAAGAAATGAGAAAAAATATTGGTAATAAGATCAGGTTTTCAGCCTACCGATCATACTAAACGTAATTTCTATTAAAAAGTATAGTGCAATCTTTTATAATAAAAGTAGATTTAATAAGAATAGTAATGAAAAAATCCCAAATACATTAGATGGTATTTTTGGAAAACTTTTACGTGCTGTTTAATTCGATATTCATCAATGATTTTAAAGTATTTATATAAAAGTGAAGGATTATTATTATTATTATAATATTACCCCATATGCTTCTTTTGTGCACAAGGTAGTACATAGAATAATACTTCTTTGCTATAATTTCGTTCAACGTGCGAAGGAGAAAAATCGACATACCTATAGTATTCATACATTAGTTTGGACGCATGTTTAAAATCATAAAAATTCCATATTTCTTTGCCGTAATAGTGGTGTATCATATATCACAAATACCGAATAAAACCCCCGAAAATGCTAAACGAACCGAAATATTTTCAGGGAAATACAAATAACCTGGCGCTACTATAGCTATAGTAGTAACTATAACTACTATCACATAAAACCATAAGTGTAATTTAAAAATAAAATCTGTGAAGATGTCACTGGCAAAAACCCCTTGATTTCCAAGCCGATACCGAACACTCTTTTGTTTAGACACCGCTTGTGGCACTTGACAAGTTGCTGCAAACTGGTTATGAGGAAGCTGCATGATTAAAATTGCGAGAAGTAATCTTTCTTGCTAAATCTGATCGTGTGTGGCACTTACGATAAAATAAAGAGATATCCTCTAACTAAAAGAAAGCAGTAAAAAATTCGGCGATAAATCAGTGCGCCCTGGACGCCATGAATATGAATCCTTCTAAATGAGCCCAAGTGCTGGGCCACTTTTCGCATAGTTTTATTTATTTAAGATGCGCAGGGGGCCCGAGACAGTCGGGGCAGAAAACAGCCTACAAATGAAAATCCTTCCTCGGCTCGCATAGCTGGCGATAAAGAAAAACGTCTTCTAGGGTCACTTCGGGACTTCGGGAGTACTTTTTGTGTGGCTGAAACTCGAGAACTTCTTGAGGTTGTGCCCGGCATGTAGGAGGTGGTTGCTGCTAGTGTCAGCAGTCAATTCTCCAAGTGGGTGTAATGGACACCACAATTTTTTATGGTATAGGATGTTTTTTCCCCCGCCGCCGTGGGCTGCATCTTTTCCGAGATATCAATGGTCCGCCAAAAAGTGGACCTGACTCGAGATTATCTCACGTTACTTTGCCTATCGAGTGTCATAACTGATTGATTGATCCATAAAAGTGAATTGAGCCAAGGTAGCTGTTAGCCGTTAATATTCACTGGGTAGCAACTTTTTCATCACCTGCGACGCGGACTTTTTGCAAGATGATGATACACCCAGAATTCGAGATGCCTGCGTTCAGGTGGGGCGTCGTAAAAATTGGCGCCAAACTCATTTTGCGGGCCTCATTCATCTTTTATGACTTTGGAACTTCAGTTTTTACCTTAATGGAAATGGCGAGGTGACCAGGAGCTGTACCGAATTCTTGGCTTCTTAGAAAGCATCTTCACGAAATTATGTTCTGATCTTATATTTTCCCAAAAATTGGAAGGATTATTCGGCATTTTGATTAGAGGATTAGTGCACAACATGAAATAGCCACTGGTCAGCACAAAAAAATGTTTTTTATTATTCCATCATCAACTAAATTTACGGATATTGTTATTGTATGTACATAAAAATATAATAGTGTTTTCCCAGAACATATGAATACTCCTTTGGTTTTATTGGGGTGAAGTTGATAAGTCTACAAATCTTGTGAACGATGATCTATGTAGACATTTTCAAATGATTAACTACTATATAAAGAAATTATTTTTTGATACCAATTTATTACAGTTAATTTTAAAAATGCAGTTAAAAATATTTGTATAGCAATTCATAAAACCCCAAAAAAATGAAATGTTGCCTCTGATATTCGATTTATTGTTTTTTTGCATGGCTTAATATCAAGTTAAAATTGAATAATCTTATACTTTATTTTGTATCACAAAAAAGAAAACTTATTTATACAACTATTAAATTATAAATTTTGAAATTCATAAGATACTAAGAATTTAAAATTTCTTTTCTTGTATTATCAATTTATTAAAACGGCCAAATTTTTTTTGATTTTTATAATAGTCAAATTTTTTAAAAATTCAAATGGGTATTGGAATTCTTATTCGTGCAATTTCCCTTTTTAAATAAGTGAAAATTTTATTTTTAACTATCCAGTTTAACAGGACGTTAGGCATTTCATTCAAGTGTTTCTATGGTCTAAATATAATGAAATGTTAATGTCTATATTACCATAAAAATTCCTTAAGTTCTATAAGAATTCACGAAATATTTAGTAAAAGCGGTACATTTTCTACCGCATAGAGGTAATGAATGCAAATTAATTTAAACTTGAAAGCTCTTCAGAAAATTTAGTTCATACCGAAGGGTAAAAATTTGAATTTTTAGAGTTAACGCGTTCCCTTTTCCTGTCTTATTATGAAAAGAGGAGAGAACGTTCCATTCCCTGAGCAGCACAAAGCGATTCCCCTAATGACTTCGACGCAAAAAAAAAACCTAAGGTTAATTTATCAAAGACAGAAGGTCCATTTGAGCCTTCCGCATCACATCAAAGACGCATCGCATTTGCAGTCTGGACCCCATCCCGATGGAATGCTCCCTCAGGAAAGGCGAAAAAATTAAAAGAGCGTCACCGACAGAACTTATCCCACTGTTCGCGGTCACCGGACATGTCCAGGAGCAACATTCTGTCACTTTGACCATGTCTCGGACCAGCATTCCCATTTCTGACCATCTCCAGGGACCGTGTCTGGCCGCCCCGCCGTTCCAGAGGCACGAACTTAAAATGCAGATTGCCCAGCGAAGAAGGGCAGTCCGCGCGACCAAATGGCGTCACCAGCGTCCATAAGGCCGGCCACGAATAATTGGACAGAACATAAATCCCCGCGGTCCGACGTACTCGCGGAGACCGCCGCCCCGCCGCACCGCACCGCACCGAACATGGGTTTAGCCACCAGCTAACCAGTCCAATTGGCCATATGTGGGACTATTCGATTTTTGCATTCGCGTCTTCCCGCGGGGCAAAAGGAGCATCGCGACCCGCGAAAAACGATAAGTATCCAGCATCCAGCATCCAGCCGGAGTTGGAGTTGAAGTTGAAGTTGGAGTCCGCGGCGGCGGCGGCTGCAGCGGGCACTAACCGCCAGAGCGCGGAGGGCGGTGCGGCCCCAGCCCCAGCATCCGAATGGAAATCGCCGACAGATGGGAGAAGACGTCGCGGATGCTGCCGGCCCTGGACCGCGTTGTTTGCTCCTCGAACTCCCCTGATAATGGGCGGCTCACACTGGCTAAGCGGAGGTGCTTCGGCGGGTATCCCCCTTAAGTATCTATTTCTGTTTTATTTCCTCACTATTTGTCCGGAATGGGCCGGGGGAGCAAAAACAGCCCGCGAGGAGCGCGATGCTACACGTCGGGTGTTATACATGCGGTTCGATCGGAATTCCAGCAGCAGAACCATCGCGGCGCGGCAGCTGAACCAACAAAACTAAAAGATAAATTTAAACGCACCTCGTTCCTTTGCCGCAATTATGTCGTTTTCTGGCTTTTAATTGAGCCAATGCTGAAGACGCGGCGACGGTAACCGAACTCCGGCAAGGGGGAGGACACTTTATGAAAGTGTGAACGGAGCTTAAGACATTTCGCCCCATCGGCAACAAGGTGTGGTTTTTTAACGACTATCTAGCTCCTTTTGCGGCCCTGCGATGCCATAAAGACTTCTAAAATTTACTCAGGATGTCGGTAAGCCTCTGCCGAGTTCCATTGATTTTAAATTATGAGTCTCTAAGATGCGATGCTACCGCAAGGCGCCGTTCATCGAAGAATCTCAATCCCACACGGCAATTAGGACGGCATTTCTAGGATCGTATTTTATCCCGAATCGAATCGCGTTGATTTGACAAATTATGCTCCTCCAACAAGAGGGTGAAGCTGATAATATAATATTAGATTTATTGCGGTGCATACGCATATTAATAAATTTTGGCTGATCCTGCCACTAAACCATTTTATAATTATTTTTATTACTTTACATTAATATGCAAAGGAAAGAGATTTTAGATACTGGCACGTTGAATTAAAAACACATTTCGTTTTTCTTTAAATTTACTATTTAGTTTATGTTTTGTAGGAAATACAAAAAATGGCACAGAGTCGGAATTGTAATGCCTAGGAAAATTACTTCTTATCATATCCAAAAAAAAAGTTAAACCTATATAAATTCAAAGAAAAATGCAAGACTAAGTGCACATGCTTTGTAATCCTGAAAAAATATCTAGGATTTGAAAAAATGGTAAAAGAATGTAATCATTTTTAAATAGGTATTTAGGGCCAAATTTCTGTCCTTCTAAAATAACTTTGGACTAGACACGAGACGGCTCCTAAAATACTTAGTTACCTCAGGTGGCCCTTATAAGCCCTTGACTTCCGTGCAATAAACTGCTTTCTAATCAAAACCTAAAGCCAGTGAGTCATTTCAAAAACACTTCAGATGCAATCAGTCGACTTTCCTTTCTTAAGTTTTGCTCTTTTACAAAAGGTTTTCAAGAATTCCCTTCTTTGAAGTCATTATCCCAAAGAAGCATATGATCCTCAGCTGATTTACCTTATCAACGCAGACATCCTGTCCAAATTATCGGAGGCAGCATGAAGACATCATAAAAAGGACAGACACAAGGACAAGTGGTCTTCTTATCGAAAAGGAAATTTCAACGGTTTTTCAGCAAAAGGTATCCTTTCCAGATGCCATTTGCCTGGTTTGCCTAGGCATGCACCAGCGGTCCCGACAGGAAAACCTGGAGGTATTGATGCAAGCTGCTTCCTTTTTTAAGAAATCTCTCTGGGTTTTTTAAGGAGTCCGCTCGACCGCCCTACCTACGCTCTGCGGATTGCCCACCTGTTTCAATACTCCTCTTCAGGTGGAGATGAATAGACAGATGGGAATTTCGCCGTTGAGCGCCGTCAACTGACTTCGAGTTCCCTCGGGTACCTGCTCTAAGTTCTCGTGGCCACTTGACTCAGTTTATTGTTTTGCGACGGATTACGTTGCTTTCAGGTGATATTTTCGGAATTCTCAGGAAATTCCCCGGATTTTACGACTAATTTAGGTAATGGCGCGTATGTGAGGTTTACGAAGTAGTTTTGCGGTAACGAAGACGTTTGCTTTATGGTTTAAGGGAAACTACCTCTTAGAGTTGATGATGGAATTATTACTCTCCTTAAGATAGGGTAATTTGGACATCTTTAAGCACGTGAGGAAAACTTAGCTTTACTAGTTGACTTAACGTTATATAAAGAGTATTAATCTGCACTCTCATAGTTATGCTTTTAAATTAATAATAATAATAGATTTTATGTCTCACTTCTCATTGTGAAGCTGGAAACATTAACTCACGTCAATGCGCCGCAATAGCGCTGAAACTTAGGCTCTTCCTTAAAAGAGTTTTTATAATTAAAATATTGTTGATTATTTTAGGTTTAATTAGGGCTATTTGTTAGTGTATTTCTTTTGTTACTATCGAGTTACATTTTTGAAAAAAATAGAGACAAATCTAAAACAAATCGTATTTTGAGCATATTTTACGATTGAAATAAAAAATACCTCAAAGAAAAGGCTAAATCCTTATCTAAATTAATGAAATAAAAAAATTCCAGAGTTCTTACTAAGCACATTGGCGATATAGCTTTTAAGGAGCGTGCGTTTCGATTTTCATTCACTATCAATTGTTAGCAGAGAAAAGTGAAGTTCAAAAATAATTTCGGGAAGGTTTAAAGATTTTAATATTTTAACATTTATAATAGGTCCAAAATTTTATTTGAACTACCTTACAAGCTCCTACAATAATCATATGATTGGAACGAATTTTAAAAATATTCAAAATACGATATTTTGTGCCCTTCAACTATATTTTTTTTTTCAAAAACATGGCGTCATTACACGTTTGCGTTTATGATTATACATTGTGATCAAAATTTTCAAATATTACAATTATTACGTAATAATTTCTACTTTTGTTATACTATATACCCAAACGAATACATATCAGACTTTTCTTAAAAATTAAAAACAGCACAAAATTAGGATCTTATGACGATATAGCACAAAATTTCTCAAAATTCGCTACTAACAAAGTATGTGCTCGAAAATATAATAAATATGGCTCACAGCTTGAGGAGGAGGTAGTGAACCTAAAGCCCTGTGCAAAGAGCTGGAGCTATTTTGCGCCATCAGGAAGAGATAGTTTATTTACTCGCCGTGCCCCCCAGAAGTGGCACAATTCGGCGCTGGTGTAAGCAATGAACGCGGGAGCCGATTCCGCGGAAAATTGTACCAGCAACTGGTTGACAATTTCGGATAAACTTAGATTCCGGGGCTAGACGCGAATCTCTGGTGGTTCGCCCACCCACACTAAAAATTGAGAGAAAATTCCAATCAATAAACGGAAACGCGGTTCGACACGGGCAACATGTGCTCCGCTTATTTTCACTATTTCGCCTCTGTTTGGGATGTGAACGCAAAAATAAACCGAGCAGAAATATGTTGCGATGCCGCGGGATGGGGTGGGTGTGGGTGGCGGACGATGAAAGGAGGTAGAGCGGAGAGTATATTTTAAGATGAGCGTCGGTGGTGGACCAGATGGTTCGCCTTCGGACGAATCCAATAACTGGGATGTTTGATTTACGTGCGGCAATAAAGCGATAAAGTGCTCCACCGCCTGGATTCTGTGGCTGCGTCGGTGATGAGCTGACTGAGCTCGCGGGGTGTTTATTTCGGTGAGGTTAAATATTAGCCCCAAGGACGGCAGAGGGGAAGGGGGGTTGGACACCGCCTCCTCTTCGAGCAGATGGAGGAATTTCGGGAATTCATCGGATATTTCGGGACAGATTCCCAATAAGCTCAATTGATTCGATGTATAAAGCCGCAAAGAGCGATTGTGAGCGTCGTTGTCATCATCCTCGGTTGCGATGATATTCGCCAAACACGCCACAGCTGCTCCTAATCTCATTGCGATGGTCCGGGGGGTGGGTTTAACCTACTCCACCCGGCCACCTTCCTCCCAGCACAAATTTCATCGCGCGTCTGTCCCAAAGCCCATCAAATTAAAGTTTCCATGGTAGGCAGCATCTGCACCTGAACATCACTCGGCAGCATCCCTCACTGTCGGGGGCGGATGCAGGGATGGGGCGACCGGAGCTGATACCCGTCGCACCCTCGGCGGGTTCCAGACCACCCGGGCGAGCCCCATGTCGGTGCACGTTCTTGCTGCCAAGAGTCGTGTGGGTTAGGGTCGGCGGCGGCCACCCCCGGCGTTGCATAGTAAATCGCGTGTGCAGGACGAACATATTGGAAGTGTGACGTCATTAAGTGATTACGGTCACATGTGTCACGTGTCAGGGATGCTGTCGTAAAAATCTCAAACATGCGGCTACCGGATTTTATCCGCATGCCATCCAGATGAAGCTTTGTATGTGTCCCCGGCCGCTGCGGACCACCCTAGGCCTGGGCTTATTCTTCCCGAAAACTCCCTGACCGAACCGAAAATTTCCGTCAGCCCATCTACGTACAATACGACGGACGACGTCGACATCGACATCGTTGTCGTTGTCGTCGACGTAGTCGTCGCCGGGATTCCCGGAGCCCTGATTACGGGGGCTGTAAGAGGGTGCTGCTGGATACAATTAACATGAGGAAGGTTCTGCCAATGGCAAGGATTTTGGTTCGGGTTCGAGGCCTCGTGTTTGTTTCAGTGCTTCCCTCCGCTGGCGTCCCTAATTATCCATTAGCGCTGCCATCTGTTCCAGACAAATGGTTGGGGCGGCGTACGGCGACGGGATGGGGTTGAAAGTTTTCGAGGCAAAATGAAACCCAATTAAGCGGAAAATTCACCGCTGCTGGAAAAAGACAGCCAAACCCTAACGTGGTATAAAAAAGAAAAAAAAAATTAAAATGGAAAAGTATTGATTGCCCGAGGTGAGACTTTCCAAATGTGCCTTTTTTCACCCAACTGGGCGGTTTTGGTGGCGACAAATTGCAGCAGGAACACCTAACTCTGGAGAGTTCTGGGATAGCCCCATCCTCAGCTTTCGGGCAGATGGAACTTTGATTCGATTGCGAATGTGTACGGCTTTTATGAATTTCGAAATGTTTATCGTTATCGGGTTATCAGGGATTTTGCACTAGGTTCACCCCTCAGCTCAGGTTATTTAATTAACTTTTGAAGATGAAAGAGGTTTTAGCCATTTCTGCGCCGCAATGTAGTTTAAATTTCCGCAAAGGTCTTTGATGCGAAAAACTAATTAACACCAAATAGTTTATTTTTATTCAGCACCAAAAAATTGTTTTTCAAATCCTATACTCTAGTTTCTAGACCATTTGATATAGGGGGCTAACATTTGGCATCCTTACTGAGCAGATACATATAAAAACCAAGAACTTAAAATTGAATTTTTTTGTATAAAAGTATTTCATTCCCAATTCTTATCATAATTTTAAAGTCCTAAATGAAACAGGAAATTTGGGTACTATTTTAAAAGTTAAATACCATATACATATGTACATAAACATGAATGAACATACAAATGGCAGAAATGCTAATAGAAAATTATTTATTTTATTATATAATTTAAGTACCTAGTAATAACATTAAAATATTTGTTGAAACATGTGTGCATATATGTATATAGCAAATAAGTGTGTATACATGTACATGTATTTAATGAAACCCGAACAAAATACATATGAAATGTAAGAATTTTATCCTGTGCCCTTTTCCCAATTTAAATGCAATACGAAAAGATAATCTATCCAAAAATGTGAAAAAGACGCTAAAGCCCATCACCTCATTTGATCAGGCCGGCAGCAATTGGTTAAAGTGAAAAGCGGACAATGCGCAGCCAGTGGCATCGGATCCGATCCTCTTTCACGGCCAGAATCACCCGAGTCAAGTGGGTGCCCATGGCATTCGGCGATCTTATCTCCTTACACAAAACTCACCCGAAAGATTATCCCTGTCTGGATCGCATTGTATTCTGATGAGCCGTACAAAAAGCCGCAATAAAAAGAAAACCAGATACAAGACGAAGAAATGGGTAAAAAAAAGTTAAAGACCCAGATGAGATCCTGCAGGTTGGCGTCTCAAAAAGAGGCAAATCATCTGGTTGCACTTGTGAAGAAAGTGCGCTCGACTAGGTCCCAGCAGGCCGGCGATTCCCAGCTCGTTTACACGAAAGGATCACCTGCTGCGATCGAAAATTATCGAATGGTCCAGGGCTAGGCTAAGTCTAGCCTAAGACCTCCTGGCACTCTCCCATCCGCCGCTGGACCACTTCTGGAGCGAAGATCCTCAGGTGTGGGAGATCGCACCACGGCTGTTTTGGGATCTGTGGGCTGAGCGCTTTCTTTGTGGTGCGGTACCTTCTTTTGTGCAAATCTGTTGCGACACCACGGTCCAATACCTGTCGAACCGGGACAGAGGGATTGATAAATCGTGACAGCGTGAATGGCATGAAATTACTAATTGCAGGATTATTGCGCGACCGAACAAAGGGCACTTCTTGCGGGGCGTTCGGCTTACCTGGATAAGGTGAGTTTTCGCAACTGTTCCAGTACAGTGGAAAAAAGCGTGCGATTCCCACGAATTTTATAAAATCGACCAACTGCGGCGTTGCTGCATCTATTTGAGCGTCTGTGGGCCAAATGTTTTCTACTTAAGGCTGTTCCGCTGCAGCCGTTTGGTGTCTCAAAATACCACGAAATGATTTCAGAGTCAAATTGGGGCCATACGCGACAGCCGGGGAACCTCTTTCAATTACCCAAAGACAATGCGTTCGGGCAGTTACCCGGAATTTATGTTCGAGCATCTGATCTTCTCAGAATTGTATCTGAGGGCTTCTGTTCGCCACGCCCGCCGTGAAAATGGCCTGATTATCAGTCGTAGCCACCATAAGTCGTCGCTTCCCGCCACCATTTTTTCGCGTTTGGTGCAGTTTGAGGCAATTTACATCGATACATGGTTCAAATTTCCGGAGGCGATTGTTTATTTTATCGAAATTTTATGTTTCACTTGTTTACTCCTTGATCAAATTGCCGGGTGATAAGACTTAATATCTCAAATACCTAGAATGCACCAGAATGAAATGATTCCCAACTGCATTTTTGCATCAGAGTTTTCTGCATTGGGTTTCATCCGGGTAAAAAGAGTGGAGGAATTAGGTAAACTAGTGAGTTTGTGTATTTATGGTATTAGGTTTCTGGAAAAAATGCATTATCAATTCTTGGAGAAAAACATGCTCCCTGTGCATTCAGTTTGTTGATAGAACCTTTGGAATTTTATTTCTGTGATAAATAAATAACTGAAATGAAAGCATGAAAAAGGGTATATTTATACTAAAAATCAATGGAACAACATCATTTTAGATAAAATTAAAGTAAAACAATTTAAAGGAAAAAGTCATACATACACTTTGAAGTTTTCTAAACTGAAAAATAATTCAAAGCTGCCGCTGATTATGGATGGTAAACGTTTGCAAATCTTTGATAAATAAATTAACCAGTATGTGAAATTTGATTTTATTTTAAAAACATAAATTGTAAAACTACTCGTTTTACTGTCTAATATGTGAACTTAATTTCGTTTTGCTTTTCTAATTTTCTTACTTGTTGAATATTTGCCAATGAAAAATAAGTTAAAAAGCCTTGATTTGTAAATGCACAATTCGGTTCTTATAGCAGAGCTAAGATGCTAGGAAAGACTATAGTACCTATTGAATCAAAGTCAGATAATGGAATTGTAAACGAAAATTTCAATACTTTAAAAATCGCATTTTTTCGGAGGGTTACTCCAGTTTTTTGCAGAATGCTTTTAACAATTACCCGGTCGTATAACTCAAGAAGCTTAATTTAATTTCGACGTTTACTTTTAATAAATGCAACTCCAAATTATTAATCGATTTTCTTTGCTCCTCTCATTAGTTCCATGTGCTCTGTATATACCATACAAAGGGAAGATACCCCGAAATTTTCGTTTTATTTTGCAATTTGCTCCCTTACGCCAAATTATGAGATCGCGAACATTTTAATGGGCCTCGTCAGCCAGACCACATACCTTTCCATCATTCCTTAATGACTGTCGTTGGAGAGGAAAGACATTGCTGGTTGCATCCAGAAAGCAAATTTTGTTCCCGCAGGGACTCAGGTGCGCCATAACCACGGGCGAACAGAGCAGCCCTCTATCACCTGTAGATCTGTGAAGATCACCTGCCAAAAAGGGAAGATATTTCCGCGAAACCGCGGCTTTATAGTGGCGTCGTTCTAAGCGCGCATATAGCAATCATATCCCGTTACGGCTTATCCATCAGCGCTCGTAAAAACGCCGAAAACAGAGTGGACCTATATAATTTATAAATGCCAATTTATTTCATCCCACGACCAAGGAATGCGCGAATAATTACAACCCTGGATCGCGGCCGAGTGGCCGGTTTTCGAGCGTTCAGCTCGCGGATCCGCTGGAGCAATTAAGCCCGAGGGACAGGAGTTTCGTGGCCGGGGAACGTCGTTTTTGCGCAGTCACGCGGTGCATCGCGTCCGTAATTTCTCGCCGGTGTAGATTACTCTAAATCATTATTTGATTATAAGCCAATTAGGGGGGAAAAAGTGCAACAGCATTGGCCGCGATCGGCGTTCAAATTCCGGCGATTTGAGGGCGGCCACTCTTAAATTGCTGCTTCTTAAGCCCGGAGATGTCCGCTAGCCACGAAAGGTGCACGCCCGTCGCGTCGTCCGGGGCAGCCGCGGACGCTCGGCGCTCCAGATAGCCCCAACGAGCGATTTAATTAGCTTCTTATACTTTTTAGAAGTTAATAAACAAGACGTTCAGCTACCGTTCGGCCGACAGCGGCCAGCGGCTTCGTTATTAATTTGTTCTACAAAATTATGCCCTTGAGATGGAATTTTAATGGCGGAGTCTCTTGGTCCGGGGCATCGCCGCCAATTTACCGCGCACCGACCATTTTATTATAATTTATTATAATTTACGCGGAAGTGTCCAAAATATTTACAGTCATAAACCGAATATCGATCTCGGCCGCACAAAAGACGCGGACCGCGATGCACCTTATCTGATGCGACCTGGCTGGACCGAACTTCCTGTTCGTTAATTACGAACGGGGCCGCGGCCGGCCGTGAATAAGTCGCCTGGAATGCTACGGCCGGACAAAGCCGCGGTCCGGCCACAAATCCTCATTACGGCGATTAGAAGAAGATGGACGCAGGTTGGTCACCTCCTTTGATAATCGCGTCTCGCGGCCGTAAAAGTTTCACCTCCGCGCTGCGGCGCAAAAGACAAATTTATTTTCGTTTTCTATTCGACTTAACCCGCCGACGATTCAATTCCAACCGGGGTTGCCATCTTTTGGGAGAGTAAGAATCAAGACAAAGGTATCGTTATTAAGTACGTAGGTACTAAGAAATAACAATATCTAATAAAAAAATTGTTAAAGTAATATATAAAAGTGGTAAAGAGTAGCCTACAGACGAATAGATAAAGCTATTAATTTAAATGCTTATTTACTACTTCAAGACGAATTGAATGGTTGTAATTCTAATGATGAAATCAAAATAAAAGTTTATAAAAATGAAATGTTCAGTTCCTTTTCGAAGTTTTACTTTACGAAAAATAATTTGAAAAGTATGCAGAAATTAACACAGGCCAACGATAAGTTCGTTAATAGAAAATTTGCAAAAAATATGTATTATAGTACATATTTTAAATATTTCATTACTGGCTAGAAAAATATCCCAAAACAACATAGGTACCATAAAAATAAAATAAAAATCAATTAGATAGAGAGTTTTAATCGGTCTCTGACTATTACCTTAGTTTTTAAAAAAAGATTTTCTTCCGCTAAAAATCTCTATAATTTCAGGTTTATGACAAATGAAGAAAACAAATTTGTTTATGTCATATTAACAATCACGTACACAATACAAAAATGTGGTCTAGATTATTTTTTTCTATCAATTATAAAGCGAAGTGAGATTTTCTTTTGATTTAAAATTTACCATCTATAAATCCAAGGATCATCATTCCACGCCAAAGGGGAGAAGCCCACACAATTTTAATTTATTTTTGTTATCTCTATTTTAATAATAATCTATAATCAAAAGTTCCTAAATATACTAAAAAATAAATTAATAAAAATACGACGAGTGACTTATTTATTCGTCTAGCAAAGTATGTAATTTTATCCATTTATATCACTTAGCGTATTTAATATAAAATTTCCCGGTGATGACTTACCGATAAATTGATCATTGATAATTTTAGTAGGTATTTGATAATGCCATACTATCACAATCTAGTCACAAAGGAGTGTGGGAAAATAGTACAATAATGAACATAAAAGCAGCATAGAGCGGTTGAGGAAAAATCGGATATGTTTATAAATATAACTAATATAGAATATTTAAGTTACATGCTAGTTCTGGTAACTCTAATTCAGACCCAGACGAGATGCGCGATATGGAGGCGATCGCCTTAACCTCGGGGCCTTAGCGGCTTCCCGCGGCGGATCAGCGCGACATCGGCCAGGTGAACGGGTCTCTCGCGATCGTCGAAATCAGTTCGGCCGCAAGGTGGAACAATAAATATCGTCGCGATCGACGCTGCCTTCGTCATCCACTTACTCGCTATGTAAACGCATCTCCGACAGCGTGTCTAACGATTGATCTCGGTCTCCGCCAGGTAGGCAGCATCCCTCCCGTACCTGGTCTGGGCCAGGACCGGGACCGCCGCGAGATGCGAACGGCAACGGAGGAGCCAACCGAAGACGGTCTGCAGGAGTAAGAAATGGTATTTTTTGTGTTGGTGGACTCCGGCGGCTCTTCGGCTTTTGTTTTTGCCTTCGACGCCCCCCGTGGGTTGCTGGCGCCAACTTAACAAACACCTCTCGCACTCGGCGTTAACGCCGTAAAGCGATTTTTTAACAGGGTGTGACGGAAGGCGAGATGAGCTCGCCGAGATTTGGCCGTACCTGGAATATGTGCGCATTAAATGGAACGAAATTAATCTAAATCTCGGACAGAGGTGCGCGCTCCGCGCAACAAAGGACGTGGCTGGGCTCCGATCTTTCACCTCCCGGGCTGCGGAGGATCGGAGGCTGTGGGCCGGAGGTAGATCGCGGCGCAGAACCACTTGTTTCCAGGTGAGCAGACAAGTGAAAGTTTATTATGCAGCGCTGCGTTGGCGGAGCGCTAATGCGATTCGTTTTATTGGCCTTTAATGGGCTTCGAGGTGCAAGATTTTGCCATTCCGTGGGACCTTAGCCGACACCCTTTTAAAGCGATATATCAGCGGAAATTAGATTTTGGCCTTACGGTTGCATAAATGGCTTTTTTGAGGTCTTTTAACTGTTACGTTATGCTAGAGGGCAGAGTCTGCACAGAAAAGTTACACATGCCTTGTGTTTTTTGAGAAAGCAAAAGTCATGCATACATAGCATAAGACAGCAGGTTAAATTTTGTTTTTCCTAAAGTTGTACGGATTTTTATGTTTTGAAAAATAATTGCGTTAAAAGCAAAAATAACTCCACAAGCAAACGGATCAAAGTTGAATCTAAGTATCAACAAATGTCTAACAAATTGAAAGCTCCACTGATTTTGAATTTATGGTGTACTCCTTTAGGAAGACGAGTAACGAGGATATTCTACAATTTTTCTAATGGAATAGTAATACAAAAACTTCATTTTTCAGTAGATTTTGGATGAAATTAGACTTAAGTTAAAAAATTCTTAAACTATATTATATTAGAGTCACCAATTTATAAAATAAAGTATTAATTAATAATACCATATTTAAAATGTTCATATTTTGACCACTTTTGGCCATCAACAGAGTTTATTTTGAAGAGTCTCAGTTTTCATGCAAATTTTGGAGGTAGATTAATATTTGTATAGAACGAAATGAAACCAAGAAAATAAAATAGTTTCTTAAAATAAAACAATCCTTTCTTACACGATGAACGTATTTAATGTCTTAATTAAAGGAAAAATTAATTAAAGATTTTTCTGCGAAATAAGAAATCCATTGAAAAATTAGTTATAATAAATTTAAAAAATCGCTAACATCCATAGTGCCAGGAGTAAAATTAAATCTGAATTAATAGACATTTTAACAATTCTTAATGAATGAAGAAAAATCATCAGCACTTCTTTTTAAATAATAGAAAAAGTGTTTTCGATTCTCAATTGACCAGATTTTCTGGTCCGCTTGGTCTTAATAGCAAATATCGTAAAATTAATAAGGTTCGATTCAATAAGTTCTCAGTTGAAACTAAAGTTTTATTAATTTCCAAGGACATTTTCTTTCGAGGGAATACCATCAAGTAACTGAATGCTACTTTTATACAAAAATTCTTGAAAAATATCCGTCCACAAGGTAAGAGACAATTAATAAAAATTTTTACCGGCGCAGTGAAGGTGCAGGAACTGTCTCCTTAATTATCGAAAAACGCAATCAATCTTTAGCGCACAGGTGAAATTGTCTAGAAAAAGGCGGGCATCAAACCCTTAAACACCTTCCGTCTGCGTTCGTCCGTCCGTTCGGCCGGTTAGCAGTTAGCAGGTGCGCAGTCCTTCCCCGGGTCACGTGAGATCCTTCATCCTAGAAAAACCCCCGAGATCGCACTGATGAGATATGATGGGAAAAGGGAAGTCCCTTCGTTCGTACCCGTCTCCAACTCTCCGGGTTCGGGCCCGGATCGATACCCATTTTAAGAGGTAACAGCCGCTGTCAAGTGAAGAGCCAACAAAATTCGATCCCAGGTCACATCGCACAGCTGGGCGAAGGGTGCAAAAAGCAACCGACGAGGAGGACCCGGAGGGTTTCTGGGCGGAGTACAGGGGGAACTTAGAAAATAGCCCTTCGAATCGCGCACAGGGTGGTTCCACACCGCAGTACACTTGTTGTGTCTAATGTTCGTCCCTCTGGCGGTGGGTGGGCTGGGGCGGAGAACGGTGGTATTTTCACCATTTATGCTCCCTATGGCTACCATCGCCCCGGGAGAATTGGGGCGACATTAAGGGCCTTTCTCAATGTGCGGTCACCGATAAAAGGAGTCCGGGTCAGAGGGAGGCGTAAATGTCGCGATTGCTTGTTACAGAACCCTCTTGGAATTATGATGGGAATCACATCTGGAACCCAAAATCACCTCCCACCGCCTTTTATTATTACGTCCCAGCCTCCGATGAGTAAGTTTATTTTGGCGCTTTAGTGGGAATCAGGGGACCCTTAGTCAGAAGCTTTGATATCCATGGTATAGGTACCTACGACTTTTTTTTTTTTATTTATTGCCCGACATGTCACGAGCATGCAGGTGGATTTCCCAGATCTTTCACCCAAAGGCACCTTTCCCGAGTATTGAAGGGAAGGAATGTCCGGAAATCCCTTCGGGAGGGCAATTACGAGCGCTCTTAATTGGCGCCCACAGGCAACTTTTAATCAATTATTCGCCAGCTATTAGGCGCAGCCGTGTGTTCTTCCTCCTCGACTCATACCCTTTACATAAAAAGAAAGTAAGGAAAAAGGGTCCTATAGAAAGTAGGGCTCACAGATTTTTTTCACACAGAAAAAATAATATCCAGCCTCATTTTCGAGGGCGGCTCGAGTGGCTGCGACGATACACAAATCACCTCACATGAGGCGCAGCACTTGAGGCAATTTCAGAATTCATATTTTTGCCTCCGAGATGAATGCTCGTATTTATAACCGCTCCGGCAGCATATGCGTCAATTAAAAAAAATTACTCATTAGCATGAGCAGGGCCACATATGAAACGAAAAGGCGCAGCTAAGCGGTTTTGAACAGCCGCGCCACCAAAAGTCACCACATGTGCGGGAATGTGTGGGAAGTGTTCGGAAAGGCCAACTCAAGGCTGGTCTCAAGAGCGCCTAAGAAAGCCGGGCCCCCGTCACACAGCCTCCTCCAGGAGGAGACCTCCTTAGAGCGCGCGATGCCACTGAAAATTTAGAAGATTTTGAGCAATTAGTCCCCAATTACTCGGCGGCATTTTGTGAGATCGCGCGGGATGAGGCGGAAAATTCGTAAGTATGTCATCCTCCACGAAGTACGAAGGGTGAATCTTTGCCTGAGTATTAGCAATCAGTCGCGGCATCGCAAGTGAACGACGGAAGAAAGTTTTGAGTGGCAAAACCATTAGACGGTTTATGCGCGGCTCCTCCAGATTTAGACGAGGTCCAGCTCCTCGGCTGGAGGATCCCACTCAGCAGCGGTATTACGGAGGAAAACAATCTTAATCACTCCCCCGGATCGGAGGAGGACTTTGAGTTGGTGGAAACAGATGTTTTCCGCTCCTCAGGGATTTTCTAAGCCTGATTCATGTTCACCCAGCTTATAGACGTGTTTTGATTTCCAAGAGATCTTATTCTTCATCTTCCTTGGGATGCTGAGGAAGATGAATCATATATAAGAAACCAGATGACTTCAGTCGAGAACATTTTTCAATTTCGAGCAGCACTAGTTTTATGGGTTGCGATGGCTATTGACTGACGCCAGCAATCGGGGATTTTATGGTCGAGTTGTTCTCATGCTGATTATGATGGCCATGTGCAAATTTAATGAACCTCTGATCCGCTCTCCGAACTCCGAAGTGCTGACGTCCTCATAAATATTAGAAGACGCGGCCAAACTCGCGTTAAGGTTCTTATTCGACTTTTGCTATTTTCGAAAAGTTGTAAAATATTGTTCGCAGCTAATGACCCGGTAAGTACTATTTATTTTTTAGATGATGAGATTCGCTGAATTCGCACCACTTTAATAGTGCACTTATTTCATTTAAGTGGCGATATTTCTTTTACGACTTTTAGTATTTGCACAATGGCTAAGCCTGTGCTGAAGAAGTAAACAAATATCGACAATTCGGAATTCTTGTATAACATTACTAGTAACTTACTTTTCAGAAGTTACATATATTGATTTATACGGTTTTTCAAAAACTTATCGGTTCGAATCGACTGTGCAATGTCGCATTTTTATAATATTCAAAATTTAAGTATTTTTTACTTCCAGACAGATTATAAGAAAATTTAAAATTTTGGAGTTGTCTAGTGAATAAAAAAGTCCTAAAAAGTTTTTTAATTATTTTTTCCATCAAAGCAAAAACACATTAATTTTGTGGAATTGCACTCAAAAAAGTTGTGAACAAGAACAGATGTATATTTTCATTATAGATAAAATTATTTAGAAAATGAACCATAAAAATTAAACTCATTAACTTAATATGACTATTTATTGTTTTTATAGTACTTCCGAAAAAGATAAAAATAGTATATAATAGTTTTCTCTATGGTAAACTAGACTGATACGGCTGGTCATTTTTGACGCATACCCACAACCTCTATTGGCAGCTTTTAAAATGTTTAAAGCCATAGAAAACAAATTTTGCATTGATTTGAATTTTAAAAATCGTCACGTATTTCACGATTTTAGTATTTGAGAAGTGCATCAAATTGCCATGATATGTACTATGTATTTACCCATCCAAACTGCAAACTTTCAACAAGATAAATATTCGGATTAAGGGTTTCACGCAAAACGGGTAAATAAATCCAAACAAATTTATTGCATAACTGCGAAATAAAACATGTTTCATTTGAGTAACTATAGGTATTTTTATAAATTTTAATTCAGTCTAAAATGTCCTGCTAAATTTGAATCCGAAACGGATGTGAAAAGGATAGCTATTATTAATAAAAATAGTATTACTTTATTTTTTAATATATACAGTGCTAAACCCTGGAACTGATAGACGTTGGCCATAGGTCCTCTTACGTATAATTTCATAGTAAAACTAAAGTCATTTAACTGAATTTCCTTCAGAAGAGTATTTGTATTTGTTTTTTCAAAGGAGCCTAATATTTGATAGAAATTAAGTGGTGCTTTTAGAACTTATATGTGTACGCACTTTGAATAAAGGGTTATGTAAATTCATAAACATTAAAATAGTTATATAAACTTACGGATCCATATGAAACCTTAAGATAATATTCTTCAACCAAAACTATTTGAATGAATCGAATTTCCCACCCCTGGCATTTTGCCGAAGCCCACCATTAGCAGTCTGTCTTATTTTATGCGAGCTTGGCCTATGTTCAGCTCAAGCCCAACTAATGCCAGTGGTCAAGGAGCTGTTTCGAAACGCGCCCTCAGCAAAACAAACGAAAAAATGCTTGACCGCGGCGGGGAAAGAGCAAAAGTCGCACAAGTGGACAGCACACATCACGACCAGAATCAATTTCCGGAAGGTCAAATAGTCGGAAGAGCCGGACCTGGCCGACCGGGCAACAGGGCCCCCGTGCAGCACCCCCGTCCAGGGAAGCCGTATGGGGCGCCCGGGACTCTTTTGTGCCCCAGAATCAGAATCACCGTCGTCGTCGTCGTCGTCGTCGGCACCCAGTCGCAGTGGCCTGTGAAGGAATGGACAATTGCCTGAAATTGACTTGATTTAGAATAAAGTCGGGGCCGCCGCTCCCGTGTCCAGTGGGGCTGCTCGGGCTCCAACTGGAGGAGCACCAGCCACCAGGAGGAAGCAGACACCAGCCGAGCAGAAAAACAAACTCCAGTTCGGTGGGCTGGCGCAAAAACGGCGGCACCTTATAAACTCCATATCTGGGAAAATTGCGTAATTTCCAGGCGATGTCAGTTGCCAGTTTCCCTGTTTTTCCCTTTTACACTCTCACCACCGCCGTTGAGTGGCCTGCTCTGGTGGTTATATTTTTTTGCTTCTTCCTCCCGGTTTTTCATTTTTTTGTTTTCTGCGCCAGCTTTCCCGACACCATTTGGCGAACGGATTTGCCACTTTTTGCCAGAAAAACAACACTAGGAGCAAACGAGCCATGAAAAAATGCCAGAGGGTGAGACGCCGCCTTCGTCGCCCGCAGCCAGGTTTTCCTGGAACTCAAGTGTCTGGAAGAAATGTGGTCAACAGATTTGCAAGATGCTCTTCTACCCCGAGAGTTTGATCTAAAATTTGTGGATTCCTGTGGCAGGGGCTATTTTGGGAATTGTTCCCGGTTAGAGATGATGAAACAAAACGAACATTGGGAAAATTTTACCCTTGAAGTACAACAAATCCTTGCCACCAGCGTTGGTCCAGAACTTCGAGTGGTCCAGATGTTTGTGCTCAGTCCCAAATTGTGTTAATGTACACAAATCTCGCAAAGAGGCCTTAAAAAGCCAAGAATCGCCTCATAAATCTTCTTTCCGGTCGGGTAAGGCGGCAGCACTCGCAGTGCGGGCATCTGGAGCACGTGAGAAGTGCAATTTAATTCAGTGTAGGTAATCATTACTACTTGCGTTTTTTAACACATAAAATTTCTTCTAATTTTTGTAATATTGCAATAACTCCTAATAGATTAAAATAACATTCGAATCCTTTCAGGGACTTACCTTATGAATCGTAAAGCCAATTTGGTTATAACAACAAAAGTAGTAAAATTTCAAAATTTCTCAAAGTTTAAAATTACAGATAGAATTCATTCGTTATCCTTTCGTGTAGTTGATACGCATACGTTAGAAAAACTTTGTTAAAAATAATAAGAAAATGTTTAAGTTTAATAATTTAAAATAATGAAATTTAATAATTTCAAATAGTCGAATTAATAATGTCAATGTAAAAGTAATAGTGTTGAACATATTTGCATAATAAAATCGATTTCCCAATTTCTTTGTCAATATATCGTGTACTACATACATACATACATACATCGCTCTTAGTTGGAAATTAACCAACGAATTTCAGGAGCAATTTATAATAATAACATTTGCTATAATTTTTTTGATTCACAATTTTAAAATTTCGACCAAGAACGAAGAGTTTAATTTTACGCCATCAAATATCTTTTTTATTTATTAATTTATAAAAATATGTGAGTAACAAATTAATCAGAGAAAAATGTTTTTAAACTTATCTTCTTACTTCTTGAAATTTTCCCTAGCAAACATTGATAAATGAAGATTTTGATGGTTAAGATTGAAATAGCACCACGCCATTTAAATGTTGGTTCAAATTTAGCAGTTTAAACTCTGATAAGTAAGACAATCTATTATTAATTATCAATCAATTTTAACCCGTTTCTAATCGGATTTCATATTTACAGCGAATAAATGGTTTTAGAAACAAATAAACCTAAATTAAAGTGGGACTATTTAATTTCAAATAAAGGACTTCACCTAAATATGTATACAAATCATATAAACACATTTTAGGGCTCCCTAAGTGGGATTAATTTGTCATAAGGAAAAGGGATGGTGCACTTCTAAATACGGGGTTAGTACAACGAGATAAAATTAATAAGATTGAATAAAACTAAATTAGAACAAAATCTGATCAATTTCGAAATTAAATTTCCTCCTCGCAATTCGTTCCCATAAAGAAATCGAATTTGTCGCATTCTGCGAACCGCCCCAGAGCCAGGCAAGGCCTCGTAAATCTCTTTCCGGTTCGGGCGCGGCGCGGGCATCTGGTGCACTTGAGAAGTGCAATTTAATTATTGCCCTCCTCCACATGGGCAGGACCCGGGACCGCCATAAAGCAGTAAACCCACGCAGAATTAAGGAAAATCAATTCCCGTCTGCACTCCCACCGAGGTCCTGGCGCCAGCCAGCTCCGTCCCGCGCGCTCCCGGCTCGGCTGCAGGTTGACAAAGGGCTGTCTCCCAGCCGCCGGGCCGGGGCGCTGCAAAATCACAGGAACTGTGTTCATCCCGGCAATCCCGGGGACTCATCCTCATTTGCGAGCTGCCCGCCGAAGGATCCGTGTCCGTCATTTGTTTGTCATTGAGCGGCAGCGTCATTAGGCAACGAGCCTCGTCTGGACGGCAGCCTCGGGCTGCGGGAATCTGGGACATGGCCCGGGGCCCAGACGAGGGCACAATGGCCCGGATGACAGTTTTAGATTAGCACGGCTCCTCTCGCATGACAAATGACTGGGCTCTGGCCCTCGCACGAAAAACGGCAGCGTACTTGACCTTTTTGGCGAAGGACGAAGGACGAAGGACGAAGTGCGAGCACCACGACTCGGGAACCCTCCGCGCGGGCCAAGGAGGCGGGCCATAAATTACTGTCTTAAGTGGTTACTGTGCACTTGCTCTCTCAGAATTTTAGGGGACGAAATTGGGACGAGTAGGGTTTGGAAAAACAAAGTAAAATAAAATAAATATCATCCCTAAAACATGTGTTTTTCAGCCCGTTGTTGCCGCCCGGTGTGGCTGACATTTCCTCCGTGCACTGTCTCCGGGGGATGACGCCCCGGGGGTTCCTCGGCCATTGTCCACCTGCTAAGGTAACGACTCTCTTAATTAAAGAGGTCCCCGTGCGCGAAAACTGCTGCTTGAGGACACCCAGGCCAGCGCCATGCGTGACCGGCTCATAAAAGTTTCTTGATAGCTGCGCGCGCAACTTCGACTCGGCATGACACAGGTCGATTTTGCGCAAAATTTTGTAACTTTTGTTCATACAAGGTGTGTCCAGCCGCCTCCCTTAATTATCCTTTCGCTTTTCAATTCGATGGCCAGCTGAAGTATTACCTTACCCTTTATGAGGAAAGTGTTTTTTAGATGGTTTTCTGAATTTAAGTTATTTATCTTCACTAAAATTACGTTGCGCATATACCTGCTTAAACAAACCGTAAACTTCGGCGCATTTAATTTAAACGATAAGGATTACCTTATGTTCTTTAAGTTTTTCATTACTAATTCCATTGAATACTTATTTAAAATCTTACTTAAACCTGTTTTTAAAAGCTTATAATTTTTAATTTATATCTTAATGATACTACATTTAACAGGTCTTATAAGGCTACACATATCCATCTTCTTTCTTGCTTTTGTTTTGAACAGTTTTATTTAATCCTTTCTTTTACTTCGAAAAAATATTCAAGAACCGATACAACAGCAAACATTGGAAGTACAATAGAATCAAATTTTAAAAATGATTTCAAATTTTCCTTTATATTGCTCGATAAAACTTCTTCACTATCATACTGTTATGACACAAAGCTAGTTGAAGAAATTTGCATGATAAACATGAAAAGATTAGAAAATTATTAAACATATCACTAATAACATCATAATATATACATAAACAATAGTTTAAATTTTATTCATTTTTAATCTCTTGAGGATCAGATATTCAAAATTTCTCTCCACTTTGTTTCAAATTTGCATATGTACCGTCTTAAAATAAAGTCGCATAGATCGTACCTCTACATTACAATTCTAAAGGCCCCTCTACACTCGCGCGCGATTCGCGGGCGTGAATCGCGGCGCGAATCGCGACTCGAATCGCGCGTGAACTCTTCTTGGCTCCACATTCGCAGTGTTTGCAATTGTGTTTCACAGTAAGTTCGCGCGTTTCACAGTTTAGTTTCTGCGCTCGACAGAGTAAAAAGACAACCGAGCTGGACCGAGACTTGCACGAAATGGCTCTGAGTAACGCGCGAATGTGGAGTCTTGGTTGTGTTTGCGCAGCTTTCGCGCGTTCGCAGGCGTTCGCGGGCGAGTTAACCGAAAAAAGTGGTTAACGAGTCGCGAACCCGCGAAAAATATGCGAATCGCCTCCACATTCACGCATTCACGCGTTCGCGTGCGAGTGTAGAGGGCCTATAGAACGCAATTTCTTCAAAACTTATTATCTCTGTTCATATGTGCTTATAAAATACGTCATTTTCTATTAGTTTTTCATTTTTAAGTTAGTACATTTTTAGTAATATTTGTTCAATTGGTTATTTTGTAGAGCATCATAAACAATTTCAAATACGTACTTGGATAACAACCGCATTTCAAAAAGAAAGATTCTAACTGAAAGATCAATAATAAAGTAAAACTCCATTGTTTTCGAATTTCGCGTGTTTACCTCTTGTTTATGTAAAAACGAAAATGCTATTTTATGTCACATCTGCAAAATGATTTTTTTGAATATTTGGAAAACACGTGCGTTAATTATTGGAAGTGTAAAAAAATTGCACACCTTTTAATTTCTTGTTTATAAATATCATTTTTGTGGTTACTAATTTAAAACTGGAAATTTTTACACGTACATATACGATAGAAAAAGTAATAGTTTTATCTATACAAAATGTTTAAGCATCGACTCAATTTGTTGCAACGTTTGCAACTGGAAGTTACAAAAAATAAAAACAGGAAATTATCCTGAAAATCCGGTTTAACTTGATATTTACATTCCCTTAAATCTTCTCTAAATATAGCTGTCTTACAGAAGTTAACACCAATTTAAGGTAATCCATTCTATTTACCCTTTTTACCAGAACCTAGCATGCCACAAGGCACTTAATATTTCCCCTAATTGCGGATGTTCAGCAGATGTCTTTTTTACAAATCTCTGCGTCTGTTTTGTTTAGTTTAAGTTCACTTTTAACCATCTTGAGGAAGTCAGAAGATGTCACTGGGACGGCGTTAAATTTAGGATGAGCATTCATTTTTTTCATCTTTGGCCGAAAAGGCCTTGAAAGTAATACATCAAGTAAGCAATGTGTGGAAAAGTGAAATGCGATACTCTTGCGCTGTACAACAGACATTTTACATAAATTTCAAGGGTGCAGATCCTCGTTACAGTTTTTTATTCACACTGCAGAATAAGTCATGTAATTTAAATTTTTATAAATTTATTTTTATAATTTTCCTTGCTTAATAACTTATTCAGGGAGGCTAACTTAATTAACGTAAACGCATGATATTAATCATGTTAATTGTGCCCAAAATGCACTCGAACGAGCCCTTTAGGGTTTATTATCGCAATCTTCATAAATTTCGCTTGTTTACTTGAGGATACATCTGATGCCCACCAGAGCCATGAAATTGTCCTTTCTCTAATTAAAATCGAAACCTGCTCAACGACCAAACTTCAAGCACTTTCTCATTTTCCAATCATGGGAATTTTTCTAAGAACGTTCATATCCTTCTTAAAATGGTACGCCAGGCACGTTCGGGATCGTCGAGCAGCACAAGGTGTGCTTCGTTTTCATCTGGCCCTTATCGTCATAATTATCGAAATTCGAGCATACGTTTGTGGTCTTTGCAGATCGTATCGAACCGCATCACTTGTGGAAGGAAATAAGTAAATAAAAGTAAAAGGATACTCGACTCGGGTCCACCTGACCCAAATAATCGTGCGCCACTGTGTCCGAGGGCAGAGGGATGTCCTGCCGCGTTGAGTCATCCCCGGGACGACACTTGGACACCGGCTGATTGCATGTCCATTAAAAGGACATGTGCCAGCAGCTAGCCAACCGCGGATCTGTTTTTCGGGCACGAATGTTAAAAAACGAGCGGTGTACGTGCGACCGCGGCGTGGCTGCCAGGAGGTGTCAAAATAATCAACGAATTTTCAGTGACAAGAAACTCATTTATTATGCAAACTGCCTTTGAGTCTGGCACGAGTAAGTGAGCAAAAATTACAGGTGGGATCTGTCTAGGTGGTCTTGTTAGAGCTCTTTTAATACGCGGACTGCAAGCAATTTGCCATTTATTCCCCCCAATTGAGTCTGAGCCTGAGCTATTCAATGTTAATGAATGAGCCCTTTAATAAATAAATTCATCAGTGTACTCATTAGTGCAATTATCTACGAGCAATACAAATCCATTTGTCGTTGATAAATGGACTATTAATTAGAGAGCTCAGCTTTACTCGGTGTAAATCGCAATTCTCAAAAATAACCAGCATTTCTTCCCAGATAACATATTATTTGCTACAATCATTAGCACTTCTGGTAAAAATATAATAGAAGTTGAAAAATTCAAAAGTACTTCTTAAATAACACTGTGTAATATATAATGCTAACTAATTCTTGTAGAAGTAATGAATGCGATTAAAGGGGATTAGCAGATACAGAATAATTTGGAAAAAATTCTTAAGTAGTTCACTCCATATTTTTAGGAATATTTAAAATTATTCAAAAGCTTCATGGAATTACAAACTTCTGAAAATAAGTGTGACCGCGTACTGTTTTCTAAAGTATTCTATTGTACTAAGAAATATTTTAAAAAATATTGCGCAGAAGACAAATCTGAAATTTTCAATGATTTTCATACACAGATTATAATTTTAAAAATCTTACTCAGCTAATACTATATGTAACGCCTATGAATTATAGTGCAAGTGAATATAACTAATTGATTTCTATTGTTTCCTGAAATTTAAAAATATAAATAAACATTTAAAAATTGAATATATTTCATTTAACGTTTTATTCTGGACTATGATAGCAATTTTAATCAGTGTTTAAATAGTGATATGTTTAGATGGTACTTTCTTAAATTCAACAATTTAAATAAAATTAAATACCCACGTATTCATTAGTTGTGTTAAAATAACTAAATGAATGTAAATAATATAGGTATACGACCTAGTAACTGCCTGGCACTACTATCATTTGAGAATGAATTAATGCAAGAGATGAAATTTGAAACTTCTATACTTGATTTAGTAAATGCCAAAAGTGAAAAATTGAATAGCATAAAAAATCTGTATTTCTATAGTTGTTATATTAGGACACAATTCCAACTTAAAATTTTATTTTTAAGCTTTCATTGGTCCCTGTAAGTTTGTAGGGTCTGTCCGATTTAGTTGAGATTTTGCGATCTTTTAAATAAACGTTTGTTGTACAAGAAAATTATAAATCTATCATTTTCTTCTGACGAATTTTGTTTTCGAAAACAATTAGACCGCCTTTTCTCCTATTCCCAAGAGTACGAACGAATTTTTAATTTTCCCGGCTGCGGTACCCCAAAAATATCCCCAAAAAATTGTTTTCTTTTAGAAAGCAATATGTTTTGAGTATTGCACAGATGTGCCGGAGCCCCAGCGTTCCACTGCCCGGGCCCGACCCCGGGGCCCAGGGTGTTGAGATTAAGCGCGTGTGCTCCATCCGACGTGGATGTCAACGACTAATATTTATCGCCGGGCTCAGAGCAACAGGAACACATCACTTCTCCTCCACTTTGGCTGCTGGGCTGCCGGGGCCATTCCCGGTTTTTTGAGAGGGACGGCCGGGATCCGGGGCCAGGGATTAATCCGGACGACCGAAAATGTCTCTGTTTCGGGGAGTTAACTGACATGTTAAATTTGGCCCGGCTACACTCCGTAGATGAGTGGGATTTCTTGGTCATTAGGGTCGTCCTGGTGATAAATGTTCGATGACTTCTCCCCCGGATGTTGGGTCGCCCAACTGGGGGGATAAATCTAAAATGGATGTTTTCTCGAGCCCGTGACAATTTCTGGCCATTTCCCGGAATTTACTTAATTTCGTTGAATAAGCGGTGCCGCATGCAGGACACCACTTAATCATATCAAAGTGGGGCAAAATAGAGGGACCATGTGATTTTTAGGGAGATTCATCTTCCAGACTGCGAATGGCAGGGCTCGCGGCAAATCCACTCTAATTCAAAATTGTGGGAAAATATTTTCGTATGCTAAAATTCCGATTTGAAATTTAAATTAGCCCCAGTATACTCCTGAAAATCGTGTCGCGTGAATGATGCCCCACGCATCCCGGCCTGGGGCCGTCATTCCCCCTGAATCGTGTGCGCACGCACGGTGTGCCATCCGTCGAGCTGCGATCGCGGGCAATCTTAAGACGCTGCCTCATCGCCAAGGGAACCCATAAATTCCAAGACTATTTCGGGGCTGGCCGGCGGGATTGCGGAGTCACTTGGAATTAGAAACTGAATTCTAGGGCTCCTCCGGAGTGGCCTTGTCCTCAGGCCGGTCGCCGGGTGTCGATGCATCGCGTCGAGCATTAACCCCGCCAGGAGCCCCAATGAACTCCGCTTCCAGACAACGCGATCCCGGCCCTTCGAAGGGAAGATGCATTTCGATTGGGCGTAAGATTTAGCCCCGGGTCCACTTAGATGAGTGTGGGAAAATGCTCCTGGAATGCAGTTGCCAGCTCGCGTGCTGCCTCCTCGCCGGTGCTGCGATTTGAGTGTAATCTTGGGCCGTGCTCAAAACCAAGATCCACACAGTCGCTGGACCGTAGAGCATCCGAAGACATGAAGCGTCTTTCAGAAAGCGAGCTCAAATCCTTGGGGCTGTCACGATGACGAATTTCTTATGAGTGCGGGGGATATATTCTGAAATTAGGGGCCCATTAAAGTAGTGCACAACACTCCACTTTGTTCAATTAAGTGGCGAATTTTAATTTTATACCCTTGATCAGGACGGCGGCGGCCCTCAGATGGTACTGCAGCCTCGGCCGAGCCCAGGGCCCCCGGGGGAAGTGATATCAAGATGAGCCGGGTATCCACCTCATAAAGTGGCTCTTTTGGCAGACTAAATAAAGAAAAATACCCGACTCAACAGAGTTTCATGTGTGGGAACAACGCTGTTTTGTCTAAATGACTTACTGGTTCATGAGATTGTTTTCGCTTTTTTATTTTAACTAAAAAACAACCACGATAGTTTTGACTTTGAAGGGTTTCATCGAGTCGAATGTCTTTCAGATTTTTTACCCTTTGTTATCCTTTTGACCACACATAAAAATCTGAAAACTGAACACCCAAAACAAAGAAATAAACTGCGTTTACCTACTGCAATTTGTAGCCATAAGTAGGTATAACACCGATATTTTTTTCTACCTATCAAGAAGAGATTAATTATCCTTAATACACTGAATCCAAGATGCAGAATATATATAGTATAAACTTATATTAGAGACACATTAAGGAAATGCCTGTTTTAAGGATGTGTCATGACGACTCCCCATTTCGCCTAATAATTATTTGCTAAGTTCGTGTAGCACGTGTCCAAAGCAGTAAAACCTGTCACGGGAAATCGTAATTCAATAAAGTTACAAATAAATAAAGCCGGCCATCTGGCTTCGGGGCTGTCGTCACCCCAGTTCCCGAGATAGCTGGAAATCATCCCTTTCGGCTGCATATCCTTCCGGCTCTGATTTACGAATTGTTTATTCATGTGAGGCATTAATTTCACTACCTTTCCCGGTTCACCGGAACCAAAAAGAAGTACACACGACGACAACGTTCTCAGGGTTCCCGAAATAGCCCCACAGTGCGCGCACGGAAGGGTAGAGGGAAGGGGTGAGAACAAGGTGCTCCTGCCGCCTTATCCCTGACACGTGACATTTCACCTAAAAACATATGTCCCTCAGGACTTCCTCCGCCTGCTGGCTTTCGAATGCGAACGGGCTCGGGCTGTTGACACAGCTCCCATCTGCCGTTCCCGGCGCGGCGGCGCGGCGTTCGTTTGCTCCCTCAAAGGCTCACGAAGAGGGTTGGGGTCGATTTCTCAAACGTCCTCCGCGGCTCCGAATGTGCCTCCAAATTGCTTGAGAATTTGTTAAAAAGCCAAAAGTCACATCGGCACGGCGGCGTCTTGTAAAAAAGAGAATCAGGACCAAATACTTGGGCAGATCTGGAATTTGGCCCTCTAAAAATAGTGTTGGTGTCTCCGACTCATTCCCCTCACTCACTCACCGGAAATTTCATGTTCTTGGCTTCTTCCAAAATATTTAATTGAACGAGAAATGGGAGGAAAATTATCGAAATAAACCGGACGTGTGCCGCCTATCCAGGATAAAGAAAAAAGACAATTTTCACCGCACCTGTTCGTCTTAGATAAAAATTTGTCAAGACATACAGCTTTCGTCTGCGTCTTTCAAGACGTGAACACTTAATTTATGGGACAAATTCATCATCCCGATTTTTTGAGAAATCTTATTTATTCTTTTGACTACCTTGGCTTTGAGAGTAAAAAATTGTTTAACTGTTTAAACTTTATCCTATGACCTATGCAGACATAAGTTTCACAAACTCATTTAATATGAAAAATTTTTCTTAATTTTTAATATGTATTACAAATTTTAATCAAACATTTTAATGTAAATAGGTATCCATTTAGTAAATGGACTTTAAAAAAGTGGAAATTTCGATTACAAATTTGACTTTTATTTGATTATATGAGGCGTAATTCTTCATCTAAGAAACCGCAATTCAAAATTCAAAGTCAATCGGCATTTATAAAACAAGATTCCTACAATATATTTTCTATACATATTTGAGAAATTACAGGCATATTCAGCTATTACTTGAAAAATAAAAAGCTTTAAAAGTTAATTATATTTTATAACTAAATACCATAGATAACCGTGATTTTCTTCGACAATTTAATTTTTGAACAAATTTTTGTTTTTAAAAAATAGTCAACATCAGACCCATATTAATTTTACTTATTGAAGAAAAAAAGACGAAAGTTAAATCCAAATCGAAATTTCATTTCCGCATTGAAAATTAACCATCAGGCCAAGCAACCAAAGTGCAGTAAAGGGATCCTTCGATTTAACACCAGGAGCAATCGTTCGTTATAAAATAACTTCAACAAGCTGAATTTCATAAGACCACTTACTCAAATTATGCCTATAATTAATATTGCGCCATCTGAATGTCCTGATACCAGAAACAGCTGAACCTGTTGTGTGTAAATCTTCGAAATGGTCGGAAAGCGAATCTTTTGAAACCTTTTAGAATAATCCAAATTAGTGTCTGATCTTAAATAACTGAAATTGATATGGTAGTTAAAATGCTGTTCACGTCCGAACTGAAAAGGGCCGACAGAATTAATTCGGTTAATTGAAGTGCAAGCAATAAAAGCACCATAAAAGGCGATCGTGACCAACTGCATGGTTGTTCATACCCCCGCAGGAATTGACCACTGGCAGATCCAAGAAATTGCCAAGACCGATTAATCACTTTGCGCCTTTTTGAGACAAATTTGCCGAATGCAAGGTGCATCGGTTAATGAAATTCAATTAAATTTAGCAAAAGGGCTCAAAACGCACTCGCCGAGCAGGTCACTATTATCCTGTCAACTTTAATTGCTACTCTTATGTGACTTTATTGCAGAGTGCGGCGGCCCTAAGAGGGTTCCCGAGGGGTTCCGGGGGATCCCGAGGGGCACCACCAGGCTCCGTTCCACCACAATGCCGCCAAACATTTGCCACCTTAGCACTTTTGCGGCTGGGGACCATTCGCCCAAAAATTGCGCAACCGTCGCTCCCGCGGGTTTAGCCGCGCTCCTGCAGATGGCCTCTCGGGCTCCTCGCGGGCCGGCTGATCCCGCGATAATTTCAATTTTTGAAGGTGAACTTTTATTGCCGCCTGGAAGGGGCATTTGATCGCGCTTAATGAGCGCGATCAGGTGATCGCGAGATAGCTGTAAATCGTGCAATTGGAGGCACCCATGCTCATGTGCATGTCAACTAAGCGGCTAAGTGGCGATTAAAATTTCACTCGAAACCATCTGCACGTCATCGTGGAAATTTACTCATTCGCCGGCGCACTTGTGACACTCGACTAATTCGCAGCCAGGCTTAAGGAGCCAGCGCCGATCTTAAGTCGCGCTTAAGCCCGAATTAGGCGATGACAGGTTTGAGTTATTCGATTGAGCGTAATTTGTAATTAAAATCATTGCTTGCGAAACGTTTATTATGATTGAATGAATACAAAATAGGGGTTACGTACCCTTATATTTATTCGGTATTTTTAATCGCTTGTTTTTCTTTAGGTCAAAAATCGTAAAATCTAAATTAAATTTACAAAGTTTTTAATGTTGAAAAGGATTTGAATTTACTTCAGTTTTTTATTCTGGAATATTTCGAAAGTTAATAATCTTATCTTTCTGAAGCGTATTATCTTTATTATCTTAAAACGATTGAGATAAAAAATATTAATACATAAAAATAATATAATATATAATATAATAATATCTTTTAGGCAGAAGAACCAACTAATAGAATATATTTATGTATCTCGATTCACTTTTGAAACATTCGATTTTAAAAACACTACCTAAGTACTTTTGTACACATTTGGGGTGGTTAACACATTTATATATACGGATGTAGATAACATACTTATGAATTTTTTGGTATGTTTGGGGTTGCTTTGGATACACATGAGTACTAAACACGCAGCTATAGTCTGTTCTATCTAATTTAGTATCTACGTAAACCGATCCGTGGGCATCGTTGGTGTCTCCAGATTTATCTAAAATTAACGAAGTAAACAAAGGGTGTCGGGAATGCCCGAAATGCTAGACAATTAGCGAGCTAATTGAGAAGCGGGCCAAAAACTCATAAATATCCCACGGGATCGACCGCTTAAAGGCGCAGCGCGTCGAACAAGGTCTGGGAATTTTATGAATTCTTTCTGATGGCGGACGGGACGCCGCTCGGGTGAGCGCCCATCCCGCGTGGGTGGACACTGTTTACGCCTTGTCGCCAGTGCAGCGCCACATTTTGCCGGTGGGGCTCCGGGGGGCACGAGGCAATCAAACAAGTGCCCCAGCAGCTCACCCGTGCCGTGATCCGGGGCATCCGCAGAGCCGGGGCAGCCAGACGAGTTATTTGACAATTTCGGGATTGCAATTTAATTTCGAAATATTCCTCTCGGATTTGCCTCGAATTCAACTGCCGCCGACCGCTAATTTTGCTCAGACGGTGGCGGCCGGAGCGCCCCGACGCGTCCCGCCGCGCCGCCCAGACGGGCTGCCGGGCTCGCTGCGGTGATGCATTCCGCCGCCGGAGGAGGAGTGCCGCCCAGTCGCCAGGTCGATGGCTGAGCGTCGTCTTCGGGAGCCGCAATAAGCACAGGTTCCCGCAGGACCCTGCGCCCAGAAGCGCGAACGTCGCTGACCTATCATTAGCAGCGCTTAATTGCTCTATTTTTGCGCAACGCCTGGCAGCGTTTGAATTATGTTTGGGAAATATTCACCTCATCCCGGGGATGCTTCGGGAGGCAAATTTTCTCGATTTTCGCCAGAGGCCCCCGAAACATCTGCGACACACACGAGCGAGAAATTTTGAAACTTTAAATTATGCTGATTGCGACAGGAATGGGCGTGGATCGCCGCTATTTCATTCTTTACTCCTCAAAATTTACGTTTGCCACCATTCCTTCAATTTATTTCGTTTTAGTTATTCACGCTTCTGCCAAATTGCCATTTCATTACTTTTTCAATCGAAAAATATATTTTGCGACTAATTAAGTGCTAAGAACTTGAAGTAGAGTTTTCTAATAATAATTCGTAATAATTCGTTTATTTTTTATGCGTGCAACATTAGCCTTTAAGTGAAATATATACAGATTAATGTGGTACTTATAAGAAGAAATTCATACTTTTACAATTTATATGTTTATAAATAAAACGCCAAAACGGTTTTTAATTTAGACTTAGTGAAGTCAACCGATTTGCTAAATCTTTGTTTGCATTCTGAGACCTCTCTAAAACTTGTCTATTACCTATTTTATATTTTTGTTTATGAATTTTGAGTTTTTCTTTTAAATCAGAAATTTTTAATGAAGCTCTTAACCCAAAATTATTCAAGGGCATCCAAGAATAAGAAAAATTTCTTTTTGGTCAACAATTTTTTTATAAAGTGGAAACTGCTATATGAAGTTTGTTTTTAATAAAGGCTTAGTAATGGTATACTTTCAAAAAAATTAAACAGTAGGCTAAAAATTAGAAATTCCGAAGACTCAACAATTTAATAATGAATTTTTTCATCAAGCTTATGATACTATACTTGTAAATTAAAATGAATGCGTGTTATAATACATTTGTACGTAAAAGCTTAAGACCAATACCGTTTTTTGATATCACTATTCAATTATCATTTAATTCGTGTTTACTTATTTATGCTCTTTTTGAAGATCTATCTCCTTAAAATTTAACATAGTATAATAGTTTTCGACAAAAAATTTTAAAGAAAAAATAAACTACAACTGAATTTCGCAATTTTTAGGTGGTTAAATTTGAAGTAAGTTATTTTTATTTCACAAACAGGCATACAATTGCGAAATCTACCAAATTGTCAAATTTCATACAATTTTCGTTAGTAAATCTTAAAAAACTAGTGTTGTGACCTTATAGAAGACAGGTTGTAAGCAATTGGGTCAAGATATAAAAAGGCAGCATGCTAAACGCTTAAGCCCAGTAGTGATCGTATCAAATTTCGAAGTGTTTCGTAAAAGAGCTCTAGAAGATCGGGGGGACCAAAAATAGTACATTTGTTTCTACAGCAAGTTCAAAATCCGTCGCTCGGGGCCCCGAAAACAATAGAGCCATAGAGCCGTAGAGCTGATCCATCAGAGATTTGTGAAACTAAAATTAGCGAAACTAACAAAGGCCACAAATCATTAACTTTAACGGGGACACTTTAATCTCCTCCAAGACACTTTTATGCCCCCCGACGGCTACCTTAGGCCCCTCAGCGCTTCACGTGCGAGGAGCGCCGCGACGGATCGCGGTGCGTTCTTATTTTAAATTTTAACGCGAAAAGAATCCGCCGGCTCATATTTTGAGACGTTTTTCGCAGACGGACGGACGAAGCAATAATAAAAATTCCCTGACAAAGGCCAGACAATGGCAACGCGGGAACAAGTTCTTGATCCCGGCGATCATTAAGAGGTGGACACCACTTAAGAGCGCTCCACTCCGGTGCACATCTGTCACAGTTGGCGTCATCAAAGGCGACTTTATGGACCGCGGCTGAGCTCCGCTGGTCTGGCGGATCGCTCAAAACGCTTCACGGTGCCCGCTGAATTTTTTCGTCGCTTGGGGTTCTTCTCCGTTTTTTAAAATCATTCCGGTCGAAAATAGCCCCGCCGCGGCGAGGATTTATCAGCGCGCCGGACTTAAACTGCGCCATGCGTTCCACTTGGTATATGCTAATTTGTTAAGCGACGCACCACCCACACCCGTCCGGGAGTTCCGGGGGCGGGCGGGCGGACAAGGCGACAGTTGGACAGTTGGGTGATTTTCAGAAGTGACGACATTCCATCGAGTCTTTGTGCCCCCGAAGACGAACGGCAGAACAATGTGACATGGACGTCATCTGAAGGAGGCCCCCGTAAGTAATGGGCCGACTCCGGATTTTGTCGCCCCATCGAGCGGGGCTATTTTGGGCGCTCCGCTTGGCCCCATGTTTTCAGGAGCGCGGAAATTATGAGTGTGCCATTGCAGTCGCAGTCAGCTGTAATTGATGCGGGTGGTAATGGGACAGATGTTTTGGTTGTTTTCAGTGCTAAATCTGGCTAAAGTACTTTTATTGGACTCTTAAGCGACGCACAAAAGCTGCGACGCAATAAAAAGGATAAACGTACAATTAGCAAAAAAATTTATTTCGAGCAGAGAATTAAATATTCTGGCCAACATTGTTATCAAGGCAACCTACTTAATAGACTGTGAAATTCTCAATTTAACGAAATAATCTTGGCAATTTTTATTAAGTCTGAACTCTCACTGAAGAATAATCAGAGCTAAGCCAACTAATTTTGCACACCCTGCGACTAACCAGCCAGCCTGGAGTTAAGTCGATGAAAGTAATAATATCTGAGTTAATTTTACAAGAAATAAACTTTGAATCCATCCATGTAGAACTACGAGATCTTCTCCTCTAAGGTTTAGTCTGTACGTCGGTGAATATAACGAAATCCCGAAATATTTATTAGTACTTATATTAATTTAGTTTTTAATGGCATAATGCGATAATTTCCAAAAGACTATCTTCTTAAAACAATCAGTAAAATTATGATGACTATTCGTAAGAAAGTGTTCATTAAATAATTCAAACGTATTCAACTTTAAACTTGGGACATATTGAAGGAATGTTTATTGATGGTATCAGGTTGATTACATAAATTTTTAATTTACGATACGAACCAAAATTATAGTCTACATTATCAGCTATTAAAATCTGCTTTTCAATAAAATACTTAATATTTATAATCGATACGATTTTACAAAAATTGCGAAAGCAGTATTTTCGTGATTGCTATCTTTTACGTATTGTGTGTGTAAGCCATTTGCAAATAAAATTTTAATTTTGTATTGCTTATCGTAGAAAGTTGTAAACTTCTTAAAATAAAAGTGAAGTACTTTTAAACTATACGCAAAATTTCAATTTTAAAAATAAATATTTATATTAATCTTGTTGCATTCTACTCGTTAATAGAGCTGATATGCTCTTAATCATAATCACCAATTTTTCCAACTACTTACATCTTTTTCGATCGTTAAGTTGATACAATCTATTGAAACAAATTTATTATAATATAAAACAAGAACATAAAAATCGCCTCATTAAATAAAATAAATAAAACGTTCTTAGTTTAAATAAAAATTATAGGACATTTATCTAGATAAGTTCGCCAGATGGACTCAAGTCGTGATCTAATTGGGGCCCAAAATAGAACGGACGCGAAACATTTCGACAAGCGAATTTCGCAGACGTTAGGCGTGTACCTGCCAGCACCGGACACCTTGGGCGACCGACGGACGCGACGGCTGGCGTCACCCGACGTCGTCTCCAGGTGCAGCGAAGCGCCATGTGAATCGAGTCCACCGCTTCGCTAATTAGCCGCCGGACCTGCGTCGAATATTTTCGATAATTTGTGCGTTTCCTCCCGTCATTCGGGCCGACATGTGTCACCTCTGGCCCACCGCAAACACGTCGTTTCGACGTCCGCGCTGGCTCTAGGCGGGGCGGCGCAGCGGGTTCCCCCATGCGTCCCGCGAACGGTCACCGCAGGGCCGAGGTGCGTAATCGCTTTTACGACTTCGTCTTAGGGACTAACGCACAACTCGCACCTGAGCCGAGTGCGCTGCGGCCGCGAAGATGTCTCGAGGCGACACTTTGTCCAACTGTCGAATGGGTACAAATTAGATTTAACGATCGTTAAGACGACTGGAAGCCAGAGAGGCTTAGTGGGCTTTCTTGTTGGCAATCACTTTCTGGACGTCGCAGTTAAAACACGGAGTTTACTAACTAAGACCAAATATTATTATCTTTGCTATCGAAAACAGGAATAGATGGTTATAATTTGTAAATAGTAGCAAAGATGAAAGCAGTACTGTCTGAAATGTATATTGGATTTCAAAAATCTTAGGTGGTAACTTATTGATGGTATGCTTTTTCAAAATAAAATTCTATTGTAGAAGGCGCAATAAGAATTAATTTAATTCGCATCAAAGAACCTAACTTTAAAAGGTACTCAGACTCAGACCAGATACTTTGTTGCAATACCTACTATTATTTTTATCCCAAGAGTCCTCATGCGATAACTCAGAAATAAATTACTCATTTCATGAATTTTTAAATAGTTTTGTGGACCTAATTATCCTTATTATCTTTTGCACTTTTCAACTCTATTTTAATCGAAAATGGGAAAAGTTACTGCGAAAAAATCCTATAGGTACATTACAATTTTTTTAAAAAAAATTAAGATGGTTTTAAAATTACAATGTTTTCAAATGCGTTTTCAAAAGTCTGTATGGAACTAAAATCAAAACATTTTCGTTTTAGCGTTCTAATAGGCATTAATTTAATGTAATATGTATCACTAAAAATTGAATTTTTGACCGCAGTAAATCAGGTATAGATATGAAATTTACGGGTTATGTAAAACATTTCAGTTTTTAATTAAAATGTAGCAAATTTGATTTGAAAGAGTATTAATCAAACTGTATGAATTAATATCTTTGGAATTTAATATTTAGATTGAAAAAGTTATATTTTACATTACATGATGATTTTTTCGTAAAGAACTCAGAAATTGCCAACTTATTTTATAATATACATAAGTGTGCTCCCTCGTGAGTCGTGACGTCCTTAGAAGAATCTTCGTGTCTCAGCAACATTTCGCGGCACGTGCTACGCAGATGAAACGCAGACGTACGACTGCAAAATCGAGGAGCCGTGTCGACTCGACGCAGCATCCCTGCGAGCCCTTCGCGGCCCTGACAACAGAGCCACTCGGGAGGCCAGCCCTTCTATTGGTTAATGGTAATTACGCAAGACGGCCCTCGTTCTCCTTCACCTGTGCGGTTGGAATTTGAAAGATATGGCTCGATCGAGAAAAAAGGAAAAATTACGCGATCATGCGCCTCAGGTGCACCGTCGCGCATTTTGCGTAATTTTGAGCCCTTCGACGGCAATCAGACGACAGCTGGTGGAGCTCGCTCTAGGCGCTGACCACCGAGGGCCAAAAGCCGGCCCTCGCCGGACATGCGAGCAAGACCAGACAATGTGAAAAACATATCCAGCGAATGTTATGCAACTTTTGTGTGGACTAGGCGAATTACAGGGCCCAGCGGGCTGCACACGTCCGGAGGTATGCAGGTATGCTTAGAACATGCGATGCAGATGGGCTCCCGAGGGCCGCGGTCCGCAGAATTTGTTCCCTGCGCTTAAAAAATCGAACACATGCCGGGAGCGGAAATTGCTAAAATTTTGCTTTATACCGCCGAAACTGCTGGGTGAGTCGGGCGAGTGCAGCATCAGCGAGCCACCAAGCTAAAGCGGCTTGAAATGCGTGCAAAAATTTGGACACGTCGTCAGGAGCATAAAAACTGGCTTTATGGCCCGTCGACGCATTTTACCGCCGCAGAGACACAGCTATCTCTCCTCTAAAATTGCCGCTGCGGCTTTAAGGGAAGCTTGGTCGGACACATTCGAGGCGTCGGACGGGGCAATGGCAAAATGCGCGACGGTCCACGAGCCGTGCTCATCTCGCGGATTTAAGCGCGCCTCGTAATTCAATTCCGGAACTGATTAAATCCCATTCGCACAATACAAAGGCACATTTAATCCGAACTGCGGCACTAAAAAAGGCCCTAAAAGTGCGAAGTCGTCAACATCTCGTAATGAGTAATGGAATTTCCAGGGGAGCGGTAATTAAATTAGACAGCGGAGCGACAGGGTGGTTCGGCGGGAGCCAGATACGCCAGATGGTGGTGGCGTCTCCGGGAGCCCTAAAATTTCACCCTGGGTGGCGACGCCTGATTCGCGTGCGGGGGAGGAACGGGACTAGCGCATTTAGGGGTGGTGTGACAACAAAGAGATCGATGCATCGCTGCAGCTGTGCCAAGGAGGGCGTTCAGCGCCGCGTTGATGCTTGCGTTCCTCCTTCTTGCGCTCGTCTGCGAGCGATTTGGACTAGACCCCTAATTAGCTGCGTTAGTCGCATATGCGAGTGACTAAGGGCTCTTTTAAAGGGCTTCTAGTTGACCGGACGAAAAAGGGAAAGTAAAGTATTTTGATCGATCGGGCAGGCAAAGTTGTCGCAAAAATTATAATTGAATTTGAAAGGGATTTTACCCCAACTATTTTGCACACCGGATCCCACCACTAAAGTAAAATGGTTAGCTACATTAACCAAATCCAAGAACACGTTTCTACATTTTGCGGAGAACTAATGTTGTTTGTAAAATATTGCTTTTGATGTTCATACATCAAAATTTAGTTTATGAAATAAAAAAAATATATAAATAAATAATAGGTACATTCGATTTTGCTATAAATTTATGCGACCCTCCATTTTTCATATAGTACGAACAACAATTATAAAATTTTATATTCTAACCTGATGGCAAAACAAAAGTAAAAATATTCAAATTCTTATCCGAGATTTAAAACTCTCCTACAAATAAAATTAAATTTAAATTAAATCTGAAATAGTATAAGTATTAGTATAATTCTCATCTGTATCAAATTTATTGTCTTTTATACTTTATAAGTTCGCACTAAAAGGAAAAATAATATATATGTACATATGTATGTAAGTCCGACAATAATACGAAAAATGAATACACCTGTACATTTGTTATAAAATAGCTTAATTTTAAAGAAAACTATAGGCATAATAATTCGTATTAAAAATAGTTTAGATGTTTATTTTTCAGACTCTCTTCCGGATGAAAAATCAATTAAATAAAATATTTAAATTTTTTTATTATAAGTTAAAAATAAGTTACTCATTGTTTTCATTTAAAAAATAATATTTCATCTTTTTATAGCAGACAGAAGCTTAAAGTTGGAATAAAGTGAACGACAAATCTTTTTGGTATTGGTCAGATTTTTAAAGTCGGTTAAAAACAGCAATCACATTCAAATCCACTCAAAACATAAAGGAGTGAACTTACCCCGGTTTGAGTCCCCGCTGTAAAATACTCAGTTTGCGAAATTCACTCAAAAACTGAACGCAGTGTGCAGCCCTGCGACGAAATCACCTTCTCAAGAAATTTTCCACCTCGCTGAAGAAAGCTCTCGTCACGTTCACACTTTCTCTCTCCGGCGTGCGTTCCTCCCACTTCCCCGCCACACAAATCGGATTTGGAGCGAGTAGGACGGCACCACAGCGGCTCTCCTCGCACCCGCAGAACTGCGGTCCCGGCGCCAGATGCTCGCCCCCGCCACGACTGCTTCCCCTCCCATTCATAAATCCCCGGCGCGGCTCCGGGCCGAGCACGTGGGCCATGCTCGGCGACGTGCAGCGCCGGCCCGGCGGTGGAATTCGCCGCATGCGGACGGCCTGCTACGCGCGCTGGGCGCCTGGTGAATGACGCGCGCCTTGGTACAACAGCGTGCTTTGCACATTCCTCGCGAGCTCCGGCGCGGCACCACCGCGGCGAGGCCTTCGCGCGGCACGGCGCTGCACGCCTCCCGGAACCGCGGCGGGAGGGCTTCCGGGCCGCGTTCTTCCGGTGCCGGAAGAAGGCGCCGAGGGACGGCGACACACACACGCACCCACGTGCCGACGCCCGCGCGACGTTCCTGCTCGTGCGACGGTGCTGAATCGCTTTTCGGCAGAAAACCCGACGCACCGCACTGCATCCGTTGCGAAATTGCAAGTCACGTCGCTCGTTGCAGCTGGAGCGCTTGGCGCGAATCTCCTTGATCTGATTTGGGGAATTTTCCCTCCTTGCAGATAACTCCGGGATTCCACGACCCGGGCAACTTATCGTCGTATTAAAGAAATCCCGTGGGAGCAGGACCGACAGAAAGCGCGGGAATCTGAGAAGACTGGATTTCAAAGAATGACTCAAACTCGACGCGGTGCAGTCCGAAATTATTTTATTTCTATTATATTTTAGAAGCCCACGAATGTTACCAATTTCATTTTAAAATACTAAGTCGATCATTTTGCGGCTAAGTCGATTTGCAACTTAGAGCAGACTGGTATAAAAATTATTCCCAAAGTAGGTATAAATAAAACCGATAAAAAAGTCATAAAAATATTCAATTGAATTATACCACACATAAAAGCACGTAGTAATTAACAGGTACATCTCCGTCCTGAAATATTACTAAAAAAGGAATTCCAAGGAAAACACCACAAAATTGAATTTCTCCCAAAATGTAACTAAATAACTTATTGATTAAGACTTCCTGGACTTTTCGGACATTCGTCACAAAGATTTTGGTCATTTTGCTGATGAGCTAATCAATCTATCGCCGTAGGATTTAATAAGAAAGGAAATTGAATTATTAATTAATAGAAACTCTTCTGCATTATACGCATTTTTCTAAAATAATCGCTTCACCCAAATTCTACTTACACTAGTATTACACAACAGTGAATCATTCTTGATCTCGCATCACACGCAATAATATTTAATTCCGTTTAGAGAATCATATATGTACCTTCGATATTAAATTTCTAATAATTAATTTTTAATCGATGCGTGATGAAGAGAATTCTTAAAAAGAACATTATTATTTATTCTATGTTGTTTAAGTTTACTGCTTTGAAAGTACTGCAAAGTTAGCTTTGATTGTTAAAAGTTGTTTTTTATTTTCTTGAAACAATGTCCTAAGTGTTTAATTTAAATAAATAAATTACCAATTTATAACATTTGAACTTACCGCCCATTCTACAGAAGAGTTAAGAACTCATAACAACTTAAGTGTTTTAAAAATTATTTTTGTTTGTCACAAAAAGTATATTGACAGAAATACCATTCAAGTGTTAATTCTTTTTCAACTTTTTACTTGCCTGCTGTCAGTAAAACTAAAACTTAAGTGAATACGTACAAACTACAAATAATAAGTCATTTAAAAATTTGTTGCTCATGTTAAATAATTAAAATAACGAGAATTACATTTTCTTATAAATCTGTTAATAAAATATACGTAAGTATAATGAGTTGCATGTTTGCATCCTATTGATGTAATTAAATCAATTGGAAATACGACTGCATCAAATTAACCTTTTGTACATTATATATAAAAATTACTATATATATGTTTTTTATATAGGAATTTTATGTGCAATACAAATTTAAAACCCGTTTCAGTTCAAAACTAAATTTTGTTTAAATTTATGGTAGATAACGTCTTCTTGATTTTCTTTTGAATATCCTATTGAGGTTTGTTTAAGAGGTTATCTAATTTAATAAAGCAGTTAAGTTAAGGCATATTAATATTGCTATTGAAAAGAATGAATAAATTTTACAAATTACTAGATTTTTTTTTATATACTATTTGCAAAAGATGTGACATTAGCCAGATGTACAAAAGATATGAAACTAAAAATTCGATTTATGTAATTTAAAACTAACTGAAAATATAGTTACATTAATATAATAATAATAATTCCTCATGAATTGGAAACAATAGCTTTGAGATTTTAAATTCACTTTATTTCCCACTTTTCGTTGACTTACCAATTTTTAAACTGCCGCCAGCTTTTGTAACTTTAGAACTAAGGCTGGGCGGGTTTTGGGGGCAATCAGATGCAAAAAACTCTTGAAATTTAAAATTCGGAGAAGAGACGTTAAGGCCAAACCCATGCACTCGCCTAATGAGGTAATCTCCCCGGGTCCGGCGAAGAGTCGAACTGTCTCCGGGGGTCCGCAGCGAGTTCATCACTAGAATTTCTCTTATTGCGGCAAACACTTCTAGCGGGACCGGGGCGGCGCAGCTCGGCGGCAGAGAAGCACCCGGCGGCCTGCTAAGGGCGCTGGGCCCCTGTTCCGGCTGTCGTTAACAAAATTTATTTCTTCTTCTCGCACGACAAGGAAGAGTCCTCGCGGGGCCCCGGCTTCTTTGGAGGCACGCCCGCCGCCGCCGTGGAGAAGAGGGTTCCGCGGCTGTTCTGTTTCGGGACCACGCAAGAGAACCCCCACACGCTCTTGAATGGACCGGGTGGTGGCGCTGTTGAATGAACTGGTTCCTGCTGCGCGGCGACGCACGTTGGCGCGGAATCCGAGCCGTGCGACGGCTGTTCCTCCGAGCCGGCTCGTCGGCTGGCGCGGCCGACCCCGACCAGAAGCGGTGGGAAACCCCTCGGCGGATGGAAAGTGCTAAAACTGGCTGCTACGCTCCTGCTCACCTGGCCGGTGAATTGTATTTTTCGACCAACACAAAATTTTCGAAATTCCTGGCTGAATTGAATCAAAACCCCCGAGGCGAGCAACAATCAGCCAACTGAGCCGTCGCTCGCCAGCCGACGGGTTGCGAACCTGACCCGGCCGAAGTGCTGCTGGCTCCTCCTTCCGCCGCGGCGACCTCGCACCAGACGACGTCTTTTCGCCTCGGCGCGCGTCATCGTCGCGGCCGCACCAGCGAGGCGGTGATCGATAAGCACCTCAGTGCTACCCGCGATTGGCAAAAAACTCGCGGGACGCTTGCTGCGGTTGCTGGGCCCCCGTTTCGAATATCGGTAACGCTGTGCAGCAGCGGAAAATTTTGCTGAAATAACGCTACCGTCGCTGCTGTTCCGCTGGCTACCGGGATACAACAGCGCGCAAAACGGTTTCAGTCCACGCTCCGGAAGGGAACCAGTCGCGGGGAACCCGCCGCTGCTGCTGCCGTCGTCCGCTAGCAGACCTAACCGCCCCCGATGACAGTGTGCGCCGCGATCCGCGCTTTCTTCAACCGGGGCTGCGGGCACGGTCTGCGGACGGAGTCCCTCTTGCCGCCAAGATTTCGCTCGCTGGAGGCGCTGGGGCCCTGATACGATTGTCAGAAATTTGTTTCACTTTCGATGTTTTGTTGAAAGGAAATTTTGGCCCGTCTTGCCTTTGCTTGCGGACGAGGCTTTTTTGGCGATTGCTACCTGCGCGAAAACGTTTTGCTGACGGAGATGACGTCAGATTCTAATAACAAAGCCAAAAACTGTTAAGAAGCTGAAATCCAAACTTAAAAAAGCACTGTCATGTAAATAAAATATAACATATTCAATTAATTTACTTACAGTGAGGAGCAAAACTGTAACAGAATGTGGACAAAATTGAATATTATCTTTTCTTATTCTTAACAACTTATAAACTTTGTAGCTGGTGGTATAAAATACTTCGAACCCCATAGCGGCAGTACAAAACATAATCGAGCAGTTAATTAAATTAAATATCTTATGCGATTATTATTTGAGTTCAGTATTCTAAAAGCGCGAATTCCTTGAATAAATTTGTTGTAAACCAGTCTGCTCCCGCGATATTCCCCAATGGGATTTTTCCGTTAAAAACATTAATAATGATGTTGTACAATAGCTCAATTTCATTTACTTGATAGGAGTAAGAATATGTAAATAATTAAAAAGCAACCATACTGTCCAAACATTTTAACTTTATAAAGGAGTTTCCACTGCATTTTAAATAGATATATGTTTCTAAAATATGTATACGTATTTAAAATCAGCCTGTTCTGTAGTAAAATATCAGAAATCAATTTGGCTTTTCTATTAATTAAGGAATTTGTTTATTACCGTTTCCAGTTTAAAAACTGTTTGGATTCATTACAACGTACCACAGTTCAATAATCACAACTGCCGTTCGGTTTCATCTTTTATTACACAAAACCAAGATATCTAAGAAGAAAGACAAAAGGATATTAAAGTTTTTATTTTTTAAGTCATTATAAATTTTGAATCAATTCTAGAAAAGATAAATTATTATAGTTCGCCATAAACATGAAAATTCAAAGGACAGTCGTATTCCACAGTGCCAGAAACCCTCAATATAAAATTTGAACCATTGAATTTATTAGCATTTCTTAATTTTTCATTTTAATACATTTTCCCTATTTCAAATTCAATTACAACATATTTTTACTTAAAGTGAGTTACCAGAAATTAATCACTACTTTGTTGTGATAAGTTAAAATTACCACAGCATGGATAGATAATTTAAAAGCATTTTATTAATTTATACCCCCTAAGACTAATAAATATTACATATTTCGGAATTCTGTAGCAATTTGATTTTATTTAAAGCTTTTCATTAAAAACTACTAGAATGCTAAAATTTCAAAGCGAAATTAGTAACTGAATTCGCTCTAAGTAATTGAATATTGTCAGTGTAGTTTATAGTTTTGCGAACGACTGTGTTAATTTGAATTTATAATGTACCTATAGATACAAATTAAGCTAATAGTATGAAGCGTGTAATAATAAGTAGTACGTAACCTGAAGAACCGATTTGAGGCCTTATCGTCGCTCAGCCAGAGCCAATTCACAAATTCAAATTGAAATGACTCTCCAAGTTCCACTCGCGTTCAAAGTCGAATTCTGCGAACCAGCCCCAAAGCTGAAAGCCCGGCGTTCGATTCAGTTGTGTCTTTTAATTGAAAATTGCGGCGCTGCGTCACTGGCAAAATATGGCAAAATTAGTAAAATTTGGACCAACGCTTGAATGGATTCGTTGGCGTTTTAAAGGTGAAGGATTTACTCGAATTACGCTAAAATGAATCCACCTTTCGAGGGGAGGTTGGTGGCGTTGTTTGTATTCATTTCGTCTTGGAAGAAAACACTCGGCACCGCACCGCGCAAATGACGCGGAGCTTTGTGACAACAGTTCGCGATAACGGAGCCCGCGCGCCGCGTTGAGCAACCGGTCGCGGGGCAGAATGCCTGCTGCGAGTGAAGGGCGCCTAATACTTTTCGTCCCATTGTTCCGATTTTGACGTCACGGTGACACAGCGAACCTCTTCTTCTGGAAATAACAAGAGAATTCGCAGGAAATGTGAAATCAAGTTGTAAAAAATTCATTTCCGTCGATTTCTCCTGGCCAGAAAGAAGAGCGGGCAACAAATCGACCGCCAGGGGGCGGAGGTTCGCTCGACGCCGAGAACTCGCCTCCCGCCGCTGGTTGATGCCGGCGTGCCGCGCCGAGACGTAGCGCGACGGAGGAGATTTCAGATTGCGGCAAGTGAACCAGCGCGCATACGATCGGGTCTCGGCGGCCCGCCCCCGCGGCGAGCCGCGCTAGTGCGCCCCGTGCGACCGGGCTCCGTTGCCGAGTTTTTCCCAGACGAGCGCCCTGCTGCGGCTTCTGCGGCCCTGGTGCTGGTAAACTAGGCAACATTGCACTAGGTAAGTGTACACAAAGCGCGCTGGATGAAGCTGGACCCGACGTCAGTCGCGCGGCCGCTTCCAGCCGCCGGGGCTTGGCGCGTTGCCGGTTGCCAGCTGCCCCGGCCGCGGCACGTGCTTCGTGCCGGCGCAGTGCGTCGTGTGGGGAAAAGGCGCCGCGCCGAGCGCCCGTTCGCCGGCTGCCGGTTCTGGGACCCTGGCGCTTCTGAAAATTCCTTTTTCTTCATTTGTGGTGGGATGCCACCGGCTTTCCGGTGGGTTCGCCAATTCGACAGGGCCGGCTCCTCACCTGCCCACCGCCACCTTCGGCCAGCGACTTCCATTGGCCATGGCCAAGTTCTTCAAGGCTTCTTTTTTCAATACCAAAAAACAACAAGAAACAACGACGTCGGGTGTCTTGCCACAGCCAATGAAGTAGTACAACTTACGAACTCAGGTAAATTGAAAAATAACTAGATAAACGCTTTCTAGACAGCTCAACAGGGACAGAAGTCGGAAGACGCTCTTCACTCCTCCTTGGCTTCGGCTGCTTTTCTTGAACGTTAAAATTGTTCTTTCAGACGGTGCTGAGTTGTGTCTTGGATATAATAGGGTTAACCAAAGATATAATTATGCATTATTAATTAAATAAATAAATATATATGGTACAATAGTTTAATTTATACACGTCTTTGATTATCACCTCAATATTTACATGTTTTTAACTTACCAAAATGCTCTTACCGACCAGCCACCATCTTCTAAGAGCTGAGTTTTTTAGATGACAAATCTACCTGGCTGTAACGAAAAATTATTTGTCATTCAGGTAATGTTGGTGCTGCAAGTAGTTTTAGTATTGTAATACTATTTCGAAAAGAAATATTGTGAGAAAGTGCCTTTAGAGTTCTAAATTGTTTAACCAAATAACAATAGTTTTGCACTTTAAAGAATTTAAGTAAGGTATTCGTCGCGTACTTCAAACACAAAATCCACGGGTATAAGAATCTCTGAAGTTTTTCTGTTTAGGTTTAGCAGTCAGTAAATAAAAGCTAAGCTGAGTTATTCCATTCTCTACATATTTTAGTATTGTCTCAGCTTTTGATATTGTTTTTACAGCTTAAAATATTTGTGTTCTCTGTGGTTTTTTCCTTTTCCTGAGTTAATTTATACTAATCTTTACATACATATAGTATAAATTTGCAAAAATTCTTCGTTACTAAAATCAAATGTTAGACAAATCGAGAAATGAAAAAAACCCTGAAAATTGCTTACAAAAATAAAATTATTGCAAGGATTACCTAATTATCTAATAAGAATGAATATTAGTACTTAGAAAAGCATTTTGAATTTATAGCCTATTATCCCTCTGTAGTTTATAAACAAAATAAAGGAAACAAAATAGTAACGCCCTATTTTCATAACGAATGTTCTCGCTCTTTCATATTTTTAAGTCTATTACTTTAAAATAAGGATATCTACATAGTATTTAAACACATTTTTATATGTATGTATGTATTATATGTACATTTATAGTAAGAATTATTTTTCTGGATCTGAAAATATTTTTTATTTTTTAAAATATTTCAGTTATTACATATTGTACATACATATGCACATTATGTGCTTGTGTACCTAACTCTCAACTAATTATAATTTTTTTAAGTATTTTCAAATAGTATGTACGGCATAGCATAACGTATAATTAAAACGCGGAAGTAATTTTGCATTCAAAATGAAATAATTATAAGAAGCCATATAAATTTAATCTCTTTGGCCCTGCGCAGAGTGTTCGAGGAGGTAAACGAAGGTATGATAAATGCATGCCGTTCAATGTGTTTAGAAGAGGCTTAAATTTTTTATGCACTCTGAAGAAATTGGAAACGAAATGAGAAATGAAAAGAAGAATGTAAATAAATTAAAATAGCCAAGGAAAACACCGAAATACACTAAACGCCTTCCGAATTTTATACATATTTAAGCAGGAGAAAAACAAAAATCTATGCGTTGGTAAAACGAACTTCTGTCCATTCTTTCTCTCCACCTATTTGCTTGGTGATGATATAAAAGAAACAAAATTGTAAACTATAGTCCGCAATGTCGTCGGCTGTCGCTGACATGATAAAAACAATCGAATCTAAAAATAATCATCGAAACGAAATCAGAGTCACATCTCAGAAGAGGACAGCAGCATCCGTGAGTATCTTGAGATTGCGCAACTGCGAGGATTTTTCAAGATGAAAAAAAACATGATGTTTTTCCGTCATGTTTTCAAACCTCCACCGAGAACAAAGCTTCGACCGCGATCGGAATTATTCCGAATGTGATCGCGAGTGACACATTTAACATTTTTTTCTAAATTAAATTTTAACTTATTTTCGGATTCTGGAATTGAGTGGTGCTGGTGGGATGCGGCCTCACCTATTCGAGCACCTCACCTCTCCCAAAACGGCTGCGCACTCGAGACCGGGTGACAATTGTGTACTGAGTCCTTATGTATTTCGGATTCGAGTTTTTCTAGTTCGTCTCGCAAAAACCACTTGCAAACATGAAAACATGACATTTTTACCCTGTGCTTATTTTTACACTCGCCAGAGTGAATGTCGGTGTGCGAGAAAATTTAGCGGAGGAGGCACCAATCATTCGGAAAGTATTTCATAGGTGTTATAGTAATTTTCGGATTAGAGCATCAGTAAATGACCCTATAAATTACTTGATGCTTTTGGTTTAGTTTTTTACTATAATTTATAGCAAGATTACACAAACATATATTAATGTTGCGGAAACTTAATAGAAAATGTACTAAATTTTGTAATATACAACTTATTTCCATTAAATCTATATTCTTTTAGAGATTTTGAACTTTTAACTATTCCTTTTTAAATTTCATTTTACTCTTTCAGCTTTCTTTAAACTTAAACTTAAAATATTTTTTAAATTAATTGGCTCACTGCTTAATAAATTTACTAATGAGATATGGGAATTTATGAAAATTGTAATAATAGGTATAAAAACATAGATATATGAAAACATAATAACATTTTTGATAATCTTATTGTTTCAAATACGGAAGCGTTAAAACCTTTATAAACAAATATTGGAGCGAACATCGAACCTTGGGGAATGTAAAACTTCCAATTAATCCCACTTATTATTAGCTTAATAAAAGACGAATTAAGATGAGGTAACGAGTTTAATTGAGTATAGATACCAATAAACGCGGCCATAGAGTGATGCTCCTCTTTAATTTAAATTATTCTACACATAAATGAGAGAAATCTGAAAATTTTCAAATTTCATAAGATGTTCATATGAAAAATTGAAAACAAAATTTGGCCTATTTACGAATGAGAAGAGTCTGTCTCGAAAAATCCTATTGCCACAAAATAACGATAAAAACTCTTCTTCCACTATGAAAATCCTCAGAAGCTAACAGCCACCTTTGTTTCTCCGATGTCGTTTTTTTCTAGCTTTTCTTGAACTCTCAAGAGATTCATCTCAATCGTCATAAAATGATACATAAGAATTATTCAGAGCCAAGTTCTGTGCACCACGAGTGTCGGAAAAGAGCTCACTTCTCATCGACCCTCGCGACATGAAAGTGTTTCTTCTTCCTTAAGAAAAAATTTTAGTTTGATCAAACAGTGGTAAAAATACAGAAAATGTTCTTCAACTCATGAATTAAGTGGGCGGAAATTATTGGCCGTGTCAATTGGAGCAAAAGTGGAGTTTGTTCTAAAATTATCATCTCCTTGAGTTGGTGAATTAAAAACATTCGTAAAGTAGTGATCCTATGATAGTAGAAGATCGTGCACTAAAACTTTACCTCAAGGTAAGATAATGTTTTTAGTGAAAACCTCACAGTTCTTCGTAAATCAGGGATGTGAGGGGTATTTTTAGTTCAACAATATTATAAAACATAAAAATTTTTCAAAAATACCATTCGTAACGATCCACAGAACGAAAAGTTTTTATGTTTTCAGCAGAAAGTTGCGTAATTACGCCTAATTCTTTATAAGTGTCCTGCTTTTCCGTTTAAAGTTATTTGAACTTGCTCTAGATTTTATAAACCTATTAGGTGAATTAATTTCCCGACCCTTTACTGTGCAATTTATTTCGGACTCAACTATTTTCCCAGTTGATACGACAGGAAAAACATTGAAACAAGATCATTTACGACACAGTCGAAGAAGCCATTCTGAATTTTCCCATTTTCTTATACTTAAAGAAGAGCAAGAGAGAGGATTTTGGCATGGGACGCTTAATGCGCCTGCGTGTCCCACTTTCATTTTACAAGAAAATTTCTTAATTTCTTCGACATGTTTTCTTCTTGGTGTAGCGGTGACAATATCGCGGCCCCACTCTTGTTTTTTAAAAATATTTTTTTATCAGTGTATTTCTGCAACGGCTCCCTAATGAGACTCGGATGAAAATTTATTACTTTCATGAATTCTTTTCAGAAATATAAATAAAGAGAAAATATAGAAAGGAAAAATTAGCGAAATGGAAAAGCCAACACGGCCTGTTAGGAATCGCCGTCACAGTAGGTTCGTTGCCGCGTGTGATTTTCAAATTGTTTTAAAATGTTTTGATATCGTTTAGCTTAGAGTGGTCAATTTAAAAGTTTTATTTTGCATGATGTCTTAACGCTTCTTTAGTTTATTTCGAAACGGTTTTACTACTTGAGGTGATTGATAAGAGTGAGTTAATTTTTGTTTTGAGATATGTTTTAGAATGCATTTTGATATTTTTAAGATCCTTTAACGATTTTTCTATTTTAAAAATAAATCAAATTTTTTTTACTTATTTCACAATATCGCTTTTTATTTTGTGTTTTACTGCTTTTGGAATTAAACTGCAGTGATCTTTGATAATATTACCTAAATGCAATTTTATAAAGAAATTACAACATAATCATCTAAGAAATGGAGTAAACGTTCTACTGATGAAATTATGTCGCTTCTGAAAATAAGATATTTAACATTCCGTAGGTAACCAACAAATACTTTGAAAACGATAGAAAACTCGTAAAGAATATGTTCTTGTTAAAGTTATATAGAAAACGGGATGAGTAAAGATTGAGGCAAAAACAATAAATAGAAATTTCTATATATTGTTTTTGATTGAGGCTTATTTCAATAGGTAAATCCGAATTTTTGTAAGATTCAAACCATGTTTAAAAGAAAATGAACTTTTGACCATATAATGTTTAGTTTTAATTGTAAGGAAAACGGTATTTTTCGCTAAAAATTAAATAAAACAAAGAACGGTAGGTATGCTTTTGAAAATCAGAAATGTTTTAAATTATAAATTTAGGTAAAATGATTCACATATGTAGCACATTATGTTAAAAATTGACACTAGTAAAAAATCATACATAGATAAAATTATATTTTATAAATATTTGCTTATTTTTTTTTGAAAATTATTAAAACTAAAAAAGAAAAATGTAAATACAATCCAAATGGCGTATAACAACGTTCAGGTTATTACCGCAAACACCTTAAACCAAACATCGTTTACTATGACATCGCTTATAACGACTATCGGCTAAATCGATGGTACTCAGTATTCATATAATTCGTAAGGCAGAGAGCGAACAAAATATCGTTCAAATCTGTTTGCAAATGTTCCGATCCAATTTCTTAAAAGCACAACATTTGTATAGATCTGTGGTAGATTTTCTTGTTTGCCTCCTGTTGCCAGTCCAATTTGTTGACCGTTGTAAACTAGAGGTCCACCAGCGTCACCATGAGTTGCACCTTCTTTACCACCGGCACAAATTTTCGCATCCAAACCTGGTCTCCACTCCGTGAAACGACGGCAATAAGTTTCATTTGTGACCGGAATCATAACAGAGCTCATACCCCTAGTATATTTTGTACGATCTTGGTTATATCTGCCCCATCCTGTCACCCTTACTAAAGTACCCTCTTCGAGGTTGTACTCCTGGGCGATGGCAATTACAGCGACTCTATCAAATCCCAATCGAAAGGGTTCCGCAAGTTGAAGCACGCACACATTATAGTCTATGACTCTGGTTGCGTTAAATTTCTGGTGGCAAGCACTGGTTCTAACGTTTCTAGTTACTCCACCTTTATTCACATATTTAGATCCACCTCTAATCGTCAGTTCTGCCTCGGGTACTTTATTACCTACGAGGTAGTGGGCTGCAGTTAACACCACCGCACTTCGTATGAGTGAGCCACCACAAACATTACTGCCTTTCCGCTCTATTCCGACAACGTACGAAAGTAAATAGTCAGTTCGGTCAGGATCTTGTTCACTAAAAATTGGCTTTGGTTTTGCATAGCAATATCCTAAAAATAAAATAGTTAGTACTATCTCACTGAATTGCGACATTCTAAAGTCAAGCGCACAACTAATAGGATTAGGTTTTTTTCTCTTCTTATATACCATAACTACCTGAAGGTTTTCTGCTCTCGTACCAATCGACTTTGTTTGACTATTATTGTTTCTGTATTTATTTGGACAGATGGTAGATACCTATTATATCTTTTCTTCATAACGTGGCTTTCAACGTCAGCACTTTGTTGCCAACAAATTAAAACAATTAAACATTTGTTTCTTATCATAGATACGATATTTCTATCTTTTCATAGTTTAGGCACAGGCTACATAGACAACCTCAACTTGGAATTAGTATTGACGAGCTTTAGAATTTCTATTGAATTTATGCTATTATGTCATAAGATAATTCGAAAAAATATTTATATTACGAATGAAATTATTATTAGGAAGAACGAATTTTACAAAGGTTTTCTTAAACAGTATGACTTTACATGAGGATCTAAATGATATATTCCGAAAGTTGCGAACTTAAAAAACAGAGTTTCTGATTTTCTTTTATTATGCATTACAATGCAATACTTGTTGGTCAAATATATTACCACAAATAGCTTAAATTTCTTTCAACAACAAATTTATTTGTATTTTACTTCATAAATAAAGTTTTGTTAGCGTATGGGCATCAAACAATTTTTAAATTTAATTACTTCTTTAGGAATCATATTTCGAAAAATTTTTCTTATTTGGTTTTTAAGTAATTAAAGGAAGATCTTTTTTATTATCACATAATATTGTATTTCTTAATTTCAATATGATTTAAATCAATGTATTAAAATGATCATAGAACTTTTTAAAATAATTTATTTCGGAAACATGTAAGAAGTCCTAAATGAAGTTTAAAGGATTGTTTACTGCTGTTCGAGCATAATGCACCATTTTAAGAAAATCAGGTGAAAATTTCAAATTTCGAAGTTTCTTTTTAACTGGATAAAGATAAAGTTTTACAAGTTGTGCTTTCATCCGCTTTTTATTTCTTAAACCCGAATAATTTTAATATAATAACTAGTTTATATGCGAAGAATAATAAATTATTCTTAGAGAGTATGCTTCTACATAAAGACAAAGATGTTTCTAAACTTGCGAATTCCACAAACATATTTTCAAATTGTTTTGCTCAAATATCTAAAATTTCTTTACAAAAACTATATTTATAATTTTGTATTTCTATTTATAAATTAGGTTTTTTCAACGTATGATAGCTAATAAATATTTGGACTTAAAATAATTACTTTACTGTAGGAAATTAAATTTAAACTATTTTTTAAAGATGGTAGAGTCTGTTACAAAAAATAGCTTTGAAAATCATTTGCATAATATTCTATCCAGTCTCTCATAAATATAATATCGATGAAGATTTCTGGAAGATTTCTATATGTGCAGTATTCAAGAGCGTGTGTAGATATGCCAATTTGTTGAGCATTTACAACCAAAGGTCCACCAGAATCTCCGTCACATGCTCCTTCTCTGCCGCCAGCACAAATTTTGGGATCCAAACCTGGCTTCCACTTTGTAAGTTTCTTACAATAGGCTTCATTTGTAATAGGAACCGATACAGACCTCATCCTAAGAGGATATGTTCCATTTGGCCCTAACCTGCCCCATCCACTTATCCTTGCTAAAGTTCCTTCAGGAACATATTGCTTAGCTAGTTCTATTGTCGCGATTTTTGGATGCCTAATGTCGTAAGGCTTATTAAGTTGAATCACAGCTATATCGTAGTCTATCTTCCTAACTTTTCGATAGTGTGGATGAATAATGTAATACCTGATAGGCTCTAGTCTGCCCGTCTTTATTTGCGTACACAGACCCAGCTCTGATCTGAAGCTGGGATCTTCTTTTGCCTTTGAGACAATGCGCTGCAGTTAATATTACTGCAGATCTTATGAGTGATCCTCCGCAAAACGTGACACCTTTACGCTCTATTCCAACGACGTATGGAAGTAAAAAGTGGGATTTGTCGCGATCCTGTTCAGATATAATTGGTTCGGGGTTTGCATGGCACCAGCCTAATAAAGAAATTGCTAAAACCGTCACACTGAATTTAAACATTCTTACTAACCACGATTGAACATTTTCTTACTACTTTTATACGATTAAAATGAAGTGTGTGTTCTTGCTCACATCATTGCCAACTCAAACAATTATTGTGCTTCCGCGTTGTTTGCTTAGGTGGATAAATATACTTAAAAATTCATTATCACTAGTTAAATTGTTGTGGAACGTTTGATCCACATTAAATTACTGTATAACTTTTATTCATTAGTGTACATTAAGTAGCTTGATAGTCACTTACTACACAGCAATAATTTTACTTATTATTTTTAAGTACATCGTTTCTATTAATTTCATCTTTCTAAAATTGACAAAGTTTAAACAGTAAATTTTGGAATTTAAAAATAAATTTCAAAATACTATGAAAATGCAGTTGTATTATTATTGAACTTACTTCTTTAGAGATTGTATTTTGAAACATTTTTGTTGTATGATCTTTAGATAACTAATTCATGTAACATCAAGTAATCTTGCATTTCTCAATTTCTATAAAGAATATCTATTTATAATTTTGTATTTCTATCCATAAATAAGGTTTCTTCAACGTATGGGAATTAACAAATATTTAGGTTTAGAATATTTTATTACAACAAATAAATTCAATTCTTTTATTAAAGATGCAGCAAGCTGTTAAGAAAAGTATTTCTGATATTTATTTGCATAATATTCTATCCAATCTCTCATAAATATAATATCAACGAAGAATTCTGGAAGATTTCTATATGTGCAGTATTCAAGAGCGTGTGTAGATATGCCAATTTGTTGAGCATTTACAACCAAAGGTCCACCAGAATCTCCGTCACATGCTCCTTCTCTGCCGCCAGCACAAATTTTGGGATCCAAACCTGGCTTCCACTTTGTAAGTTTCTTACAATAGGCTTCATTTGTAATAGGAACCGATACAGACCTCATCCTAAGAGGATATGTTCCATTTGGCCCTAACCTGCCCCATCCACTTATCCTTGCTAAAGTTCCTTCAGGAACATATTGCTTAGCTAGTTCTATTGTCGCGATTTTTGGATGCCTAATGTCGTAAGGTTCATTAAGTTGAATCACAGCTATATCGTAGTCTATCTTCCTAACTTTTCGGTATTGTGGATGAATAATGTAATCCCTAAAGGTTCTGGTCTGCCCGTCTATATTTGCGTACATAGAACCAGCTCTGACCAGAATGTTGGATATTTTGTCTTCGAGACAATGCGCTGCAGTTAATACTACTGCAGATCTTATGAGTGATCCTCCGCAAAAAGTGTCACCGTTACGCTCTATTCCAACGACGTATGGAAGTAAAAAGTGGGATCTGTCTTGATCCTGTTCGGATATAATTGGCTCGGGTTTTGCATGGCACCAGCCCAATAAAGAAACTGCTAACACCGTCACACTGATTTTAAACATTCTTACTAACCTCGATTGAACGTTTTCTTAGGGCTTTTATACGATTCAAATGAAATTTGTGTTTTTGCTCTCATCATTGCTAACTCAAACAGTTATTGTTCTTTCGCATTGTTTGGATAGGTGGGCTATCAGGAATGTAAATGAAGAGTTACTGCTGTAAGGTACATTGTTTTGGCACGTTTTATCAAACTGCGACTATAGTCTCGCTATTATTTAGTACACAGTGTATTAACAATTTTGGAAGCCATTCACCAACACAGGAATTATTTTACTTATTATATTTAAATGCACTATATAGATAGTACTAAACTTTTTTAAACTGACAGGATATAAGCAGTAAATTTGGGAATTTGAAAATCACTTTCAAAATGATAGTTAATTACACTATGAAAACTATTATTATGCTTCCTTCTTTAGGTATTGAATTTTAAAACACTTTTCCTTGTTTGTTCTTGAAGCTTTAAAAGGAAGATGTTTTAGATTATCATGTAATATTGCATTTATTAATTTCTATAGCAGAATACGAAATCACTGACCTTGAAAACCGTCATTGAATTTCTTAAATTTCTTTATTTTGGAAGCAAATGCGAAGTGTGAAATCATCGTATCTGTCATGAGAGTACTCGTATAATAAAACATTTTTGAACGAGCAACGTGCAAACTCCAAATTGCGAGAAATAGAAAGAAATAGAAATAGGTAGAGATAAAATTTTACAAGTTATGCTTTTAATTGCTTTTCATAAATACAAATATATGTTTAAACGGTTTTCATTTATTAAATTATGATTGCGATTCACTACATTTGCAGGCGAGTATGGCCCCCAGGAGATACCCATCGACCAGTAAAACGGCTATTTACCCCAGAAATCAAACGAATGTTAAAAGACTGGCTTGTCCGGAGAAGGGATAACCCTTATCCTTCACGAGATGAAAAGAAAACATTGGCCTACGACACTGGGTTAACATACACCCAAATTTGTAACTGGTTTGCAAATTGGAGAAGGAAACTGAAAAATTCTGGACGAGAGCCCTCAAAGAAGACATGGGGTCATTTAATTAAGAACTATAACGTTAACGCAAAGGGTAACGTTGAGCAGTTCAGCATATGCTCCAGTGATAGTATTTGGGGAGACGAAGAGCATTCATCCCAACGTTCGGACTCTCCAACATTTTCTGGGAATTATGAACCCCCTGAGCATCGGAGCGACTGTGATATGTTGAACAACAACTCCCAGTTGTACACCCATGAATGCTATGAACGAGAGAAAGATAATAATGGAAACCACGAATACTTTATGCATTCTGAGTACTATAAAAATCCAAATATTCGAACCTTCGACCACTGCTACACTCCAATTAAGAATTTGCAGGCGCAGTGCTTTCAAATTAGTTCAACAACTGAAGAAAAGAGTTCCTTTGAGCAGAGCTTCGAGGATGGTCTCAAACTCCATCCTCAGACGTTTTCCTCGAATACAAAGTACAAACAGCAAATGATGGAAAAATATCTTCGAGATACTAGTTGCAAATCATCGTCTGCCTCAAGCCCTGAACTATCAAAATGGCTCGAGAGTGCAGCGAATTTTACTCCGAACAAAAATAACTACATAGAGTGGAATACGTATAGGTAGGCCGTGAAATTAAATTTCTAATTTAGTTATATATTGAGCATATTTTGTACTTTTCAGATCCAAAGCGGAAAAACGGAGACCGAAAAGTTCGGACGGTTCAAGCATATTCGAAAACTCAATTCACCAAAAGGAAGAGTTAGATGCTGCCGAAGCCTTAGCCAATCTAGCGTGCAATTATAGACAACGACTGATAAATTCGGCCAACTTGTCTGTAGCTTAGTAGTGGGCTGAACTAACAATTAACGTCTAGTCGAGTAATTTGGGGATAAAAGTTAAAAATAAAGACAATAACGCCATCCATAGCTTTGCTTAAAAGCAACTATGTAGCTTTTTGTAGATTGTAGATTTTATTTAAAGAGTTCTTAGATTCCTCGTTAAGTGTTGTGAGAAAGCATTCCAATCTAGGAATTCACCGAAGTGTGCAGCGGTCTGTTTTAATTTTCCGATAATTATAAGCACAGGTTGTGGTTGAACAAATGGAATTTTATTAATTAGTTAAAAGATGTTCAAATAAATTGGATTTTATTTTTTATGTTACATTTTCCGAAAGATAGGGATAAGGGTATAAATTAAAATACATCAACTGTTTTAAAGGATCAATTCTGCTTAGAGAAGAAGGAAAATGACGAAACTGCTGTTTTAATGGAATCAATGGTCATAAAAATTTACAAAGCAAACTTGTGTATTTTTATCTCCCTTATCTAAACAAGTTTGATCAATGAAAACAATAGTATTATTTTGTTATTTTATCAACACCAACTATTAAATACGTCGATTTAAAGTAGAGTTGGGTACTTACGAATTATATGACATCTCTGTAACAATTTCGTCCTTCAAAAACATCATCAAATCGAAATATCTCCAAATATTCCTCCTCACACCAGATGAGTTCGTGATTTTCGCCAATTCCACTCGGAAAGGTATCCGCAAAGTTTTACACCTTGCATTCGACTTTTTAACTTACGTAAGAAGTAAATTACACACTTAAATAATTTCGTCTTTTACGTATATATTATATCTCTGTATATACATAGAATCAAGAACTAAATTTTACATTAGACTCAAATAGAAACTCACCATTTTGAATTCACTCAATTTCTGCAATTTCAGGAACAAAACATGTCGCCACAGTCCGATGCTGGCATCGACATTACCACCGCATAAAATGTTCTGGGAAGAGTTTTTTTTGTCACCACTAATTTTTTACATTCTATTAATTAGCTTTTCTATTAATAATTTAATATATGTGCATATTTCACCTAGTTGTAAATTGTACCTAATAGACAAGACGATATTTTTTAAGGCATACAATTTCTGCTTAATGATATCATAGCTACTTTTAATCATTAGAATTTTAACAGCAAATTGATTTAGAATTTATAAAGACGGCAGTTGTAATTGTTTGCTCTAAGGCTTTTTAATAAACATGGATTGCTTCAAATTCTAAAAACGATTCTATTCGATTAATTTGGGATTCTAAAAAGAATTAAAAATTTAAAAATCACTTAAAACGCTTTAACAAATTGCAGGAAAAAAATGACTATATTCAAATAATGCCAAAGGAAGCAAATAATAGATTTTAAATTATCTGCATTCTTTCGGGATAATTGCAAATATACAAACCATCTATTAATTGATGTTGAACATAAGGGAACTTTTTTTTAATAATAATTATATATTTTGTTTCAAAGCCTAAAAATTCATTCCGCCGTTGTAAAGCAGGCATTTCGCGGTGGCAGTTCAATTTCCCCTTTAAAGGATTGAGGCTTACTATAATATTTCATTTGCGAGCCTTCCTGTTGATTTAAAAATTCGAAAGATAGCCAAACATTTTTATTATCTTTGGAACATGCGTTTATAAAATATTACCTTTTTTCAAAAAATATACCTTCTCCGCTTTAAGGGTTATTTGAATATTTATTTTTTTCTAAACTACAATTCCAGACAAAGTTATTGCAGGACTGAATAAATAGCGACTTTGAAGAACTATAAAACATAAAAGTAAAAAGGAAATCATGGACTAGTGAATAGTAATAATAATAATTGTTTACTTTTCTATTTTATTTTCTTGTTTTAATCACACTCCTTCCTTATCTTTAATAGCTTTTTTATTTTCCTCGGTACTTCCGTCACTACTGCTTTTACCTTCACTATTTTCGCCAGACTTGGCGTGGACATCCAGAACATTAACTAACATTTTCTGGTGAGCCTCCAAATTATTAACGATCTGTCCTGCAGCGCTATTCAGCACCCCCACAAGTTGAGCTCTAGCGGTCTGCAGATCAGGCAGTTTTGCGAAATCTGTAAACTCATTCTTGCTCAAAAGAGTGCCCTCCAAGATCCCACCAAGTAAAACCAGCTGAGGAGCCTTTTTTGTTATCCGGAGGAGCTTGGGGACCTTCTGCTCCGGCGAGAAAATGATGCAGTAGTCCGACTTGAAAAGCGGCATTAAAGCGTCATATTTGGTGTTTTCCAATGCTAGAGCGATGATTTTCTTACCGTAGGATTTTAAGACCATGTTCTCCTTGTGCAGAGCCACTCGGATTTTGAAAACCTCGTCCTGTGGAATTGGGTTCATGTGATAAAAGCTGATCATCTTCGAGTGGTTGAACCAATTGACGACTTCTCTGGCGATAATATCATCGTAAGGATTGGCCGGCTTCACAGTCTTTTTGTAGGCAGAAAAACAATCGCGAGTTTTTGGAATTTCTTCGTAAATCGGTGTGGTAACTGCTATCACCCGAGCCCGCTCATAGTGTGGTTGTCGAGGTCTTTGAATATTTATCTTCCCCCGAAAACGTTGAAATTGAAGTATTGGTGTTTTGCTACCCAATAAGCCTGAAAATGAATTAGAATAGTTAACAATAATCAGGATGCTCTCTGTAAAATAATAAAATTGTAAAAGGTAAACACAAATCACTTTGAGGTTAACGTACAGTTCACGGGCTACTTGAATTAACATTTAGGAATAAAACAAAGAACACCCTGTCAATACCTTTTAAAGTAAAGCCGGACATTGTTGGTGAATAAAAATAAATTCTTAATTTTGTATTTCAAGCGGAAAACCAAGGTGGAAAAGGAGCGAAACCTTTCGAAGAAAACGAGAAGACGTCCGGATTGCGAATTGTCACTCTCGCGCTTGACAGCTAATACCTTTGCAACATTTCCGTGAATATATTCATTGGCTGGGTTTACAATGGCATTTATGCAAAATGTAAAAATTTGTTGCGATGAAAAAAGACGTAAGAGCTTTTTTTAATTCTCTTAACTGTGATTAATTAAATAATATTATATAATAAAATTTTATTACAATAAGAGCTTCTGCTTTAAATTACAAAAAATGCCACTTTTATAACTGTACTAAGTAAAATACAACATAGAAAATTCCAGCATGTTATTAATAATCGAAAATGTTTTAACAAATTTGCTTTTCATTTATAAATTTTTGAAAAAAATCCCAAAATTAAACTTGTTCCTCATTTAACTGGAATGCCTTAATTAATACAACAAATATTTAATTTTTCAGGTCTCTTTACAAACGGCACTCTCTTCAATGTCCTTCAGGTTGACCCACCTTACATAATCTTGAACGAAATCAAAAAATGCGTCTCATACAAGCACACAGTAACTATAAAGAACGTATACGCGGTAAACATTTAATTTTCGTTTCAAATTTAAACGAATCTAAATTTATTTTATTTTATAAAGTTCCCGAAAACAATAGGGTTTACAAATAATTTTCCTAGCGACATAAGAGCAAATTATCCTCAGGAAGTACTTCTCCCGCCCAAAGGATCCTTTTCTGTGGATATTTTCTTTGAGCCAACCTGTTCAAAACAGTGCTACGATGATAACAAGAGATACAGCTTCGTAATAATAACTGACCATCCAAAGGTTGAATTTGAGATTCCTGTTATAAGTAAGAATTATTTTAATATTGTGATTAGAGAATTGTACGTTACTATTTTAGTAAAAAAATCGCTAGGGGGTATAAGTACACCTGAGAACATCTTAATGAGCACTACTTCACCAAATATTCCAGTATATTTTGCATTTCCTATTATTAATTTCTCAATGGAACCTGTTCCATTTACAATTCGTGTGAAAAAGCGTGTGTAAGTTATGTTATTGATTATTGATTTTAAAAAATTTAAAAATAAAATTACTTTGAGAAAAACGTATTAAAGTTTTCAAAAATACGTTATATCAAACCGGACACAACTTTTCAGTACAAACCTGAGGTATTCGCCGTACAAATGCGTAATACCAGGACGAAACACTTACATGGTCTATTTGGAAGTGGTTTCACCGAATATGTGCCCCGTATTAGAGGAACTTTTTATACAGTTTTCAAAAGGTAAGTTTCGGGGAATACCTAAAAGCACATTTCGGGAATTAAAACGAGTTATTTTTTTAAGACTTTAAATCGATTGTAAGAGTTCAATGTCATATGCAGCCAGCCGTGTTACATCCGTCCGATCGTGTCGTACGTTTCCCGATGACACAATTGGGCGTAAAAGTCGACCAATGCGTACTTTTATGCAACGAAACAAATGAGCAGATAAAATACAAATGGTGCCGGAATGAAACTAAAAACGGAAGTCAGTGTGAGTACGCACAAAATATAATGCCAGCAATATTTCTTAAATAATTTTCTTTTGCTTCAGTGTGTGATCTTGAGGAAATTGAAGATGCGACTCCCAAATATGTGAAAAAATTTAATGAATTCTTTGAAGTAAAACCCAAGGTATTAACATTTCTCTGAAAGATTTTCGGGTACTTTTGAGTAATTTAATAGCAATAATTATAAAAATAACAAACGTAACTGAAAAGAAAAATAACGAATAAACTCGTCAAATGCAGGGGAAATACATACTGAATAAAGTTGAAATAAATTAACTAATTTCTTGGGACCATCGTATCGTATGCACTCGCTTTATTTACTTTATTAAATTAAAATCCTTAAAATTAAAATGATATTTTCTTTACTTATAGAGTGATGTTTTTACCTACGTATCCTCCGATTCAGCCCTATTTTCCTTTACCCCACCCGCAGAATTTGGCGATGATTGTTCAGAACCACCTTTCGAATTCACGTCGACTGTTTACTTAGCTTTTTCTACTTGTGAACAAAGAATGAAATTTACTTTAATAGGTTTAGCTGATGGACCAAGAATAGAAATGCTAACAACCGAAAAAAATGTTGATGAAATCTTTGTGGGAGAAAAAAAATGCTGCGATGTGGTATTTACAAACGTCGGTTAGTAAAAAATTTAAAATAATGTACATTAAAATATCATTCAACAAATTCAGGAAAAATAAATGGAAAAGTGGAATTTGCTGGAACTGATGGACGATTCGGCGGTGTTGCTAAAGCGGATCCAAAATCAGAAGAAATTGAACCACTGCAAAGTATTAAGGTCACTATTGAATTTTTCGCAACGAGAATTGGACAATTTATTGAGAAAGTCATTTTCAAAGTTAAATACGGGAAACCTCTATGCTTTATTATAAAGTATGTATATAACTATTATTTTTTTAAAATTAATATGTAATTTGGCTTAATTAGGGGAACCGCAATACCGCTTGGTATACAAGTTAATCCCAGTAAGCTTGATTTTGGTGACATACCTTTTGGTATACTTCAGAAGCGGTACCTTGAAATAACCAACACTCTTAAAGTACCTATCGTTGTAACGCCAAAAGCTCAAAATGATGGTGATGAAGAGCCCATGATTCTTTTCATCGACGAAGAAAAATTCGAAGAGGAAATAAATAATGATAATGATGATGACGATGATAAAATGTCCATTAGTTCTGATTTATTTAGCGAAAAGCAAAGCCACAAACATTACAGTTTTTGGACTTTGACTCGAGCAATGCCTTGTATTGGAGAATTTCAAAATACCTTAGAAGAACGAAGTGATAATGTTTCTACAGAATGTAATTGTGATATGTTTGAAGACGAATACGAATATGAGGATGATGAGGAATTTAACACAAGTAGTGATCCCTTCAGGCAGAGTACAGGAACCTCTAGGTCCAGAATATCGTCAGAATTTCAGGAAATTTTAGGTATTCTATTAATTCATTAATTCTATTACAAGTACCATAAACTAAACGAGGCAAATAAAATTAACTCATTTCAGATAACAAATCACTTCTAGCATTAAATTTAGTAACTAATGCAATAGAAAACAAAATCGTCGAAGAACCTGAGGCAGAGGATAAAATAATTTCAACAATATTAGATAAGATGTACACTTTTGAGCACGTTAATAAACAACTCGAAGAAATGCATTTCATAAAGAGAAATTGGACAAAAACTCCTGAATATCCCCGAGAAGTATTATTGGAACCAAAATCTCTATACATAGAACCAGGCCAATTAAAACGTGCACCAATTTGTGTTATAGCAAACAGAAATGGTCTATCACATAAAAATATAATCTTGCGGATTACACCGATTTCAGAAACTTTTGAAGAGGAATCAAAATTTATTTGCTCTAGAGCCCTTTCAGTAACAGTTCCAATCAGTTTTAACTGCGTTCTACCTGTTTTGCACCTCACCCAAACTGTGAACCATGTTAAAACCCACATTGGCGTATCTAAGCAATTTATTGTCAGAGTGAAAAATTTATCTAAAATTGCAGGATTTGTTTGCTTCAATATAATTGTAAAGTATTTTTTTTGAATATTTACAAATATTTTACATATAAAATTCTAGCCAAGAAACAACGTTACTGAATTATTGATCTATCCGAGAAAGTTTTTAATAAAACCTGAAGGATGGAGAAAAATTCACTGCAAAGTAACTTGTTTTCGCCCTGGCGAGACTTGCCTTACTGGAGTGTAAGTTCTCTTTATTTTCCAAAATTGTCAAATTATTATACACAAATTTGCAGAATTGGAATACTGGGGAATAAACGGCCAATGATTTATAAAATTATCATTGATGCTGAACCAGCAGAAATTACAGTTCTTCCAGGGAAAATTCATGATTTTGTAAACGTTATAACTAACAACGAATATGTTGTTCAAATTACAAATACTTCTCCTACAGAAGCCCACGTTTACTTATCGATGGTAAGTGATATCTTTGCTTCTAAATATAGGTATTAAAAAGTAATATTATTTCAGATTTTTTTAGTACAAAAAAAATATATTTAATAATTCTGTGATTTTTTACGTCTAAATTCTCTCAATTTTTTATTTATCAATGATAGTATAGCTTCTTGCAGCTCATCCAAATCATCGCAGGACAAGTTTGCTTTGCGAATTTTTATGACCATTGATTCCATAAAAACTGCAGTTTCGTTTCTTTCCTCCTTCTCTAAGCAGAATTGATCCATTAAATCAGTCGTATTATTTTTATCTTTATCTTTATCTAAACAAGTTTGGTCCATGAAAACAATAGTATTATTTTGTTCGCCTTCGAGTCTGTCGTTGTCTAGAAGGATTTGTGATTGTTTTGTCTCTTCTTCGTTCTCCTTTTTCGGAGGCATGGATTCCATTGATTCACTCTGTGCTGTTCCCACTTCATCTATTATTAGAGGATTTTCGATTTTTGTTCTAAAAAGACTAAGCAAAAAAGGCGAAATTCAAAACGTAAATTTAGTTATACATAATTCAGCTATTTAAATTGTACGCAAACACTAAAATAATGCAATTTTATCCATATCAACAATTAAATACTTCGATTTAAAGTAGAATTGAGTACTTACGAATTGTATGACGTCTCTGTAATAATTTCGTCCTTCAGAAACATCATCAAATCGAAATATCTCCAAATACTCCTCCTCACACCAGTTGAGTTCGTGTTTTTCGCCAATTCCACTCGGAAAGTGTTCCGCAAAGTTTTCCACCTTGCTTTCGACTTTTTAACTACGTAAGTAGCAAATTTTCATAAGACACACTTAAATAATTTCGACTTTTACGTATGTGCATATATTAAAATGTAAAATGCTCTATATATAGAATCAAGAACTAAATTTTACATTAGACTCAAATAGAAACTGACCATTTGCTCCAAGCTTGTTGCTTATTTCATTCCAAAGTTTCTCCTTGATGTAGATGTTTTTGTGGTTCTCGTCCTTTTTGCTGTAGAGAGCTGGATGCGCCTTCACCAGTTCGATTAGGCGCTCCTCAAAGTTCATTTCTGCACTTCGTAAACGGCCAGATCCAACCTTGACTCCAGTGCAATTCACTCAATTTCGACTGCAATTCCGATGACGATGACAGCTCCGAAGTTAGCATCGACATTTGATGTCAGGAACCAAACATGTCTCCAAAGTCCGATGCTGGCATCGGCATTACCACCGCATAAAATGTTCTAGGGAGAGTTTTTTTATTTTCATCACTAATTTTTTGCATTTGATTAATTAGCTTTTCTATTAATAATTTAATATATGTGTATATTTCACCCAGTTGTAAATTGTACCTAGTAGACAAGACGATATTTTTTAAGGCATACAATTTCTACTCCGTAGCTATTTTTAATCATTAGAATTGTAACAGCAAATTAATTTAGAATTTACAAAGACGGCAGTTGTAATTGTTTGCTCTAAGCCTTTTTAATAAACACGGATTGCTTCAAATTCTAAAAACGATTCTATTCGATTAATTTAGGATTCTAAAAAGAATTAAAAATTTAAAACTCACTTAAAACGCTTTAACAAATTGCAGGAAAAAAATGACTATATTCAAGTAACACCAAAGGAAGCTATAATACCCCCTGGTCAAATAATGGATTTTAAATTATCTGTGTTCTTTCGGGATAATTGTAAATATACAAACCATCTATTAATTGATGTTGAACACAGGGGAACTTCTGTAAGTTATAAATTAGTAGAACAAAGGCAATAAGGTGCTCAAAAACCTTTTCTTTATTAGAAAGTTAACATTAAGTTCGATGTTCTGGGAATACCACTAATTGTTAAGTGCGAAGACCAAGAGATCACACACGGTTTAGATTTTGGGACGGTTTTTACATCTTCTCGACCCCATCAAGCGTTAGTAACTTTCACTAACGGTGGCGAGGACCACTACAAACTTTTTATATCAAAATTGAAAAAATCGAAAAATGAAAAGGAGAAGACAAAACCGATGACCGAAGGGTTTAAGTTCGATAAATATATGCACGCTTTAGGTCCCGGTGAAACGAAAAGTGCAATTGTTGAAATCACCGAATTAACGCCGCAAAATGTTCTAGAACAGTTTTCTTTTGATGTGATGAGAGGTAAAAGTACGCACAAAATTCATTTTAACAATTTTACTTTTCGAGCCACATTTATTAAACCTGTTATTAAGTGGAGCAAAGAAGAATTATGTTTTGATATTATAAACTCTGAGCTACCTGATGTACAGAATAAAGTTATTGGTAAGAAAATAAAACTAATGAAAGCACTCTCGAATTTAAGTAACTTTTAAATTTTCTTTGTGTTTAGAAAATGTGATGTTGCAAAATAGATCGAATATACCCACAATTGCCGAATTGAAAATTGAAGGAAGTTTTAAGTTTGTGGACGCAATAGAAGGAAATTGTTTCAAACATCTTGAGATAGAAATACAGCCAAAGGCGAGTAAGAAATTGGAAGTGATGTTTACTCCACAAGAAAGTGCTGGTAAATATTCTGCTTTATATCAAGGAAGAGTGCTACTAAAAGCGGGCGGAAAGCGTCAGGTAAACAATTTTGAGATTAATAAAATTAGAAAGCAATAATTATTTTCATTTATTATATTTTAGAAACCTTTAGAACTTATAGCCAGGATAGTGTTCCCTGTTGTTGAGATAAATGAAAATGAATTTAATTACTTTGCAAGACTGCAAGAATTTTATTCGATTTTTCAAATAACTAACCCGGGCTTTTTAGCTTCCGACTACAAATGGCAACTTATAGAGGAAACGGAATTGCCTTTAAGTTATGTAAGTAAATATATGTATATTATATAATAACATTTTTAATAGATTGGCTTTTTATAATTTTTAGATAAACACAACAAAAATGAAGGAACAAAAAAATGTGTCCCAGGAAATTTTAACAAAACCTTCACATGGTTATTTGGATTTTCCAGTTAACTTAGAACAAGAATATATTGACACCTTCACAAAATTAGCAAATTTGGAAGAAACAGATGATGAAAGTGGAAGTGAAAGTAAATCAAAAGTAAGTTCTATTGTAACTACTACATCGGCAACAGTACCAAGTCAAATATCTAAGAAAAACAAAGTTAGTAAAACAAAAACGAAAAATGATTCATCTGCTTCCGAAATTGAAGAACCACCGTCATTCAACTCCTTAGACATTAAAAATATAATAGATAAAGTTACTCCTCAAATATCTGTAGACATGCAAGAGGTAGCAGAAGAAGTTAATGAATTCATTTATTTAAATTTCGCGAAAGATGACTCCGACGACATCATAAAGCAATTGGAGCCTGAAATGTGTGTAGCTGAAATAAAGCAGCTAGAAAAGTACATTTATCTAGACCACTATAAAGGATGTATTGATCCAGAAAGTGCAAGGAATATGAATATATTTTTTGCTGGACATGATAGAGGTATATTTTTATAATTTTTTACTGTGTTTAATTCAATTAAAATTGAATGTCCTTCGTGAGGAATGCGTCTTTCAATAAATTAAGAAATGCGCATAGTATTTTGAAATCATTTTATATTTACTACTGTAGAAATAACCCATAAAGCAAGATTCAAACTAGAAGTAGCAGCAGGAAACGCAACTGGAATTGATGTAACTATTTTTAATATTAAAGCCGCTGCTCAAATATCACAAACTCACTTCGATTTCGGTTATCAGGTAAAGTTTTGAAAAAGTTGTCTAAATATTTGCAAATAACTTTTCAATAACGCATCTTTTTAATATTTGTTCCTTTTGCACTATTTCCTTCACAGCCTTGGTATAAAGTTATTCAGCAAAAAATAACATTAACAAACTGCAATCAAATGACTATGAAAATTCACATTGCAGAAAATTGCTATTTACAGAAATATCACAACTTGGGCTTTGTGACAGTAATTCCGAACGGAGTGTTTTACATTCTAAATGATATGATTTTAGAACTCACAGTTAAAATAAACATGGGTTTTTCGGGAATATTTAGAGATGGATTTGGGATCGAAGTAAACAATAATATAGCCACTCCCGTAACATTTACCGGCAAACCCGCAATACCTATGATATCAATTTTAAATGTTGAGCGACCATTTCTTGAAAGTTTTGACCGAATATTGGAATATAAAACTCTTAATGATATGTTTTTGAAAGAGGTTGAATGTATAAAAATCGTCGAACCTGAGCCTCGTAAAACAGAGCTATACAAGCTTCAGCAAAAACTGTTGCCGTTTTGTCTAAATTCAGTGGAAGAAGAAAGCCTTAAATCAGAGTGCTATGCCGAATTTGAATGGTCTGAGAAACCATCAGTATCTACTTTTGATAGTTTTGAAGCGAATTTAGAAGGACAACCAACATTGAAAAATTTATATATTGGGGACGATGGTCGAATATTAAAATTTAAAGGATCAAAAATTGAGCACCGTGCAGTAGTTATTTCGAAACTTGATAAGGAAGTAGAAGATTATCACGTTTTGGATTATCCCGAAGTATACCCTCCAGTTTTATATATTGAAAAAAGGATAGAAACGTCTAAATTTTTGGAATCATTAAAATTAAATGAAGAAGCCCAAAGCATTTTTAGGAATTTAACTAACAAATATATTTTAACACCTTCGAAACCAACAAATAGAGAAGACGGAAAGAAAAAGACTACAATGAAAATAAGAGATGTTGTTGTCGAACCTTTACCATTTAACGCCACGTCATATTATTTGCCATTCGAATTCATAAGATTAAATGAAGAGTTATCTTTTACTTTAGAATTGTTTTGGCATGGTCCAGGAAGGTTAATGCTTGCAGTAAGAACCACAGTCGGAATTCCCGGACTAGAAGCTGAATTTTCAGATTGTTACGCAGAACATGACTCCTCCCTTTCTGAATTGTAAGTTTTTAAGGCTCATAATAAATTGTAAAAAATATATTACTTTATTTTTGCGCAGAAGTAGTAAACGTTTTTCGAAATACAAGAAAATTTTCGTTTATGCCACAACGCCCGAAATTAAGCAGGATTTTAAGTATATTAATAAAACTGAGCGTGATAATTATAAGAATGAAGAGGAAAACACCAGCCCTGGAAGCTGTGCATTTCTGTGCCGAAAGCATTCATATGATTTAAACTCACATATGGTTCATACACGCGAACTAATGTTGGATCGAAAAGCTGTTAAAGAGCATTATGACAACTTACTCAAGAAGAAAAAAGATCCTTTCGTTCTTTGTCAACTTTTGCAGGAAGATTGCACTTCTATGGATGAAATTTTGTTCGGACTAACTATAAAATTTCTTCCAACTGACGAGTTTTATGAAGAAGGAATGATTTTCGAAGACTACCTCCTTATTGATGTAAGTTGAAATTTTCCATTCTTTACTGAAACGTATTTGTAAATATTGATCGAGTTGCTATTAAAAATGTTGACTTATTTTTCAATTTTTGCAGGTGCACTTAGGACCCGTAATTCCAATTCTTCTAAGAGGTCCGATCAAGAGCAATTCTTATTCTCCTGAAATTATATCGTCTAGCTCATCTAAAAACACAGATTGAGAAACATATATTCATTGATTTTTTTTGTATTAGTTTATTAAAAATATATTCAATTCACATTTTGCTTAAAATTACTAAAATGTTCATTTCAACAAAACATGTTAAGTTTCCTAATGAAGTAGTGAAAAATAGCCAAAATTGTGAAAGACATTCCCAAGGGTGGTCCAGTTGCAACAATCCACGCCCAAAGGCTATTTTAAATATTCTATTTAAAAATTCTTTTCTTAAGAGTTAAACAACACAAACCTATAAAGTTCATCGGAAACTTCAAAAGGCGAATCTGTTGGGACATCCCCACAGGCAGTTATGACTACTGGCTTCACAGGAATATCGTCGGTGTCGGTTTTCACCTTTAGAAGTATATTTTAGATCGCAGAGAATCTTCAAGTCATGGACTTACCTTTTCAACCATGTGAACAAATTCTTGACCCTGAACCACCTTTCCGAATATGGTATGTTTCCCATTTAGCCACGGAGTTGGCATTGTGGTGATGTAAAATTGGCACCCGTTTGTGTTCGGACCTCTGTTTGCCATCCCCAAAAATCCCGGCTGCGTGTGCTCGATGGTCAGGTTCTCGTCATCGAAGGTCGGTCCATAAATGCTGATGGAGCCAAATCCATCATTGGATACGATATCGCCTCCCTGGATCATAAATCGATCTATTACGCGATGAAACTTGGAGCCAGCATAGGTTTTCCCATTAATTCCCTTTATGCAAATATGCCTGAAATTCTCGACGGTTTTCGGAGCATCATTCCCAAATAACCCGATCACTATCCGCCCCAAGTTCTTCCTGTTGTGCCTCACATCCAAGTAAACTTGTGAAGTAACCATAAACTTCGCACTTTCCACTGCAGCAATTATGTAAAATATTGAGAAAAGATTTGTGAACATTTTATTTTCTTCAAATTAGTGGTTTTTCACTGCGAGCTCTGAGAACGTCTGACTCAGTAGTCTGCAACTACAAACTAGGCGACGATAGTTTGTACGGGAGATTTGAGAAAAAGAAGCCCTATGTCGGTTAAATAGTCGGGTCGATTTATTCCAATCAATAAATAGGTTTGTTTGTGGTCATCTATGTGAATTCTGCAATTAAGCCACTTTGCGGAATTCGTTTACCTCCAACCGAGGTGTTGTAATCAAGGCAAAAAAATTATGAAACATAAATTAAGTGCATCTGCTCACTTAGTTATTTATTTGTGTCTCTTATGGTTTTATGGTTTCCCAGAATAAGGAGGCCATCGCCTTTTGGTAATTATCTTTTATAGGGGTATGATTATCAAGGTTACTTTTAGGTATATTAATATACCCAAAGTAGGTTTAAATTCTCCTTTATTCTAGTTTTATTGCTGTTTTCTCTGTGGTCCCTTTTTACAGATAATTCATAAATCACCATCTAGACTTAAATTAATAAAGCTGGAACATATCTCTCACGATAAAGAATTAAAATTATGAACAAATCACCCCAAGGCTGCACTTCAATTCTAACCTTCTTTATATATTGTATGTATTTTTATATTACCTGTAATAAAATAATGTAATTTTTCTGCTATGCAATGTAATTAGATTTTATTTATGGGATATTTTTTTCGTAAATCTTCTTCTTCTTTATTAAATATTTATTTATTTTATTTACATATTTAACGCCCATCAGAAAAATTTAGTGATAAGGGTTTTGCCTACATATATCAAGAATGTTATTGATTATTTCGAAATTATTGATGACAAAAATGTTTTTCCTAAATACGTGGAAAAAGGACCATTTGCAATTAGACGTTTTCAAATCTATTGGAAAACGAGGAACGAGAACGTTTTAGAAACTTTTTCTACCTGAGTGAGGAAACAAAAATTGTCAAACAATTTCAAGCAAAACTGAAAAATCCTATAATTTCGTTTTTAAGGCTTAAAATAGAATATTATAGAATTAATTACGAAAATTTGTCCAATAAATGCAATGGAATCATTAATCACAATCTAAAACCATTGGGCTGCGAAGATATTTCATTTAAATTTTTAAAATGAAAAGCGTTTGCACATCTACCGAACGCAGCCCAACAACGTTATCCCCTCAAAAATGTTTCTTCTTTAAAAGCTCCGACTTGCTCTCCTTCCGCAAAACCTTTTCTTTTCCTCCTCCGTGAGGGGATTTTCAGAAATCGACGTGAACACGGGTGAGTCAGATGTGAATTTCGCGAATCTGAGAAATTTAGAGATTTCTTGCTGAGGAGTTAGGGCACGAAAATTAAAAAAATTACGCGATTAGAACTAGGACTGCACCTCTGCATGTAATTTGCGGTAATTTGTGTAAAATGAATGAGCACAAATAAATTGTAGGAAACATTTTCCGAAAATTTCTTTGTCTGGCGTGTCGCAATCACCGCCATCTTGGAAAGGCCCGTGGGCGAAATAAAATTTGTTCTGTTTTTCCTACTTTAATCAAAACAAATTCAAGTAGACCCAGCGAAACCTGAAAGTTATTTGGACTCTTGTGTGAATATTTTTGCGATTTTTGTAACGCATTAATCAGCCAGAAGGCTGTCGAGGACTGTGTTTTTTTGCAATTAAATGTGGTTGGATGCTGGCACTTAGCTGTCGAGACCATTCGAAAGGATTTTGCCAATGGTATGATCTGATTTCCCTTCAAATTAGGTTTAAATAGTGAAATTTGTGAAGGAATAATTAATTGAATGTTCCAGAAGCCTGGGAAGATGGTGAATTTTTCGCGTTAATCACTGCCTTTGCATGTGTGCTTCTGTAAGGTAGATGCTGTCAATGTGTTGGGAGCTTGGCTGCGCCACCTCAGGGTTGCCATACAGCAATATTGATATTTGGGATATTTTTATTAAAAATAATTCCATTTACTGTTTTACTACTTATTGGAAGGAATCCAAAATTCTTTTAAAAAGTGCAAGAGAAATATTTCAAACATGACTCCTTCTAACGAAATAGCACTTGACAAATCGAAAACTTCAGTCCCGAGCCGCTGTTAGCAAATCGTGGAGAGGTGCAGTACAGTGCATTGATAATTCCCCTTTTCGGTTCAGTTGCAGAATTGTCAGCCAGCGAGTAGGACGTTCGACAGCGATATAAAAATTGGAATTTTGTGTAAAACATTTTTGTATATTTAAACAGACTTTCCTATTACGCTAATTAAAGCGAAATATTAGAATAACATTTTTCATTTACAATACTGAAGATAAAACGCTAAAATAAGTATTGGCTAAGGAAGTCTAAAGTTAGAAACACTGCGTGGGTCAGACCACGATTTTTCAAATTCCGCAAAACATACTTTTCGCGTATTAAGTTGACTTTGAGTAGTTTAGTAGTATTTAGGAAAGTGATAATTAACATTGCCAAGCATCTTATAATCATACGAAGTGAATTAAATACGAAAAATATTTTATTCACTGCAGGAATTATGCCGCCATTTTGAGTCGCACATCAGGAAGCTTTTTCTTGAGGCGTGGAACGCGGAAACGTACTAGTTTAGACCAAAGGAAGTCTATTACGTTTTTTTCGAAATTGACGTCAGATTTTCGTACAGATGAGAAATAATTGAGAATTTAAGAAGATGGTAAGTTGCAATTTGATTTATGCTACGAGCGCTAATAAATGCATTAAAAGTTATGTGATTTTTTGTTGCCTTCCCTTCTTTCAAGTAAGTGCCACTAGCTTGAGGGAAGAAGGAGAGTTCATGGAAAGAATATACCTCTCTCCAGTGTTATTTTTCTGGGAAGGCCGCCGATCAAAAGTGAAATACGTCGAGGAAATGCGATGAAAATTCTCGTCATGCTTCGAAAATTAGAAAGTATGAAAACTCATTTGGAAAGCGGATATTTGCGGCAAAACACTTAGCGCCTTAATTTGTATTTTATGTTCGGCAAACATGGTTACAACAAAAAAAAGAATCTCACACGGCGACAAATTGTATGCGGAATTTTATTACCATATGAAGCTTTTAAGCTTCGGAGCATTTATGTTGAAAAGCTCGTTTTTTTTCTCTTTTGTAGCCACCCCACCCAAATGCAGGGATGGGATTTTATACAGATTTGATTACATCTACATGACTTTACAAAGCATACACAGATTTATTCCAAGGTGTAATCTGGGAGATCCGGCAGGCATGATCTATAAAATTATGTAAACCAAAGTGGTCAAGGTTTTAATAATAGATTTAAGCTGTTGAGCTTGTTATCTAGGCTCGGAAATTGAGTTACAAGTTGAGGAAAATATTAACATATTACATGAAATTAGAATTATTTTTGTTATTTTTGAAATTTATCAAATCTCTTTTTAAAACAGCTAGATTCAGGTTCTGTAATACAGTGCCTAAAGGAGAAGTTTCCACAATTTCTTAGTTTTGGGTAATTATGATACTCTCAACATATTCAAATTCTACAGGGCTATTATGTTAATCACATTAATTGTTGCAACCCGAAATATCTGATTCTCCAGATGCCGGAGCCTATAATGTGTACCTAAGAATTTTTATTTTCCAATTTCCGAGAATTTTTCTTTTGCTACCTAGAAAGGTCAATAAATGTTTATGCATTCTTAAGTATTTTATTTTTGATTTTGTTAGTAGGTATGTTCAGGAAGTATGTTTTTTTTTTTCTTTTACCTGAAGAATGCAGGTATTTTTCTTCCTCGATTTCATGGCTGGTTACGCCGGTTTCAGCTCAGTTTGGATTTATCAGCGACAAAGTGCACACAGTTGCCTTTTCTGGTTTCAGCAGAACGCAGGGGATAATTTTGGTTAAAATAAAATCATTTATTACAATTACCTTGACTAGGATTTTGTTAATAAAGATATTTATTTAGTGTTTTTTATTTACTGTACTGTAACAGCAGTGTACAAAGTTTTATCGTCCCAACATTTTACTTCAAGTCTTACATCCAAAAATCTAAAGAATTACATACTTAGGAAGGTACAATATTATATCAACTAACGTTGATTTATTTGATTCTGAAACGATGTCCTAAACTTTTTTTTTGTACCAAAATTAGCTTTGTCACGCTAATTTAACAAGTCATTTTGGCAAAGAATCAAAGATGATTTGTCGAACGAAAAAGCAAATACGTTATTGTAAATGAATCTATTAGTATGTGCAGCTTGAAATGCTTAAAATTAATAACTTTTATTTCCATGTTTATTGAACAAGGTGATTGCTTGCCTACACCTAATTTTAAATAATACTATTCAATTTAACATGAGAGTCATTGTTATTATTTTGAATAAAACCATTTTAGTCAGCGAATCAAGGTCAATCGAAATTATTAGCGTATTGTGTTAAAAATACAATTACATAATAGTCTATAATTTCTCATACTTAATGACCATAATGACCATACAAATTTGAAAGATTTCAATTTATATCCCTAAAATGAAAAACAGAAAATTATCCGCGGAAATATTTTACATACGTTTTGTATGAACAGAAGGCAACAAAGATATCATATTTATTTTAGCTTTTAATCGAAATGACTTTACTTACATTTTTTTTCATTTCGTTACAGCCGCGAATAGATCCGCTAAAGTTACTGACCTGTTTGAAGGTGCTGCTTGCTTCCAACGGAGGCATCAGAAGTGAAAACGAGGTTAAGAGATTAGCAGGGTGAGTACCACATTTTATGTTGTTTATTGCTCCGTTGCACTGTAATCAATTTCATTTTGGGCTTTAAATAAATTTAAAAAAATTGAGTGATCATAAAGTTTAGTGGTTTACAAGTTAGATATATATAAACAATATACGATCCATAAAAAGTATTAAAATTATTGTAGTCGGAATAGTTATAAAGTGAAAAGTGCGAAAGTGAATGAAGTACAGAAATTCTTGTGCAATTCATAAGCGAAAATCATCGTTACAGTATTTAATTTCTTTCATAAATAGTTATTATTTTAAAGCTTTGCTTTTTTAATGCACCATAATAGGTCTTATCAGAAATATATCATTATGCTTATAAATATCAAATTTGAGCTTGTGAGTTTATCGAATCATTGAACTTCATTGTTGACTGCATAATTATACGATTATAATTTCTAAACTTAAAACAAAAATTTTCCATGGCTGACAAATCACTACGATTGATTAAGTGTTAAATATTTGTCCTCGTAAATAAATATACAGAAAAATATAACGTATTTTTAATATTTCATCAATTAAATCATGCGTGTACGTAAAAAATAGAATTAAAGCAATATTTTTCCTTCTACGTTACAGGCTGATGACAAAATATTCAAAGAAACTCGTTTCGAAATGTATTTACATACAGATATTGAAGTGTACCAACACCGAATTGTTGGGTGAATTTATGGGTGCAGGGGGCTGGAGTTTGACCCATATGTGGTTAAGCGATGGGATTCATGCAATGAATTGGCCCCTTGTTCAAGAAATATTGGAATTGCTTTTACTATGTCCGGTTGATGTGCAGCGATTACGTAGCAATACTGCACCAAAACTTGTGAAGGGATTGTGCCAAAATGGGGGTAATGAAGGTAAATATGCTCAAATTATGTTTTCATTATTAGGATTATATCTTGGAATGATTTGCAGTCGCTTCTCATCATAAAAATATTTTTTTTTACCAAATAATCTTATTTTGTATTTGTGAAAATCTGAGGAAAATTAAAACTGATACAATTCTTTACTTTCTTTTGCATGCTGTAGGTGTTAGGATATTGGCAACTAAATTGGTTGAACAGTGGTTAAAGGTAGTCAAAGGAGAAACATTGCCAACTTTACAGACAAACAATCATGTCGTAACACAAAGTTCGGCACCACAGACGACAGTTGAGGCTGTTGTTCCGCAAGCTAGTAAAGTTGCGGGAAATACAATTAAGAATAGTACATCGGATAAAACTACTGCAGCTTTAGTGGAGCTTCCACAGGCATCAAGTAATGAACAGGCCGAGGAAGATCCTCTTGCTATTCCATCAAACAAAACTGGTGAAACAGCTATTGCTCAAGGTGCCTTATCACCCCCTATTGCTCAAAAAGCAACTGGCGAGAACGCTCTAGTATATCAATTCATTCTTAAGGATGGTAAGCAAGTTTTGGCAAAGATAGAAAACAGTTCTTCAGGCGAAAAAGCAGAAAAGCTTGTTCCCGATGAAAATGAAGTAAAAGTGGAAGAAAATAAAGAAACTAAAAATGACGAAAAAGATGAAGATGCTTCAAATAAGGAAAATGAAAAGCATAAAAATAAAGAATCAGAGGGGAAAGAGACTAAAGAATCATTAAAAGATAAAGAAAAATCACGAACTAGTAGAGATAAGGAAAAACATCGTGATCATAAGTCTTCAAGTCATAGGTCATCATCAAGTAAATCTTCTAAAAGTAGTAGTAGTAGTAGCACTAGTTCAAGCACTAAAGTGAAATCTTCGCATAAAAGTTCGTCAGAAAATAAGAGTCGAACCAAAGACAGTGATAAAGATAGGGACTCGGAGAAGGAAAAGGACAAGTATAAGTCGTCTAGGTCTAGTAGTAGTAGCAGGGATAAGTCCAGAGATAAGGAAAGGAGTAGTAAGGACAAAGAGAGAAGAGATAGGGACAAGGATAAAGATAAAGAAAAGGAAAGAGATAAAGAAAAAGAGAAAATTGATCAAGCTGAAAAGGATAAGGAGACATTGTCAAAAGTGATCCCACCTTCATTGGATAAGCTTGGTAAAATCCCTAAAAAACCTAAAGATGAATCAGATAAGACTGTACCGACTTCAATAACGATTCCGTCAAAGAAGGCTTCGATATCTATTGAGATTCGAAAAGACAGCGAAAATAGACCGAAAACGGTGAAGACTTATAAATCTCAATTCCGGAGTCATGGTCTATCTGAAGAAGCTCCACCACCACCGTCTCGAAAAGGCCTTAAGAAGCCATCCTCACAGCCTGTTCTGGGCACTGCAATACCATCGTCGACGCTAAACATGAACTTGAAGCGTTCATCACCACCGCCAAACGCTGCCAATTCATCGCCTTCGCATAGCACTTCGTCAAAGGAATCGGCGTCGCCTGTTGAGAAGAAATTAAAATTAGATATGACGAGCACTGGAATTCCAGAGAAGCCTGGATCTATCAAATTGATTACCCCAAAGCCTAAACGTAAGATTTTTTTACTTTTTATTTCAATAGAATTTTATTTTGCAGGCACCTTAAGGTCTTGGGCGATATAAGTTGCTTGTGGTTGTACTGCCGGGAAATTACATCTTATGGAGAATTCAATTTCTTGTCAAGAAAATACCTTAGTATTTTTTTCCAGGTTCCATAAGTGCTGTTTTGATTAATTTATAAATGATAAGTTTATAAGTTAATCAAAGAAAGATCGCCCTTGATATCACATTCAGTAATTAAATTTTAATAAAACGGTGTGTGATATCAAGATGAGGATGCAAACAGGTTTTGTATGATATTATTCTTTTATCCATAAGAATTTAACTAAACTTCTGTCACGGGCATTTGAAATGTTCTGTGATAGTTTTAAGTAGCTCTTAAGGTTTATGGAAAATAAATGAAAAATAAAATTTTTCATTACAAGGAAAATCTACTGAGCCTAGTCCTAAAAGCGCCATAGCACAATAACTTTATTTATTGTTAAGAATGAGCGATAGTTTTATTCTATCCCCAGGATAACGAATTGAATGTAGAGAAGTGCTGTTTGAAAACTACTTAACCAAAAGTAGACGCACTGTTTAGATGGTAGCCTGGAATTTAGTAAAATAATAGTAGGAAAGAAAAGGTGTTTAGTGAACTCAACCTCATACATACATTGATGTTTAGATTTTTTTTTTTTTTTTTTTTTTAAAGAACCCCGGCTTTGTGTTTTACTGTGAAAAGTGATGGACTGTATACAAACTATAGTTAAAGGACAATTGACTTTAATAAAGAGTGATAAAATAATGTGAAAATCTAATAAACATTGGACAGAATTTTTTTTATTTTCATGTACAATTCAATTATTCGATTAAAGATTACTAAGTGAACATCATACAAAATCACACAATGGAACAAATACTATCTGTTAAAAAGGCAGCATGTCCCTGTAAATTATGTACTTAGGGAAAAGATTGGATCCCAGAATAAAAGGACAATTAAATTGATATCGAATCATTTTTAAAAGAATGGTAGAAAAAATACAACTATTCCTTTTGAACTAATGCCTTACGACTACTCAGAAAAGCTGAAAGAAGAAGACGAACTGAATGAAGTGTCTGCAGTGTAAAAAGATACTTCTTTTTCTGACAGTTTATCAGTTAGGAGACGCAACCACGAATACATGAATAATGATTCTGGACATTTCTACTGGAGGAGAATTACTTGGTCACCTAAAAAATATGCATCTATGAGACGAAATACTTTTGGTTAACCAGTCACCTGCTGCAAAGATCAACTGTTGAACTAATAGTTATAGAAGTGAATGAAGTTAACAATTTTTTTTTCAAATATCCTTAAGTTGAAAAACTAATCCTTGAAAAGAAAATCAAACACCTATTCTTTTTTACTATTTTTTCTTACGAACGTAATTTTAAAAATGAATTTCAACAAAACGATCGTCTTACTATTGTAAGTATCGTACTAGAAGAAAAGTTCTTATGCTATGGTGCTTAGAAGGTAGACGGCGTGTTTTATTATATCCCTGCACTACCAGTTATCTGCTGGGTATATATGATGATAACCAACATCTTGGGGCATCCCTCTAATGCAGCAATTGCAAAAAATGAGATAACCTTCTTTCGTAAACTGATTAAGTCTTTCATACTGGGAAATAACTGGCCATTACCAGCATTCTACATCAGAAGAAACTCTTATTTATATTGAAAGTCCTTTCAATCAGGCACCCTTTGATAAGTAAAATTCAAAAAAGGGATTTCGAATCTCGAAAAGGGTGAAAGCCAACTCAAAAAACAACAAATTTGTGTATATGATTAAAAAGGCTCAAATTTCTTACTTTATCTGTAGTACAGATTCAATATAAATGATTTCTTTGTATCATTCAAACTTACCAAGCATGTTATGCTCCTCCTGAGTGTGCTGAATTAATTTTTAAAAGATTTGTTTGCCCTTCGCAATTTATTTAATCAAGTTTGTATGCAGCAACACTTAAATCTCGATATGAATCGCTGTTTTGCTGGACTCGGAAGTCGATTGACATATTATATAAGAAGTTTATCTCTTTGACTGCATTCCAAGTGCGTAAGCGCAAGATTTATTACACTGAAAATTTAAAATGTTATTTATTCTGATTTAAAATTGACTACGTAATCCATATAACATGGGAGCACCAATTTTATGTTTTCGTGACTAAGCGTGAAGATAATGATGCAATGGGTGTGCCAGAAGTTTTATTTCGTGCCACTTATCATGTTGAATTTTATAAAAAGAAATACTTTAATTATGAATAACAGAACACACAAAATTCGCTTGTAGATATATTTAGGTACATATTTTAATATTTTTTTTTATCGAATTAAACCAAACAACAACAAACATTGGATTATCGTCCGCTGTATTCTACGCAATTCAAATGAATTGGTGCCAATTTTTCCTAGTTTTTTTCAAAAATCAACGAGTTTGTAGAGGAATTTATTTGAGATGACAATTTATGGCCCCATGATATTAAATCAACATTCTGGTGCATCTTAACATGAATAATGCCAGAGTTAGATTCTTAGTTTTAATTTATTATAACGAGTATAGTACTAAAGTTATTATTTAAGATTTTTAAGTCAGTCGCTCAAAATCCGATTAGCCTGTAAACTCAATTTTATTCGACAGCGAATTTGAAATTTAAGTTACGAATATCATTTTTATTACTTATGTATAGAAAATAAATATATGCGTATTAACACTAAATACACAGTAAACTTATCACTGATTTCGTTCATATGAACGTTCTCTTAGCTTTGAATAGTTACTATAGCATTTTCTAAGTCCTCTTGTGTAAACTTGCGATGTATGAAGACTCGTCCATTATATTTTCCTATCGGTTGTCTTTATTCGACTTCATTATATTTCCTGTAATTGAATGTGAATATGCTAATATCAATACAACTTCCTAGAGAATTAAATAATTGAAAATTTTTTAATGGAATTTTGAAAGGATATAAATAGTTTATGTTTATTCCTTCATTATAAATTATATGCCAAACTCCAATAATTAAATTTCGGATAGTTTCGGATTTCTCTACATCGGTTCAATCGATACGAATACATACATGCGTCAATAATTAATGATGTATGCGTTTCAGTTTAGTTAAATCCTCTTATAACATTTCAAATAACAAACACAAAATTATTTATCGCTAAACAGCATTTAGCATTGGTATGACTACATTTACAATTATTTTTCAATTCAGTAATGCAGAGTTTATCAATAATTTTTTTTTTCGCTTTTGGCAAAGATTATTTTTAAAAAAATAGTTTGAACAAGATTAGTACACTTTTCATTGCGAGGCTTCAGAAAGGTTTTAAATTCAAACGATGCAATACAGTTATCTTTTCTGAAAACATACATCCCAACTTTTATGATAAAGTTTGTTAATAAATAATATTGAATATCTTGCACATTTTCCAATGGAAAAATTAGAAAAAATATTGATCCAAAATTTTGAAATTAGTTTTAGAGTTCGTTTATTTATACTTTGAACAAATTTTAAATGGATTTTGTAAAAATAAATTCAAATATTATTATATATAAAATTCGAATGATTTTCAATTTTCCTGAAAAATTTTTGAACAAAATGAATCCCTTTCTCAACTGAGATTCTAAACATATGTATGTCAGCAGTGAATACTTCTCGTACATGTATCTCCTAAATATTTATTCATTTTAATGAATAAATCGGTTTTTTTTAGTGTTCTGTGTGTTACGCAATCTGCATTGCGCAATTGTTTGATTTTCTTAAAGTGATTAACACCAGCCTTCCTTCCTGCCAGAGTTGTAGAAATGATTTGAAATAATATGGACCATGAAGCAGTGACTGATCAAATACTCGTGACTTTTAAACACGTGAGTAGCTTTATTTACATAAGAATTTACAATGAATTCTTTTATGCATAGCCTGTTTTTTATACTTTCAACGGAAGTAGAGGAGATTTTATGTATGTTTTTTAATTTCGTTTCTAGATAATTATATCTAGGCAAAAATTGAAAAATAGAGGCTTTTATAATTTAACTTTATACAAAATTGTTTATGAGAATTGCCCAGGTACTGCACCTGTCGAATGCGTCGCTTCTATGAAGACGCCCAGAATTTCATTTCAACACTAGATTTACTGGATGTTTTTTTTCAAATGGAACATTGAAAGAGTAATTTTGACATAAGTATCTGTTTTCGCAGTTTTTCATATAATTTTTATCTGCGTTTGCTTGAAATTCTATTTTTATATAGTTGATCTATTTTTATTCTTAGGATACAAACGTTTATACTTTGGCAACAGCAAAAGTCAGATTAATTAGTGTTACAACTATTAGACATTTAAACTTTTAACTTCTTTGTGTCCATATTTGAGACAAATAAATCAATATTATTCAAATTTCAATGCAAAGTATTTGGACGGTTGAGCTTCAAAATTGATCATTACACATTGTTCACATATTAGGAATGGGTGGTTTTATGTTTATTTTCATGCTTTGGGATAATTCCATCATACTTAAATTTCTATTTTCTATTTCAAAGAAACTTCGCGTTGTTTCTATTATATCACTTTTGTAATTTCGACAATTAAAACGCGAATATTAGATCTTCTTAATTACCTATACGACCCAGGTAAGAACATTAAATTGTAAATTCTGTTTAAATTATTTTGATTAAAAATATCATTACGAATTAATGAATTCCTCAAGAAACATATAAATCTATTTTTTAAACCGTTTAATAGCCTCTCTTTTAAAAAACAAAAATACTATCCATATTTATCTTTTTTATATTTTCGATTTTCAATTGATATTGTTAATGCTATTTTAACTTCAAGTATCACTCTTATTTTTAAGTATTTTTTTCTCAAGAGAATGCCGGCAAATATATTTGTATATTTTTTTTTGCTAAATTTGTTATGGTACAATAAATAACATTTAATATAACTTTAAAAAGTAATTTCAAATTGATTTTTATATTTCATTTAAAAAAATACTCAAAATTAAATATTCGAAAAAGAAATTTTTTTAAATTACTTTTAACTGTATAAGTTATTGAAAAATCATGCGACTTTAAAATTATATACTTAAACTGCGAAAATAAAACTATGACCTTTATTTTTGAACTATAATTTATTTACATTCTCATCTTATTCAAACATTCCGTAGCTTGCTTTTTAAGCGGTACTCACCTGTAAACATGTACATGTATAAATAAAATTTTTTATAAGGTATTCATTCTTAATTTTTCATAAATTCAAAGTATATGTATTTAAGGTCAAAAATTTAGAAACAAAATTATGGCATAAATCATGGAAGTAATGCTAAATGAAAGACTATTAAGCTGGTCAATGTTTTATTTTTATTACCAACAAAGATCAGGATCATCGGATTCATTATTTCAAAACAAATATATTTTATATAATCGTTTTTGCCTTAGGTCTTCTAGAGACAATTATACGCTTGGTAAAACCTGCATTTGGGCTAAATTTGCTTGCAGATCATTTAAAAATCGAGGATGTTATTGGACACTTTCATTCTATTCTTAACAAATTTCGGCCCCACCAAAATGGTGTAGAAACATAAGAAAATTTTAGATAATTTTAACGTTTGTAATTGAGCGTAAATTAAATGAATTGTTATTTCGCATCCATTGAAGTCTTTTTTAAAAAATTTCATTGAACTACTTACAGTTTAAAAGCGACAAGGCTAACAAAAATCAATAAAAGATATTTTTATTCTGCCTATAAATATTAATAATGTTTCTAAGCTCTGAACGTTCTGAGTGCATTAAGTCAACCAGAACTCTGATCGTTAAATAAACGACATCAATATTGATAGTATAATAGTTGCGAATAGGCCGTTTCCATAAACTTGAGCGACTGTAATCAGTGAGAGGAACTGAATCATAACTAAGGGGGATTGCGTAAGCAAATAATATGCCTGCAAGTTTCCGAAATTATCAATGTTCTTTGAGAACGAATGTTTACGCATTTTAATCAACTATAAAGCTTTTAATACTTTTATGTGATTAAGTTTGCTATAGGAAGGTTAACTGTTATGATAGTTATGCGTATTTTTTACACAATTATGCGTTATGCTCTTATGTTAAAAGTTGAAATAATTTGTTTTTTTAAAATAAGATATTCTAATTTTTTCTACAAGTATTTTCAGAAGCATTATCCTGTTCAAACCACAAGCAACCGAAGCATTACAAGGCCTTAATGCCTTTTTAATACCTTTGATTTAAATTAACATTTTGGAATTAACAAAATAACTAAATATAATTTTATATTTATTTATAGCATCAACTTTAGTTGAAAGTGATTTATTCATGGATGCTCTATCAGCATCTGCCTTTTTCAAAAAAGATACAAAGAAACGCAAACGACGACCGAGCGCATCAAAAGAAGCAGCAAAAGAGGGAAACAGTACCACTTCGCCGCCCGAGAGTCCACAATCGACGTCGCCTACAAATAAAGCAACACCTTTAAAATTCTACCAGGATACACTGGAGGAAAAGGATGATGACAGAATGGACACCAGTGAAGATACAAAAGAAGAAAAGGACGACGAAAAGAAAGAGGATGAAGATGACATCCCCCTAAAGCGAGTGAAAGAATCCATTGAGGAGAAGGTTCGTCAAGAAAAGGAGGAGGAAGTGCGTAGAAGAGAATTGGAAGATGAATTAGATGATGAAGAGCCAGCGAAGAAACCTCCGGGACCAGGTTGTGGTCCAGATGGTCCACCCGGAGTGCTTATGCTTCATCGACGTCGTGGACCTAAAAAGAAGTTGACCTGGAGACCACAGGAAGAACTCGAAGATATTCGATACTTCGAACTGGATGAAACAGAACGGGTCAATGTTACGAAGACCTTTACTGATATGAAGCAAATGGAAAGGTACAATGAGCGTGAAGCATTCTTAATGGCGAGAAAAGTTCACGGTGAAGATATTATGAGTGAACAGACTTCGTGGATGCCTCTGATCCTAGTGGATGAAGTACCTCCTCATCCGGAAGGTAGTCAGAGTAAAGAGAAGAAGATTCAAGCCGAACGGGAATTGTCTACCTTGAAAGCGTTGTATTTTAATAGGCATATGATTCCAGACTCTCCTAGTGAACCTGATATGGATATTGAACAATATCAAAAAACTGAACCCGCTGTGATACCTCTTGATGATATAACCGGAAATCCGGATGCTGTAAACGATTTCACCAGCATGCCTTGGCCTGATTCAAAAGGTTCACCCCCTCAGTGTATGCCTGATGAATATGTTGGCCCACAGGAGGTTCCAATCAATAACGGCCCATTTAATCCTTTCATGCAATTTGGACAACCTGGCTGGGCGCCAATGGGTGGACCCCCTGGTCCAGCAGTTCCTCCAACCAACATGATGCCACCAAATATGATGGGTGACCCAATGGGTGGTTTCAACAACATGAACCCAATGAATGCGATGCCTCCCAACATGAATATAGGACCCCCCAATATGATGATGGGACCTCCAGGTCCAGGTCCTGAAGTAATGCCCATGAACCAAATGAACAATATGAATATGATGCAGCCACCATTCGGACCAGGAGGCCCAAATTTCGGAGGGCCTCCGAATGGGCCTAACAACTTTGGTAACTTTGGACCGCCCCCACCTAACATGAATATGAACAATATGAGCCCTCCAATGAATATGAATAATGGACCACCTCCGCCACGAAACAACAACAACAGAGGGGGTAACTGGAGATCCGGGTCAGGTCCCCCAAATAATCAGAGTGGTAACTGGAGGCCTCAGGGTCCTGGGAACAACCGAAATTGGACTCATGGAAATAACCCCCGCATTTGTAAACAGTTCCAACGCGGTTACTGCCGGAATGGAAACAAGTGCAATTTCCTCCATCCGCCTAAGAACTTTTAAAGGGGCCCCCAGTCATCAGCTTGAGACTTGTATTTAGGTTCTCAGTGCTTACTTTTGTGATACTAAGGTTACTTTCAAAGGGATGCTTTTATTTTTACTCAAAAAGATAAAGTACAAACCGATCGTGCTTCCTCTGTGGCGGCGGAGCGTTCCGAGGCGGCTGCTGGTTAGCAATGTTTTTTGGGATGTCGTTTGTTTAAAGCAATATCGTTATTCGTTGTTGTAACAGCAAGAGGTTGCATTTACTTAGGCTTATGCATATTGTTTGTTTTCTGTATTTATTCTTCTGTACATATTGTAAATAACATAAAATGTGTTCACTCTTAATATTAAGGCAAATCATAAATTTTTTCAACCGTGCTTCTATCATGTAAAAGTATGAGTCAAGACTAATGAAATCTTGTTTCGTTATTGTAAAGGATTATTTCGTAAATGGTTATTATAAAAGACACATTTAACACTTTTCTATGTAAGAACATTTTTTTTATATAGCTGTTACGATATTAATAAATAATAATTTTATTTGAAAAAACAAAACAATATTTATCTGTTTCATTTTAATTCGATAGACACCGTTCTCACTTTATTTTAAAAGCGATTAAAAAAGTTATTAACGCTTCATTACACGTGATAATATTTTTTTTCTAAGCGATGTGAGCTGTAATAAGATAGTTCACCTTCAATTTGGTTAAAGTACACAACACAAAAATTCTCGTTAAAAATATTTTGGTATGTGCGATACTTAAGCTGTAACATTGTATACTATCATATTCCATTTCAGGGGCTCATCTTTTCTTTGAAATCGACAGCATGATTCTACCTTTTTTAAATAAATTGCGTGTAATATTTCTTTTTTGAATCTATGCACGTCAATCAGCTAAAAGGTCCTACATCAATACAGAATCGGTTTGTGTACTTTAATAACAACCATTGAGAGTGGGTTTCAATGAAAATTAATGATGAAATTTTTCTCGACTGTCAGCATCCCAATTTGATACTACGCAATGTCGTGACAGTATAACATTTTTCTGAAAGCGATTTTATGGAAGGTTTACAAATTATTATTTGTGTGGAGTAAGAAAGAATGAAATTTTGTTTGCAGGGAGGGATTGATATACGAAATGACTTCCTCATATGGTCTTTTAAGGATAACATTTTAATTGGAATTTAACTAGCGAGTGTAAATTTAATATCACAAATCGTCTTAACAATTTGTTGTTTTCAAAATAATTTTTCTATAATGGAAAAGTCTCTTAAAATTAATTAAGGGAGTGTTGTTTAAACAGCTCAAGTGAATCGCGTTTTTCACAAAGATAAAATAGAATAAAATTATAAATAAAGTCTACAACGAAAACTAAACCTGCTGTAAATGAATATAAAATCACACTTGTAAATATGAAATTCCAGCATATACATACCCAGAGAGAACTTTTCTAATAAATCCTCTATGTTTTTTGCTTGATCAAACAAATCAAACCATTAAGTAATTTAATACGACAGTGAAATAATAAAATAATCAAATAACTTTCAATATTGCAGTATCCATCAATCTTTTTATATTATAATTTTTATTAAAATTGAGATAGTAAGTTATATTTTTTCCTAAAATCAAATATTGTACATATGCAATATCTACAGATTACCGGAAATAAAGCTCAATCAGGTCAAGTTGCTTTAATTAAAAATTTAAGAGTACAATAACTAATATAGAAAAGTTTATGTTATTCACGTTTGCAAAATAGTTCCCATTTACTTGCTAAATATAAACAAAGTACAAATTCCAAAATAACTATGTAGTAGTAAACAAGAAATAAACATATTTCTTTTATTTAAAGCCGGCATCTTACTGTTTCGTCACGTCACCTCTTAACCGTCTGGAAATAATTATTGCCTTCATAAATATTTTGTTTGATAAAGCGACATTGCGGAGAAGACAGAAGCAGCAGACCATGTGACACAATTCTCTGACATAATTTGTAACACTTGAGTTTATTTTTGCACAATTTGCAATATGGTAAATTTAAAACAGAATTTATTTTGAATTAAGTTTATTAATCGTAAGCATAATCAACAGACCGTTTAGAAATTTGTATCTTAGAAAATTCAATTCGAGTCATTGTTGTAAAAGAGAAAATGATACAAACTTTTATAGATTTACAAGTAGTATGTTAACTTTTTTAAGCAATAGTATTTGTACTCAGTCAACATTAAAGTTTTTGAGCTAACACTTCGCTAGTTTTTTTAAAAGTTGTTTCGATGAGCGAAACTTATTTTGAAAATATGGTAGTTGATTTTTACTAACTATTTCATTTGATTTCACCTCCCCGTTCCTCTTAAAATCCTATAAGTTTGTTTTGACCCATTTCCCGATGTTTGATGGAAGATTCTTGTTTTTTGTAATCGAATATCTCTGGTAAATGACAAATGATTTTTCAATCCGGAAACTATGAGAGTTAACGGCTTTATTGCACATTTTAGTTAAACAATTATCCATCAATCTTCGGTGAGATCTGAACGGCTCTGATTATAATAAGAGTTTATCATTTAATCAATCAACCCATGAATCGAAATCAATTATACTATTAATCTTTTAAGGGGGTTCTTAAAGTATGAAAAATTGACTATATCTCGATGCGTTTCGATTTCGTACTGTACTCTCACGAGTTGCTGATTATTGACCTTATATCTTTTGACATCTACTTTGTGTACGAATCACTTAATGAGGTACCCAGTTCCAAGAACTAATCGATTCATGCTCATTGCTAACTGGCTTCTTTTAGAAGCAGTGAGGCGTTTCGACTGGCTGGACGTGTACGTAGAAATGGATAAAGAAAACGTATCAGAAGTACTCGCAATAGAATAGTGCCAAATACTGTCCATTAAATTAGTTAAATTGCGTCAATTCATCACCTTATTGCGCGCAATCACTTATCACGGGATTGACTAGTGAATCGTAAAAATAAACTCCCAGGCATCGGCTTGGTTACCAAAAACACGCCCTCTGCTTGCACGCTGATTATGAACTAATTGAGCGAACTAATGACCTTTCCCTACTGGAAATATGTTTTTATATATTGGTTTTTGGGTTTTTGTTCCAAAATGCGATAAAGGAAATGGGTTTTTGATGTGTGTATATTTCAAAACAAATTGTACAATAAATTTATTTTATTTACAGAGTGTCGATCGTGCTGTTGGTTGAAAATCTGTTATATAAAATGAGGGTGAAAATATGATAAGCCAAAGTTCTTGAGCATAAAACGGCACGAGGAGACATAAAATGAAGGACGAAAATATATAAGATGAAAGTATTGGAGATACTCAATTATAACATTAATAATATGTCATAATTAAGCGAAAAATCGGGTTACTTCCGCTGCTCCCGTTTATGGCTATTTTTATGGTTTAAGTTAAGAAATAACACAGCTGGGCTTTCATGCTCTCAATATTTGTTTAATTTTCGCAACTCGTGCCGTGCACTAATGCTCATCTCGTCTATTTGCTTTGGGAAACGCGACATTTCACGGTACAATGAACTAAATATGTCCATTTAGCTACACGTGTGGCAATTGTAGAAATCCTTGTGAGTCTTGTCCGTGCGCTCAAATAGGAAAACATAAGTTCGTTTGGTAAAATAAATGCACAACTTGAATGGCAGATGTCTAGGAAAATATAACACGCACATTCAGAGAAAAATAAATCGGACAAACGTAGACAGAATTATGTACATTCATTTAAATATTTTAGTAAGTTTTCCGGACAGGCCCCAAATATGGTTTTTTTTTTACAAAATACATCATTCGATTTTCCATTATTTAATTTCCATCATGACCAAGTGAGATTGGTATTCGTTCTAAACTTTATAACCAATCAATTTTGGAACTTGAAAATTGCCTTTTAGGGTGATTGTACAACTTTAAAGTGATCCAGATTTAAGTTCGCAAAACAAAGTTTAGCGAAAGTTTTAGAAGTGGGCAACCTTTAAAAAAGGTATAAATACTTACATCTATGAATGTGATATAGTGACTAAACATGCGGATTACAAAAATATAATTGATTAAAATCAGAATTATTTAATATTTTCATATTCAGTGTTTTATTTTTTTTGTGTAACTGGATTCAAATACTTTAATACTTAAAGTTTATAAAAATCAAATACTATTAACGTCTTTTAATAAACCTATTTAAACTTTTTCCTGCAATCAAATTATAAATAGTAAATATTTGGAGATAATTTTTGAGGGCACCCAAGGGGCTTAATTCTGCGCTTCCTACAAATATTTAAGTATATCAGGTGTAAACCATTCATTTGGAATTCTATCGCACGTGTAAAGTATGACTTTTGTTGTAAAGCCTAGCGAGGAAATCTTTAATTAAGTGCTTAAATCATTTTCAATGAACCAGCAGTATTGTGGCACGTACCAACCAAAAGAGAACTTATTTATGTACCTAATCCCAGTAAAGCCCCAACCTTCCATGACTTGATTGAGCTTTTACGTCTAAGCCAATTACTTCCGATTTCTACTATGAATGTAGTCTGTATTATCTTAATTATGTCATGTACATAGCCCTCTTATTTCTCACGATAATTAAGGGGTATATTTAAATACTGTGATTGCAGAAATGCTGTAGCATATCATTTGAACAAATTCTATAAACGAAAAATGAATTTTATCAAACAAGTATTAATCAACTTAGGGTTTTTTTCACCGTAAAAAACAAATTTTAAACACATTAATAAGGTAGCTATCGAAGACAGGTTTCAATTTATTTTAAATTTTGATAGCCTTTTTAAAAGTATAGAATGTGCATTAAATATCGTAATTTGAATTCCTCAGCAACAGCGAATCGACACATTTCGAGGTTTTGGGGTTTTTGTCCGATTGATGGTTATCACACGAATTTGGTCAGCAATTTTTAGGGTAATAATCATACGAGTTACTGAAAAATTTTTGCAACGCAACATAAAAGTACAGGACCCGTAGCGGAAGCACCTAGAACAGTAGAATTTGATATGCATAAAACCAAAGACGTTTGGTGTCTTCCAGTGAGAATATCTCAAAATTTCACGTCTCCCGTCACGATTGACGCCGTTTCCACTTTCGCGGCAGCATAACTCGTCCCATTCCCCAAAAATAGCAGAACTATACGAATAATCCCAAAAGTTGATGCTGTTCCACGGAAAGGCGAAAGCTCTGGGTCTCGGCTCCATCGCCTGGGAAGATTATTTTATTTGAAATTGTGGAGCCGTCGCAACCTGTTCGAAAGATACAAAGATCCCGGGCGAAAAATTTCTTTCTGGTAGTCATGCAAGTTCACTTCCGAGTTAGCGGCGGGTTACAATATAAGGTTACTCCCGGCTCCAGGTGTAACCGGCGAAAGAATCGGCGATTTTGTAACAAAGTTAATCGCTTAGCGACTATCATTTCACTACCGTGTGACTCATATTTTTATTTGATTAAGTAATTTGCATTATCGTTTGTCGTGATTTTTATTGGAGTGCCGTTGACGTACTTGATCATTGGTTTTACCGCGGCTTATCATTACGCTCAATATTCACGCTTTTAAATAGGAAGTTAAGAAAGAAAGTGTGTTAAAATCGTTTAAAATTGAAGTTATTGCAAGGAGACAGAAATGAGTATTTATCTTATAACATTTATGCACCATGAATGACCTGAGAAAGTAAAAGTGATTTCATCTTATTAAGTGCATTACTTTTGCCGTGTAACATTTTGCAAAAACTACTTCAGCTAAGTGCAACATTTTAAAGGTACGTACATCGTAATGAAATTCGCTGCATTGATAAACATATGTCGGTTCTGAAAAAGACAAAAATAAAACATTAGTAAACAAATAAATTGCTCGGGAGGTATGTTGCAATGACCAGTCCCAGATACGCTAATATGCAAACTTCACGTGATACATTTGTTAATTGAGCTTGAGACATATTTCTTCGACGAGCAGTGACCGCACTGCAAAATATTCCTGGACTTATCGCAAACAATTTCTTTCATTCTTTGCACCCCGAAGTGGTTCATTGTCTTGTTAATGCATTTGTTTACATCGGTGGCACACTTTCGAACCGATCGTGAATAATGTTTATTTACGAGTGGATTATTGCTAGCGATGTTGTAGGCTTTTGCAATGTTCACTTGTGAGTGGAAAAGATTAGTTTTGCTTTGAGAGCTTTAAGCCTTAAACGATTTTATATAACACATCCATATCTCTTCTATATTGTTTGGGATTTGGGAAATTATTAAAAGCATTTTGTCGTTGTCTTTTATAAATGGTGTTTTCATGTTTCGTTATACCTCAGAAGGACAAAATAAATATTTTGAACCTTTTGTATACCTTGTAATAGCATACCTATAAAGAGAGTAAACATTTATGTTATTTTAGCTAAAATTTCTTGTATAAGTTCAAGAGAAAGATTTGTTGTATCAATTTACTAAAGAGCTGGTACATCTACGTCAGGATTAGACTGAGCAAAGTAAGTGGCGCTAGTAATAATGAAAACCTGATTTTGTTTGCACACATAATCTTAACTAATTTCTCGAAGTCGAAAGTTCTTCAATATTTAGATAGCTATCATTTTGGCGGGAAATATTTGCTATAAAAATTAATTTTTCTTTGTCACTTAATTTTCTTTTTATAGCGTATTTTTGAAAATCAGAATTCAGTAACGTGATGTTTTTTACTTAATATTTATGAACTAAGATATCATACAGCATATAGGTTTATTTAAGAAATATTGCTATAAAACGCTCTGTATTAATTTATAAAGCTTTGTCATGATACCGTAGCTCTATGACTATGACAAACAAAGTGGTGAATAAATATTTTTAAAAACAGCTTAATTTTCTTAATTGCGTTGAAATGCTCTAAATTTTAGCTTAAAGTTCACTATGAACTTTTATAAATATAACAGTGTGTGCTTGTATTTTGTAGAGCTATTTCGAATGAAGCATTCTTAAATTTATATGTAATGGAAATTAGTTTTTAATTTTCGTAGTGGATGTTCAGTTTTTGAAAAATTGAGTGTAATCATCATCATAAGTTACTAAATTCTTCTGTCTTAAATGTTTAATAAGATAAAACGAACAAGACGTTTTCACGGAAGAACTACCATGCCATAAACTTAATTTATGTTGTCTTTCCTAAACTTTATGTAGGGTACATCCTTATGGATACAAATACAAACAAGCGAATAAAGGGACATTACAGCTAAGCATAATTTCTTTTTATTTATTTATTTATTTGCGCTTAATACAAGCTACATACAGGAGAAACTTAAAAACTAGAAATTAAACCAAAGACTAAAACTAGAACTACAACTTCCTGTTATTCTACGCTACCTTATTTTGCAGACATTTATGGAATTAACTTATCGATATTTTCTTTTCTTATTTTCCTTGCAATCTACATACATACCCTGTTGGATAATTAATTTTCCTTTTCTTTAATTCAGAAAAACAGAAAATAAGGTAAATTGGTAGCTAGGCTTAAATAAAATGTGCATAGTTTGGACTGACAACATAAAAATTGTTTTAGGATGAGAAAGCTGAATTTAGTTTTTGTTGGTTATTTAAGAAATGCGTCAATCGTATTCATTTCTGTATGAATATCAAAGAATTTTTGGATAACAGCCTCGTGTCGAATTTAACAATAAAAAATAAAGTGAAATCGGTTTTTATACGTTTTGGTTTAATGAAGAATACTATCTTAAATGATACTTATAACTGAATGACGTACGTGTTTTAGAAATTAATGTTCAAGTTTTTTAGTTCTTCGTACTTATTATATCTAGTGGCGGTGGCACTCACAATGAGAAAGGAATTTCTAAAGTATCAAAATTCACATTTTCACGCACCACTTGAAAGCAGAGCAGGATACGTGGTAGAAGTAAAAAATGAGTCAATGGACCGTTGACAAATTTTTCGTGGTTAAAAATGCGTGCAAATAAGCGTTAGGAATTTATTTTATTTGAGCAGATACTATTGTAAGTTAATAACACAATAGTAAACATTTTAGGAAGGGTTCCACGTACGTGGTCGTGTTTAAAATACCATAAGAACGTAGAGATTAATGTACGCTCTTCAAAATAAACCTATTACTTCCACGAAAAAAAAGGTGAATGCTTCATATGCTCCTCTTGCAATATTTCGCTAATGAACTTAATTTACACATGAAAGTTGCAAAGTGAATAATGTTTACCTCTACCAAATTACAAAGAAATTTCAGTTATACTGCAGGTGAACAAACATCTTGTTATTTGCTATTACTACAAAAAAAGAATTATCTTTGAGGAACATTAAACTTAATGCTCTAGAATTCGAGTTCGAATTCTTTGCGCAGACGGGTACAAATAAATTTTGTAACCAGATTGCTGAATCAATGAGGTCATGAGACTCTTGAATATATTCAATGTATTATTGATGGCACAAAACATTTCTACAGAGAAAAAAATAGCTTTTCTTAAGATTTACAAGCCATTCGTATGTACAACTAGTGCTCTCCCACTTGGCAATTTTGTTTAGTCTTTTTTTTAAATTTCCCACCTGAGACTTACCGATGAGATCCGGACCCGGACCCTCTTCTTTATAGTGGACCTTTTCGAAATACTATACTCAGTTGAGTTCAAGTTCTCAGAATTACTGCGCCAAACAATTTGCGTTCGCGAAAATTGAGCTCAAGCTTAGTCTCACGTGTATGATCTTTTAAGATGAAAGTCATTGGAGCCATTGGAGGTGATTGTTTATTTACTCTAAGCATTTTCAATTAGCAATTAGGCTATTTTTATGCAAAATAAGACATTTAACAAGCGCCTCTTAATCTAAGTATTACGCATTTTAAAGATTTTGAGCAAAAGTGGTAATCACTTTCAAAAACCAAATGGGTATTTACATTTTGGTGCAATTAGGCCTTGCACCCTTGCATCGTTGCATTGAGTGAGTGCAAATTTACAAATTTTCAAAACTGTTTCTATGAGAACCGATTTATTTTACACAACGACGCAATAGTAAATACAAGGGCGCAATTTCTATTTGCATCAAAGTGTGAATACGCAATATGAAAAATTTAAAATTTCTCGCTCTGTGCAACGATGCAATAGGAATTGCGACAAAGCGTGATTACTCCTCAAAATTAATTAATAGCAATGCACTTAGGTCAGATGCATAACCCCTTTTTGGTATATTTTGTTTAAAGATATTCATACAATTAAGTATACGCGACGAAATTTAACTACCTAATCGAATATGCGTGCGCTCGAAACTAATATGAATGAAAAGTCATTGATTCCGGTTTTTACTAGTAGCCAACATTTTCATTAATTATGCATTTATGCGCCTAATTTGGCATGGGTGCTCTTATTATTTTTGTGTTTTGTTTTGATTCAAGGGTTTCTTTACTTAACGTTGTACATGTTCACTCTAAATACATTACTTAAGTTTCAAAATTAGCTGTATGGTAGGTATACTAATTTTTTTCTAGTTGCTAATTATTTTCTTTATACCTAATAATATTGTAAAAAAAGCACATATAGGTATAATAATATAATCATAGGTTTGATTTGGTTCTAAGTGCTTTTTTCCATGATTTGGTTGAGCTAACTAAAAATGTTCGTTATCTTGGTAATGGCATTTTTATTGGTAGATCATTTCACTCAGTTAATTAGCTATAGCTTGGAGTTACAGAGGCAAAGTCAAGAGCTTTTATGGCACTGTTGGCAGACAACAACATGCAAATCAGCTGTGCGTTCTCAAAATGCGTGTTGTTTCTGAGGTGAATTTCATAACCTTACACTAATTGTTGCTTTAAGTGATTAGAAGAGCTTATTTAGCATACCGAAATTATACAACGATACAACTGCTATGAAATATTTTACATATATGTATGTAGGTAATGAATGCTACAGTTTTTACGATATAAGTAGCTTTAATTATCGACTTTTAAAATAGTTGGGTGTTTTTTTATTTGTAACCAATATGATAAACAAATTGTTAGAAATAAGACAAATTTTAAAACTGGATAAGCACTCGTTTCCACGATAACTTAGAAAATTAATTCATACAGGCGTTCGTTTTTCTTTCAGATCTATTTCACTTTGTCAAGTTAAGGCCCCTTTCAAACATTGGCCTTTATTCCTCAAGATATTTTTTCGAATTTTTTCGTTTGGCTCTGCGTAAAACGTCTTCATTTGAGGCTGGAGTGGCTCACAATTTTTGACTGATGCGTCATATTTGGGGCTGCTTCAAATTTTTTATTTATTACAAAACTTTCATCCCCCAGTAAGTGACAAGCCATCTAATTTAATATATTCATATAGAAGTTAAACCTTTTCATAGAATTTCAAATCACTGATAAATCACTGCTCAAACATTTTTTTCGTGCCTTTTTTAAATTTTCAATTAAAATATGACTTCGATTTTGCAAGAAATTTAGGCAGCTATTAAAGTTATTAGAATCGTCCATTTATGGAGTTCTAAATTTAATATGTTATTATGCCTAGTGTGTAACTGAAAAGTATTTAGTTCAAGTGGACCACATCCAAGTATTTTCGTAATTTCAATAATATATGCCGACGTGAATGGAGAAATGATTCCGCAAAACGTTTAGTCGCCAAAAGGCGTCAATGTTTTTACGTCAGAGGATTGATTGCGTGACTCGTTCCTTACTAGCATAAAGATCGAATATTCTAATTTTGAGAATTCACTTTAAAACTGTGAAAATTACGTGTCGCGTGTTTGCATTTGTGAATGACTGACGCCTCAATTTCGGTACCCCGCCAATAATTTTTAAAACAATTAAATAAAACATAAATACTTATGCTTGACCACTCCTTTTAAGTATAGAACACCCTAATTATGTTTCAATTGAAAAAATGTAGAATATCATCATTTCAATATCTCTTCTGCCCTAATTTCGTATTTAATTGGCCAATTCACCTGAATCACACAGCAATAATAAGTACCTACATGCTGATGACTGTCAGGATAAAAGTCGGTCTTTAAGACGAATTGTGGATGCAAATCGCAGCATTTGGGTTATTATCGTTTTTTTCAGTTACTTTTATATGGCTTTTAAAATAAGAGGAAATGCTCTTTAACAGAAATGCATGAAATTTATAAAAACTACCTACCTTCTTAATTGGTCTAAGGCTTCTGTCCGCTTATTGTACTTATTATTTTGAAAAATCGATAATATGGTAAAACTGCAAGAATAACTTTATTAAATATTAAGTAGATACATTTAGCTCGTAAATATAAATAGAAACTTTATTTCTGTCTTTTTAAAAGTCAGCAATTCAATTTCTAAAGTTATGTAATATACATTTGTACCTATGTTTATAAAAATAATCCTACCTTTGAAAATCTAGGAACACAGGACATTAAGGGGTTGGGAATTAATATGAGTCTCAATGAAAGTAATTACAGAAGTTGTTGAAGTACCATTTCTTCTTCGTCATTCGTACTTAGCATACCATTTGCAAATTAATTAAACGCTTCATCTGAAGAAGAAATGTAATGAATTTAATAGCTTCAAGGAAAACTTGGTGGTTGCGCTTTGATTTCTAAATTAATTTCAAGGAGTGATTAAATAATCGACATTTAGATGGTTGTTTTCTTTGTTTGGAATGTAATCTTTATAAAATAAGGAACATAAATTCCAAGATTTTTTGTACAACCTTATATCATAATTATTTTATTTTTGTTAATTTATTTTGAATAAAATTTCATACCTTTCCATTATGGAAGACTTGTCTTCTTATCTTGAATATGTACGACTTCGTTAAGTGTTGACTTGCTTATTAATTCTTGGCACATGCAACAGTGATTAACATTTTCATTGGGAATTTCTTTTATCCTCTTATTATATTTACATATACCTACCCCATAAAAAGTTGAAATATAATCTGCGTCACCGGAGGCATTATTTTGGAAAAGGTACCAAACCAACAATAAATTAAAATCTAGATATTTTTTGCGGTCCTGTATAACTTCATGCTACGTATGTGCATGACAAAATAAGACAACGTGCAGACAGCAAAGGAGTAGACTTTGCTTACATTTTTCTTCACTGCAAATCTTTGAGGTCATGTAGAAATTAAAAAAGCAAATACTTGTTAAGCATGTGCCAACATTTTTATTGACTTTCACAACGTTCTATGCGTTCCAGCGTTAATTAAGTGCTTATTAAATATACATATATGTATGTGTACAAAAAAACGACATATGCACCTTGTTACTACGGATCTCAACTGTTGTTTATACCACTTTTTGTCCTCTTGTCTTATTTTACTCACTTCAAAACCATGTATCATCGTTGCACCTGTAAAATCAGACAAATGTTGTTCTTGTCAAAATCGGGTATTTATATTCATTCAATGGACAAAAATAAGCTGATTTTGGAAGTAAAACATAAAACGAATTTAACAAATCCAATTGCGATGTACACTTTTTGATATGAAAATAAAATACCAATGCACTTGTCTTAGATATTTTATTGTAGAATTAGGGTGCGCTAAGTAACATATTTAATAAAAGCATTATTCATTATTACAAATCGAAATAATATGTTAAATTCAATGTTATTAAGAAATTTACTTGCAAAAATTCTTTAGTGGAGTTAATCAATAAGTCACCAAAAAATATTTGGGCATCAGTAAGCAACAAAGAAAAGTGTATGTACATAGTTGTGTCATCATAAAGCATGTTTTAATGCTAGCAAAAATTTCAATTGAAGTTAAGTTAGCAATTCTGAAAGTAAAAATGTTGGGATGATAATCTACAGAGTTGGATTTTGTAGTGTTAATCTTTAGCAAATTTTTGTATATAAATTATTACGATGTTTAATATTCAGCGATTGCAGAAAAGAAAAAGCATATATGTAAATAAAAAAATAAAAAATTAATGACATTTAAGAAAATACCACCTGTTTAATCAAATTGGCAAATGTTAATGGATAAAGTCGTGAATTATTTTGTTCGTTTCGAAAAAATATTTCAGCCTACTCCATTTGATAAAATGAATATAAATAACTTAATTAACAATATTTATATTATAATAGTGTTAATAAATCATTGTACTGGCATTTACTAAGAATTAAATTTCGAAGCAATAAAAAGTTAACGTGTAACTCAATTTTTTATGTTTTATATTCAGAAAGAAATTTCAAGGTTGCACGTGTCTATACAGAGTTTCAAAAAATTTCATTAAAGTCTAATACGTCGAAATATTAAAATTTTGTACTTTTCCAATATTTAAATACTCTTATTTGAACACCTTTTTCATCCCTGCTATTGCACAGACAATGGTTTAAAAGTCAATAGTAATGTGAGAATTTGAGAGATAATTTTTTGCAGAATGTTCTTAAGTTTAGTAAGAATTAAGCCGTTGTTGAAACGCGTTTTAATATCCATAACGTCGAATTTTTGGTTATGGTAGTTCTTTAATATTACAATAAAATTTTAAATATTTCTTATACGTTTTTCGTACGTTTTAAATTTAATTATGAGTTCTAGAAGACCGTGCTGTTATATGGATTAATATAGGTAGGGAACAATCTTAGTTGTGAAAAACTGCGCAGTAATTATATCACTTTTATACGGACGGAATTATAATATGTATGTTATATGCAATTGTTTATTTTCTTTAAATATAGTATTATATTATACCTTTATTGTGTATATGATAGCATTACGCATGTCTACATTTTGAAATCGAATTACTTGGATTTTATTTATTTAGAAGTTTTATTTCTTCTCCAGTAGCTACACTAATATTCAAATGTTTGCTTTAACTGAAGTAAAAGTAATGTGATAATAACTAATTAGTATTAATTTATTAGAGGACATCGTCAGCTTTAATTCGTTTTCATTGTTTGCACTTGACATTTGTTTTGCTACGTCTTACTTGTTCTGTTGATACCTCATTGACGCACGAATTTCGCTTTCTTCTCATTTGTCTCTTCATTATGTAATTAAAATGCACTTGATTTTTTTCATGGTCATAATTACCAACTTTTTGTGTCTAGGTGATATATGAATACAAATTATTGGTAAAACCCAAGTTTATCCTACAAAAAAAGGGTTCTTAAGGTTACTAATTAAGCAATTCTGATAGCGCAGCTCTAAGGCTTACCATTTTAATTTAGAATCAATCATTCACACTCATCTGCTTATATGTATGATAATCAAAGGAAGGAAGGAGATTTTAGTTGATATTAAAAACAAGGTCGACTTATTTCTTCTATAGAAAACAGGTATTAGCGCCAACAGACTAACATTTGGACTTCATAAACGTAGATAACACAATGGCCCTCTTGCATTTTTATTAAGCTTTTCGTTTTCTTTTTGGAAATTAAGTCATTGCATCGGCTAACTTGATTTCATCTAAAAACAGGCGCTAATATAATTCGATAGAATGAGATATTCTACAGATATGTATATAATTTTTTAACATTCGATCTTGCTAAATGATTATTTTAAAACTAGAAAGACTTAAGTTTTACTTAAATTAAAAATTTCTACCTGTAATATGACGATAAGTTGCACTAAACTCCAGATGATCTAGCTTTAAATGTTAAAGACATTGTGAAGTAGTTGTGATTTCACGAAAGAAGAAATGCACTATCTGGACGAGGTTTTGTGAGTCATCATAAAGGTGGGTTTTGCTGAATATTTTCGTGGGTTCTTACATTAGCAACGTTCCGTTACTTATGCGACCTTTCATAAAAATTATTATGTATTTTGTAGTGGGCGTATATCAAAAGAGTGCAATTTTGCTAGCCACAGTTATGTTTTAAATATTTTTCCACCCTGTTTTTCCAACAGACCAACATTTAAAAGAAAACGCACTTGTTTGTGCATTTCCACGTCTTGTTTTGAAATTCCTTTGAGTGCGTCGAATTACAATGATAAAGAAAAAAACAATTAAAAATACATTCGCAAGCATTATAATAATTTTTTGGTTAACCAGGCAAGAAAACCGGAAAACACAAACGTCAGCATATTCGAAAGGGTTATTCGAGGTTTAAATATTCAAGTTGAGACAATTTTTCAATTATTTGCGTAAGGTTGTCTGAGGTAAATGCGTGCCGACACCGTTCCATTGTAAGTACCTAAGTAAATTGCATTATTGATAATGTTTTGAGAGGAATAGGTAGTGTGGATATAAATTTTACTGATTCCGTAGAATAAGCAGAACACTTATTTATAGTTGAACAGTACCAAAAAACATATTTAATAGAATGGAAATATTTTTGGAATATATTTTGTTATAAATAGATCGTCTTTCAAGAAAAAGTATAAATAATGATCATATGCGATAGCCCTTTTGGCCTTGACATTACCCGACAACAGCAATTCTCAAACAAAATTCGTCTTCTGATAACATTCTAAAGATATTCTTTGCATTTCTTTTCAGAACATGAACTAAACGCTAAGTGATCGTTGTAAAGTCAGCGCGAAAATATATGTGCGCGAGAAATTGCAAACAACATAAAAGGAAAGTCTTGAGTGGCACAATTACATACATACGTAATCTCTACGGGGCGAGATAAACAAAGCTGGCGGTGGTAGCAGAACCACGAGTTACCTACTAATAGTCGTAAAAAGCGCATTAAGCTGCGACGAAAAAGTCGCGAGGAGCTATGTTTCTGGTCGCAACGACGCCATGTCCGCGACGCGCGAGTGCAACGGAAAACCGCAATATTTGAGCGGTTCAATAGTAAAACTGCAGCGTGGGACATCGGCGGTATGCGTAAATTTTACGCCATAGAGGCACACAGCGTTTAGTCGCGTTCTAAACCGTACAAAAATAAAATTTTACTCACGTGTCTTAAAACGGATTGTAGTAAAAGGAGTAAGCGTAAAGAAACTTGACGGAAAGGTAGAAGCAATTAGTCGCTCTCTGTTATTGTTGACGATAACAAGATCGCCGTAGAAGTTGCAAATCAATGCGAAACATAAGTGAAAAGTAATACCAGTGATCTTGCGGTGATCGCGAACAGTGCTAATAAATTAAGTTGTCGCGTCCAGGCCAAATGTGCAGTGCATAACAGACAATTTACAAATTAAATAAAAGAGTGTTATTAACATGAAATGTTTCTTATTTAATTCCGTCAGTAAAAGTTAAGTGAAATGAAAGTTGAGTATTAAAGTGAACTTGTGAAAATAAAAAGCTCCAAAATGAGCATGTTTTACATACGAACCGTTGGACTAATCTTGCTCAATTTAATTGTCTTGTGCTACTGCCAAAAAAACTACACTTTTCAGTGCTCTCTCAAAACGGAAAATCGTAAGTGTTATGAAAATTTACTTAATACATTATTCATTTACTGATCGGGTAAACAGGATTAAGTCATAAATCAGTTAACACTTTATGAACCGAATATGCGTAGTGTCTGAAGTCGAGTTACTTATAAATTAAGTTTTTTTTAAACAGGGTAACAAGGCCTATATAGGTAATACCAGTCACAGAAATCCTGATTCTTTTAGGCAGTATTCAAGTTCAATCTGTAAAAGTTTAAAAACCCCATTATTACGATTTAGGTAATATTTTCCAAAAGAAAGAGTTCATGTTCCGAACTGCGAGGTGAACCACTCCATGTTATTTTGGTTCAACTTCAAATCGTTCTGAGAATCGCTGCAATTTTTGTAAACAATCGCTTTCGACTTGCGTAAATCTCGTTTTAATTTTGTCTTGTAACAGAAATGGCGATCGCGTCGCCGCGCCGGCTTCAACAGAATCCGGGTAAGAATTTAGTGATAAGTCAAGATGTTGGAAAGGCTAATTAATTTAAAATTCTTCGTTTATTTCCATCAGGTTTTTTACGGATATTGATTTCTTTATCATTAATATTCCAGATTGTTGTAACTTTCGCGTAAAAACATATTTATTGAGATTACGTTAAAGCTCCTCCAGTTGCGCAGACCACGTTATCGCACTCGCAGAAAATGCAGCAAATGCTGTTTTACAGATATTTTCCATGATGGGTTGCTGATTTAATCTGGGGCGGGATTACTAATTTGTTTACAATTTCAGTTGCACGCGTCTTTTAATTAGTTTTATTTGCCACGTTATTGAGGCTTGTGTGCAGTCCGATTTTGTATTCAAATGCAACGAGTCGGACGCATGAGGAAATTGAGTAGACAAAAATCTACACATATCACATTTTATTTTTAACCACACAAACTTTCTCTCTTAGTCGAAGCATTTGTTGTGTTTTAAATTAAATTTTGCTTAACAATATTTTTAGATATGCTTGGGGAGATATTATATTTATTTATAAATTCGATCAAAACAACATCTGAGCTTTCACAGAATGCATTAATAACAAAACTAAATCAAATATCCCTTTATATAATAAATTTTATATATTTTTTTTAGGAAGTTATTATTATTTTACGACTAAAAAGAAAAAATAATACTAACATTTATGTTGATTTTCTTTACTTTGTTGGCACATTTCATAATCAAATTTCAAGATGATACTCATACATCAAGAAATAGCTGATTAACGCAATTGAACCGGATCACTTCCGGTTGTCGTCAGTTTTATGAAAAGCGAACCACTTTGATTTTGCTATTCACTCCCTTTTATTAAACTTTTGAAGGACAATTGTTCTAAGATCAAGTGTCATGTCACGGTTACGAAATATTTCGTATATTCAAATTTGAAGCTTAACGCTGATCTTACACGCATTGTCACCTACTTTATTCTATTGATACAGGTGAAGTTCTTACTGCTCTAATTCAACTAAGTACATATTAGTAAATTCGGTTTCAAATTGCTTGCTAAAGGTGGTTAAATTATGTTGCGTTATAGAACTTTTAAATCTTCAATTGTACTGTTGTTTGTAATATTTAAAAAAAGTAGTGCGCTACATAATTCTGTAATAATCATATTACTATCTAATAAATTCGGTGTTGAAATTTTTAAGGCAAAATAAAAACCACTTCAAGTCTTCATACCATAACAGCCTTTGTGAATGGAAATCTAGTTTTTATGTGAAGTTATTAAATTATAGACTTACTCAAATTCGAGCATTAACTTTAATTTTAATATGTAGCCATATTTCTATGCTTCTATTTAAAACACTTAATTATTATTATATCATGTACTCGTGCAAATGCATGTTATCATGTTACCAAAACTTACTTCATGAATGATTTAAGCTAGACAGTAATGTTAAGCTGTTATCAGTTAAAACGAATTCGCGTTATCTGTTTTCCACTTTCGCTCATACGAAGTTAGTGATAAGCTCGTAGTATTTTGCGATTCTTTTAGACATGGACTGGTAGAAGGTCATGAAACAATGTTGAAAACTGATATTAATTTCAAGAACACCTACAGCCAAGTTTTTACTTTTGAAAGGCACTTTACAACATGTTGAGGATTTCCGTTTTTTTGTTAAGTTAAAATTTTTAAGGTATGCGTCATAGTGTTTATTAAATCGCGAGATTTTTACACTGAAATCACAAAGTTGATAACTGCAATAAAAAAAGAAAAATCCAAAAATCGTTTGATTGGTTGTTTGTTTAATCTCATTTTTGCTTCCTAATCATTTGGAAATAACATAAGCCATTTTTGTGTATTACTATAAGTGAATGTCACATTGTCATACTTAATAGATGTTCTGATATCAGAATTTCAAGATACGCAATATATAATCATAATCAGTAGCTAACTTTTTGCTTTAATACAAATGAGATTTAATATTCAAAATGGTTAGACGGCGACTGTGATATCCGAGTAGTAAATTTATGCGCATTGCACCAATCACAAATTAAAAGGCATTTGTCATGTAAACAAGATATTTATAAGTTTTATGCTCATACTATTTATTCATTATTCCTAGGTAAAGAAAGATCAATTATTCAAGCTACTCTCAATTAAATACATCCATACATATGAAATGTAGCCGACGATAAATGAAATTCCTAGAGAATAATTCTTTCGTCAAAATATTTTTATGAAAGGTATTTTAAATCTTTAGCACCTAATAAATCTTTATTGGGACGACTGCCAGCTTCATTTAAAGTTTGAAATATTTCTTGTGATAGAATTAAATATGTTTCTAACGCTAGCTTAACAATATAAAAGGAGTATGGGCAGCCTGACAATCTAAACTATGGTATTTTTATCGAAACCTATTTCGTTTTTGAATTAGTTCTGTACGGCATTTTAAATGGAAAAGGTTTATTGATCCAATATAGGAAATTAATACCTTGGACAGCTACATAACATACATATATAAATGATACCCTGTAGATTAAAAAATTAAGTTTAATTAACTTGGAAAGTCGAATACTATACGGTCGGCAAAATACCGACTTAAAAGTGTGAAAGCTTATAGAGCCATACTACGTACTATAGTACTCTAAATGCCAAGGTTGCCGTATAATTATTATAATTAGTCTTTATTTTTCCAAAGTAAGATCGTTCTGAAGATATGCACTGTTTAGTTTTAACTGAAGAATTAAGTACTTGCTATTTGTAGTATATGTTTGAAATATTTTACATAAGTGAATATGTATGAGATCTTAAATTTAGAGAAAAGCTCGCTTTTATGATCTATTAAATCTTACAAGAGTTCATGTCTTATTTAAATTATTTTACTATACGAAACATTTCACGCTCTTGTGACGCCAATTCATTGATTAATGATTAGTTGGTCCAATTATTACGTGTAACCGAGAACACTATCGGTCTTTCGTATCTCTGTACGGGCGGTTTCCAGAGAGGCGCCAAACCCCACCGTCGACTTTCTTCCAAGGAAACGTCGCCTGACGCCGTAAATTTCTTATCGCACTGCACAAAAGCTCCTCCACGTGCCGCGGTTTTCATTCCACAATTGCACTCCGCTGACTTTAACTGCCAGTGTAATGAACTTCTTACTGGTTTTTTATTCAAACAAGTAAACAAACTCTGAATATGCGGGCATGTGACGCGGGAGACCGTAATTGTGCTAATGCTTTATGCAAATTGAGAAATCATCAAACTATTTTTGATATATGCTTTGGGATGCTCAATACTTTATAATAGGTGCAACATTAGTAGACAAATTTATTTAACCATTAAATTGTTTGGTGCTATTTTAATATGTGCAAACTTACTCTTCGTAGGGTCAAGGCTGCTTAAAAGAGTCCAACACATTTAATTTAAAGTAATGTCTCATTACGTATGATGAAATTTTAACAAGTTCTTGCCAAACGTGAACCTGTCGACACGACATGGCTTCAGTAATTTGTTTCTTTTGGCGGTCGTCAACACTTAGTCGCAAGCAAATAAATAAATAAAATATATAATTTAAACTTTTCAGGAACTGCTTCAATTTAAATAAATTATTAAGGACTACATTTTTTGGAGAAAGAAATTGCCCAAGTCTGCAAGAGTACATGTTTCCGAAATTAATAGTTTTAAGTGAAAAAAATAACTAATAAGCAATTTACGATTTCTTACATTTCTCTGACTAAACTGAAATTATTAAATGATAGTTATGCTTAATGAAAAAGTGAAATATGGACATATAAAACATACCAAAAATTTGTAAACAGCTTCTTTAGACTACTTAGATTATATCCTTATTTAGAGAATCCTGTGCATTTAGCACCCACCTAAACAATAAAATAATTTTAATGCGAAAACGTGGAATACGGCAATCGATTCCTCGACGCAGCAATAAAAATACTGCATAAAATATTCAAAAAGACAGCTTCATAATTCGCTTTTGCTTCCAAGGAATGTGGAATGAATATTTGCCCATTATTTACATTTATTGCCTCATAAATACATCCCACAGTTCCACAGGATGATGATGTAAGTCTCAATTGTGACAAGCATCATTAATCGATTAGTTTTAAGAAATATGCAATTAAATTCTTAATTGCAACTCTACTATGTATATTGAATACCTAACTATTCTAAAATAGGCACGTAAGAACTAAAATCACCACAACAATTACGGCTTTTGCATGATTCTTTTGCACAAACAGAGTGGCACGTGTGGGAAACTAGAAGTCTATCTTTATGTTTATGCTTAAATCATACGACTGCGTTTCTATTTATACCATTTATGCGTTGCGGTGTCGACACGTTCTTGAGTGTGTTTCTCGGTTACTGTGTCTAGTTCATAAGTTCATAACAATTTTATGTGGTATTATAAATAGAAATTGCGGCGAGTTCTCAAATGTACTTGATATATGTATGAACAGATGAAAGGTTGCATCACAAAATAAGTCACGTATTCCTCGCAGGTTGCACCAGACCATCTGCAAAATTTTTCATGTTTACACATAAGTATGTATTACAAAGTTTAAGTTCTTGGGAAACATCGATTGAATAACGAAAATTGATATTTATGAATGGCATCGTTTTCTGGCTTTGTTTATTTTGCTTTTTTGATTCGCTTTATCGAATCACATGTAACACAAATTTCATTTTTTCACATCTTTCTCACCCCAACATTTACTGTATGAGCATGGTCCAAACATATCTAAAAAATTTCCTTGAAAATGTCATGAAAAATAAAAATATCTTTATCAACACGAACTAAGAAATAAAAATTGGATCATCAGACAATAGCTATTATACATATACACATAATTTATAAATAAAATCTTTTTATAGAATATATCTACACATGTATGTCGTTACAATCAGGTGGGTGGACTTACATTATATGCTCGGGTACAACGACCTTAATCGGCGGTGCCAAACATGTCTAGCATAAATGTTTATTTTACCATGAAATGAGAACTTATCAAAACATAACTAAAAATAAAGTTAATCGCATCTGTATAATTTTCATATAACTAATTTCCGACAATGTCACTGATTTTTGGATTGGATGTTGTTTGTTGAATTGAATTAGAATAGGAAAAGTGCTATAGTTAATTTGGAAGATATATTCAAAAAATACCAAAAGGAGATGTTTCCATTGCAATCGATTTGCCCCACTTAAATATAATAATCATTACACACGTCTTCATACAGAAATTATTTCCTGTGAATGGCGCCCTCTTTAAGTTTCTTGAATTATTTTAATTTCTTCATTTATTATGAAGCAATTGTGCCAGCAGAACGGTTTTCTTTTAGTTAAATCCACTTTTCGCACCTCAGTAAAATCATGGTTTTACCTAAATTTACGCTGTTTTCAATCGTAAATTCATCCTTGAGTAAGAAAATGTGTCTCTCGTTGACGTTAATATTAAGTCTACATTGCGTTTTAATTGGCAATACAAATAATTTATTAAAATACAAAATTACGAACAAAGTTTACTTGCTTCGGGGTCAAAATAATCTTTTCTGAATTTTTGAATCAACCAAATAAAATTCTTGCAAAATTTTGTAAAACACAACAACAGCTCTAATCCAGATAACATTTTTTCGCAGCACTCGGCGGCGCCTGTATTCTGGTTAATTTATTTACTACCTACCAAAAAATCAAAGATTTCATGGTTTTAAAATTTTCGTTTTCCACCTGGACAAGACAGGCAGAAGTACGCGGTTTCTTTCAACTTCTTGACAGCAATCTTGCGAAGAAGCATTTTAGGAAAAGAATTGCGACGGACGTTGTATAAATTCACAGCTCTTAAGAATTAAAAAGTTTTTAAGCAAGCGGAAACGCGAACCGTTTATAACTTGACTGTCTTTTTTTATTATTATGAAACTAAAATTAACTCGAATGCAAGCAGGTTTGGTTTGGGTTAGCGAAAGAAGCGCATACACCTGGTTCACCTGTTGTAAGATTAAGAAGGTTAAATAAGAGTGCATTATAAATTCATTAATAATGCAAAAGTGATTCACCAGAACTTCGCAAATTTTAATGAATGATATAAATTGAACTTCGTTCAATGTCGTACATATTAATTAATTATACAAAAAATTAAATCATTGAGAGGAATACCTTCTTTTAAGTAATTAAATGATTATTGCTCAGATGGCTTTTTTGTAGTTCTTCGTGTTTTCCGGTAGCGTGCTTCCGGACATAATTCCCTTTCCCTAAAAGCAAACCTGGAGGAAGCAATTAGAGTTGTTTTACTCAACTTTTGACTTATTCCTTAATTTAGAAACATAAGAAAACATGAAATTCTTTCAATAAAATTACTCATTGCATATGTATAAAGGTTATTGGTCAGAAAAGTAATAAAAAACAAGTTTTTTGGTGCAGTACTATAAATTTGCCATTAAAGAGTTTTAAAAAATATATTTCACAGCCGGCAATATAAAAAAGTTTTTATTATACGGCTATCAGTTCTTTACTTTTCTTAATATTACATGAATTCAAGGAGTTCTAATACTTGATGAGATCAAGCACAAGCAGTTGATGGTCGTAAACGATTTTCTATGTTTTGAAATTACAAGTGTAAATTTTAATTAATGATCTTTTCTGCTTAAAGTAGGCATTTAGCTTTTACACTACGTGACCCTATCTACATATGTAACATAAAGTGTAGAAAACAATTTTTAAGCGATTCGTTTCTTCATTTTTAAGGAGTTTATTAACACCTTCTTCGTTAATGTATGTGAAGAGTTATTTTGATACGTTTTTTAGCACATTGTGAGTTTATTTACTAAAACGATTTAGGATATCAATTCACAATGTTCGAAAATAGTCAAATTAATTTGTTTGAGGGGATATTTTTTAATTTCGTAAACTATGGAATAAATACATTATAAATTAATTTTCAATTTTATTTTAATTTTATAAATAAGTTTTGATTTTATTTCATATAACAAAATATTTATTTACAGCCAACCACAAAGATCTCTTCGTGCCAAAATTCAAAGATGTCATTGGCTTCCAAGTATCTCGCCGTGCAACCCACCAGTTGATGACAAGGATATTCGCAATATTTTTGCGTGAAATCATCGGATATCAAAATATAACTATATATAATTTGGACACTAATAAACCGGATGAAGAAGAATATAAGAAATTGTTTCAAACATTAGACAACCTCAATCAGTAAGTCTAAATTAAAAGAATAGTTTATTTTGGTATTTCAATGAAACACCCTTTTTAAACCGTGCAAGCATGTAATAAAAAATTTAAAAAAATTTATAGAAATCATCCATCAAAATCATCATTACCAGCAATTGATCTTGAGGTGTGGTTACATCCAGATTATCATGCACTGCCGCCTTATGTAACTGAAGCAGGTCTTTCAACAGATCCAGGAAGATTTGGTTGGTTCGTACCAACGTTTGAAGTGAACAAAACTGAAAGTTTTGAAATTCTTCACTATTCTGTATTTAAAAATCCCAGCAACACTTACTTCAGCGAGTACCTTATAGATGATGATTATATCACGCACATCAAACACGTTTACGGGTAAGAATTTTTGGCCTTCACATCACCTTAAAGACCCAAAAGAGAAAATTTCAGTTTACACGCGTGTAAGTTTTTGTTGTTCATTTTAATTACTTATCTCTGATAGTAAATAACGTGGGTTCATTCACCTAGAGATTGTTATTAATGGCCCTCTTATCGCGGACTGATATTCGTCTAGTTCGTAATGTGGCAATCAGTTTTTACGCGGTAGCAACTCAAAAGTGCAAAATTAAGTGCAAAAAACAATTACAATTTTTGTCTTTTCTACACTAGTTTAATGCAATACATACTATCTTTAAGCAGGCCATTTAAAATTAGCACCGTATTAAATGACGTGATTAGCGTCTATTTAAATTTATAATTGTAGGTTGCGCTATTGAGCTGATAATTGTTTGTGCCTTCTTACTTGTAAAGTTTGCCCTCCTGTGTTTATCTTCAATTAATAATATGCAATAAAATTATTTGATTGATTGGTGTGATTGCGCACTTTTGCAAGAAAAACAAATATTTCGTAATGAACAAGGACCAACTTAAAGTGAAGCAGGTTTAATTCAATAACTCTTATCTTTTGACCTAAACTGCCTCGATCTTGACATACTTCTTTGTCCATCGCAGTATGGTGAAAAGCGCAGATTGTTGTTTATTTGCCATCAGCATACGAAACAGAAACATAACAATTACGCTTATTTTTACTACTGAAGGTTATAAACACTAAAAATAACATAGGGCATATTATGAATGAATTTACATTAGTCCAGGGTAAAAGGTTTTTACGAAGTTTATGTTTAGTGAATGTATTTTTGGTTTCATTAAATTGTAATATAATACGTATTAAGTTATTGACTTTTCGATTTCGAATAAAATAAATAAATTAGATCTTCTTAAATACAGTAGGTTAATAAGATTATTATAAAGAAATGTAATTGTTTTGTCACTAAAATATTCATATCTCTGTGTTATATGTAGATTCCAAAAGGAATACATTCCGGATTGGTGTAAAAATATCTCATGTGTGACTTTGCTTGCTGAAAATTACCACGACACTGCCTTTGTGCAAAAGCACATTAAGGAATACAAATTCTACACAAATGTCCTTTGGATTGGCAATGAATACAAACGAGCAGCTTTTTGGCTCTTTGAAGATTATAAATATAAAATCGAATATCGTAAACATCGCAAAAAATTTATCCTTCTCCACTGGACCCCATCTGATGTAATAGACGCACACATAAATTTTGAAACAATTACAATGCCAAAGTGCGAGGATATTGAAGCAAGAAATTACACGCTTTGCAAATATGAAATGACACCTCTTTTAAAATTTCATTCCTATCAACTTATGGGTGCTACATATGCTTTTCATGCTCTACAAGATTTTTACATATCTCCAGCAGAATTTCGAAAAATTTTAATTCAAACAAATAAAATGACTGAGAACGTGTCGCATCCGATTGAGGAAATTTATGATAGAGCTGCATGTAATTGGTTGAGAAAAAATGAGAAAATTTACAAGAACTGGACTCGAAGATCGGACATTATACTTAGAATAGGAGGGATATTTCCTGTTTTTGAAGGAGGTGAAGCTTACCAGAATATTATACCAGCAGTTAAAAGAGCTGTTGAAGCTATCAATGCAAATTCAAGTATTTTGCCGAACTTAACCGTTTCCGTTTTAATAAATGACGGAATGTGCCAATCAGATATTGTTATGAAAACTTTTATTTACTACAACTCCATATCACCTTTTTTGGGAGTACTAGGTCCAGCATGCAGTGAGACTGTGGAGCCTATTGTTGGTAATTACATTTGTTATATCTAATAGGTATAGTTTTCTATTCCTTAATTAATCTTTTTATATTCAGGCGTATCAAAGCATACCCACACAGTTGTGATCTCATATTCGGCAGAAGGTTCATCTTTTATCGATCGGAAGAAGTATCCTTATTTTTTCCGTACAATTGGCTCTAATCGACAGTATGAATCTGTGTACCTTAATATTTTTAAAAGATTCCAATGGCACAGAGTTGCAGCGATAACTGAGGATGGACAAAAATATACAGAGTATATATCACATATGGAAACAGCGCTTAAGGAGAATAATATTGAACTTATTGTAAATAAAAAGTTCCCAAAAGAAATTTTCCGGGATGATATGAAATGGGTAAGTGATTAACTTTAGATATTAGAAAAATAGTTAATTATAGTGCTTCTTTATCTTTTAAAGCATTTGCAAGACCTCAAGGAGAAGAATGCTAAAATTATTATTGCAGACATTTCTAACGAAAATGCTTTACTGGTTATGTGCGAGGCATACCAACTTCAGGTAAGGAATATATAATTTAATAAAATGAAGCAACCCTTCTTTATACCGACAACAAATTATAATGCGAATTTATAGTGATTCAGAATAACATTAAAACGAGTCTTAAGGCTGTATACATATAGTTTATGTAAATATGTAGAACAATTGATCAAACTTCACAGTAAATTTATGCAATTCTGTGAAATTTAGAACCGAATAATATAAAATGATAAAAGTAAATTTCTTTAATATTTATTTTCTTCTTAGATGACTCCTTATGAAGGCTATGTGTGGTTCTTACCTGCCTGGATTTTCAAGAGTTTGACAAACGAAACAATTTCAAGTATAAAACAGAATGTTACATGTACGTCTGAGGAAATAGAAGAAGTATGCGAATGGATTTTTATTTTATAATACAGTTTTTTATATAATATACCAATTTTTCTAGATTATCAACGGCCACTTCGCTTTAACGCATGCTCCATTTGCGTCTAATTCATCCACGATGGAAGAGAATATCTCTGTCGCAGAATGGTTAGAACAAATCAAATCTAAAAACAGTATATCCCCATTATCTGACTACTCTGGATTCGCCTATGATGCAGTCTGGGTCTATGCTTTAGCCGCGCATAAACTATTTCGGGAGGAGCCTACAGCGCTGGATGAATTGCAGACACCGAAAATTGCACAAAAATTTTCAGAAATTATTTGGAATTTAGATTTTAATGGAGTTTCTGGTCGAATTCGATTTGGAGAGGGGGGATCACGAATAAATGATGTAAATATTCTCCAATGGGTTCATGAGGAATATCGTCAAGTAGGGAAATATATTCCAGAAGTTGGCGAAGAGGATGTGAAAATTACTGGAGCAACTCTAAACTTAAGCGAATCCGAAATTGTATGGTTTTATAAAGATGGACTTCCTGATGATGGAACTTTGGTGTGCTCGTTAGCAAAATTGGCAGAAATTCTTAATACAGATTGTGAAAGTGTTTCGCTTATATTAACCACATTTTGCTGCCTTCTACTAGTAGTGATAATTTCTTTGGCGTCTTTCATATTTTGGAAGCGAAAATATGACGAAAAACTTAAACGATCAGCTAAGGTTATGAGAAATTTTGGTATTGATCTGCTATCGCCTTCAATGAGTCTTCACAACACTTTAGATAAATGGGAAGTACCAAAAGATAAGGTTGTGATAAATCGACGACTTGGTGAAGGAGCTTTTGGTACAGTGTACGGTGGTGAGGCGCAATTTGTTGAAGACGAATGGACTGCAGTGGCTGTTAAGACGTTAAAAATGGGAGCTTCAACGGAAGATAGATTAGATTTCTTATCAGAGGCAGAAGCCATGAAAAGGTTCGATCACAAAAATATCGTTAAGCTTCTTGGAGTTTGCCTTCAAACTGAACCGATTTATACTATTATGGAATTTATGTTGTACGGTGATTTAAAGACATTCCTCCTCGCTCGAAGACATTTGGTGAATGAAAAAATTACTGACGATTCCGATATTAGCTCAAAGCGACTTACCATGATGGCACTGGACGTAGCTAGGGGTCTTTCATATCTTGCTGATCAGAAATATGTTCATCGAGACATAGCTTGTCGAAATTGTTTGGTTAACGCACAAAGAATGGTTAAAATTGGAGATTTTGGAATGGCGCGACCAATGTTTGAAAATGACTACTATCGCTTTAATCGGAAAGGTATGCTGCCAGTTAGATGGATGTCGCCTGAATCTCTTGCTCTAGGGCTCTTCACACCTTCATCAGATGTATGGTCTTTTGGAGTTTTATTATTTGAAATAGTTACCTTTGGCTCTTTTCCTTATCAAGGATTAACCAATAATGAAGTATTGGAGTACATAAAAAATGGTAAATGCCTACAAATTCCAGCTGCAGCGAAACCTCACCTAGAAGGTCTTATGCGAGCATGTTGGAATCAAGACTATAAAAAACGTCCATCAGCTACAGAAATTGTTGAATACGTTTCGAATTATCCGCGTTTATTAACGCCTTGTCTCGATTTACCTTTAGCATCAGTACAAATACCTGAAACTGAAAGTGATCAGTTAGAGTTGCTCCCCGGTCTTAGGAAACGATTTGTTGGGCAACAGCAGCCTTTAGACATTTTAGCAAGGACCTCGAATATAAACAACTTCGATCAGAAATTTATCCGAGAGAAAAGCGACATGGAGCCGCCTGATAGTGATCGAATTAAAAGTATTAACGTAAATCTAAATGTGCCGCCGGACTCGATCTCAAACGATGAGAACAGCATCAACGCGTACAGCCCCATGCAGCCCCTGCTTAAGTACAACAACGAAGTGACTGGAAGTAATCTCAGCCTTAGACGATATGTTCCGATGTACAGCTCCGCGCTGACTAAGTACCCTCGAAATAAAAGCCCTGTGAATTTATTAAGCCCCACTGAGGCAACTGTGATTTAGAGGGGCTCTCCTAGTTACCTAAGTTCCTCTATGAAATAGTCTTTAATTACATAACATTTCCTGCCTACTGAAATATCGTTAAAATATTTAATAACTTATTTGAATTACGGCGTTCACACGAATTAATGTACAAGAATTTCCATGGATTGTTCAAGATGTTAACGTCCTATATTTTCTTAGTACGGGTTCTCTCTAGGAATGGACTTAAGCTTTAGAAGCAGTAAAAAGGGAAGGAACAATGTTATTCTGATAAATTGCTTACATAAGACTGATATGTTTTCTTCTCTTAGATTTTAAGAATTTAAACAGTTTTAAAGAGAACTTTTATTTATTTCCGAAATCGGAATACTATTATACTTAAGCATAATTGTGAGTTTGAAGATTTCAAATATATATACATTTGCTGAATATTATGGAAAAGCTCAAGCTTTTTATTTTTCTCCCATTTAAAGTTCAAATAATAACTACAAGTTTGTTGATTAATTACTAAAAACGTAAAACATAGTATTCGTGGTTTCATAGCTATATAAGCCAGTGTTATGCACACTATTTTTATTATACTCGTATAATATAACTAAAATGCACAATTTATGAGGGAACAAAATTATTGGAGACGACAACTTTCCCTCTAGGTTCATTAAAATCAGCAGTCGTACTTTCCATGTTATCGAAAACTTGGATTTGTTTGGAGGAGTTTTAAAATTTATTTCTTCTTTTTTCTGATATATTTTTATGTATCTTGATAATTTCAAAAATTCTTGGAAGTTGATAGCTTTCCAATTCATACTCATCACACTACAAGATGCTATTTTTTCTTTGGTGATTACGAAAAATAAAATTATACATTTTTAAACTCCATTAAGACAATAAAACCAGGTTTTTCCCTAATTAAACAAACAACAAGGGTTTAATTATTTATTTATGCTTTGCAGCTCCACTCCTTTTAAATTAAAAAAAACATATATAGCAAGCAATGACCTGCTATAAAATTAAAAACAAAAATTTGCTCAATTGGCAAACAAAATTCACAGGCGACAGTACATCAAATTAACAGAAATTTTTAGTGCAAATCCATCAGCATAGGACATCTAAAAGTCAATAATGATTTGGTTTCGAAGGATAACAACCAGGATATACCGCTTTTTCCTGAAAAATTACTGCATTATATTTGTTTCCTCAATAATTTTAGCAGCAACCACAGCCTTCTTTCATATCCAGTTCAAATACCAAAATCGGGATTTAATATTTTGGTTAAACAGGGTCCAACCGCTCTACCAGCAGTACGAGTACGTCCTCCTGTTGGCGACAGTAACTTTTCTGATTATCAAAGTGTTTATTACCATCTTTATGTTCGCTATGAACGCGAACTACATGGAATGGTTTGAAAGTTTAACACGACTAGACGTTAAGCAGCGATACAGAAATTTTCTGTTTGTGCGGCTGTTGTCGGAGATAAGCAAAATCAAGGATCGCGAGTTGAAGGACAAGACGATCGTCTCGCTGGATAGCTTCATTAAGATGCACGAAGACATCCACGAAAAAATTGCCAAGTTCCGCAGTGATGGTCGCAAACTGTTAACCCCGAGTGAGATCGAAATGTCGCTGCCACTGGAAGAACTATACACAGAGAGCGAAACAGTCGATAGACGGTTCAGACATCTTAATCTCGACGAGGATGATCTCAAGGAATTGATAAATTCATAATTCCAGAAATTTTTGTTTTTATTTTTATTTATTTATTGTATATAATAATGCTGTAAACCAAAATTAATCCGTCACATTCAGTTTTGTACGAAATTCCTTCGCGGTAAGTTTCATAAAATAATAAAGTAACAAACCGGAATAGTATCTGAATGTTTTCTTTTTATTCGAAAAGTTGTGCATTATTTCAAATGAGCAAATATAAAGTTTTTAAAGAGATATAGATACTTACGCTGTTTCATATTTATGTCATTCGAATTGTCAAAGTGTGAGATATTTGAGATACAGAATTTAAAGGCAATAATATAAAATGTTATTTACATCTTCATAGTCGGGTTGAAATCACCGATCCCAAAAACCTCGTTCCGTAGTTTATTATACACACAAAACAAGGAGTCAAGTAAGTTTTAACTTAAAAAGAAAATTGATTCAGGGGTGTCGCGTCTGACAAAAAAATAAAAATAAAAGTAAAAACTTTTGTAAAAAAAAGTCTTATTTGTTATTATAAAGCAAAAAAATTTTAAAGCGGACCCGGGAGGTACCGTACATAATAAAATAACAATGGCATGTAAAGATTGTTAAGTTTTAAATTAAAAAAATATATATATTATATAAGAGAAAATTTTTAATCAAGCTGTTAGGTTTTACCTTGGACAACGAATTACTTATTTCTTATAACTATTTTCTAATAAAAATATATGAGTAAGACGAATAATGTTACTACAATTAATAAATTTATTTACACATAACGGAAATATAATTTGTCTAAAACTAAAAATTAAAGCTTTAAAACAGAAACACAATTGCAGTGGACGGAATCGTTTTCAGTTCACTTCTCCGGTGCTAGACAACACCGAAGTGAACAACTTTAATCGTTGGTGGATTTTTAGTAGAAGCGGTTTCACCCGGTTCTTCCTTTGAACTATGATTAGAAGCATCTGTAAAATATTTTTGAAAAAATATTGTTGTAAAATTCGGCCCTCCTCATGCAAAGAAGGAAAAATTTCAACATACCCGTGATTGGATTGAAGTCTTTCAAATATTCGTCATTGGGATGACACAGGGGCAAGCTATCGGCCAATTCCTTTTGCGGGTCAGTCATTAGAGGTCTGAAACCATTTCGTTTAGAAGGTAGTGGTTTTTCTTTTCGAGGTATTTCCTAATTATAAAAGAGAATGGAATCATCTTCCTCGCGAGACGGTTCTCATTATACTTACAGGAACAACAGCGACTTGTACTGTGTCCGAGAATTTCACTTTATTTTTCTCCCCAGAGTCCTTTTTTCCAGGAGTGGTGGAGGCGCCTGACCCCACTGAATGTCCTAATTGGGAATTATTTATGTTACTCGAACTGTTCGATAGAATCGATGCGGCGGGTCTTTTCAGCCGCTGGACAGCATCATCGACGACAACCGGAACGTTCGATGGCGGAATATTCCCTGAGACTAGAGGATGTTGGTAAAATTTTGGAATATTGCACAAATTATCGTTTCCTGGAAAATTGCAATTATTATTCGGCGCAAGCTCATGCAGCAGAAGCTTCTGATTATAGGAAAGAGGATAAGAAAATCCAGGGGAAGCAGATGACCGCGGCAGATGGCCAAGCGAGCTAGACAGAACTGATGAGGTTTTGATGTGCGTGGCGATAGGGATCCCAAGCGTCTGGTCGGGCACCTTCGACCAGGGCCCAATGGTTTGGTCAGGTGCTTGGCTCTGTACATGGGGGATGACGCTCGTCAGGTGGTAGTTCCCGTTTGGGACGTGATGCGGTGCACCTGTGGTTGGGTGGGGTATGCGGAAATTATTTACAAAATGCCCTCCCAGTGCGTGATTATCTACATAAATTGGCTCGTCGATATGATGGCGATAGTCTGAAGCGGGCGTATTGCGAGCCTTGATAGGCCGGAACCCATTGCCCAAATTTTCCACCTTAAGCTCTGGTTTGGGGATATTAATTTTTATGTTTTCAGCATTGAAGACTGGTGATTTGAAGTACGGCAGAGGTGGGACATAATTTTTGAATTTTCCACCACCAGGTTCGTTGTGAGAGTGATGTTTTTGGAAGCGTTTGATAGTTAGATACTGTGAAGCGTTCGATGGCGTCTGTGATGTCTCCATTGCATTATTAGTTGAATTCCTATTTCCCAAATGATTCTTGCTTTGCGGCACACACTCAGAGCAGGATGAATGCGAACATATCGAAAGTGAATCACCTGCACCTGAGTGGTGGTCACCTGTTGTACTTTCTGGTCCTTGATTGAGAATGTGCTCTGCTTGGGAAAACGCTTCCCGAGATATATCGTGTAATTTAACATCACTTTTCGTAACGTTAAATATGTCCATGAACAAGTCGTAGTCTCCAATGTCCCGGGCAGTCTCGAACGCTTCTTGGTGAAGTTTATGCCTGAAATAGGTCCTTTACAAAGATTTCGTAAAAAAGAATTTATTTCATATATGTAAAGAAATTTCGCCAATAAATTTGAAATTGTTTACACTGTACTGTGTATAAATAGTCTTGTAAAATTTATATGTAAAGTGCAATCGTAACCAAATTATAATTTCTGAGAAAAAACTTTGTACACAAAATCATCCGGACGACAGTTTAATTTGACCGATTTAATGAAATTTTGAATACTGAACATTAATCCTAACCGATTTTTGAATATATCAAGGTTTGAATAATTGTGGAATTGAAACTTTCAATTTCTGCTTTTTCATTATTACACTACTAATATTTTAAAAATTCTATTAATGTAATAACCTACCTCAAAAGAAAGAAGAAAAATCTCCTTTTAATATCAATTACTTGGTCAGCAAACTCATCCTTGGCCTCGTCGCTAAGATCCTCTGTAAAACTTGTTAGTGCTCGTGCAAAAAGTTCGTTTCGACTCCTTTTTACTTCATTCCTCGTTAAGATGTAGTTAGCAATCTTATGAAGCGATATAAGACACATTGCACCATAAGTGTTCCAATTTAGTGTGAGCAGGAGATTTACGGCTTTTTCTAATTGATTTATGACCAGGTACTTGTTGACTAAAACGTCTGGCGTTAAGCCAGAATTGTGGACATCTCCAGCCATCCCGGCGCCGGAGAAGAATCTTAAACAGCCTAAAGGTCCATTCTCAAAGGTCAGGAGCAAAAAGCATTCGGTTTGGGCGCAACTTCCTGTGAGGCTGCTTAAATCAGGCTTATTGCTGAAACAGATATTTAGCAGTGTTGGCTGGAGGCTGAAGTAGTGGGATAAGTCCAGAAGATTCGAAGGCGTAACATCTTCACTTATTAATTGATTGCCGATGAAGGACAGCGATATGTCGAAACATTGAAATTGAGAACGATCGTTGGCAATCATCACTATTCCTGAATCAGGATGCCAGGCGCATTGGGTTGGTATCTATTGAAAAAATTAAAATTATGGTAATAAATCACAAATAATAATATGCTAATTCGTGTTATTTTATGAGGACATAATGGTCGTTAGATTCGTCATTGAGTATCGTTTCTATTAAAACTTGTTTTATTAAATGCGAACATAATAAAATTTCCTCGCTTTGTGTTTTAGTCATTTTTCTTTACTGTTTATAAATAAGTTATTGTAAAATACTTACAATATCAGTTTTCGGCGCAAATCTAGTGACCTTTCTAGTAAGGTCATAAAGGCAAACATATCGATCAATAGTTCCAAGAATGAGTTTCTCTTGATCTGGGCTAAAGCCATGGCAACAAATTTGAGTTCCGATTTGTATCGATGTAACAGCGGTTCTTTGCAGTTTCAAATTATTAATTTCATAGGAGCATATCTCTGCAGTTATTTCTCCTTTTCGAGATACCTTTTGCTCCACAGTAAATATTTGGCCATCGGTAGCTCTTAGAAATTCTACACAAATCGGATCATTTTCTGTCCAGCAGTAGGCAACAGATTCTAGTTTTGCCCTACAATTAAAAGTTGGTTAACAAATGGAAATTTGTCTTTTATTATTATCTTACGATCGCAGTTTATAAACATGGAGATTTGCTCTGTCTTGATCTCTTATAGTAGGCCGCCATGGATACACTTCATTTTGTGAGGATTTTGTCCAAATAATAACGAGATCAAAGCTGCTGTTCACCGCCAAATGTCTAGGCAGCTTTCGTTCCGATGGACCAGGGATTAGAACATGAAAAATTCTTGGATCCATATTTGCAATCTTTTCAGGCCCATATTTTCTCATATTCGGTTTCTGGAGGTAAACGACGGTTACCTGGTTTGTATTGTAAGCAAGTATGACATGCTGACGAGTAAAAACGGCTGAAATAAAAATTACGACATCAAAATGAGACAATAAGTAGCACACTCTGGGTGGTTACCATCAGAAATGACGTCGGCAGCTAATTTTCCCACGAAATACTTATCGAATGCCATTTTTTGTACATCGCCGGTAAGAACGTCTACACAAATGTGGATCAATATCCCATTCGATAGAAGAATTTGCACCACAGAAGACTCCTTCCACTCCGTGTGAACGATCTTGTGCACCTTGAGAAGCTCCTCCAGCTTCCGAATGTTGTCTTTGAGTCTGCATGGCTTCCTGTTGGTCAGGAGTGTTACACCACTTCGCCTTTCACAATATTCCTTTTTTCCGACCGCAGCGAGACTTTTTGAGTCAAAATCTCGCTTTGTTGCGTACTTATAAGCCCCAAAATCGGTGTTTTTAATGCGAATCTCATCGCGAGTGGTCCACAGGCGACACTCGCTTAACAATGTTAGCATATTTTTTGCACTGTGATGCTCAATTGCATTGGAATGTGCACGATCAGTTGCGCATAGTAGCGAATAAAAAACTTGTTAAATGCGACTAAAAAACGGAATGTAACTTGGGAAAATGTTCACACGAAAATAAAAACAATTATGACATTCTCACGGTAATGTTCGCGGATGATCACCGAGTGGCGACGTTGGCACTTGGAAGATCATTTCGCAGCCCAAAGGTGTGATCAGGTAAAATGGGTTGGGTCTCAGGTAAACAATTGCTAAAGGAATCTTCGATTGAACTGTTCTAAAAGCTTATGTTCGTCCGATTAAAAGCTCTTATTTTCTTATTGGAAAAAGGTATGAATTCAGTGAATATATAATTCGATTTTCAAGATAGTGAAATAAAATCTTAAAACTTTATAAAAATAATTTCAATCATATTAATGGCGTATGTCTTATATATAAATTAATTAAAACCTACAAACGTAGATAAACCAAGAAAGTTAAGATTTTAACAAAACTTTATTTTGTACTAAACTATAATTATTTCTTTTTTGCAGGCGCATTTCCTTGCAATACGTCTAGTTGTGCCTTTAATTCGAGTAAGTCTTTATCAGGAACATATCGAACCTCTTCTAATTCGCTAGTGTGTTCAGAAACCTCCAAAGTTACACCTTCAGGCAAACCAGCTTGAGCCAACCTTAATAAAAACGGGTAGGTGGGAGCATCTAAATCTGCAATCTAAAAAAATTGTTAAAAATAAATTAAGTTATTAAACTGGAATGTCTACCTGAATATGCCTTTCGTAAATAATCATTTTGTACTCGGCATCAATTACAGCGGATGCAGGTTTAAACTTTTGGATTTTCAGATGCTTGGGTGGAAGAGCATAGCTAAAAGATTGGAATTATTCTAGTTAGGTTAAAGTTAAGTTTTATTTTGGATAAGCATTTTCAAACACTTTCTTTAATCTAACCGATAAGTTTAGTTACTTAAGACATTTTGGGATTTCTTGCATATAAAATCTTATATGGAGTTATCCAGCTACAAAATGATAAATTGAATAGGTGATAAGTAGAACCTACTGGTTATAATAAATATCTCGAGATAAAGTTATGTAATGACTAATGTGACTTTAATTGAAATTGGTTTCAATTTTTAAAAGATGCTCATTTATCAAAGTTCTGTAAATTCCCGTGGATGCATTTTCGGTATTTTTGTAAATAATTTTAAATTCCTGGGAGTTAAAAAGAGTTGTAGTCTAGAAAACGCTAACCATAATTCTGCTACATTTGAGCACACTCCTGGTAAGTTGCTTGCTTTTGTCAACTTTAGTTAGAATTTATAAAACCAGAAGAGGAAGTATTTACCAGTCGGAGACGTCCAGCTCCAGGTACTCGGCCACGCTGTGCAGCCACTTTTGGTAGCTCTCAAGAACTGGGTAGTCGAAGCCCTTAATTTGGAAGTTAAGGCTGCTGTATTGCGGGTACTTCGGTTTAAGGGACTGAAAGTAATTGGTGGTAATTAGGTGGTAAAATTATGATAATTTCGATAGTTTTACCTCAAGGTAATCCGGCTCGTAAATTCCCCATTTCTGCGTACTTATACTCAATGGCCTGGCTGAGAATTTAACTGACTTGAGTGAAGAGAAAATTGCTGGAAGTGTCTGATAAGAGGAAGTAAAGTTTTATTCAATTTTATTCGCTATATGTCGGGTATTTACCCGTTTAAACATTTTGCTGCAAACAAACCGGCTGAGAAATGAAATGTGACATTTATCGACAAAAGTGACATTTCCGAATTTCTTAGGAAGTGTTCCTATAAATATCTTATTTATATAATCTTCAAAATTATTTTTTTTATACAGTAATTTGAGCGTTAGGTCCTTTGGTTATAGGTTTCATAATATAAAGGTAAGGCAAATAAATGAAGTTAAAGTAAAATAAGATATTTAAATAGTCTTAGGGCCTCTTTCACGAACTCCAAGTAAAGTGTTGATTAGTTACTTTTCAAGTAACGCTAATTGGCAAGTAAAAGTCACGGGTAACTTCTATCAATTTCACAAACGAAATCATGGTTTCAAGTAACGACTTATTCGTTAAGTGAAATATCGTAAGAAACCAGGCGTTAATTCGTTCAGTATTACGTTTAGTTTTAGAGCTTTGAATAGCGTATTATTAATTTTCGTGTTGCGGTGATTAAAAATATTCATGGATAAATATTTAATAATACTCAAATGACAACTGCTACTCATCAGTTAAATACGCTACTTGGCAGACGGACTGGCAAGTAAGTTACGGGCTACTTTATTCATCGGCTAATTTTACTCAATGATTGTGAAATTCGTAGGCGTAGTTACTGGTGACTTTAACTGGCGGCTAGCCTACTTGCTACTTTACTTGGAGTTCGTGAAAGAGGCCCTTAGTCTTTGCACTACTAGAATCGCCCGATAAATTTCGAAAATGTTAATTTTCGAAAGTAAACAGTTGGAGCTGTCATCGTTATCTGTCAATTCTGAATCGTCTCCAATGTCAAGATGCCGAAATTAATGTACTTGGATTATCTTCTGCTATTTATCGGAATCCATGGCGTGTACAGCAAATCGGAGCAAGGCAAGACGGACTTTGTCTTGACGCGGGTAAGTTGGACCCTTTAAATCGAGTCCCCGCCTACCAGACGAGCTGCAGCCGCCTTCTTTCTCCTGGGGGCAATGTGGCTCATTTCCCACAGCTCCCGAGTTGTATCATTGATTTGTTTCATTTTGTGGGGTTTTCCCCGTCTTAGGTGATGCCATGGGCCAACGAGGAGAAGACCGTTTTTGCGGGATCCAAGATATTTGTACAAAGTAATTTGGAAATGTTATCACGGAGTTTCAAGGTATAACTCGTTTGATTTTCAGTAACATGCGACTCCAAGACGCCGGATGCTGAGATCAAAATTTCTTGGACCCTGACGGAGCGGACGTGCTGGGAGAATGAAGCAATTGTACGTTGAATTGCTACCTTGCTTTGGTAATTTTAATAGTTCTAAACATTTTTTAAGCTGGAAGAAAAGATGCGACGCAATGACACCATTCAGATCCAGTTCCCTGGAATGGTCGCGAAATGTGTTGCAGACGGGCACATTATCTTACCGGAAATACATTTCAACGAACCTCCTGCTGCCGATAAGGCCCCAAGCGAAACTAAACCAAGCGATAAGAAGTCTTCGCAAGACACCGTGGCAAAGGTAAGTCTGAGAACTGGGTGGAATTTCTGAATTTACGTTCGTCCTATAGACGATAAATATGAAGTATAATACCTTTTAAATTTCTTAGAATTCTGCTAATCCCGTCTTCACTATAACGAAAGATGGTATTTACGATTTTTCCCTCAAAATCGAGCCCGTAAATGCGATCGACTTTAAAGCTCCTGTTCACATAGAGATTAAAGCGACTTATGGTTATTTATCGGCAATTGAGTGGCCTCTGTTACCGGTAAGCAAACATTTATTTTATTATTTCCAGCGATTTCAGCTGCTTCCCGGAAAGTATTTCTTGGTTTCCTTTTCAAAATAAGGATAATGGAAATAATATTTCGTTTCCTAAATTTAATTCTGTTGCCAAAATATTTTATATTTTGTGGTAAAGTCCCTGTAAAGTTTTTATTTATTCACAGTTCTACGGAGTCATGTGCTTAGTGTACGTGATTTTCGGAATAATTTGGCTCGCGGTGTCTTTCATGCAATGGCGTGATTTGCTCCGTATCCAATTTTGGATCGGTGGTGTAATTTTGCTAGGAATGCTTGAGAAGGCTGTTTTCTATGCTGAGTATCAAAACATCAATTCAACTGGAATTTCTGTTCGAGGAGCAGAATTAGCAGCAGAATGGGTTTCGTGCGCAAAAAGGACCTTAGCTAGGATGCTGGTTATCATTATGTCCTTGGGTTTTGGAATTGTTAAGTAGGTTTCCAATTCTAGATATACTTGAAAATGAGCAAAATTTACTTTTATAGACCAAGGTTGGGTCCAATGCTTCATCGGGTAGTCGGCACCGGAGCTCTCTATTTCATTTTGGCATGCGTTGAAAGTTATTTGAGGGTGACGAGGAAAAAGAGCGATAAAAATAATGAACTTTTGGTAGCCAGCATACCTCTAGCCGTTCTAGATTCTGGTATCTGTTGGTGGATCTTTACGTCGCTGGTGCAAACTACGAGGACTTTAAGATTACGAAGGTATGCAAATTTTTGTGCATCTGGTTTTTTGGGTATTTTCTTTAGAATAATTTGTGCTTTCAGGAACATGGTCAAGCTCTCCTTGTACAGGCATTTTACAAACACGCTTATATTTTCGGTGATAGCTTCCGTAGTTTTTATGCTTTATTCAATTAAAGCCCATAAGACATCTAATTGCTCGCCGGTAAGTATATTCATCCAATTATACTTTCTTACAAATTTCCGAGATTGCTTAAGATTTTTAAGCAATTCAAACAATTCGATCAATTAATTGATTTATAGCAGTTCAAACTATTGAAAAGAAAGATTTGATGTACCAAACTTTGTTCTCGATAAATAAAATTTTAAGTAGATTTTTCAAATAGAAAATTTTATTATTATTTTATTATTAACTATGTACATAGACATTATAGTTCATATTTGCTATTTCAGAAACATTATGGAAAAATTCTAATTTCAGGGTTGGCGAGATATTTGGATTGACATTGCTTTTTGGCACATCCTCTTTTCTGTCCTCCTTTTGGTAATTATGATATTGTGGCGTCCCACAAACAACAATCAGCGATATGCATTTACACCACTCTTAGATAATCCAGAAGATGAAGATGAAGGTAAAGTACCGCTTTCTACTTTATTTTGAACATATAAAACTTTATTAATTTTTTTGCAGACGAGGAAGATCAATTTGTTTCTGATGCGTATGGGGTAAAAATGCGAGGTGCTCACACAAATTCCTCGAAACCGCCAACACCAAAGGCCACGACAACTGAAGAAGACGATCTCCGGTGGGTTGAGGAAAATATACCATCAGCGATTGCTGAGCCACCTCTTCCCGTTCTTGACTCTGATGAGGAAATCATCAATACAAAATTCGAAGTTTCTAAGATGCAATAGAAATTTATTTATTTCCGGCCGTTAAAGTGCGGAGAAAAGCAAATCTCCGCAAATTTAAACGCAAGTATGAGTGAATTTTTTACGAATGTGAGAGCGCATGCCAGCGTGACTGGAGACAACACAAAACAAAGTGAAAGTCCCACTCCCAGTGACCAGTTGTAAGACGGGTGGTGGGTACTTATTTTACTCTGTTCCTGTTCTAATTATTTAACTCGATACTAATTACGCCTAATCGATATGTAGAAGGCGTTGTTTTCTACCTTACTAAGAAGAAAATCTCTTTTAGAAACAAATAGTGGACTCATCTCTGAGTACATTAGGTACTTTACATCTTCTCGTATTTTCTAGTCAAAAATTGGTTTTTTTTTCTTTTATTCTATTTCTACTCTTTTCCTCTCACAAGCCAAGAAAAATATGATTTGAAAGTAAAAAGTCCCCCTTGCAATTCAAGCTTCCTTTGTTTTGTTTTCCTTGCAAATATTGGCTGTTTTCTGAAAAAGTATTTTAGCCGCCATTCATGGTTTAAGTATGTATATTATAATTGTTTATTTTGCTAGCGCCTATAAAGCACGCCGGTAAGCTTTATATTCATTTTAGTCAAATAGAATTAAATTTTACCGTGGAGCACCGACTTATTTTAGACTTGTAAAAATGCATTCAGTTTAACCTTAATTGAATTTGTATGGCAAATCTGTAAATATTAAATGTTAGATACATTTTTTATAACAAACAGGCTTAGGCATAAGACCTAACATTGGAAACCTTACTCTGTAAGTTATGTGAATAACAATATAATTCATTAGGCATAAAAATCGACTTTAATTTGTTACCTTATTTCCGGAGTTTTCCAATTTAAAAAAAACATTAATATTAATTTTTAGACATTCATTCTGATAATGGAAGGGAAATAACAAGAAAAGTAAAATTCATGTAAGTTTTTGATGATTTCAAAAATATATGTGAGTAGCTATATAGTTTTTATGTTGATGCATTATTAACTTCTACCACAAAGAATTGAAAATTTCAGCAGTTTTTAATGTGAAAGCAAAAAACTCTTAGAATTTCCAACGAAAATAATAGCAAGAGTTATGTTGAACTGGTTGACTGCTCAAATGGAATATGTATGCATGAATTTGCTGGGTCAGATAATTTTCTGGGGAATCGCATCATATTGATCCCTTCGTCCCATAAGTGAAATTCCCGTTTCCAATTAACCATCCCAGTTAATAAATCACACGCTCTGACATGGGGAATTCATTGCGTTTCTCCCGCCACCGATTACAATATAAAAAAAAAAGGAAAAAGAAGGAGAATGTTAGTAAACACTCCGATAAATTACTGGCCATTGCCCACACTGAAGAAATCAGTGAGAAAAATATTACCAACCGGGAAGCACAGTGGAGAGATGAAAAAAGGTATCCGCGCAACGGACGAAATAGATTTGTGTGATAAACAACCTCCAGGAGGAGGAGGAGGCGGACGCCGGACTGAGGGTTTGCTGGATGAATCAATTAAAATTGTTTAAGGGTTGAGTTTTTGCTCCTCGACCAGCGTACTTGACACTTTATGGCACAGAGCCATGCATTTAAAAAAACAATATATATATAAATAAAATTGCGTCAAGCCTGTCCCTCCTTCGGGAGAGCTCGAGGGATTCCTCTTCCTTGCTGGAGCGGGTAATGGCTGGGCCTAATGGCAGGAAAATTACTTGAGAAGTTTTGTATCGCAGCAATTGTGAGCATTGTTTACAATGAAAATGTTTTGCTGGATGGAAATGCTCTTGCTGGGCAAAAATGGGGAAAGAAAAAAAATTGTACCCAGGGAGAAAAGGAACAGCAAGATTAAGGCATTGTTGCGGTATAATTCAACTTGAATTGAGCAGTCTGAGGATAATAGGGAAATTAAAGGTCAGGGAAATGTTTCTTTGGCCCTATTAAGGTACCCAAAGGTGAGGGAGGATGCTGGAGATGCAGGCTCCGCTAAATGGGTTGTAATTCCTTTGCCAGTCCCGAACGAGGGCTTTGGGCTGGAATGAGCTCTGCAAGAATCCTGCCATTTTGCTGAATCTTCTCCTTTAGAAAGAAAAGGGCAAAGATATTTCCGGCATAATATCCTTAATCTAATTGAGCTTAAAATGTAGGTTACACCGTTTCTTTTCGAGCTGTTTATGAAAGAAGAAACGCCTTCCGCACAAGTGTGCGTTTCACGACGCTTTGAGAATTTATAACACCTCCGGCGATTCCTTGGGGGATTTTCATAATGGTGTGTTTGTTACTTCGTTAATTGCTTTGTTAGTCGAATGCTCGCACAAGCAAATTTTTATTTGCTTAATAGGTTGCAGATATTTCGCTAGTGGCAATGAAGACAAAGTGAGTAAATGTGGCAAGAGCTTTTGTTTATTATTTGTATGCTTGTTGTCTTAGAATTTCAACGCAGAAAACACAACTGTTTTGATATCATTTTCGACAAATAGAATACCAGCGATAGTGTACTTAACATAACCATATTCTCTCTAACCAGTACTAAAGAAGCTATTTTACTCTACAATACGTCATTGTATTTTACAAAAAACAATTTACATTCGTTTCCGTTCATACAAGGTTTTTTAAAAATACATACAATCATAAAAAATGAACAAATATCAGGTCCCATCAATTTTAAGTAATCGTTTATTATCTTTTCATTGTTACTGAAATAATTAGTATACCCTCTGGTATTTGATGGTAATAAATCTGTTGTTTCTGTAGTTTAACCTCCACAAATCGATATCCGATTGTCCTGAAAATACAAAAGGGAAAATTATAGGATTTAGAATAATTTTGTTTCGAGTCCTGAACAATAGGAAGATCAAAATTCTTGTTTTATATTACATACTAGCGTGGTTACCTGGTTTCTTTCGGTGTAAACAAAATTGTGGATGCTGATGCCGGCATCCGATGCTACCTATGGGGAGCACAGCCAAGCCACCCTTCCCCGACGAAGTCCCTGAAACGAATGCAGGCACAACCCGGCTGCTCCTCTATTTACAAGCCGGCCGCTCACAGCCAGGCAAGAGTCCTGGTCCAGGCTCGGCTCAACTGCTGTCCGTTGGGAGCAAATTCAAATCTCCCGAAACCTGGAGACGAACGGCCGCTGTACTGCCGCCCTGCTCCCAGCTTGGGAGAGCTGCCCAGCACAGGATGAGATGAGAGGTCCCTCTGGTTGCAGTCGCTCCAGCTTCCAGTGTTCGAGACCCCCGGTCCCAGTCCCCAGTCCCAGTTTGTTTAAATCTTTCGCGGCGGTTATTCGCTGGTTTTTTTCACACTGATCCTGTTCATGAATTTAATTTTCCCGGTGCTTCTATACCTAGCGCCTTCGCATGTGAAATTCTAATTTGTTTTCATTCATATTAATTTTTTTATCTTATACCGTTACTAAAAATAGGTATACAAATTAAAGCTATGAAATCTACTAATTTTGCAATTGTTAAAACATATATTTAAAAAATCAAAATCAATATTTTTTGCCATCGTTTCGTTTAAATTATTTAAAGTCGTTTATCAACTCAATCAACTTTGTAAAAGTACTAATCTGTTTATTTTTTAAGTTTTTCATAAATTATTTCATTCATCCAAAGAAAATGTGTATATAAATTTAATTTAATTTTTTAATCCTTATAGCCACATTGCTTACTTTCTCTAAAGGAAAATTTCGCTTTAGTAAAGCTCATTCCATAAAAAACATTTGTGCATCTTTCTATTTTTATTATTTTTGTTCGATTATTAAATTTTCCGAGTGTTGACTAAATGAACTTAAAATAAAAAGCGTTCTTTTACTAAGCAAATTGCATTTAAAATCATCGGTTAAAATACCAAGTTTCATGCGAGTCCCTTGACATTTTCAATTTGTGGTCGTAATTTTGGGTCCGCCATTTACAAATTCGCGTATAAAAAGTATATGTTGGGTCGAAATATGTAAAAACTTCACTCAAAAAATGAACTTAATCATATCTAGCGTTAAGGTGTGATTGAGCAACAAACAAAAAAACAAACTTTCGATTTTATATATATGTATATACATGATGCTGGTAGATTGTCTTGTGGCGGTATCTAAATACAAGAATTTAATGCTAAGGTAAGAGATTGGTAGCAATTTCTTGACCTAAAATTAAGAAAATTCGTGTTACATATTATCGTTATTCTTTAATAACTCCCAAATATGCGTCAAAATAACATACACCATAGTACCAGAAGCTTAAAAAAATAAATATTCTATGATAAGGTTCTTATATTTATATGTTAACCTTTCAATTCCGTTTATTGTTAATGGACAATTTTTTTAAAGAAGGTACTGAAGTTAACCATTTATAAAACGGTATACCGTTTGCTCATTTATTGTAAAGAATGGTTCTGAGTCACAATATTTTATTTAGATTAAGTATATCTGTTTTCTTACTTGGTAGCAGAGTATTGCAAATTTTTTAATCGTAGCTTTATCGTACAAAGACAAAGCTTCAGTGAAAATTTATTCCATTGAGGAACTGTACTGTTTTCGTTCAGAAAAGTTAGGTAATAAATAAGGTTCGGAGAGAATGTGGAATGAAGATTTACGCAGAGCTTCAATAGGCAGAAATATTCGAAAGATGCAGCTCCGTCAATATCGGTTATTTTCACATTATTTTATTAAGAAAGTGTTTCTTCACACTGCGCGGAGGGGTCGATGAGAAATGAAAATTTATGGCGGCAGCGGACGAAACAAAATAAATGGCTTTCAGTTCGACATGGCCAGCCACCCCCAGCCAGATTCCAGGGAAAACTTCCTCAAACAATATAAGAGCTAGCGTGAGAGCATCCAGGGGGAACTAGCATTAGCTGCCAGAGATACTCCGAAGGGTATATACGCTCATATAAATAATAACAGAACGGGTAGGATCCGGCGGGAGGAACAAAAACCAGTTACAAAAGCAGTAGACAAACTTCATACTTTCGCAGGGAATTTGTATCCTGTTCCTTTGGCTCCGGCACCACGGTCCTCTACGTTTTCTACGTTTTCGGATGCCTGGTGCCTGGTGCCTGGGAAGAATATACCCACGAAACCGTAAATTGCCTTCCTGCGCTCCTCTGCTTCGATTCCCTTCGAGTATCTCCCGGTCGGGGTGTGTGCTGCGAGAAAAACTTGGGAAGCGCCATGAATCATGTTTAGTAAGCCAATAAGGCGATTGAGTGAAAATTGGGAAAGTTTTTGCCCACTTTGGCGGCCGGATCCTTCCCTGGGATGCGTATCTTCTTCTGCAGGGCCCCCAATTCAGAGTGGCCCTGGTGCAATGACGAGATTGAGTCCCGATTGTCCTCATTGGCACGCAAATTGCCGTTTTATATGCGTGCCGACATTCAATTTTCACCAAGGACCTCAAAAAACTTGTGGGAATTGACCTGTGAGAACCGTCCTCAAAAACTTTTAGTGATAATTTCTTGAGATCGGCCCTCCTATCCCGTCCAAAGTTAAACGGGCGCTCCGGGAGACGTTCCACTCGAGGTTCAGATATCCTCGAACGATTCCTGAGTAAGTTACTATTGTTCTCGGGGGAGTGAATCAATTTCAATCAGACGTGTTCATGAATCCTTCCAATTCCCTTTTGAGCAAAAATCTGTTTGCAAAAGGGCTCCATGCGGAAGGTTGCCCAGCCTCCACTTAAGCCGAAATGTGTGACTGAAAGCTCTTGATGACCCAATTCTCGATTGGAAAGATATCCGTCTCCTCCTCGGTTCTTTGGAGGTAGTTTATTATGCAGCACGTATAATCGAATTTTCCGAAAATTTGCATATTCATAATGGCAACGAGAGAAACGAGAGTTTTGGATTATTTTAACTACACTTGATGCTGTCGTGGCGTGGCACTGACATAGCCCTCGAAGCGCCCTGCACTTGAGTGATATAATGGCAGGAGGCTCCGAAAGGCGCTCGGGCTCCGCCACCACCGGGACGGGATGCTCACGAATCAGGGGTATGCATTTGAATTTTAATATTCCCCTGTTAATGCCTTGCCTTTACGATGTTCTGATTTCGCGATAAACTTCTAAGCGAATACAACGACACTTTCAGAAGCGCGAGTTCATTCAATCATAATTTTCTGCAAGGTCTTATATTTTGGAAAGAAAATTAACATGTAGTACATGTTGTAAAACTTGCGCAACTGTAGTAGTCAGCTTATTTGATGAATTTTAAATAATTAAGAAGAGGTATAAGCTGCCAGCCAGGGCTAAATATGGGCCTTAGTATAGTAGCTAACAAAATATTGCAGTACTGAAGAAAAGCTCGACTATATAAACTTACATATATATATATCTATTTTAAGATTTAGCAAATTATTTTTCTTGTGTTCAATTAATATAGAAAAACAGTACTTTAAAAAAACCATCCAAAACTACTATTTGAGATATCGAAAGAGAATGGAAGACGTAGTTTATGTAATATACTGATATCGGATCCACGAAACTAAAATTTAATTAAAACAAATAAAAAAATTCCAGTGTTGAAAACTTTAGAGAAAGCAATATTTATAGATTAATTTATCCAAATTTATTTTTAAAATACAATTCTTATGTAAAAATTTGATATTTAGTACATACATATGTACATTTTTCAAATTTATTTTTATATCCTTAAAGCAAACAGAAGCTTAATAATAAACTTCGCTGCGTTTTCTTCCAGAATAGCTTTTTGGTACTTAGATAACTTTTTAGTTTTATTTTTTAAAGCAGATTAGTTATTTCGGGTTTGGAAGAAATACATACATATGCACACCTATGGTATGAAGCATACATTGGTCTTTATGATTGCGCTGTATTCGGCAATGGCTGAATTGTAAGCTAGTGGCGTAGTAGTTATATTCTATAGCTGACTCTCTGCCATTTGTGTTCTTGTGAGTTGTAAAATTGCAATAAGGACATCGACTTCATTAGAGGTTAAATGGTTTGATACTTTTAAGGGTACCTTATAATTCTATGACAATACAGAGAATAGATTTAGTTGTATGATAATTTAACTACCTTTCCGTTACGACTATACATCTGACTGCAAGAAACAATTGATAAGCTCATTGGTGTTTTGAAGGAAATCAAAACATAGCCCAAATAGTCCAGAAACCAATTCTGGATATACATAGTCAAACAAAACCTTGCATAAACCCTTTCAAATTAGCGGAAACGCTTTACGGGCTAGTGTTGGCTGTAAATCAAATTCAATTAACAGTTTCGACCCAATTAGAAAGGCAGAAGATTTTGGGTGGTGAACCTTCATCAGTCTACTTCAAGGTTGTACGTCATGTGAATTTGGGGAGCTTTAAAACTGAGATAGAGTCGGCCACCCACCCACTCCGGTGTGTCCCGATTTTGGGTCCAGGGCAAACAATGAAGCATATAAGATGCAAAACCACTCTCAGGGCTTCACTCTAGGATTAGTTCCGTCCATTTGCAGGCGTACACATGGAGTGTCCTGGAATATTCTGGAGTATCCCGTCCGGGATATGGCGTATAAGCGAACGAATTTATCTTCACGCAGGGCGACAGCGCATACCAACGATATCCGCAATGCCCCCGACCTGGTTCGCTGCCTAATCCTTTCAACGAACCAGAAACGCTGGACTATCCCACATCGGATAATCTTAAAATTAATGCAGACCAAACCCGGTACGAGCTGTCGAACGGACCTGGACAAGATGTGGATTGCATGGGAAATAAAGTAACAAAGTTTACGTAAATAGTTAGTCTTGCGAACAAATGAAATTAGTGTGTTCCAGTGAAAACAAACAGAACAGTAAGTCGCCATATCAGCTCCAATGTCGTTCGTCCTAAATTTTACTTAAGTTTCCTTAAGTTTCTGCTGGAAAAGTTTTATTCATCATCTCCGAGGGGCCTCCTCCTCCTTTCGGTGGAGTTTCGTCCCGGAGAGAAGAAGAACTGCCGGTCGGGTTCTGGGGGATATGTGAGTCAGTTGGTCCAAGTTTGACGGTTACTGGAAGAAACGAGTACGTTAACTTTTCGCATGTGTGAATGAAAGTTTCTCCTTTAAGCAGAATTAAACACATTTCAGATTTGAGCCACAAGTATAGTTAGGTTAACGAGGAAGTCCCGGCAGGAGCATCACCAGGAGGAGGAGGAGAAGCAGAAGCAGCAGAAGCAGCAGGAGCACCAGAGGCTGTAGAGCATCGGTTTTAGCGCAATATGCTTCTTTCGGAAAACCATACTCATGTACATATGTGAGAGTGTTGGTCATGGAGAATGCTTTTAGCCGAGGTTAAAGTAAAAAGTTTCCCACAAGATTTATTTATTCTAAGAAAGATTGGAATAATTTGTTTGGCAAGGGCTGAATAACTAAGTGAGTTTCAGTTTAGTCGTGAGGGAATCTTCGCGATCCCAGTAGAACCTAAGGTTAAAGATGCAAAAAAATTTTGGAATTGACGGATTCCCGCAGCTAGTTTTGGCTACTTAATCTTAACAATGCCTAAGTCTATTAACAAATTATTATAATCTTCGCCTCTGTCTACAGGTACAGGTACCTTACTTATAATATTCCACATTGAATGGTAAAAAATTTAATGTTTAAAATTTAAGTATTTTTTATATATCGCTTTTAAGTTAATATTACGAATAATTTAAACTCGGCGCTACTTGCTCTAATACGCTCTGTGCTTATTTCTATTTTCAATTTATTTTAGCAGAATTTAAAGGTGAGCTTGAAAATGTATCACCTAATTATGGAAATGGCAAAAGCATGATACAGAGAAATCACCATCCGAATATAAAACCGAATGTCGATGATGCTACACAGAGTTATATTTTCACAATTTCCATTTCGTTCAGCTGCAAATTTATCCCGGATTCATGGTAAAATGTGGCACTTTGCTTTAATATTGCAATTTTCAAATGTGCCCAATAATTGAATGTTATATGCTATAAAACGTATCGTCTCCGCACATTGTCCATTGTGTAAATACGCGCATTTTGCATATCATATAATTATAAATGAACCCTCCCTCATAATCAACGGAAATGGAGTCAAATCTGAGCATTCCCGCAGATGGGCTGATGTTGTTAATTAATATGTTTGGATAAATTACACGAGCCGCCAAAGAAGAGCTTAGGGTAATTGCACCAGAAAACGTGTGCTACTTACACAAAATAAACGGAGTGGTTATTAGAAATCCGCAAATTTAAGCCGAATTGGGTGGTAGATTATGAAAACTTCATAACTTATGGAGCAGGCGTAAAACTCCACCGTTTTTTCACATTTAGGTACTATGCGCTTGTGTGGGGGAAAGTTTGTGCGTTTTAATATTTCGTTGAATAGTAACAAGTTTAGCCCACATAATTCCGCATATTTCATGCATTTGTAATGGAAGTTATAAGCATTAATTAGATGAAATTTATTTTATCTATTTGCCAATCAGCGTTAGATGCAGCTCAATATTTCACCGGTTTTGTGTTGTTTTCTAATGAATTTTCACCTGCGTAAACTTGTAAACAATTCAAAACGCAAATACATATGTTTCTAGAATAAATAGGATGCTTTTCTGACCATGACCACTATTATTCTCTGCGCTGCAAAATGATAAACAGAAATTTCATTATAAATAGGCAAAAAGATATTTAAAATTACAATTTCCCCCTGTCCCTTCTGACACCGTGAAGGAATATTCGTCGTATTCAATTTGCGTTGCACTTCTTTTGGGATGCGATCGTCACATTTTAAGAAAATCTCTGTAGAGAGCATAAATCACTCTTGAGTTTAAGAAGTTTTCCCAAAATTTTTATTGTGCGCAAAAAGCTTAGGCTATAAAAAGAATTCGAGAAAGAGTGAAAAAGCTTGCGAACGACTTTTATTTAAAAATTCGCACAGCAAATGTACGCTTTAGGTCCACTGACTTTTGACTTAGGAAAAACGTGATTAGGTAATTTGGCAATCTTTTTATTTTAAAGTGCATAATCTTGCGCTCGATGGGGATATTGCATTTTTGTAGTTTAAAAAAAGAATGCGTCGTTTATTTATATGCATATCAAAATAACTTAGTTCACCACTGAAATAATTTTATTGAGGAAATTTATTTCCCAACAATTTTATAATCGGCTTATTGATGGTATTATAATATTCTTCTCACAAAGGTGTTTTCAAAATCAAAAAATTCGCATGTGGCTTAACAATAATTCACACGTATCTTAACATTAATTCAGGTGATCTGTGTCTACCTATGAACACAGATATGCAAACAACATTCGAATTAAAATCAGTTTGAATAAATTGTATTGATATTGCATATTTTAACTAGCTTTGATATTAGCAAACAATTTTTGGAAAATAATTAGAAGTTTTTATTAATAAATTAATAACGTAAATTATTTAAACCCGGATCTTGATATCTAAAATATAGTAGTTACAACATACCTACCTTAAGTTTAAAAAAATATGTATCTGTTTATTATTATACGATTAAAAAATTAAATTCTGGATTCCATCATCCATAAACGACGCCAAAGTACGGTCTGCAAAAAAATCGACCGTACCATCAGATAATCTAAACCATGTGGCAACTACGATGAAATTAACGATAGTTAAACTAAAGTTTTAATTTATGATGTTTTTCTAACTCGTTGTCACGGTTGGCTAATAGGTACACCAGTAAGATTTAGTGAAAGTGTTGCAGTATTTAGGAATAGGAGAAAGACAATTGGAAATACCGCCATAAGAAAATCTTTTGATTCAAACTACGATTCAAAGATGTAAAAAATATTAAATTCCTCTTTCCAAATTATTGATAATTAAATAACTCGATTTTTTAATAATCAATAATCGCTCCATGCGATTTAAATTTAATTTTTTTACAAGTCATCAAACATAAATTTCTGGTTAATTTTTAATAGTATTCTTTGATATTCAGAACAATTTTCCAAAATGTTAGCCCACAGCTCGAAAATCTTATGAATTTTGTCAACTACTTTTATTTAAATTTCACAACTTACTATTTTACTAGTTGAGTTAGTATAGTTACCAATTATTTAGCAGTAGGATCAAGCACCTTTCCAGCAAATAAAAGAACTCCAGAGGCTTCCTCTTCAATGAAGAATGCAAATGGATGATCGGCTTCGAAAGTTGGAGTTCTTGAACCGCCTGATCGGAATGAAAAGATTGCAGCTGAAAGAGATTAAATATTAGTAATATTCATTAAAAAAAAATACTTTGAAGTTATTTTACCGGTTGCAACTGCAACTTCTGTTCCTTCCTCGTCTATCTTAATTCCAGCTTTTTGAATGACATCTGCTAAAGCGGTTTGATGTGAGCCAAAACCTGGTAGTTTGGCATTGTTGGAGAATACATTCTTAATGTTCAACTGATAATGTTTCAAAAGTTAGAGCTAATTTAAATATACAAAGAATACAATAAATATACCGCTTGAAGAGATTCCTTTAAGCTTAATTGGGATTTGAACTCGAATTTTGGAATAAGGATGTCCACAGTAACATTCTTCAATTCCTTTTGAAGTTCACCGATTAAACCTGGTTTAATGCTGGCAATCACCTTGTCTAATCCATCGTGATCGTATGGTAGTATGAAGGTAATTGCAAATTTACCACCCTTTAAATGAAAACGAAATTATCAAGTTGAAGACTTAGGCAAGAAATCTGTTACAACCCTGTATGGTAAACGCAATAGTTGAGCACCATTACCGAGCTTGGATGTTTCCAAAAAGTAGGCTGCATCCTGTTTAATCATCGTAGGAACTGGTATAAATTCTCCATTGCCTTTACGGAAACGTATGTTTTCCGTAGAATCCTTCTCAAAGTGGCGTTCCCACACACCTTTGAAATATATGGCATTGGTAAGCACTGCTAGGGCATCTTCAAGTTGGTCTAATGGAAAAAGGACATGAGGTGATGATTTTATTTTAAATATTTACTTATACCTTCAGTCACAAGTTCCTTAATTATTCCTTTGGTATTAGTTGAACTCCAATCATTGATTATTTTCGCGCTCTGAGGGCTGTCTTTAAAGTTGAGTGTCTGAGTTTTGGTGTGGAAGTATTGTTCAGCAGTATTCATGAATGACTTATCTGGAGTTAGTTGTTGATCCAGAAACACTTTCGATGCAGCATTAAGTTCATACAAAGCACTTTTTTTCTGGAAAAAATTTATATAACAATTAATAAAATAATTGTATGTCGACTTCAGGAGAAAAATGAAAGAATGAAAAATTTGCATTCGGGAGAAAGGCGTATTTTTCTGCATTGATCTTGAATTAATCCTGGGTTTATAAGATTTGAAAACAGCCAAGTGCATACCTCTAAGGAATTAACAGCACCCTCAAACCAACTCAATCCATTCAATTCTTTAGGTAGATCCGCGAGTGCGCTTTGTATTTCATTTCGAGTGGTACCCAAAGCTGCTTCCCTTGTGATAGCCAATAAAAGTTTGACGGAAAATGGGGATGTGATTATATTTTCTTTACTGCTTTTAGAAATTTCCTGGAACAGCCTCCAGTCGAAGTTGTCGTACTTCTTAGAAAGTGGTCTAAATTCTGATGGTTCTTGACGTAGATCACTTGGCGAATTTTGTCTCTTTGGTCTCACATTTCCGACTAGCCAACCATTTTCATCTACGATATAGTTATTTGAACGATATCCTTTTAAACTTTCGTCATCCGGAAATACAAAGCAGCTGCATATATTTAACGTAATGCAGATGCCAACGAAGAGTACAGCATCTAGAAAAGATCAAAAAAATGTGTCTAGTTTACGTTATACTTAGTAAAAATAATAAATGTACATTTTACTGCCATGATGTCTTAGAGATTGGCACGCACAATACAAAAGTCAAAAGGCTTTGAAGGAAAGATCGCACACACTTTTTCTTATATACGTTTACCATTGATTATTGTACAATTGTTTAATACAACCTGTTTAAACAAATGTTAACAATTGGCGAAAAGTAACATGAATCGGCTACGCGTTTGACTTTTGAAATTACTCAAGATCGCAAGCATATAATGGCACGTTTTCTGATTGTTTTATTAATGAGTAATTTTAATAAAATTGATGTATCGGTATAATGAAAAAATTCTTATCCAATTGTTAAGAATTTTTGGGTATTAATATGTAAAATGATTTACCATTATTAACAAATTCATTTTGGTCAGGGTAGTAGATTTTGATTGCTTATTTGGCACATTCGTTTAAAAAATAGGAGTGGAAATAATTTTGCACTGTATTGCGGGAAGGTTGTGTTTTCAGATTCATAAATACATAGTTATAACAATTGTTAAAGCATAAAAATGAGAATAAAAAATGTATTGAAAAACTGCGATATTTTTTTATAAATAGTGATGTAATTTCACTTTGTTATCCTGTTTGTGTGAGGTCGTTATATGATGAAGATGAATTTTTATTACATAGTACATATATAACGTTATACTATATAAAAATAATAATGCTAATGAGCATCTTATTGGTTTATAGTATGTCATTTAGGAATTGTAGAAAAATTCAACGTGCAATCCAACCTTGTCATTCATATTTAAACAGGTGGCACTGTACAAATATAATTTCTCAAGCTTATGTAATTGTATAGCGGTAGCAATTTTGTGAATCTGTTTAAGCATGATGAATCTTCAAAACCACATGTTTTATTGAATCGGTCTAGACTTTCAATTCAATGATTTTCTTCACCCATTCCGATTTGACTGTAGTAGAAAATGACGTGTTAGTTAAAAAGCAAACAACTAAAATTCAAGTTTTGACTTGACGTAGGTTTAAAGCAAATAGTCAAATCAAGGTTAGTTAGGGTTATTTTATCTAGCTACAGTAAAAGAAAACTAAGGAACTAAAACGAACCATAGTGTAAGGAGTTACATATACAAGTGCTTTAGTTAAATAAACAATATCTACAGTTTATTATTATTTTCTTACAAGAATTGTGTGTTCTGAAATGGTTTAATGCATAGCTGGCCGAATTGTTGAATTTATGGCGCGTTGTTGAAAGTTAAATAGTGGGGTTAAAGGGTCAAACCTACGCCAACGTATCAAAAACCAGCATTTTTTTCGAATGTTGTTTGGATATACGAAGTTAAAAATTAAATTAAATAAAAGTGGCATGTTTACATTGTTATCTATAAAACAATTAAAAATATAATAATTTATATAAAAAATATAAAATGTGCAACGAGAATTTCAAAGGTAGATATTGCTGAAAAAATGGTTGAAAAATTATTTTTTTAAATTTTCCATTGTATTGAAATTTAAAAAACTGTCTTATTCAAGTTTTGAAATTGAAAAATAAATATTAATGTTTAATATGAGAAACAACATACATTTAAAAACAAAACGATGTCTTATCCTCTCACAGTAAATAGTAAACAATAGATTGATCAGTTTCTGTTTATTTTAATTTTTATTGAAAAATATAAATATTCGAATTGGCTTTAACAAACACCTTTTTTAAATTACATGTACTGTTAAACAGTGTATTGATTTTAAAATTTGTGAATAAAGTTGAAATTTTAGTTTTTTATTACTGAGCAGTAGGATCGAGCACTTTTCCGGCAAATAGAAGTACTCCAGTGGCTTCTTCTTCAATAAAGAATGCGAATGGACGGTTTGCAATGAACTCTGGTTCATCGTCACCTCCTGATCTGGTTCCGAAAAGTCCACCTGAGAAAAATAAATGTTTTGTTTGAAATTGTCTTGAAATATATAAATTAATTAAATTACTTGTTGCTACTGCAACCTCTGTTCCTTCCTCGTCAATTTTAATACCGGCTTTTTGAACAACATCATTTAAAGCAATTGGTTCTGGACCAAAACCTGGTAGGTTACCAGCACCAGTAAATACGTTTTTAATATTGAGCTAAAATATTTAGAATTAGAACCGCTTAAAATCATAAATTTTTGCTCAAAATACCGCTTCAAGAGAATTCTTTAAGCTTTGTTTTGATTTGAATTCGAATTTTGGTATAACGATGTCCACAGTAACATTTTTCAATTCCTTCTGAAGCGCTAAGATTAAACCTGGCTTAATGCTTGCAATAACTTTATCCAAGTTATTTGAGAACGATGGCAATATGAAGGTGATTGCAAATTTACCCCCCTTTGAATGAAGACAGTAAGAATTATTGAACTGAAGTGACAAATAGAAATTATTTAACAACCTTGTATGGCAAACGCAGAAGTTTGGCTTCACCACCCAATTTGTTAGTCTCCAAAAAGTAGGCTGAGTCCTTTTTCATCATCATAGGAACATCTACAAATTCTCCATTGTTTTTATGGAAAGACAATTTTGTCGTAGAGTCCTTCTCAAAATGACGTTCCCACACTCCTTTGAAGAATATGGCATTGGTAAGCACTGCTACAACATCCTCCTTAAGTTGTTCTGGTGTGGAAAATAATTAAAGTTATGTTTAATTGAAGTTTAAAAATTCCCATACCGGCAGTTACAAGTTCCTTAATTATTCCTTTGGTGTTAGTTGAACTCCAATCATTGATTACTTGCGCGCTCTGTTTGGTATTTTTAAAATTGAGTATCTGAGTTTTGGTGTGGAAGTATTGTTCAGCAGTATTCATGAACGACTTATCTGGAGTTAGTCGTTTATCAAGGAACACTTTAGTAGCTGCATTAAGCTCGTACAAAGTACTCTTTTTCTGAAATTAATTAAAGAATAGTTAAAAAGTTGTATGTGACATGGTTGCTGTAGTAACTAAATATCTTTTTGAGTCAAGAAAATGTTTAGTTTTTACTGGCGAATATAATCAAATCAAGCAATTACCTCCAATGAGCTGACAACACCTTCGAACCAGTTTAATCCATTAAATTCTGCAGGCAGATCAAGTGCTTTTTGTATCTCATTTCGAGTGACACCCCATGCAGCTTCCCTCGTAATTGTCATTAAAAGTTTGACGGAGAACGGGGATGTGATTGTATTTTCGTTACTACTCTTAGAGATTGCCTGGAACAGCCTCCAGTCGAAGTCGTCGTACTTCTTAGAAAGTGGTCTAAATTCTGATGGTTCTTGAGGTAGATTACTTGGCGAGTTTTGTCTCTTTGGCCTCACATTTTCCACTAGCCACCCATTTTCATCTACTACATAATTATTTGAACGATGTGCTGTGAAAACGTCGTCATCCGGAAATACAAAGCAGCTGCATATATTAAGCATAGCACAAATGCTAAGAAAGAGTACTGCGCCTAGGATATTTAAAAATGTATAATAGTTAAAATATAAAAGTACTTTTTAATAAAATAATATACTTACACTTTGTTGCCATGGTGATTTAGAAACGCGTCTGTTCCACACCGAAAGTAAAAGGTTATGGATAAAGAAACAGATCCGCTTTTTCTTATATACGATTGTCTGGTAACTGCCACATTATTGTTTCCTGCAACCTGTTAAAACAAATTTGGAACAGCTAATGGAAATTAAATGCTTGAAACTATGCAAAATGCTATACGCTACCTGACAAAACATTGAACAGTTTTTCTCAATTAAATAGTCGATAATTATAAAACCAGTAAGATTGTTGAATAAATAGAAATTATCTAATTAACACAATAGTGTGAATATTAAAAACTAAACAGTAAGATATTTAAATAATAGTACAGAAAACAACTCATTAGTTATAAAACGTAAATAATTTACTAAATATTAATTATATTATAGTTTTGCATAACATTGTCACGTATCTATATGGAAACATGCATACATGAATGTGGATGTATTTGAGCCTTAGAAATAATTAACACATTCACACCTGTATTTTAACAAATGGTCTTATTTAAATAACTAATTGATCATGGTTTTTGGGAAGCTGTTGTTTTGCGGACATTTTGTTCTAACAAGTGGTATGCCGGGGGTTTAATAAATTATAACCTCATAATTTTTACACTACAGAAACAACATGCGAAAGATTTCAAGGGCAGATTTGACGTAATTGTGAAACAAAAATAGAGAAAAAAGAGCCGTATTCTTTGATGATTCTGCAATGATGGAAAATTATACGTTAAACAAAAAACGTAATAAGTTCTTATTATATGTAAATATATTTTATAATTGCAATGAGCTTGGTCGACGTGTGATCAATGTATGTGTTTTAGAATTAAGAATGAAATTGAATTTTATTTTATAAAATATGAAGCAAAGTTGTGTATACTAAGCAATACCAACAGGCTGAACTGAACCGAACCTGCTTTTTCTATTGTGATATCTCAGTAAAATAGAAAAACATGTTTCTTTGGTTTAATGAATTGAGTTCAGCGCAAATAATAGACATTAACAACTATGCGGAATGATTTTAATTTAATTGCTAGATAGATTAAAAATTTCTCATATTAAGTAAATATATGTATATACCGGAAATTGATTGTAGTTGCAAAAAAAGAGTTAACCAAATGTATATTACACTAGACTGAATAAAGAACAAAATCCATTTAAGTATAGTTTTAAATATTTTCTTATTGTAGTACTACAAAATAAACCATAAATGTTTTCAAAGGTGGTATGTTCAAATAACCTAATCATAACTCATTGTAAAAAAACGTATGTTCGCTTTTATTAAATATAATATATTTTTCTATTGTTTTATTTCAGCATTGATATTTGATATTTTTTGCATATGTTTGGGTGTACGATTTAATTGAAAATATGTATATACTTTGAAATAAGCACTACGAATGTTTATTCCGTAAGAAGTATATACTGATTTATTTTCTGTTACAATAATTCAATTTCAGTAAGTAATGCAAAAATAATAATATGCTGATATTACTACATACTCAGTTCTTCAAAAATTTTACCGTATTTTGTTATGGTTTCGCATGTGAATTTTGGTAGTGCCATAAGCATAAACTTGTATTTTATATTTTATTATAACTCTTGATTTTATTCATAGTTTTGCAAACACTTATTTCATTGAGTTCAATCATGAAGTAAAAGCGCTATTATGTTAAAAATGAAAAATAAATCAGTTCATTATTTACATATGTTATTGTGGTACAAGCATAATAAGTTTCTGTACATTACCATTGATTACATAACATTGATAACAATATTAGCCACTATTGTTGTTAAATTAAAGTTGATTTCTCTAGTTTATTATCTAGTTTATTTTTGTATAATAGCAATTCACAACTTTACGGATATTGAATTTCGAATTAATCTCCAGTTAAATAAATCTGTTTTTCCAATTCGGCACCCAATGCGGCATCCGATTTATACGCTCGTCGTGCAAAGCAAAGCAAGAGTCCCCGGTCCAGGCTCGGCTCAACTACTGCCTGTGGGGAGCACAGCCAAGCCACCCTTCCCCGACGGAGTCCCTGAAACGAATGCAGGAAGGAGCCGGCCGCTCAGAACCAGGCAAGAGTCCTGGTCCAGGCTCGGCTCAACTGCTGTCCGTTGGGAGCAAATTCAAATCTCCCGAAACCTGGAGACGAACGGCCGCTGTACTGCCGCCCTGCTCCCAGCTGGGGAGAGCTGCCCAGCACAGGATGAGATGAGAGGTCCCTCTGGTTGCAGTCGCTCCAGCTTGCAGTGTTCGAGACCCCCGGTCCCAGTCCCAATTTTCCCGGTGCTTCTACACCTAGCGCCTTCGCATGTCAGATTCTTAATAATTTAATACTTAATTTGTTTTTATTCTTATTAATTTTTTATCTTTTATCGTTACTAAAAATAATTATACAAATTAAAGCTATGAAGTCTATTAATTTTGCAATTGTTAATACATATATTTAAAAAATAAAGACTATTCAAAACCAATATTTTTTGCCATCATTTCGTTTAAATTATTTAAAGTCGTTTATCAACTCAATCAACTTTGTAAAAGTACTAATCTGTTTATTATTTTCAGCTTTTAATAAAGTAATTATTTCATTCATCCAAAGAAAATGTGTATATAAATTTAATTTTATTTTTTAATCCTTATAGCTACATTGCTAACTTTCTCTAAAGGAAAATTTCGCTTTAGTAAAATGCAATACATAGAAAAAATTTGCGGGAAATACATTTTATTTGCAATTAGTTCTCTGATCCCAAAACCAACAAACAAATAAACAAACAAACTTTCGATTTTATATATACATATGTATACATGATTACCTTCTATTAAAGAAAATACCAGATATTTGATTTAGCCATAATTGAGAGCCATTGAATTTTAAGGCACATTTCTTTGATTTTGTTAAACTGCCACACAATACTTACAATACTTGAGAGTATAATTCCATAGAATTTTTTTCATATTAACATTTCTTAGAAATTTAATAAAATTTCAGATTTATATACATACATATTTAGTACCAAAATTGAGTCAGCCATCAAAAACGCGTGAAACACGTAAATTGGTATTTCGAAACTATAATTTATAATTTTTTACTATCAAATGTTATCTAATAATAAAGACACACGAAATCGAATTGCATGCGTAAATATTTTCCACTTGCTTACATATATATATTTTTATATATTTGAATATACTCAGATGGATACTATGGTAATGCTAAATTTGGATCAGCTGATACAATTATATGAAAAAAAAAATCGGTCTGAGCGGTGCCTGGGCTATTGAACTACAAAGCTCACGCATGTTTTTAAATATAAAAAGACTGCTTTATAATTTCTAAAAAATTTAAGACACGATGCTACGTTTATGCTATATTTGGGTCAGCTGATATAATGTTGAGAGAAAAAAATAAGAAGCGCTTTACTAGAGTCTGTGGCTGGGGTGTTGAACCATAAAACAGACACATGTTCTTAAGCATAAAAAACCGCGCGATAATTGAGGACACGATTTTGAATGGACTCACATGCCAAAAAGTTTGAACGTTTTCCAAGGACGGATTTGACACCTGCGGAAGCAGGTCGCGTTTAAATAATTTAAATATCTTATGATGCATTGCGTCCCAGCAACAATATTTTGCGATCAAGTTAAGAAAATTGAAAATTGACGCAATAAGTATTTCTCCGAAAACAAGGCGTCTTCAGGTACTAAGAAAAGTAATTTCGTTCGCAATTTTTGGTGCGCATTGTTTTTGTAAAGCTAATTATTTTCAAATGCGTCGAGCCACTTAAAAGTAGTCCATTTATTTTGGTTTTGGTGTGTGTCGTTTTTGGCCTCTTCTCTTGCGTTAAGAAAGGATGCGTGAGAATAAGCTCAGTGGGAGACAAAGGCACACGTCTTAAGTTTTTCGTCAAGACGAGAAGTTCATTGATCGGCATGCGCACTTGGCTCTGGCTCGAAGACAGATTTTCATCGTCGTGCAGCTGAAAAATACTGGCCGCGGAAAATCGCTCTTATATGCGATAGACGCTATAAATAGATCAGTTTTTCACGAGTTTTCTCATAAGACTGCAGCAGATTTGAAAGAATTAAAGATTTTTATTCCCCAGCAGACATTTACCGTGAAATAAAAAGCTTGTGGCGATTGGGAATATATTTTTGGGCCTTTTGTGCGTTTTATTAGGATGAAAAAGAGTTCCTTTGTCTCGTGCTGTTATTCATTAAACACCTAAGTGGACTTTGTGTATATAACGTCAGGTTGAGATCGTAAAATGGGTAGTTCGGTATCAACTCCCGGAAATTTTAGTTCTACGGACGATCCGTGGTGGGCAATCGAAAACGAGGATTATATCCTGGAACAGCCAAATCTAAGTGAAATCTTTGTTCTTATACAAGAAAACGGTGCAACAGTTAGAAGAAAAGTGAAATTAGTGAACAGAGACCAAAGTGCTAGTGGAAGTTCAAGCTCAACTACAGAAAAAGATTCAGAGAAATCGAAAACTGTCCGAGAACAGACCTTAGAAGAATTTAAGGAGGAGCTACAACTTAAGCGCATGGCTAGGCAGAATGCTCTAAGTGATCTTCGAAATGAGATCACAACCCTTAGGCAGCAACTAGCAGATGAACGCGAAATTAACCGCAGACTCAGAAATGGCGAAATTGTCGAAATCGAGAAAAAGGATGCATCCACAAATACTTCAGAAGTTACACAAACTCAAGTTACTCCAAACAATGTCCCAACACTTGGCACAAAATATAGACCTGCTAGAACCCAAGTGGCAGAAGTTCAATTTCAATTGACTCTAGCAAACGCAGACAATTTGGCTTTGTCTACTGAACTAGAGGTTGTCCGAAACCAAGTTACTTCCTTAAAGGAAGTGATCGTGTGCAGCAAACAAATGATCGAGGTCAGGGAGGAGCAAGTGAATCAGGTAAGAATTTCTGCAACAATTTCCCCTGAATACGCAGTACTAAAAAATAATTTTTATTTAATTTCATTTAAAGCTAAAAGCTAAACTCCGCCAAATTGAAGAATCATTAGCTGACCGTGAGCTTAAACTCATGTCGGACAATCTGCGCCAGGAATATGATCGCCAGCTGGCAAATATACGAAATCTTCGCCAGCTGTATGAAGAACGGGCCCGAGTATGTGCTGCAGAACGAGAAAATCTTATTCGTCAGATTTCAATTAAAAAAGACGAACTACAGGCTGAAGCTGAGAGGTGAGTAATAGTGCTGAAATACAATATTTGTCAAAACAATTTCACAACATTCAGCAATACCGCAAATGAATCACTGTCTCAAAATGCTTTTGCGGGTACAACAATTCTTACAAACCTAAAGATTGCAACGAGACTATTTGTCTTTCGTGTTGCGCATTAAGCGCAATAGTCGCAATCTGTGCAAAACATGCGCCATAAAATGAATTAGATGCTGTCTGTATCTTGTGATCAGTCTAAGCTAAGTATAGACTCCAACATGCTGCGAGGTTGTGAAATCCCTCGACTTTGTTTATGGCCGCCATGGGCAATCGCGAATTTACGCGAGCGTTTTCCGTGGAACTGTGGCTTTAATAAATTCGACCATGAGCCAGTGTGCGGTTGTGAAAGTTATTGCCCGAACATATTTAGGATGATTGGTTCCATTCAACTTTCACTTTCAGTGTGTGGGCTCTGCAGCTGGGTCAACAACTCCCGGAAATCCTTAGAAACTTTCTTTGTTATTAGGTTCAAGGATGATTTTATGCGTGATACTTTTTTAGACGCAATTTATCTATTTTTGGTGAAGACATGTTCTCTTTGCGATAAAAATAGATTTCCACCTTTTTCTGGAAGTGATGTTCAATGAATTGCAAGAAAAAAAAATATTTTTTTCTGATATATTTAAATATTTCTCTAAATTTAATTTTGTTGGGGTAGTTGTTTATGATACTAAAGAATTCATAGAATTTTTGAAAATTTCCACTACCTGGTCTACAAATCCGTAAAAAGTTGCTGACTAATTCAATGTTAATGGCGTTGTTGATACCACACTTTCAACAGATTAATTTGCAAAACGGTGCGACATTTTGATTAAATGAATTCACATGTTGCTGGGGAAGCACAATTTAATTTAGTTTCTGATTACGTCTATACTAAATGAACAAATGATTTATTCTTTCACTTCATTGCCTAATACCCCTGGTGAAATTTCATATAAATGCAGATTTTCGTACTCTGGTCCAATTGTTCAAATCAGATGCCAAAATAGTGATTGTGGCTACTATTTGTTTTTTGACTTTTGCAATTTGTAACATTCAATTTCAGTCAGACATTATAAAACCCAAACACACAACCAATTGACTCACACATTAGCATACTTTGTTTTGACACAAAGGTGATTCTATCGTAAATGATTTGAATTTATGAAAACATAAGATATAATAACAAAAACTAAACAATTACTATGATATTATAACAATATGTAGATAGTTAAAAGGTTTCGAATTTCTAAATTTTCGGAACTCAGCACAATTTTCCTTACTACGCTAAAAAGTGAAAATTCATATCACGCTTATTTATTTGAAAATTATAATAATTCAAAATGGGTTTTAGTGCTTATTTATTTATTTATTTTTCAATTCAGTCAGGTCAGTGAGAAAATTAATATTTCTGAGATATGACTTTAATTCAGTATTGATTTATGTTTATCCGGCGCACTTGTGGCTTATACCAGGCCCTTTCATCCAGTCATTCATCCACATATAAATCTTATCTACTAAAGTATTTGACAAATCTACATTATATTCAGAATTTGCTGAAATCCCTGCCTTTCTAGATAATGTGAAAGACGATAATAAGATAGATTAAATTTATGTGTTCCAGAACTAAAACTTTGGAAGAGCGTATCTCATCCATGGAGAACGAGCTTGAAACTTCCAATAAGAAAATAATCTCACTGAAGACAGAATGTGATGAATTTAAATTCGAGAACAAAACCCTTAACGAGGAGATGGGTGTAATAAATAAGGTAAATATAGAGTTCCTTATACTATAGATTTGTCCGGCAGTAGTGTACGATAGGTTTCCTTTTAGCTTTTCAGCCAAATGTTAATGGGATTTAATGGCAGAAATAATCTGGACATAGATCGGCTTACAACGATGCTGGAGGAGAATCGACCACTGCTGAATGAAATGGCAACAAAGGAGGCCACTTCGGAAGGAGCCAGTTTGCCAAAGTTGTTGTTCGATATAGTAAGACAGGCTAATAGTGAGGATGTCGAAAGTTCGGGGACGCAAGAAGCTGTTGCAACTAGTAATCAACCAGAAGTTGCTAAAGTTGCAACTGCCCAAGAAATTATTGGGAACTTACCAAAAGTTTGGAGGGTGCTGATGGAACTTTTGAGCCACCACAAAATTGAGAATGTTCAGTTTAAGGAAAATGGGCAAAGCGAAGATTGCTATAAATCGGTGCAAACCCCAACTGGTCCGATGGCAGAGCTAAGCGTTAGTAAGACTTATATAAAACTTAAGGTATGTATATATTTTTCTTTCACCAATTTAGGGAACTTTAACGATTTTGTTTGTGCTTCCTTCCGCAGGATTTAATTTTGGAGAAAAAGGCTCTGCAGAAGGAAACGAACAAATTAAAAACTTTGAACTCGCACTTGGAACGCCGCCTCAACCAGCAGGAAAAGCGACTGGGAACTGTGAGCTTGGAGCTGAATAAGACGTGGCACCTGGTCGGTAAGATGCAGCGACAGCACAGACAGCTCCACACCAACGAGCAAATCTTGAGGTATCAATTGCTCCAGAAAAGGAGACTTTTGAACGAGCTCAAGGACGAACTCGAGTACTGCAGAAAGAAGTGGGCAGCAGCTCGGGCCAAAAATGCTGAAAGCCAGTTACAGTGTGACGATATGAGAAAGGAATTTGCTAAAAGGAAGTTGGAAGATGCCAACATGTCAGGCGAGAGTGGTTACAGTGATGGTCCAACCTCCGACACGGACGAGGAGCAGCCGGTCAGGAGCAGTTTGCGGGGGATGTTTGAGCATCCAAACAAAATTGAACGCACACAGAGCACATCCCCGACTCGTTCACCTGTTGATGAGATTATGCTGTCTCGTGAAAAAAGTGCTCCGCCGACAAGCGCATTTTTAGCAGAAATTACAGATACTGCAGATGAGATCTCATCTGATGTACCTTTGGGACAAAATCTGGCCGCGAGCACTATTGTTTCAGAAAAGGCAGTAGCTACGGTCACAGCAATTCCGAGTAGAGTTGCTGCTTCAACTAGCTCGGCTAAAAATGCAGCTAGCGCAGGAGCTGTGCCTAAGAAAGGCATACAAGGATTAGAATTATGCGCTGCTAAGCATAAGAAGAAAGAGCGGCAGAAAAACCCCCCAGAAGAAGAAAGTTTGGAAGATATGTTTATGAGGTTGAGTGGAACTCCGAAGGAAGAGGCAACCACTTCGACCGTTACTGAAGATGATATAAAACGCGCCGATCGCGCAGAAAGAATGGAACGACTGGAAGAGCAATGCAAATCTCTTATAGCGCATGTTATAGAAACATCTGAAAATCGCGAAAAATTAGAAATTCAGCTTTGTCGGTTCCAAGATGAGGTACCACCTGCACAGAAACCAGTACCACTAGAAGAATTCTTGAATAATAAATGCCATGAGAAAAAACAGGATCCTTTCCCAGAAACAACAGAACTTTTGAGCAGAGCAACTACAACAGCTGACAAAAGAAACGAGCGTTTGAAGAAACTTGAAGAAGAAAGCAATCAATTGATGAGTAAACTTAAGCGAACTTCAGATCGCAGCAAAAATATGAAATCTCGCATTGAAAGGATTAGGGAAAGGTGTTCGGTAAGCAGAGAAGGAAGTACTGAAAGTGTTGCTTCAATTGAAGAAGCCAGTGGATCTCAAATTGTGGAAGTCGTTCCAAAGGATAGTATTTCAGTAGTTGAAAAAGAAAGTTCAGATACAGCTTTAAATAACCAGGCAACTGGCTTAACAGCTGTTGAAGAAGAATATACATCAAGACGTTCAGAACGTCTTCAAAGACTAGAAGAAGAAGGAAAAATTTTGCTTTCTAAACTCAGTCATAGTGCCGAAAGAGGTGCTAAATTTGCAACAAAACTTGATGAGTTGCACTCACGTTATGGAAGTGAAGAGAGGTCTAATGACACTCCTTCAGCAAATATTAGAAACACTGAATCTTCAAGAACTGAAACCGCTAGTGAAAGGCTAAAGAGACTTGAAGAGGAAGGAGACAGACTGTTGGCTAGGTTGACTAGAACTAATGAAAGAGGCAGCGAGTTGTGCAACAAATTGGCTGAGGTACACGAACAGGTGACCTCACGCATATCTGAAAGTGAAGATTCACCTCTCGAACCTTTCCAAGTACCCACTGTAACTGTTTCAAATCCTCAAGTTGAAGGTAAATCAACAACTGAAAAAATTGAAGAGGTTAAAAGGCGGTTAGAAGAAAGCAAGAAGCTCTTGAGGCAACTTTCAGGCGAACCTCGTTCAAGAACTCAGAGCGAATCAGACGCAAAGCAGGACGCTATTATTGTCCCTGAAAATTCTAGAAGGACTGTCAGTGAAAATAGCGCTGATGCTAATGATAGTAGTAGGGCTCCATTGGTGGTAACAGAGGAATCCACACAGGATACCGAGCATTCAGATTCTAAGTAATTATACAAAACTTTTAATTAATGTGTTCATGTTGAGCTATCGCTTTCCAACTCACTTTTGTACTTGTTCTTACCAATTTTGCTATTGAGTGTAAGGTTTGTATTATCTTTATCTTAGTTGATACCGAAACAATTTTGTACTGCAAAAGGTTATATATACTTTGAGAATAAAATAAATGTTCTAAAATAAATAAATATCCATTTTTTTATTTATACTATACTTACTAAAAAAATTTTCATTGGCAACAATTCGAAAAAAAAAAATATGTATTATATATGCCAAACGAGATTATTGGATTCACAAAAAGTATTAATTTTATTATTTTCATTTATCACAACAGACATAATGCATCTACAGAGTAAGTTTAAAAGATTGCAGATTTATTTACGGCATTTATCTCTACACCTTAGGTAAATTTATATTAGATAAGAGAGTTACTACGTATTACAATTTAACTTAATTGAAAACTCTTGACCATATTTATTATAAACTATTAACAGTTACAAATTTTATTTTCCTTGCCTTATGGTAGTGTTTTCGTCTTAAACGTGGTATTCCTAAAATGATAAATAGTTTATTGAATGGAAAATAAAATTGCGTAGTTGAGTGTTACTGATGATGTAGCTTGAACTCTCATGACATAACATTAAAATTATAAGTACAAGCACAATTGAAATATGTTTTAAGATATTACAATTTTTCATTTTCATCGGCAAAATGGGGACAAGAAAAACGAATTTATGAATCGTTTATTTCTACTGCGATAAAACGGTTTTTGAAGTTATTATATACCTAATTTTCTCATAAAAGACTTCTGTTTTTCTAGAAGAAGCACTTTTTCAATTGGGTATTCAAAATCGTAAAACAATGGGCAAAATCTTATGGTTTTCATAAGTTGGATTTATTCAGATGTTGTATGCCATCAATTCATTGTTTTTTATTCGTTGTTAAGTTATCAAATGGCGTAGGTTACAATATAACTTCAAACTAGAAATATTTTAGAAATTGTGTTATGTAATAAAAAACACTGCAAAAGTTCTGCCACTTTCAAACCACGTGCGGGTGTAAAAGCTTTATACACATACATATGTATAATTTGGTAATAAAATAAATGATTCAAAATAAATCTTCGTTTATTTCATTATATACTATACTTACTAAGAACATTTTCATTGGTATAAATTTAAATGAAATATCTGCATGAGTTTCTGAATTAAAAAAATACTAATTTTCATATTGATCAATTTTTATTTATTATAACATGCGTAATGTATACAAAAGAGTAAGATTTTATGTTTAAAGAATTCATATTTTTTTATGGTCAATAAAAGTTGAAGAAAAACTTAATTCAAACTTTTTTACTAAGTTTATTATAAGCTTAATATTTTAAATACTTTCCTCGTCAGTACTTTTTTATTGGCCTATCTGGAGCTTCTGAAATGACAAATACTTTACTGAATGAAAAATAAGTATGTGTAGCTATGGGTTACTGATGATGACGAGTGGAGTCTCACGACTTATCATTAAAATTATAAGTGCAAGCACAATTCCGATATGTTTTAAAATAATATTATTCCTCATTTTCATCGGTTAAATGTGGACAAGGAAAGCAAATTTATGAATCGTTCACTTCTATTGCGATAAAATCGTTTTTGAAGCTATTATATACGAAATTTTCTCAGAAAATGTTCTGTTTTTCCACAAGTAGCACTTTTACAATAGGGTATTCAAAATCGTAGAACAATAATGTTCATAATTGGATTTATACAGATGTTTGTATGCTATTCATGCTACTCATGTAACTTCAAAGTAGAATTTATAGCAGTTGCGTTAATGAAATAAAACACACGCAACTGTTGACTGAATATGGCAGAAATTCTTTGACTAATCTCAAAATTCAAAACAATTGGCAATAACACATGAGGATATAATAGTGTTGGCAGCGTTGAAGGGAAAGGCCCCTAAAAATATGGTAATATTTTCATGGATATATTTTGTATAATACAGTACCAGTCGAAATTCTATAGTTTAATAAAAATTGTACTAGAAATCAGGGAAAATGATTTTTTTTCTAGTTGCGCATATTCAAAATTTTGTCTTGGTTAGAGAAACATTGGTTTGAAATTGCCATTTTAAAAAATAATAATAATTCGTCACTGTTTTTTAATAAATAAAATATTAAGAAATAAGTAAGTTATTAAAGGTATTGGTATATGTAGTATAAAATGTGGATATTAGACAAGCACTCGAAAATGAAGAATAAGTATACTTTTGTAGGTATAAACAAAGTTTTGTCTACTTGCTTCCAGAATAATGTAAATTTTGAGGTAAGATACGTGATTATGGTGTTTTAAAAGAATTATTCCCTTTCTCCTCAGGTTTACTTTAATGTCCAGAAAGGACAAACTGGATAAATTCCTCAAAAAGTTTAAAATTGCTATTCGTCGTGTTGATAAAAAAAGAGAAGAACAAAAATCTCGAGGGAGAATAATAATTCAATGAGCATATTTCAAGCAGAAGTGAAAAAGTCTGTACTGCCGCTGGAGGATATAAATCACAATATGATAAAACTTCTTTTCTAACACTTATTATCGCAGCGGGATGCAGAAACTTACTAAAAACAATTCACCTTTTATTTTAACTTGACTGCGAAAGTTGGCGCCCAACAGGAGCGATATTATTCACGTTTTGCACAGTTGGTTTTATGGCGAGAAAGGCAGCTTTTAAACTTTGTTAGGACACTTTAACTTTATTGGAGGGAATCTTGCACACAGAGCGCACCCAAGAAGTTCTCATTTCACATGAATTAACTTAAGAAAGTTGCCAGAAAAGGCGAAATAAGAAAACAAAAAACAAAAGGAGGGAAGGCGAAAAAAAGGGAAATACTTTACAAAATCTCCTCGATGTATTAAGAGTTGAGGTAATGGAGAGGAGTACACCAAGAAAAATAAGGCTATGAAGGGCTCGCGGGGGTGGGGCCGGGGCGGAGGCGTGGGAGTGAGAAACGGCGGCGAAATAAGATAAAGTGCAAATAAAAGACGTGAAAGAAGTTTCAGTCCTTTGTTTAAAAGCTTTTTGTTTGCTGGCAGAAACGATGTTTAGAGCTGAGGAGTGCACAAATGAAAACTAAGATTAGATAAGAAAGGATCGGGTGAATTGCAAATTGCGTTCTCTTGCACTTGATTTGCTCGAGGACGTTTTCAAACTAAAACTGAATTTTTTAAGATAGTTTCCTGGTAATACTGGACGTTTCTGGTTTTAAAAAGGAAGGAGACATTCTTGAGGATGTGTGTGAATTCTCGTTTCGGTACTCTAACTTAATCTAACTTACTTATACAAGAGTAAGTCTGACATCTGATGAGTAATGCAACCAATTTTGCACAAAATTATCACAATTATAACTCGTTTATGGCCTTTTGCATCCGACATGAAATTTGAACAGTATTGAAAATTATTTTGAGTCAAGGATCAAAGCTATTTACGTCCTTTTCAAACCAGCGTAGATACTATTCTTGAATCCGTTTCTAAATAAAGTTTTCAATTATTTAACAAATTCATTTCAGTTTTCGTGGTGTTTAAAATATGCAATTCGATACGAACATCTTATTGAAAATAACATTAAATTGCAATGTGACTTTTATTCACTTTTAAGTAAAACATTAATTTTTTTAAATTTCAATTTAAGATTTGAAGTGTTGCGTTCATAAATATTTAATATCATATGTCATTTTGATGCATTGTAAATGCAAATTTCAATTACACTATCCAAATTCCTACACCACTTTAAAAATGGTTCATATATATGTACATATATTTTGTTTTTAAAAAAGTCGTGAACGTGTATAATAATTTCCTATTCAATGGCCTCAAGGTTGAATCGAAATTGATAAATAATTCGGGACTATATGCTTTCCTTTTCACAAAGTGAACGTATAAACTTTGTAAGTAGATTAATGAATGTAATACTAATACTAATGCTAATCGTCCACTGCAACAACATGGGCCATTTTCTATAAAGAAAAAAGTGCTATAACAATATAATGTAATATGGTAATATTCGGTTTTGAAAAATCCGATCATAAATGTTAAAGTTCATAGCCCTTCTAATAATTTAGTACGCCCTTAGGTTAGAAATGGTAAAGCCTCATTATCATTCCGGCTTATTACGCAGAATTCATGCCGAATTCAGAACTGATAACAAAATAAATGCAAACGAGGCCTACCTTCAAATTTGAGCATTTTGAAAAGCTCATAATCAAAGAGTTCAAATATTAATGGGAGGCAACCAAATTTTCCGTCAATATGCGTAAATGAGGCCAAAATGGACGTGCAGAAGGTTCCACGAGTAGCATAAAGCCCAATTAAATCTTACCAGGCAAATATGGCACTTTTGGGAGAGCATACTAATCCCGAACATTTGTTGCAGAAGGATAACCGGTGGCGGCCGAACATTACGCGCGAATAATCACGCAGTAAATGATAATCACGCAGTTATGACATAGACTCGGGTCAGATTCGCCCCCAGCAATTATAAATGAAATTTCTCACTCCGAATTAACACTAGAGAAAAAATGCATCTGAAGCCTGAATCTGAATTGAGGTGCACCGAGCCAAGGACTGCGAGCCAAATGAAGTCATAAATAAAATAGGTGAGCGCTTTTATTAGCTTTCATTAAGCAAAAATCAATTTACAAGCAATTTCCGCATTTTTAACTATTAATCCTTTTCCCCGCGAATTTATGAACTTCATCTCAATTTAACCTGGGCGGGAAAAGGGAGTGAAACAAAGCCCGGCCAAATGCATCGAGCATGTCCACTAATTCTGCGACCGCAGTTGAAATTGCATTTCGATGCATATGCGTAGTTCTGGGGAACACGTTAACATTGATTGCATCTATAAATTTGGTATACTTTTCGAAAAATAGTCAAAACATAAAACATTGCACCGATTTCGATGGACGAGCATATAAAGCACACGGCGAAATAAATTAACAACGTCGGGGCAACCAAAATGCAGCCCCGGGCTCCTCTCATCACGTGAAATGTTGCGGCTTTTGTGTATTTTTGGTGTGCAATACACCGCCATTTTCTCTTGATTTCACCCGCTAAATTGCTCGTTAAGCTATTAACGAATTTTTTCCCTTTTTAAAGGAGTGTGGTTTTATTTTCGCATTTCTGGCTTTTAATACCCCGAAGGATTAAATACAAATTATTCTTCATTCTTATGGTTGCGGTTGGGTGGGAAACGTTTCAGGGAGTGTGGTAGGTGCTTAATTATACCATGGAATTTATCAATTGATATGATGCAATATTTGCCCGCTATTAATTTCGCATTATCATTTTCTCATTTTTATTTGAACGTAATTGAAAATGACCGAAAGTTTATAATTAATTTAGGAAATACACCTCGCTTTATTATGTATTATTATTTACATTTTAGATATACCAAACCTACATATTTGCTTTTAAATTAAATGTTGCGAACTTGAATTATTTGCTATTTATTAGTGAATTTCAGAGTGTGCTTATTGTTGAAAAGATCGGTCAAATATGTGTTAGGTTCTATCTGTTCCAAAAATGCTATCTTTGGAAATAAAAACTTAGTGAATAATAATGGTATTATTTTACTTTGAAATTTCAAAAATCACTAAGAGCGCAGATGAATCATATTCAGCTAAAAATTTAAGGTGTCCTCAGCAATTTCGTTTTAATAATAATATCTTCTATAGAATTTGTGGAAGTACTGAACGTACGCCTTTTAATAATTTGTATCCGTCATTTTTAACATTAAATTAAGTAAATTTTAAATATGTTTATAATTTTTAAAACTCTCTGGCATAAGTATATGAATATGAAAAGAGTCTTTAATTTTTGTATTTCGTCGAAAAACATTATATGGTAAAATATTTTAAAACCGGCAAAATTCGGAGTATTTTGCGTACTAATTGTCTCTTATTTTATTTTGATTGAAAGAACGAAAGTACGAAAAGCCGGCCTGTAATCGTAAGATGAAGCTGCAGCATTATTAGAATTTATTTTCTGTCGTAATCAAGATTGGATGATTTATGAAATTTTAGATGGTTTCGCCCCAAATGAACATTTTGGGTTTCTAGAGGCGGAGGCCCACCATACAACCAGTCGGCTTTCGTCTCGATAAAATAGATTTAATCAATTTCGTTCTTGTGGCAGGTAAACCGTAAATTGATATAAATTGTGAACATATCTATTTATCCAAATGCAATCATTTGTCTTGATAGAATTTTCAACATTACCCGGCTGCCTGGCGAAAACCTACGTCTGAGGGAGGTTTTGCCCATGTGTGCGCCCCTTGCGCCCTCGCCCTGAGGTCCCAACCCTTAGGGCCGCCCCGTGAGATATGGGCACTCACTTGTGCGGGTGGTGGGTGGCGGCGCGACGCGGGGGTGGGCCTGATGGAAAATCGATACTGATCCACTCAATTGTACAGATAGCCGGAGAGGCAGTAAAACAAATAAAAATCTTTTTGATCTAATCTTCGTCCACCGGGCAACACATGCGGAGGCTGGTGACGGCTGGGTATGTTCCGGCACGGCGACGGGATAAATAAACATATGGGTTGGCGGGGCGGGGGCGGGGCAGGAAGACACGTCTATTTGTTTACCACTCCTCCTTCTTGGAAAACGTAAGAACTGTCGAGCGACGTCCTGATCCCGGTCCCGGACTGACTTGGCAAAATACGGGAACATCAGATGGTGTGCAGCAACAATTGTCCAATGCTGGTCATTTGTTTCGATTGGGTTATTCCTGACAATTTCTGCCTGGTCTGCAAATTTTTCTGGCACATCCCCCTTTTTACGGAGAGACCTGTTCCCGGTCTCTCCTTCGGGAATCGTTTGACGGCAGAGGTGCGCGGAAAGAAGACGGTGAAAAAAGAAACGAGTATTGTGTGACAATTCAGTGGGAAATTCTTTTTGATTGGCTTTCAATCGATTTTCTTATAGACTTGAATGGTGGAAATATTTTCTGATTGCGATCTGATTGACTGCATAAATTGTTATGAATGAATTCACTCTGAGGGGTCTCCACAATTTGAAAAAAAAAATTGAAATGACTCAGCTGAATTAAAAAGACGATTACCCATCCGAATAGAGATTACCAAAAAAAAAAAAAAAAATTGATTCGCGGTGTAATTTCAAAACCTGCTTTCCTCCCCCACCGTCATTATAATGAATTGGTTAGAATTCGAAAGCTTGCAAATATGAATTCTGCCATTAAAGTTTACTCTTCTGCGAAATATTCAATTTTGTCTTTGAAGTGAAAATAAATTGCGTTTTCATACCCGTGCGCTTTCAGTCAGGTGAAGTGCATGTAAAGGGTGTGCCTTGCACTTTCCGTACCTACGCAATTCAAAGGACGGAAATGTTTTTGCGTCTTGTTGAGCTCGTATAATGGCGCAGAGGAACTCATTTGAGGAGCATTCACTAGACTGGCTGATAAAGTGCTAAAAATCGACTCAATACCTTCTTCCTTGCTCGAATCAGGTTTCACTATCATATGTCAATATTTTTGTTTGCTCTTAACTTTAAGTGCTTACTAATGTACATATAACAAAAAATTACGACTTAGTCATTTCATTCTTTATTATATAATTATGTAGGTATTCATTATCCATTTCCAGTAAAGTTTAATATTTTGTAATTTAAAGCCATGTAGAATAAAAAAATTCAAGGACAGTATTTAAAAAATTATTTCCATAATATGTAATATTTATTGAGTCCCTCATGTAGAATATGAATAAAACTCGCTCATCTAACTTTATTTTAAAATAAATATATTTGTATATATCATCGCTAATGGTAAAAATGTCCCTAAATGTGCAAAAAATGATTTTTAAACAAATTGTTTTCTTTTATATATTAGTCCCAATTCCTCTAAGCTTTAAAGTGCGAACCGTGATGAATACAAAATAAAAAGTTTTGCGATGCTTAAACATGTTGCGATAAAGTACATTCGTGAAATGCCACAATTTCACGGGCTTCACCAAAAGGATAAATTAAACAGGGGGCTTCAGTGAATCTCCTTATCAATGAGAGCGCGATTGTCCTTTTTTTCGCGTGCATAATCCCTTCCTGCAATTCTCCTCAGCTCCGATAATTTATGTATTTCAGACAGGCAAATACCAACAGATTTATGGAATGTATCGGTTTTCATCCGACATGATTTTTCGAATTTATACCGCTCTCACGCGGGGTTCCAATTACATGCATAAAGTGATGACAAAAAATTTTTTTGCTGCGAGTCCAGATGTATGTACACATGTTATGTATCTGCATAGGCATATCAATGGAGCCATGGCGCGAAAATGTTTTTTTTTGGAAAAATTGGAAAGATTTTGTCGCTGTACCGAACCTGTCGAAAAGTTGCAGGCTGTTTAATAAACGAACTGAAAACCAAACTAGACAGTGGCACCCGATAGGCGGATACAAATTCCCAAAAGCGTTGTTTGTTTAGTCGTCATTTATCTGGAACTACATTGAAAGAATATCAATTACTGGCATCCGTCTGCTTAATGCCACTATTTTGAAAGTCGATTCGATGAGCCCAGTATCATCCCGAAATATTAAGTCTGGGGGTTTGGGCACTTTGGCAATCATTTGCCCTATTATGCGAGTGTAGAACCCTGAAGACAACTGTAAATTTCCCATGGGATTGGATCGCCCTGAAATAAATCAATTTGGATGGTTTTATGAAAGCCATTACTGTCCGCAATTCCTTGACCAATTATTATGCTAAAATTTTCTATTTCCAATTTAATTTAATGGAGAAAGTTTCCCGAGAACCAAAAGCAATTGGTCATTCGCACCGAACCAATTTGGGAACAATTAACAGAGTTCAACCGAATCCATTTGGGGATGGTTCGCCCTGTGGATGTACGTGTATACGCCAGGACCTAACTAATTCCTCCGCTCTTAATCTCGATAATGCAAATTGAATCTTTAAAGGGGTTGAATGGTAAATTTATCTTCGGAGAGTTCATACTCATTTGCAACTTGCTGGGAAAGTTACTTGAAGCCGATCCCCGGCACCGTCCCAGTCTCATAAGATTCCGCCGAGGAAGTTCATTTGTCTTACTCCAAAGTGCACACAATACACTGGGAACACTGAAAATATATTTCAAAAGGATCAACCATGGAGCGGAGCACTTAAGTTTTCTTGTTGGAACTTCGGGTTTACATCGTAATTATGTGGCAGTCTGCGGATCTCAGAAACTTTTTGAATATATTAGCATAGTGCCACCAAAATAGGAAAATACTGGTTTTTGTGCATTCATATGCACCACGGCGAGGAGAAACTTTTATGCAGTCTGCTGACTTGAGGTGCCATTCAAATTCAATTTCTTTATTGTTGGCTTGCTTGGAGAAAAAAGATTTTGTAAGTAAAAAGTAGGTCGTTATTTTCTTAAACGTGTTGTACACAACTTTTGAAATATTGTTGGGCCTTCCATACGCTAACAAAATTCTGTAAAATATAGGAATTTGTTAATGTTAAAAAAGTCTTGGACATTAAATTCAAAGTTTATCGATACGAAAATTATACATATAGTTAGATATGCAATTCAATAAGGGGATGATGAATAAGTTTGATAAAAAAGTTTAAAAAACACGGTTTAAACTGCGAAATATAATTTTAAATTAGGTTCTTTTTTTTATAAAACGTGACATTCAACTTCATAGAATATGGTTATGTAATTGAATTAAACTTTTACAAAATATAAAATTTCTCAAGTGTAGGTGCACCGGACCGAAATCCTTAAAGAAATTTGTACTGCCGAGATTAATCAACTCAACATGCCAAGTCTGCCACATGGCTCATTATTATTAAATCATATGAAGTTACTAATGAGGACGTGTGATTTTATTACGCGCTATACATATGTATTGATATGATAGAGTGAAGTTTCATATGTATAGAGAAATAAACACGTTTGGAATTTGAAAAAAATAGGCCTGCTGAGTAAAATGTAAAATGAGTGGAATATTTTTATGAAACTGCCTTTAAACAACTTCATGAGGATTACCATACGATTTTTTTTTTATTAAGGGCTACTTACAACTTCAAATTTTCTGTATAAAAAAGACTGACAAGCTATGAAATAAACGAATTTATATTCATGACGTTGCAACAGAATCAGATCGTCATAGCCACAAAATCTGTGCTTGACAGGTAGTCTTTAATTCGAATTCGATACAGTGCTTTGGAAGCCGTATTATAAATTGTGGTAATTGGTGAGCGGAGCACCCAGATAATGCTGCTAACAGCAGATATTAATAACAATTCCCATTAATTTCCCTTAATTATAATTTACTGTGCTAATTTCCTTTCTCAATCTGCATAAAAGTGCTCTGCCCGTAATGATTCCTTTCGTGTTATTATTTCCGGCAAAATGAATTTATCTTCCTCGCACACCACCACAGGGCGAACAACAAGGAGTTTTTCCGGAATTTCCTTTTTTCCTCTGTCAGGCAGTTAAAATGTCTACAAACAACCCGCGTACAACCACCCTGCAACCCCCTGTCAGACCACCCTGTATACTGGCTTTTCTGGCATAACAAAATATACAGCGATCCGTACATAGAGACAAACTCAAATTAATGCAGATGAGGGGCGAAGGACGGATTCTTTTTTTATGAAATTTTTCTCTTCCTGAAGCCCTCTAGCCGCACAATGGGAATGCAAGAAAGAAACGAAATTAAAATGGAAATTTGTTGTACTCAATCATTTTTACGCCATAATTTGGCGGAACATGGAGAATTTTTTGCCTCGTTTTCTTTTCAGTTGGACTCCTTGTTTTAGTGGTGAGCTTTGTGCGGTCCTTTGGCCCGCTCTGATTCAAATTCAACCCCTTGAACCCATCGTCGGGCGTGAAATATCCCTACGAAACTCCGCGGAGTCCCGGTCCTGGCTTCTTGTCGATGAGGAGCGAGCACTTTGCCAAAACGGGAAGCTGTTCCGATTATCAAAGGAAGATTAAGGATGGATATGAATTTTTCGGGAACCGGACGGCTATTTGCGTTTTCACTGGGGAACACAAAAATTGCTAAATGCCTTTGAAAGTCCAGAGATGCTTGGCCAACCGATGCGATGCTCGCTTTTAATCTGTTTCCCCTTAGGAATTAATTGTCTACTCTTCCCAACTGTGTCCGATTTGTTCTGGTTTTAATAAAAGCCTTTTTGAAGTTAGTTTGCCTGCAGTCCTCATACCCAGGGCTATCTGGAATATGTTTCTATTCTTCAGGCACTTTAACTTAGAACCCTTGTTGATTTTCTAAAGTTTCCAAACTATGTCTTTTCAATACACATAAAACAGAAAAGTTTACAATAGACAATTTAATTCCAGACACAACTTGTGTTTTTGACCTTAGAGTCCTGCAATATTATAATTACTAATCAAAAACTTTCATACCTTCATTATTTGCTCTGAATAAACGGAAATCCAGGTATAAAACTTTACTTTTAATAAATCGTTTGCTTTACAAATTGAATTTTGGAATGTAAATATAAACAATCTAATTTAATTTTGATGTTTGAAAATGGTTTCATTATCTACTTTTTTCATTGCGCATTTATTATTATATTTCTTTTTTCTTATGCACATGTATATATGCCGGAATAGTACCTATACACAGCGAAATTTAGATGTGCATAACGTTTTATAATTGTATTATATTAAAGCTGCTGCGTTATAGTTTTCCCAATAATCTGTTTAGGAATACAGCTTGCAATTTCGTGGACGTTTTTTTAGAACCACTGACTTAAAATTAATTCTTTTCTAAAAACCATAAATTTTATGGCGCTTTTTGCAGCTTATATAAGTAGCAATTACAAACAATCTGTCTAAGTGAGTTTTAAGAATTTTATTTCTTTCCGCCAGAGATAAAATTTTGATGGCAATTGGCAGACATTGTGGAAAAAGTGAGATAAAGAAAGTATCTGCGGAGAAATAAAAGACCAAAAGTTAGGCGATGACTGTCGCAATTGTACGGTAGTACTGAGTACCACTTTTAAGGAAAGTACGTCATTAAACACTAATTTTATTGCCATAAAGTCAAATGCAGTCCTTAATAAAAACAACGATCAATTGAGTAACAATGGGGGGACGGAGGGCGGAAGGCCGCAGGAAGGAAGGCATAGAGGGCCCCGAAGGAGCAAGTGCCGGCAGTCTGCCAACAATAAAAATTACGACATGCAAATCCACTTTGAATCAACAATGAGAGTCATGTCGTGTGTGTAAGAAAATGCATTCTATTTACCTGCAATCATTTCAGACTCCGTGCCGTAACGTATTGAATGGGTTCACCTAGTTTTAGCGCTTTGCCTGGTTCTATCGGGGCTTTTTATGGCCAATAAAAATGGTTCAATAAAAGCGGAATAAATCACTCGGCTCGGATTCGGCTCCCTGTCTGTATGGTATCAGGTATTCCAGGTATTGGTATATCGCCCGGTGGCGGTGGTTCTAGTTCTGGTTCCGCTCCTGTGCCGGAATCACCACAGGTTCCCGCAGGGCGAACGATACCTCCAGGTGTTATGTACGAACCTGGCGAACCTTGATAGACTGGGAGATCTGCCTTCGCTGCAGATGGTTGATAGCGACAAAAGAAAAGTTTACATGCTGGGGGCAATTTATGTTTCTTGCTGCAATCTACCGGAAAGGAACTCAAATGGAAGTAAATTGTCTGAGAAACATGGAAGTTTAGCGCGGCTGTTATTGCCGCACTGGGAAATAGCAGAGCGCGAATTTTTCACGTCACACACCTGTAATACTGAGATTTATCGATTCCTTAGATATGGCCGTAATTTCGCTCCTCCCCCGGCTTTAAATCAGATGCCCGTCCCTGTAATAAAATCGAAGTAATAATTTTGGCAGAGACGTTTTAAGAGCCCTGCATCGGCTCCAGGTGCTCCTTGCTGAGTGTTATCTAAATAATTCGAGCTCGTATAAATGCAACCGAGGTCCCATAGGCACTCAGTATTTTTAATTATTGATTTCTGATCAAATTTTATGGCTTAATATTTTGAAATACATTAGCATTTGCTATCATAGAGACAGGTTACAGAAAATATTCAGTAAGTCTGTAAAATCGTGGAAATTGAAGGTGTCGTTTTAAGTTAATAAGAGCTTTTCTGGCTAGTCAATTAGGAATTATAAGTTAGTCATGATATTACCTGAAATATATTAAATTACTAATGGCAATGAGCTCTGCAACCAGTATTATAAATGGAATTGAATAAGAAGGAAAGTAAGTAGAGATAAATTTACAATTTACAATCATTTTTAAAAATTACCTAAGATATGTTTAAATTTTATTCAAAAAATAACACACAGGTGTGATATGCAGAAACCAGTAGCTAAAATTTAAAATTAAAATATTATTTTAAGTAAACATGATAAGCAAATGCAAGATAAAAAAATGAATTTTGCATAATTCAAATAGAGTACTTTGCTAAACGATTATGCTTAGAGTGAAAGTGTCAAATAATTTTAATGTCTAATTGGTCTTTTTAAAGTCTGGTCAACTAACCGAACAAAATAAATTAGTCCTGATTTGGGAGTAATTTAGATTTAATAATATTTTTCTAATTAGAAATATTTTAACCGCTGAAACAGAAGAGTCCAAAAATTGGACATTAACGGTAATGAATTTTATTATGACAGAGAGGTTCTAAAAATTAGCTTTTAATTTATTTGTACTAAAAGCACTACTAATATTGAATCTTGGTTTTCTATATCGAGTGCAAAAGTTGTTTATATCTTTTTCGTATCCACTGCTGACAGAATGCACAAATATGAGCTAACATTTTATATTCAATGCATATAATTTCAGCAGGTGTAATTTTCTGCGTTTTATTTGTATAAAATATTCATCTCAAGCATTTCCAAATAGTTCATTCTATTTCCAGTGGGTTGGCTGGCTTTCAATTAAAGGCCACAAAGTAAGGAAGTTCACTGTAATTTTTTGCCAAATAGTTGCGATGATAGCCTCCGCCTTTCGACGTAAAATATTGGCACATCTCATTTGCAGTACGACGGAATCCCCGGAGAGTGGTGAAATTAATTCAAAAGCAACACGATAACTGGGTGCTCGAATGGGTTCAGTTCCTGCGGGTGGAGCAAGTTTTTTCCACTCCCAGAAGCTGCGCCGTCTTCAACTTTTCATTAACACCCAGATCCAATTTAAAATTTTAGTGCTGAACTTAACAGAATGTTCATCCGACCACAAAAGCGCAGATCTGGTGGATGCTGGGTTCATAATTTATGCGCAGCATAATCACATTCATTCATATTCATGAACTCTTACAGTGGAATACAAAATTTATTCAAAACTCTACAAAAACTTAACAATTTCAACTTGAGATGTCTTTGGCCCGTTTTTACTGCGTCGTCTTATTTCTTGCCTTCGTCAGGGTTGTTTTCGTCCTCGTTCAACTGATTACCCTTAAGTCTCACCAGATAAAGTGTCCTGGGATGTTCCTTCTTGCAGTTTTTTTTTCGTCTTATTTTATTATTACCACTGCCCTGCCAGTTGAGTGAAGAGCTCTTGTCGGTGGCAGTTTTCCAGATCCCTTTGACGCAAAAATGGGGCCCTGGAGTGAGCAAAGCGAGTGCTCCCTCAGTGGAGCCAGTGTTTTCGCCAGCTGAGTCCCAAGCCCGCTAGGAAAATTATAACTCTATTAAGAAGTTTTAAGTGCCTTTTAATATGCCAAATAAAAGTCTGTTAGTGTAACTCCAGCAAGTCATTTGCCAAATCCTGGATTATGACATTTCGGGGAGCATCGCCAGATGAGATTCATTAGATAAAGCGGAATTAAGCTCGCCTGCCAGAGTTAGCCCTTAAATTATTGAAAATCTTCCGTAATCCAACGAAATTCGACTAAAATTCTATCTGATGAGCAAACGATGTGTCATGCATGCTCCTCGTAATTTTTAAGACTACCCCCGTACCAGGCCATTAGTTGGGCGGCTAGGGCGCGATAGGGCCGCTCCCTGTGACGCTATTAAAGCCATAACAGCAAATTGTCCGGCCGTTTCGCACCACCCAATTATTGGCTATCAATTTTAATTAGTTTGGGATAAATATTGCAGCACTCTGGCGATCGCCATCACGCTCCTGGACGGTGTCCTGCATCAAGTCCTGCGTCGTGATAACCTGGGGTTGATGGGCTGCAAGGGTCGTGTCACCGCAATTTCATCGCACGCCAGTCGATACAAACGTGCAATTTAAAAATTTGACACTTTGGGAAAAGAGCCGTGATATCGAAATTGCGGACAACTGGGTTCTATCGCAATTAACGAAATATCAATGGTTTCGGTGACATTTATGCGATGCTGTTAAATATGCTCAGTTGGGGCAGTTCCATTGCGATTGTTGTGTCGTATGAAATTACATATACAATTTTTAAATTTTATATTTCGACACGTCAGAAAATTTTCTCAAACTATTTAATTTATATCAAACTTTCACTATAATTATTACTTCTTTATTTTGTTTTTAATAAATTTTATATTTGTATAGAGCAGTATTTTGGAAGAATTTAAGTGACCAACATTGGAAGGTGTTTGCTATATAATTTTGTTAGTGCACATACTTACTTCGATGAATACCTTCATAAATTGATCTCGCTGACATGCAGTGCAAATTAGAGATTTTATGCCGTAATTATTAGTATGCTTACACCAATTTGCTATAAATTCACACAAAACTCATTGGAAATCGCAGCAGCCTTTTATAGCTGATGTAATTTTTGATTACATTAAGAGTGTGTACTTGTACGACCGTGATAAATTATTTCACATAAAATTAATTTAACAAGTTAATTTTACGTGTTTTACCAAATTTGATACCTTTCCGATGCAAGGTCGCTTCTGAATAAACGTAAAATTTAATTTCAAAAATTGTCTGACATTCGACTGGTTAATATTACCTAATTCAACAGAACTGTTCTATCAAATGTCAGGAATGAAACTTTAAACATCACAAAATTATTACAAATTATGGAAATGAATACATATATCACAACCATTCAAGGGTTATTAAATGTTTAATTGACGTATTTAATTAATGATATTCTAAATCTCTGGAATTCCATATTAATTTCCCTCTTTTAAAATTCAAGCATCACACTGATATGGAATTTGTTATTGGTGCAAAATAGTAGGTATGCATATTAAAATGATAGAGATTTTTACGAACCTTACTTTTGTGTGTTTGTAGTGATAACGAATTAATATGGATAATTGGTTGAGGATGTCGAGGGATATTGTAGAGTCATAAAAGTCAAATAAATTTAATAAAACTAATTAAAATGTAGAATGCAACAATCTGAGAAATATTTACTGCTTCATTTAAGTTTTGTATCTTTAATTGGGTTTGCCAGAGCAACAATTGTCAACTGAAAAGTGTTGGTTACTATTTAGTTAGGTGCCCCAGTCATTCCCATTCGACTGGCGAAAGCGACACAATTCGTATGCATGCCAAAAGTTTGAAGAGTAAAGTTTGCAATGGATTAAGTCGTAGAAGCTTTTTGTATCAATTTAATATGCAAATGAAGGTCCCTGATTTTACATGAACTTCCATCCATTGAGCTCGTTGCTTCAAACCAGGTCGCTGTAAGAAGCCAAATATAATGACAGTTTTGTACTAAAATTTGCATGACAGTGGATTGTTCAAAGAGGCTCCGACGAGGAGCAAAAGGCGGCTGTCTCTTGCCACCGAAACTGCCGACTCCCCTTTAAGGTACGTGCGGGAAACGTGAAACGCACCTCGAGGTCTTGTGTGACATTCGAAGAAATTGTTTCATCTTTCTTCGACATAAAGACAACAAATGAGATTATCAGTCCAGGGGTTTATGTGACGATGGCTACCCCTCTTATCAAAATGCCATTACGTCTTCAGCCGAACTCGTTTGCGTTCCAGGGATGTGTAGTTTGGGGGACCGAAGAGACCCCGTCTCTGGATACACAGCGTGGAGCTTGTTTCGCATAAAGGGAATAATTCCCAGGAAATTTTAATGAGATCAAGGAAATGGAATATCCATTGAGGCATACACCGGAGCCGGGCCAGGGCTCCTAGCTCCTAGCTCCTAGCTCCTACCCAGCCTACTATTAGGCTACATCTTGGGTACAGGTAACGTTTTGTGCGAAAATTTAATAAACAACCGAACGTTCTTAGCGATATATGCCTATTCAGGGCATTTCTCCTTATCCACCCGGCAATTTAGTTACGTTCGTGTTGGCTTAAATTATTAATTTCAAAGTGGAACTCTTGCCAAGATTAGGCTTTGCTAGAGAGCGTATTAAATTTCCTCTCGGGTAATATGGTGTTAAGGTTATAATCATTGGATTTTCCTTCATTAGGAATAGGCATAGTTCTGTCGTTCTAATTGCAATGTGACATTAATTAAATTTTCCAAATGGTATGTTTTAAACTATCTTTTTGTGGGTGGACATCATCCCATTATTTATGGTTTTCATTTAAAAATTTAATGCTATAAATATCCCGATATAATCGCAAGTGGTTTTAAGCTTTATATAATAGCATATATTTAAAATTAAGTGAATTTCAATATTTAATAAAAATTTATAACAAAATAAATCAATAAAATTTGTTTTACATATGAATCCTATGCAACCACTGAAAACGAAATTTAGAAATTTACAGATAATGTAACATTTCTAAAATTCAGAAATTTTAAATTTCGTCAACAGTCTGTTCAGAGATAAACTTTGAAAATTTTGTAATAGTTCAAAATGTTGACACAAAAAAGTCAGCTTTCTCCCAACTTTAAATTCTAATTCGATATTTTGGTAAAGTTAATTCACGAAATTGAATTTTTATGTTAGGCATATAAGAATCCAAATTGGGTATTTAAAATGGAGGATCTAATATGGAAACTGTATAGGCTTACATATAATATTCACCATATTCTTTTTGTTGTTTTGAATTTTGAAAACCTTCATTCAGACCAAAACAATTCTATGTAGGTCAAAGGAAAAATGTACTTACTAAAGGGTAATAAAGATTTGCAATTTCTGTAATTTTTCTTTTACATCGTTTATCATTGTTTTTCCCAAAAAATAAGTAGGTCAAAAGTATTGAAGACTGCTCACCTTGATTTGAACCATAAAAAATTAGAAATATTTAATCAGCTAAAAATGTTTACTTATCTTAGGTTCTAAAAAATTCACCTGGCAAAATTAAAAAAAATATTTGCTTTATCTCAAATTGACTAGATCTGCATAAATGCCTCACTAGCTCATGCAACACGGGAATAAAACAGAGGAATGCTTTAATTTGCGCTAATACCTGGATGCAACGGGGGCGTTCCGAAAAGCGCACAAACTCCCGGGCAAACAATTAATTGCGAAATTTTTCAAACACGTTCTGAATCCTCTTAGCTTTTGTAGAGAAGCACTTGGGGAGTTTTATGCTTTGCAGGGGCTCGTTCCGCCGGGGTTGGGGATAAATCAACATTAGCTTCGGATTTTAAAAGTTCAAATCAAAATTAAAAATGTTTTGAATACACCAGGGGGTAAAAATCGGTTCGTACGCAATGTTTGTCACATCTAGCTCGGATGCATATAATCCTCGGGATAGTTCCTGAGTTATGAGATGCATATGGTAATAAATCAATCAAAATTTCTGCTCCAAATAATTTTCCATCTGCGATACAAAATTAACCAATTAGTGACTCGGAAAATTAATACCTGTAACACGGTGAGTATCATAATTTTAATTCGAGCAAACAATTTCGTCAACAACAAAACGCCATCAGTCTAATAATCTTGAAACACTTTTTAATCACACAAGAATCCATTAAGTTGGCGCTCTCATTATTATGATAAACGACACCGTCCTTAATATTAATTATCCTGTTTCGCGCTGCTCGGGACAAGTTGCAACGCAAACTACGAGCGCGCGGGACACATTTCTGTGATAAATGACGCAGACAAGTTGAGAAAGGATATCCATGCTGAGACGGTGTCATGTAAATTTGGAAAAATTATCCGAGTACTGTCGGTGGAATTAAATCGCGGTTTTCCCGCGATGCGATTCCGACTCTTTATATGCACATTTTCTCTAGTGGAATTTAACTACCAATCTCTAAGCACGACAATTAATTTTACGTTTGTCCAAAACAGTCAACCCCCTTGAGCCTTCTGATAATTATTCAGTAATTTTGCTTCTATCATACAATACCAGGGATTTCGGACATCCTGGGAATTTAACTTTGCCGTTTATTCCTCTCAAGAATGGCACGGAATACTTTCGTCAGCTGGGATAACGAAGTTTACTTTGGAAAATTCAAAAATCGATGAAAGCGACAGGCCAGTAATCTACACTTTCTGGAGGCAAGGCCTTCCACAACCCCATGACGGCACTGCTGAGAACAAGCGCAACCTAATTGGGTCAAATTAGGTAAATATCAATCAATATGGGAAATACCTTTTCGCAACCTTAGGAGGTTCGCTCCTTTTCCTGGGAATTAATCCATTACGCCTGGGGTAAGCTCTCAGCAAGTCTGAATGAAAGATGACTTGTGGTGAATATTAAGCATCGAAAAATTTGAAAAATAGGAAAACTGGAAAGCTCATCGTCAAAAGAAAGATAGCATCTAGATATAACTTCACTGTAAGTGGATATCACGTGCAGGTAAATTCATGACGGAATTCTTAACTCAGGTGATGGATGCCAAATTATTCTGAATTATTAATATGCCATTACAATTACTGCTGATGACTTTCACTTAGTTTTTTTCCAATTTTTATTTACGTTTTCAGCAATTAGTAAATGTTTTGGGTAGCTTTTCACATGTGACAAAAATAAGTTTTGGCCTTTGTTTAGCTACTTTTGCTAAAAAAGAACTTTTTTTGTCAACAATTGTAATGTAATATTTAAAATGCTTGCTTAGACAAATTTGGAAACTTTGGATTGGAATACGAAGTTTTATAAACGATACATAAAACTATAACATTTTTATTGAAATTAACGAAATAATTACTATAGAAAAAAATGAATTTACTAAAATCTTTCTTTAGTTAAAAAAAAGAACGCAATTACAAAACATTTTAAAACCCTTCGTATCACTAGAAAATTTCTACACCACTTAAATAAATCTTACTGAATTGTTTTAGAAATCAGCGACTTTTCGTTAAAGTGATATATTTTCGTTAAAAACAAAACCAGACATCGCCAATTGTAAGTTTCCTGAAAAATCCCAATGACGTTGTTAAAATATACTAGCTTTAATAAAACAGTTTCTAAATGATTTAAAAATATTTAAGATTCGCAGAAAATTATATTTGTGGGAAAGATTCTTTTGTGTTCAGACTGAAATTATACTATTGTTTGACTTCAACGAATTTTGCTCGATTCTTACAATTTAACAATATAATATAACATAGTTTTTCGATTTGTAGGTATTAGATTTCTTCTATTATAAATACGTTTTACGTAGAAGTAAATGTAGAATGAAAATAACATTGAGCTATTTTAAAGATAAATTCGTTTTATCATGGAAGTTTTTTTAAATTTCCAAGTTAAAATCGCATAAAATCTCAACTTACAAGTACAATTCATAGTTGCTTGCTTGGTCTGGAAAATCAAACTAAAACCCTTTGAAAATAATATTTTTTGCTTTTTAACATTTACTGAAAAAGAAGAAGCTCAAATCATCCTTTTCTGCATTTGATTTTAATCAGGCAGGGATCCTCTTACTGGACCGCCCGCCATCGTCTCAAGAACGGAAATAAATCAAGTGCAGCTGCCCCCATTCTAATAGAAATAAGAGATGCTCTCCGCCTGGCTTGACGCCCACTAACATCAATAACAGAAAACTTTTCAAATATCTAACTTAATACGATTTGCTATCTTAAAAGGAATCGAAAGCTTCAAATTGCGAGGAATTATAAAAGAAGAAAACATGGGGAGCTCAAGAAAAACTCCAAGTCATAAATCATTCCTCAAGAGATGGGTAAGGAATGTCTATATAGAATTTCGAGGACGGGGTGAGTGTGCTCGGGGGTGCGGTTGCCGGGACTGTATGGCTTTTGCGGAGGAACTGCGATGACGGTGGGGGTGTTTAACAGCATTGCAGCATTAGCAGGCAATAAATAGCACCTGTGACAGCGTTTCGCACACAAAGCGAACTTCTCCAGTTTCAAGATAAAACTTTGTATTCGGGCGAGTCTTCTTAGTCCTGGCTACATGAAGAGCAGCTCACTCGGCGAGTTTTCACATATGTGATTTAGTTGTATCTGATCGGACGTACAAAGGAATCAGAGCGCAAGTGGGACGCTTTGTAGGACTAGTTTTCCTCCTTTCCTTTCACAGTTTGTCACATTCAGTTTTAAAAAGACGTCGCGCAGCATCGCGTCACATCCTCTCCAGAATCTCAAGAAGTCCGATTCAATTCATTTAGTTCCGTTGAAGATTTCAGTTTTGTACTTTTATTGACAAACTTATTTATAGAAGTTCTTACTGGAACAAGAATTGACAACATAATTGAGAGTTTAGACAGGTAGAAAAGGTTTACTAAAGTAATTACCAGTATATTCATAAAAGTATTTCCTAATATATATTTAAGAAAAAATAGTGGTAGAATATACGAAAAGCTCTGATGATTTCGAATCACTGCTAAATTTCATGAAAACTACGAAACGTACGTACTTCGTAACCTTTATAACAATTCAATAAAAAATGTATTACGAGTACAATATTTATAATACTATATCGTACTTGTTATGATAATATAAATTGTACGATATAGAGCTCCTTTAAGCAAATGCGACTGTTTTATAAATACGATGTGTAGATGTAGTTTCAAATTATTTTTATTGAATAGGCTATATTTCGAGGGTGGACGCAATTAAGTTTTACCCTTTATTTAAAGAATAATTTAAGAATTCGGTAGTTGACTACTTGGGTATTCGTATGATTTCAAGTTGGTAAAATATAAATAAAAATTGCACAATTCCTCAGTGAAAATCACGTTCGCTTCATTAATAAGTACTTTAGGAAATATCGAATTATGCTCGTTTGAGTTGATTCAACTCGCATAACGTACTCACAAATAATTGCAACTGTTTATCACCTGACAGCCAGGGTTTCCTCGCACGGTTAGCCCCTTCCTTGCGTTTTCATATATTTATCACCTCACCTGGTTTCAGACAACTTCTCTACCTTGAGGTGAACTTAATTTTAGCATTTTGCCAAAAACATTAATCATTTGCCGCTGCTTGAAGCTCACCCACCGTCGGCCGCCGTTTCAGCCGCAACACATACGTTCTTCCCTACGTTCCCGGGAAAAGTGCGCTGCTTCCCGGAAGAATAGTATAGCAGCCCAAAAACCTGGATGCGAGGATAGCGGCACCAGGTAGCTTGTGTGAATAATTTTGGTTTAGGATAAACTTCGATAAAGTCTTTTCTCAAGTTTCCTGCCGTTTCATGAAAGCGCATTTAAGTTTTGACGATATTATACTTTGGATGTGTGAATTTAATTAAATTTTAGCGAAGAGTTTTTGCCGGTAAAGTAAACGATAACACATCACCGAGCACGCTATGTGTGGTTGGGCTCATAACTTTAAAAAAAGAGTTGAGCAGGGTAGGATACCTGAAAACTAAGAAGAACTAATAGCTTCCCTGATATTTTGGAGTTAAAAGGAGTATAAGTTTCCAAAACGGGTAGGATTTACCTACTTCTGCGATTAAAAAACAAAAAACTTCTCGTTATTAAAATCTGTTAAGCGCTTTGCCAAAATTCATTTAAAGTTGCTACCTTTAGTGAAATTAGGTTGCTTTTTGAAAATGTATAAAAATATTAATGTTTTTTTTGTACTTTTAGCAGCACTTAAAAATGAGCTTTTTAAAACTTGAATTAAACTGTTACACTATTTCTTCTACTAATTCGGAAGTTTTATATTAAAAACTTACAGATAAATGAGTTAATTTTTCTTAGAACAACTATGATATTTTAAAACATACTTATCCAATTTACCTTAAAACTAAGACGTAAGTTTTTTTACACACTTACTTAATTGTGCAGAAGTTGAACAAATAATATTACTGTTCATTATGTAGAATCCTTTAGAATAAATTTTCCCTTTGCACTGTCGCACTGTTTAGATATTTTCTAACACTGTCCTTTACAAAATATGAAAGGATTATTACTTGTATTGATTACTAAGATTAGACTTAATTATTATTCAATGGAAGATTTCATACTTTTTATCTTGTACTAATAGTTTTAACGCAAAAGCCGAATAGTGGAAAATGCCATTGAATCTAATTTATTCTCGACGATTGATACAAATCAAGGATCCCATATGATGTAATAATATTTTCGGATTGATAATAGGATTGAAAAATACAAAGATCTGCGCTCCTACGTATACATCCAGAAATAGTGAATATATGTAATTTTAATCGTGCAGTATAAACATAATTTTCGTTTTCTGTCAAATTCAGATTATGCCTTAATTCAAAATTGCCCCAAAATTTCGAAATTTTGACTGAGTAGATTGATTAATTTCTTCAATAGGATGTTGCCACTCATTCAGATCTTACGAGGAAATTTCAAAAGCTCGTATATTAATTAATCGCGTTCCAGATATTCCCTCAGAGCCGTCTCTATCCCAAAGAATCAATTAAATTAATTAAGTGCCCTTATGTAAGTCCCCAGTTCGGCGTTCTTTAAACCAAAACCAATGCGACATGTATCCATCACGGCCGCTTACATAAATCCGCCCACAGCAAATCGAATCTAGTTCAGATCTAATCTGGCTTCCATCGGGACTTTAGAGGGGAATAATTCAATTTAATAAATCAATGCAACTCGTTACAACCGTTCACCTCACATGGCCTCGGGCCCACTTCCTGCAATTCGACCGGGTTACCGGGAGCTTCAAAAACAGCGGGCTGGAGGCGGAAACATCAAAAACCCATCGACTTTGTTCCAGCAGGAGCGGGTTCCGAGGGCGCCTTGGAAGGAGTTGAGGATATCACTCAGCACAGGATTCGAATTGTATTGAGAGTCACGGGAGTAAATGTAATTTCCGTCTTCCTCATCGGCTTCCCATTTGGTTGTCAAAGCTTATAGAAAATCCGCTCTTCGTCTCGATTTCCTGCCCTTTCCGCAATCCTTTTTTTAAAGAGCTAATCCCGCTTACACACGAAACACCCCCGCAGCTCCTTCCCACCCACCCTTACCTTTACCTTCGGCCGGAACTCTGACGGAGCGTACAACTTCTAGTTCCCAAAGTCATATCGTCTCTGACTTGCTGAAAACACTTTCTGCTTTACAATTTTTCTACGCTTTTCGCTTTTCCTCGATGATTTTTCCTCATATTCATGAAGGTTTTCTGTGAGGTGAATTCTTTTCAAGAAAAATACTTCAGCGCTCCAGGTGCATTTTCTGAGCATCTATCAACAAAGTCAGGAATTTTTAATGCAAGTAAGTGGATTAAATAAAGAAACGAATGATGCTATTGTGTCTGTCTAAAACATGTTTTTTTTCTTAGAATTTCGAGTATTTGTTAAATATTTTAAAATCTTATGCTGGAAGCAAAATTTTGTTTCATTTTGCATATTGCGAATACTTGTTGCTTTTGGGTAATACCACTTACATACAAGAGAGTCGTTTGGTGGGTAGTTGAGGTATTTAATTTTCTCCCGGCCTATTTTTTCTGAAAATGTTGAATCCACATATTTTCAACGATAAGTACTTTAATCGGTCACTTGGAACAGAAAATTTGTAAAGTTCCAGCATCAAAACTTGATTATAACAAAATGAAAATTCGAATTTTGGTAATCTAATATTTAAAACAGAACACAAAAAGTGGAAATGTTTTGTTTTCCGATGTATAATGGAAACTACATAACTCGAATTTCAAGGGAAGCTATAAAAAGTTTCATATGATGAGTTTTCAGTTTAAGGACTATTTCGAAGGAGGACTTAATAGTTCTAATTTCTACTTAAAAGAGCGTAATTTCTAAATATTACTACACGGTGCTTCCTCGTGATAGTTAACCAAATAACTTATGGATGATTAATTCATCATAAGCAATGGGTGACAACAAAGCGTAAGCTTCAAGTTAAACAAGTTAACATTGGTTTATATGAGGCTTGTAAAACGTAACTTCGCAAACTTTACCATGAGCCTGCTATATAATCCTCGAGTTACAGAGTTCAATCTGCACATCAACAGCATCTCGTAGGGAAATTGCATGTAGTTTAAGTTATTCCAGTGAAACACAACAAAATTTATAATTTCAAGCATATTAAATTGTGCAATTGCTTTCAAATGGAAGTCAATTTTATGTTGAAATGTATGTTTGATGCAATATTCGCCGGAAAGTGTTTTAAGAAATTCAAAGCTAATATGATTTTTCGGAAGTTGAGAAAACACGAAACTCTGCTGAATTTGAATTATAGGCGATCCAGATTATTATAAAGTTTAAACCTTTTAAGATATGATGTATTTAAGGTTTATTTAGAGAATTAGTAATTTTTGCGATTTACTGAACGAGAATCGATTAATCAGTTTTCATTTTATTCTGATGTTTTAGATTTCCAAGGATATATCGTTATAAGAAATACTTGAAATCATGCTTATTAATATGCGAAACTTACCAAAATTTTCCTTGTCAGATAGCTTAGAATGATTTCGCAGGACTCTTGGGAAAATTTGAAGAATGTTCTGTAAAAATTGATTAAGAAATTTATTAATCATTTTGGTTATAATGAATAAATATATATGTATGCAAGTAAGTTATAATATTAGACTAATTGAAATATTTTTTTATAATTTTATTTTCAGAATGGCAACTTTTAATTAAAATGTGAAAGTTAGTTATAGACGTTAGGTTTCGACTTAAGTTAGCTCGTTTTACTCAGTCTAACATTAAATTCATAAAGACGGCAATATCCCACTTAAAGATTTATTTTCAGTCCGACGAACCCACAAAACCAGTCAAGGATTAATCTAAACGTTTATTTTCAATTTAACTGACTGGGTATGATTAAATTACATTTCTAACGCATACATGATTTAGTAATGAATTTTAATTAGTTATGATAATGAATAAGTAAGATAACTTTACTACTAATAAAATGTGCGCAATTAGAAGTAGAATCACCAAAGAGTGCATTCGAGTCGATCTTCAATCCAGTCTAAACTCAAACGTTATCCATTGCTCCGTTTGGTTCAGTTTCTCTGTTAGGAGTGACGATGTAGGCAAACACACGAGCTCCCGTAGGAGCCCTTACGAAACACAAGAACTCAATTTGAATAAATCAAAACTGACAGCATCCCACTTCATAAGTTTGCTTAGAATTTTCTCCCTTTTCATATCCCATCGACAGAAGTCCTGGAGGGCTTTTGATAAGCCGTTCATTCGTGGCTCATGCATACCCATGGCGATAAGCTGGGTCCATTATGGGTTAATTTCCATATCGGCGCTTTTTAGGAGTTGCACGTTAAGCTCTTAAATTTTAAAGAATCTTCGGATAAAATGACACCACGACGGGAAGCTATCAAAACGGTCTTGCACTATTTCGAAAAAAAATCATCCCCTGCGGCGGTCATCGATGTTTCGTATTTACCAAAAATGGCCAACATCAGGCCATTTTAACATCGAAAAGCTCATTTGGTTATCCGGGCGAAATGGAAAAAATCGACATCCACCCTGTCGGTCGCTTTGTACCCACAGCAATCCCCGGGACTATATCGTGCATGCAGAGTATCCATTTATTTATCCATCGAACAGTGATTGAACGCTGGAGGCTCAAACTGTTAAAAAATGAAATTTATGTTTACCGGGACTTTAATCGAACGCACGCCATCATGTCGGGGAAGCAATTCATTTAAACGATGAGAGTTATGGAAGTACCTCCAGATCTGACTGCTCAGATAGCGTCCAGATTGCTTGTTTGCGTCGTGACGCATTTTTGACGTATAACCTTAAAATGACATGTTAACACTAATTGGGCTTAAACTAACATGCAAAATTATCGGTTCTGATTTCGAATAACGCTAAAAAGTAATGTATATGATCCCAAAAAGTACAGGGTTGTTGTTAGTAATAATTGGTGTACTTTCTAATGATATGTATTGCTATTGAACGATCCGACTTTACACTTTTCAAAGGTTTATAAATTGGAGGTAAAAAGAAATATGCATATCCTTTTAAAGATTGATGCGAATGAGCTGTTGGAAAATTTGAAATAATTTTTTTGCTTAGCACTTAGACATTTTTCGATTATTGGACTTACACAATTTTCAACTTCTACATTATAAATTGTTTCTTATCATTATTGAAATGTTTCTAATATCAGGTCCTAGTAAAAAGAAATCTTTTCACACTAAACCCTAGTAGACTTAGTTAGTTAGGGATAAAAGTGCCATAAACACTAACAAAAATCAAGTCTACAGTAAATATAATAGCATAGAAAAACACATTTTCCATTAATGTGTTTAATTTCCAAAATTCAATTCTATTATAATATGTAGCTAATATTTTTTGGAGTAATCATAAAAGTATAGTAAATTGAGTTTCAGATTTATTAACGCCTGATTAGCTGCGGAAATAGCACAGCCAAATGGTGAAAATTGAATTACTTTAATCGCACACTCTAAGTGGGATATTTGCAGTTTTAATCCACACGAACGAAATAATTAAATTTCCTCTTAAATAAAATTCCAAATGTCTACAACTACTGATACTCGAGTGGAACACCTCTGGCATTGTAAATCGGACACCCCCGCCCCCGCTGCGGTGGGGGTGCACCCCCTCACCGTACTAATTCTAATTGTAATTCAGCTCACAAAAATTGTTTTTGCGCCTTATCAAGTTGAGTGCCTCCCCCATGAGTCAACTTTTCCCACACGTTTCGGAGGGTGTGCACACAGGGCGCCTCCTAAAAATTTAACGCCCTGTAAAATATCCGGAGGTGCACGTCCGATACTCCCATTAAGGCGGGGACACTATAAAGTATTTCGCTTTATCTGGCCCTTTGCGGATTGTGCCGGACTTGTACACGTTTACTTATCTAATGTGGTCGTACCTTTAACCGGTTGGGACTTAGCCCTTAACCGGGCGAAAACGGTTCGATACTTTTGCCACTCGTCCTGTAGAAGTGTGACGAACGTAATCACAGATGCTCGTCCTTTATTGTGAATTTTAAGTTCCAAGGGACAGGTACGGAGGATTACCTGATAACTTTGAAATTAGTTCTGTACGACTGCAGGTGAAGCGGCAGCAGTTGGGCGACAACTTTCGGTCTAATTTATTAAAATAGCGTTTTGCAAACGGAGCGTTTACCACGTGCAAGGTCAGTGCTTGACCTCAGTACGAAATAAATTGATTTAGTTCAACCTCAGCCTGTAAGTAAAACTAACTTTTAAGGGTAGTTGGAATTGATTTATTCGTCTACATCCCGGTAGTAAAATTTATTTGCAAAACCTCTGTAATAAAACATGAGTTTGCCAAAAAAAACATGTAGATTTAATAACCTATTTAAATGCATACAAATAAACGTATGTTTACACATTATAAAACTTATCCGCATATTTTATTTAAAGTTCTGAACCATATAATCTGTCCTCCAGGAAAATTAACCTAAAAGCATCCAGCGTGAAAAAGTAGCAGTTATATATGTTTAATCCAAGCCCTGTTTAATTGAATGGCCATTAAATAATAACAACTTCAAATTGCATTCATTACTCGACCTAATTAAAAATATCCAAATGCGGTTGCCTCATACTTTCGATTTTTTAACCATATTTCTCTACGAGTATATACATATGTATGGTATAAACGTAGATATTTAGGATAGAGCTTTAATTGTGACAGTCAATAAAATTGTGAGATTAAATAATTCCACATTTATCCTGAAACTTTCAGGAGAGGTATTCAATAAACCGCACATACCACAATCGACCGCGTCATAAAAATGGGTTTATGCATAAAACATTTACATTACCTAGCAACATTTCCCTCTAATTGTAAAAAAAGATACTGATCTGAGTGTATACTTAATGAATGGGATTTATCAAATAAAGTTAATTGTTATAAGACCCGGATAAAACTAATTGCATATGGTGTTGGTTTTCTGACCTTTTTATGTTTAAATTACCAATCAAAATTAATAATACAGTCAATTAATTATGGAGATTAGTTCAGAAAGGTTTTCTAGCAATTTAATCTATAATAAAATAATATTTATACTTATAGCTGCTAAATCTGAATTAAAGTAATTGGTGTTTTAACCAATTTGTCACATTTTGTACTGAAAATATGCATCCCACAAGCGGTTTTCAATTCTGAAATAAAACCTTAAAAATTGATGATGAAATAGTGACAATTGAAAATTCTCTTTTACTAGATCCTCATTTCCTAAAATTGATGTTTAATTATTTAAACTTTTGGCTACCAATTTATTGGGAAAAATTGTTGCTTGTACGTATCTACATGTAATATATAATTTCTTATTTATTGCCATTAAGCTATGTTATTTTTTTATGAATGTAATGTTATATGATACAACCAAGTGGGCAAAATTTCTATTTCAAATATTGTTAAGGACTTTGGGAAAACTAACTCCCCAAACTTCTTTGGAAAGCGGAATACTCCAATTTAATAAATCATCCAAATCAAACCAGATATGTTTTAAGTTATTAAAGTTTAAAAATTTCTGTGAATGTTCAGTATTTTCCTAAAAACAAGTTCCATCTCCGACTTTTAATGAAGAAATTTCTGATTATACGAACTAGAACTCGTTTTTGACCTCACAAAAAATCGTCGAACATTATGTGCAGATGTTTGCAAATTACCTCTAATATCGAGGTAAAAGGAAAATTCGGGAAAATTTTCACCCAAACCAGCGCCACCCACAACATTTTTAGTCCTCGTAAAGGACCTGGGCTTTATTAACCTGTTCCAAGCACTGACAGAGGGACAAACGATGTTCAAGACGTGGCCACGCCAGACGCTAAATGGAAATCACTTTGTCCCTCTTTATAGTCTAATTATGCACCCTTAATTGCATGCTAGTCTTAATGAATCTCATAAACAAGAATTAAATGCAGTTTCATAGCTGATGGTCAAATAAATTATGCAGCCACATTGTGGTTTCAGACACAGTCCGAAATGTGGTAAATCTCTTAAAATATGCGAGCCGGCATTTTGTTGTTGGTCGCACACACCGGGCATTAGGAGACTCGGCCAAATGTCCTCCCGTTCCTGGGGAGTTTTTAGTTTGGCTTTTGCGGGTATTTTGTAATGGCTATGTCCGGTGATGGAATGGAAGAGATTTTCTTGCAAAAATTTTAAACAAAATCTGTTAAATTTATGCAAAGTTAACATACCCCATTCGGAGAACGGAGCCCTTTCGTGTGACTCAGGCTAATCGAAACGTTATCCCAAAACTTAAAGTCTTCAAGGGTTCAAAATGAGAACTATCCTGGCAACGTGCTTGCTTACGATCAGGAAAACAAAAATATTCAAGGAAATCTCCCGGGTACGATGTAAATTTACTGGAAGAATTTAACTTTCTACAGAGTGAACTGTTTGAAGATAACATCCGCCTGAAACGAGTTTTCAACTATCCTTCAATGCTCTCAATGTTTTCCTCTGTAGAATTTCGAAAGATCCACAAATAGGAGAAGACCCATCGTATTTGATGATGATGCTAGCGCATTTAAAAACAATGACAAAAACAAAACAGCAACAGACCCAGTAGCGTGAGCATTGCTGGCAACAACACAGAATTTTCCGGGGGGAGGAAGGGAGGGAGGAAAAAGGAAGGCTCTATCCAGCATCCTTCGAGCATCTCCCTAGTTCCGGAGATCCCATCTTCACCCCTTCATCCATATGGATGTAGTGTTTACTGCACCTGCTGATGTATCCGCAGGAAGTTCACATAAATTTGAATTTCTTATTCAATAAATAATTCTTGCAGCACTGAAAATTTAGCCCTGTAAAAGATGAAATAGTGGAACGAAACGAGATGGCCACTATGGAATAAAATTCTACTATAATTTCGCCTCATTTTCATTCATTGCTTGTGGAACAGCATCCCTGCATTAGTGTATATTTTTAAAAATTCCTTCGTTGCGATGAAGACGGGAGCTTTGCTCCTTCTAGTTCTGCTTCATTGCACTGCAAAATCATAGACTGACCCCATGCAAAACATAAATATTTAAAGCATTAGTAAATATTTTAAATTCGAGCTCGCGTCTGCCTTCTGTGACTTCTTCTCCCTGTAGGGACGGACAACCAGCTATCTGTCTTGGAAGATGTCTCGCTGAAAGTTTTCGCGATAATCTTAATCGAATCAAATATGCAAGATAAAAGAAAAAACAATTTAAAAATTGGCTTGAATTATGAGAGCGAACTGCATTACGTAATGTAGCTCGTTTGAGTGCTAGCAAAATAAAGTACTTTTCTGTAGTCTATCTAGTAATTTAATTAATTAGTTTGCTTAACTATTTTTCTAAATTCAAGCCAATCTCAAAGACATTTCATATTAAAAATGTAGCTCAAAAAAAAAAATACCCTTAACATTTTAATGGTTAAAGTTTTGTTAAATCTTGTTAAATTTTTAAGATGACTTTTATTTGATGTCATCTCAATTCGTTTATTTTTTGTTCGTAGCCACTAGTGGTAACTTGAAGACTGGCTTTTTTTAAACATAAAATATTAAATTTATTATATAGATAATCATCATCACAGGTATTATTTAATGAGATAATTCGGATAATCTAGAAATTATTTAGTAACATATACATTTGCACCTTTCCTAATTTTTGATGGTTAGGGGGAAAAATCACAGATTTTCAAATTTTCTTGTTATTTTTATAGTAAACGCAGCTTGTAAATATAACTACAATATTTCGAGTTTCTAGGGTATCAGAAAGTAAGTCTTGTTTAATTTGTAAAATTCAAAAGATATGCGGTTTCATAACCGCGAAAATATTTCTTGAAAGTTTCAAATTAATAAAAATAAAATTACCGAAACTATATAAAATTTCTGAATTTGAATGACACAACCAACTTTTTGAAAAATGCTCCATTCGCATAAAGAATGTATTTTCAAGTTTATAAAGATACAGGATGAAGAAACTTCTCTTTAAAAGACGTTTTAATAAATATATTATATGGGTAAAAAATAACTGAAAGATGTTTAAAGCAAAGTCAGAAAATGCTATTTTGCCTTTGTTATTAAATAAATCGTAATAACTTCGAACAATGGCAAATATAATTCTAATCAAAATATCAAATCTTATAAGTCGTCTCTTGTGTATTCTTAAGAACGTTTTGTCAGAAGATATATGCACATATTTCTGATAAAAATCTAAAGAAATATGGCGAACACGATACCCTTTCACCGCGAATCGTTTCATTCTATCAAAAATTATATATAGGTGCTATACACAGAAAAAGCCCACCCTTTTGTTCTTTTAACCTAAATGGAGCTAAATCATGTTATCACTAAAACGTGAGGCCGCTGAGAATTCTGAACACGTTTTTCATTACACCTTCATAGAAAGGTATCCACTTAGAGTTTTTCAGCGTAAAAAGTAAAAAGAATAGAGAAAAAAGTAGGACGAGTGACGTTAAAGCACAAAAATAATATCAAAGAATCCTTTGAAATTAGATTTCTTGAAAGACATTACACACTTTTTTTTTGTGGGTGTCTCTCGGGGAACCAAGAAACATTGCAGACGAAGGTATTAAGAAATACAAATTGCCCAAAAAAAGGTCATCGCGAAAATGAACATTTTAGTCATTTTAGGCTCCTTTACAAAAATAATCTCCGCGTGTCAAATGGCAGTTTAGGTTTTTCCCGGAACCTTTTTGAAAGTAATAATTATTCCTCACCAGTGCTATAAATGAATTTCCAGAATATATTCTTATGGGCTGTCGGTAATCCTTTTCTGCCAACATAATTGAAATTATTAATTGGTTGATTATCATGATGATTTTACACATTTACTATTATCATTTTGCGTTTTTTTTGGAACAGCATAAAAATACACAATTATTGTAAAAGGCAGGAATCTCTTAAAAAATTAAGTGAATAAAATGTCGTCGTAAATGTAATTTGTAACTATTCTGTCCTCAGTAATGGACAGAATAGTTATAAATTACATTTACGATAAAAGTTTCATAATAGTTTAACGCCTCTTCACATTTTACTTTAGGAAACGAAAAGTCTATGAAAAGTTTCTCGCCACTATCATTTTTGTCATCAGGACTCAAAGTTATGCCTGCCCCTCCTGGCTTTTAACAAAAACGAATAAAAGCCTTTAATGCATGGTTTCCAGCGACGACCATATGGGAAGGATAAAGTTCGCAAAATTTCCGGAAACTCCATTGACCATGAATACTAATTAATCCGGTTAAATAAATTTTCCATTAAATCGGACATAGTACGTGTGTGCAGCACTGCGGAAGATATGAGAATAAATGAGTGCCTCTGAGCTTGCACAAAATTTCAACTTAAAGTGCTACTCCCGACGCAGTGGTTTCTTCAAGTCCTTCTAATTATTTCAGTAAAAGGACTTCTCTAACTACTTTCTTAGGTTTTGAACGCATTCCCGCTGACAAACTATTTTCAAACAGAGACGTTTTGCTAATGTGACGTCATGGAATCACTTTCACTTGTGTTCGGAGGATAATGACTAAAATTTCTTAACTTTCTTTAGTTTTAGGTTTTTATTTTATAAAGTTTTATTTTCGTAGAATTATTAAAATTTTAAATATATTTCATAAAAAATCAAAACTTTATGTATACACTAGCGGGGTTACCCGGTTTCACTCGGTGAACAAATACTTGTTTTTGGAAATTAGTTTTACTAATTATATCTGTCAAATTTCAAATTAATTCTTCAGTAACTTTTTCAATTTGTTTGTTGGAAAATAGCCTAAAAGCATTCAAATATATTTATTTTGCGTTATTAGTTGTTTGGCAAGCAAATTGTAAGTAACTTACTGTGGCTATTTGTCAGCAGGTAAATATATAATTCGTTTCTATTATATATTCTATTAAATGTGGGATAGTTTTAAAAAATAATACAGAACTTTACGGTTCTGTTTATGCGAGTGTGCAAATACAGGGAAAAAACTGTTTACGTGAAAATTGAACAGATTCAAAAGCTTCTGTCTTTAGGCAAGGCTCAAACGAAAATTACGTTTTGAGCTTCTTTTAAAGCCATTTGAAGGGAATAAAAGGAGGGGAATAAATTTTCTCATGAACTAAATACCGAAACAATTTTGTTTATTAATTAAGACATTTTCTGCGCATTTGTGGCAACAGTGAATCGCTTTTTAGAGAGGTCAGGGAGAAGAATAAATAGTTTCAAGCGGAAAACTTTTTTCCGCGTCACTTTACTTTTATCTTTTATACCAGGACTTCACCGAGAAACCAGGGTGAAACAAAAGAAAAGTTTTACACCATCTAGAAACTGAATATTTCTGGGTTTTTGCGCCCGAACACAGAGGAAATGAAATCTAACTGGCCTCGGAGTCGTCCATTGTGAGGATTGTTGCACCAAGGTCCCACCTCCAAGAAAATAATTTACCATCATGAAAAGCAAAATTCTACTGCACCACAAAATTGTTCGCCAGAAAACCGAAAACCACTTAATCCACGTTTGTTCATTTTGCACTGGTCCATGTTCCCATGTATCTGGGGGTAGTTGTGCATCTCACTTCTCGGGGGCTTCTTCCCGCGGCGTGCCCCATCCACCCCCGCTGGACCACAGCTACATTGTACAGTCCTGACCTTTTATTGTTCTATATTAGAAATACGGGCAGGAAGCGCACAATTTTATTCGGAATACTCACGATGATATATGTGAAAACAGTGTATACGAAACCCAGGATAAATCCCATTCTTCTGGCGCTTGTGGGCTCCAAGTGATTTTCATTTGCGCCAGGGCCCCCAAACAATTTGATATGCATGACTACACCTCGATATGATTTATGCGGCTGTGCAAAAAAAATATATATATCCACCGGATTTTTGTTTATCTAGTAAAAATCGAAACTCGATTAATGACAACATTGTCGTAAATTTTGAGCCATCATCATCGGTGTGGGTGTGGCCCGCATTAGGACCATGTCCGGCCTCGGCGGGCATAAATTAAATCAGCCGGACACAGCGTTAGAATAAATGAAATTAAGCGAGCGACAATGGTCACCACGTCCGCTGATTGATATGTTTTCGGCCTAATTAATACTGATCAGTGGGATTTGCATAATTAAACGACAAGGGCAAGTGGGTGCTAATTAGTTGCAGACATGCAGGGGTGGGTCTAAAATAAAGTGCGTCGATGCGAGTACATCGCGACCTGATGTAAAACACTCGGGATAAACCCAAGGAGGGAAGGATTTAAAGTATTTTTGGGACTAAAAAAAATAAAAAAAAATACCTAAAAATCCATCCGCCGAAAATCCCTATAATGAATTCGACCCCAGGTCTGAAGTGTACCAGGGGCTTTTCTACTTTGCGAGATAACAAAGGACGCGACTGATGATGAATACGTTCCGGTCCGGATACGATTCGAGTTCCAATTATCCTGCTACCCTAAATCCCCGACTTTGCGGAAAATCCTTCAGGAATATTTTACAGAGGTATTTGATTGATTCTCAAAGGCATGTGTGAAGGATTTATTGGGATGTTTATCACTTTTAAGCCTTAATCGCATTCAATCACTAGACATGGATCCCGCAAAGTGGTGCTGCCCCGCCTCGCCCAGACATCGGGGAGCATGTGGCTGAATATATTTTAAGCGAAAATGTTGGGCGTTCTCTTGTTTTATCAGTTTGACGCAATATACCACAATACCACGTAACACAGAAAATGTCACATTTGTTACGATTCTCATCACACACAAGACGGTCGAACAAATTTTACTGGGGGTACGATCAAGTTGACACATTGCTCTGGCCACCCCAGCAACCTTAAAATGCTACAAATCATTGTGCAAGACCATATCTGGAATTCCTTTTTTCTTTTTTTTTGGGACGTTTTAAAGGGAACTTAAGGTATCTTTTTAACTTAAATATCTTCCAGCAAAATAGGGTCATTGTAATTCACGCCTATTTGTTCTAAACACATATTTAATTTGCATATACTCACTAATTAAATATTGAAAAGATTCGATTCCCTTTATTAAAAGATGGCTCTGGGAAATGTGTTATTTTTACTATATGGTACAAACGAACTTGAAATAATTTTCATGCAATTTTTTGTAAAAATTCAGTTACATAATTTTAAGAAAGTACCTTGCAGGTGAACATGATACAATAAATAATATGTAGATTACCTAAGTTTTTTCTTCATATTTAACTGATCGTATTTCGGAAAAAATAATCTAAGAACTAAGAACCTTTCTTATCTGTTTCAATTGTATTTTGTTGTATTGTATAAAATATTATTATACCTACTCTTTTTTCAAAGAGAATGTGTCTAATGATTATGAAAATCCTTAATTTTTATAACATGTTCAGTATTCATAATAAAGAGTATTTTTTTAATTTTCAAAATATCGTTAAGTTATGTTGGTGTTATGCATGAAATATAATAATATATATGTATATAAATGTCATCGTGTAAGATTTCCAGAAAAAGCACTTAGAAGGAGTGTCTAGTTATTAACACAAGAAATTAAAAGACATAATCAAGAATCAAGTTTCGAAGACTGATAAAATCTTGTAACTACTGTTGTTGGACAATGAATTAATTAGTAAAATTATTAAAAAAAACTCAATCTTATAAAAGCCTATTATCGGCCATCTTCATAAATAAGCTGCAACTTATCAAAAAGCTCCAAAAGAGATTGAAAGATGTGAGTGATATTATTCTTAAAATATCATACGCAAGTTATGAGAAGATTTAATTTCTACTTAAGTAGAATTTCATGAATTCAGTAGTTAATTTATTATAAGAAAATTTGTTTTCCTATCTCTCGCCCTACTTTCAACATGCCCGGGGATGTTTTATTCCATGCACTGTAAAAACAGACGGTTATCTATTCTGTTTGCATAAATCAAAGGCATATGCGGCTGAGGTTGCCTACATTAAATTAATTTTCGTCCCAGCAACAACAAAGGGCACCTGAGGAAAAAGGACGAGTCCCTTCGCGCTCCTTCTTCAAAATGGGAGCATAGCTATCATGAAATCAAATAGAGCTCCACGTTTTAAGGTCAAACTTTAAAAGTAAAGCTTATCCTCGAGAATCCCGAGATTATCTAATGAAAGCGCCTTTTCCTCTCCGTTGAAACAATCGTCATCTGAACGCTCACCTGGGATTACGGCGTATCAGGGGAGGTTAATTTCTATCACAGCTACCGGGAATAAAGCTGCCTGCCTTTCGAGCCTCGAGATCTGTACACATATTTTGCAGTTGTGGAACTTTCCTGACTTTTATTGCGAGTAATATGTGAAAAGTTTCGAAAACCGACGAAACTATAGCGGAGGAATGCTCGCAAGAAACTGTGCAAAGCTCCGGCTGGTGGAACAAAGGTGTTACAGGGCGAGAGGGTTGAGGGGCCCGCACCCTAGGGCTTACTCCCTCGGGATCTCCTCCTGTATGCTAATGTTATAAATTCCACCACGAAAGCTGCAAACAATGGCCTTAAATAAACCGTCAGAACTTATCAAATCATTTCCCTTGGCAGGATGGGGCTACTGAGCCCGGGGCGGTTGCGACTTGCAGCGCGAATTGCGCAACCGAAATTTGTTTTCTGCAAAAACATTTGCGCATGCAATTGCAAGGGTTTCTCGTACATATTAAGAGTTGATTATGACGGAAATGGCTGGGCACGGAAAGGGAGCGCGGGAGTGACGGCGCTTGATATATGCTGATATCAGATAAAGTTCATCCATGCATTAATTTCATCTTATCTCATGCATACAAAAGTGATAGACGTTTCTGGGGCTTTATATTATTCCAAACTTAAGAAATTCCATGAAGCAGCCTCCGGAGCTGGAGCCGTGCCTGCTTTACATACGTACACGCGGAATCATCTCAGTGATGTTGTAATTTCTAGACCTGCGATGGGTGAAGCCCGAACTTTCGGGGTACATCTACCAACTTTTATTTAGAAAATAGAACCAAATTTAATCTTTCCAGAGGAACAACAGAGGAACACACGGGCCACGGCATCAAAGGTATCCTGCCAAAAGCGTAGGTGCTTCACATTGTACTTAGCACAATGAATTCCGATTCATGGGTAAGAGATTAACGCGAACATTTCCACGGATTCCTCGAGCGACGCGTCCAAAGCAATGAACTTGTTTAAAGCAAAGCGTACCTGTTGATTGAGCTACACTGCGGCAACATTATTCATCTCTTGAAAGGATCCTGTTGCCTCGAGTTCTTTCTCTCGAACAAAACAAATGTCTTTAAAGAGCAATTTTGAGATTATTAATATATTTTAAAATGGCACATGTGCGCGTGCTGAAAATTCTTTTCTTTGAAAATTGTCTGAAGACGCCTTTTATTCTGAAGTTTTTATGCGTTTGAGTTCATTTATTAAAAACAATGTTTATGGGGAGCTTCTCAGCTAGAAATATAAATGAGAGAATAATAAACTTGCCTGTCAATTGACTTGAAGTCTTATTACTAACTTAACTTAATTTAACTTAAATTGTGATTTTACATCATTTCTCAGAAACATTAATATCAAGATGATTAACCGTATAGACTTATTTAGTACCTCTACCAATTAGTCTTTGTGTCTATTTTTTTAATTTATTATCATTTTTAATATTGTAGGTGAAATGTGTAGATACAGAAGCATAAGTATTAATAGCATTACATTCTCAAAAAACAAAACTGCGCTTAAATGTACATATTATTTTAAAAATATTAACAAAATAACTGTTATTACTGCTCACATAATGTTTGGGTTACATCATCACATTGAGCAGCACTACACAACCTTTGTGTTTTCTATTATTGTTATTATTTTTTATTTTTTATGTGTACAAAGTTATTACTATTATATATATATAGTATATCATTACTTTTCAGTATCTCCAAGCTGTAAGTTGTAAAATTTTGATCTGAGGATTTAAACTGCCTCTAATATTTTGAAGGCTGAGCAGTCTATAGTAAATTGCAATTAGCCTCTATTACTCGTTTAACATCAGACATTTACCATATTCATGACAATCAACATCTCGTATTCTAAACAAATATAACAGAAAATGCCATTTAAAACAAAAGAAAACCTGTCAACCCATTTTTCGTGTTTGTTCCTTGTGAAAGAGTTCAAAATGAAATTCATGTTATTTTAGTGAAAAGGGGTTTGAAACCGTGTCGAATTTTACCATCAAGGGACGTATTTGAACACCCTTCGTTCTGATAAATTAAACCAAAAACATCCGGATAACCTCAATATATGTCACTTATTCGAAACATCCTTGAATGAAGGCTGTCAGCCTCAATCGTGTAAACAATATCAGACAGAAAATCAATAATTGATTGTCTCACTTCAATGTTATTTGTATATCGTTTTCTTGATTAACCCGTTCTCCTCGAATACCTGAAGCAGCTATTTGCTCCACTAAATTATTTTGGTCAATCTTGTGATTGGGTGAGACAGTCTTTCCAGTCTATTATTGTTAAAAAATATATTTTGGAAAATTGTGTGCTAAAGGTGTGGGAAATAACGTTTACATATTTTAATAAACTATTATTAAAGAGGATGGTTTGAGCTTTTCTGGTATAAATACATATTAGTGCTACTTCTGTTTTGTAGATTGGGGTCGTTTTTGATGGCTTTTTGTAATATTAAATGATGTAATTCACGAACTATTTTCAATTTTATATGTAACTGTAAACACAAGTAATATCCTGTTTTCAAAAATATAACTCCTATTATCAAAAAGCACTATCATACAATAAGGACATTAATTAATTATTCAATATTCAACTCGAAAAACTTCAAACCTCCAATTCAGATTGACCCTCTTCCTTCTCCACTTCTCTGGAGTAGACAAAATTCTGTACAATATTTGCATTTCAAGAAAACCTCTCTGATGATAACTTTTCCGCCCTTTATCTGGGGCGTGCGAAAATCCCAGTAATCAATTTCAACTCGAAAAGTGCTTTAAAGTGAGGCGAGTGAATTTGGGAAATTTGGTGCATTCAGACCATTTCTTAATGTGTATAATGCTGAAAATCTTCCCATTGTTCCTCACCCCGGCGCGTCCCCATTCATCTTCGTTTCTACTCCAGGAAAAGTTTTCTAATGAATTGTGCAGATCCTGGAAGCAGAGTGCATTCCCAGCTATCGCGGCAAAGTGCATCGTTTTGGGCATACCATTGCACCGCGCCGTGTATAGGTATATGTGTGAGTGCACCCTCGCTTTTCTTCCCACCAAAAACCCAGCGTGTGCATTAATATGTATGCAACCGAGTAAAATTGATTTAATTCAGTTTTCAAGAAGTTCATCGTAGAAACCGACCGAAGTTCTTCAAGAAGTGAATTATTGGAGGCCGAGATTCAACCTACATGCTCATCGGAGCAGAGTGGAAAAAGTTCATTTTAAGATTGAAGGAATTATCTTTTAGATGCACATTTACTTCGGCGCATCTGCGGAGATAAATATTTATTTGGAACGGTGGGGTATATATTGAAAGCAGTGGGTATAATACTCCTGATTTTGGGGAGCTGCTCGAACGTGATAGTTTTCCAAATAGCTCCCTGATGGGGCTCAATGGGGAGCTGTTGACCCGATTTCGAGCCGCTTAATTGAAACGCATCGGGCTTGTTGGAATTTTCAATTAGATCCTCCGCAAACAGAACCATACCCAATGTGACTAAAACTCTTTCAAGAAATCCCTCTAATTATTCTCAAAAATATATTATATGTACTATAATGTTTCCTGGTGGCTGTAATACTCTCGCGCTAGCATCTTTTCAAGTAATTACAGCAATTTTCTGTTGGGGTGGCAATTTGAATAGAGATGACTTGGTGCGCTCCTAGATATCCGGGGACCCTTCCAGCTCTGTCCACGATAGTACCTAGTCCAAGTCCAAGTTATCAAGAAGCGATTTGCTCCTTATGTCTGCACAGAGACCCTTCTAATTCCATTACATGGAGCATAATGGCCGCTTCGGTCGCCGCAGCATACAGTCGTGCAGCATATAGTAAAGATGAACTGCTAGTGGATAACAAGCCGAAATCCAACCAAAACTACTCACACAGCCCCAGTTAGGGGCCACCACTTTGCAGTAATCCCTCAAAGTCTCCGGCGACTGTATAAGAGTATAGTCTACCACTGCGGACGGCTAACCCTTCTGGCATTTTACTTATATTATAATTAGTAGGGTTGATGGTTCGCCATTCCGGAGCACGTTGATAAGGAAACCACATTTGTATGTTAATTCTCATTTGCATTCGGCAACTTAATTATGTTATGACCGCTCATCATGGCAAGCAATTACTGGCGGACTTAAAATGACTTGTCTTGGAAAACTTGCCAAATTGGGGGTGTCTTCCTAGGCATCTTGTGGGTGTGATGAGATTGCTGCCATGATTATTTTAAAATATTGGGAACGTTGCCACCATATAAGGATGTCATTTCGTTGCTTTTAAGGGAATAGTTTTCGTAATTAAATGGGAATCTTACAGAGAAAGATTGTGTAGGAAATGGGATTTCATGAAATTCTTATTTCCAAGTTTATAAGTTTGCAAATATAACATAGCCGTTTTTGATTAAAAATAAAAGTTAAAACATTTCCTTAATTTTTTTTTAAAGCTTGTAGTATTTAGTTGAATACAATATAATACAAATCGCGAACACGTTGATCGGTTTTATGAATTTTAAGAAAAAACACAAAATTCTTAAATTATATAAAGATGACCAGATAACAGATTAAAATAAGTCAATTTCTGTCATTTCTGGCAATATCCAACCATAGACATAACATACATTTATGTACATACATAAAATATAGAGTATAATAATTTTCTAGCACTAGTACTAAAACTAATATCATCAGAAAACTGGTGGAAAAGTTATTTAAATTTAGGTCAACAAATATTTTTCATTTAAATTTATAATTTCAAAAAACAAACTAAATACTATTTATCATACTACTAGTTTTCTAACCGCAACTTAGCGTGGATTTCAAAATAAATATTTATAAAGAAATAGATCTATATAAATATCAAATTTCAGTTAAATCGGTTCAATAGTTTTAGTGTAAAAGAGTACCAAGCACTCTTTCGGATTTACAAATTTATAGGTATTTAACTACCTAATTTTAATCTACAGAATCGACATAAGATCTGATTTAATTTAAAGTAAATTAACATGTGACATTTTTACTGCCTTGAATCACAAAGATTAAATTGGTATTCGTGACTAGTCGAACCAAGTAAATTATATTTCTATTTCGCAGTAATGGATAGATAAATATTCGTTAATATTATCCGCCACTTTCATTTCCAACAGCATTTCATTACGAGCTTCATTCCAAGAGAATTAAAACGTTTTCTATGCAATCTATAGTTTTGCTACAACTGCACGAAGTGGAACCAGACTCATATACAAAATTGGGAGTATAAAACCCCAAAGGGTTACTGATTGGCATTTATGTTGAATTTCACTCTGTTTTCATTTCAATTTTAGTGTCCTGGACGTGAGGTTTCCAGTCTCTATGGAACGATTTGTGCGCTTAAGCATTTATGTTTATTAGTGAATCGACGCCACCACTATAAAGATTTTACATAGTAAATTCGGCTTTTCATGCCGAGGGAAGGAAGAATAACAAAATTTGTGTTTTATAGAATAGAAAGCATTAAATCGGAAGTAGAATTGAATATCATAGTTTCATGTATAAAGTGTAATGAAGATAGTGCTATATCCTAACATAAAATTGATATTGATTTTAGGTGGAATTATACGAAAATGGTATTAAATTTCGATACAAAAATATTTTTTTACCGACATTGGAATCCAATTCTATGCGATTTAAAAATATATATATTTTCACATGCGTCGATTATTAAAAATATTATTAAGCCGCCTATTATTATTATTAAAATTGATTAAGCCTTTCTCCTATAAGCAACACGACCGAAGCATCTAAAAACAATTTAATTTTACATGTATTAGAAAGGATTTGAAAGTGCGCCTAAATGGTAGACTGCTTAAATCACAATTCTTTCGTAATCGGATAAAAGTGCAAAAGAGTAAACCTGATTGACGTAGTTCTCTGTGTATAACTTTTACGCAGGAGCAGTTTATGAATAATAAATCTCCGTGTTTTTGATACCTTTGTATGTTCGAAGGATGACAGTGAACTGATAGAACAGTCTTCGTTTTCTCATATTTTCTTATCCTAATCCCCGCATAAATAATATCGTAAAAGAGAAGCCATGTCTGCTTTAATTTTACGTTTCACAGAATTTTATAGAGCTGTAACCTTTTAGCTATGATGTACATAAATATAGTAACTATACGAACAATATCTGTGTGACTGACATGAATATTGATTTTGCCTCCTATGGGGAGGTAGAAATATTGACCAAATCTCATGCAGCTTTCCGATGACAAAAGTAAGTACTCAAACAAATACATATGTACATAATATAGGTAAGTAGCCAATCTCTTGTGGGTTGAAACGACGTACTGAAATCGTCCGCCGGCGGTTCGAATTCATAAGCCATTACAGCTGAAAAATTAAAGATTTCGAGTGCGCCTAAAGTAAATTTAGCAGTGAACATTTTCTAATAAAATGACATTCAAATTGTATTGACAAATGGACGCACGATGGAGCATTCAAAGAGAAATTTTCTCGTGAAAGGCAAAATAACTTTTTCATGACTTTATTTTGGAATTGTGGAGTGTGGGAGGATGCCGCGTACACAATCAACAGGCGGTATTTTGCTGACTTCTTCCGAGTTTTCTTATTATTGCATGGAAATATGCATAAATTCCCGTACATTAATTTCTGAATTTTCCTCGGTGGAAACATTTTTGTTTTCTTTATGGCTTCAATCAATTCTAGAAGGTCATCACGCTTCGGATGAAGAGTAGGCAGGAGGAAAAATTGCCAGATGCTCCATTTATCTTTTCAGCAGAGCTCAAGGATGGCGCAAAAAAATACGAAAGGAGCAGAATAAGAAAAAGAATTGGTTAACCTCTGGCCTTATGGCCAATAAATATTGTCCTTTAATTTAAAAAATTCCGAAGAAAAAAAGAAGAAGAAGAAGAAAGGCGGCTAACCTAAAATCGATTTTGGCTCTGGCAGTATTTCTCGGGGGCAAATTGAAAATATGTCAAGGATAAAAGGGATTTTGTTTATCTCGGACTAAATCTGGGCAAGGGCTGCATCTCGATGGAGATCTCTGCGTTTTTCTTTTTCTTGCCCTCGCTGACAATAACGTATTAATTTGAATGTTAAAAAATGGTCCTTACCACAGGGATAAAATTACGTCCTCTGTTGTTCGAGAAAAATTTCGAAACGCACTGTACCCACTCCCTAATATTCCTGTTTTGCCTTGTCTGCGGTGATGGAGCGATTTTCTCCAGAATCGATGGTTGGCAGTCGAATCCTCCCTCTTTAAAAAGATAATCAATCAAGGACGCCCCAAAGATGTCAAAGTACGTTTTGCCTTCAAGACAATACAAACAATTTTGGGGTTATGAGGAGTCCCACAGAAGCATCCATTATCTTACCTGGATAGCCTGCTTGCGGCTTGCAGTAATTACTGCCGTAAAATTATGATGATGATCTCCGCTCATCCAAGGAATGTTCGCACTTATTTGCTGAGGCAGAACGATATTATGGGGGCCATGTCGACAGGTAATGATTCTCATTGGACCACAAGTCCATGGAAGACGTAGCCTTTCGCATTACCGCAACTTGAACCAACTTTGGGCAAGGATATCGATTTGTTCTCAGAGAAGTAGTTGAAAGCAAAAAGTCTAGTACAGGATAGATTTTGTACCACAGGAAGATTTTGTGGTTTGCAAACTGCACAAGTGATAACGTTTTCCTATAAATTAAATAGCAACATTTTCTTTTATTGTACTGAAACAAAATCTTTGTTGTCGGCCAGATAATCCGACTAAAACAAAAATTATGCTGCATTTCATCAAATTTTATGTTGTAAATTGATAAATATAGAAAACCAGATTTTAGAGTTTTAATTCGTTTGCACTTCTTACAGGTTCCTAAATTTTTCAAATCTGTTTTTTTTTGTTTAATTCTAAGTTTCTGCTATTTAACATAAATGTTTACTTGTAAAAATATAAAAACGTTTGTGCCCAACGAAACTAACACATGCATAGTAATAGAAATTGATTAGTACCAACATTTTAAAATAAAATATATACATAGTTACATATGTATATAATAAATTGTTAATTGTTACAATTACATTTTACAATACATTTCAATTTTAGGCTTAATTTATTATCTTATCTTAATATAGCTTGTATTAAGCGAAATAAATAAATAAATGAAATATAATTTTGTCCAACCAATTACAACTGAATCGAATTTCGAAAGTGATATTGAAAAATTTGAAAGACACCATCTTGAAAATTTTAGATTATTTGATTTATAATGTACTAGAGTATTGAAACACTAGTTAAATGATCTTAAGATTAAAGAAATCTGAATAAAATTTACCAACAATTAAATTAAACGGGTTGCATTGGAATCGACAATCATAGTTAAATATATCACCATATGTAGAAGTAAATCTAATATTTACCTCGTTCTGTTGTTTGTATTCATCAGTCTAATTCTGTTAGTGAAATCGCCAGATTAAATTAATGCAATAACTCCGAGGAGCAGGTCATTTCTCTCTGTCGAAGTAGCTTCACCTCCCGTAGAATAAAGCTGGAATATTTTAAAGCGGCCAGGAATCAGGAATCTCTGGCTCCATCATCTGCCCATCCGCATGGAAGCGACTTAAATAACGTCCGAATCCGAGAAACCACGACCGTCCAAAAACTCCCGGGTAACGAAATTATTAATGCTCTTGGCAGGAGCAGTCCCAGTTTGTGAAGCTCAGAGGCGGGGATTTAATTTTTCCCTCCTTTTTTAGTTTAAAACACTTTGCACGATGTTTTATTGGTTCTTAGGAAAATTACGGACCCGTCCTGTTGCTGCTCTTCCGACCTTTAACTGCTAAAGTGCCATTCGTTGTGTTATTTTCCACTTTCGCAGGGAATGTGCCGGCCCTGCTGCAGGATTTTCATTTTAACGCTTTCATGCAAAATTTATCCCGAGTCCTTGTTGAATGAGCCCTCAGCACAGACGGTCACGGAAAAATCAGTAAAATTTGCAATCTGTGTACACATTTAGGAGCTGCCCTCGGCCCATTTCACTGCGATGAGCGTCACCGGGAAGGGGGTGGGAATTACGCCCCCATCCCGGGGGATTTTTCTCAAGCGAAAATTTATAATTCACACAACCGCAACAGCAAAATGAATTTTAATGCATCCTCCGGGAGCATCTTTGCCCGAACACACCTATTCAAAACCACTGTGAGGCAGGTGACTGTTGGGCCGAGTCCTTTTTATTTTTCACTTTCTGAATTTCACTTTATTTTAATTTTCACCTGTAATTAAGGCCAGCCGGGGATTAGAGCTAAGTTCCTTCACTTGTAATTTTACCGACACGGCATTCACTGGTGACTGTGCGAAGTGCAAATGGCACAATTGTGCAATTTAAATTAAAAACGAAACTTATGCTGGCGCAATTACTTCATTTGAAATTGTGCAGCATCCCCGAGGAAAAATCGATTAAGCGACTGAGGAATGGAGCCTAGATTTATTGCCCCATTTTTTCTTTCCGCAAATGTAATCTACTTGGCTCCTCATTACCTCCTTTGAATTGTGCGATGGCACAACGTACTAATTCCTTTGAGCTATTTTTGTTTGGGCTCATTGTAAATATTTATAATTAGTAACGCTGCAATTGCAGTCGGTATAAAAATACCAAGAGCACATTAGTACTACTGTAATTAAAAACTGAAACCATTTTCAAACGAAATACAATATTTGTTTATTATGTCCTTTTAATCTTTGTAAACTGATTTCATAAAGGATAGTATATTCCAGTTGTGTTTTAAATAAATTTATTTTTCTATGAAAATATTAACTATTTTGACTTTAATTTAACTTCACTTTAGCGGGAAAAGTAGTAGTAGGTAGTGAATAGTGAAAACTAAGTAAACCAAATTTTGGTTATTTTAAGAAATTCGTTTTTTTTCAATAATGGTACTTATTTCGCAAGCAGTAAACAATTTTTTAGAAAGCATACAAGGAGTTCTTGATTATTTTTCTTTTTCGATGAAATAAATCCTTTATGAAAAAAGTTAATTTTTTGTAAAGTTTTTAGAATTTCAATATCTTTATTTCAATATTTTAAGTTTATTATTTTTTTATATTAAAACAATATTGTGCATATGTATAATGTAAGTCATCATTCATATGTATACTAAAGATTTAACATTTTTGCAAAAGCAGGATTTTTCTTTATATATGTATACTTTTAAATGTTAACCTTAAAATTAAAATTAAATTTTTCTGGAAGCAGTTGCAGAAAATTGTTATCCGTCGTAACACTGAAAATCCTGAAATGGCAAGCGACGACTTCTCGTCACCGTAAAACTTGATGGCGAAACTTGGCTCGTAACGTAAATTTAGTTATTTAATCAAAACGACTCAAACGACAAAGCGATCTATAAAACTGCACGGCCATAAATTAAACAAAAGGCGGGTGAGATTTGATATTTCCGGGACGGGGTTTGTGGTCTGCCGCTACAATCGTGTCACAATTATCGTCGCAGTCATTTGCCATAAAGCCAACTAATCAGTAGCCCGACGAGTTACGAGCAATAATCTTAAAGTGAATTTGACGCTCGACATTTTAGGGTCCCTGGATATATTCGGGATATTCCACACTCTGGGGCGCAGGGAGTATCGCGTTTCCCTGATTTCATTTCCATTTTACAGCTCCTTATCAAGCCACAATAAAGGGCGAGTAAACCTTGCGATTGCTCATACACAGCGTAAAAAGTTTAGTTGCCAGCATAAAAGTTCACAAGTTCACATTTTCCTCCTCGAGGAAGTGTTCGCCCGTCCCTGGAAGAGGCAGCGATAGGACACAAAAACGGCAATAAACAGGGAAAAACTTAAGAAAACATTTGAAAAGCGTAAACTACCATCCGCCAGTACAACAAAGGAAAACTTTCTGGATGACTCAAGTTTTTGTTCTGCGTAGTTCTTATTGCGGGGGTGGAATAATGTGGGCTGCGATCCGTCGGCGGTGGTGAGCCCCCCAGGGGGTCCCTGGTCCGTCGACAGACAGACGGATGGCAAACAGACATCGGGACGATTTGAAATGCAAACAAAATGTTGCCGGAACGAGATGAAAATTCGACGTCTCTCGAGCTGCCATTAATCAACTCAACCATAATTTGTAGACGAAAAGACTTTCTAACGAGATCAAAGAGTCGCGAAACTTCAGTTGGTCGTTTTCGAGTCTGATGACCCTATTGCAATTAACAGCCTGTAAATAGTGATCGTCCCTCCGGCAACATTAGTCGACTAGACGAGGCATTCGTTTTTACCTGGGGGTACTGGATTTTATGGTAACCAGTATTCAAATTTTGATAAATGCTCATTAATAAGTTGCCAAGTTCAGACTAACAATAAGTCAACATGAGAGCAATGAATTTTGTCAAAGGAATGATAAATTTAAATTCAACTAAGAAAATGTGTTTTTTTTTTGGTACTAAATGTTGCTAGAATAATAGAATTAGTATAATATTCAATGTATAAAATATTTCAAATTTGGTAGCAGTCTATTCTTCTGAGCTGATCATGATTTCTTTATTGTATTTTTATTTTATGATAAATTTTGTATAGTTAACAAAGAAAATATCGTCATATTTACTCAAATGTGAATTGTCTTCTCTGTGAAAATTTAGCAGAATTATCGTTTGATGATACAAGCGCTAATAGCTAGAAAGAGAAAAGTCAAAATTCAATACAGAAGATGCGAATAGGGACAATTCTAATACTATCTCTGTACTTTAAGAAAAAATATAAGGATTTACATATAATTAGTTTTTCTCTAACAATATATTTATTTCTTAGTGACAGTGGACTGTAATTTGAAATTAAATATTTTCAGTGTTGACGAGGACTTATGAAGTTTATTTTATGTTCCTCATATTAGGTTTAATCACGTCATTAAATTTTAAAGTTTATTTTTTATGCTTGTAAATTTTAAAACAGTGGATTTGATATTGGTTTTTATTAGAAGTAGCCAATTTCATTAGTCGAGCAGATATCCGCAATTATGATGTAAAGGTAACTCCCTTCGGGTACTTCAATTGTGCTTTCGCCAGAATGCCTCCCAGGTTGCTGATTGTGTCCAAACTGTTTAGCAATTCTGTCTCAGACAACACGGCTCTGTTTGAGCAGCATACGCCGCCAAAGTGGGCATTGTGTTTCATCTGAACCCACAAGGAACGGGTTCGTATAGCCCGTGGGTGAATTTCGCCGAATCAACAGCACTTCTCCACAGACGGCTATTGTTCCCGAGTCCCGGCTCTCCCGATTCCCTGCAGTCAGGAAAATTTGTTAACTTCAACAGTTTTCGCACTTCATGCGAATCACAGGAACCGGAAGAGCCGGGAGCGCCCTCAACTGCCGTCTTGCACTAAATTTAAGTGGGCAGGGAACAAAGTGCTGCTCCCGAATTGGCAGCGGGAGCAATGTCACGGCTCCTGGAACAAAACGGAGCACCCATTCAAAGTTCCCGGCCGCCACTCGAGCCCTCAGATCGGCAGCCACTTGACTCCTTTCGTACGAGGCTCGGCGGCGTCGCGGCCCGGCGCGGCGCGGGCGGCGTTGCGACGATGCGGCGGCGCTTACCTCCTCCAGAAAGTGAAGATATCGCCAGAGTGGAGTGCTATCGGCAAGTGAGCACCCTCGACGCAAAGCCTTTGGCGCTTTGGAAACGGGCGCCGGTATCCCTCAGGATGTGGCGAAACGAGCCTGTCTAATGGAATCCTGCGAATTTCATATATTTAGACATCCCGAACGTCCCGGCCGTCCCGAATGTTCGGGGATTGCCGTGCGTTCGGGGTATCCCGCGCGAACGCCGGGCATGAAATATGGATAAATCGGTGTACTCTTAATAAATAGTGAGCTTTCGCAAATATTTGATTAGAACTCGCGCGCTGTTAAGTGCATTTTAAACTTTTGGTTCCACATTTGAGTTGGGAACGTTTCGAGCGGTCTGTGTGTACTTTATCCAGAGTACCTGGGGTATTTATGGGCGTGCAGAAAGTTTGCTTCCGACAATTGATTTGCTTGCAGCCATTCAAACCGAAAACGTTTCAGGAGCAAATGAAAATTTTACGAGTGGCTCGCCCCACAATTCAATCCTTTTTAAAACGTTCCTGCAGGCACAGGCAATGCATGCGTGCGGCTCAAACTTTGGCACGTATACGAGTACAAGTTTTGTTTTAAATAATTCCATCCAACTCCAACCTTTCTACCACTCACATAGTTTATAGTTTGCTTTATATAAATATTTACTTGTATACGTACGTATGTACATACATTAGGATATTGAATTAAAATTGAAGACTCAATTTTTTTTTAGATCATTTCATTATTTTGGGGCGAATGATTTTACTAAATCCCAATGTACTCATCAAAAAGGTTACAACATGTAAAGAAAGCAAGTACCTTAATCTTAATGTAAGAGTTTTAAGAACACTTTACTGCTAACAGCAGAATATGCTAGTTGATTAGATTTTTTATAATAAATTGTTATTTTGATTTCATAAATGTGAAAATTCAACTTGTTTGGTATAGCAATTAATATTCAACGAATAATGTTTCAAAAATTAGAGTTAATTTAAATTTAAAGGGATTAAATAAAAATGTCGTCTGAGTGGTTTCATATTATCCAATTCCTTTTGAAGTTCTGCGATTAAACCTAGCTTAATGCTGGCACTCACCTTAACTAACCCATTTTGTTCTTTTGGCATTATGAAAGTAATTGCAAATTTATCACCCTTTGAAAATAAAATGAAATTGCCAAACTGAAGACGTAGACAAGAAATGTATTACAACCTTGTATGGTAAACGCAAAACTTGGGCTCCATCACCGAGTTTTGATGTTTCCAAATAGAAAACTCGTTTCCATTGAAAATTCATTGAGGCTTCTCCAATTTCTTCGTTGCCTTTGTGGAAAGGCATTTTTTTCGTAGAAATTTTCTTAATTTCACGTTCTCAAATGCGTTTGAAGTACATATACATGTATGTATATACGGCATTGGTCAACGCTACTGAAGCAATTGTAATTATGTTTAGTAGGAAAAAGGCGATGTGTGATTTTTTTCTTCTTTTAAATATTACGTATTATGTATGTTCGTATAACAAGAAATTAATTATTAACTGATAGAGTTCAGTTAAATTTATTTGTTAAAATTGGTACCTATGCAAAACACTTTTAAAATATTAAGTTTTAAACTGAAGTTATTATTTAAAACACAAAAGATGGTCCCAATTTTTTTTTTAATTTGGAAGATTGTACTACAAAAAGCATTTATTAAAAAACCAAAAGTTAAATTGGGGTGCTTAAAGCAAGAAGAAAATGAATTAATCTTTTATTCATTTTCAAACTATATTTATTAGTAATTGAAATGGAGGTTATAATTGATATCCGTGGTTCAGTTGATAAGAATAACATTTAACCCTGACAATGAACCTACATAGCTACAACATTATTAGGATTTTGAATAAAAATTATATTGGACGGAAAAGGGTAGGAAAAGAAAGAAGGTGGCCCGAAATGTCTTCAAATTAATATTTTAGAAATTGTATGTTTATATACATAATTTTTAAAATAACGTCTATTAATGCTTGAATTCTACCAGTGTACCAAACACGGTAATATTATAAGGAAGTTTAATGAAATTCAACTGAATAAGTAAAACGTGCAAATATTTTACTTTTCTGTAGAAATTCCCAAACGATGCATGATAATAATTTGTAAAATTTTTAAAATTTGTAAAATTTTTAATTGATATCCTATTGTTCAAGATAAGTAGGAAGTTTAAAATCCTGACTACTCCTACAAGCAAGTTAACAATGTAATTGAATTCTTAATTTTCGAATTTGTGCAGTATAAACAAACACTGGCAGCGTATTAGCAAATGAGTCAACATTTTTATGTGCCTAGCAGATTTGCAAATTATCAGAAGCGCAGATGCAGCAAGGTCGTCATAAATCAAAGTAAATCCTCCAATCTCGAGGATGTCACCGGAAAGAAGTCTAATAGTCGTACAAATTTATAACGCAGGGATTAAACCCCCGGAGCGAGACTGCATCTAATTCCCTCCTCCTGAGCGCTGCCAGAGCAGCTCCTGCAGGGGGAGGAATATGCATTCATTCGCAGGGGTGGTAATTAAGTACTGTCATAAACCCCTGAACTGTTACGGTTTCCTGCATAGTTGCACTAAGAAACAAAGGGAGCGAGCAGCTCCCTAATTGATTTCAGGAGCAAATATTTAATTAGACGTCGACGTTGTGCGCAACTGGCATTCGTAAAATTTAGGGACCATTTAATTCCAATCAGTGGCGATCGCTATTGCGGAAATTGGGATATCCACATACTTTGTACTCTCGATTGAACAAAGGCATTTTCCTTGAAATTAAGGAAATAGTTGGACATGCTTTGTTGAGCCGAGATTATGAAGGGACTTATGATTAATAAACAGGAAATCCTGGCAATAATTCCTATTAAGTATAATTGTGTGTCACGTCTGATCGGCGAGCAAACTCCCTGTAATCCAGGAATCACGAGAACCGTCCATGGAACTCTAAACTCGCGATTAATTTGCTTCCTCAGCGCCAATTCCGAGAATAACTGGATTATTGGGGTAATCTTGGGAAATACATTAGGCTTGTTCCTAAATCTTGAGAAGATTGCAAGCTTCGTCAGGGATATTGCAATGTGAATCTTCCTCCTTCAACTTTGCGGCAGATTGCCATTGCACAGGGAGTTGCTTAGAAGATCCCAAGAAGTCTTAAACTGCTGCAAATACATTTTTCAGCAGAAACTGAAATTGTGTTAGAACACCGTGAGTAATTTTAAAATAATTGCATTTACATCTACTCTAAAATATTTTAAGCATAGTAACTGAAAAAACTGAGTGAAGGGTTGAACTTGTATCTAAACAAAATTTCGGAAGTTTCGGAATTTTTAGATGAAATCAGTTAAAAAGGATCTTTTTTATTGGTGGTAAATGGTGTGTCTAATTTTCTGAGTAATCTGTCGTAACAACCTTCGGAACATGACTAATAAGTTTCTGAAAATTCATATTGAAAATTGCAATAATCATATTATTCATTAACTCCATTAGAAACAAATCTTAGTAGTAGCAAATTTATATTATTCAACTAATGTTCGATTACGAAAGAAATCGCAAACTAAGGTTACTTATAAATATTACATACTATACACACATATATTCCTAATGAGTTTGAATTAAGACTTAATTACATGTAAAAGTTTGCTATTAAATTAGTTATTAAATAGTGCAGACTGTCAGCCTCGAATGGTCTTATCTAAAAATGACTTAGGTTTTACCTTTATTCTAAATTTGGTTCAGATATTACTAAAATTAATTATAGTAGGTGTAATACAAAGTAATGGCATAATTCTTAAAAACGAAATTTAATCGCAATTAAAAAGCAAAAATGAAGTGCTGAAATATACAGGATTTGGTGAAAATAAGCCTTTCCGGGAAATGGAGGTGTAGTTAAATGGAATATTTCACGAAAATTTTTAAATATCAAAGTAACTTTGTCAGAAAGGCCTTTTTTAAAAATGCAAAAGACCTTCTAGAAAATTACATTAAATACTGCGCACTAGTGCGTTTCCGAGGATAGCATACAAAAAAAAAAAAATTTTTTTTTCCCTTAAGCTGGGCTTTCTTGACTTGAAAATGTTTACTTCTTCTTGAACTCAAGACGTTTACCCTTTTGCGGGTGGCATACTGCAAAAATTGAAACGGCAGCGAAAGCGCATTGTTCCGCTTTTAGATGTAATGCAGGCTCAAAGGACTCGCCGAGGCCCCAAGGAGTGTGGAGCACATTCTGGAAGTACGTAACCACTGAAATTATGCCAAAGACAAGTACACGCCACTCCAGGGCCCGGATATAAAGCATGCCCTTCCAGAAACGTACACCCATTAAGTTAAGTGGATGAGGACGGAACGTCGTCAAGTGGGCACTTTTAGTTCGTCACTTCTCGCAGCGCACTCCTTTGGCTTTGGGGCTCCAAATGTGTGCCAGGGAGGCCCCGGGGAGGCAGGACCTCGGCCCGGTCGATGGGCCGGGCTCCGCCACCTCCTGTTCGGCCCCACCGCTGCCGCAGCCGGCCTGAGTGAAATATATTGCTGACCAGTGGTTTATTTCTTAATTTTATTCCACTTTTGTGGAGGGCATTTACTCGGGTCGGCGCCGGCAGGACCATTGTAATCTTAGTTTCGGAGCCGGCCATCTCCAGCCCATGCAGCCGGGACTCCCTCGGTTAAGTGCTGGAAGGTGCCTATTAGAAGGCATTCCGACTCAGCAGCTTTTTCAGGGGACATAACAAAACTTCAGGGAACACGTACACCTACCCGACGAATCCTGTCCTCGGAATCCGGGAGACAAGGGACATATCTGTGGCGGAGGCTTCTTGTTAGTAATTTTATTATCTCGACGTGTTGCTGCTCGCTCACGATGGGTCCTCAGATCCGCATTAAATTGTTTTCGGATTAATTGACGTATTTATGTTTAATGGACGTATTATGTAGGCAGGAAATTGAAATTTATGTGGGGCGCAGTACAAATTTTTTTTCCGCCTTAGATCCTTATTCAATTAAGACGTGTTACTGGTGTTACGTCCCTCGGAAGGACGAAGGCTTGGCATATGTGAGCTAGAATTTAGGTTCTGGTACCATCGAGTAAGATAGATCTGTGCAAGGACTTCTCGAAGGTGGGGTGGAATGGAACGACACTAGAAGAGATATCGTGACGCTTAAGGGATGTCTTGATTCAAATTAATTGCACTGCAGTGAGGGTACGCAAAAGCACTTTTTCCCTTGACGTAGGTAATTACCCGTAAAAATTTAATCAACGACCTCCAGAGAGGTATGGCATTCAGGCAAGTTTAGTAAATCATTTGGGACATTGATAAATGTGGGCATTTTGTATTAGTTAAGTATTCAATAGGCCTTCTGTTTGAACTGTTTGTTAAATTCATACCAAAAAGGATATGAATCGATGGTCGTAAAACCTAATGGTTTGAAATAAAATTCCCTTTTCTACTACGTTTCCTTTTCTTTAATTACGCATACTACTCTTTCATTTTTGAGTGGCATACTACAAGCAAATTTTTAATTAGGTATGAAAGAAGTTTCCCTAAACAATTGTCCAGGATGTTATGAGTTTTCAACTTAAGTAAATGTAGAACAACTATATTTTATGTGAATTGAGCTTTGCACAAACACTATCATGACCCACACAAAGAACAGTTGTCAAGTTTACCGAAAACGGCTGTTAATTAAACATTTTGCTTTTCACTTAACAAATAATTTGTTGAACTAAGAATTTATTGGTTGTACGGCTCTTGAAATTAAATTGTAAAATCAACCATAAAATTCAGGCGCGTAATTACGCAAAAATTCTTGTAAAGTCAAACGTATCGGTTGCAGGTAAATACTAAAGTATATGTAGCAGTTGAATTAACAATTTGCTGAATGTGTTGGTTCAACTATTTTTCCAGTGCAAAGCCGAATTCAGAAAGTTTATTTTGGAATCAATTAAAATTTAATATATTGCCGGTTGTCATTAAACTTCGACCATTTATATTAAAAAACTACTTGCGTCTTACGTATTTCCCACTTCGTATGTAAGATATCCAAATAAGACCCATCTACTTTATAATTTGGTAAATTTTCCGTAAAATGGTTAAATGCTAGAGCCAATGTATTAAAGCAATATTTAAAATTTTTATATCTCCCAAAAACAGAAATAATTTTAAAATAACTTTTGCAATTAAAAATATCAGAAAATCTAATTTTGTTTGTGTTTATATTGTTTTAGACTGAAAAAGAGTTATTCAAAATTCGAAGTCAATTTTAATAGTCTTAATAGAGTACGTGTAAAATTCAAATTCGAAGGTAGAATTGGTAAACATTCGCCTTTTTTAGGTATATTTAAGAAATCGACTTGCCAATATTTAAATGATTGTATTATATAATAGGTGTGTAATACGTATTACATATATTTTGTTTAAAATATAATATACGATATGTTAATAAAAAACAAAAGAAAATGGCGCAAAGAATTTCCTCGCCCAGTTTGCCATTTTAGGGCGAATAATTAAAATGCTAGTTAAGCCACACTTTTAAATGATGGTCGAAGGTCGCTCTTTTGCCAATATCTCAACAAAAGGCTCTCATTTATTGCACTTCCCAAGGTTTATTCGAGTGAAGCTCCAAAGGCTAGACAAAATGGAAATATTTGACTAATACGAACCCACCCAGGACGAGCCGCAGATGCGGAAAGAATTTGTACTCCGGACGAAGCAAGACCCAAATGAAAAAACCAAACAGTCACATCCTTTTTTGCATTCCATTACCAATTTTTCACTTTAATTTCACTGCGGCAGGACTAATTTATAAACAGGACTCGGTCGACTCCTCCTGTTGAAGCCTTTCAGGGCGAGTGGTGGATTGTCTTTCACTTGGGGTTCCCGGGAGTCCCGCCCGGCACAGTCGAGCGCCTGATACTTGGCGGCATAAAAGGGAATTGTTGCTGTTTTGGGGCCCAACTAGCCTGACTTAATTAGAAAAAGGATCGCTCTGGATTGTGGAATTGTGCGCTTTGCGGAGCGCTACGGATGGCGGATAGATAAGTGCTGGCCTCTGTACTTTATCTACTTTTCTCATTTCGCTTGAAATTTGATGACACTCGAGCCGCAGTGGCCCTTTTCTCTCCCTCGCTAGAATATATTTTTTTTTCTAGCCGTTTTCGGTCTCGGTGGCGGACATTTTTCTTGTACCCTAAACGGAATTTCACTTTTTGCCCTTTTGGTGGCTCTTTGTTCTGGTCCCGGGCACCTTTTTGGTTCGTTTCGCTAAAATTTTTGGGACTAAATTTAATTGCGACATTTTTAGCCATGGGAAGGTGATTATCTGCGGACTTAGAAATTTTGTTGTTTGTCCGTGGAAAAATGTATTTATCTGGGTCGATTCCTGATGCCGCCGTGGAATGCCGCGGGCCCCTTTAATTAAAAAAGTTTTGAGTGGCAATTAGAGGCAGTGTAATTTGCCGCCCATTGGAAATGTCGCCGCTTTCGCCCTCCGTCCTTCTTGCTATTGGCTGCGAGGAGGAGCTTTAAGGAATCAACACTTTTATTTCAAAGTGAGTCCTGTTCCCATAGCATGAGCGTATTTTTGTGAAAAACAAAATGCAAATAAAGCCCTACACTATCGAGGGCTCTACCCTTTGGGCATTGCGTTGATCCCTTTATTCATAAATTTAAACAATCGCCTTAGGGGCAGATTTATCGAATCCTCTTACCGAGATAATTTTATCTGGTATCGAACCGAAGAGGAATATCAAAATACGGCGAGTGCAGAAAACGATGAACATCCACCAGCCGGGTCCTGGCCCGCCCGCTCTAAACCAGAGCGGCGCCCCGAATGCTAAGGAGACATACCCGGCGTTCTTTCAGTAAATACGCCCCCGCCCGGATACCCGTCGGGGTTTACGTCGGGCTCCACACGTAGCCCCATAGAAATTTAAAGTTTGACGGCGGATGCCACGTCTCATATCTAACCATTGTTCGAAAAGTATCGAATTCTGATAAAGGCTGCGGGCTAAACGGGGATAACTTGATGTAATCTGATTTCATCGATATAAGAAAAACATGAGAGGGATTTTTTACCAGTAGCCTGCCAATTTATGTACAGGGGACGCGGCCGATATTTATGCAAATTACAATGGCAAATTGTTAACGAAATTGATTTCCGGCGAAAACTTATTATGCGGCTTCGGACCAGTGGGGGGCTTTCTTCGGGTTTCTATTTATGATTTCTGAACTCCTCCAATAGAAAATCCTTTAGGATATTTGAATTTTGTGCAAATATGGAGCCGGCAATTCTCGCACCGGACTTTGAAGTATCTTAGAAGTGGAAAATATTTGCTTTATTCCGATTGCTTTCTTGTAGCAAACTATGAAAAACGATAAACATGTTTTGGTCAAGCATTTAACCTATTTTACGCATGAGGCGAAAATATTAAGTAAAAACGTGATATCAAGGTGAATTTCCCAAGATTCTAACATAAAATATATGTTAAAGTTTAAAACAAAAACTTGTCACGTTCGCTACTAGAGCTTGAGATACCTTTAGACTATGGTCATGCATATTTTATTTCACAGTTTTTTAAACTTTGGGTATTGTACATCGATACTTCTGGCTTGAACAATTTTTTTGTTGTTTTGTAAACTTAATGAACTTTTTAGCTTAGCTTTTTAGCTTAGACCAAAATATACCGTTGAGAGTTAAAGATTGACTAAATCAAAATAAATAATAAATAATTCACATATAAAGTTTTTATAAGAGAACATTGAGATGTTGTCACCATTTTGTAGTTATAATTTTCCTGCATAGACACAATAATGTAATTTTCCATAAAGCTCAAATAACTTTTAGGAAATAACATGATATTTAAAATCCAACATTTACCTAAGCAAATAATAAGTTTTATTTACATATTTCTTGCTAATACGAATCCCCTTCTTCTACGATTTTTAATTCAGCTTAGCCCAAAATGAGCTGTAAATTAAATGTTGTTTAAAAGGTTTGTAGGCATTTTATTAAATTCTCATAGTAAAGAATCGATATATGATAAGATATTCTATCCGAAAGTACAAATCCTGTTCAAAGATCTACATAATCTATTTCCATCACTTAGATGTCTATAATAAATTTATTTAGTTGATTGACGCACAAAATCAATTCTGTGTCCCTCAAAGTAAATAAGAAGATAAATCCTTAAGCCCATGCATCAAAATCAGACGCAGAGCCGAATGCTTTAAAGTTGTCGAAATAATTTGTAAGCACCGTCCCAAGGCGCCCCAGGACAGTGGTTCTAATTTAATTGATTACCAAGATTTAATTTATCTCCCCGATGATTGTATCGTTGCCATTCATCATCGATAAGGTATTTTGTTGCTGGTCGCACCGGTGTCCTTCGGTGAGCCATTTTGGTGTATTTGTAGACATGTTTGTGTCTTTTTGATATGAACCACTGGGAAATCCTCTGGTAACAAAGTTATATTATTGTCACATAAATAACCCACTATCGGACGTGATAATTTGTGCGAAAGGTGTATAGCATGTCAGTTACGTGACTTGAAAATGCTTGCGACTTTTCAGCAAATTGACGAAATAGTAAAAACGTTTAGAGCCATGAATAAGTAATTAATCAACAATGAGAGGGAGTCTGTGATTTGGGTAAATTTCCCAGGCAAATTTGCTCGGGTTTTGTAGTTTAACACGTGCCTTTTTGCCCCTGAGCGGTTTTGCCGCATAATTGCCCTTGTGGAGGTAATGACGGGTTTTAAAGCTGCTCGTGGAAAACTGAAAACATTGCGAGTTATGGTGTAAAATGGTTGAATTTTCTTTTTTAAACCAGCTCTATTCGCAAAACCCTTTAAGAGGGCGGCTTAAACCTCGCTTGGAGGACTTGTTGGACAAATGTGTGTCTAATCTCTTAAATGTTTTATAGGAATGCTTAATCCGTGCAACTTACACGGAACAGTCCGGGTGTTCCTGGACGAGAATGAATATCCATGGCAACCGAAAATGCATACTACAAGAGACGCACCAGGAACCCGGGCACTCCCACCTCAGGAAGACATAAGAAGGCCATTTAGTCTTGAAAGTGATTTGTTACAGAACTCGTCGTCGTGCTTGTTGTTTACTACTGTTATATGCTTCGCTGCCTTTGTTGAATCCTTATCCATAAATCAGGATTAATTCCCACCAGTGCAGCGCCGGGAAGCACACAACCTTCGGGTTTCGGTTTAAGAGGCAGGAATATCCCGGCCGAGGCGGCACGTTAGGGTGGAAAACTTTTGTAAGCACAAAATTGCTTAATCCGCGCAATATTGTTCCTTCGGGAGCCGGCAGTTCTTTCGTTTTTATTCTATCAGCACCTGGGAAGCACCAGTCGGGCTCATCGTAATTTATTTGCATATGAGCTGAAAATTTATCTAAGCAAGCCCATACGGCTGCCCTGCAATAGATTTATTGCCAGCGATTTGAAATCAATGAACTTGGGTCCTTCCCAAGAGGACGCTAGTTTCCAGCACTTTACAAGGGAGTAGTTTCAGAAAAGGTAGAGAAGTGGAATTTTTTATAAATCCAGTGATTGTTTTATCACCTTTTTGTGGAAATGCGATTAATGGATTTCAAACTTTCTATTCAGAAGTTTAATTATATTGATAATGAATTACGTTTTTCAGTCAAATGCAAAGACAACAAAGAAGAGTTAGTAAGTTAACGATATACTAATTTTCCAAAACTTTACCCTAATCTGTACATAAAGCCTAAGGTAAACTCTTGATTGTCTTTAAATTATTAAGTGTAATGAAATCTGTTTGTAAAGTATTTTTCTAAAAACTTGCTGAGGTAAAAATAAATTTATATGAAGTTATTTCTGATAGCAATTAAGGTTATAATGAGCTCTTAACTTTTATCTGGCTTTGGAAGGTAATTAATTGTGTATATTTAATAATATCTCTCAATCCAAAATAAACCTATAAAATCCGTATTCGACTTAATTAAAAATACATTTTTTTCGTGTATGGGTGATATATTATTTTTAATTTATAAACAAAGAGGCGAAATATTCATAATAGTCGTCGATGTTCTATTAAAAGGGGCGGAATGGTTTGTACACATCAACTGATATGCCTTCGTAATATTAGTTAAACTAATTATGTTTTTGATATTTTTTATTACGTTATCACACGTCTTCAATATGGATTCATTTCTGAACCTGAATTGTTGACTGCAATGAAATGATGAAATGAATTTGCTTGAATTATTTTGAAAGATTACTTAACTGTGCTATTGTTCCTGGAGGTTTAGTCTCATTTGCAAAGCATTATAAATGTCTAAGATGTTTTACTAGCTTCGAACAGAAATTAGAAATATGTATTACATATTAATAATTTTCCTTGTTTTTGGTTTTTGTGTATGTAAATTTTATATTACTTTTATTTATATCATTACAAATTTGTGATTTCGCATTGTTTCTCTAAGTTTGTGTTTTTAAAAATTTTTAAATACATTAGATTATTATAGATATATTCCAAATCTCTTCATAAATGAACTAATCAACCTTCCCACAAATTTTCCATAACAAATTCACAAACCTTTATTCATTATATATTTATTTATAATATTGTAAATTGGAGGCATGACCCCTCAAGGAATGTAATCAGCGCGACTAATACACAGAATAATCTAAAAATCATATTTGTTAAGAAAACATACATACATAATTAGGAAAAACGGTGCGTGGACATTTCGTGTCACGTTCAAAAAATAAGCACGCAAGCAAGAATTTTTTATTCGGCTAGTCTCATTACTCATATTAGTCCGATTTATTTACACAGTAAATGCAATTTATTCAAGACTGTAAAATTGTGCGACTAACACATATGAGAATTACAGCACCTGCTGGGTGAGCAACAAATAATCCGCGAGAATTGCTGTGTCCACGGGGCAATTATGTGGAGCACCCAATTCGGAAAGTGGCACAAAAAATAGCCACGCTACTAATGGGCATCCTTAAACAAATGATCCAAGGGTCCTCGTTAAAATGTAAAACTACCTCAAACATTTATTACCCTACCCTGCACGCGGTGTCCGGGCCCTTCGCGGACCCGACTTACAAGAGCTGCAGATTGCAGCTGTATTTATGAAAAATTATATTCGCGCATAACTCACCAGGACGACAGTGCTATCAGAGTTACAGGCAGTGAAAATGACACAGGGTGGCACGAATAAAGGATAATAAACTGAGGTCAATAAAATTGACTCATGTACCCCTCTGACATATCATTATTTAGTGGCGTCCATTGTGAGGCTTTATTAGCCCCGGGGAGAGTGACAGAATTAAAGGCAAATAAAAGGACTTTTTAAATATATTTTCGGCCGCCTATTAATTATGTGCTCTCCTCGGAATTTAAACGACCGCCCTGGCCGCAGCGGACCAACTTAACATCGTTTTCCCGGATAGATAAGCCCGGACAAGTCACTTTACCTGACGTTTTTGCGGCCGGACGAAGCCCTTTACCAAACAGAACCGTCACACCGCTGTTAAACACAAAAATTACGTGTTTAAACAACTGGATAAACCCGAGCCACCCGTGCAGATTACACTTTCATTATGAACGAACGCATTATGGATTATATAGGCCCGTTTCGGAGTTTTCGACAAATTTAATATCGAAATAATTCTGCCCGAGGGCTGTTGATTAAAATTACTTTTATTTCCGGAATATTTATGGACTGCTTAAAAATATGATTCGATTGACAGGCGGACATCACTAGCTATTGTGTTTGCTTTGCAGCGTGTGTTCTGGGCTCAGTTGGAGATAAAAATTAAACAAAATTTACATATAACTTTTACGCTACCGATTTTTTTACGGAGAAATTCAGTTTAAGCTTATTAAAGGAAGCATTTAAATTTTGGATGAAATTTTTTAAAGTATAGTAAATATCCCGACAAATTTTACCTGAAACTTTTCTTGTTTATAGCTAGTTTGGTGAGCTACATATATATATATTATAGTATAATTTTAACTAAAAGAAAATTAACTATGTTAATAGTTTATGCAATTATCATTCGATTAGTAAAAATTTTATTCAACTCGGTTCGGAAAAGTGGCGAACCAAAACCAAAAGTATAAAGAGTTCAATTCCATATTTAATTTTAATTATAGGTTCGGAATAATTTCATTGAAATTGAATGCACATATATTTTTAATCGTTAAATAAAAAAATGTGGATTTTAGTCTTGAACATGTTTGAACTAAATATTTAGAAATGAGTTTACAGACAACATTTGTAATTTGTACAAACTTAATTATTTGAGTTTAATACTCCAAACTTCTAGCTATTTCCATTGTTACAATTCTTTCAGAATTCATATTCAATATCAAGGTCCTAAATAGACCTTGCCCAACGAAGCATAATACCAGCTAAATAGAAGTAATTTGGGTTCAAATTCTAGAGGTATGCTTAATTAAGTCAAAGAAAACATGGAAAACGGCGGGATCGAACTTATTGCACAATTGCTTTGGTTACTTTTACATCAAAACGAAACCCCACCTTCGAAGTACTAATGAAATTCTCCTTTGCAACTGGGAAACAGGAGGTGCATCACTTAACGAGTCCGGGGAAAATTTCGGTCTCTATAGGTGCTTTGAAATGGGAACGAGGCTTGTACAACCAGAAAAATCAACACAGGCCCTAGTCTGGCAGGATCCCAAGATGAATTTCGAAATTGCAAAATACTATGAATTCTTCAAAAATGTTTTTCTCCCAAAATCATTATTTACCAGGCAGCGAGGTATCCCCGGGGGCCACTGGGTTTTGCCCACTGCTGCGGTGTAACTAACTTCTTCAAAGTTGTTTGAATCAACAAGAAGAAATGTGTGGAGATGAAGTACATCTGCAGCCCGATGCTGGGGCCGGGGCCGGGGCCGGGGCATATCGCAAACTTCATAAGTTACAGCGGGGGCCCTTTCCTGGGCCCCCCACAGTTGCGCTGTAAAAACAAACACACTGCGAGTGGAAACATCTCTTTCAAGTGGCGGGGCACAGTGGGTCTGCATAATTTATTCATTATGCACGAATTTATGTTAAAAGTTGTGCGCCCCAGAGTTTGGGGCATCCCGGTGATGTATGCTTCGGAATCGTGCGGTTCCGGCGCCCTCCGAGCGTTCCCAATCCCGGACGTTTCTTCGGGGAGCACGAGCCAGTCAAGTGCATTATGGTGCATACTTATCAAGCAAAGTAATGGATTGCGTTAAAAGGCCATTTGCGGGGAAAATTCCTCCGCACAAGTGAACCTTGGGGCCTTCCTTATATTGCTTCCATAACTCATACTCGTGTATGCGGGGGAGGGGGCTCAGTTCTTCTCCGGGGGGCCATAAGGGAGCCGCTCTTTCGTGCCCTATCTGTTGCAATTTTCCAGGGCATATTCGGGGTGTAACAACCACTTCCTCGGCCGCACGCTCCGCTTTATGGCGCTACTGTCGAGCGTAACGGCGACATTAATCACAAAATTAAAGAAATCCCCGGCCGGGTATGAGCCCCACTCGAAGCCTGCTCCTCCGCGGAGACGAGAAAGATTAGCAATTAAAATGGAAATTGGCCTTGTACACGGGAGCTCCAGAACAAGCACACCTCGGGCGCCTCCCCGGCGAAACATGCTATTTGCTATTTGCAGAAGGACTCCGGCGGCGCCCCGGCACGACATACGTGGGGCCCCCTTCGTGATCTTATTTGAATAGAATTGGATTGTTACTTTCCAGCGGATTGGCGTGCGATGTTCGCCTAATACTCGCGAAGCCAAAACGTGTCCTGTCCGTCAAGCGGCGGCGCTCCAGAGTTCACCTGTCTTGTTAGACAGGGTTCAGACAGACGTAGCGAAAGGTGTGGGCCTCGCCTAATGGAGCTGTTCTTTACCTGTGCTGACGTCTGCCTGAAGGGTTGGCTTATTTTTGGATTCATGGATGAGTGGAGCACTCACAATCCGGCTGTTATCCTTGCCACTCGTCTTTCGTGCGAAAATGAATTTCAGCCGCACTCCGGGCAAGTGGCTTCGAGTGACTTGGGGGCTCGGGCCGGGGAGCAATTCACCGGCACATGCAGAGCTCCCAGGGAAAGGGCATTCGTCCGGGATATGTTCCCGGGAAATTACTTTTAATTACCGGGAGATAATAACCTCGCATTATAACGAGATACGAACTCAACTTGTCATGGTGGTTTACCAATTTTCGGATAATATTAAACCACTCGAAATATCTCTAGACATATAAATAGTTGCTATATTTAGGTTAAATCCATGTTGATGCGTGCTTATTACCTCGTAAGTAGAAAGTTAAATCACGGGGAAATTACTTAAGAAAATTTCAGATCTTCCATTGAAACGCATGCGTAGATAAAGGTAGTTTCGTAAAATCATTTTCACGGAAATATATCCGGATCAAAATTTTAGTTTAGAACTCGTGGATCCCAAAACCTATTATTACTTGGTTTACTGCTTGAAATTAAATTCCACTTTAGCAACTTCCAATCCTCGAAGAGGTTCTTAGGGATAAAGGTCATAGTCGAGTTTTTATTTTCCTTAATTATTTAACTTTTGTAATGCAGTTTGATCCGTGGGTAAATGCCAATAAATAATAAAATATAATGTGACTAGCTCTCGAACATATAACTCAAAGTTCTCTAAATAGAAATTGGAAACACAAGCTGTTTCTCTTGAGTTTGGAATTGTAAGTCAAAAATCAGTTCACGGATTCGGAATAAATGATTTTTAATTTATTTGTAACATCAAATACAAATGGTCAAGTTTCGTTTATTTCGGAAACTCGCTATAAGTTAGTATCAAATGAATGATTTTGTTCAAACGTATATGGTATACATGAGTTTTAAAAAATGCAAAATTATTCAGGTGTTTTTCAAGATTAGTCAGCGGACATATTTCATACATACAAAAATATTTTTTCTTTAATGCCTGAGAATCAATTCAAAATCCATTCTAAATGAAGGTTTTACATTGAAATTGTTGATAAAGTAAAATAAAATTTTTTGCAAAAATTACTGTGGGATAGCCCTTAATTTACATACGGGGCCAGAGAACGTCTGTTGACGATTGTACCAAATTCGACAAATTCAAATTTATCGGCTTGTTAAAAGCTAAGCAATTGTTAGAGAAGGAATACAATTTGTATTTTTGTTTGTAGGCATTCTATTTTTCGGTAAGTTTTCGGACCAGTGGCTTAAATTAAATTAGAAAAGCACTTAAAAGCAATTTTTGCAATTTTTGCAAGTGAAATTTCTTGCAAGACTTTAAAAGTAATAATTTATTGTGAAGAATTCCAATTGAGCCTAAAGTTGAATAGCCTACGAAGCCCAGTTCTGCCTCGCAAGGGCTGCTTCTTTCATCGATTATTTCGTGACAGCATAAAGAGGGCAATTGCCTTCAACATATCTTTAACTTGATGGCGGAAATAACCATCTCTTAAAAATTTCAACGTTATCGGATTCATGATCCGCCCCGCAATTTGCTCCGAATCACCTTTCGTAAGCGCATTGTTCGTAACGAGAGCGATTTCCCTTCCCGTCCCTTCTACCAAAATCCCGACTCAACAGGTTCTTACAGATTTGATATAAAGTTTGCCTGAACGAAGTTCGGGACTGAAGGCATTATCGCGTCTATCCCCGCCACAATCTAATTAAACCTAAAGAGCAGTCTTATGCGGGCGCCCGAAAATTCCTTCGCGCTTACATAAAGAATAAATCAATTAAAAAGCCTTCGCGAACGATGAGAACTTCGCGAATTGCCTAGAATCCTTTTTCGGCGCGCACATATCCCTCCGCCCGCACGGCCCCACACGCGTCCTTGGCCTCCAGGTCTATCCCACTTAGCCCGCATTTGCAACACAAATCCCAAAAGCCCTCTCGTTCTAGGAGGAAATGTTGGTCGTTGAACCAGTCTAATACCCTCCGAAAGTACATACATAACAATTTTCGTTGCTACCCTGCCAACTCAAATAATTTTTAGGAGCACCGTGACGGGGTTGCTCCCGCTGATGCAGGGCTTAATTCACAGCCCGCTGAAACAATTTCAAATTAATGTAGCGGAAGAGCAAATTGGGTATTAATTTTATATTGCAGCAAACTTTTTTGGGGCTCCGAGATTTGTTTTTTTCCCCCCGGAGGATCCATTTCAAATTTGGGCAGAATTTATTGCATGACCGCCGGTAATTACCTTGTTTAGGGGCCTGTGTCCTTGGAGGTCCTTAATGCATTTAAATTTGGGTTTGAGCACTTCCTGGCTAAAATTTGTGGGTGAAAGTATCATACGGATTTTTAATGTAAGTAAGTGTGTTGCCCTTTTATAAATTCACAAGAATTTATTAATCAATAAACTTTTGGAATAGGTTTGCCTTCGCTTATTAAACAACGAGGTGAAGTGATTTTTCGCACAAACACGTGTATTGAAAATAAGGGTATATACATGTATCATGTCTTAAAAATTGTTTCTCTCATTGAAACTTCATATACTATTAATGATTAAATGTAACAATTTTTGTGTGTTTTACTTAAAGCTCAAGATGGTTGAATGGAAATTATACTTATATACGAAGAGATAAATCGTAACCTCCCTTCAAAATTTACTTAAAATGTTTTCGCAAAATATTCAAAAATATTCTTTATATCAATACTCAATTTTATTTTGCTAGCACACATTATATATTTTTTTAAATTGACGAAAAATATCGAAATAATTTCTTCATCACCAATTTCATATAGCTTATGTGCTTTTTTTTTTATTATTGTGCCCCACATGAAAGGGTTATGTGGTTCAAAAACGAAGGGATACGAGGATAAATCCTTTTTGTTTTATTTCAAATAATCCACGCAATTATAATAATATACTAAAAAGTCTAATGTTATATATCATATTGGATACAATTTTATACAATTTTTGAATCAAATTTAAATACCTTAAAATGATACATACTTCGTGTTTATTCTGCCTCAACAATTCATTCTCATATGACAGTGAAATATCATTAAAGGAATGAATTTGTATTCGTGTGAAAATATGTTTATGGTACTTGGAAAACATCTTCACTTACATTTCTCGAAGGACAGCCAAGGATTATAAGAGCAATCTAATTCCGTTCAAGAATAGAATACTTCTCGAGCACATTTATGATTGATTTCAGGGAATAAAACGTTCCTGCAACATCGCCAAACAAGGATTCCTGACCTAAATTCTAGAACATGAAATCTACTAAGGATTACTCATGACCAAGCAATTGCAATGTACGCACTGTTGACTTCGTCTGTTGCTGTATTTATCTGAGTTCAGTTTTCAATTTCCAGGAGGGAAATTTCTGCCCTGCTTTGCAGAGTCTCTCCAATCTTAGCAGGACTTACGAGAGATGGAAAAATGCACCTTAGAATCGTTTTTACCATCGTATGAATTGGACAATTGGTCCAAAATATTTTTCAAGAATTATATTGCACATATTGTGAAAAGTTATGAGAGTCATGTCTCAACCAGATATGTATGGGTTTGGGTATAGCACAAAAAGAAAAAAAGACATACCAAAGGGGAAAAATTATATCTATAAACGTTGGCCTCATACTCATAGAGCCATTGGCCATTGATATTGTCATGCGACATAGCCGGACTGACCTAAAACCCTTGTAAATGGAGGATTATTGTCAGTGAAGGATTCCACTTGGATCTGATTTATTGGAAAATTGAATTTTGTAAGGGGCTCCAGGTTTCAGCTATACAAAGAGCAGTCATATTGGCATAAGTATTCTGGAACATTATTAAATGTTTTACCTCTTCGTATGATGGAAAGATTTCATTTGATTCCTTTTATGTTTACATTTAATAAACTAAATTTATACTGGCTCTTCAATATTATTTGGAGAAGGATATTTTTGATGTTTTTTCAACTTTCATTCTTGTTAGCTAAATGCCTTAGCAAACGACCACAGTAGAATATCGTGATTTGGTAATCGACACATTATTCTCTCTATCATGTCGATGTGTCGAAAATTAGTAATTGAAAAGTAGTTTTGTTATCTGCAGTGTATTTTTCTGATTATGTTGATATGAACTAAATTTTATGCGATATGAAACATAATGTGTCTCATAAAAGCGAATTTAAACTTGCTGTAATGTCTAAAATCTCGAATTTTTTGAAGCCTTTACTTCATTTATGCGGAGTTCATATTTTCTCGTAAGAAAAAGGTAAAGATTATGAGTACCTACGAGTTGAAGAAAATCCTTATTAATTCTACCTTTTTCTTTTACTCTTTACGTCAAAGCGAATACTTTATTTTTAAAAATATGGCCGTATATCTTGATTCTCTCAAGTTCGATCGAATAAATTGGAGGCTTCATTTAATATGAAAAGTAGCTTAAAGTGGTCTAGTAATGGAGAGTGGCTGCAAATATATTCACCTTTCTAAGAAAGTTTAAAATATCTTCAAACCATTGGTAAAACTCTCTCAGTAATAATAAATGTTGCTTTTATGCAGGTTTCTACAAAACTCTTTTGCATATTTAAAACAGAGCTAAAAAATTAAAGTCTACATGGGAGTCTCCTGCGACTTGTCAAAAATACAACAAATCCCGGAAAGACCTCGAAGGACATGTATCGCATATGTAATGAGTGTTGTGACTACGCGCGTGGCATTTACCATTTAATCGGTTGTAAGCCCGCAACTGTGGGAATTATGAGAGCATATCATTCTTGCAAAAAATTATGCCAGCGTAATCTTTTCACCTTTTTATCATTCGCATCCCGATCTTGTCGCGATGTGACGTTAATATTTAACTTAATTTCGCGGATTTCCTTTTCAATAAAAGAAAAAAGAAGTAAACAATTACTGGCGGATACCTTTCAGATTTCGAAGGTAAAAAAATATGACGGTAGCACACTCAACTCAGAGGGTTGACCCTTTCGACGTGGATGGCACCTCTCGGTGAGAAGGGCTCCGTATCTTTGCCGCCCTCGGATAAAGGGAATTTGGTAGAGGATCCTGTGCCAGAGCAACTGCCGGGAAGTTGTAAATTGTTGAATAATAAACTTCCCTCGCAGCCCTTTTGAATAATGATGTCACACAATTGTCATTAATCACAGTGCGCCCTGCTCAAGCATCCAAGTGCCATTCGAGAAAAGGGAAAGCCGGCGACTTAGGACCCACTTTCTTGGGAAAGCGGCAAAAATCTGGAGTTAGCCTTGTGGAAAAGCTCACTTTGTGACGGTCGGCCTCCAGATCAGGCGAGAAATAAAGCAAATTAAGGGTGGAACTGGCGTCAACTCCGATTTCCCCCTTCGGAAACGCTTTTGACTTTCGGGCGAGGACGCGTAACGATTGGGCGGATTCGCAGCCACCTCCGGGAAAAGGGTTGATTTCCACTTGGCAGTCGCCAGGAGTCTTGATTGAGGGGGATCCAGCGCAGCAAAGAGGTTAATTACCGGGAAAATGATTTCAATTAAACCAAATTAAATTCAACAGAGTATGGACCCCTTTTTGGGCGCGAGGTGATTGTTACATTTGTCGAATCTATTTGTTTAATATCACCCGTTCGCATGCTGCCAGCGTTAAGGCTTTTAACGAAATAAATTTTGAATTAATTCCCAAAATTGAGAAGAGAGGAATAAATGGTGTGATTATTCTTGGTCGAAGCCGGTTCTGAATGCAAGGTTCTTTGCTAGATGAAAATATTTGTTATAAGAGAAAAATTCATTTTTCTGTGAATTCTTAAACCAATTAAAAATAAAGTAAAATAAAGCAAAAATCTCATCTTAATTTCATATACGAAATTTCGCATTAGTAAGGAATTCAAAATAAATATAAAATTTAATGAGCGCATTGATCTAATTTTGTGGGATACAAAGATTCATTCGAAAATTTATTTTTTTATAAGATGACCATAATCGTTAAGAAAACCGAATAAACCTAACAATCCCTTTTTTGATGAAGATAAAACAAAGTGCGAAACTTTGTTTTTATGTAGATTTTAAAAATAATATTTGAGAGACATTCTTTAAATTAAAGATCCTTCACTTTCTCCACTGCCACAATGCATAATAGGTGCGATGTAGGAGCTTAACGAAGTTTAATTTCGGAATCGGTAGAAGCTTTTACGACGTTTCAATTTCGCTAACATATACATACATATATGTATATATTATATCCATAGAAAATATAGTGTACCTCGTTAAGGAAATTAATGTTAAATTATCAAATGTTGTAATAGTATACACAGTACCTATGTATGTACATTATTAGAATTTCATAACTTGAAGTCAGGACTCATTTACAGATAAAAATTATTTTCAATTTATTCGCAAGTAGGTTCTTAGCCTACTTAAGCTTCACATTCTCGATTTATTTCTGGTATGCTCGTGTTTTTACGGACAAAAAACGTTAAATTGTCTCAAAATGTAAATAAATGGCTTCTTATTAAGGCGAATTGACTGCAACATTCATTTTATGGTTTACGTTATAACCTCATTGCTGTTGATCCAGAAGCGATTCGAACTGCAATAAGTATTGACATGGAATGACTTTCCTCCCACAGGACTCGCTGCTTACCTCCATGGTTTTTGCATCTTCCCCCGGGGGTGAGTTGGGGCACGACGCTGTGCCCCATTCCGATTCGAATGTTGGTTTTTTCCCGATCCCATCCCTCCAGGCCGTTTGTTTTTCCCAGGGTACTTTTTTCTCGGGCGTTTTCTTGCTTCGGTATTTTTCCGTTCGAATGCCTGCCGGGCTTAGGGAGGTAAGCTATTTGCATTTAGGGCTGGCGGCGTCGTAAATCAACCCTTTTGGTGTGATTTATTGTTATTGCCAACCGATCTGAAAATAACATTCGAGAGCAATTATTGAAAACACGAAGTGAATAATGGCCCTAAGTGTCACGAGATTATGCTAAGTATTCCACGGAGATCAAGACAATGTGAGGTGGAAGTCATTTGTGTCGCCGCCTCCCCTTGCCACCATAAGTTGCCTATAAATCGTCGGTTTTGTAACAATGGTGCCGCTCGGAAGTCTTCCTAATGTCCTTCCTGGGGAGCGGCTACACCGGAGGTACCTCCACAATTGGCCCACTCGCTGCGGCCAGCCACCTTTTTGGCGCCCTATCGATTTCCAATTTTTTTCCCATATACTCCCTGAATATCTGCGACCAACTTACTCACATTTGGCAGGGGACTTCGACTGAAAAATTGGCATCCATTTATGAGTTGGCCTTCACGAGCGCCATCGCAGGCACCACTGACTTAAATTCGCGTCCAGGAAAAGCAGTCCTGGCCAAATTCTGGACACAGACCCACACTTCTGCACGTTCCCTGGATGCAAATGTTTAATCACGGGAACAGCTTTCAACCGTGAACGGGGTCTGTTTGTTTGTCAGCAGCCGCGTATCTAGCAAAAAGAGGTTTACGCGGCATCGGAACCCCACCAGTCGACCCATCGACCTGCTTGTTAAAATGTAAAACAACTCCCCGAGCGTTACAAATTATGGCACATTTGTCATTAAAACAATTTCATCAATTCTGATAAAGTTATTGCACATGGTGGTGCCAGGGCGCTCCAGAGTGCGGCACCGGAGGACATGACAAATCTGATTTGACGGCGGCGATTTTTTCGGAGGTATTAAGGACGACGTATTTTACATGGAAAATTATCATAATTTTCCACCATATCAGCTGTACGTCGGTTAAAAATAGATTCTTTTATTATTTTTTTCTTTAAAAATGAAAATGGCAGCCAGCGCCCCCAGGAGTTGCGTACGCGAGGCAAACAATTTCCAGGGTATCGCGCCCAATAAAGCAAATTCCAAACATTTTATTTATTGCCCTGCCAAACATATCCCCTTTTTTTGCTCTCCCGCTCAGTGTGAAATTTATGTTGAATTCGGGAACGGGCGCGTGGTTTTCCAATTTAAGGTCTCCTACGGAATTTTGTACTTTATTTCAAACTGCGGCTCCGTGCTAAATTGGTTTGGGTTTTTTAGCCTATGTGCTTGTTTTGGTGCTTTCGCATCAATTTTTCTTCAAAGAAAGATCAATTACGACTGATTTAAATTAATTTTATAGGTATATCTTATAATTCTGTATTCAGGTACTTAGATTGCGCTCAGTAATTGCGTTTTAATTAAATAATTCAAGTATAGTATAAAAGAGTATGCATTATTTTTCAATCGTATCAATATTTTTATATTCGAGTAATGAAAGTAAGATCAATTTTTAAATACTAAAGTTCAATCTGAGTGTATTACATTCAGTTAAAGTTGTATTCACAAATTTAAAATATTTTCCATTTTACATATAGTGAATAAGGAAGAGGGTCTTGGAAATTTTATCAGAAAACAAAAAATTTTTTCTTTACACATTAGTAGAATTTTAAATTTTCAACAATTGTTTAGTTAAATTTTCAATAATTATTTAAGTATTTATGTGTATGACGATATATTTCGTGATTAATAAGATTCATTCAAATTTTATATTGACTTTATTTTTACCAAAAGTAACTCTCTTCTAGGGTTTTTTAGATGTTTTGTTCTTATAATTTCCTATAATAAAATTTTTCATTTGCGTGAGCTTAATTTGAGTAGATATTAGGAATATAAAAAATTTTATGTTCATTAATATGTCCTAGATTACTTAAGTTTTTATGTTTTATTATGAATTTTATAAAAAGTTTCTTTCATCTTGTGTGATTTCTCAACTTGACGTATTTTAAAAATGAGCAGATATTAGTCAGCAGCCGTAATTTATGTGCACTGTGAGAATTTCATACTTTTGCCATAAATTTATGAGAAACTTCTCATTAATAGAATTAAAACTTGCTCCATTCTTTCGTCAGCTACATAAGATTTTCCGAGCATTAAAGAGACAAGACTTTACTCGAAGTTTATTCGCATGTCGCATGCATTCTAATAAAACTTACGAAAGCCTAATTTGTTGTGTGTCAGAAGAAAATGCTCATTAAAGATGAAAATTATCAAGGTGCCTTCGTGTCGTCTCGTCTTCCCGGAATTTTCTCGTTTTTTGGGGCAAAAAGAGCAGTAATAATGTTCGCGAAGGAAGAAACCTGTGTAGAATAGGGCAAAACTCATCGCAAATAAAAAATTAAACGACGTTAATTAACTGTCAAGGAGAGCCTGGCAGTAATTAACTTATGAGGTAAGCTAAATCCCTAAATTCCAGGGATGCCTCGGAAAGAATTAAATGGAGGTCATTTACTACCTCCAGGAATTCTTCCGCAATTGCAGAAGTATCTCAGGGGCTGGCGCAAGAAAGATGAAAAGAGGAGACAAAAAAGAAACTTTCCCGGGCATCACTAGAAGTAACATTTAAGAGACAGCTGAACTTTATCCTTTTTGGATGGTTTATGGGTCCTGTGCCACGAGGACAAATTAAGCTATGCTGGTCGGGGCTCCGGACAATGGCATGCTCCCAGGGCGCCGCAGGTTAATAGCGCCCCACACACCTCCCGGCAACATAAAATTGGATGCTGCGAAGAAAGTTGATATTGAATTGCGACAAAACTCGTGTTCCCGCATTACTCCGGACGTGTTGCACTGGCAGGAATTGTATAGGAGGAAAAGCCGGGAATATGCACATACCACGACTGCACATGGGGTCCCGGAGGTTCCTGGGTTAACCCGCAACAACAGCTTTCGTTTCCAAATCGATGTTGTCGGGAGCAGCTAATGACAACCGCATGTAATGCACAAATCTTCTGCACCCTGCTCCCGCACGTTTTCTGGTCCTGGAAAAGGGCTCTGAAAATTTAATAAACTCGTGCCAGCAGCGGGTCGCTTTAAGGACAAACAATTTTTCTCAGTTTCTGCGATTTAAAGTATTTGCGGAACAATTTTGCCCCAGTTGCGGCACCAAACACTGCAAACGACGACTTTACCTTCTAGAACTTATAGCCTTTGGTGTGACGGTAAAATTTTAATTTGAAAACTCCTTGACCCAAACTCATTTAAAAGCATCAATTGGCCTCGTTAAACGCGGAAATTACTTTCCAATTTTTTCCTTTTTCATTTGGCAACCAGTTCGCTGTTTTTCCTCCCCAACTATTGCAATTTCTACTACTTAAGGGTGTGACATTGCGAAAAGTACCCCCACGAAGCCGCGACTAAGCTAAGTTTTCCAAATTTTTTTTCTAAGGAAAATTTTAAGATAAATCAACTTACAAAAAGGAAAAAGTTACCGAAGCTAATTAAAAGTTTGAATTTAAGCTATCCCGAGGGATTTTTCCCGGTTGAAGAGATCGCCCGGAAAAAAGAACGACCCTCAAAGAAAGCTGAACGGTGCAAATGATGGATACATTTTTTACTTGTAAAAAATTGTTTTCGTCCGGCCTCATGATATTTGATTATTTCTCGCGGTCCGGGAAAACTTTGTGATGCTTATAACCACCCTGTAGCAGAATTTCCGGCTGGGTTTTCTCCTCCTTTCAATTTTCCTAGCACAACAGAGAACTTTTCATTCTGTCAATTTGTAAAACATTTCTGGCGCTAGATTGACCGACGATAGTTCCCTTTTTTGCGCCTGGCTACAGTTCGTCTATTTTATTGAAAGCCGGTTGTTTTTCCTGTTTTTTAAACTGATAAAAAGTAAAATTGATTTGGCAACTAGGAGTAGATTTTACAATAGTTTGATCATTGCCTAGAAACTGCCCCGGATTTTTAGCACATATCGCCGTTTTTGCCCACCTACGATTGACAGGCATTTTAGCCGCAATGAAAATTAATTGAAATTTTCCAGTTGAATGAGAAATTCGCACAAATGCTGAAAATTTGGAAACGTTGATGGGCTATTTGAATAATAGAGAGGGCTAACTTAAACTATTTGAAAAAGTCCTTTTTATTGCTTGACATGTTTCGCGGAAAATCTAGAAAAAAATCCCAAACTAGCAACGGATTGGAGGTTTGTGAAAAAGGGATATTGTTTGCATACCATGCCTCGCTCTGGATAGAGGACAGAGTTTCCATTTCGTAGTTTTTATTTATTAACTATTAGACCAACCCTTTGCATGCCAAACAGCGCAATATCGACGTTCGACGCTTGAAGGGTTTGTAATTAATTAAAACGCCAATTTTACTTTACGAAATGGACGTCAGCATCTAACATCCTAACATCATTAAAATTGTAGTTTCAAATACCTACCAAGCCAAATTTAGTTTATTTTAACAGAAACGAGAATTTCCAGCTCTTTGGTAGAAGAAGTCAAATTTTATAATTTAAAGCACGAACCAAATTAATAATATCTACTAGTAATAATTTTTATTATCAATTTTAAATTTTATTTCAATTGGGTAATTATTTGCACTTAAATTCTAATATAAAACAAAGTATTATTTTAATTAAGGACGGTCTTTTTTGAAATAAACTAAAATGCGAAAATTGATGCTTCTAAAATATAAGTTTTGGAATGTGTATTTATCTTTTCAATTATAATTGATCTAACTTTCATTTTATATGTTATTTAAGATTCATTCAGATATCCTTACAAGTCCTAAAAGTTTTTTTGAGAGTTGCAACAATATTAAAGAGTACCACAAAAAGCCATTAAAAGGACTCATCTTGTTCCTGGGTATCTTTATGCATGTTTTTTCCTAATCTCTTTTCGGGGCATAAATTCATTCGAATGTTTTATGGGCCGAAACTTTGAAATGGGGGCAATAGTGGAGCTCGGGCGGCTTTTCGAAGATGAATTCGCCGACAATAACTCAACCGAAATGAACAACAAACCAGAGAAGTCCTCCGGCTGTTTTGCCGAAAATAAAAATTGGGAAGGTCTCCTGCTCGTATTACACAAATCGTGAAAAATTAATCATAAATAACAGAAACTGCGTTCGGAAGTGATTTAGCCGGGGTAAAAGTCAACCAAGTTGGACCCTATAAAGCTGATTAAGTGTTAACTGGAAGAGAAGTTTGCCGGAGCCGGGGCCCGGATAAATCTCAATCGCAGGTACCACTCGCAGGCAGTTTCAAAATGGAAAAAATAAATAAATTGGGTAAAAAATAAAAATAAAAGAGGAGCAGAAGCATCCCGGTTAATTCCTGGCCGGGAGGCGAATTCAAATCACGAAACCCTTGTAAATTCCCAGACCTCCATTAAAGCTCTTCGGATGGTAAATAAGGGAGTCCGGGGTATCATGAGCCAGCGGCTGGAGCGCAAAAAACCACATAAATCAAAAATTCATTAAAATTCGTGTCACAGCCTCGGATGTCATCCGGGGAATGCGCTTAAGTAGCAGAATTAGGGCAGTGGCTGGACGGACTCCGAACACGAGGAGGCGACAGTCTTAAGAAAATAAACCGGCCAAGAAAAGTGCGACAGGATGCTGCAAGGACACCGCTCCTGGGGCTCCCGCTAAACTCGCAGCGCAAGCAAATGCACATCTGGCCGCTTAGGCGAAATTGCAGCTCCAAATGCAATTTGTCCAAATTGGGACTGGAACAGCTCCTTCTTGGTCGGTGCCTTCCTGGACGGCTGTGTCCGGCGTCGGCGGAGCACCCAGGGCCCCTTTGTCTAGCGCAGCCCGAGACGAGATGCAAATTCTCCGGGTTAATTCTTACGTGATGGACCAGCGAATTCCTTGTTCGCTCCGGTGATCAAGATGTGAACAATCGCCGCGCCTCTGAGCCTTTTCTTAGCCTTTTCTTAGCTCTTTCTTAGCCTTTTTTTAGCTTCTTTGTATGGGGACGTGGGAGCCGTGCTCCCGATACGGCCCTAATCGAATTTGTAAGTCGGATGGGCGGCGTGCTTTTGGCCATTGTTACAGCTGCTCCTCGCGCGTCTATTTTCGAATGGATGAAGTTATTCGAGGTGTTAAATGGGATTAGCGTCATGACGAATACATAATCCGTAATAATGGATGGCGTGGCAAATACTGGGCGGCTTTTATGGAAATTGATGCCCTTTTGTTTTTCCGGGACTCGTCTGTTTATTTTCCATTTAAACTGTGCTCGTGGCTGCCAGCTTCCCACCCAGAGTAGTCCTGTTCTGCAGAAATTTTTTAAGTGGGCTCGCGGCGGATGAGCTACAAATCCGTTTTTAGTTGTTAGAGGAATTTTGGTTCTCCAGCTTCCATTTTTACTCTCAGCTTAACCCACTAATCCAAAGTAATAAATTGCACTAAAAGAAAACAAATGCGACTACCGCAGCAGATCTGGGTTTTTTTCGCTCGTGGAATTCACTACCTATTTAGAGAGCTTTCACAACCAAGTTTTCATAACCAACACTTTACAATAAAACACATGCAGTTTAAAATTTAAAATCAATGAATACTCAGATATTAAAAACGAGCATTTTCAAACAAAGTAATTAATCAAAGCGAATATACCATTCTAGGCGATACGAGAATCTACTAAGCTGGCTTTACTAATAGATAAACATTCTCAAATAATTTAATGTTTTATTCAAACATTTTTCGTCATAGAAACAGCGATGAAAAATCTTTTAAGATTATTTCGAAATATATTATAGTGACACTTTAAAATGTTATAATTGCATTCTTTGGCGCCTGATAATTCTTTTTGTAAAATATTATTTCGAATTAAAAGAGCAAAGGTGCTACTGGAACCAGAACTTCACAGGCACTAGTATCTCGTATTGGGATCAATGCAAAAAATAGATCTTAATCCAGGTATATGAATGTTAATAGTTATCGCCTGACATAACATAAAAAATAAACAATAAACAAATTGAAAATTTTTAACACTAGTTTTGAAAAACATATTCATAAATAGTACATAACAAAGATCATATCCAAAACATTTTGTTATAACTTATAACGTAATATATAAAGTAATCACATTTTGTGCAAGAAGTTTTTTACCAAATTTCTACATAATATTTTTGATACTATCCAAATTCATGTACATTTAATAAATTTAATACTGAACTGCTGGGATTTACATTTTCTCGAAAAATCAATTCAAATCATGGCTGAAGAAAACTGCTTCACAGTGCATGAAATACATATTCACAAAAAAGTTAGTAAAAAGTTATAGATGGTGCAAAATTCACGTTTAACGAAGGTCTCTTCATGCATTAGATAAAATGCACAATTAGGTTGCAATCGCGGTGAAGTGCAATGTTAAGTTGCTCATAAAAATGTCTGAAGTGTCAGCAGCAATTAGACCAAGGGCTGATTTGGGGTAAAATTTTATTACCGACATCATGCATCTGTGCCTGCACCAAAAGGGTGCACTTTCACCCATTTCCTCAATGGGCAGCGGAGCTCCACCGGGGCGGTTATCATCCTTGAATAACTCGATCCCCAGCGTCGATATATTTCACAATGTCCTCGGTGTATCCTCGGTCCTGAATTATTGACGTGGCATAAAAGGGACCTGGGAGTGCTCACCTTCTCGATCTCCACCAGGTTGTAATAAAATATTTTTCGCAATAAAACTGCATCCTCGGGTTGAAATGTTGAAGGCTATCGCCACCGTGCACCGGGAGACCGGCAGCTTCCCACTTTGAATAGTGAAGTGCCGTCATAAATTGAACTCAAGGATTAGAGTGGAAAATTTATCGCTTGCAGGATGCCGTGTTCTACCAGCAGCTTAATCGATTCCATTGCATCAGAAGTTGATGTGACCCTTGCCAGAAGGGTCGTTTATCCTCGAGATCGATCGGTGGGCTGCAGGAGCATCGCCACGGCGGGTCCCAGGACCTAATCAGAACATAAATTCTGATTTTGGCACGTGTTTTCCATGACATACCTACATCGGTATATCGTTTATTGATCAAGCGAATTTTCTGATTAATTTCGTGATTGAAATCTCAATGGCGAGAGCACTCGCCGTTGTATCTTCAGATTACACCGGTGCTCACACGTGCCGAGACGCATGGATATGCTTTCATCAATGTTAAAATAGAAGAACTTTCATCTTCACTGTTGAGGCTGCTGCGACCGTCTAGCCATCACACCTGGTCAAATTTCTTGACAGAAATTCGATTTTTCCAAGAAAAGATCTCACACATTCTGTGTTTTTGATACCGCAGTGTAATTTAGTATTAACCCACATTTTGAGCTGGATAAGTAGTTTCCTATACAGAGTTTCTATTTTATAAGGAAACTATAATTTTATCAATGTACACATAAAATACTCTGTAAAACAAGTTATAGTTAGTCTATGTAATTTATATAATAGGTTTTTGTTTCTAAGTTACTTCTTTGTGGAACGAACTTATTCAATATAATAAAATAAGTAAGTTAATATAATTCTATAATATGTATTAAAGTAAATTCAAAAATTTGGAATTAATATACAAAGGATTTTATATATAAAAGCGTAATCTCTAAAGTCTGCGTTTTAACTTTATTCAAAGATTTCTTTGATGTACTTATCTCTAATTAATGATTTAAGCGATTTTAGAGAGAATTGTCATTATACGCTAACAAGGCCAAACTCGTCGGATTAATTTGTTAAATTTTAATGCGATGCCTGTATAATTAAAGAGTTACTAGAATGATTTTCAAAATAAAGTTTATTTCTTAAATGATGTGCGATGTTTGCTCGAAATTATGTACTCAGTATATAATTGGTAATTAGTTTACTTCATTGAAGGATTCACTATTCTATGTACCATATCTAGATTACAATAACTAATCCAAACAAACATGAATGTTCTTTTATTTATCTTAAAATATAAAAAAACGTTATCTCAACTTTTGAGACCATCTTGGATCGTCTGGCTGCCTTCAAGTTGAATTTCTTGTAAGGAGGCAAACAGAACATATATTTGCGATTCTCATCACCATCCAGCCCTTTTTGGAAGAAGTGCTCTTACCACAAATTCCACCATCCTGCTTCCGCGGTATAATGGAATATTAAATCCACGACTGAAGTAGCAAAGTAGAGAAAATAACGAAAAGTAAATTTTATTATTCGTGGGTGGAGCGGAAAAGCCGCACTTTCTGGTTCAATTATACATAGCTTTGTGCACAAATAACCAGGGAATTTTTGTTCTTCGCTCCTTTTTAGAGTCCTGCAAAGCTTGAGGTCATTTATTTCTCATCACCGAACTTTAATTAGTTACTGAATAATTTAACATTGATTGTCTCCCCTTGCCGCCTAGCGTCCCAACTCATTGGCGCGCTGCCTCTTTTAGAAATCTGGAAAATTTTCTTCAATAGATTCTTATTAGTGTCTGCACACGGTGGCGCGGGGGTGGCAGGGAAGAAAAGTACTTACGAAAAAAGCCGGCTAGAAAGAAAGGCTTTCATGCAAAAATGCAGAAATGATTTTAGCAACTTCTCCCCTATAACTAAAACTATGTGAAAAACTTGAGACATTCAAGTTACAATCATAGGCAGCTGCTTTTCTTAATTCACTTTTAATGAATTGCTGAATGTAAAATGAAGAATTCTTCGAAGGGGGTGGATCGGGGCAGGGCGGCGTCAAGACGCTGGAGTCTTCAATACCACCTTACCGTGCAATTTGAGGCGAACATTTAGGTTCACGTCAACTTTTCCCAATTAGTTTTACCACGGTAATTATGTAGCTGTGCTTTTACTCGGCACGTTTCTCGCTTTTGAAGCCTTTAAATTTCTTGCCACATTTCACTTATTCAGCAAGCTTAAGATGATTCTAGGTGGCTGTGAGGGCAGCAAAATGTTGAAGTTTCTTGGCTAGGAAGTGCGAAGTTCCTCTGACATTTACTGACTATTAAAATTTAAATAATGTTGCGTATATAAATACTTTTACATATTTTCCGGGAATACATTTCTCAGGTCCAAAATCCAAATATGTATTTTAGAATAATAAAAGTTACTTTAGTTTCATTGAAGGTATTATTATTCAAACCATTGCTTAATAGAGAATATGCATGATTTAAGATTTCCATAACTAAATATTTATAGTACCTATAAATTTTATATATGTATATACGTTGCTTATTTCATTTCTTGTCGAAGAAGAATTTAAATAAACATTACTTTTCATTTTACAGGTATTATTATTTCATATATAAGAGTTTGATATTTTATTGCCTTGAAACGAAATGATTTTGAGGTCTCCTTATGGAGTTTAAAATGTTGTCGGTACTTACTTCTCGAGATAATTAAGTCTGAAATTTCGAAAATTAACAATTTGCCCCTGCGAATTTTTGCATAATCCCTCAAAAATTGATTTCAAATTATATCCATCATAAACTAAGGACATTTACATTTTTTTTAAATTTTTATCAGAATTTCCCATTACGGAGCCTTCGAGATAATCTTGACAGCGCATTACAAAACCAATCCAATTTATCTTCCACTTCCTTTTATATGAAACAATCAATTTATCTGATTATAAACAACAAATTGCCTTAAGTATAAATAAACAACTTAATGATGGAAACAGGCGTATAATTGAAAATAAATCCTACGCTAATAGCAATGTCCGTATTGCTGGTTTGCTCTTTTGATTTGCGTGCTATTGTTTTCACTTTATTGATTTTATGATTAAAATTTTTCAATCAGTGGCGCATCAATTAAGTGACATGTGTCCGAGCAATTAAATAGCATCCGTCAATCAACCCAATTCACGGAAATGAACTTTGCGTGACACATTTTCCACTAAAGTGCCCGAACATTGATTGGTTATAGCTCTTTGCATGCAAAGGAGAAATTACTCAAAAACAATTTTATTGCTTAAAGCACATAAAATGCGCCTATCATGGGATTGGACGTTTTATCCTTTTTACTATTTCTCAGAGCCCTTTTTACATCTGTCAGAAACAAAAAGGATCCGCCTCAATCGAGGGCGCATTTCGCTCGCTTTCCTGGACTCCTGCTGCGAGGACTATTGATGCGTTTCAGGAGGAAAACAATGAGAGGATTTTGGACTCAACATTGCCGTGCCAATATCCATTAGAAGGGCGCTGTTTGTATCCCTGACACAAAGTTAACAACATCTGTCTGCGCGGGGGAGGGTATGTAAGGTTTTGTTTGTTTTCATAACACTCCCCAAATATTTTTAATCTGAGTTAATTGGGGGTGCCAGCAACTCGCCCGCAAATATTAACAGAAAAATTATTCGGGAACAATTTATAAGGGCTATGGAGTTGTTTTATAATCACGCCGACAATGTTCAAAAGTAACTTACTCGTGGGCATTTGCAAAAACAAGATGCTTGAGATCTTAAAACTGTTCAAAGTAGCTCTTGAAGTCATTGCTTGAATTGAAATAATTAATTTGAGGACAAATAGAAAACTTGAAGTCACTGCAGCGCAGTGAATTTAATTCGCGAAATGTAAAAAACATCTGCTCCTCGAAAAGGCCTCAAGATACGTCTGTCTGCCGCTGCCGTTCTGAGGGGCGAAATTGAATTAAAAGGCACAAATTAAGAACACTTGGCCCGAATTAAACCGTAGTTAAATCTGCGGTCTATAGCAGTAGAAATAACAAGACCAGAGTGCCCCGAAGCAGGACTGTTTATACCCAGGAAATAAAACCAAATCGACTTTGACTTATTGCGCTCCTCCTGATCGATCGCGAAGGTAGCAAAAGTAACATAGGGCCTGAAGGTTCGGTGCAAGACATACAAAAAAGAAATGCGAAACAATAAAAGAAAAATCCCCCGTAGAGCAGCACTGCACTCGAGGATACCGAGCAGAGCAAATGGCCATTTCGAACTTTTTGTGCAACTTAAGTGCAATTGCAACTTTCTGAGTGGAACGCAACCGCTCCCACTATCGCAGGCAACATGTGTGGAAGGGAAACACTCCTCGGGAGTCCTTGTGCAGGACTCAGACAAAGGGCTGGAATATTAATCCTTGCTGCTGCAGCGGGAAATAACTGCGCTGGGTCAGGGCGGGGAACTCAAACTTTTATAATTGCTTACTTTCGTCGGGCTTCTGTAATCTTATGGCTGAGATTTTATTTTTCTTCCCAATGAAAAACGGCCGAATAGTGGAAGATTCTGAGGCTACAGCTGGAAATGGTGTTGGTTTCGGGAGAAAAGAAATTAAAACGGGGAAACCTTTTGCTAATTTAATAACAGGGCAAAATGAACCTGTGCATTTTTAAACTCACATTCTGAACGCGTTTGCAAGAAAATTCTCTGATTTGGATGGGTGCACTCTTCCGTGTTACTCTAAGAGAATTAAATTAATTAACCATCACTTCAACTCGTACAGTCTTACGGACATCCAGGAAGATTGTATCCTCCTTTAAAAATTTCACCTTTGTTTTAGCAAAGAAGGAAAGTGTTGTTCAAGTCAAAATTTTGTGAAATGTTAGATAATGTGTTTTTAAATAAAAATATTTCTAATAAAATAAATAGTTGCCATTTTGTTTTGAGAGATTCCTCTTGAGAATTTAATTCCACTAAAAGTAGATACTAGCTAAATCAAGGTATTCTTGGAAGAATATTAATTTATATTATAATACCCGAATACCCTAATTACAGTCTCCTAAACGTGTGTCGTTTCATGAAAAGTCGTCCTTTAGGGAAATGTCTGAACCTACCCTTATCAATTTGATTGAAACTTTACTTACATGGAAAAAGGATATTGTAATTAATTAACATAAAATTGCGCTGTTTGCAAAGAACTTTAAAAATGTAAAAACTTTTTGAATATTCCCAGAGTTGAGAATATTATTAATATTATAAATTTATTTCCATGTACCAAAGAATGGTATGAATTTTGCTTCACTAATACATATAATTTAAATTAAATAAACATCGTGCTTTAAAACAATTTTTGAATGAGATCTTAAAGGGTATCTCAAATACCGGCGTCCAAGTAAATGTGACTGGTGGTGAAGGGCAATTTTATGGGAGATTTAAGTCTAGAAATTTGAAAGAAAGAATAATAATTAAAAATATATGTAACTGCGGTAAATTTATGGTACATCGCGTTTTCTTTACTTTATTCTAAACTTTAAAGGCGTTTATTGAAAATTTTCAAAATGTTTAGACTGGATTGTCTTTTATTACAAGTTTCAAAGTATTTTAGGATATTCTCAAAGTTAAAACACTGTAAGTATTGTACTATTTTCAAATAGTGACTTAAAGGAGCCAACGTTTTGAAATAAACGAGATTTTTACTTATCTTAGGCTTGCAGAATCTAGCTTTACCCAAACTATTATTAGTGCAGTAATTACACACACAACTAAGCCAGCAGTGAGTGCCTTCGACACTAATGCACGATTGTTCTTTGCCTAATTGGAAGCACCGAGGAGCTGCTGGGGCACAAAGTAACATTGGCTAGCCAAAGGTCAAAATGACCATATTCAGCAGAATTTCTGGAGCTCTTATTAATTCCGGTCAATTTCAAAGCTCCTGCTCTCCGATGGGCCGATGAAAATTGAAGTCATCATCTTTCGGGCAGGGCCCGGGCGGCTGTCATGATATTTGAGTGATGTGCTTAAAACTGCTCATTGCGTGCAGTAACATGAATCCATTAATAGACCCCAGCCCGGGGGTGGACACTCCCGAGTCCCCCGTCGTATGGTATTTCATTAGCAGGCGCCCCGACGACGAGGGCGTCCCTGTCCCTGTGCGGACGGGCGTACTATGGACCAAGAAATTGTTTTCACACGATGCGTACCGACTCCTGATGCTTTCAGGAATCAGATAGGTGAGACTTTATTGGCTTCTTGTATTCAATTGAAATTAATTGGAAACCATATACTATCAATGAGGAGGTGTTTATTTCACTATTCCCGTCTGCGAATCGGACACCTGAGCTGGGAGATGGACGGCGCTTCCACCGACCGACCGACGCACGGTGGCACATGTAGGCCCCACTGCATTTGGCCGGAGTCCACCCGTTTGGGGCTCCGCCACCGTGTCGGGGCCCGCTCCATGTCACATAATCTGACACAGACTGAAAGCCCGGGAGCTTCAGGTTACCTCCGATATTCCGCCAGGCCATTTGTTGGTTTTCCTTGCGTGGGATATCCGATGAAAATTCATTAAGATTTTTTGCCTCGTGCGGCGGTTGACCGGCCAACATAATAGGGCCAGACAGTGCCTATGCTGCGGTGCGGGCGCGGTCGCGGACGCCAGTTTTCATTCAGAATATGCTCGCTGTGATTGACAGGAAAAAGGTCTGTTTCAGTTGAAAATTAATCGGATGTCCCAATCCGAGAAGTAGCTACTCGTACAACCACAAGATACTTATCTATCGCGTGTTTCGTGCTATAACTATAACTTTTTATAAAAATTGAACCCTCACGGAAACTATGCTTATTAAATAGTAAAACAATCAAGCTAAAGTAATTTTACTAATTGCTTTATAAATGTTGAAAAACCCAAAAAATAGTTCATAATTTTTGTTTATAAAAGTGAACTAAATATCTACCTATACTTGATTTAATCAAAGTTAAAATACCTTTTAACTAGTCTTACACTCAAATTCATTGGAATATTTCATGAAATCCACTTTTTTTTTAAATTGTATTATTCATTTATTTCACCAACTTATAGTTAAGTATATAGTAGTAAAGGGGCGGAGTCCTAACTATTAAGTACATGCAAAGTGAAATTCATAAACAATAGAAATAAAGAACATCTCGGCTTTTATTCATATGAATCTTAATTTTGGCTGCATTTAACAAATTTGTGGAAGCAAATTGAAATAAAATTCCGCACGGACAGATGAAGTTAAATAATATAAATGCTTTTAATAAGACCTCAGTAAAGTCAATTTATGTAAGAGTTTCGGGAATATCTGCCTCAATTTTAAGAGGAAAATGTGCTTCTAAGGAAATCGTTTTTAAAGTTTAAGGAACAATGGTTCAATATTCTTTGGATACCTTCTGAAAATATGATAGAAAATTCTTGAGATAGTTTACTTGAACAAAATTGGAAAATCAATTTATTCTAAACTTGGGCCCTTGATATAGATGCGTCGTATCTAAAAATTCGAATAATCTTCAGTATGAAGTTCAATTATGCAAGAAACTTAGAAGGATATTATATGCATGTATATAGTATGTATTTTATTAAGTTTCTGTTTAACTGATAATAAATAGGTATTATTCCTCTGTATGTTCGTTTGTCATTGTACCAGAAAGAATGAAAACAGTTAAAACACTTACATTTAATGGTGTCCTCATTTGCATGGGCAATTTTCAGTCATTTATTTCTAAACTCAACGTACAGCGCCTTGGCGTACACCGCAATGAAAATAATAAAATGAGAAATTGAAGAAGAAAAAAATGTTCCAGGCCAGGACAGTACTCTGGAATACCTTTAGCAATAAATCACGGAAACTCCCAAAGCTTTGGGGCTAGCTATAACCCTGGAAAGTTTGGAGAGCCCCGCCGTGGATATTTCGTCCCACTTAAAAGTTGAGGTAGAAAATTTAGGACGTGGCTTCCAACTAAGCTCTTGAGGGGCATCTTTATGCAAAACTGTTTTAAACAAATTGGCATAATGAAGGAAATTTTATTCAGGCTACCAGAGTCCTTTGCTAATTACGCATGCACTTATCTGAGGTTTTTAACTTTAAGCCAAAGAGTTGCCCCAGCCAAAGAGCGCTTGGGGCCATCAGGTTACCCTCTGTAAAGCAGTTACCTTTCTATCTGTATAAATTTTCAACTCTAAGTCATCGGGGAGATGAGTTATTAAAGAATTAAATGGCCACTCTGGTTTGACCGTAAACTAGATTCATTTCAAAGAGACAATTCATATGGTAATTCTTTACATCTCGTATACGTTAAGTGTTTTAAAAATTCATAACCCATCTTTAAATTGCTTTCATATTAAAATAAGATTAATTGGAACAGACAAGACAACATAGTGTCTCTGTAATCGCTTACATTTTGTTTTCACCTCTCAGCATGAGAAGTTATATTATTTAGAGTGCACTTTTCTTAAATTGAAATTTGTTTGTCGTTTTTTTATTCTATATATGTTACAAATAAGGGGATAAGAAGATCAAAACATAATATATTTTTTAAATAACTTATAGTCCCCAGATCAAGAGACCGATTCTACGTTTTTACGTTACTGACCCAAGGGACCACTATATTTTGAGGAAAATTATAATACACTTAGTATAACGAGATCAGCATTAATCACCCGTCCCACTCACAATTTATGAATATTTTGTCCATTTATTAATAATAATCACTTTCCTCCTGGCGTTCAGTGATTTACGCTAAAAAAAACGCTAAAATATTCCCGCACCCACGACCACTGTTTCCTCAAACCTTATCAGGGAGTAAATCATAAACATTAATAAAATAATTTTCTTCATCTTTCGGGGCCGCCTTTCTCCGCTCCGGTCGTCTCCGGCTGCGGGCACAGAGATTTGTTTTGTTATTACATTCCCATGTCCCAAACCTCCCCGTTTTGGTCTATCAACAGCATGTCCTTCGCCAAAATTCCCTTTTTCCCTGTTGAGCCCCTCATCCGCCCTTCAGTCCTCCGCTCCTGCCGGTCCAGGAAAATTCGCCCTGAGAAAAATTTGCGGTAATAAGCCACGAAGCATCCATAGAAGAAACGTCGAAAGACAGCGAAGCTCCACTTCCATCAGCCCGGAGTACGGCGGGCACAGCTCCCGGAGGCTGCCGAGGATGTGACATGGAGCGAAGAGGGTACCAGAAACCACCAAAATACAGCTCTGATCCCTCTAGAAATATCGCATATAAATCTTAACCACACTTAAGGCTTTAGCGATTGATTTATGGTCGTCTTTATAATTTAACTCCGAGCTTCGTTTGAATTAAAATGAAAATAGGAAAGGATCCGGAGCCCCTTTGGGGCTCGGGCCGCAGCCGTACCCGTCGGGGGGTACAGAGATGGAGCCATCTCAGACGATCCGCGAAGATGGGTAAACATCAAACAAATGCGGCTCCTTCGTACGCCGCTTGTCGCTTCTAAATGGTTTTAATTGAGAAAAATCAGTGGCAGTTTAACTTTTCGGGCGGAAACTCCAAGTGTCGCTGGATTTCGCGACCATCACTAAATTCTGCTCTTAATGTCCTCAATGTGTTCTTTGGAGAGCTTTCGCGGAATTGTTTTTATACAAACGACTGCGCGACTGAAACGAGGATTGCTTTTAATTATTTCTGGCGATTCTAAAACCAAACAACACATTGCATTTTGTTTATTAGAGATGTTCATTAACCCACTCGGTTCAAACTTTAACATATACATACATACATAAGTACGTAGCCTTTCTCATTTCGCTTAATGGATTTTGTATTGAGTTTGTTTTTCGTGCCCGGAGTTTGGAGTCTTAGTTTTGTAAAAATTGTAATGACATGTTGACTATGTCAACATACCTACATATGTATATTTAAAAATGGTGACGCATTATTCTCAACTAAATATTTTCAAAATTGTCCCTCGATTCATTAAATTAAGAAATCAAAATTTCTTCCTTACTTTAGTACTAGAGACTTACTTTATATGTAACTTAATCTAAACATTATTGATCAGAGTCTCTGAAGTGAAATTTGATGCTAAATATTTTTTAAAAATTCAGAGCTTATACAAATATTTGTGGGTTTTAGGTAATATTCTAAACAGATTATGAAACTCTCAATTTCAGAAATATTACAGCATTTTTGAATTTCTTAAATAGCTTTTTTTCAGAAAAAACCTGTACCTAATTTAAAAGCAGTATGACAATTGCGAAATTGAATACGTTTGAAATCCTAAATCGTTGGCACTGGTAAGTATCTTTAAAGATGACGATGATCTAGGCAAAGTTAAATTGCTGTTTGGCACTTTCGTAGCAATTAAGATAAAATACTCTAATATAAATCTATTATGTGTATATGCAACTATTGAAAACGTACCTATTAAGAATTTAAAATAAAACCCTCTTATGCATACATATATGTATATTAACCCATTAAAAGCCGAATCTAGAGAGCCTCTAACATGTTTGTTCCATGTTTTTCTTAAAATGGAAAAAACTCGTACAATTTCATGCAATTTGTAGAAAATTTTAAATCTGCTCTGTTGTTGACATTGACTTAAAATTAAGGATTTAGTGTAGTCAATATATAATTTTTAAATTATAATTTCATCAAATTTATAAATCAATGAAAGCTGGAATTGCAATATCCTGAATGATTCTAATAAAGCACGAAGTGGAGGACAAAGCGGAATAGTTGGTGAAGTCAAGGAATAACAAGTACTAAGAGAAATGCTATTAATTTCTTAAATTCAATAATAATTCTGCAGAGGAATTTAATTTCGCTGGGTCGGATAAATTCCATTGAACATCCCTCCACCGGCGTTTGCCCATTGAGGCGGGCATAAATTACTTTTCTATTATCTAGAAGTGAAAGCCCAGAACCCTTGTTTGACGACAGTAAATAGAGTAGCAGCATCGAAGCAATAATGGTCTGTAAATTATCAATCCTTCTGACCATTTACTTTCCACGTACCAGGAGTACGCCTTCGCTTTATTAAACTCAGACAATCGATTTTGTGGTACCGTCAAAAGAGGTTCGGTGCAGCAGTTTACGATTTAGCCAGCGTACCTGAAAATTGTTGTCGACCAATGGTTAGACCAAAACAGGACGTGTAGATTGGAGTATTCTGCAAGTGCTAAACCTGCAACTTCTCGCTTTCCCTAGCCCTGGTAGAGCCAATCTGAAGCCAATAAATTATCGAGCTAACCTCAATTGATACAAAGCAGGGCCTCCTGCTCATTCACAAAGCCCCTGAATGGTGCACTTCGGTACAGTGCCATTAATTATGTCGTAAATTAAGCATCCTTTATGGGTTTCGTAACCAACGATCTTCGACTTCGTTATGGGCCGCTCCTGCTCCTCTCGTGCATATGCACATGATGGGGCCCGCCCGGGATGGTCCCAATTCAGAGGCTGGATCCAGGGAAGTTGGATTCCGGTCTTTGGGCAGCATCCCCAAGGCACCACTCAGGACACCCGACCGTGCTGCGTGTGCACGTTAATATGTATCTTCGGTCTCCCCCAGGAGTGTGATCCTTCGTGTAACTATGTGCGGTTATCCCTATTTATTCAAGTCTTCGCCAATTTGTTTGCACCCTCAATATTTGGCCCTGTAAATATTTGCAGAAGTAATAACGCACATTTATGTGAACAGTGAAGCCGGAGCCCAGGAGCTGTCTCAGAATTAAGATACACATCCTTTCGACAAACAGAGGCAGCCCCAAACCAAGAAATTTGTCTTGGCTTTGCAACAATCGGCGGAGTGCGATTCGATTCCCGCGACTCCTAAGTTCGCAGGGACTCAGCAGAGCCCTTGCCTGGAAGAAGGAAGGAACCTGCCGCGATGATGTTAGCTCCCCAATTGTCGGATACACCCGTAGCAGGTACCCCCGGAATCGACGTTAAAATATTTAAGGGAATTGATTCACCTTAAGTGAACTCAATGAAGCGGAAAAACAAAGCTTTAAGCTGCCTCTCAGCTCGAAACTCCATTTGTCAAAGTCCCAAAGGGCGTATGTGGACTGTTAGTGTCAGTCAATCAGGAGCACCTTAAGTAATACTGACAAATGTTTTTCCTGCTTGCCGTTGATGGCATCGTTTTGTTTCGCTCCCGGAGCAATCCATTTTGCGTCTATTTTCCACCTATAATGACAGCGTTTTCTCACATTTCTCCCTCAGCACTTTCGCCAGCTCCCGGGAACAAGCCCCACCCCGTCTCCCCCGAGATATCGCGCGCTACAAATTATAAATAGGAAAGTCAATTGAACGTGTCAAATCATGGCAGCTCCAGGAAATTCGCTATGACGTTCCCTCCCCTCTTGCGGATTATAAGTATTTTATGCGCGAGGTGGTCCCGGAGCTAATGGGATTTACCAGACAGAAACAGGAGCCGCAAAAATAGGTTAAGTGGCCACCGGAATTTTTTTGTCAACAAACAGGAACAGGTTCTTTCAGAGAAATTATAAAAGCTCAATATGTAACAACTATCCAACACAAATTTATCCCTAAAAGCTAAAGACCTTACACATATCCTAAGTACACTAATTAAATATCTTCTGAGTATGCAATGTTTTAAATTTGCCGTGGAACTTCTTCACCACTGAACTGACTTTGATCTTGTAAATACCAGAAAAAATATCGCAATCAGCAAATTTCTAGAACGATGCTCAAATTCCAAAAATTGCTTAACTCTACACCTATTGCCAGCTAGCTTTGAAAGTACAAAAATTAGGTTATATCAATAGAAAGAGAATTAATATAAATATGAAATAAATATATCGTAATTGTTAATTAAAAAAAATAATACTATAGTTGAATGAAATATACAGAAAATACACATATTCTAGTATTAAAGTAATTAATCATATTTCATAAATGTACTATTTAAAATCCTATCCGTATAAATATATAAATAAAAATGTATCAAAGTCCAGATAAAAGATAATTTGAGGATTTTGATTTTTAGATTAAAAAGAACAGGCAGTAAAAATAAAGTATAATTAGAATATGCATCAGTGAGACCTAAATTCATATTGAAAATTTTGTTTCAATAAATTTGCTCATTCCATCATAGTGTAAAAAACTTTTGGCAAATATTTCGCAGTCTTTTTGAAACATACCGGTTTTCGATTGCAATCAGCAATAAATGTCGGCATTAATTTGGTTTCGTACTAATTATTAGTTATTAATTAGTCAGTATTCATAAATTTGCTCAGTTCAAGTTCAGGAAAATATAAACAAAAATATTGCAATTAGTATCACACATATTTATGTTAAATCGAATTCAAATATGTATTAAATGCATTTGATAAAATAATTTGTAATGATCAACCAAAATTTGTTATGACTGGTTTCAACGAAAAAAGAAGAAAAATGGTACATTAGGCGAACCCTAACTTTTAAATTTCAATTTTTACGATTTATAATTTAATATTATGAGTGAAATTAATTAAATTTAAAATTATTTTTTCAATTTTTCTCAACTCATATTATTAAGAAAGTAGGTTTGTGTACCGCGGAACGCTACACATTGTCTCTAAGGCAGTTACTCCAGTAAGCAGAAAACTTACGTTTTGAGGAAGATGTTCATTGAAAATTTGTTCGTTATTTATTGAATTTTTTACAGAATCGAATAGAATATATAGAATAATTTATTATCTCAACTTAATATTTCATTACCTACCTGAAAAGATTTTCAAAAAATAGTAACAACAGTAGGGGACGAAGAGAAGGCGGCTCCCTCAGGATTTTGTCAGTGCATCAATCCATCAGCAATCGCAGATCGTGCGTTTAAAAGAGTACCTCAAGGGTCCCATGCGTCTCCCTGTTTGTTATGCTTGTCTTTCACTCCACCCGTCAGTAGCTCGGCTAAATTTCCATCTGAAGTCGATGCCCTCGCCTCACTTGCCAATGATCCAATTGAGTGCTGCTCCGGGACGGGTCCATATGGAGGCTGCATCCCGTCCGCACTTCTGGAAGCGGCACTCTTCCTCTGTCGCAGCATTCCTGCGATTACAGCGCGTCATCGGAGTAAGTGCTGGGCACTTTGTCTTGATTTCTTTTCCTATTTATTTTTTGCCACTGCCTCCTCAGAAGTGGTGTGAAATTTTCCAATTTGTCGGGTGTATAATTAGAAAAACATGGATCGCATTATGAATGGGGCGGCCCGAATCACTTCGTGGAAGATTAATGGCTTAACAAATTTCTTCTGGCAAAGTGCGATCCGTGGCTGTTTGTTTGTTTTCCCTGTTTGCTTATGTCAATACGAAGAAGTGCGTATTTTTCGGGGGCGAATTATGGATGCGAGGAGGCTATCTAATGTGAAACACTTCTCTGTTTTGATTGATTAGACGGAATAAACACATAAAATTGAGCGGAGCTTGACACTAAGGGGCGTTTCAATGATTTGCTGTTCTAGAAATCATAACAGCTCTGGAAATGAGCCCGGGGTCAGTGTAATTGAACTCATGAATTTTTTAAGGCAGAAAAAGAAACCGAGTGTTTGACTCTCGACTCCCGAGTAAAATCGCAAGTTTTGTAACTTGATCACCCGGAAAACGTATCCGGGTCAGGTTTGAGCAGTTTGAATTCAGGTAACCGATTCGATTCGAATATCAATATTAATGTTTGCTACCCCGAAAATATTTTTAAGGTACTTTCGGTTGGTTGAGTGCCATTTTTTAGGGTTGAAACTCATAAACTGCGAATAATTTAGAGAGATATCTTTCGTTTTGAGTGTACATTTCATGCATCCTTTTAATTTCCTGCTCATAAAGTATAGCGCAGCTTAGGTGGGGCTTGGGGGCTATTTGTGCGTATGTTCGCCTGCGTGCACCCGGATTATGTTTATGCCCGGGGTATTCAATCAAAAAAGAAAAATAATCTTCAGGCCTGTTCTGTGTAATAACAACACATTATCACTGGGTGGTGAGGCGGAAACCCCTCACTTTATATGGCCTCATGTCCTTAGGTTGCCCTCCCTGGTCCCTAGTTCCCTAATTGCATTGCGACAGTTGTAAGTACTCCTCGGATATCTTCTTCAGAAAACGGCTCAACTAAAAATTCATGCCCAATTTCCTGAAAGAAAATTCGGAAAACTTTTCCTTGCACCGAAGTGCATACTCTGACAGGGTTATTTTGACGAAAGTTGCGTGCAGTTGCCTCATGCAGAATGGAAACGACTCAATTTCTATGTGGCACTCAAGAAGTTTCTACCCCTAACTTTATTTATTCCGCGTTTGTCAAGCAAAACTACTATTTTTCACTTTTGCAAATTCCCATGCATACGCTCAATGGCAGAGCAGTAATTGGGTAACAAGGCAGACTGAGAAACTTTTCTACTTTTACATGTTAATGAACCTCCAGTATTCTACCGTGGTAGTTTCAGAGAATGTAGCTCCATATCTTAAGGCACATTCGTGTGTTTTTGGATTATACCTCTTTCATGAGGACGGAATCCTGCATCTTTTCAAATGGAATAGTTTTACACTCTTCCACAGAGGCCTTAATATGTATGATAAATCGACAACGCGAGAAAAAGGTTCTTATACTTCTTTAGTATCTACTACGAAACAAACTATTATTATAGACATACCTACCATTAGAATATATTTTTATTTATAATAAATTGGACACGGGATATAATATTAAATTACATTTAGGTATACTATTTTGCAACAGGGTTTAAGAGATGCAAATTTTCTGTTGAGTTAGAATTTAATGAGAAAGAAATATTTATTTTACCATTAAGCTAGCTAAAAACTCGAATGAGAAATTTCTTTTAAAAACTTAGAGATAAATATTTAAACACTATTTACCCCCCTTTTAATTTATTTTTATCTGTTATCAAAGAGCAACCGGACTTTTATTTCAGTTCCATTTTAAATTTGTACAACCGATTAACAATATTTCGCACCCGACTTTGCAATTAGCTAAAATGTCTTATTAATCTTTTCGAGATATTTTTGAGTGAGCTTCGAAAAGAACAAAAATGATGAAACAAATTAATTAAAAATTAATCACAACTGAATATTCTTACAATTTCAAAGAAAAACTGAATATTTTGGAGACTTTATTTCTTTGCTAAGAACAACAATATGCTGTCATTAATAAATTAAAATGTTTCGCTAAAATTAAATAAAAAAGGTTAAGAAGGATCCTGTCTTGTAAAGAACAGCTAATTTATTAATTGTCCAGCAACCTTTGATTGGACATCCCTGCGATTAAGGAACTGACTGTCCTTTGGAATAGACCCTTTTGTCTTAGCGCTCAGGATATAAAAGAAATTTGAAAAGATGATCCCCTCCCCTTTCAAGTCATCTCATCTTACCCGCAGTGTAATATCAGATAATGACGTCGTCGGGTACCAGAAGGAATTAAGGGAGAGAAATCACCCGATGACACCATCACCGCTGCTAGAATTACCCCTTCTTTGTTGTCCGCCGCTGAAAATTCAAATAACCTTGTAATAAGAAGACTCAGTTAATTCTTATTGTGTTCATAATCCGAAATAACGTGAAGGTTTAAGGCACCCGCTTGTCCTCCTGCACCCTGCAACCAGTTCCTTACTATCGTGCAAGGGAGGTTTATTCCATAGATAAAGATAGGTACGTGTCATCCGGTTTCGGGCACTGTCGTCGTCAAGAAGATCCCGAGCGCCGGAAGTTTGCTCCAAGAAACGAGGGTATTGACTATGAACAACACATTCACTGGGGACGGCATCTTATCCAGCCTCACAATGGATCTTTCTTTGCTTCCAGAAGACTCAGCGGCAATGTTGGCACTCGCGCTTCGGAGTGTCCTCTGCTGGAGCACATAAAGGTTTCAAAGGACAATATTAAATTGAGAAAAAGCCTCGAAATTGCTGTATCTAGAACTCCTTGCGATGTTTACAGTATCATGAATAAAAATTTGAAGCAATCATATCAAATTTTTTCTTCAAAACCGTCTTTAAAATTAACCTAATGAACACAACAACGTTATTCGTCATTTCTAAATATGGAAATTTTTGAGAATAAAGTCTATGAACACAAGTAGAAATTGAACTCGCTATTATTCGCTATTAATTTGCCTCTTGGTCTTCTAAACTGAGAACGACTAAAAGAGCAACTGCAATATAATTTTATTTTTCATTAAACTCTTTCGATATTCAATTGCTATCTCTTCAAAAATTAAAAAAGTAAATTGATTCATTAATTTCTACAAATTATAGAATCCTTTTAAAGGTGTGAATTAAACACGATTTATATTACATAGCAAAACGACGATTTTACTTCTTTATTTGCATTTCATCAGCTTGAATTTGAAATTTTAAAAACTACAAAGATTTCACAAATAATCTAAGTACAAAATAAAAAACAAATATATATGCTATGCACACGTATAAAATAAAATACTAATTATTCTTAAAAGCTTTCTAGTCCAGTCAAAATAGACATTGAATAGAGGACTGAAAAGTAATTCAGACATGATTGTTTTACGTCTTATCCTTCAAAAAGTTCAAATATAAATAATAAGAAAGGAACCTTAAATATCTAAAAACATGGTATAAGTTTCGAATAAATTTCTATGTATATTAAAAAGGCTATAAGTATATACCTCAATATATAGAAAAGTATTTGAGTAACAATTCGGTCTTTATTTCTTGTGTCACGCATATTTTATATATTGAAAATATGCCGATGCATGAATCCCTAAAAGTCCCCTTCCTTGAATGTATTTTTAGCATTGAGACGAAATGATGCTTCTAGCGTTTATTTCTATTCTTATCGAGTGGGTTTAAGCAATTCTTGAGTCAACAATTAATATGTATATGTTTGAACATTAAAGATACGTACACATGCTTCGATGAGCTTCACTTTGCATAAATCCACATCGATCCCAAGCCATACTTCCCCCTCCTGGCATAGCTACAGCGATTCTTTCTTCGCCCGCACAGTCTCAAGGCCTTCTTCAATCATAAAAAGTCTAGGACGAACATCTCCAAGGGCAATTTTATGTTACGCATTCTGGCCGCCCCCGCATCCTAAGAAAATATATTCGAAAAGCGTCTGTTGTGTGACACTGTTTATGGTTTGCAAATCCACGCGATGAACGTTTTAGTGTAATTATCTTACACGCGGTCGTCTTCCCGCAAATTCCTCCCAGGGTAAATAAGAGTTTGCCCGCAAAGGAGATGGGCAAATATTTGCTTGAAGCGAGTTTAACGAGCGCTCCGCCAGTTTATCCTCGCTTATCGAATCGTAATATTTTCTCAAGCATTTTAAGCTCCCGCCCACTCCACCCGCTCCCGGAAGACGGGCTATCATCGCGGTAATCACGATACATCCCGCATCACAAACCGAAGATCAATAGGGAAAACTTTCAGTGGAATTAGCAGAGACGGGCGGGCAAGGATCCCGCATAAGCCTGGATCCCTCTATAAATAACTTCACCTGTCATCGGATTTTAACAAGTTTTCTCCGCATGTCTTCCCTGCAAAGATAGGCGAGTTCATCCGTCGGGCGGGGGTGCCTCCCTGTTTTACATCTATGACTCCAGATTTGGAGCATCCAGAGAAAACCCTTTTTGCGCTCAACAATCAGCAGACGGGCAAGAAAGGGCCAGGGAAAAATAAAGGAAAGCTCAAGAATTATCCCTCGCCCATATTTTCCACTTGTTCGAAAGCTCGCCTGGTCCCGCGGATTCCTCTTCCTCCGCAGCACAGCATCTCGGAATTTCGTCCTGGACCAATGAATAAAATTAGACACGAATTTATGTACGGGTATCCAACCGCACGAAGCCCTCGCAGAGGGGATAAATTAAAAGGGCCGGTCCGGGAAGCTGCGTAAGCCTCGGCCCGCTCGACGTGAAGAAAACAAATTCTATCGATTGATTTATAGCTGCGAGTGAATTTTATCCAAATGGGGGTGAGGTTCGCCCCGCTCCGTAGTAGAGTGGGCCTTTGGACAGTGAAATACACCCAAACTTTGAGTTGTTTTTCCTGTCCAGAAATCATGAGGCTTTCCAGGATATTTTTTCGGGATAGGAAGCGAACTTTTTTAATGTTTTCCCCAAACAATAAACTGTTTAAGAAAATTAATGAGCATTTCAGTGGTTCTGATGAGTCCGGGAGCATTCTGCCAAATTTCCAACAGAAAAGGTATTTACACCAATTCTTGTAACAATTTTTCATCTGAAATGGGTTTTTTCGGCTCTGTCTTTCCTGAATCTCCGCTCAATATTTTCCCCAAAATAGTCCTACTACTACTACTAGAATGATTCACAGACTATTTAAAAAATTTGTAGATGTTAAGAATCTTTAATTATCTTGAAATATTAACTCAATAGCTTAAGGTTTAATTTAAAGTATCTCAAGAGCAAATTCAATGTAATGTATTTTCCATTTTCAATGTTTCCGATCGCAACTTCAATATTTCTAACTACTACTTAAAGTACGACTTTTCAACTATTGGATTAAAACTGATAGCTAATTATTCAGAACACAAGAATATTTTATAGGAAAATAAAAAATATTACTTTTAAGAATGTGTTTTCAGTTGACATAAATGTTTAAAAGAAAGGTAAGATCAATTAATTCATCTGCTATTTTTATGAGAGATATATTTTGATGATTATTATTTTTTTGTTTTTAATTCAAAATTTCTTTAGTATCCCCCAAACATTTTTAAGTTTAATTATTTTAATGCAAAACTTGAGACGATTACTTCATCTTAAATAAAATGATATTATTGGTCGGAATTGTGAAAGAGAAACTCCTGTGCTCATGTAATATGCAAATATATCAATCGCAAAATAATTTCTAAAATCAATTTATCGTGCGACGCATATGGAACTTATTCTTTAGACATAATTTCCGCATATCCAAAAATTGTACAATAAATAATAAATGCCTTCATCTCGGAGGCAATATCAGTGGATTTTGCCCATCAATACTTTTTTGGAAATTTTTCACTCAGATAAACTTTGTCGCTTTGTCACTCATATTCAAATCGCTGTCATGCAAAGTGCGTGGAAGACGGTTAAATTTTGCGAAAAGCTTAAAATTTACGCATCGTCGGTCCGGAAAACGTCGTTCCTTCGCCTGGAGGAGGCGAATGCTGAGTTGGCCCATTAAAGATTTACAACTTAAACAGATTATGCCCCCGAATAAACCTGTCGAATAGGAGGACCCGCCTTCGGGATGCTCTAAGTTTAACAGGAAGTAATCCCCGCACAATATTGGGATGATTTGAGCTTAGAAACTTTTTCAATTTTTTTATTTATTTTTTTCCCCTCGATCATTCCGCGTTGTTTCCCTTTATATCTGCAGGACAGGGATAGATCTGACAAAATTTTTCTGCAGTTTTGAGTATGCTGCAGAGCGAGTTTGTGCCCAGCTCAGCCACCCCCAGACTCAATAATGCTTACAATTTGAATATATCGATTTTCTGGAAGTGTTGATGGTGTCGCAAAAACAACTCCTCGGGAAAAATTGTCGACGTTTGCACTTTCGACAGCCACCGGGAATAACTTAATCTGGACGAAGTGAAACGGATCAGGATTAAAACTCTGTGCACCCAACCCTCTGGCTCTCATTAGTGGACGACTCCACCCGGCACACCTGTCCTTACCTGCGCTGTTGACGGAATTTGATTTGTAAACACTTCCAGCGATTCGAGACAGACAGGTGTAATGAGTTTATCCAGCAGATTCATTTCGAGCGACACCATCGTGTGCCCTCTGCTAATTCCAGCGGAAACTTTTGACTCGTCCTTATCCTGGACGGTGTCTGATAAAAATTTGTTGCCGTGGGTCCATTAACTTTTACGGGAGAGCAGTTTATTCTACTCAAGAGTCCCGGCAGGAGCCATTGAAGCGTCAGAGGTTTTCCGATCCATTTCACCCACTTTATCCTGTCGTCGTCCCTTTTGTGGTGATATTTTTAATGAAGTCTTTCGGGAATTAATTGCAAAAATTTTCCTTATTATTATTGCCAGTAATAGACTAATTAATCAGCTCGCTTCCCTAATGAAGGCGATAAATTAAGGTTCCTGTTTGTTTGGTGGGCTCCTCGGCCCCGACACTCCCACAGGACTCTGTGGCGGCATCGGCACGATCTAGATACAGATTTTCAAGCGAATTATTATGAGCTAGTTTACAGAGCGTCCCCAGCCCGAACCCAGATGATATGCACTACGGGCGGGAAGGGACGTTCATAATTTTGGTAGCAATGATTTAAAGTGCTAGTAATTTAGTGACAAATTAATTAACACAAAACGCTGGGCCAAGGAAGTGAATTTAATTAGAGTAATTTCCGCACTAACTCTAATTAATATAACTAGATGCCTAATAAACAAAGTGCAAAATGTTACAAAGTAGATATCATAAAAATGTTTGTATACTTTATAGAAATAATTAAATGATTTTTATTTCGAATAATGAAGAAATAATATTCTTAATGACTTATGGATAGCGAAATGTAAGCAAAAAAAAATGTTTATCCTGTCTTATTGACGCTCCTGTTTCCTCAAAACATAATGCCTTTATTTTGAAATTGTAAAATTCACCAGTTAATTATATTTGAACTATACCCTGAGATCCCATTTCTTCCACTCCATTCATCTTAACTTAACAATTTGAATTTAATCGTTCGTGATTTGATTTCAGCCTTCTTTGTTTTCGCCCAGAAGTGTATTGTTCTGCTAAAATCATAATGCAAGTGGTGAATATCGAGAGAACACAAAATAATCATAATTTCGCCGTGCAGTAGCAACAGAACTCCATAAATTGCGAAAGTTTTGGAAACGTATAAATCAAAATTCACGTGGTCTTCAGAAATGGGAAAACTTTTAATGGTTAAAGGTGGAAAAAGAACGAAATAATTATTGCCAGAGAATAACAAAGGCAGTCCCGGAACAACCCCTAAAGTCAGACGTTTTGGTGCAGCAGTCCAGCCAATTGCCATAAATTATTTTATAAAAGTTAATAAAACTGTCTGGCAGATATAATGGGGAGTTCAATAAGTTCCAGATATAAATTTATTGCGCAATATTTATTTAAACTGCAAAGGCAGTTGGGGATTGCTTCCATTCTAATTTCGAGTTGTATATGCGGCTCTGGGCAGCCACCTCCATCCACCGCTCTCGGTTTGAAGTGGCGTGAAACTGGTGGTGCACTCGGGCTCCGCAATTCATAGAGGGAGCATGTGCCCTGGAAAAGGGGCCCCCCATATCTGAGTTGGATTGGTTCTGGGCGGGACTGGGGCGCGTTTAATTTTGCAGAGCTATTTCCGCAATTTCAGTCAGCTCCCAGGGAAGTTGCAAAAACGAAATCTCGGGAAAATCTATGGAAAAAGTTTGCAACGGACTTCTTCCGTTCGACATTTCCGCTAAACAGAATTAAACTATTTATTTAATTTTGCCAAGTTGATGGATCTTTTGCGTGATAAGAAATGAGGTTTCGGTTAGAAATCTGTAGCGAATATTTAACTTCCTTTTAGAGTTCCGCCAGATCTGTAAGATTTTAAAAATTCCGATATTGATCAATATTGAGAACGGAAATTTAGATGTTAACGTAACTTTAAGTTTTAATGTTTGGAGCAAGGATTTCTAAAAGTTAACTAATTTGATAGTCGTTTTCACCCGCCGTATAGTTTAAGCTCTTAAAAAATAAAATTGTAATTGAAATATCTTTAATTTAACATAAAAATACAACATTTATTTAGCAATATTGATAATTTTCTGCGCTGTTTTACTAAAGCATACATCTACGGTCCGGTTTTTGAAGTTTATTAGATTGAATAGAATATTCAATCGTTTGATGTACATATTTCATGGTTTTAAAATGAAAGGAAACAAATTGCCTAAAACAAATATATTTAAAAAACTATTTAGAACTCTTCAGTATATTGTTTTGTTTTCCTACACGATAAGTAACCTAAAAACATTGAGACGGTCGGGAGTAGGCTTGGGTCAAATAAGTTTTCCGCGAAACCTAATTAATTATTTCCCTAAAAGAATAATGACAAAAGAACAAGAGGAATCTCTTCTATCTAGTTCTGTATGAAGTCAGTTTCCTTCCGAGTTCATCAGGGCAGAATTAGCAGACGGGCGACCATCAGGTGTAATTCTCCTTCGAATTCTCCAGGCGTACATTAAACATAGATAAATCATACACAGGCAGTGAATCGAGGAATAGGGAAACTCTAGAAAATCCCAGACAGGTATCACGATTCCCGAAGGAAAAGCTGTTCCCACAACAGATCCACACATATGGTGGAGAAGTATTTTAGCTTTCTGCTAGCCATAGCAAAATCGAGTAGGGTGGCTTTATTTTTCGGGATATATCTGGGAATAAACCCACCTACAGATACAACGTCTTATGGGGATCTGAATTCAGATTGAGTTTAACCAACATCCCCACAAATATCGAGTGCCTTTCATTTAGGAAACACATTCGACTTACCCTTTCGGAAAGGTCTTCCACATGTTGAATCGGAAGTGGAAATTTTCACTACGGTAAGTCCTGGGATCGCACAGGGTGCCGATGGTCAACGAGGGTATAAATTATGACACATGAGATTCATTACCATGTCTATTGTTGCATTCATTCAGTGGCTTATTGCACATGCAGTTTTGCACGCGACACCTATTTGCGGCGACCAGCTGTCCCCGTCCGTGTTCCGGGGGACTTACATTCTCTTGGTGCTCCGCCCTCGGGCCGCATATCAGTTTATGCAAATGGCCCTACTCCAGCATAAGAGGCAAAATGCAATTTCGCATGCTCCCGGCTTCGACATGATGTCTGATTCTTTGTTTGGGGCCGGCCGATCCGAGCCAGGTAAACGTGCTCCAACGGAAGCATAATGGAGTTGGGGCTCATTTAAATGTAATCAGTAGCGTCGCACACAGCTGCCGCCTCGCCTTTCAAGGCGCCGCATCGCATCCAAAGGGCCGGAATGGAATTTCTTGAGCCCGTGTGGATCATCCCTTATCTAGGACGGAAGTGAAAAGGAGTCGATGCGGAAATATTATCATTGTGCCAATTAAAGGGAACGATGACAGAGCTCCGGCGACGCTAATGCACCTGGGAGGGAGTTAATTCTTTTAGCTGGGTCTAGGGAACAATACCAGACTCCTGAGGTGTGGGCCCATAGTCCGGGAGTAATGGCCAAAGGACTCAAACTCCTGACGGAGATAGGAGCAACAAAGAACTGCTAACTTAATTACAACAGTGCTAATAAAAGGGGCACATGAGCAAGGAGAACGAAAACCATCTGAAAAATCCTTTTAAGCCAACTAAATACGTTGGGATCCTTTAATACAGCCGGGTCCACATGAGTGCTCGTGTACCAACTCATGGCACACACAATCGACTAGACTTGGATCCGACTCCTGTTTCTTCGCCCGCACTTCGGACTGGTGTTGGTGTTGAATTTCGTCGAAAATTGGTTAACTAAAGATACTAAATAAAATTCCTTGAAAGCTTTTGACATCCCGACTTAAAATCCATTAAACCAACTTTAAGTTAATTAAGCATAAATATGTTGTACACTGCACTGGGCTTAATTGCATACCCTAACGCATTTTCCTTGGAGTTCCAAAGCTGAGGAGATGCACTTTCAACTAAACAGTAAACCAAATAAATGCTGCAACTAGATGCAGTTTAAAGACTAGCAAAGTTGGTATTCGACTTTAATTACCTTTAGAAGAGTGGTACTAATTTGTATTATTAAAGTGAATATAATATAATCATTTGTTTAGTCGATTTCTTAATACTTAATTGCACAAAATAAGTTTAAACTCGTATTTAGTAAATGTGAATAAGGTAGCTTAAGTAATTAAATATTTTTACTTGAGCTCAGCTGTTTTAATAATAATTAGGAACGAGCTGGTACATCTCGCACTTTTTTAAGTTTTTACTATATCTCACCAATTTTCTGTTTTTACTTAGGACGAGGTTATAAAAATTTTTCACAATCTTTTTAAGAATGATGCTATTTTCTTTGAGTATAAATTAATAATCAGTTATATTTAAATTGTTTCAAATCTGCGAAGTCTTCATCAAATTGGTTTAATTCTTTGGTCAGAAGTATTTCCAGCTGTCTGAAACTTCATTTAGAATTTCTATAATACTAAAGTTCGTTTAGCACTGTCGATTTATATCTATTTGATATGTCTTATATCTTCGTACATTGTAAGGTGTTTGTATTTTTCCTGTCTACCCACACCCTCATTAATTTTTTTTCCAATCAGTGAATAAGAAATAAGATTCCGACTTCAGACATTTTTTAAATTTTATAATTGTTACAACTTTTTGCACACCTTCTGCAAGCGATTCTACTCACACAATAAAACTTGAAAAATAAAACTTCAATCGTTTTCAAATTTGTTCATTTTTCTCATATGCAATGATTATACTATAATTTGATAGTGGATAGTATGAGCAAGTTATGATGAAAAACTCTTTCAGCAGTTTCGGTTAGCAAAGTTGAATTAAGCGCTTGCAGGTATAAACAAACAAAACCTCTTGCTTTCGAAAAGAGGAATTAACGTCTTGAGCTCGTTTATCGTTTGTTGTGCTTCAGAGAAACATAAAGTTTTAAAGTATTCCAAGGTATTTATATCCAGCGGAAGTGCCGCATTAGTGCTGCTCAACCTCCGGATTAAATTGAGCTCGGACAGACCGAACTTGACCAATAAAAGCAGCGAAAAACCGCGCATCATTGACCTAATAATCACCAGCTCAGGGCTATCGTGTTACATTGTAAGGAGCCCCCGGGACTACAAACATTCGTAGCACCGCCGAAGGAGGCTCCCGGAGGGCACCGGAGCTCCTCTTGAATTTTCGGAAAATGAATTTGAAAATTCAACTTGACTTTCGCTAAAGTACGGAAGCCGGATCGGATTGGTTATGGAGCTCACCAGCCACCTCCGGTGCAACAATGTGGCTACAAATTGTGGGGCCCCAGTTGGAGCGCGGAGCCCCTCTCAATCTGCGGGCGTGCGAGTTAATGGGTGTGTTTTGCAGTAAAACTGGATCCGACATGGGGAGCAACAAGACCTCGGTGCAAAACCAGGAAGGCATTGATGGCAACCGACCAGAAGCCCCCAAAAGCCACCAGAACAAATTCCAAGCAAGCCGGAGTCATTACGCCAGATTTACAGACGTCAACAGAGACCCCCGCGCGACTAGTGCGCGTTTTATGGGGCTGAATAGCGCGATCATAAAATCTCGCGAGCTAATTTGACTGCGCTGGCGGGATGACAAAAAAAAAAAAAAAACAGGGAATATACAAGACGGCCTGGACCGGCTGGTGGGGCTCCTGGACTCCGCAAGGGCACGGAGGTGCCACGTTTCGAGCTCTGGATTCTGGAAGGGAAAAAATTTAAAGCCCCAGACTGCAGTGTGACTTTAACGACCCGAGCAGATGTCGCTGGACCGGGCCAGCGCTCCGGGCTGATTTAGAGAGTGTCCTCGGCGGTTATTAGGGCAGAACGAAATTGCCCCGGGCAACACTTACTGGCTATAAAACTAGTCGCCTAATAGGCAAATTACTCAAAGGACGCGATAATGAAATTGAGATAGGGCCGCAGATGGATGGTTTCGGGTAGCTCCGACGACCACTTTACGGTGCGGTCGTGGCGGGTGACAAATGCAAGACACTCCCCCGCGCCGGGTCGGGTCGGCACTAGGGCTATTTTCGGGTTCTTGGAAGGGAACCCCATGTTCCCGCTGCCATTGATTAAATCAGGGCCGCGGGCCAAAAACTCGAAACAGTTTTTTCCGAAATTTGTTCCAAAACCCCATGCGATGCGATGTTTACGGCGCGGCGTCCTGCGGCAATAAACACTGCAGGCCATGTCTGGTGGGTGGTCACACTGAGGAGCGATAACCTTTTTTTCTCCCAGCGGAGCCCGAGCCCCCCAAGCCGCCAATGACGCGATATTTTAATTTCCACCCACTCGATCGGATTTATTCGGTGAACATCTGCGATGCTGGCGAATGTGCGGCTAGACGCCAGCCTCTCGTATTTCACGGGGGGGGCTCCGGCGCCCCATTCGACGGCGAAAGGGCAGCCGGCGAGCGGCCGCAAAACCAGCGCCAGTCACAAATTTCGCTTCTTCTTAAGGTGCATCCCTCCTGCTGCACTCTGGCGCCAGATGCGGAAAATCATAAGGAGTCCTATTTTTAAAGTCCACGCGAGCATGTGGGAGTCAAGAAGCCCCCTTTTACTTTTATGTTCCTCTTTTCATTGAGCGAAGTGCACGGTCAGCGCAAAAACTTGCAACTTTGAAGCCTTTAGGGGAAAATCGCCACTGAGACAAGCTCAAGAGCAGAACAAAACCTTTTGCAAAATATAATACTTCTTAGAACTTAATTTCATATGGAAGAGTTTGAGGATGGTAAAGCTGTGTTCAGCATTGAACTATACTAAAAACCCTTACTTTAAGTCTATATGAGGATAAGATGACCTGCTTACAAAAGTTCACTCATTACTCACACTTTTCTAATTTTGAACTTTCTCTTCAATTAATTTATTTGTAATTTAACTATAATACGTATTTACATGAGAAGTATTAATTTTAAATGACTTTACCAATTTTATACAAATATGTACTACCTTGTGAATATTTAGAAAGCATCTTGTGATAGTTTGATTGCATGTAAAGTTAAGTCAACATAAAATCCCAAGTAGTATGTAATATAAAAAATTGTAGTCCTTTTACCAAAGATCATTTCATATTGGAATGATATTTTCATACAAGAAAATCTAATACATAACCTAATGGATCAAAGTTCTTCCCTACAACATCTGTAATCAGTCAAAGATTAATTTAACTACGAATAAATTGTTATTTTAAAAGTATCGTAAAAGTTGTCGGAATATGTTTAAAATCAAATAAAAGCTATTACGAAACTTCTCGGCTTGGTCTATTTCTGATACCGACGTTGTTGTCTCTAGAGAACGATTGACCACCCAGACTAAGAAGTTTTCTTAATCTTTTCATGGGGCACTACTCGTAAAATTAGATTTTTTCAACGCTGATTTATGGCACTGAAATCGATATTCAAATATTTTATGCTATTTTCATGTTTTGTATGAGTCACCAAATTCTATTTGACTGTTTATTATAACGTTTAATTGTTTTGAAATTATTTACTATTATTTAAGAATTATTTCCTAAAACATCTATCAAGTGCATAGGTTTGAAAAAGAACAAAAGACTACAACTCAATGTGCACATGTATGCTTGTAATTTACAAGCTCTGAGCAGCCATAATTTTTTATTGATATATGTACATACCTTGACCTCTCCGTAGATATTCACTCAACCCTGGATGTAAACGTTCCGCGCAATTAACCCCTGAAAAATTAAAACACACATGTAGTTGCTGCTATGAAAAATTAAATTAAGAGTATACCCGAAAAACCCCATTAATTTTAAAAGCGTTTTGTTTATAGCCACCCAGGGGCCACTATTGAGACATTATCAGATGCTTTTTGTCAAGAGTGGGTGGAAACAAATTTGATGTAGCACCGCTCGGTGCATTACGCGATCCCACACCTTTCCGCCAATCGAAAAACGCGCGCCCAAACAGGCTGCTTAATCGGCGGCTCTCATCCTGCCTAATTAATCAAAGACAATATCATTGTCGATTTGTCACGGGCGCGGATGATCGTGGCGCGGCTATTTTCGTCATTTCCTGTTGATTTCCACTGATCTGGAAATCGATTTGCGTTGAAATTTTGACTAGTCATCGGCACCCGGCCCGTCGTCAGTTGTCGGACTTCACACTTCTTCGGCCGAAAGCGGATGGTGATGAGTCCGCGGACGCGATCGCGGCGTTTGACGCATTCAAATCCGAACCAAAGCCTGCCGCAATTAAAGTCGCGGACGAGTGACGTGGGCAAAGATCAATCGCGCCCCCACTGTGGCCGCAGACAAATGCTGCGAGGAAGTCCCTTGAGCGGCTTTTTGTTTTGCTGCGGCCCAATTAATTACTCGATTTCCGTGAATTTCGAAACGATCACATAAACTACGCCTCATAAAATTAGTAAATTGAAAATATTTACGAGGTCGGCCATCCAACCTACCGCAATCTTCAGAGATGATAGTTAATTCTGATGATCATAATTGTAGTATATTTTTTCGGGTAGTATACTACCCATTTATATCTTTTTGTTATTACGAAAGATTCTTTTGAAATCAGCTTTCATATGTAGTTGCTGTATTCATTCTACATATTTTGAAAGAGATATAATTTAGTCAAAAATATTATCAAAAATATTATCACTACTTAAAACGTTTGTATATTTTAAATATAGTTTAGATGCGTATAAATTCAAAATAAAACGCATAACCCGATGATTAAAAGTTTAAAAGTTAAACATTAAGATTTAAACCTTTAAACGCATAGATTTAAGTTTCGCTATTTTTTTTACATAAATAAAGGCGGATACTACTCGTAATTTATATTAATATAAAAATACATGTGGCTGCGCATGCATATGATTTCTATTTGTGTCGTAAAAGAGTCGAATGATCACTTTGTGGAACTAGATTAATACTGATTTAAGTTTACTAAGGCATCTCAAGTTAAAATACCTAGTTTTCATAAAAGTTAATGAACTTCAATTCAAAATTGAGTTTCCTCAATTTTAGTCTGCATTTTCAGAGCTGTAATAAACCTAGATTAAACCTCCAAGGAAGAGTAGAACAAGGCGCTTCTGACGGACAACCCTTCGTTTCTGTTTAGTTTCCACCGCCGGGCCATCGCACTAAATAAGATTAGCATGCATGCCTCGAGCGAATAATACTTTCGTTTTCCGCCCCCGCGCAATCAGAGGGCAATGCAAATATCCAATTACGGCCGCGAGGCCCCTCGATAATTGGCCGCCGCCGCTCGCGACGCTCTGGTCCCACCGGAAAAGGTCTTAAAATTAACCTTTAAAATTAATCCCCAGCGCGGGGGGGGTTTTGCATGATTTCGCCCAATAAGGGCGTAATTGGCCCGCGAGGAGGCCGTGCCACCTTCGTGCATGTGTATGTAAATCGAATGCAAATCACCTGCGGCCAGTTCCGCTAATAAGACGCCCTTTCGAGTTGATGACTGCCTTCCTTAATTTGTTTACTTAAGTCCCTCACGTACCTAAATCGAATTTCGATATCCTTCCTGCAGAGCTGAATTTGCCGCGACGCGACTTCGCGTTGCTCCTTCGGGTAATCAGTCCCTAGGGAGACAACAAGTCGTAAATTTTGCACTTCACCCCTAAAGCCGCTGATGCACTCGAGATAAGATGGAAATCAATTGATCGCATCAGTCGGGGTAAGTGCATTATTCAACCGTTGGCGGAGGGCCGAAATGAGACGTCCCGGTCCAGGTTCCAGTGCTCCCAGTCCCGGTCCCGGCTCCGGTCCGCACCCTGTTTCGCCACTGATTTATGACCACTGCGATAATTTCACGAGAACTTGACTCCTCCAAGGGAAATTGATTTTTATTCACCACTGCAAGAGCAGTCGGCTGGCTAACCAAAACTTCAAGTTGATCCCCTTTTCGAAATCCAGGGATTATATTGACGACAAGGCGCCGGGATAGGGACTCCGGGCGATCCGGGATGAGGATCGGGAGGCCGGGCGGCGGCGGGCAGCCCTGCTCAAGTCAACAAGTACAAATGCTGGTCGGGCTGGAGTTTTCGGTTTATTGTGGATTGTTGATTCCCGTCCGCCTGACTAGTTGTCCATTATTCGATTAAACCCCCTTTGCCTACGCTGCGGGAGGCCCGATTATGCGAAGGGAACTAGGATCAGCATCCCGACCCCTGGTCCTCCCGAAAGATGCTGGGCTTCATTATCGGACGATTGTACGCCGAAGATTGTGCCCGCCGATTAGACATGGACAATCGCTTTTAAACAGTTTGGGAATCGGACAAATTGAGGCTTTCTCTTGCGTCTAGTGACTTTTGAACATTTTTATTTTTATCGACTCATCTTTATTGCGAGATGAAAAATACTTCCAGTTGATACTACGACGTAAAACCTAATTTTTTACATAATTTCTCAAAAAATCAGCTTTACAAATTTGTTAAAATATTAAGTTTATAAGTAGAACTTAGTACTAATACTACTCACACGTCTAAAAGTTTAGCTATACCGAAAATTGTTTTTAACACTTGCAAGGATACTGACACATTTAATACACATAAATTATTAAATGACAATAAACAAATTACCTAATGTGTAAAATTCAAAAATATTTATAAGCTATATAATTAATAACTATATGAATGAAGGTTTAGTAAGGGTTACAGGTAAATTATATTTTATTACAAATTAGCACCCAACTCCAGTGTGAAATCTATATTTTTTTATAACAATATTTTATTTCGATATTCTACTCCCTAAAACTTTTCTTACTGTCTTTTAGTAGTAGTTTAGTGGTTTTTAATCATTATACATATATCTACATATATGTACATATATGATTGCAAATAGATTTGAAATTCGTCGACTTATTTCCTAACTGAGGCTTATGAAAATTGTTTTCTGAAAATCTAAGTATATTATGAAGAAAACTCTCTCGGCGGAACAGTTTATAAAAAGGTACTTTAGTGAATTATTTCTATAAACTTTCATAATGAATTAAGCCTTGTGGCCTAAAAGTGTATTGCAATATTCTGCGAAATTACGAGGAGCACGAAACAAGCTCATTGAAAATATATCCCAAAAACTTGCCAGTCTCGTTGTTGGAATGCATAAATAAAATTTTTCTACTAAAAGGGAACCGGGCAGCTGTTTAATTAACTTAGCTCGTCTTAATGCAGCCAACTTGGCATTTGCCGACCCGGACGGGGGACTTTAAATTTTATTGACAATTGGGCGACTTCCATCTGCAAATAAGCCGTCGCAAGTAGGACAGAAGGTCCTTTTTAACAGTCACTCTTCCCGCCGTCGTCCCCGCAAAAAAGAAGGAAGAGATCCTTTTTTCAGAGCTCGACTTTATAGCGAATCGTTTACAGAGCGCGACCTACGAATCGAACACAACTCCCGAAATTGTCTTCTACAAAATTTCAGGACGTTCCCAGTAAACAGCGAAGTCGATGAAGGCACATCGAAAAGTTTCGACAACGAAAATCCAGCGACTTGCAACAGAATTTCTTTTGTCTCTGGTAATTGTTTAATTATGCAATTCCCGGAGGAATGGGTGCACGGGAACGGGGAACGGGGAACGGGGAACCACCGCACCGTGCCGCCTCCCATTAAATTGAGTGTCACGAGACCGTCGTTTTTCTGCCACTTAAAGACACTGCGGAGTTTGTGCTCCGAAGTTTCGGAAAATTCTCTAAATTGATACAGTGACATGAACTGCAACTGAAATGCCACCGCCAGGAGATTATCTAAGCATCTAAGAAATGCGCTTCCATCAGACCGTCTTAAGACGCTGGCAGCTGACGCCAACTGCCCGCCCGCCACACCCCGCGGCCGCACTTAAGAATTCCTTTCCGAGAAACTTAAGTACAAGCCGACGACTCTGGCAAGTGTCGATTTCGCTGCGGTCGGCTGTCTAATTGACGTGGCATGTCTTCATGAGCCGGAATTGATGCGATCGCATGATTTGAAGAAGTCGTTAAGTGTTTACAAGATGAGCTCTGGCCGGGACTGTTTTATTTGCCCGGCCGGTCCAGGATTAATGAAACGATGATGGCTCAATAAAAGCCCTGAATTGGGCGCAAGACGTGATAAAGACCGGGAACTAACGACTGGGACCTTACCGCAAATTTTAAAACATTTTTAATTATTCAGTTTTGCGTGCAAACCCTTTTTACAAGTAAGTAAAATTGGTATTTTCTGTGCATAATATATTCTACTGTATACTGTATAAAGTTTAAGTCCATAATGCCATCTTCAAAATTTTTAAACATTCACTTATAGTTATAAGATGTTCCTGTAAAATTACTTAGAACATCTAAATCAATTTGACTTAATTATTAATCGTCCTGCACAAATTTGAATATACTGCTGTAAAATTTTACTGAATAGTAATAGAACTAACAAATATCTTAAAATTAAATACCTTTTCGTGACATTAAAGTTTAAAGGTTTACCTAATTCAAATCCCAGCTCTTAGATTTACTCTATCAAAACAATAATGCTCAACTCAATTTGAACTATTAGTTTATTGTTAATGCCGAACTTTGAAATTAAATAGGTTTCATAGGTTTTTGGGTTCTAAGAAAGATACGCAAACGATATCTTCTGGATATATTATTCCTGATATAGATAGCCCAAAGATGACTGCATTTTATTGGAAAGACATCTTATGCGCCACTTTGGGAATTCGATAAGGCACCTAAAAGAAGATGTCGAATAAATATCCTGCAGAAGGTATAAAATATCTGCTCAAGATATTATTTAGCAATACTCGAAAAGTAAACAAATTATAAGAGCTTTATGGAGATATATGTTTGTTTAATAAGTAGGTAAATTAATTCTGTACATATTTAATATGTGTTCATATATTTCATAAAACTTTCATCGCATGTTACCAGTTGGATATCTGATTTCAAAAATTCTAAGATGTCTATGTCAAGAAAAACTCGTATATGAGAAATACACCTTAAATTTGTCATTTCTTTAATATTTCTCATATCATCGAACTCTTAAAGTTATCTGAAAAAATATGTATATGTACATATATGTGTATTTCAAAGATGGCTTTAGAAGTTGATGTTACATTTTTATATTATGATAGTTTAAACTGATCATATAATGAAACGCTTAAATATCTACGAAAAACTACTATTTTCTTGTCATGCAAAAATCAGAAACTTATCCTGTACTTCAATTTTAAAATTAATACTCTGGATCTCTAAGAAATCAACTTACGCACAAATATAAGGCCGGAAAAAACAAACATAGAAATACCAAACAAATTTATGTTAGTATTTCTATTTCTTGGCATATAAATATGGTATAATAAATAGATTATGAATTATGTATATAAGTATTGTGGAAATGTTTATTACTAATTGCGTACTTGAGATTTGTTGTTTTCTATTTTTAGTCAGTTTAGATTTGCTTCCACCTGCCTTTAAGCAGCCCTCCTACAGTTTTGAGCCGTTTCTTTCTGAATTAGCATTTACATCATCCCTCCAAAATCTTATTGAATTGCGAAAGAAAGGTGAAATATGATGGAGTGCGCTCGCAGATACTTCTTCCATTTCTGAAAACATCAATTTTACACCTGTCTGATTAGATGGTGCACCGAGGGAGCGAAAAAGCCTCTTCCGCCCCCGTTAGCAAATTCTATAAGAATGATATGCTTGCGACTGTCACACTGTCATCTTCTTTTCTACAAGTGAAGTGTCATCAGGTGAAGCGACAGGTGAGAAATAAGCCGCAGCTTCTCGCTGTATCAAGTAACAGCGACGGCAGCCGGGGCGCAATTTATACCAACCGCACGCTGAGCTAAACAGGTGCAAAACGACCGCGCGCCGCACGAAAAGAGCGCGCTGCGGTGCGACGCGGCGGCAGCATAGAGTGGGTTTCTAGTTATGCTGTGCTCCGCCGCAGAAATTTGCATGTCACTCCTTGGAGATTTACAACTTCATACAGCTTCCGCCCCGATCAAAGGATTACACTTTCTTCCCGGGAGCTCCCCGAGGGACTGGTGCAGAGCATTTTCGGGACCGCTCGGGGAGAACACTGGCGGTTGGGTTTAGCTGGTTCCGCTTTACTTCGCTGCACAACTTCTTGTGTTTTTAAGAGTTTTCACTTTTCAACATTTTCATTTCATTTTTGACAAAATTTCAGCTGGGATTTCCGGGAACGATTGCCCGGGCTGCAGTCTGCAAAGCGCCACTGTCCGGGTCCCGGCAGAGCCACCTACTTACAGCCAGAAACTGCGACAGTTTAATGTCGAGATGAACATGGAGTGGAGCGAATTTTACGCCAGATTTATTGCTCCCTCAATATTCGGTTGTGCTGGTATTCCAGCTGGTGAGCATTCGGGACCGCACAGGGAGCACCCAACCCCCTTTTCCGCCCCAAACCGCTCAGGTCCTTTGGCTTCTATACCATCGTGGATATATGTATGTATGTATGTATAAACTGAAAACAGTTTGCTGCAAAATTGCTTCCGCGGCTTTAATCGAATTCACCTGGGCTAGCAGGTATCCTGGCTTTCGAGCGAATCTAGACACAGATCGCCAGCAGATCTAACCACCGACTTCTCATCCAACTGCACCATCGGCAACAATTTTATTCAGTTTTTTGCTATTTTTAGAATCCAGGAAAAAATCGAATCCTGCCGATAGCCATGGTCACCTATCAAACTTCGGAGCTCCTGCAGGTGGATAAGTACCCAGCAGGGATGTGGCGAGGAGCCTTCCTGTCCTGGCCACGGGTACTGGGGACCATCTGGTAAATGAATAATGTCGTTCACGTAGTCCTGAGGGCCGCAGGCCGGTTTAGTCCTGGTCGAACTTATCACGCTCAGATGGATACCAGCAGGCTTCTTTTATTTTAGTTGCTTTTGATAAGAAAATTCAACGGTCAGTTGAACCGTGCGTAATAGTTTCGCAACAAAATCAACTGGAAGCTCTGCTCCTAAATATTGGATTATAACCATAGTCTATCAGCTTTAAAAAGTACAAATAATATGAATTCTGCATTCGTCCTTTGCTACTTTATAAGATTTTAAAGTTTTACTGAATGTTTGATCGATGAATATTTACTGATGTTTGTACGTACATATGTCACATTCATATACTTATCTGTACGTAAACTCCGTGCTAGGAAATTATCCACAATGATTTTTGCTCACGCGTTAAAACAAAATTATTAACAAATTTGTTTGCACTTCCTTCACAATTTTCTTGAAGCTGATTTTTCGTCAAAGATTCTTACTTAAAACACGTAATGGATTTTCTACCAGATCACCTATTTAAGCATAACATTTACTTACATTGCATGAACCGAAATATGCATACAATGCATTATCAGTAACAGTCAAAAATTTGTGCAGTTGCAGTTAATCTAGTTTTAAACGCATTTTTATGAGCGTGCAACATTCCGAGCACTCCTGCAAAGTGTGCATTTCTCCATTCGTGTCCGACAACCAGATGCGAGTAGACATCAAACGACGCCCTAAAACACCTAATAGCCCTCGGGAACTACTGACGATGAAGTCATCCGCAGTTGTCCAGGTCTGTCTAAGTAGTGCCAGAGTCGCCGGGCTTTAATAGCCGATCCGTGGACCCTATAAACTGCAGTGGGGCAGGCCGGTGTGGGGTCCAGGAGCAGCCGTGGACCCGGGAGTCGCAGATAAATAGCGATAAACTCTGACAATTAGGGAGCAAAAACCTCGTCGGTTTCACCCATCAAGGCAGGGCCTGAATGCAATTTACTCAACTTTGTGCGGCCGTTCCTTATCGAGGAGCCCTCAACGACAGTCTTTTGTTTTTATTGTCAAGAAAATAACAATTAAAGTCCATACAGCCCATAAAGCCTTCACTTTGGACTCCTTCAGCTGCCATCAGGGCCGAAATACACAACTTCCGACTAGGAATCTCTTAAGCGTCCCCCCATAGATAAGAAAATCCCGAATAACGATGGCACCAGCAACAGTGAAAACCAAACAAAACCATACCGGGATTCGGGAATGGCGTAGTAACACTTGGGGGAGCGGCAACTGGCTACCAGGCGAGCCGGGCTCCCATCAAGAACAATAAATTTAAATAAGTAACCGCCTGTTTGATGTTCCCGAACATTAACCAGGATTTCGCCTTTTATTTCAATTCTTCTGGAAATTCTTCGCCCTATCCTTGACGCTCCTCTAAGCGCTGCCAGGCCGGGTGGTGACTCGGTGGCGGAAGCGCTGTTAGGGGGTGAAACAATGGCAATATCGGTGAAAGCAGTCAAAATAAATAGAAAACAGAATCACCAAATAGTTCTCATCCCGCCCCAATCCCGGACGGGATGCTTCCTGCTCGGCGGGAATCAACTTCGACAGGTCACTTCACCTAGACTTGCCAGATTTTAATTTAGGAAAATGAGGTGAAAAAGGTACTTAATTACAAGTCCAAACCTTCACTTTACATAAATTATAAATAAATAAATATTGATTATAATAAAATTTTGTTTCCGTTTTGAATGTTTGTCATTTTAAATGTTTTTTTATCATTTTACAATATTTTTGTTGATAGATCTATCATTTTAATTTTTTAAATTAGAATATCTCCTCAATGTGAACGAAAATTGAAGTTTTGATTTAGCTTCTTTATTAAACCAGCGACATCAGCTAAGTGGAATTAATAAAAAAAATAATAATGTAACTATGTTCCCAAACTTATGGCGAAAAGCGTCATTAATCAGATTAGATTATCTGATTTTAAAATTGAAGCTAGAGTCTAATCTACTAAAATATTAGGGTTTTTAAAAAGGTACTCAAGTTTAGGGGAATAATTTTCCGGTATTTTCAAATAATTTAGTAGGGTACCATCTACTTCAATTTCGTTAGGTAACAAATGGAAGAAATCAGTCTGGCAAGCCTGGGTCTATTTCCCTAGCCGCGCAAGGGCTGGGGTTCCGTCAATTGCAAATAGCCACAGGGGTGTCTGAAGGAGCCCTGGGGCTCCGATGTCTGGTTTCTTATTTGAGCTGTCAATCTCAGTCAGGTGCGTGGACGAGGCACGACACGCTCGCTACGTGGGCCCGCTTTGTCGACCGTCACCCCGGCGACAGATGTTCGGGGTTCGATTATCTTCCCTTGCTGAAAGGTGTCTTGTAAACACCGGGAGAAAAACGCGTGCCAGACACACGTCTTCCCGTCGACCAGCAAGGACCTCGGTGGCTCTGCGGCCACATGAGCCGCCGCCCCGCGCCCCACACGCCAAGGAGCACTCATCCCGATAAGCGGGCACGAGACACGCGGAGGCGGCGGCTGCGGGGGAGGACCCCACCCAGGACCGGTGACATTCGATAGGTGTAAATTGAAAAGGATTTCGGCTCTGACGAGTCCCGAGCCTTGTTAACATCTGTCGGTGTCCGTGAATTGGTTTCGATTCGTGAAAACCTTGTCAGCCGCAGCAGGCGGCTCGGGTATCCCGATAAAGCCAGTCATGGGATTTTTTGTTGATTTATTGATATCTGCAGCTAAGGCCGCTCTGTCGCCGTGTCACCTGTCCCCGCTCCTGGCTCCTCCCGGATTAGGGGCAATTCATGCTTTCGCCTTTATCGCCGACACCTCGGAGGTGCGGTGAGTCGTCCTTAAGTTTTTGTTTTTCCTCTCCCTGATCTCAGGCTTTGAGGATTTCTCTAATAAATAATCCTTGACGATGTTAGCCCCTGTCTCGTTGCTAGCTGCGACATTAAGCAATTTGGCAATTTTTCTTGTTTTCAGGTAATTCGAAGCCATCTTCTGCTTGGACCCCTCATTTTGGATTAACGACTAGCGAGACTCATCTAAGCCTCTAACACTTTGTATTTTATAAATCCCTATAGTTTGAGCTTATATGTATTTACATATTCAACATACATAAAATAGTCAAATAATTATTATAATGATTCTTAAAAAACCGGTTATTAAAAATTAAAATATTACTAGCTTTTCTTGTTTAACTACAGAAAGTAAGCTACATTTCCTAAACATAAATTTTCATATTCTCGATAAAGCTCAGCCCCGATATATTTCTTTTATAAATATACAATTTAAAAAATTAAAAAATGCAACTCTTCTTTATACAACAACAGTGTTAAAATATTTACAATTTTAAAAACTATTTAAAGTTTTTAGCCATGAGATTTACTAAATTGAGTAACATTGCTTTTATATTCCGAACGATTTATTTGATTATTGAAAAATCAGACTTCGTCGTTTTATCCTTTGGCTAACTTTTATCAGATTGGTTGTTTGATGATTGAAAAATCAGCAATGAGGCAGTTAAGGTTTAAAGAAGATAAACATGCAATTGATTGTAAAAATTTTCCATTTCCTTCTGACATGGTACTGAACATGGAAAAAAGGGGAGTTTTTCTCGGGAAGGCAGTTTTTACAAGCGGAAAGGACACTGAAGACGAAAGACTCTTACATGAATTGTAAAAATAAAAGGGAAAGAAATAATCAGAATTAGGTCAATTAGCCAAGAACTCGAAATTTATCAGATTACTCCCCTACAATTGAGTTTAAAGAGGACTATCTAGACATCAGAAAGTTTGCCAGCAGAAAAACAGAAATTTAATCGAGGAAACGCCTTTGAAGTCGAGCCATTCCGGAGAACCATTAAAAAACCCAAAGGAATCCCTCCGTGGTCTGTCTTCGCTGTCATTGCCAGCGCCTGTTTTTACTTCTTCCGTAATCCGCCCCAGGGCAGTGAAAATCTTCCAAGTTTGACCTTTGGAAGATGTTTAAAAAGTTTCCTTTCCGTGCCAGCAGATCTTAACGTCAAGACGGGGCTCCTTAAACAACAAGGAGCCTTTCAAGGCACCACCGAGCGAATGGTGTGCAAAATCCGAAACTCGTGTGGCCGTGCGGGACCCCGGACCCCGTCGTTGAGGTCAGCGCGGGGCAAAATAAATATAAAATACTCTTCCAACATTTTATCAATTATCCTGGAACAGAATGTAAAGAATCCAATTAATTCTGGCGCTTCCCATCCTTTGTCGGCGGACATGCCGGGGCCATCTAGAAAATAAACTGGCGAAAATCATTAATTGAATTTCTGATTTTCCGGATGCCGGGCGAGTGGCGCGTTGTCAATTCTCCAGCGACCCAAATTTGTTAACTGCAACATTTTTGAAATTCTTTTTCAGGACGGGCTTCGTTCGGGAATTTCAAATTTAAATCCAAATATTTCGGGATGGAGAGTAAAGTAATCTCTAATTTAATAAAGCTTGCGGCTTGCCGTTGCTTTTAGATCCTCCCTCAGTAATTAATGCAATGCTTTTTTATTTCGTTCCCCTGTAGAAACTTTTTTAATTTCATTTTTGGATAGAAACAGTCAGAGACTACCACATGCACTCAGGTAAATTTGATAGAGGCATCACCGCAAGGACGTTTCGAATCAATTTCCTAATTTTTAGGTAACCAGGTAATGATATTTTGCCGTACATATTCGCGATGAGTTTCAGAGGCACGGCGTTCGGAAGCTGCACCGGAACGAATGTAATGATAATGAAATTTTAGAATGAGAAAAATGGATATCCGGGAAGTGTTTGCTCAGAGAAGATAGGTACATTGTGGCGACAGTAAATTTTTAATTGGATATGTACTTCATCATAAACATTTTAAAATAACGAGTTATTATGTTCGGTTTTAATTAACTGGTAAAAGTTTACTAACGTGTCTCAAAATTTACAAAAAATTGGATCTAATGAAAAGTTAGCAGAGCAGCTGCAGTGTATAAATTCAAAACTTTTTTATAATTACTAACATGCAAAAAAATTCTATTTCTGCAAATTTTGCACGATTCAACGAATTGCTTCCATTATTAAATAGTTTGTGGCGGCGAGATACTCCCACAGTGACGTCAACAGGACGAACTTCTGTGATTTCCTACTTTGCACAGTAGCTTGAGAAAAACAAAAAGATGTCACAAAGGGCTTCATAATCAAGCAGAAGTAGAAGTATGTACAGTTTAAATCGTAGTAATAAATTATTTAACAAGTTTACAATATTTTATTAACTACAAGCTTTAACTACTTATACAATTTTTAGTTTGTTTATTGTTTATATTATATGTATATTAAGTAAACAAAATCGCAATCGTTCGAAATATTTCTGATAACCAACAAAATCCACAACTTTATGTGGTTTTTCTTAGTGTTGGTATTTCGGGGTATTATTCAGGAAAATTATTCCACGAAAAATGCCAATTTGTGCCATTGTTTGAAAAAATTTAAAACAAACAAACGGCTATTATTTTAATATATTGAATAGTAAATAAAACGATGTACTTATGTTTTCATAATAATTTTTGAAGTTCCATTGTTTTATAATACAATTATCATTGATAACGCACTTTTGATTTTAACTAGAATGTTTAAAGCACATGTTCAAAAATTATGGAGTATTTGCTCACGACTCTAAATTATTTGGTTTATCAATTAGATGTAAAGTAATTTTACAGAGTAGTAAAATAAGTAACTATAAGAAAAAAACTTAAGTTTTTACTTTAGGTTTTGGTAGTTCGTATCTTATGCGACTAAAATCATTAAAAAAATTAATTATTTGCATAAATAAAACAGTTTTCATTCGAGAATAGTTTGACTATATAATTTACAAATAAAATATTAATTAATTTAGGCGGCTACATACCTAAATCAGTAAGCGTCCAATAACTTTTATTTTTTAGTGATAAGATTATCATGATTAAGTAAAATTTATCGAACCTTCTGCAAATCTGCTAATAATTACCAATGTAAGAAATTTTAAATAGTCCAAATGGAGTATTAATTTATTTAGACTCGTAGGTATTTATTATAGGAAAAAGAAAAAAAAACCAAAAAGCACCTGCCAGGACATCTTTTGCCATAAAATAAGGGAAGTATCTGGGCGCGTAATAAATTGGCCAGGACGAGGCGCGCTGGTATCAACAACTTTTAATGGCCCAATAAAGGAAACAATTCATGAATTTTCCGGTGTTGATTTCACAAAATTTTTTTTTCGCCAGATCCGACGCACGCACACCGGGCAGTTTAATATCCCGTGGAACCCGAAAGTTCACCTGGATAGGGCTGTTTAGACGAAGGTACCCGGCGAAAGCGGGGAGAAATCGGCTCCTCCCAACGCGTGGGAAGCGCTAATTGCCGACACGATAGAGCAGATTAATTAGAGTTCACAGACGTATGACAAATCAGCTGTCAAAGTGGTTTCCCGACATTGGGCCCATCTGGGGGAGACGGGCTACCGCGGTGGGATACCGCGAGGGTCCCGGTCGAGAAGACAAATCTGGGGCTATAACTCATCCCGGATGATTTTTTTTTATGACGGTTTCCCGTCCGCGCGCGTGCTACGCGTTGTAGGTGGGCGCGAAGACGGGGCGTGAGCCCTTCGCGCGCGGGCACGGTACGGGACGCAGGGCACGTCGTCCCCGCATGAGGCCGAGCGAGGCCAAAGATAATTTCCTTTTTTACAAATGGCAAAAATTTAGCTCAACACATCATTTCTCAATCTCTTTGTTGTCTGAACGCTAAATTAGTCGCCTGACTTATTAGTCAATTAACTGAATTTATGGGGAGCTGTGTGTTAGCCGGCTCCCTAATGACAGATCCCGGAGGACGCCGGGACGCGCTCTTTATTACTATGCGCCGCACACCACCAGCTGACGTCGTCCTCGTCTTGAGGTGCGCGGATTTCCCCGGATGAGACGGGAGTCACCTCAAATTAAGCTGAAGGGAAATTAATCCATATCCGCCGCGTATCGGCGGAGTACCCCGCCCGCGGGAAAATTGTGTCCCGCCTGATTGGCACTCCCTCGCAAGTCCTAGTCATGCTTTTACGACTGATGAATCTGAGGAAAAGTTTTTTATTTTATGCGAGCGTTTACGGCCGTATGAACGTAAGGCGGTTACTATCTCCAGGAAGTTATTAAATTTAATCCCGCGTTTGTAGCGGGCTGTATTCTCGCGATTATTAGGTACTTCGCCTTCCAGCTAGGACGTAAAAGTGGGAGTGATTGGGATGATCCGATGATGAAAATTTAGTTCACGTTCAGGAAGAGTTCGGAACTTTTCCCGAAGTTTATGGTTGTTCTAAGCGTTCTAAAGAATGCTTTATCTCTGCAACGACGAGGAACATATTTTACTAACTTAATACCACAAGAAGTTCGCTGTTTTACTAGAGATAGACGTTTATATTCAAATAAAGTTAATTAAGTGTTAAACGTATTTTAGTTCATAGTTTTCTTTTGTTAATTAAAACAATGGAGTTCTTTTAAACACATATATGTATAACCTGTAGATCAATTGCCAAGTAATGAGGTTAAATACCCAATACCTGTAATAATTGCTATATTTAAAATATTTGATGAAATCTTAAAGATAAAGATTGTATATCGTTTAAAGAATTTTAGTAAAGTTAGTTTCTGATATGAAAAATTCAAAATTATGAATTCTTTGCAATAAAATAAAAAGGTTTCCATTCGCAGAATTTGCTTTTTTGCAAATCGAGAGTACATTTGCAAAAATTGACAATTTGCTCAATTAAAAACAAATAAATTTTTATGAAAAATTTTAAAATTTAAAATAAAAACCAATTCAACTTTTAGACTATCCTTAACCCCTTAATAGTAACTGTTAAAATATTTCTAAATGGCTTCAAAAAATTGGCTTACATTTCTGCTTTACATTAAAATATGTATTACATTATGTTGCATCAACATAAAATACATCGGTACTTTATAAAATTCCTAGGCAAATAGTTTGCTTGATGTCTAAATTGTATTTTATATAATTCCTGGACATCGCATATATTACTTAGGGGGTAGTAGTTAAAGAGAGATTAATTATTTTATTAGTATGCAAAATTAAAAATCTTCTTACAATATAATACTAAGTAAGTTATTTAATTAACCACAAAAGCCGTCAAACTGATGTCTTTTTATGAAATAAATAAATTAACACGCTTATGTAATTAGCATGTAATGGAGTGTTGGGGCCTAACTATCCTATCTGTACTTCAAATTACGATTAAATTTGAAAGTGTACAATTGCTTAAAGGAAGCCTAAGTTCAATGTTGCAATTTAGAGAGATCTAGAGCAACCCTACTGGGCCACAGTTTGATAAGGGTGCTTTGTTGCATTGGCACTTCTCAGGCACCCTCGAAAGGTTCGGTCTGAAGATGCTCTGAATGGGGATTGTGCCACTTGCTTCAAGCCCCAAACCCCTAACCCTCGGGAACACTACAAATAACGAAGGGTGGCCTGAGAAGGAGAGCAATGAGCCATTCAAAATTCTGAATTTCGCCGGTTAATTATTTTCGCGCTAGAGCACCCGCCCGAGCGACCGACGCCAGAAAGCCCCCAATTAATTGAAGGGAGTACATCACGGGGGCCGCCTTGAGGTTTCCACTGACTGGCTGCACCCGGGACCCACCACTGGCTCCCGGCTCCCATCAATTATTCCGCACGGGGAGCGGAACTAAATGTTTATGTGGGTCATGAACTCCTCAAGATTAGCCCAGAAGACCCGAGACCCGGATCAATGGCGAATCTCGCCACCGTCCGGCGTCGTCGTCTTCGTCTTCGTCTTCATTTCGGTCGTCTTCCTCCTCGTCTCACATGGAGGAGCCGCATTTTGGGCACATTCGTTGCACTGCATTGGGGTCAGTTCAGGCCGATTGCCGGGAAGAAACGAAGGGTTGGATAGGGGAGAGGAGGTGGCGGAAGAAGCCATCTAATTAAGAGCCGCTCCGTCCAGAGTCAGAGCGAAACCCACAATTATTTTTAACAACAATCTCGCGGCGAAAAATAAATGGGGGGACCAAAAGAAAAATCTGCTCCGGTGCGGAAGATAGTGAAAATATCTTCGAGAATTTTTTGGCACCCGAACTAAAGAGCTCCGTTTATTGAGGGCAACTCTGCTGGTATAATGGCGGGGAAATGCCGTTAGTTTTCAATTCGCCGCAAATATTTCCCCGTTAAATACCCCGTTTTCGGAGTCTGTAAACTATAGGTTAAGATTTTTCCGCTACTTTTCTGAGTGTACTAAATTTAGAACCAGCAATGGACGTTTATTTATTTTTTGTTTTTGTTTTTGTGGTGGGGAGAACGAATTCGCCGCTAAATTCATCGGTTATAACAGAGCAAGTAGGGGACATCGCCTCGTGACGCCTGAGAGTTTCCCTCAAATTCGATGTTTCATCGAAGCAACGGTAAACCCGCCAGACGATGCGGCTATAGGGCACAGAGAAATTCTCCTCGGACGAAGGGCGCAGTCTCCTCTCATTTTGAAGGGAATACCTTGCGACTTCGGCCTGGAGGAGAGCCCTGACGAAGGCGAAGAAAGTGAGCGGGTGCCCTGACATAGGAAAAAAAACGGTTCTTTAGTAAGAAGCCGTCAGCAATAGCAGCAGTCCAGTGGCGCTTGTGAGGGGGTGGATGGAACGGTGAGAAACGCAACAGAGGCGGCACGGCACGGCACAACGGCCGAACGGGGGCCGGGCACGAAAACTGTTTCTGTTTCTGTTTCGGCTGCGAACGGCAGTCGTTCGGGCCATCAAAAAGCCACGAGTAACGGCAGCCGCCAGTCGATTCATGCGATAGCACCGTGTGGAAGCACAGTTATAGACGTTCCCGTTGCTCGTCTCTTTATTATACCGCTATTTGCATCTCGTGCGTGCTTTTATCGCCCTGAATTTCGCGGGCTCGAAACGGCCGCGTGCGTCGTTTTAAAAACGCGTCTGGTCCAGAATAAGGATAACAATTTTTTTTGTTTTTTTTGTTCGCCGCAATATCGTTAAGGATCGCAAGTGAACGCGAAACAAGTGAGTGATTTACGAGCAGCGCTCTCGATAGATGGCGCTGATCGGCCGTTACAAAACTTTTATTGTTTATTAATAAACAATTCTTTTGTCTTCTGGAACAGTGTAACGTTTTTCGTTGATATAATTAATCATTTTAGGGCGAGCGGTACATAACGCGTGTGTAGGTATTTTGGTGGTCAGTACTTTTGATATCTACCAGTGGTGGGCTATTCCGGCGGAAGTGCGTGCGTGGGTTCAAGTTATTAACTCATTTGCATCATTTGACAGAAAATTTGCAAACAATTACTGTTATTTATCACCGAAAGTGGAATACATTCAGTTGAGCGCGTCGGATTTTTTAAGTACGTCGCGCATTCGAAGGGATGATGCAAATTGGTTAATTGGGGAGGAACTTTGTACGGCTGATTATATTTGTGCATGGTCATTATGATATAGTCAATAAATTTATTGATTTTACTTCAAAACGGACGATTTCCCACCGGAACTCCAAAAAAGAACAAGATTTCGTGAGTCCAGGTGTGTGCACTGGGCAGGTCATATCCGGTCTGTTCGTCGAGTAACAGTAATTACCCCGCCATAGTGGTAGTCCTCAAATTTCCAGGAAGGACCTTCTGCGAACATGGACATGGGCTAAAAAACGTGGAGATGTTCGCGAGCTGTTCTGTTTGATCCGCAACTAACGTTTTACGTTAACCGGGCATCGCGTGACTTCTCTAATTGGCCAAATCCCCGCTACGTCTACGTTATACACCTATTATTCTTGCGTTATTTTCATTTTTGGTTTTTGTTTTCTGTGTGCAAAAATCCGAAAAATTTTGTACAAATCCTTGACGGTTGAGTGAGGGCTAGTTCTGCCACCCGTCACGAACCTCGCGAGTCGCGGGCAGCACTTATCAATTAGAAAAATATCCTTGTTCTTCACGGCCGGCGTCCCGGCGTTGCTATCAAGATGGAATAGTAAATCTAATCAACACGTCCTTGGCGGCAGGAAGAAGGGATCGCGATGAGGACATGAAACGACTGGGGAAGCGCCTTCTTCTTTGGCAGGGGTGAGACGAGTGCGGACGTGTTCGGCGTCGCTAGCTGCCAAAAAGATAGATATCGGTGAGTCGGCGGATTTTCAGTTCGCCCTCCGATTTTCTTTATTTTTCCAATTTTTCTTGAACGCTCGCCGGGTTTTTAGCAAAAACATGCATCGTAACGGCCGCTTTTATGTGCTGCTGCCGAATGGCAAGAAAACACAACCCCGACCGCTTTTGTAGTCTACCAACCAAACGATTTGCCGCCCCCGCGACGCCCAACAAAATTTTTTTTGTGTGGTACTGCTTGCTCCCCGTGTGATGAAAAGTAACCCGTAGGATCGTCCGGGAGGCAAAAGGGTTAAACCATCGTAGTGATTGTGCCGCAAGGGGATTTCTTCTATTTTTCGTTTCGTTTGTGCGCGGAAAATTGCGATTTTCACCGTGTGAAGGAGGCTTCCGGTGATGTTTTCCACGTGAAACTTGCGGGTGAATTAAATTGCGAGGGAACCGCAACGAATCAATCGCAATTGTAAGTGGCAGGTGCTCCTTTACGTGGTGAGTGACCGATTGCTAAGGAGCGCTTCTAACTTCACAGCGAACGGCACGAGGCCAACCTGCAAAAATGGCGCATTGGGTGGAGGTTCTTCTAACGCTTATATTCCTACAAGGTAAATTTATTTTTGCTTAGTCATTTTGAAGTAAAACTGTTTTTAAAATGGGAAGCTCCCAGATGGAACCTGGTGTTCTGCAAGGGTCTGATCTAGGACCAACTTTGTTAAACAGCAAATGTTTTTTTTCCAGGAAATAGGAATATTAATAGGAATTTGTAAAAACTATTAAAATGTCGATAAAACAATTTGTTATTTCATTAAAAAGATTGAAAAGATTGATCTATCCGTAATTTTATTTCATTGAGCTATAAATTTCAGTATTTTTTCTAAGACTTTGATGTTGTATGTAGATTTTAGTATTTGGCACTAATTCCTACTTTTTACCTCTAGCAGATTTTGAGTAAAAGGTTCCTTACAATTATGATCAAAAGAGGATGATATGTTTTTTAATTTGGAGATACGGAACCCTAAATATAAAAATTGATGAAATCTTATTAAATTATTAACAGTTATGTTATAGTTATTATATTTTTAATAAGTATTTAGTTTTTTTATATTAGGTATATCTAAATACTAATCATATATTTTTAGCAGAGAAAAAATAGTTATTAATTTTACATCGCATCGTTTAAACTGACATAACTCAGTCGACTTGCGCCAATTTTTATGGGTTTTACTCATAATAATCATAAAACATAATACACATTTATGTAGGATACTAAACGAAAATGTATAACCCGAAAAATCAATTTAAATAAATAAAGTTTTTAATCATATTGTTAAACCTGAAGTTGGCAAAAATGATCCGTACATGCTATTTGCTGAAACCCTTTTATTTTACAGGTTCTGGCAAACACTTAGGTATTTTACTACCAACTTAAAAATAAAACATCTGAAATGATCTATAATTTACCAACCATCGAAACAGAATTTCATATAAGTACTATGTTTATAAAAGTGACTATAGTAGCCCCAATATTGATCAAAGTATCTTAATTTTATGATGCATTGCCATGCAAAGACGAATTTTACTTTGTTTTCGATTTACATGATTTTCAATGGAATTGATCCTCAGTAAAATTATGAAAATAAATATGTTCAGTTTTTCTCGAAGTAATGTATTTTTTGTAAGAAATAGATACAACATTGGGAAAAATATTCTAGACTCTAGACTAGATTAATAAATTTGTAGAATGTAATAAGTTATTTGATTTAATTTAATTGCAAAAATTTGTTCCATTTTTCTCATTTTAAAATAAATAAGAGATTATTTACTTTGCATACTAATGTACTTTTTAATTTTAAAACATACAATATTGATGTTTGTGCCGGATCATAATGTTATGGTAGTACACATACAACATATATATATACATATATAATTCTTGCGATTCACACATGCCTGGAGAAATTGAACAATTGCCCAACATGCCCCTTTTCCGAACAAGTCCTTCCAGCTTACCCTACGTATTCAATTAATTTCATAGTAATGAAATACCATCGAAGGGCGATATTCAAACCATGCATCAACATTATGGTGCATTATTGTGCCCATACTCAATTACGAGCTACGTAACTTGGCAGCACATAATATGATATAATCAATCAATCATTACTTGTGATGTTACTAACATAGCATTTGCATATCTAAGATGTGCATTCAGAAATAGCACTCGAAGTAATACACGCTTTATTTTCATCAGCTATGCAACATTCGGCAACCGTCGCGAAGAACTTGAAAAGATGCCAGCAATTTTATGTGTCGCTGAACTTCCTGACAATTAATAACATTCAAACAACCTAGAATCGGGTATCTGTTTATGACATAAAAACATATGGAACTGCTTTATATTTAACTTTCCAAAAGTTTTTAATTTATGATAACCTTAATCAAAATATACATAATTAGATCATTATCTGAAATATTATACCTAGCCTATTAAAAGAATTTATGAATTTCTTTGCTTTTCATAACTTACAAAACAAAAATGTCCACCTACGATGCTTTTCAAATTCGGCTTTTGACAAAGTTTTTAAAAATATCTGCTAATTGGATTTGCATAACCTAACTAAGGAAATACATTAAAAATGGAACGTTTTCATGCAAAGCGGAAAACTTTTGCAACCATCAAAAATTAGAAAATCCCACTGCTAAAAGTTAACTTGGATTTTCAAAACGTGAGAAATTAACTAAGGTATTTAAAATTTATCGTTAGTTTTCATTTCTTGCATTTCTATTTTAAATTAGAAGCATTGTCAATAGATATGAGAATTACTACAAAAGTTGTATAATTATCTTAAAATAAAGTAGGTACATTTTTTTGGTTGGATATCACCCCTTTTCTGTCCTGTTTAAAATTTAAAATAATTCCTTCCCAGATTACAGCTGAAAGAGTTAATAAGCACCTAACATAAACTGTCTTAAACCTCCATCACCTATAAATTGATAGACTTGAGCAAAATCCCTAATTAGAAGGGCGTTGAATAAGTTGCCCTTTCCCACGAGAACAACCTACGCGAACATTGCTCGACAACTTCCGTCGACTTATGAAATTTTGAGGAAATTATTTAATTCCGATCGATGCCCGCTCCGGCCGACATAAATAACAAATTAAAATTGACTTTCCCTGACCTAAAGGCTGGCTAAGGGCCGACGGAGGTCCTCCTGCGCCGAGGTCAGGGCAATTTCTTAGTCGAGATTTCGAAGGATTTTGTTGATGTCCTCGCAGGGCTCGTACCGCAGCGGGTCGATGTAGTGGTTGGGGGTCCCCGGCGATTTTCGGATTTTTGGGAGCGAAATGTTTTCTTGAAAGTCACCAAGGGCGGCGTGCGGGCGGCCCATTATTTTTTCCCGGGACAGTTGACATTTTTTAGCGCTCGTTGGCGCCTTTCTGGGTATATTTATTTATTTATGTTTTTCTAGGGCGCGGGGTGCGGGGGCATGTTACAATTTGCCGTGTCGATGTCGTCGGCAACTTTCGCCCCGTCACCCATCGCGGAGCCCCTAAAACAGGTCGTGGCTCCGCGGTGTCGTGGGGCCGATTTTTGCTTCTTGGACACCTCCGGCTGGGAAGATTAATAACCACGCGGGCGGGCAAAACGAGAAGTTTTTAATTAGGTCCGCGCCGCCGGAGCTGCGAAAGGAGTAAGTCATGTTCCCGATAAAGTGCGTCATGTTCCCGGAGGAAGAGGAATCGCTTGTCACCCGTACATGGCGGGGCGTCTGGGGACATGGTGTAGGTGTCTGCCCAAAGTGATCACTGTGGGGCTGCATTCTGCGGAGGCCCGGCAGCCGTTTCGGGACTCCCGTCAGCCCTGGAAACGCTTCTGCCGGAATACATTGCGCCGCGTCAGGGCGATGCCATGTGAGTCCCTTTGGTGCAGTTGCTCCGGCATGTCATAGCTATCGCTCCAGTGATTCGCTTTTGTCATATAAATTTTGCAGGAGCGCCCGCCGGAGCACCCTGGGAAAAGGGGGCTCCAGCCCAGGATTGTCATTCGCTGATGAGTTTTAATTGATAAAGAGCGGGGCTCGATTCAGTCACCCGTGCATCGTGTCATCAACGAGGGGCACTTTGTGCCGTCATGCCCGGCTCGACGCCTATTCCGGGTGCTCTTTTTTAAATGTTTTTCTGCCATATCGCCGGCACTTCGAATTTGTTCGCAGTACCATTTAGCACCAGAACCAACCCCGATGAATGGGGTGAAACCGGCAGCTCAAATATTATTCAAAGCGAGCGAATTTTTGTGCTATAGACGCACAAAAGGAATTCCGAAGAGGGTTCTGATATTTAAAATAGGAGCGCGTTTTAGTAAATGGCGCGGAAAAACGTTACTTGTTAGAATATTCCCTAAAAAATATGTTCCGCTACCGTCGTTTCCATCATATACCCAAATTCTAGGGCTTTTCACCTTTTTTGTGTTAGACTAATTCGCAAATGACTCAATCCCTCTACTTTTCGGTGACATAATGGCGCATTCCGCGAATAACATAGTTGTGGGCTTGGTGACGGATTATTCGACACAATCGCGAATCGTGCCAAATGAGTTTCGCGGATATTTCGCGACTTCATTCCCCGCACAATGGACATTTTAATGGTTGTGTTTTGTCGCAAGAGTCAGCCACCTTCGGGCGTGTCTTTGATACTTTTGATTACGGGCAACCTTCACATACCCTTCGAGTTTAGGTATTCTTTAATTCAAACTTGTCTCAGTCGCCATTGAGCACAAATTGCATTTTAATATCAAAAATCAGTTTAACAAACATCATTCATCATTTTCATTCATGTTGTACATATAGTTACTTTGAATGAGAAACAATTCAATTCCAGTCATAGACCTGCGTTATGAGCTTAAACGATAAATAATATTTTAACAAGCTTAGAGATGATATCGAATTCAAAATGATATAATTCATTGAGTTTGGCTATATGTAGTCAACGAATACAAATGAAATTTGCAGATTTTTATTGTTATTCTTTTCCAAAAAACTGGAAGTTATCTAATATTCCAGATGTTTATAATCCTTACACTTTTATGTATAATGTTTGGGATTTGGTATTAACTTAACCAATATTCGTTAGTTTGGACAAAACTTTGCATACAAAAGTAATGATTTACGGATTTTTTTCCTTTACCTTTACGCCAAATTTCAAAATTCGGAATTGTTTTATAGATTTTAACTATGAATCAGTCTTTCCGAACATTTGCATTGCGAAGTGCAAAACTCCAAAATATAAATTAATTTACTTTAGTTGGCTTACATAAATATACAAATGTTATTGAGTTATCAAAACTTTCAAATTGAAAAAAGTTTAAAACCTATCTTACAAATCACATGTAGTTAATTGTAAATGGCTTAATTTTGTACTGAAATTAACCGCCGTTTGAATGATATGAGTTTGTCTAAACACAAATCACTCGGATAGAAAGAGACGATAATGTGCTGAATATGAATTACTCCAGAATTATTAATAAGACACAGTCCATAGCCAGCAAGGTGTACTATGCTAAGTTAGCTCGTCCTGAATTTTGCTAACTATGTCTCTTTAAGCGCATGCATTAGGGAGTGGAACTGGTTCGGAAACTAAGGCGAAGTACAAACTGGCGTAATAAATTTCCACATGAGAGATGTAACGTGAGGCCGTAAAACACCCCAGGAGCTGGTCAGGGCTGAAGACCGAACTTCGCCGGGAGATGATAATTTCACGGAAAATGACACGAGGCATGCAACAGGGTAATTTAGATTGCAGCGACAGGCTGGCCGGCAGAATTAACATAAATTAGTGCACATAAGCGGTTTAATAATTATTGTAGTTTCTCGGAGACGGGGAAATAATGACCAGCTAAAAAAGACCACAAGTGGACGCGGTTCGATAACTTGACGGTGCATAAAACAGTGTGCGACTCCTTATAAGTATGATTAGGGCAAAGGAACAAGTTAGCGCTCTATCACCCGAGATCGATTTATACTAAAGTTATCCAAAAAGGGAAAAGAAGATCTTTACACTTAGTTTTAATCTTGCATAAATAGGCTGTGTTTTGGTCTTACCTTAGTGAATGTTAATTCATTACTGTTTACTCTAAGATGAAGGATAACACAAATAAGTTCCTTAATTCCTGTAGCTCGATATCTGCAAATATAAAAAAAATTTAATTTTTAGAAAATAAGTTCGTTTGTTTATTTTAAAAATCTTAATTAATTATGGCGTATGAAAATATTAGAGTCGAAAGAAGATTTGACCAGATCCTAAAAGATGTTTACTATTTAGAAGCGCATCACTAAAACTCTAGTAAAAAATCTAGTCATATTAACTGCACTAAAGTAGAAGTCCATTCAACATAAATTACGACAAATTGAACTTACCACCTTTAGACTATAAAAGTGCTAGTTTGTATTCATAGATCGTAATTAGTTTTTGCTAGATTCTAAAATATACATATTTGTCAGTGAGGAGAATTCTAGCGAGTTTATGGCACTCAAATATAAACTTTAGTATATTAATTACTAGAACCTTTACCAAAAGTAAAAAAAAATTTACTAAACTTATCTAGCAATCATAATATCTACTAGAAAAATTTGTTGATTATATTCCATATTTATAAAAGCTTGCTTAATGAAGAGTCTTGAATTATCCTGTTCTTTTTCAAATCTTGTACATGACACTTTCATCTTAGTCCCCATCTTAAAATTCAGTCTTAATTTAGTCTTAGTCTCAATGCAAGACAAGATCGATTCGGTCCATCACTAGGCCGGCCTGGAGATGCAGCCAAAGGGTCGCTGAGCTGTCGAATAGGGTCGTAAATTTCGCTAACCCTGTCAGGGCTGCCCTCATAAATAATCGTCAACGCGTCCATTCCTCTTCGGTGCAGCAAAGTCATTAGATGGCGCGGAAAAGGGAAATTCACTTCGCCCACTTCTGCACTATCGGGGCCCTTCAGAACCTCATTAATCTCAGAAGTTTTGCGATTGCGGGGGGGCCTCATTTCCATACGAATTCGGGGCGGAGGCCGGCATGTGAGCGACATAAGACATCGTTCCTCCCCGGGGAATTCACAGGGTTCGATTGAAGTTATCAAAAAATCGCGAAATGGGACCGCTGTTGTACTTTCTTCCGTCACCCTTTTGTTGGAGCTCCTCCAACACTTCGAGGAGACAGTCCTCGGATGCTTTGTTATAGATGTTCCCCCAGACCAGGGATAGAGCCGCCAGGCCCGGCTGGAGCTTCGACAGGAGCGCCCCCGCTGGAGTTTTTGAATGGGGGATGCGTGATCTCGGTGAAGTTATACCACTTAAGTGATTTTCGAGTGGCGGTTGCTGCACGCCCTGGGATTGACTTTGTGCTCCCTTTTTATGGCGACATCATTAGGAGCTGTCTTAAGAAGTTATCTCCTCGTGCTGAATTGTTACAAGGATAACATCTCAAGGAAACTGCCAAAGGGCGCTCAAGTTTCTTGATATTTCGTGGATCCTGCCTCTTTTATGTCGCACCACCCTCTGAGGTAAGGCCCCCGCCAGAAAGGCGGAGGTATGCTCTAAATGGAAGAAGTGTGTTTATCTCTCGGGTCATGGTTGGTGCCCCAAACGCACTTTGCTACCATGTAAATTACATCACCTTTGATTCTAAGAGTGATTGTAACTCTTTAGAACTTGTTAAGAAAATCACAAGTACCAAACTTTGACCAAAGTAAAAGCTGTATACTCTAGATATGCTAGAGTTCCTGAAAACAAAAACGGTTAAAACGCGTATGTTATCTTTTATCAGTTTTCTATAGTCATAAATACATATCTCGGAAATTTAATTACCTATTTAACACTATAAACAACCAATTTTTGGAAATTGGGTTAACTTTTTAATGAATTAACTGACGCGGTCAATAAATTTTCCATGAATTTTATCAAGCTATCATTATAAAATAAAAAAATTATGTTTTGCAGGATAGTATGTCGAAGTTGTTGTTCCAGGAAATTAAAAACCTCAATACATTTCAGCAGAAACAAGTCTTTATAAAAGAATTATTGCACTGGTCGTCAACAAATCGATGGTTTTAAATTTTAGTGTTTTAAATGATATATACATATAATATTTATGTAGGTGTGATTAATAAAATTATTACTCCTTTGAGAAATTGAAAGAGATCATCAATAATTCCGTTTCCAATTTAATATTTATGTTTAATGCTATACAGGCTGAAATATTCTTCAAAATAAAATTAATATATGTAATCCTTTTATATATACTTAGATATATATGTATGTATATTTTCAGGTAGAGTTTTTAATTTTATAAAAGTTAATAACTTCAACCTTCCAGCTTGGTAAAGTTGTTGGCAAAAGTTTGTATGTTACATACTTACAAAAATATCTTGGACAGGATAAGAAATCATATTTTCAAACTTTTATACTTTCGAACATTAGAGAAAATATTTTATGTGAACGATCTACTTCATATTTTGTGTATCATAAATTTGATTTTTAACTTTTCTGATTTTGTGGTAACTACTTCGTCGTTTTTCAGCATAATTTCAAAGTGAAGAAAAACTGAACCACATTTAAAAGAGTTATAAATTTTGTGGTGAATATTTTTAGTTAAACATTACAGAATCTAATTAGATACCTAAATTAAATTAGGTCCACTAAACAAAAAGACAGTTTTATGCTTTGTCAAGCATGATATCGGATTTTATTTTATTTAAGAGTAGGTACCTATCTCGGAATAATTATGTTGTAACTGAAGACATCCATTTTTGGTTCTTCTTCCAGTAAAGAAAGCCACTGTAATCGCGGCAAGGAATTTAAAATTTCCCGAACTTTCCGGGAAGCAAGCCTTCACTTTGCATACGTAGAACAGCAACTTTTAGCGCTCTGCTAGGGATTCCTGCACAACAATGCAGCCTGAGAACTAATTACAACAAGTGGAGCTATCTGCACATTCCAAAGGTTTGCAGAGCTGCAACCGGATCCGGTGCTCTTCCACGCAAAACCGCAAGAATCGAAATTTGTAGTTAATTGTTATTTATAGAGACGCCGCGTGGGCGGTGCCCCTCACCCTCCTTCCACCGCGTCCTGACGTGCACAATCCCTGCCCAGTGCAGTGCCTCAAGGATATGCCATAAAAACCGACGTAAACTCTGTTAACTTACCATCTTTTAGCAGTAAAGCAATCTTGACATTTAATTACGTCAGACATCCTGCATCCCGGAGAAGTCGGGAGCACACTCGGTCCCGGAACGCGCGCATCAAAAGGCAGAGTCCCGGGCTGCACTTCTTTAGCATTTCCGTAATGCAACGGCAGCCACAAAAGATCACAATCTGCTCCCGTCCCGGCGTTCTGCAAAAAGGAAAAGGAATTTCCCATTCCTGCACTATCCCGAGCAGACTGACTAAGGAATTTGGGGATTTTGCAAGTTCCGTCCGAGATTATTTTGCCGCCCCCATCCCGCACCCCCTCCCGGGACGAAATGGGCGAAAATTAACGCGCGATAAACTGCGTTTGTTATGATGTAAAATATTCACCGAAGTATTTTCCCGGTGCTGGAAGATTTTCGTTCCTGCCGGGTTCTCAGAGGTCCCAGCAGCACCCGAGATTCCCGGCTGATGTCATTTTTCTCAATGAATTATGCGCGCGGGGGCCGAAGACGAGTAGCCAACAAGTGCTGCTGCTGCACTTGATATCATCACCCGCCGTTTTGCATGTCACGCGCCGCATTGGGTGTCATCCTCATCTCCACCTCGTTTCACTTTTTGTCATATGTTTGTGTTGTTTTTTATCCCGACGATCCAGGCGCCTCCTGCGTCGAGCTGAGCCGCGTTTTGAGCCACTTTGAGCCACCGCCGCCTCGTCTTGTTAGCGTCTTACACTCGAAAATGCACCCGGCCCCTGGTACTGGGATTCTGGAGCAGAAGTTTTAATTGGGATAAACCTCCGCCAGATGACTAATTAAGATTGGCGAAAGTTCGCGATGTGTGGCTGCATATCCGCCGGAGCGATGACCCATATCTTTGAAACCAGGATCCCGTCAAGATCGCGAATAATTTTAAATAAAACGCATCGTGTTAAGATGACTGAACTATGTAAGCGTGAAAGTGTAAGTTAAGATGCCGACAATTTTATCTTTGATATCATAATCAACTAATATCAAATTTCCTCTATTCGAGGTTGCCTTTGATCTAAGAGATAATTGTATTTACTATTTACATATAGATATAGTGATTAGTGAGTCGATTTCTCTAACCGTTTTGTACAAAAAAATGTCCATTCTTCTAAAGTTACTGAAATTGAATTTTTCCAACTTCCTGGACTACTTAACCCTTTACACCATCCATGTTTCTAATATTTTATATTTTCTTGACTAACTAATTTGAATTTATGATAATTTGAGTTTAAGATGTCTTCGCGAACTTTAAAGGAACATTGTAAAAATGTCCATGCTAAGTCAAATTTCAAAAAGTTTCATTTTTGTTCTTCGTAAATTGCGGAAAATGCTTATATTAAAGATACATATATACTTTCATCAGTTTTAAGTAAACAATATACTGAAACATTCCTGAAAACCAATTTGAAAGAAATGTTTCGATTTTAAGTTACGGAAGTAATTTGTAATACAAATTTTATGTCATTTGAATTTTCGAATAAACAAAATTGCCCTTAGTCTTATTCTTATTAACAAATACTTTTAACGAAGCTTTTCAATAAATTAACATAAAATAACGTACTAAACATCATGCTTATTCGTAGGACTATTGTAAAAGCATCATTATGTTCTTGTACAGTTTCCTATTAAAAGGATTTTATTCAGTGTTCTAAGAAGACGAAATTCTATTTCTTCAAATTAAGCTCCTATTTGTGATGTTGCTTTCAAATTACCAGCGATTTGGATTATTTTCGATAAATGATTATTTTCAATAAATGATGATTTTCTAAATTTGCCTCAACACCTACGTACAAAATGAATTGGAAGTTGTCGAGGGAGCAAAGTCTATAATTATGCAACATTTTCGGAAATTTGAAACGTATTTTATCTGAAGAGGACCTCCCTGGAGTGTACCATCGCAATCGCTCCTTACCTCGTAAATTTATAAGTTTCTGTGAACATTTCACATACCGAGGAGATTCCAATCTCGGAGAAAATGTTGCAGCTCGCATAGTGTGCATTCGACTCAAAATTATAGCTCCCGGCGAGTAATCACCCGAAGTCGTGCTGGCATAAGTTGCCCGCCCGCACAGCCACCACCCCACTGAAATAGATAAATTCAGTATTTCAAAGCTATTTCACGTAAATCCCCCCGATGCATAAGAAGAAGCGTCTAATCCTTTGGCTCCCCGAAACCCATAATCCCTGAATTCACCCTCTGGCGAGCATAAATCACATGAATCACGCGCTTAATTTACAGCAGTCACTTTCCGACGTGATTTCGTTTTGTTCTAAACTTGTATCATAATTCAGGTCTCGTGTTTTACATTTTCTTGAAAAGCGCGCGTCCACAAAAAAGGCATAGGAGTGCCCCGTCGCGGCGCCGGGAAGGGCAGCGGAAATATTCTTTACGAGCTCAGGAAGGGCCAGCCCGGCCCAGGACGCGGGTTGAAACCCGAACAGACGCGGTGCAGTGGCAAGGAACAGTGCCAAACAAATTTTCCGCCCTTTTTCCTTTCAGTTAAGGGCCCACGAGCCGGGCGGCGGCACGGCACACACGCGTGTCTCACATTTCGTAACAAATTTGCGCCCTCAAAAAACATCGTTTTATCAAAATCTCATCTGGAAGAGCTCCGCCTCCCACCACATCGTAAATACATATGATGGTCTAGACAGGAATTTTCATTTTGCCTGGAAAATGGAATTTTGGGGAACAGGACTAGCAGATGGTCTAGGGAAACTGCTTTCGAAAAGGGCTAATCTACGAAAACATACTTCTATTTGAATGTTATGTCAGGTTGCAGCCGAGAAATAAATGGATTTACTACTTTAGTTAAGCACTTTGTTTCAAAATTTTATTGAAATGAGGATATCAACTGTAGTTTAGTTTAATAAGTTATAATGTGTTTTAGGAAATGTAATCCCGACTTAGAATAAAATCTACAGAGGATCATTTTAATAGCTTTTATTACATATTAATATTTTCTTGATAAGATTGAAAGAAAAGTTAAAATAGTGTAATAGTGCAGTACTAAATTAATAAGCGGAAATATCTAAACAAAATGCCCTTAATTAATTGTTTTTACTAAACCAGAGCTTGTAAAGACCTTACGTCTTCCGAAATTGGAATTGAGTTATCCTGCGGTCACTTTTCATTTGGCTTTCCCAAAACAAAACCTAAAAGGTCTGAAAATACATGAAAAAATCCCCTTTGTCTACTTATTTCACGCCAATTTGAATAAAACTAACAACAAAACATAAATACATATGATTTTCAGCTTTAAAATCCTCCCGCGCCCGCAGGACGTGGTGCGGGGAGAAATCCTTTATGGCGTCAGTTCCGGCAACTATGTGTCGCATGGGGAGACTTTCTTCCCATTTTTTTACGTCTCCGTTTGAGTTCTATTTTTGCATATCTGAGAGGGTGTGCACTGGCGCACATTCCCGAACACATCGGCCGCAATGATATAATTTAGCTCACGTCCCTGTTGTAAATAAATTGCAGGGCACCACCAATCCCGGGCCCCAGGAGCAACAGAAAAGGTAGGGCCACACTGTCGGTGCGACGACGGCGTCTCGCTGCATGAAAAGTGGCTCCTACAAGGGCCTTCCGCCAAATCTTTCCCTTGCTGCGGGATGACGACATTTTGTATTCAGATCACGGCGGCCAATGTCATTTTATGTTCCCTTTCGTTTCTTCATTCTCTTAGCTTCACTTTTTTATGCCGCAAAAAAAAATAACATAAAAAAAATATTGTCCAAGGAGAAGACTCGGAGGAGCGACCGAGGAAAATGAAGGAGTTCTTCCAAGGAATGTCCTGTGCAGCTCCTGGAGGAGCATGTGTCATCGTCGAAGAAGCAAAGCAGGCTCCGTCTTCTCCTCCGTCAAACTTCTGGAAATGGAAATGTGCACCTAGCCGAGTCAGTGGAGACCGGGCTTAAGTGAACTGGCTTCTTGGCAATAGGTGCCCAGGAAGTGCACGAGGAATCATTTCCTTGGCAATACCCCGGCGATTGTTAGTGGTTATCGCATTTCCCTTCGAATATCTAAACGACCGAGGGCCCGGCGACTCCTGGTGCCCAGGACATTGTCACATGTTTGCCATGTCAAGCCCGTCCCATTAGTTTTGGGCAGCCTAATTGAAGGGATTTTCGGAAAAGAAAGTAATACCGGTTATTTGGGCGAAGGAATATTTTGGCACATTCGCCCATCTCATTGGCCTAGCCTTTGGCACAAATTTGAATTTGATTGGATCGATTTGAAATGGAGGAGTTATATTTCGGAATATTTGGACTCTTGTATAACATGAATACTTTATTTTTGCTTTAGGAAAATTATTTGTAGACTTAAATTTATAACACACGTAAGGACTTAAACATTTACATTATGATAGGTTTATTCAAATTCTTGTACAATTTTGTAAAACCATTGAAACGGAGCAATTAAAAGATAACTTAAATAATTCAATGATTTAGGACTTAACACGAATTCAGGAAGTAAAATAAACTTAGTTATAATAATAATATTTGTTAATAATGTGCTTTACATTAAAAATGTCTTACACGATTCTTTATAATTACTATTTGTAGTCAATATTTTACTATTTTGCTGAAATGGATAAACGTTTCAAGGAGAAATTGGTTTCGTAGACCTAAGGCTAAATTAATAAAGCCAATAAACATAAAACCGAAATGAAGTTCGCATCCACTGATGTCGAAAAATTATTTTAATGAATTACTTGAATTAACACAAAGTCTATACTTAGATCTAAGAAAAAAAAACTTGTTGAGTATTCACGGACTTCCTAAAAAAACATTTCAATAATGTATTAGAAAAAAGAAAAATCTTAACATTGAAGATGTAAAAGTTAAAGCATCCAAACCCGTATTGATACTTTAAATTGAACCGGAAGCCATTTTCGTTCATCCAGAATTAGTACCACTTTGACTATTTTTTACGTACAAAAAGAACATTTTACCCTTTGCTTGCATTACATTAGAGCAAATTTAGGAACTACTTTTTACCTGTCAGTGCCCTGTACTACCACATTATACTTTACTTCATTTTCAAAAACCAGGAAAACCCATTGAGACGTCTCCTTAATCACTTCTTTGACAAGGAAGAAATGTGCAACAAATCCCAAAGGTAGCAACCGCTTGCATTAAAGCAACTTCCGTCTGAAAAATACATGCACGCCAAATCAAGCGTCGTGAAAAGTTTCAAGCGCAAAGCGTCGAAAACTTCAGGTCTTCTGAACTCGTTGTGTCCCTCAGCTCCCCGCGCAGTTCACCTGGAGGTGGGATCAAATATTTTTCCCCCTCCCCCGAAATACTTTCGCCCTTAAAAATTAATCCCGTGTTTCGATTTTCAGTACGGAGTTTAGCACTCTGGATGATTCTGAGAAACCCCCACAACCATCCCCCGCAGCCGTCGACGAAAGAAGGATCCTCTCATGTGTGAAGCCTTTCAGATATTTTCATCTTCTATTTAGAAGTTATCTGCGTCGAGGCCGCGGTGCAGGGGATTCCCCGGGCACTGAATTTGAACGCCTTAAAGGCTTAGCCGAGAAAGGATTCGAAAGTATTTAAAGAAACTTTCTCGGGGCAGTCGAAGCTTATTTATGAGAAGGTGTTGTTTCCAAACGGATTCAACTTGCACACGCGAGGGTACTAAACTTTGGTGCCAACCTCCCGGGGATTGTTGGGTGGGTACCCTTTCGTCAAAAACCCTTTCCCTCTCTGAACACCTCCGGAACTTTTTTTCAATGATATCGCTATTCACTTCGAGTGAATAAATTCGAGACGGGGGAAAGTCCTGAGCGATACTGGGGAGGTTTTTAAAGAAATCCCGAGCGCCCTCGACCTGAACCCGTCGCTGTTAGTTTATCATTTCGGGATGGTAAAGATACGTTCCTGGAACCCGCTGGGATGAGACGGGATGGGATGGGGGTTGGTTCCGAAACAGAAAAAGTTAATCACAACCCGTAATTTGCTGAAAGTTCTTTCGGAACTACCGCCAAGGAGCACTGCTGGCAAAAAAGCGCGGTGGAAGAGCGCGCCAACGGAGGTAACTTTTAAGGCTCGAAATGATAGTGCATATCCTGTAAAACTGTAAGAGGTAAAAACAATTACATCCGAAAGCCACGTTACCAGCAACTTAAGAAGAAGGCGAGAGATGCGGTGGCGGTCGCGGTGGATCGCGGGGGCGGGGGCAAAACGAGTGTGGAATAATGGAAAAAGTTTTCCTTTCTAGGTTTGAACTTGTAAAGTGATTCTCATTCCCGGCGAGATTGGGGCTCGTGTCTTCAAATTGAACGGGCGGATGCTGGGGCTCCGGAAAATAAATTGTTGGCGGCGGCGGCGGCGCCACTGGTAACAGCGGCAACAGCAACAGTGGCTTTGGATTCGGTGTGGAGCGCGGTGGTGACTGCCAATACGTATCGAAACTTTGCCGGTTGCGGGGGTGGAGGAGTGAGAAATCTTCCGAATTCGAAAATTTATAAGAAACTTTTATGAAACACTCTGCGGCTTGTTAAAATACCTACAGCTTAGGGGAGCCACGAAACTGTACGATTTTGGGGGTTGGTTCCGAGGAAAGGGCTCACATATGAAGAGGAGGCAAAATTCCTGCACGATTCTCTTCTGCGATGATGGTACAAAAAAGTGCAGATCGTTGAGACGAATTACCTTCACAAAAGTCGCGAAATCCACTTATTTCGAGATTGACTCAAATAAATGTCTATTTCTCTAGATTAGCATAACTGTATATTAGCAATAATCAGATCTTTCACTTTGGTGTTAAAATCGAAAATTTGAAAAAGTTTCTAGCCTATAGAATCATTACAATTTTCGTCACCCAAGTTCATTTACATCATTATTGTAATAAGTAATATAGTTTACCTCTTACATATGCATAATATAAAACGTAAATTTATAATCAACCACTTAGGCTGCTATAACTGACCTTCTAAGAAATTGTGATTCAGAACCCCTAAAGTCGTTGTATCGGTGTGTTTTATTAACAAATATTGAAAATAAAGATTGATATTTTTCTTATTCGAAAATTATTTCCTTGTTTAAACTATGATATATACATATGTATATAACACTAAAAATATCAAGGGCTGTATATTTAAAGTTTTTCAAGAATAAATTTTAAACATTTCTAATATGTTAAAACTTGAGAGGTACCAAGTTCGCAAAAAATTTTCAATTTTTTGATATTGAAGTAAAAGTCAAAAACTATATGACATGCACAATGAACATTATGAATTTGATAGAAAATTTTATTATTCTCTTAGTAAATCCTCTAAAAAAGATCTTTAAAGAATTTTTTTAAGATCACAGTATACCTGAAATTATAAACTGAATTAAACTAAGATTATAAAGAGAAATGCTTGAGCAAAGCATTTTTGATTTCGCTAAATAAATGTTTTAAAATGCTGGGTGTTTTATAGCAATTTAAAAATAAATATATTTCAACATAACCACTTTTAACATGTGCTTTCGAAAACTACATCGATTTTATTAGGGCGAGCTCTATATATAAATCGTTAAGTACGTCTTAAAATCAGTTAAAGATTTTCATTGTACTGAAATTTGAACAAAATTACTCAAGAATTCATGTTTTAGGGTAAGAAAACAACGACCTCTTAATCTAGCGTGAGTTTGCCTCGTGGCCTATTAAAAGACGCATAGCTCCATTTTCTATGGCACATTTTATAAATAGTTTAACAGCCAGCTCGTTGCACTTGAAACATACCCCTTATACGTGACTTTGTACATTAAAACGACATCTCTCCGCCCCGCCTCGAAACGTTAAAGAGTAACCCATTTGATGAAGTCCTCCTCGCTTTCGTCTGCGGGGGTAATCTCGCCCGCAATGAGCAGCCCTAGTTATCTTCCCTGACTAGCTGACTGAAGGGGTAATAAAGAAGTCGTCAAAAATTAAGAGCGAGCTAATTAGCTGACATGCCATAGGGTGTACCTGAAGCATCCTTCGACTTACCCATAAAACATCCATTTCCTTTGCCCTGTCCTACTAACTCGGTTTTAAAAATTCAAATGGATTTTTCATGGCCCATATGCGCTGGCGGCCACGGCGGTACCCTTCGCGCCGCCCCCGGGCTAAAAATTTAATGCACCGAGGAGGTAATAAATAATAAGGAAACAAGGTGACAAGGAAGTGCATTAGTTGCTTTTGCTGCACAGCCCTTTTAAAAGGGGCATGTGTCGGTCCTGGGCCTCCGCAACTGGAACCCTGCGGTACCCCGCACCGCCGCCACGGTATGTCGCTCGTATGCAAAGCGCGCCAGATTATTATGGTCCCTAAAAATAGACGTATGGCCGGGCTAGGGCCCTTGGGCTCTGGAGCTCCAGCCGGTCGTCCTTATCGGAGATAATCGGCTCATTTTATTTATCCGCCGTCGCCTCTTGAGGACAGTCAAATTGCAGCCGAGGCATGTGCGATGATGGCGCATTACGGGCGACGGGTCGGGGTACTTTAACCCGGTCTTCATACATAACCGCGAATGGGAATCCAAAAAAAAAAAACAGAGTAGAAAATACAGACCGACACAGAATTTCCACATTTTATGCTCCGGGGTGTTCCATAAATTTACATTTTATGAAAACTTCTTCCTCCCTTTTTTGCTAGACGGAGAGCGGAGTGAAGCAAAGGACCCGGGTCGGGACTCCTCGGACGCCTTCATATTCGGATGGCGGGAAGAGTCCGGGATGGGGCCGGCCCGGGTGCAGCGCAGAGTTAATGTACTCTGAGCAGTCTAGTTGCAATATGTAGGACAGTGTCGAGTGCTCAATACCGCAGTACATTTAAAATTCTATTTCTGTGTCGTGTGTCGTTCCGAGCGACTGAGGAACTCTGGAAGACGACCAGAAGGCACAAAAACTATCTTCGACAGGCTTTTGCATACGTCATACATGTAAATTACCAGGGTGCTCCAGGAGCACATATGGGGAAACTGTTCCTAAGAATTTGGTTTTGAGCTCCCGGAGGCGGGGGTGGTGCCACTTTCGGCCTAAGTGATTATTTGTCTTGGGATATTTCACATTTTGCCGACTACGTGTCATACGAGGTACTTTACAAACTGCTTTCTCTGCCAAATCGTCGTGTTCGACGTTGTTCGACGTTGCTCGACGCCGCCAACGTCGACGACGTCGACGACGACTACGTCGACATCGACGACGATGGCGTCCTGACGGTGACATGAATGACTGCGCTCAACATAGAGCCGATTTTATGCATCACGGGCGCGCCTGTGACTTGATGATGGCTGCAATTAGCCGGCACGTTTGTGACACGCTGGGAAAGTGTTGAAAAGTGTGAAAAGCGCCCCGATGGTGCTCCGGTTGGGCGCAATAAAATTGATTGATATATGCTGAATGGGTCCAGGACACCTCTCCGCGGCTCTATTTTTACGCTCCGCCGCCGATTCGGATATATTTGTTCTGCGGTCCGTTTTTAGTGCCGCGACAAAGCACCGCGGCACGTCACTTTACACCTTCGCATTGGTCGGCGTCGGCACGGATTTTATAGGCGTTCAGCATTCTCCGGATTTATTGGACACTCGCGCTAATTTGGAATTGAGTTACGACGTATCAAATTTTATGCTTTAAGGCAATGGCGATTTTGATGGTAATTGCCTGTAAATCGACATTCGCTGGTCGAGGCGGTTTTCATTGCTCCTTTGACCCTTGCCCGGAGAGTTAGTTGGCCAACAAAATGTTTTGGCTTCGGAGCCCCAATTTCGGTCTGGACCAGTAGCAAATTTAATGAAATTCGAGGCAAAGTATTTTAGAGTTTATGCAAGGGAAAGCCTAAGCCCTTTTACAGGCTTTATGTAGGGAATGTGTTTGATCGGAACTTTCTTCAATTACATAGACCTATGGGGTTAAGCAAATAACTGAATTTTGCAAAATGTTAAACCTCAACAGACACTTTAACATTTTGTTACGTTTCGGCCACATTGGGTATAGCACACATTCTACCACCATTTATATGTCTTGCTCTGCAATTGTCGTATAGTAGTTTTTATTTTATTCGCATGTGGTATAACAAACGCGTACAAAGGGTAAGCTGAGTGAATGTTGAAATAAAAACATAGGTTTGAAATTATTAAAGAAAAATAGAAGAAACTTTTTTTAAATGCCCAACTGAAGAAAATTTATAGAAAAGTTAATTATATTTAGGGAATCATACATATTTTAGACGAAATCAAAACTAAAACCAAGATTAAGTATATTGTCCTAATTTTTATAAGGCTGCGTACTTTCAGTTTAAAGTGTAGATTTTATAAATGTCGAGCTCATTAAATTTCAGATTTGTTATCGTATCATTAGAGTGCCCTATTAATGCAATTTAAGCTCTATGGAAAAAAATACTTTATGAATGATGAACTCGTAATGAAAATTGCTAAAGTACTCGTAAGCATTGTTACATAAATATGGGATCTAAAGTAATGTAAATTTAACGTCTTTAATTGAAAAAAAAAAAAATGAAGTTGAATTAAACATAAATATTTGAATAAAGAACTCTTTCGGTTTAAAATTGAAACGTACTTCATTAAAAAACTACAGCCCTTATCCTGTTAAAAAAATCTCGAGTCGGAAACAATGTTTCATGTCGGTGCGGCGGCGGCTCATTCTCTTTTTGATTTAATAAATTTTCCACTCATTACCACCGCAGTCCATTTGTGAGCTTCCCAATTCGAGTTAAATTTTTAATTTATATCCGTTCAGGTGAAAATTGATTTTATGCATTTTTAATCTTTTATTCTCTCTCTCTTTTATTTTTCAGGTGAGCGACACGATCCGTTGTTCAATATACAAGACCCCGCAGGTCCAGAGCGGATTCCTTCGGGTTCAGATCGCAGAAATGGACTTTTGTAAATGAATTGTTTCCCCGGATTAAATGTAATTAATGTGCTGTAATGTGCTGTATTAAAAATGAGATATCGCTTAAAAGGTAAAATAATCGAGTTGGTTTTCCACCCGTTCGCCATTAACTATGACGGTGTGGTGCGTGTGGAGAATTTGTAGATTTCTGCCGATGACGTCTGAAGTAGTCGCAGCTTAAGAAACATTGAAAACCTTTTTATTCCGACTCGAGGGCCCCTCTGGGGCTCAATGAAAATAAGTGTGCTAGGGCTCCGGGGCTTCAAATCGCAAGGCACTCAATGCGCTAATTTTGTCCCCAAGTCGAGGAGGAGTCTCTCAAATGGTCCAGCGGTCAAGGGGAGGAACTGCTCGAGTTCCTGCACGGGAAAGCCACTCAACTCGCATTGCAAATAAATCAATTTGTCCTTGGAGTCGCTCAATGGAGCCACTCGGGTCAATCCCGTGGCGTTTGCCGCACCGCTTGAAAACATTCTCGGCCACGACACCAACAAAAGAGTGCGCCAACATCGAAATAAAAACGTTTTTTTCTTCATATTGTCGTTACTTTTATGAAATGCTTCACGAAAAATAAAGCATAAAAATGTGAAAGTGCTTCCATTTTCATTTTCCGATGATTTTCTGTTGATTTTCTGGTGAAAAAATTCCTGAAATGTTTTGATTTCTTCACGTTATAGCCCCAGAAATTGTGTCAACATCAAAATAAATTGAAAACACAAGACTTTCCGAACACTACCCAGGTCGAATTGAATTTATAGCTACCATTGCTTTTCCCTCAATTGATTTTACAGAAATTGACATAATTCTTGGGAACAAGCGTTTTGTATTTAACCGGGTGCAACTCCTCCAGTCATTAAAGCCTGAATGCATCGGGCTCCAGGAACTGTGGGGGTGCTGGGACCCGGATTTCTGCTCTGTCGGGATAGCAAACATCATTTCCGCCTCACGTAAACCAGGTAATCGAAGGAACTCCAAGTTCTTAAGAAGATTATGGAATTATTGTTTTTAAAGTATTCGTGCGTCATAAGCCGAGGCAATGGGGGATGCAGTGCAGTTCGTGTCTTAAGACTTAAACTTCATGTTCGGGGTGTTGTTGCGGAAATCTACGGAAATAACCATTTTCTCTGCAGGACTTTCTTAATGTGTAAAGCAAATCACTTGAGGCGAAAAATAGAGAATTGTTAACGTGAATGAGCACACTTGCTTCGTTTTGAAACTACATAAGAAACGTGATTTATGCGCATTAATATCTATGTATCATTGCAAAAGGACCCTTTTTCTACAGAAATAATCACGAATAATGTAATTGTTAAGAGGTTTGGATAAGAGTATTAAATTATGAATAATTAAATACTTCAGTAATTTTCCCCTAGAATAATAATTCAATACATATCTTCTTATACTGCATTTCTAATGATTATCAAAAAGTTGATAAGTTACTAGTTGCAATTAATAAAAAGTTTTGCTAGAAGACACCATTATCAAAAAATGATGCAACTTGAAAGTGCATCTTTTCCACTTTTATAATAAAGACAATAATTTTATCAACTTTAAGTGAACTTACCTCTGAAATAAATACGTATCATTACGAAATTGCGTCTGCCTTTTCCAGACGATTTATAATGATCGCTTGTCAATATGAATGCCCAAATTTATTTCATGTAAATTGTACTTTTAAAAGTCTTCTAATTCAAAAGTATCAGATTTCATTCAAATTTATGTACATTCGTATCATTGAGTTTATTTTAATAACACAATTTTAAAATGTATATTTTGTAAATGAAAAACTCAAATTGTGAATGTACTCCTTTATTCAAAACTGGAAAAGCACTCCTCAAAGTGGTTTATCATGCTTCAATGACTCGCAAAGGCGCTTTTAATTTCGTTCATTTCAATTACTCTTATATATTTGTTTCATTTCTAGATGTACAATTTATTGTTCTAGTATTATTCAATTATTTCATTGTTATAAACTGGCTGAACATTAATTTATTTGCTATTATTCTACACGCAGTCTTCGGTATGCGAATCCTACCGCCACTTGTCATTATATATTCAAAAACCCCAAAAACAATTGTCGCGGGCGCTTACAATTCCGCGGCAAAATAAAGCGAATTTCGCAAAATTAATCTGTTGATATCTGCCCAAAGCTCCGAAGTGCATTTCCCCAAATAAACTAACAATTTCTGTCACGATTCACAACGAGACAACAGGAAGCCTTTGAACTGCTTTGAGTACTTCTCTTGAATTTTGGCGTATTGACAGAGTGTGGTAATATGATATTAATTAGATTATTTAGGGCTTTGGAAGCATTTGATTGTCTGTTGAGTTGAACCTCTATCCAGTTTGATGTTTAATACTCAAAACAGACAGAAACTATCGTTGTTATTTTGGATTTGTACGCCCTTAAATCAATGTTATTAATTATATCCGACATGCAATGAGACCTGTGTAATTTTCTACTTTTCAATTTCCCATGAAATTAAATCCAATTTGAGAAAAGAACAATTTCTTGTGAATTCTAATTTGGAAAATGCGCACACATTCGGATTAGCATTCCTCATGGTGACATTATGTTGCCTAGGTATGCATTCTGCTACAGCATAGGTTAAGGTTGGGAATTAGAGAAAGTTATGTCTAGTGAGTAGAATAATATTGTTTTATAGTGTCGAAGTTTTTGAATTCCTAACATACTTTTAACTACGTGGATTCATAAAATTATGCAGAAGGTAAATACAGAGATATTTAATTAAAGAGATATTTAATTAAATAAATGTTTGCACAGGAAAATATTTGAAAACTTAAGAATTTACTACTCGTTTTACTATCAATTCAAAATACCCCCATTTCAAATTACGTAAATTCTCTCTGAAAATATGTACTTTAAAAATGTTTGTGGATCTAAATAGAAGTTAAAACCACCTACAGACACGCACCAACTGGAAGGTCGAAGTTTTTTCTATCGATCTATCTATCATATCAGGTACAGAATTCATATAGGAAATAAATAGGTCACTTGAGATTATTGCTCGGCTCCATATGGGTTCGGGAAAGAAGTCAATAGGAAAATAAAAAGGAAAACAAATACCTACCCTTGAAGGGCCACCCACAGTTTCAAGGGCTGTTAAACAATATTATTTGACACCGATTGTATTCCGGAGGAAAAATGAGAGGACAACAGATTCCTGGCGATGCTGTAAAGTGTTTTTGTAGTGGATGGACAAAAATTTACGAGATTTTTTTACAAACGTTTCGTTTCGGTACCAGATTAAGCTGTACCAATAAAAATACTTTACTGAAATCTGTTGATCGTGGGTTGTTTCAGTTGTTTGAAGATATTTTGATATCATTTTTAGAACAATTGATTTAAAGCGAGTTTAAGTAATGCATTATAAAAGTTGTTGTGGCTGTTTTCAAAAAGTTTTTCAAATGAATTTAAATTTACTGGTTCTATGGATGAATATCTTCTAAAGAAGATTTAAATATACCAAATCTGAACCATAACATTTATTATATTATATATTTTAATAACATATGTTTTCCATTTTAATTCCACTAGTTTTATTTAAATTTAAATTATAATTTCGTCCAGCTGAAATTGTAGTTTTTGTAGTAGATTTCCATTTAGGCTTAACTGACTTACTTCTTTTTTTTTTATTTAATCTTACAAAGCTGCGATTAGGTTAGTTATCTAGTGACCTCTGGTTATAAAAATTATGACCGACTTTTTCCTGGTAGATGGTCGCACCCGGAAATGAGAGATTGAACTATTTGGGAACACAGCTTGCGCCGATGTTCACATTAATTACCAGAAGAGAATCTCATCAATTCATTGGGGTTTCTTTATTATTCGTGACCATCTGGAGACGCCGATGAGTTCATAAGTTTAAATCTGACCGAACATTGGCCGCGGTTTGGAGGCGTTCTGCTAATTGATCGCTTGTTATTCATTCGAAATCTTAAGAAAGGGACGCAAGTGTTTAGCACTAATTGAATTCAGTCCTTAAGTAATTTCCCAAACAGAATGAGGAAGAAGGGTGGTGTAGCTGAGCGGGGAACATAAAAAGTCGCGAGGGATGAGCCGATGTTGCGAAGCAGGCTGCGCTGTTGTTTGCCATCCACCAGGTAGGCCCCAGGTGTTTTCTAAGGTGTCTACGGGACAAATGTTAATTAATGACAGAACTCTGTTTGTCTCTCTAAACCCATTTGTACCTAATTATGTTTATTTCAAAATTTTGTGTGTAAATACCACTTTGTACTTATTTACCTTGTTTGGGAGCTTAACCCTCCTCGTTGGAGCAAATAGAATCAGTTCCCGGGGGAGCTCCTCTTGGAATTCCAGATAGAAGTGGTGCGACTCCACCTTTAGCAATTTAAAATCTTTTCATTCTAAAGTCGATGCCGCCTCTGTAGAGCCAGTCAGTCTGGCTCAACAGCGCACAAACGCTCGCCCTCTTAAGCCCTTATCACACTGCCAGGCCCTAAGTTCGAGAATTGTGAGTGCAAAAATCCGGAAAAGGTTTCAAGGGCGAACTCACAGCGCCACAACTCTTAAGGTTATTACTCGAAATTAATTTGAAATTACTAATCGGGGATGAACCCGTGTTGAGCCAAATTCCACGAGGGTGTTGGAATGCCTTGAATGGAGCTAGAAAATCGGCTGAAGGGTTCATCGGATAGACGCGCAACTTGGCGTCGTTCTCATCAAACGATGTCCTTGCGAATATGACGCTCCCCCGCGGGGGGCTTTGAAATGATAAATAAAAAATAAAAACAAAAAAAAAACCGAAGGAAGGACAAAAGGACCTCTGCGCAATAAGGAGGATCCCTTCGTCCTCGTTTATTTAATTACTTCAAGCCGTTAATTGAAATGTAATTGGAAGGGCAAACACCGGGCCCGGTCTCGGCAAAAGACCCCAGCTAAATCAAGAATAATATTTCCGGTCACTGCTTAATTAACATTTTAAGACTCCCGGAAAAAAGGCTCTTCGGCATTATTTCGCTGTTTGCATGGTCCGCACATTCACGGGACTGCGTAATGTAGCAAATTACATGATCCCCGGGACCATTTAGGGAAGAGCTGCAATTTTTTTTCCTCTTTTCAGGAAGGGTACAAATCATCAATTAATTGGGTGGACGAACGCGCAGGACGTGGTTTGTTTGCCTGAACATTACTAAAACGCGGTTAAATATAACCAAAGTAACAGGCTTTGAAATGTTTTTTTTTTGTTTTGAACCCTTTATGTTTTTTTTTTGAGTCCGGTAATAAAAAAGGATATTCTGGATAAATTAAAAAAACAATTTTAAATTTAACAACATATAGAGCGTAAAACATAGATAAGCATTACACCGTAAAATTGGAAAATGTTGATTTATTATTGATATGCATATGTAGGTACTTAAATATAATATATGTATGTATTAAATAATTTTTGTATCACAACTGGAAGATTCTTTCTGCTATATCAGCTACAATTTTGTCTTCAGTTACGTGTATTTTCAAAATAGTATGTAAATGATGTCTCGAGAAACACCATGATGGGTTATTGAAATTGTAAAATTATTTAAAAAGTACAAAAATAAACAAAATACTTTCAAGTGAATGTATTGAGTTTAGATCCTTTAAAGCGAAAGTCACACACTATTTTTATGACTGTTTCTTTAATGACAATTAATTTAGAAAAGAAAAAAGCCTTAACGCCATGTTCAGTCATCGATAGACATGTCAATTCTAGAAAGACCATTAAATACGTCCAGAAAGGGCCGTTTAGTCTTTTTCCACGCCAATTTTACTGCCATTAATAAAATGAGAAAACTCGCGCGGACAAGTTACGGTCCCGTCGCAGTTTATAATACGCGACATTGATAGAGACGTCCATGGACGACGTACGGGGACAATAAAAATCGGTCAATACAAAGTCCATTGTGCTCCCTTCGAGCACGCACAGGGCTCACCCGTATCAGGGCCAGATGCCTTACGTATTCCATTACAAATTAAGTTAAGGGACGAAACAAGAAGCCAATTAACTGCCACCAAATATACTTAATGGTATCTCTCCCGCTCCTGTCAAGACTTTTCCCCCCCTGACTTCCTGACAAACATATATCACTCTGGGAAGCGTCGGAGCGACTTCTTCGCATTAGAGAAAATTTTCTCAAGATATCAACTAAAGGAATCGCCCTTTTGTTTTAAGTTAATTCTAGGCGACAAAGACAAAATAAATAAAAAAAGATTAAAAAAAATACATTCCTGGATGTCTGGGAACACTGGGAATAGCTGCGCCAGTGCGCTTCCCAGGGATATAAAGGAAGGTTTGAAATGGGCAGCTATATATTTTTCATGCTATATCAACTTTGCAGCATTTTCAGATCTTCCTCGCAGGTTAGAGGATTATGCTGGCGATAGATTGATGGTGACGGCATTATGCTACTGGTGCCGGGATGTATGGGACTCATTAAGATAACTCTCATTTTGCCAGTTTCTCGATTCGGAATTACGGACTATTCGCAATATTTATTTTAATTCGTCCTCTTGAGTGCATATTTATCGACCGAGGTCCTTGCCTTTAGAGATGTTTCATAATTAAACACTAACCATAGCATTATTTTATAAAATGTATTATCAAATAAAAATCCGCACAATACAAAACAATATTAATTATGCAAAGACCTTTTACAAACATACTGCCAAAATACTATGAAATAGAAATAACTAAAGAAAAAAAAATGATTTTTGAATCATAGGCGAATGATTTTACATGGTAATATGCATTTATTTAAAATTACAAACAAATGTACGTAATGTTCAGTAATATATTTTAACATGGATGAACATAGATGTTACAAAAAAAAAGTTTGTAGTAAGTAGTATAGATAGTGCCCAATTACATATAAGAAAAATTACCACAATATACTAAATTGCAAATCATAAAAATTAACATTTTGCATTGTAATAAATCGAACGTTTTGAATTCATTTGATATGACTTTACAGTCCCAATTTGTTTCAAGTAAAACAACAAAGCCCATGAATTGTGCCTCGCTGAAGGCTTCCTTAAATAAACTATCAAATATTAGATTTGCTGAGACAGCCCTTCCTTTCAAGGAGTCTTGCTTTCTTCTTCAGAATAGCAACATCCCTCAATACAATAGATTTCGGGATGAGAAAAATTCGCCCTGTGGTGTTTAGAAAATCTTTCTGATAGAGAGCAACGCGGCTTATGATCGCAACCGGTCCGTAATAACTTTATAAGGAGAAGGTTTTCCAAAGCTCGTTATTTGTCTGCTTTTACAAACCCACAGGACTCTTGAACTCCTCAATCGGAGCTCCCTTCTACGAACAATAAATGGAAACCGCCTCTATTTTGTCCCCCCGCGGCCGAGCAGGTTGTCGTTGTTCCTCTGAATGATGCGTGGGCACGGAAAGGAATGTCACCGGGATAAAGGAAGTTGATGTTTATTTCATTTCATTAAATCTCTTCCGACGAAGTTCATTACATTGAAACAGAAAGCCGGCCGGCTCCCTCGACATGTTCACGAAAATTCCTTTTGATAATATGTTTATCTAAGAAGCTCACCGAGCAGGAAACAGGAATTCCCATGTGCCATGTTCCTTAAGGCCAAGACGTGTGGGCCATAGGTCACTCGAATTTGTCCCACATATCGCACAGCATCCGGTGCCGTCGTGTCACACAAACTGGGGACTAATAAGACTTACCACCCCCCTGATGAGTGCTTTAAGGGCTTCGATCCACAGCATGTCATTATCTGGGCAAATTAAGCGTTTTTAAATATTAATAAAATTCGAAAAGGACGAATTTTTATGAGTCTAATTATATCATGCCCATTTATAGCCGAATTTTATATAACTTTTGTTACAAGGGTTGGACAGATGACCTTTTAAGCGCTGAGTCAAAAGAATAAAATTAATTTTCTGATCGACTGCTATAGGTAAACGTATTTAATTTCCGTTTTTAAATTTCCCTAAACCAGCTTATAAAAGACATCTTTTAGCTGTCTTGGTCAGAGGAAGAAAAGTAATTTCAGAAACACTTAACTTCTAGTATGTGAGATGGGACTTAAGGCAAATTGATGGGCGACTTTTAGTTGGATTGTAATCATTTATAAATTGAGTGAATGTCATTAATATGAATATGTACTTTTCTTGCTCATCATTACTTTGCCACAAAAACTGAATGGCTTTGGATAAAAACCTTGTTACAAATTTATAAAGCTGTTCAATCTTTAATTCTTGTGGAATTTGTTCAGCACATGGAAATTCCCTAAAAAGGATGGGAGAATTCTATTTAAAAATTTAAAAACTCAGAGAATTTCAAGTCGATTTTTCAATATATTTTTTGTTCTTCGTTAATATTTCATAAAAAATATGAGGAATTATTATTCCCAGCTACCTACGCACAGTGGAAATAAATTTAAAAGAATTTTGCTGTGAAAGAAAATTGCCAGTGTAAGTATTTTGTGTGCGATTTGCTCATTGAGTTTCAAGGGTCTCAGGTATTGAAATAAAGTGAGTAAAGCAGCACCGACTGGAAACAAGGATTACAAGTATTCTAGGTTTCACCAGTAGCAAATTAACCATCCATCGTGTTTTTTCTTTTACTGCCGGGTGCCACCCAGGGCCAGCTCCGGACAGAGGAAGCCCTTCAAACGAGCAACAGACATTATTCATTTGAGTAGCTCTAAAGGAAACCTTTTTTTTTATGGAAAAAATTACCAGACAAAGGAAGGTAATCAACAAAGGCGAAAGCACCACACCCAGGTAAATGGTAGCATGTCACACTCACCTGTAGCACCTCACCAGAATGTTCCCTTGGCACCAGATGTTGCGTACACTTACCGCTTTTTGACGGCTCCCCGCCCTTTTCACTTTACTTTTTTATTTGCAATTCGTAAAGGGGATGTGTAGGTCATAAAGGTAACGAAAAAAAAAAAATAATAATAACAAAACTCCCCGAAAGTCAAGCGCAGGGTTAGCAGGACTGCCACACCCTAATTATGGCTGCGGGAACCTTCACGTGAAAAAATTGGCACGCGCCGCAACCCCTTGAGCCATTGGCTAGACCGGACCCAATTTTATTTGGATAATTGAAAAGTACCTGGGTGCATGTCACCCCCGGTAAGTGCACGGGATTCGATTCAGACCCGCCCCCGTGGCTAGTTCTGAAGAAACGCGTGGGCGATCTATTTACCATTCTGCCGGGCTGGCTGACGGGCAGGGCAGATGTTCCCGACTGGCGCAGACTGTAACCCGACCCAAAGGGATCGAGTTCCAGGAACCCTGTGCCGCCCCAGCCGGCCGGGCCCACGTACGTCCCGAGTCCCAATGAGATTCGTTTTATTTATTTCCATAATGACAGTGAATTTGGCGAATCTGTGGGTAGGATGTGGGTAGGACAGGACCCTCGCCCCCGCTGTGACTGATGAACGCTTTCAAAAGGTTCTAGACTAGTTCAGTTTAAAATTACAGACAATAATTTCATTTCCAAATAATAGCGACGCCAGACATCATACAAATCTTGCAAATACAAGACTAATTAAAGGCAGTTGTTCTATTAGCATAAATCGATGTATAAAGATAGTACAACCGATTATATTTAATATTAAATTTAATAACCAAGCACGTTTTGCTAGGTCCAAACTCTTTATATAAGTTTTTTAACAATTTGTCTTATATATAACATTAAAATTACGACAGCATATGTATGTATGCCTTATTTATATGTACAAAACATTTGTAAAACATTTCTAAACTCTCTTTACGCCCGCCGTTGACAAGTTAGTTTGATATAGATGACCATTAATTTCTTGCCCAATAGTTTTAAACCATATTTATTTATTTAATATTATTTGTTATAATAAATAAAATAATAATATATGTACACATTTTTTAAAAGTTTTGTCATAAATCGGAACTATTTTTAAAAATATAGTAGTTCTGACCGAAAGTTTCTTCTATACATATGCATAATTTTAATCGTGACTTTATTTTAAGTTTCTGATTAATTTTTTGTTATATGTGTTCAGCAACTGCATTTAAATTTAAAGAAAAAAGATATTTTGTTTTAAGGCTTTCTTCATATTCCTATTTAAGTATAAATTTAAATTTTAGCAGAAATTCAAAAGACCTTTAAAACGTTTTGCAGAGCCAAGTGTTTTTCAAAAATTCTTTACATACGTTCCTTAATGCGAAAATTAATAGGTTCGCCGTTAGAATTATTGCGAATAGGCTTCCTGCCGCTAGGGCTTCTAATTATAGTGAATTTTGCAAATCTGTGGGCAGGGAGGTTGTCTCGCCCCCGCTGTGACAGACGAGCATTCGAGGGCTGCACGTCCTCCCTCTTGAACAGCGGAAGCCAGCGAGTGGTGTGCGCGTCGCGGCGCCCTTATCGCCCACGCAATCGCCCACCCCGCCGCAGTTATCTGATCGAACGGTGCGGTGCGGCGCGGCATCGATTTTGGCGACAATTTCACGGTCAGAGCAGCTGTCTAAATAGCGAGCGAGGTCGCTTGGATGCATTTTACGGCCGCCGATGGTGTTGACTAATGGCTGAATTTATCAGATCCGGTCAGGGGGTGAATTATTTACGAAATTCCCGATTCTGAATGCACCGGGCGGCAGAGGTGCACTGCACACCTGGAAATTCGGGAGAGACTCCTTCCTGCAATTCGATCTATTCATGCGGAACGCAGGTTGTGACGCAGCAGGCGAAAACTATCAAATCGCCATCAATTCGGCAATTAGATGGCTTGAAAGATAACAGAGAAAGTGATCGGGACCTTCTCCGATGATTACGACGATACATCAGTAACATGGGCGCATTTGTTTCAATTTTATAAGTTCACGGGTCGCTGGGCAGGTAATGCACCCTTTATTCAATTTTATGGGGCAAATGTCAGGGAGTCCCATCTGGAGGCGTTTGCTTTCCCATCGAGCATTTTGTTTTCCTGTTCAATTAAATTTTCTTCTGTTCGTCTGGTACCTATTGAACTGGGAGTCCACGAGGCTGCCTCCTGTGACCCTTGCTCTTTTGGGTAATGATTTGCTACATGACATGCCTTTTCGTGCGTGGGTTGGCATATTTCATGATACCCAGAAATTTGAAAGTTACCTCGAGCCGCTCTTTTAATGGTAACTTTTAAGGGCATTAGTTCGTGGTGTACCCAAACGATTTTCTTGAAATCCGTGGGCGATTTCTGATTGTTTTCTTCACCTAAATACTCTTAGATATTGTAAGGAAGTTGTTCTTTATTTAGAAAACAATTAATATCCTGAAGGCATTAGAATTAAAATCGTTTTAGGTCGTTAGAGACCTCCTCAGGCAATCTCTTCCTGGTTAATATCTAAAATTAGAAAACAACAAAATTCTTATTTGCTTAAACCTAAACGGTCTTAAGCACAAATCCACTGAGGATTTAGAGGTAACTTTTCTATTCCTTAGAAATTGTGTTAAGGATTTTCGTGGGTTTTTTGAAAAAATAAATTATTTCGTAAAATTATAGTTATTAAACTTATCTGGATTTTTATTTATACGGTTCAAAATTATTAGCAAACAGAAAAATATTTATGAATGTACAGTCTGTCCAGTCTAGTGTAAAGTCTGAAGTTAAATTTAAAAAATTGTTTGACTAATGCTTGGATTTTGTGTGCTTTGTAAATTACATGATTTTCAAAAATTTTTTCGTGGCAAATATTGGGATAGGTAGTCTCACTTTTGATAATGTCCAAAGCAAGCAAAATTTTTTTTATTCGGGTGAATCGTTTCATTGTAAAACGCGCTCACAGGGAGTGCCGGGGGCGATTTTTTAATTAATAAACCATTTATTCATTCGGCCATTTGCCATCTGCCGCGAGCCCGGCCTCCGCCATATGGAGCTCATCAGAATGCGGCAAATTTAAAGCAGAGAAGCAACCCATTCAGCACATGTCATCTGCCCAAATATTTGCCGTCAATAATTTAAATTTATCCTGCAGTTTTTGCTTGTTTGGTATTTTTAATTTATTTTAAAAATGCGTGTCCTCCGCGAATTTATCTACGCGACCTGAGGGTGCTACACCCATTTTATTTATTTATTTATTTATTTTTTGTCGCATCTGATCTGGCTGTCATTCTGTAAAGAGCCGCCCCGATTGAATGGGTGCTGCCGTCCTCGACACGTTTTGGTTCTAGTTTGACTTGCCCTTCATCCTCTATTAATTTTTATTTTAATTAAAATTTGTAAAGCATTTCTATGAGGCAATTTCCTGCGCGCCAAGAACAAAATGGAATTGGTCGCGGGAGGCTCTTAAATAGGGCTCAGAAAACCGCTGGCCGCTCCACGAAGGGCCTCTTCCCTTTTCACTGCCCTGTTCTTTCCCGGAGCCTATTGAAATTTTTCCAAGTCATTGGTCCCCCTGATTATGTCTAGGCAGCTCTTAATTAGAAATAATTTAACCGATTAGATTGCATGTCCTACAACTAGTTGTGGGTAAATAATTAAGGGCCGGACCGATCCGCTGCAGCGGAGCGGGCGAGCAGCTGGCCGCTGGCGCAACCATGTCTAATTGAGTCTTGAACCTTATCTGGAGATTCCCGGCTAAGGGCTCCCGGGGAAATTAATTACTCCAGAGTGGCTGCGGGAATATTTATGACCTAGCTCAGCGGCGAAGTGTGTAGCCCTGGCGATGATAAACTCGAGATATGTGTAAATATGCTCCCGATAAGCTCAAGTGGTCACGATTTTGTCACCGCCAAACAGCGCCGGACACGAAGCGGTCCGGCGGCGGTACGACGGTACGACGATGGTAGCTTATCTCTGCTTTGACTGCCATTTCATCTTCTGGCGGGGAATCGCAGATGACCCCTAAATGTGCAATTTTAAGATCATCCGAGCGCGAGGCTGCAGCTTCTGGAAAAAAGGGTTTACTTCTGTCTGCTGGCTTATCGCGTGCTCCAATGTCCGGAGGTGTAACTTAAGATTTTATTTAGTCGACACGAGCTCTTGGGGCATTTATTTGGCGCTGACAGTTATAGGACACTTATTTGATATCATATTTCTAGTAAACTACAAGTGAATACACAAGACATGACAACTTCAGCTCATCTTGTCTCTTTGATTTATTTCGAAGAATTTTAGAGCATCTCTTCTTTTCTTATCTTTTTACTTTGTAGAATTCTTGAGCAACCATATATAAGCTCAAATTCGACTCAAGGTTTAGGTACCGTATTCAATTTGAGACAGATGGAAATCCAAGATTTTAGAAACTATTATCATTACATTCGAAAAATAAAACGTTTCCATTGTTTTTAAATATTTGAATCATGGCAGTAACGTTTTTGATGGAATTTTACAAAACTCTTCCACAATATCAAAATAGTATGTTTGAAATCGTGGCCTATAGCAGAACAGAATCTTCGTTTTCAAGCTTTGACTAGTTGAGTTGATTTTAGTTGATGTAAGATTTGATGCGCTTTACCCAACTTCTAAGTTCGTGGTAGTTCAATAAACATATATAATGTAACAGTGAAGAGTAGTTTGGTGTTCATTTATTAGAAAAAAACAAGAAATAATTCACTACAAATTTTCTGGACTTAGACAAATATTATAAGCCTTAAGTTTTGAAAATGAGAAAAATTAGTTCAATGCATTCTTATTGTAGAAAACAAAGAAACAGTAAAGATATGTATAGTATAGTGCCAAAACCTCGTTCTAAAAGTTATAATTATAATCCCTATTACTGGTAAGCTCGTTTGGGGTATAAACCTAACAATTCCCCATTGCAGGTAAGGGTGTAAAAAATTCAATTCAATGCAAATTTAATCGGATCAGTCTCAGATTACCAAAGAAACACAGTTTTTATCAAATTATCTTCGGTATAGCGTAGAATAAATAAAGTCGGACTTTCCCTCCTTCTATTCATAACAAAATTGTATACTAATTATATCTGCGAAATTGGAACCAAAGTGTAAAAAGTCCTGCGAGCATGAATTGATGTAATTAAAAAAACCTAAAGTTTTCTTAATACATTTTATGCAAATTATAGTTGATAGGTATTACAGTGATGAAAGTAATCTAGCTTTTTCCTTAAATTCTAAACAATTTGAATATCTTAAATCCGATGGTTGTCTTACCTAAAAATTAAATTTTCCCTATTTTACAAGCACCCAGTGGATAGATAGAAACTTCAATATCCAAGCCACTCAATACCTCTGGATGCTTCAAGGGGAGAACAAGTTTAGATACTTGAAACCATCACAAGCAAGACAATAATCACATTCTGAACCCACCCCAGCCCGAAGGGAGGTGCGCTAGATCACCTGGCCAGGTGGTGAGTGCAGACGTCCCTGATTTCCCCCGGCGATGGAGCTAGCCATTAACGAAATTTTAGTGCTAAAAGCATTTTACCGAAACGTTCTGAGAGCGCTGAGGCCCGCCTGTTTTTAAATGATTTAATTTTTAATTGTGTAAATAGCTGCAATTAGCGATATGGTGCCTAAAGCCCTCCGCCGGGGCTCCCTCTAACGTGTACAAATGGAGGCATCCTATTAGCGCTAACGGCGGTCCGCCTGGAATTGTTGTAAGAAATTTGACCCATATTTTACTTAGTGTGGACTTTATGGGAAAATCAATAGTGTAAATATGTCCGCGCTCCACGAGAAATATTATTTCGCTCCCATCGCAGTGCACAACTCGGGACTTTGGCGATTTTTTGCCCGAGGAGGCGACACAACGAAAGTGCTTCCCGTAAAAGGTTTTTTGTTTGGACCCTTGTGGCGGCGTCGCGATGCACCTAAAAGCACCAACAAATTAACTGAACAGCGTCGCGATTTCTGTGCTCCGGCGTTAGTGTCACAATAAAGTCCTGATTGCAGGACGAGCTACTGAGCCCCAATGAGACGGTCTGACGCTAGAGAGTGTGTTTTCTTTTCATTAAGTAGGTATAGGTTTGCGTAGGGTGGACGAGTCATCTACGTTAATTAACCTTATAATCAGGTATTTTAATTTTGTGAAAACCAGAAAATTGAAGATATACATACATAGTATCCTACTATACAAAGTCATTATTGTACACACAACCATATTTGATTAATTCAACCTATGTAAACTATGTTACATTTTTAACAGCGTAATAGTACCTATGTACATTACATAAATTAATATTTGATGAAAGGAATAGTTAGTTATTCTTGTAAGTTTTGGTTGTCCGAACACAAACTAGTAAAACATCGAAGTAATATTAATACAAATGATATGCCAGGGGCATTTCGGAATACCCACGCGCGATTTGGTGATAAATAATATATGAAATAGATAAACTCATCTCAAAGAGGGATGACTTTGTCAGGAAACGTTTCTGAACGAGACCGGCCTCATTGTCAAGCAATTAACAAACATCGCTTCCAATTAGCACTTGACTCATTTCTCGTTGCGGATCATTTAAATTTTCCGGCCGAAAGTTATAAATTGATCGGGTCCAAATTGAACTAGTTTGCCAACATTTGGCACAAATAATTTCCAACCGGGTGGAGGAGGCCGGGGCCCCGTCTCCGGGGGTCGTACGTCATCCGCTATCAACAGCCACATTACCGAACGAAAATCATCTGCTCTTCTCTTTATTAAGCGGCTAATACCATCAGAAGCCAATTACTCCGATGAATTTGAGTAATTCATTTTGACACTCAACGATGTCCCCATATATCAATTTTATCTTCCGTGACTCGGTCCAATGTGGCCGTGCCCCCAAATTGTGGCGCATCCCCCCGAAAAAATATGTGACGTAGAGGAGGCGAGTAGGCGACATAATTTCCTTTCCTCTTTCGGTTATTTTTTCTCCCTTCTTTCTCATTTTATCCCTTGTGCGCCCAGAAAATGCCGCTTTTTACAGCTTTTCCCACCGGGAAGGAATAAGTGTTCCCGACTTCTTGCGGTGTCTACACAATTTTCTCCCCGTTCCCTGAAAGGAGGCACAAAGCTATCCTGCAGCATTCTGCCTGCGGGAACCTGCTCTTATCGTTCCTGTAGGAGCAGTCATCCACTCGGCACTGTGAGCGCTCCACTCTAGGGCTAAATGCCGTGGATGGGATTTCGAAGAAAAATTAAACAATTCCCGTGAATAACGAGACAATCCACTTTGTGCAAATTGTGTAATCCTTCCTCATTCGCTCCCGCTCTGTCTTCGGGTGCCCGGGTGCCCGGGTTTGGGGCATCCGGGCGTCCGGGACGAAGGGACCTCCGAGAACCTTTATCTGTCGCCACAGCGGCGGTGACGCCCCGGCCCCGTGTCATGGGGCCCTGTGTCTTCTTCTCGCTTGTCGAAAGATGTCTACGGCAAGACGTGCAGGTGCAATTACTCAACTGTGCTTTAACGACCTTTAACTACCGATTTGTGAGGTGGTATGCCGTATTTATGGACGAAGACAAGCTGTGATTTATTCCGTCTGAGAGGGCTTTATTACTTCCTCGAAGGATTGATAGCTCAATATCGTTCGACTTGGAAAAACGGCTCGGCTAGGCCCTAGGACGAGCTCAAGAGCGAGTGTATTTTACGAGCGCAGGAGACAGCGCTCTTCCTCGAGCATCCTTTGGCTAAGGACCGCGGTAATTTGGGTCAGCGATATGCTTAAATACCTGTGGGGATGATTAAGAGATTCCCCGCCCGCCCCCACTTAAGAAAACTAGCCCAACCTAATTCTAAGGCCTTCAAGATTCGAAGAAAGCTCGAAGATATGACCCATATATGTATGTATGTACGACCAATATCGTGGGCCGTCCTTTTATACTAAACCACTTTTTTAATTGTCAAATACATATTCTAAAAGTACAGATAGACTGTTATCCTGAAAAGTAAATTTTAATTCAAACCTTCCCATGTTATAACGAATTGACTACGACCTTTGACAAAAAACGAAAACAACCTCTGGTCCTATTGGGATCACATTCTAATAGGAACGTAATTCTAAGACCTTTAGGTCATATTTTTAAAATAAACAGCTTTTACAAAATAGTTAAAATATCATTACCCCAAATTCATAGACATGGCATTTTTCAATTCTCAATAACAAATTTGATCTTTTGATTAAAAGGAGACACATAGGTACACTAACAATTTTTTTTTACTGAAACTACATACTAGGATATGCTCTAGTAAAATATTTTTATTATAATATATTTCCCCAAATTTATTTAAAAATACTGACAAATCCATTCAATAATTTGGAAGTTGTTTTGTCCGTCACTAAATTAACTGAAATTTCTTTTAATTTAACTAAAATGAATACAATCGCATTTCCCACTTGCATACTACTGAATTCCATTGTACTAACTATTTCGATGCATTTAATACTTGGTTAAACATTTTCCTAGATTTTAGATGAAATTTACTAATAAAGCAGTTATAGAAATAAGGGAATTCATTACATAAGAATTTCAGTAATTCACTTTTCATATTTCAGTAACTCGCTTTTACTTACTTAGGAATCCAACTTTAGTTGAGATTCTACTTAGAGAATATTTGTAGTATAAAAATATAGGTAATATCACACCAAATCTACAGTATTTTCCCATATTTGTTTTATTTTGTTTAAAAGCGTAAATATCGGTAATGTTTCATAAATTACGATGGAATTTTTTCAACTTAAAATTTTAAAATTTGCTGAAAATTATAATAAAATTTTGAGTATTTTAGCAATATTTTTTATAATCGACATCAAAGTCAAATTCCTGAAAAATTTGAACTAGAAATACATTGACAATATTATTCATACATATGTATGTATATCAAATATATTTTCCTCAAAAGCCAGAAGTGTCTTTCATCAACTTATATATGTCAGCAAAATCATGGAAAAATTTCATTAGTTGAGTGATTTGCCTGGATTTCACCAACCTGTGCACATTCAATTAAACGCACCGTGAGCGATTTTCCCGGAAAAAATTCCAGAAAATCAACGCGGCTGTCTGTTGTGCAGTCAATGGAGGAAGGAACCAAAGCGATAGAAATCTGAAAAGTTCGCAGATGACATGGTGAAAGCCCCTTGATACAACTGCTCGCATGTAATCGCTAAAAATTCTCTTCCTGCATTTCCACCACTCTCAGGAATTTTGTCCCCAAACAAAAATCTTCGCATTTTTCTGTCATCGATTTCTTCGTCCTATCGAAGGAACTGAAGAGCCCAGAAGGAAGTGAAAGTGGAATGGAAATATGTTGGATGAGTCCAAGGGACAGAGTGGTGGTATAAAAGGGAAGAAAATTCATAGCTTCCGGGACCCTACTCTTTTATTCTAGAAAATTTCCTAAGATTTTCTCGTACGTTTTTTTTCTTAGAAAGCAGGTAAAGGTAATTGAACCGAACTGCCCTTGCATGCGGCTCGTTGCGTTTTCCACTTAAGCTGTATTAAAACCAACCGTGTCCTAGTCGTTTTTGTTTAGAATGAGCACAGCAAATAAGCAGAACGGAAAGTCTGAGCAAAATAATGTCGGCAGGTTCAATGTTCTTCTCCGACAAAAATAGGTTTAGGTATTATTACAATATCTTTCGTCCTTCGGGGCTTATATATTTCTCCTATTTCTTTTAAAAAACGTGAAATTCATTGACGCCAATAAATGTATACCTTAGGGAGAGCAAACAATTCGTTTTATGATTCTAAGTTATCTACGCAAAAAGTCAGAACAGATTACAATGCAACAATAAAAGAAAATACCATGTCGAGTAAAATGGTAGACGTTTTATTACCTTTTATTTAATGCTTATTAGTTGGAAAGCAGAAATTAACTAACTTTTATCATGTTTGATTGTTTTGTGGCACGCTGGAAATTAGCCAAGAAAATTGTTAGAAACTATAATGGTTTATTTCAGCAACGTCGTTCTTTCAGTACTATATACATATGTAGATATTCTATAGAAAATTTGAAATTCAGTTTTAAATTTGAAAACAAATACTCATTATCACAATAGAAAGTATTTAAAATGTGTTAATTAATATAGCTCGTTAATTCTCTATTTCTAGCGAGAGAAATTTGTTTATTTGCTTATATTTGTAATAAGTTTATAAATGTTTGGATTTAAATTATGTACAAAAAATCAAGCGACTATATAATTATTTTCATTGTGGAAACATCTTCATCATAATTCAATTGTACAATGAAACTAGTGGATTTATCAGTCATTACATTATGAACCCGAAATTAATATGTTTTCCATTAGCATTCAATTCGTGAAAATAAAAAAGGTATTTAATTGGACTATCAATGAGAATTGATAAAATTTGTATGGCCGATTTTAGTATTAAAAACTATAAATGACTATATGAAAAAAACAATAAACATTTGAGAAAAGCGTTTTACAAGCTTTTTAAACTTACTAATTAGGGGATATTTTGTGTAAAATGTAAGGATATATTTTGGGAACAATATTATTTAATAAAACAAAATAGGACTTTACAATTCATATTAAAATTATACTTCATAAAATTGTGTGCGATATAAAGAATTTCAATAGGTACATCGATATCCCACTTTTATTTATAATTCAACTGGGAATAGGTTTAGGGCAATTGAGCTTTAAATTAACTTGGTACGGACAATATAAATTCGACATCGGATCGAAAACAAATTGAATCGCTCCAGAGGCCTAAATTAAGCCGCCACTAATAACTTTCCCATAAGTTCAAATACAAATGAAAGGCAAGTGCGTCCTAAATTGGACAAATTGCTCTAATCAAATTAACAAAATTACACCCTTGCTGGGGTATTGCTTCCTGTAAAGCAGCTTACTCCTCCTCTTCGTCCCCCTCCCTAGGCCCGGGCTCCTCTTCCCAGAGGCTCTGAGTTTGAGTAGCTTTCTGGAGGGTGGTCCTTTCCACCCTTTCCCTGCAAACAACAAATTAAAATAATGTGCATCCCCCGCCACGTAGACCGATAACGGAAATCACCATTTGTCACTAATTACCCAAAGTAATGCTTCGTTGTTGCTATGCGATGCCCTTTTGTACTATATATTGTATTTTGGAGTTTGAGGAAGTTGGTTGCGTCTTACGGTCTTACGGCCAGCGTCATCCCGGCTAGAGGAGCTACAGGTGCTCGTCTCGGGGAGTATTTTTCTTGTCAGATCTCATTGCTTCCCTGATGATCCCTTCTGGACTACGCGATAAGCTTCCTGAAAGTGGCTCCCCCTACATCCAAGATGGAGTAGATGATGCCCGTTGTTTCGTATATGGGAAGAGTTTCAAGAGCTCGGGACCATGAAGAGCAAAAGATAATGCGATGCGAGATAGTTCGAAGCATAAGGCCGTTTTGTCTTTAGCGAAAGTGGGTTTGCGGGTAGAACGTCTTCTAGGAAAATAAGCATAGTCATCACCGCCGATGTATGCTCCGGATGGTTTCCAGACCCGTGTGGGGCATAATTAAGATATTTATCTCACTTAAGCAAACGATCGCATAATTTTTTACAATTAGTCGTTGTTTGTTCCGCTCTAGTCCGGGTGCCCTAATGGACCCAACTAGGGCTTTGGGGCCGGCTGCCAGTTGGTGGCTAATTTCTCCACCACTGCGAGGCCACCTCTCAGCCGAAAGCATCGCATAAAATCGTTATGATGAATACTTTGCTAATGCATCCCTCCACTTTATCTCTTTCAGACTGTACACACAGCTTACGACTGATTGAGGTGAGGATTCCGAAACACATAGTCCGGGGCAGCACCGCAACCCTCGAGTGCTATTACGACCTGGACGGAGAGGCACTTTATTCGGTTAAGTGGTACAAAGGTGGTAATGAGTTTTACCGGTACGTTCCCAGGGACATGCCACCCACGCAGATATTCCTCCTGCCGGGCGTTTCCGTCGACGTAAGTATTTGCGGTCTTCTGTAACCATCTCGACATTTTTCTGCAGCGCACTTTTGCATTCATATTTCACAGATTCACAACTCAAGCGATGTGGTCGTTACTTTGAAGAATGTCAATCTATCCACGAGCGGACTCTACCGCTGCGAGGTCTCAGCCGAGGCTCCATCATTCCAGACCGTCTCAGATCATGGCGAGATGATTGTTGTATGTAAGTAAACATTTTTCAGATATTTCGAATTGCTCATCTCTGCACCAATCCGGGAGATAAATTCAAGTTTTCCTTCTGCAAGGAGCAGTTTTTCAGTTTTTCGTGATACCTCCTCAAATCTTTCGCATCTCCCTACTCTGGGATATTGATTTTTTTGAGATTAATATTGCAACGAGGCTCTCATGGTGCATTTGCAAATTAAAAATGATGCCTCTGGTACTCTCTGCTAGTACCGAATGACGTTGCAAGTTGATTGATTGAATTGGTACGTTGAAATTAATCCCCTACCCTGACCTCGATAACTGCAGGACCCGGTTATTAGTCCTGCACCTGAGTGCATCTACCCAAGACGTACACCAAGGCACACGTCTTCTGAACACAGCTTGGTCCTGGCCGTTTGCTAATGACGTAATACGACTTATGATTACTGGAAATTCTGCGTTTAGGCTGGGGCCTTGAGAAGCTTAGGATGGGTGGTTTCAAAACCTTCACAATCCGGGTCTACAATTTAATTATGTACTTTACAAGGTATCTTTAATATAGAAAATGGAGCGTAAATGTTGAAATTTAAAGCTATCATATGCTTGAACATCCGAAAAAGTACCTGGCATAAAAAAAACTAACCTTTGAACAATTGTTGAGATAAATGGAACTTCAAGATAATTCGAGTGTTTAATAATTCTTTAACTTAAATAAGATTACAACTGTTCGGTGAAAAAGGAGAATTAGTAATTTCAAAACCCTTACTAAGTTAACTACATATGTATGTTGACGTACCCCTAATTATTGCACTAAGTTATCAGGACAGATGGTGAGATTTAGACAATGCAATCTATTATTACACCATTTTTATAATCAAATTTTAAATAAGAAAAATTAATGAATTTAAACATTAAATTCTGAATTAAAATTTAGATATTTAAAAAACAAAAATATCGGACCATTTGTTTTAATCTCAGAGATACTGTCAGATTGTTACAGGCATGTCAGCACAGAAGTCTGTGATATAAGTAAATTGAGTATGTATCTAAAATTTTCATGGTTTCGCAACTGTTGAGCTTAGGAATCTTTCAGATATCTTGCCTGTGCAGTTGCACCCTACACGTTTCTAAACTTATAAAAAATTTAATAATTGACGAGTGTCGTAACAAGCAGCTAGACTAAACCAATAAACGTTTCCTTTATCCTTGGACCACAGTTTCTTTGCCAAGTTTGACCGACAAATCCAACCCGGCCGGTGACAAGAGCTCAACGTTCACTCGACGTACCCACCTTGGGTCGGAGCTCAAGTGCAAATTGGAAGCGTTTAATAAATTTTAAATAAGCCGAATTGGTAGCCCTTGGCTTTAATTAGTTGAATTTAGCTAGCAAATGTCAAATTTATGAAATAGTGCAGGCCACTGGGTCTAATCATGATTTGTGAAGCATTAATTTAACCAGAAAGGCTTAACCTCGCCGGGACGCACGAGCAGCATGAATCATTTAAGCTTGAGGACAAACTGAGCCCGAAATGGAAACGTATCTGAAGTGGCTAAACAATTTGAGTTAAGTGCCACATTTAATTTCTTGGGGCCCCAGATAGGATCTCGTGAGGACAGGGGGTGATTTAAGAGTTTACCAGCCCCAGTTTAATTTGCGAGCGTTAATTGATGCACTGGAGCGAGGATGATCCCCGCCAGATATAAATATATATCTGCAGGGTCCCGGGGTCCCGGGCTCGCTCCTGGAGACAGCGCATCTCAGCTAGCCCTGGCTTATTGAATTCCTGGCGACCCTTCGATAAGGGCGGACCGGCCGGCACGGCACGCTTTCACGACATCCGTCACAATATCCATTAGGGCCTTCGGGGCTCATTCGCCGGGCTCCGGCAGAAAGAATTCGCAGGCTCTAAAGTCTGAAGTTTTCTGCGTCGCGTAATTGTGCCGGGCCCCATAATTTGGCGTTCGACTGACATTAATTAAACTCCCATAATGACGTTGGGGATTATGGAGAATGTTAAATGAGGGGAGCGGGCACGAACATCCCGGGAATTAATTTCTGATCAACGACTTGAGAAAGTCTGCTTTTTTTTATTCATGAACTCATCCTGTGGGCCTCCTCCAACAATTCCCATATTTTCGAAATTATTAATGGGGCGCCGGGCGCTCAAGGAGCGGAAGCTCTTTGCCCCCCTATTCGGGAAGTCCCTTCCAGCTTTAAAGTGAATTCGAGCCTCTTTAAGCGACGACGATAAAAACTTGTCAGAATAGAAAAGGGAGAAGGTCGGCTTAGGTTCTAGAGCTCCTTGATAGTCCTGGACTGGTCTGGGGATGGCCTCCGGCGAGTGCTACTGACAGCTGGACCTGTTTTGGAATAAATGAAACAGCCGGAGTGGGGCCACAACAATAATATCCAGACTCCCTGTACCACGAATATTGACAGCTAAATTTACACAAAATCCTCCGGTTGCAAAGGAGAAAATATTTGCGGTCAAACAAAACCGCCCAGAATTGTTCCGTCAATAGATGAATAGGGCTAATTTCGGTCCTGTGTGGTTTCAATGGCAATTTAAATAGGAACTTGTCCACCGAATATTTATTGCTTCAAATTAAGTGTACACTATGTGTCGTTTAGTTGTTGGAGGAAGTGCACAATGTTCAGATTTCTACCGGAATTTCAGCCTCAAAAGAATAAATTATGCCTAACACAGGAAAACTGTGAAATTTGGGACATTGTCTGGATTTGACATAAATTTAATACACCCAAGGGTGGCAAATGGCCTATATAAATACATGGTCCTCTTTTAATTAATCATGTAATGCCATTATGGTATAGCGCCACAAAAGAATATCTGCAATATTTAGACAAATTAAGTAGTTTGTTTTTTAAAGCGCTAACATGGCGAACTGAAAAGTACCTATACTGAGCATTTGCATAAATGCAATATTGTAGTCTATATTTACTGGTTTGATCATGATTTTCAGATAACATATTCAAAAATTCATTAAAATCGTTAGGTTGGGCGCAATCAATTGATCGTTGATTTTAGTTATCTGTGAGTTACTTAGTTATAACTGTTCAACTTTACAAAAGAATATGACAAGGAAATATTTGACATATTTACATACATATATAGATTATTATTATATCATTTAGAGTTCTCGACATTTTCGGTTGATTTTAGCGGTCAATTTTAATTGGAGACTAGAAATACGTTTTGAACTCAAAAAAGCTTCATTTCATTTGGCAAAGTAATATTAAAATATTTTAGTACATGTTGCACCCCATATAGAGTATCACTTTTTGCAACAAATATTTTTTCGACTTCAAAAACTGCACAAAACGTTGAGTATATACTATATAGCATTTATACAATTTTGAGAAACCAAGCAACTTATGTTTAGTATTCAATTCGTTGTACCATTTGTCGGCATACTTATATTTTACTTATGTGCAGTGACTGAATGATTTCAATGAGGATATAAAACTGAAATACATTGTTTATTACGTTTTCAATATTTTGACGAGTTTAGTGATTTACTGTAATTTCCCTTTTTATGGATAAAAGTCCCACATATATTTCCTGGAATCGACTAGATTTCTACCATATTATCCTCGGCACAAAACATTTTTCCAAATGAAATAAAATTTCAATTACAAACAACGTCCCACAAAAGTCTGGTGGCCTTCAAGAGTCGTTCAACAGCCCCAAGCCCTGCTATTGTCAACTTGATTATTATGCCGAGTATGCGACACATGGTGAGTTCGTTGAACAAAACTTCAAAAGGTTCTGAACAACCACCAAACAACCAGCATTGGTGTAACAAAGTTCCCTTAAAGTAGGGGAGGTGGGGTAAACACCCACGTATTTAATTCGATGAACATTTAATGTTGCCTCTTTTGAAAAACAACGAACTGTATCAGAGTTCATAGCCGCTTTTAGCGAAGTACGTCCTAATCACGAGTCCGAAGGGATCGACTATCGTGGTGGAGTCAATTTCATTATATTTTTTTTCAACTTCCTAAAGAGTATGTGCTAAGAAAAAAATATATACAAAAAGGAGAATAAGGAAAAAGAAAATATAACAAGGGAAGGGCAGACTTAATCTCGGTCTAAAAATCCCTTTGATCTTTTGAACTTAAATTGGGCATTAATTAAATTCCTCCGGACAGTCAGGGAACGAAGCTTAGATATACTTTGTGCTGAGCCCTCTAACTCCGCGGCTACAACTGGCGGGGGCGGGGGTGTAGAAGAAAAAGAACAGTTCGAACAAGCAATAGAAAATCATCATAAAGTCGCAAGATCTCTAACATTAACCCTAATCACCGAAACAAAAGTTGGTCTCCCAGAAGCGGAATTAAAGAATTAACGACTCTCGACAACTCCGCTGAAGACTTCAAGTCGAACTTTTGCCATTTGCTCTAAAATCATGAAAATGGGAGTCAAATAAGTTCGCCAATTAGTGTCTTTTGACGATTACAAGCCAACAGTTAAAAAAAAAACAATGGGGAGGTTATCCCGCCCCGTACTGCCCAACGTCAACCTTCAAAAGGGGAGTGGACAGCGAAGAGCACGATGAACGAGGGCTAAAATTTCGAACAGTGCCGGGATAAAGGAAGAAGTATTCCACTAAAAAAACAGAAAATTTGCTCTCATCTCGATTACATACATCCTTGTATTATTCTCGCGAAACGCGAAGGGAAAAAAATTCCATCTTCTGTCCGGGGTTGAAAGGGCCGTCACACCCCCGCTGCTGGCTGCTGGGTCGGACCAGGGTACGTTTTCCTAATGAAAAGAGGCTCAGTTTGGAGTGGGTCGTGTTTTTAGATCGCCGGAAGAAATTCCAAATAAATGTAAGCATAACAAGGGGGCGGACAAGCCACTCCAGTCCGGGAGAGTCTTAATCCCGGGCTGAGCCGGCGAATAATAATAAAAAAAAAGGGGAATCAGGCAAAAAAGCGAAAAGCACTTCAAACTTTTCGGATCTTAGCCTGCCCAAGGCCAGGGATTTTTCAAACTAAATTTGCATTATTTCCCTAGCTTCCTGGCGCTTCTCCGGGTCGCGCCGGGTGAATTGTCAGAGAAAAGGTTGCCGGCTCCAGAAGCACGCAACGCACGGCAGTGCTGCACTGCCTCACGTCATGATTTACCTGTAGAAGGTGGAGCACACTCACCCACGCCTCCCATCCACATGCTACCGGGCGGTGTCGTCGTACTCCAGATAAGATAAGATTTTTCCAGGAATATCTGACGAAACGCCCGCGTAATGCAGATTGAGAAGGATACGGGAGCGCTTTGTGTTTCCGCTTATTGAATCACTTATTTCGGTGCTTTGAGCGCGCCGCCATTGCAGCACAACACCCCCGAGTTTTATCGACCAGCGAACGGAAGGGATGCTGCTGCCAAAAGCGGCGAATTTTCCGGCAAAGTTGAAAGGAAATTGTTTGGATTTGCGACATTGTTTTCGTGCGCAATCCGCTTAGAGCGACCACATTCCCTGTATCTGGCAGGGAATGTACGCTGTTATTAATTAGAAACACACCATCAGCTAGTTGGGCGGTGGCGCCTCCAGCAAACCTAGGAAAAAGGTGCACATTTTCCCGGAAAATCGCTTTCTCCACTCCCAAAAATTCATGAACATTGCCGGAAACTTTGGATGCATTCGAAAAGAGCTTTTTCACCTCAAACCTCCGGTTTTTGATGTAATTTTAATTTCACATCGAAACACCAAGAAGAGAAAGGAAAGGAAAAATTGCTGGTCCGAACTTTTTAACTTCCTTTCGCGCTTTCTTTCCGCCCTTTATTTCACTAATAAAGAAAAACTGTACCAACCCCTAGCCCTTCTGCCCATAGTGCTTATAGTCTCACCCGAAGGCGCATAGCAGGACACTTTCGCAATTTTACATCATAATAATAAATCACTGCAGAACCCCTTCCTGCCTGGTCTTCATTACTCCCCCATTGCCTTATCCTAGGTTCTCTTCCCTCCCTCGTGCTTCATTTTCTGTTTAAAAACCCTTCGTCCGACTATACCTAAATAATAGTGGTAGAAAACATGTTTAGTTAGTTCACCATTCCCAGCATCGTTAACGCTTACTTTCCAACTTTTATGTTTTCACACAGAAACACTGGCCGGTATAGTGTTAAATGCTTTTAGAACAAAACAGAAGATTAAGACATTAAAAGTTTGTGTTCTTTTTTGTTGAGGGAACATAATAAACTTAAATATTGTAGAATAACAAAATTTACAAGTTCTATAAAATATTTTATCCCTTACACGTTTCAGCAAAGTTTTTCACATGTTAAGAAAAGAAGTGAATAATTTGTTTACTATGACAATAAAAATATAAATTTGAAGCAACATCAGACGGAGCTTTTCCACCATAAATAAAGTTTTGAGTGAGAAACGTATTTTTAAAAAGCAGTTATTAAAATGGTTACCAAGAATTCACAACAAAAAATAAAAAACTTGAGTAGCTAAGATGCTAAATGGAATCGGCTTTAATACCACGTCACCACAAAACCAAATTAATTCCTATCGACAACTATAGTTAAATTTGAGAGCCCAAAAAAACTGAAAATTGGTCACTACTATAAAATTGTACTTAGAGTCCTGATATATGAAATGTAAACGCTACAAATATACGATTTGTTATTTCAAAATTTTATAGTATTCCATTTCCAAGCTTACATTACTTTAAAATTTAACTTCAGATTTAGTTTTATGTATAGGTTCATAAAAGTTTTCCTTTGAATTATCAAATGGATGTCAGTACGTCCAATTTAATTATTACCTTCCTGTTTCCTATATCGCGAAAACTTGAAGATGAAAGCAGTCTTTTTTTCGTTGTTTTTTATGTTTTTAAGAACCCTTATTCACGGCATCTCATGAAAGATATTTATTTCTTTAATTTCCAGCTCTTCCAGACAAGGGTCCCAGCATAACTGGAGGGCGTGCACGATACCAAATCGGAGATTATGTTCGGGTAAATTGCACGTCGGGAAGATCAAAGCCAGCAGTTACCCTAAATTGGTTTGTAAATGGGGAGCATGCTGAGCCACATATGCTGAAAACTTATGACACCATCATAACCGGGAGGGAAGGACTGGAAACCTCAATTCTCGGACTCGAGTTCAGGGTGGAGCAGCACAACTTCAGGAACGGAGATATGAAACTTAAGGTAACAAAATAGCGCACTTTTTGTTTATTTCCACTCCGCACGGTTGAGCACTTCCGACACCTCTCAAGGTATAATAACAATTTTCAGTGTGTGGCACGTCTATCTTCAATTTACTGGCGCAGTAATGAGGAGAGCGTCGAGGGTGATAGACCGCAAAAAGCACCCGTCCTCGAGTCCCGGGAAACAGTCTATGCCTCAAACTCGAGGGCAGATCCCGTGCAAGGTATGTCATTCCGGGAAACTTTTCTCTCAAAAATTATATCGTTTTTCCTTCAACCAACTGCAGCAGCCAGCGATTCGGAGCCGTTCGGGCCGAGTCGGCGGACCCTTTTAACAGCATGTCTAACTATTTTAATTGTAAGCCAACACTACAGTTCGTCCCTTCAAGTGTCGACTAGTTATGCCAGGTAGCTCAATTATAAGTCTTAAGGGAGTTCTTTCGGTTCGAAGAGTAAGATGAGGGCCCTCGGCCCAACCCTAGAAGTTAAGCTAGCTCTCCGCCAGCCCTAGAGTCCTCTCGGGTGGCCCCCTCCCCTGTAAATGTGCATGTCCTGTCGAGGAGAATGTGAGCAAGATTTATGAACTTTTTATGTATTTTATTTTAAGGATATAATTAAAGTGTTAAGCGTTAAGCTAGGGATAAACCCTTTAGACATTTGCGAAGGATGTCCCACCTCCGGCCCCGCCCGGGATGGCCCTTTGAAATGTTGACACGAAACATATCGAAAATTTATTGCCAAAGAGATTTATATAGATATCAAACTTATCCTTTGTGTTATTCGATATCCTTTTGATATTATAGCGCAGTCGATGTGAGAGGGTGTGTTGCCTTTTTTATCTCGATTTCACAAGGATTTTATTCACTAAAGAGGGCTACGAACGAGTGTTTTGGTATGACGTAACTTTCAAAATTCCTCATTTTCGTTTGAAATTCTAAAACCCTTCCCATCCCATTCAAGCTCTTTACGAAACATTATCCTTGAAGCTAACAAGGTCATTTACGAATAGAATAATCAAAAATACGTTTTAGTTTTTTATAAATAATTCATTTTTTCCGGAAGGTGTTCATATTAACTTAATAATATGATAATATAAAACTTCACTTTAGCTGGCCGCATAATGCAAGATTTTGCGCAGATCCATTTAAATCTACGCATGGTTAAGTATCTAGCATATTCCAAGTTATATTATGTATGGTTTAATTTAGTTCTAAATTAAAAGATTCGACTAATATCTATAAATTTTTGTTATAAGACCTGCAATTAATTTAAAATAAAAGGTGTTCATTTGGTTGAATTTAAAGCTAAATATGTTAAGAAACACACATATAAGCGACCGAACATTTTTTTGAATATCCGTCACTTTTGCATTAAATAAACATTAGTACAAAATTTCATAGAAATCCGTGAAGTGACGTGAAACTCAATTTATGCCGAATCAATTATTCAATATTGATGAACCCATATTAAAAGTAAAATATGAGCTTAATTCAGGAGAAAATACCTTTCTATTGAATAATGAAGTAAACTGTAAGTTCGCAAGTTACGAGTAGCTTCAAAACTAAACTTATTTACCAGTAATTTACAAGACTAATGCCTCGTTACAGCTTCAATGGTACTCAAAGTTTCCTTTGATTTTTCGCTAAGCTAGGGGCATAGCAACTTCTCAATTTTAAATATTCTCAACAGAAGATATTTCTCCGTGTTTCATAAATGATTAAATAAGAGAAAGTTCGTCTCCCGACATCAAAGAAAATGTGATCACAACCAAATATATTTTAAGTAGCTTTAGGTGTTGAAAAGTGCAAAGAGAGAGATTCCCCCTAATGAGCGCATTTTTGGTGGTAAATTACCTCCATTTACTCCTGTCCCCGCTTATATTACCTTCCATCAGAAATGGATCCTTTGAGGAAAAAAGGGATTTGAAGCAAAATACGTATGCATGAACCTTCCGTACCCCTTCTTGGGAAGTAAGACACCCATAAACGAAAGAAGTCGTCGTGGTGCTTTTAATATCCGTGCACGTCAGCTAGATTTTTCTGTTAGCTGGATAACACCCGTATCCATGGTATTACGCCGCTTACTCCAGGTAAACTCTGTAGCTCCCGCGGGACATGTTCTATGTCACTCCAGATGTACTCAGCAGGATGAAATTTCAAAGAGCTCAGAGGCCATTGAAAATGTGAGTGAACACTTGCCGTGATTTTCTTGTAATATTTTGCGCACTTTCCTATGGTGAAATTGTTTCGTTGAAAATAATTTTGTTTAGATGAAAAACAGAAGTGCACTTTCCCATGCTTAGTCCATTGCCTTGACGCGTTTACCACCGTAAAAATATCACTTGTCAAATTCTTTAGCTTTGTCATGGGATAACTCTGTGGAAAATTGAACAATGATTCACTTATTTGCCTTTACCTGTGTTACCTTTCAGGAAGAGCTATTCAGCATTTTTAAATATTTATTTATATTTTGGGTCGCTCTCACTACACAAGTTAAGTATTGACTATTTAAAGAAATAGAGATTTTCAAGAAAAAATCCATATTTTTGTCGATGCTTTTTTTTTTATATACATAGATTTAATAAATTGCTAAATTTACTAAAGTAAATTTTGTAGAATTCTTCGGCATTCAACAAAGAAAAAATTTTTATTTTTATTCTAATTTAATAATATTATTATAAAATAACAGGAGACGATTTATTGTCCAAAACTAAGACAATTAATCTCTTTTAATTTTGAATTCATATTAAAGAAAAGCAAAATATTTTGACTGTTCAAATTAGAGGATAAAATGGGAATATTGAGAAGTATGAAGATTAAAGAGTTTTAATAAGGATCGCCTAGCAAAATTATTACGGATATTTATTCAAAACAGCATCATTATCAGTATACATATAATATAGGTTTTTCGAAAAATGATCAGAAATTAATTAAAATATTTGAAAAATTCTTTTCCGAAATCTCTTCTCTAATTTTATAAGGAATTTGTTGACTCTCAGTAAAAGGGAAGGAATTTTTATTCCGCTTTTGTCCTTTAACAGATATTTATTGGAAAACCTGTCGTCACCCCCTTGCCAATTTTCAATTTTGTTCGATTTTTCTAATTATCTAAAATGGAAGAACTTCCCCCTTACTTTAGTAACTAAGGCATTTTACCATTCCCTGCTGTCGTCAGGTAATACATTTTAGCGTAAAATTTCTAATTGAATTTGAAGCTACCTTTTGTGCAAGCCACGTCATTCGCACATTCATTTGGAACGGAGCACCTCAAATAGGAGGAAAGGCATGGCGCATCCAAAAATCTTGTTAAAATTGCTTCTGTTCCCTTTATTTTCATCGATAAGGTCGAAAGGGAGAAGCTATTTCCTTGTGTACCTGCGAACATCTGAATTAATTCCACCTGAATAGAAGGTGTTCTCCTGCAGGGAATGCCCTTCTTCTATTCAGTTTCCTTTCCCATTCTTGGAAACTCGAATTTCACTTCTATGGAATGATTAGCCACCAGTAAGCATTTTCAGTGTAGAGGCTTCCTTGTCGTCTGCAATTCCGGGGCACATGTGTGTACCTACTATTCTAAAAAGTCTCCGCTTTAGTCCCTTTAGTTCCTTTAGGAAGGATGCTTTTTATTATACGCTCTTAAACAGGCCACTGTGCATGTTGTTTGCTGCAGTCAATTTGAATATCAAATAGAATGTGGTTCTTTAAGTTTTTTTAAAGTTAAACTTAATTTCAAAAGAAAGAAGGTGATTTTGAAAAGATTCTCACCTTATGGCATAGTGGTCTAGTATTCAATTTAAAGTTAAGAATCAGAGTTTATACAACAACATAAAGTAAATTTGAATAGTAAATGTATTCTTCGATTCGCTGAGCTTCTCATTTTTAAACATTTAAAATATTTTTGTGACTCCTAGCTATTAAATTGAGTAAAATGAATTTTAAATTCGGAAAGATGGGTAATTCTATTAAATTTGATAGCCTAAAAAGTAGTTCTCTACTTCTCAATTCATAGAGCTCTTCACCACAATTAGAAATTTAATTTGACATATCAAAATGTCGCTTTTAATTTTGAAATTACAAAATTCACATATGAATGTAAATAATTTAAAACGTTGAAAAAAAACAAAAATATTTATTAATTGCCAGGCCCTTGTTTGATAGTCCTGTAGAATTATTGATGTTAATATTGCCAATTACTTCATTTCATTGGTTGCATTAATTGCATATCCGGAAAAATTTTCGAGTTCTAAAGGATAAAAACAGTTTAACCAAATGAAATATTCACTTCAGCTGGTTTTCATTAAAACTAAATTAACTCTGAACCCGCCGTCAAAGTGAAATCAAGGAGAAAATATATATTTTTTCAATTCCAATATTAATCAAGAGGACATTCGCGTAAATGGATATTATTTATGTGGAATAAATTGCATGAGATTTAATTTTTGCTATGTAAAATTGGGGCAAGAAGTTAATTTGTAATTTTTACTCTTGAACTCGGTATGTAACTTTAACGAATAAGTATATTATCAAATACTTAGTAAAAACGTTTTTGATCTTTTTCCAAATTTCATAAACTCGTAAATGTCCTTCTGAAATTATTAAACATATCATCCGAAATATTACTTAAAATATAGAGTTTTTTCTTCATATTAAATTGATTAAATTTCAAACCATATCCAACGTCATATCAAAACTCCAATTTCGGCCAGTAAAAGTAAGTAAAACTCTTAATATATTTTTTTATTTATATTGTAGAGAAAGCAGAAGAGTATAAGAGTTTTTACATTATTTGGAAACATCTTACGTATAATTAAAAAGAAAAATTAAATAATAAAATAAAATTGTTAAAATATGGAAAAAGAAGATCTATATATATATTCATAAAAAAAGTCAAACTGTTTAAAAAAGAATTCTCTAAATTAATGGCAGATGTTTTATTTAAGAAAACTACATAACTTAAAAGTCAGATGTACATATTTACCTATATTAGATAAGGTTTTATCTATAGAAAAAAAAATTAAGATTTAAAACTAAAAAACGCTATAGAAATGTGATGTTGCAAAGTTTATGTATATTCTATTAACTTAGTCTAAATTTGAATTAAATAAGAAATGTATGACAAGGAAATATACAAAGATATTTTATGAAAGAGAAGAGAACAGTTTAATCATTGGCGATGTGTTTGATAGCATAGTTTACATATTTTAAGTTTTGGGATATTACATATAAATATGAGAAGAGGTGCATTTAAAGTATGTACATACATCCAAAAATTATAAACCCTTAAGATCTTTCAATAAAAAAAAATTTTGTTTGTACTCAAGCACATTCCTTTGCCCTTGGATTTATGTTTCTTCACATTGTGAGTGCCTTTATGTTGTTGGCTTGCATTGCGATTGGTTGTGTAAATTCTTAAAACTTTGTTAACTTTTTTTAAATTGAAAAAGGTTATTGCTGAAAAAACACAAAGACATTTTGGTTTGCGTTATAAATAGTGCAAACATGTTTCGAGCTCATTTTACATGAAATTGTTCCTATTGCGCATGAATAATAATAGGTACGGAAAACTCGTTATTTGTAATAACAAAACTGCCTCCTAAATGTTGATTTCGATTTCCAATGTTCCATACTCTACCGAAACCACAATGAACATAAAATATGTGAAAAATCCCGATAAACTATTGAAAGCAATAAACTTCTATTCTTGTTCAAGTGATTAGAAGGCCTTTAAATACCCAACTGTCGTAAACCATGGTGAGGTCATTAAAAGTTTTATTTATGGAACCAGCAGATTATACGAAGTCAATTAGCGGAAGGGACTAGTCAACTATCACGGTTTTCGGCTATTGTGCACGCTCGTCCGGGAAAGGAAAATGCTTAAATTTTATGGGCCGATTTCGAATGATAAAACCCTAAAAAATCGAAGATAAAATGCATGAATCTTGCACATAAATAAATCGCCCACGCTGAATTCCCGCGATTGTCCTTCATACAATTACACCGTTCCAGGCCGCTGTTTATTCTTTATTTCATATTATTTTTCATTGTTTCCTTTTGAGAATGAATACTTTTCATAATTATTGCCTCTCGTAAAATGAAAATTATGTGAAACATGGCTTTTCATAAGGTAACCAAACCGTTGAACAAATAGTGAATCCAAAATGTCTGATATTTGCTTTTATAAATTAATTTGGAAATACTTCGATAAACACCCAGTTCATGAATTTATAATTTGTCGCGGTAATAATAATAAAAAATATCCTTTTATTTTATTTCGAACAAAAGGATTGATTGAATTTTACAGGAATGCTCGTGCTTTTTTATGTACAGAACCGAAAATGCGTGACGACCGACTACTGATGCATTTATCTCCACAAAAGTGTTCCAACATATTTAGCAAAAACCACTGAAATTTTAAGGTGAACCATTTTACCTAAGTCCCTTACCTAAGTCAAGCTTTGAAAAGCATTTATTATGTTAACTATCACGAAAATTCTCTTCTTGGGAATTATTTGTATTATTTTTATTTTTATATCTTTTAGGATATAGTAAAATTGTACATTTTGTAATTTTAAAGTAGAAAATAAGATTCAGAAATCATTCTTATGTAAATAAATATCGAGCCAATTGTATTTGATGATTAAAAATTAAAGAAAAATTATAAGATTTTAAGGAATGGAAAATGATGCGTATATCTATACTACATTTAATAAAATATTTGTTTGAAGAAAATTGTGGTTATTTTCATTTTTGTCCGTTTAATTTTTTTAAGTACATAATGCAATGTTAACTTTAGTTCAAACTTTTTTTTGTGCTACTCTTTACGTCACAAATATTAAAATTAAAGAAATACAGGTAAGTAAATTTCTTATGCTGAAAAGGTAGGTATATGTTTGCTAAAAATGGGGCAATTTAGAATATCATAATTTGATTTTATAAAGTATAAATGGATATTTTAAAGAATATTGAATTTTTCAATGAGCTTTATTTTGGAAATGCTTATATATAAAATAAATTATTTGTAACGATTCTAGTATGTATTATATATTGGAATATACTGTTACTATGTATGAAAACATAATTTTGTTTTTAATTAATAAAGATCAATAACTTATTTTAAAAAGTGAGGTTTCGTAGTGCACCTTATTTTTCTTAAGTATTATAACTTGAACTTTATTTGCTTTCATACTTGAATCTTATTCCAAAAATAAGTCATTATGCTTAAATCAAACTTGAGTTTTAATTTTTCTCTGTTTAAACTCTCGATTGAGTACAAGTTTCCATTGCTCCAAATTGTCCAGCAAAATACGAATTAAGTGGAAGCAGTCTGGCGATAAAACAATACTCAATTAATTGATTTTAAGAATTTTTTCAATTTTTCAACCTTTGACTTACTGCGGGCAGCTATTAAGAAACCCTTCACGTATGCAAATATCCCGCCCAGCAGCGCCACGTGTCCATTCATTAAACCAGGCACAGGACGAAAAGTTGAACGATTCGAAAAGCGCATTGGGTGCACCCGAGAATGAGGTAAACCGCTCGAAAAAAAAAGGAAATCACGTTTTGACCATCAGAAAATTCGTAATTGTGGCGTTTAACAAATTCTTCAAAAAAACCGCAATTTCATTTATTCCGTTATCGCAACCCACACCCTCATACCGCAATTCCAGGAGCCCTTTTATGCCGCAATTTCGTTGGAAAAGCGAACAATCCCTCCAGATAGAAACTTTTGCATGCTCCCTAGAGATCGTAACCTTTTTCTGGTCAAACAATCAAATTGTAATTCAAGATAACACTTTGAGTACATTACGATTATTCTTATCACGCCCCGAAAATATCTCCAGTCCTGCATGAGCAGTTTAAACGGGCACACCCACAAGCTTATTCCCGAGGTCCCGAAGTCCCGTGTCCCGAAAGGTGGGCAGATAGGGCCGGGCCGGCGGTGTGGCCAGATATGCATGCAATCATACAGGCGATAGAGAGCTCCAAAAGGACGAAAAAATTGTGCCCCGTAACAATTCATTGCGAAGGGAAAGGACACATATTCCGCAGAGGGCACGAACACCCCGACCCCGTGCCGGACATAAAATGTGGAAACGGCAAAATCGTCCTGACAGGTCATCCCTGGCTGTCTTTTAGGTCGGTCTCTTGACAATAAAACGAGACTGTCAATCCAGCTAAGTGCCCTTACTGAATCGTAAAATTTACATCCTTCTCGCGCTCTACTCGACTAAAACCATGGTCCTAGTCCTGGTCCACGACATGTCCACCATATTCCCGGGCCCAAGACAGTCGGACTCAATTTTTAACTCAAATTTAATCGCGATTTTATGAGTCTGCGATGTGATTTGTCCGGGAACGAAGGGCCCTTAACAACCAGCCCCTGGAATGATTGGGAGTTTTACGTATGTGGCTATTTACGGGCACATAACGAACGGCAGATAAGGAGGAATCGTCAGGATGTTCCCAGTATTTATTGGTACCAGCACTTTGTCCTTTCGGGCTCCCCGGATAGCTTTCGGGTCATCTATTTGTGTCACCGTCGTAGCCCAACTCCCGCCCCCGTCCGGCTATAGTCCGCCGCATTCGATATCCTCCTGGCCGAGGGGGAATCTTTAAGTCGATAAGACCACGAATGAAATTGACTTGGTATGTCTTCCGAATATTTAATGAAGTTAGATCGAGGACGTAAATTTATTTTGGCATATCAGAGAACTCATTTGTCTACCAACAGCTTAACGACAGATAATAATTCTGCTGCGGCCACCATTATTAAGGGCGGGCAATCGGGCGGGGGCGCAAATTGGTTGCGAAGTCATTTCCGGGTGTGGGACAGCACTTCAAATTAAATAAAACCAAGGGCGGAACTACGCCCGGATATTGTTTGCTGAAATTATTGAATCTCCTTAAAGTGGATTACACCATTGTCTAGAGGAGTGATGGCTCTCTAGGCGAGTCACCCTCTCCTCGTCCAATTCTGACCGCATTTTCCTGAATTATTCGTTCTCTTGCGGCAAAACCATATTTAAAGTTTAGAAATCAGTTCGTTTAGAACTCTTGGTGAATTTTAGAAACTTAGTTTATGGCTAAACAGTAGATAATATTGAATTTCAAAAAGAATCTAAATCCCCACGCTCTCATTTAACAAAACCACATTTCCAATTACAGGTATTATAAATTTATGTTTTCGGAAAATTATGACAAGTCCATATACCTATTTATAATGTCCATACATCCAAAGAGAGTGAACATGATTAGAAGTTTTATCCGCCTTCGGTTTACCACTTTTATATCAATAGATACGATTTTTACCATATGCAAATCTTTATAAATATTGCATAAAAGTAGAATTAATTTAAGCTAATCCTGATAGCCCAAACAAACTTAAAAATAAAGGTAAAATGAATATTTTAAGGCTTTCATTGACCACTTATCATTTCAAATAAGTCGTCATTTCAAAACTTCAAAAAAAATTTAAAATATGACTAAATACAAAAATTATAAGCATTAAAAAAGTATTTAAAAATCTCTTTTAATTGATCTGTATATCTTTAGCACATTTAAATTTAACGATTTCTAATGCCGAAATAATTAAGAATAAAGCGACTAAATATGGAATACCACCAACACACAATTTTGACTTAAGAATATTCTTTTCTTTATCGTCTTTCAGTAATTTATTTTTAACAAAAGAAAAAAATTGTTTGTAAGACATCAAAATAAGTGCATGTATTTCCTTGAAAATTTCTAAATATAGAAAGTTAATGTGCATCTAATTGCGGAATTATGGCAGATTAAATATCTAATTTATGAATATTGGAAATACTTTGACTCACTCATAAATTGAGCGTGGTGTTTTTTTTCTAATTTGTGACATAACAATATCGGAAGAATATTTGCATATAGATTTGGATAAAGGCCTAAAGAAATTTAAATTTTTAAATTCTCTAATAAAATTTATTGGTAATTGCCTTTTTGAAAATTATTCTCTCTTTGTCAGAGGGCTGTGAAATTGAAATCCGTCACAATGCTCAGTAATTGGTGTAGCACAAAACACAGCCTTCAGCACGAATTGTTACATAACAAATTCGTTCACAATAAATTACGCCGTTTTTAACATTTAATTTAAATATTGGGTGCGTCCGGTAGGAAAGCCGCACTTTTTGACTCACCTTTTTTTGCAATCAGAAAAGCGCACGTTTGCATAAATGCGCACTATTAATGATAATGACATATGCAGTTCAAACCCCTGCAAAAAGTGTAAAATATTGCCAAGATAATCTCTGAATTTCAGCACATGGCCTTAATTGTACTTAGTAACATACTTTCGGTGCATATGATTTACGGGCACCATCGTTAATAAATGAATCCGCTGCCAGGACTCTCAACCTGAAATGTGTGCCAGGGACCTCCAAAATATAATAAAAACAATAAAGTGGAACTGTCGGACAGAGTAAACTTTCCAATGGTAATTTTGAAATTTAATCTAAAATACTTATCGTGGCATCACAAATTCCCTTGTAATTTATGGAGTACAAAAATATTAAACTTTTATCAGATATTTCGTCTGGCGTACCTGCTAAGCTGGACAGAAATTTTTGCAAATGCAGAAAAACATTTTATCGGCTGCCCACTCATTTCGCAATTACGACGCGATACACCGGGGCGCCACTGTCTAAATGGGCTTCGTTATTATAAATTTCAATTATCATAAATTTCGCATTCAAACTTTTCCCAGGTTCATCCAAACGAATATTAATGAGCGTCCGAATCGGTTTGTGTTGTTTTAGGGCTCGGTGGATTATGTGCTGACCCCAAGCGTAACTTTTTATGCATTTTGCAGGGCGTCGCGACGGCCGCCGGTCCGCGCAGACACGATACCGCCTGAACATTTGCAGATACGGCCAATATTTGGTAATCAAATGGCCGAAATCAAGATAGCTTAATTTGTGACATACATGTGCACGGCACATATGGGCGGGGTTGAATGGCCGGCATCAAAAGTTTTATACTTTTGCAGATGCGGGATACCGTCGTATACTCCATTCTGTCCATACTCTCCCGACGTCCTTCGGGATTTTCATTAAAGCAACTTTTTCGGCTATAGAAAGAAAATTCCGAGGAATGAAAGGATTTTCTGAATTTTCGCTATAAATTAAAGCCAATCACGTTTGCGATGTAGCCGCTCCAAATTAAATTCAAATTCTCGGAAGACACAATTTTGCTTAAACAAACATTGCACATTCATTGACGGAGGGGGTGCAGGTTAAAGCGCTGCAGTAAGACACCGAACGCACCCCTTTGATTAAAAGGGAAACAAAGTGGGTGTTTCTTGTCTTAATTAAAAGGAAAACGACAAGTGGGATATGAGGTCAACTGATGCTTTGAAAGCGACACATGTGCAAATAGCAGTTTATCACATTCGCTGCGTTTATACAGCTAAAGGCACTCACTTGCACATATTAAGGTCAGAATGCACTGCGGAGGGATGCGAATGTTTTGAAGTAATTAGTAGGAGGTGTACTTAGGTGTTTTTTATTGCTTTTATATTAATAATGGATATTTGTCGAGTAACCCTCCGTATTTGACCGCATTATACTGACAAATAAAGCAAATTTATCAGAGTTTATCTGCATTTATTTTGTAGACAAAGTAGAATATAATTGAAAAATAAATTGGACAAAATTAAGGTTTTTCTTTTATTGCACAAAACTACTTTTATAATTTCAAGCAACCTTTTATAATTTATTGGTCGTTCCAACTCTAATGTTTTCTAAGATACATTATTTGTCAAATATATGTATAAAATCACTCGAAAACTTTTCATAATCTGATTTTTTGTTTTGAATAATTTCTTACAAAACAGCTGTATGTCATATTAGTATCTTTTATTTTATAAACTGTTAGTCACTTTAGTATAAATCCTAGAAAACGAGTACAAAAAAGTTTCTTACTAAAAGTTGCTTTTATTAGAATGTCAATAAATTTTCAATTTTCACTAAGTTTTAAGCAAAATTTAGAAGAAAGTTATAACAAAATACCTACTTGCCTAATGATTATATGTATTAGGTACTAGAAAATTTATTTATCGCTTATAAGATTAATATCAGCTCTAAATTATCTAACGCAGTATTATTTATATTGATTTTACTGATATTACATAGTTTTGCTCTAAATAGAAAATTCTGGGTATACGTAGATACATTTGAATGTTTGCTTCAAAATCTGCTTTAATATTGAAAATGTATAACGCATATGTTTCGCAGTTATTCTTTTTCACTCTTTGTACAGATTAACCAGCAATAAAAGCAAAGGAATCTACCTGCCAAAAATATAATTTCACCCAAAAATAGAGCTCATTAGGCGTTTTCAATTTTGCAAAGGTATTCACCCAAGAAAGGCGAAATGGAGCGCACCTTAGATGAGAAAATTAAGTGTTGGCCTTCACCCCCAGACCTCGGTCCTTTCATGCGTGCAGGCATAGAGCGCTGTCCGAGAAAGGTTAATGAGAAAACTTTTATCCTTTTCGGGGTATTAACTTCGCCATATCTTACAAGCTTTCTTATTAAGATCGAGTGCATCCAGGCAGATCCCGAGGTAACGTCGCATGCACGTCAGCTTGCTAAGGTGGAATTATCGAAGTCTTGCCTCGCCGCTGTGCAAATGCCCCCGGGGGTGCAGGGGCTGAATGGACAATACCATGGCCTGGGGGTTGTGGGGTAAACTTTCTTGATTTAGGTTGAGCAAGCCAAGCCACTGTAAGGCAGTGCATATGTTTCACAAAGGTTATCATACCCCGACCACATAACTTTGCACTCAGTCCGGTGCATAAAATCAACGAGGATGGATGTGTTATATCACGTGTAACGAAAACTACATACCACCTCCCCTGGATCGCTATAAACCGGGCAAACCGCTCCCGGGCGGCGCCCCGCAAGGACGTGTTTGTGCAAATATATCTTGCACATCGTCCCAAAGAAAACACAAAAACCTCTAAGATGCTGGGAGTTGCCTTTTTGGGTCCGTCGCACAGCATCCTCGTCCGTCTGTCGGCCGGGCCCGGCCCGTCGTGTCCTGAAAGGATTTTGATATTCGTTAGGGAATAAATGGGATGCTGTGCGAGAGGATGCACACACTCTCGGGACTTTCTGTGTTTGTCGTCATCCTCATTCACTGGGAATTTTTAAGTTGGTCGCAAAAGCTGTGTACGTCGTCGGATGGAATTTGACATATAAGACACAGGTGGGAAAGGACTCGAGAGCGTCCCTATTTTACGGCCTTTCAGCTACATTTCGTCTGCTTTGATGCGGTTCGGTAATGCACTTCTTGTGTTCCCCACACGGAATTTTTAACTCGTCTGCACACAATCTGTGCAAACACCCACCTTAACGAGATTTGAATCCGCGAGTGTCCCGGGTCTGCGCCAGGAGGGCAATGTATCCTTTCTGGCACAATTTGTTGCTACACGGGAGTGAATCCTTGACAAATATTTATGCCCCGACGGAAGGGAACTCTTTCGCAAACGATGTAAAATGATAGCGTGTCATTTTCACCCTCTGATATCTGGTTTTCGGAGCGGCCGGTCGGTCCTCATAATTCTGTTTTCGAGCATAATGAGCCGACACAAGTGGATTTATTTTTTTCCAACATTATTTTTGAATTATTTGCCAAAGGTTCGGGGTATTTCGCTTGTAAGTTATAAATGCGTGGTATCTGCTTAGTAACAGTCAATTCCGGGTAGTTCATTAATTATACCGTCTTTGTTGGTATATCATGAATTTATGATGAGCTATGAGGAGTTTCCCAGAAAATTGTAATTAGCTCGAATCCTTGCAGAGCCCTCTCGATACTTTGTGAAAGATAAAAGACTTCTTAAAATTTATTTCTAGACCATAGGTTGAAATCTGCCAGATCCCCAAAGCAAGTAATTGTCTTTAAGTACCATTTTAAATGTACTTTTAATTGCAAACAAAAATTAAGGCCGTTATTAAAATTTTTTTCTTTTCATTATCAACACTTCAATGATCAGCCCATTCCTTGTCGACTTGTTTGCATATTTGCATTTCGAAAAGCGGACAAAAATAACGAGATTTATTATTTGATTTATACATAGCTCTAGGCAATCATATTTATATAGAAAATACCCAAAACTGCGTGACACCCTTACCTACTTGATTTGCATTTTATAATAAAATTTTACGTTTTGCTTAAATTGATTAATTAATTTGAAGCAATTGTAAACAATTATATAGTAGAACATCGTTGATACAGTTTTTGATGTAGCTAAAATAAAAGTTAAATGAATTTTTTTAATTACCATATTTTATTTATGTTATTAACTAGATACTACGAGTATTCGTTTATATGAAATTGTGTTAGCTGGAATAGAACTATGAACAAAACAGTTAAGACAAAAAATAAATTTTAATTTCTGGTAAAGTTGCATAAAAAAAATAGTTGTCCTAAGAGTTTCAAAATCAACAACTAAATGCTAAAGCTAAGAATAAAGTAAGGAAATGATTACGATTGTGACTCAAGTCCGTAGATGCAACTTTGGTTTGCTTGAGTAGGTATAATAAGTTCTGTATATATATGTATGATTTATTGGAAATTATATTCTGGGCAGATGGATCTCATCAAACGCAGAAGTCTGGTTATTCTGTATGGTGGGGAAATAAAATAGCAGAAGTCAGGTATCAATCCGATTGAAGATATTCCCGGAACTACTCGCCAAGTCCAAGCACGAGCCCACTTCTCAGTCAGTCAATATCTAAACAATTACTTTCCGAAGCGGAAACACCCTCGGGGGTTTCAGAGCTCCACACTTGGAGGTCCCCTGGAGCGTGAAGTTGGATAAAGTGGAAATCACAACACAATCCGCGCCGAATTGATACGTCGCTCCAAATAATCCCATCATAGCACCTGGAGTCCCCTTTGATAATAGAACTAAGTACGGCGATATCTTTCGAGAGATGAAAATGTCACCGAGGATCAAAAGCTCTTTCCCGGCCGGGGAGATGGGAACCAGCGACTCCTTAAGCCCATAACTCCTTGACCAGAAGATAACGACGTTACTCGACAGTTTTTGCAGTGTTCCCGGTGACAAGTTGGTTTCTGCACAATGCGGCAAATTTCGTCCCTATGAAAACGAGAAATGTGGCGCTCCCGAAAATCAATCATGGGGTCCCTGTCGAGCCGAGGTGGAGCAGATACAAAACCGGGACGTGAGATGGATATTAGCCGCCAAAGTTAATAAAGCACAATTCGCCTGGAAATTCGCCCTGATGTACGTCGTTTGGCATACAAAGCGCTCTGATTCACCACTATCTTAGTTGCGGTGCGGTGTCGGGTGTGGGCCTCAGCCCTTAGTCCTCGCGTGTAGGTGTGAATAGCGCCGTTTTTGCCAAAAGCCCTATATAACTTCATATAGGCTGGCTAAGGCTCAGGCTCAGGCTCAGGCACCGGCACCGGCACCAACACCAACCCTTCGAATCAGAGCCGCCGATGCTGCCGGAGTCAGAGATGAATTCAAATGTAATTTGGACTACGTGCACGTGTGTGTAGACATGCCTCACGTGGCACACGACCTGGCACATCCATACATGCTGGCAATATTGTCCTCATTTCCTTGAACCGAAATTAATTTATATCCTTCCGGTGAATGTACAAATTGTATAATAAGTGCACGAATTTTCGGGGTGTGGAGGTTCCGCACTGCTGGGGATATCTGCGGCAGTGAAATACGAAAATGCCCATATTAAGTCGACTTTATGTCGAGGCAAAAAGGACACTCCCCGGAGGATGCTTTATCTTTTCCCTGAAGTCGTATGTTGATAAGACAAACGGACGATCTTATCGTCCGGAAGAGGTGGAAAATTTCCTCTTACGTAACACTTGCAGTTGCCACGGGAAAGCTCTGAACTTTGCGAATTTGAGCAATGCAGGGGCTGGACGAATTGTACATGTAATTTAGCACAAACGCCTCTTTCATTCAGGATCTACAAATTTTGAATTTTCCATACAAAAGGCATGTGAGTGTCCTGAAAGGGAATAATTTTCCCAAATTCCTTTCATTATTATTACACTTTGTATTGTATTGTAGGTAAGAGGTATATATTTATGTTCAATCCAACTAACTTGCAAATTGCTTTTCTACGTAATTTCGTAATGCAGATATATATTTGGTATTACTTATAATTTCCATGTCATTCTAAATACTTTAACGATTTGTTGAGGGGATGCATTTGTTCATACAACATTTAATTAAAAGTTATTTTACCTTGCACAAAAGAAAGAGAAATATCATACGTAACATGCTGGGGAGACTTAAATTCGATTATAACTGCCAATAATTTTAAAGTTGTTACAGATAAAAGCTGAAAGAACCATCCTTAGAAATACAAATATAATTATGTATTAACAAAATTAAAACGTATAATATAGGATATTCTGAGTATAATTAAAAGGGTGTATTTATTTTTAATTTTTATTTATAAAAATATCGAAAAATTCACAATTGGATAGATGCTCTTTATAAGTAGGTACCTGTTATTATCTTCGCAAAGACCGCAGGAACTATGTCAAAGCTCTTAATGAATGAAGGTACTTTTTCTCTTGTATGCAAATTCTCACAATCATTTGAACTCGGCTCTGTTGGGGGTGGCCACCCGCAAGTACCTTTCATTACTTCATACTCTCCTTGGGTCTCCCAAGGCGTTTTGTTAAAGTTAAATTGTTAATTACTAACATTGTTTACGCGGCATTTATCATGCAGCTCGCAGTACTTTTCAACCCTGGAAGTTAGCAGAGGAGTCTCGGGGGTCCCGGGGGGAATAATCGCCGTAGCCGCACCCGCACCACATGCACTCAACTTGTACATGTCTCACGAACTGAAATCTGCCCAAAATGTAGGTCATGCGCCAGTTTCACGTTTTGTTCAGGGGCTGTTGAGCCAGCTCGAGGGCCTTTAAAGGGTTAATGAAAAAAACTTTACCAGCGATTTTGCGAAATTACTTGTCATTAAGTATTTGGGCATACAAATTCTGGAACAAAACTGAATAAGGGGGAGGGACTCGGGAGCGATTGTACTGGAAGCTGGGGATAAGAACAAAAGTCGCTCGAGTGCTTGGGCTCTGAGTCTGACTCGAGTCGCACAAATCTGCAGCCGAAGAAGTCCAAATACGGTTGAAAGCCAGCGAATGCCCTAAAGACATTCCCTCGGGAACACGCCGGGCAGCGGGGGTGGCGGGGGTGGCGGGGTACAGATGCTCACCGTCGTTTTGCATTCATGTACAGGAACGGAACGTATCTTGCGCACAATGCGCACGTGTGCCCGCTGCCTTCACGTGTTCATGCCTTTCGCTGGTGCATGCGGATCGAATGCACTCGGAATTATTTCATCTGGTCGAGTCGGACAAAAATTGATGTGAATTAAACGAGTGCAGCCCGACCCCGGAGGGGCCCCAAATGGGCCTCCGCCCCGGGCGCGCCCTATGCGGCGGACTTCCTCACGCTCCCGGGGCCCAAAACAGGGAGCCTGACTGGTCCATGATCTGAATTTGATATGCTTGAGTGCGATTCAGCCACTGTTGGTTGCGGGTCCGAAGGAGCGGACGGGGTCCGGCCGATGTGCGGACCGGAGCCAGGTGCCGGGTACTCACCTTTGAATTATGGAAGAAATGCTCAAGTCTGAGGTCTTTGGGTTAATGGATTTTACCTTATGGGGAGCCTCAGAGGTGGTAAACTAAGTGCTTTGTTAAAGCAAGTCAAAGAGGAAGAAAAAGTTAATCGAGCTGCTGCTCTACCTCCGGGGGAAATGTGCAAATGTGGAAATTTCAACTCCTCCGCCACGGCCCTAACGTTCGGGAATTACCCGGGAGATGTAATGCTAAAGTAGTCAGAATAAGCCAAACATGTCAGATGCTATGAAAACTTAAGAGTTCGGCGCGTGAGAGCAAGGACAGGGAATTCAATGCGATACGCAAAGTTTCGGCTAGATATACATAATATGCTTAGTTGGCGAAATAATGGAACTTTATTATTGTTCAAGTATCTCATGTTGATTTTGACTTGTCTTGAACTCTGCTCGCATATATTTGAACCCCCAACTCATACAGCATAATTCGAAGTGAATTATGGAACATGTTAATCTAAAATTGGTGGGGGGAAATGGTGGGTGCCTATTGTAGTCAGAAATATAAAAGACTCACATCCCTTTGAGCATTCTAGCCACGTTCTCATAATTCTAGTCTTCAATAGCATATTTTTTATAAAATCCGAAACGATACCATACAAGATAAAGTCCTATTAACTTCTGCAGGGACGGCTTTAGAAAGGAGAAATAGGTCTACCTATTTGATTACATTTTTATTCATTTTATTTCAATAACAATTGGAAAGAATGGAGATTTGGATGTTTTACACAGAAAAAAAAAACATTGCAAATATTCCAATATTCAAAATCGAATATTATATACTAGGTTTTAATATAGAAAATTGTCTTTCCAAATTATGCACCGAAATATGTGGGTTATATAGGTAATATGCTATTTTATGGAATAAAATTCTACTCATAATGAAGAGTGTAAAAATACAAACATTTCCGAATATGCCGAAAAACAATCTTAAAACACTAATACAAGCTTGGGATTTTCACAAAATAAAAATTGTTTTGCCTAGATTTATTATTTATACTTTTAAGAATATTTAAAGCATTTCCGAGAAAAGTCCTCGCATCTCCGTTTCAGATTTCTTTTCTTTTGCATTTTTCGCCAAACATACTTTTCTAATTGGGCAGGCAAAACATCTCGAGATGTACTCGTTTTTATTTTTAATTAGGATACAAAACGTAAATATAAATATTTGTGAGAAATAAAAATTATTTTATATACCATAGCTTAGTCACGTAAAAAAAATAAGGACCTTAAGAAATTAGTAAATATTCCAAAAGTTTTGTTAATTTAAGCAAAAGTAGCTTGATTTGAAAATAACTTTATATCCGTTGAAGTTTATATAATCTTTTTAGCTGTTTATAGAATCATTACTGATACTAACAATTCGAGATTGTTAGAATTTTTAGGTATCTGGAAAATGTTAGTCAATATCACAAATTGCTTAGACAAGTAGTCATATATAATTTCTTATTTTCCCTGTTATTAAATTTCCCATATGTGAGTTTTTAGTAGTCGTGTGCTATGGAATTATTTCGGAAGATGGTAGTAATATAATAAGACGTAGAGCAAATATAATCGAGCTATTTTGAGTGAGTTTGAATGTAATATCATGCTAAGAGCTACTCATAATAGCCACATGCTCTCTAAAATGTTCAAAATCAAAACCACAAATTGAACCAAATTGAAGTTCTTAGGTACTCCCCAGCTCAGCGTTTTCGATATTCAAAGAAAGAGAAATCGAAGTTAAAAGGTAGCATGTCCGAGAGGACATAATCCAATTTGCAAGGACTTGCCCTGGGCACACATGTGGAGAGTCCTTCGATTTATAATTCCACGTGCAGCGGTGGGGCACAAGGCGAAGGACAAATAACAACGAAAATAATTTGATGCAGTTTAGCTGCTTATTATAATTTAATGGACTGTGACGTTCCGCACTCCCCGCATCCGGTTCAATTCGGTCCGGAAAATGTGCCTTTTGGTCGATGCTCCAGCTCCGGAGTTTAAAGTTTGCCGCAGAACGTGGGGACATTTTGTCGGAGGAATTGAAAAGGCTTCGTCGTCATTGTGCAAAGTGAGTCTATTGTTCGTTCACAATTGTGAATTGGCACAACTTATAGCATACTTAAACTAGACCACTATTAATCTTATCCCTGCTCTGACCAAACGTGCCGTAAAGAATATTTTGCCGGGCAAGAAACCAATTTGGAGGGGGGATGGAGCCTCTTTTCGACCCAAAACCGGTTGCCATTCACCACCAACGATAAAGACTTTCTTTTTTTGTGTTCCTTATCCGCCGGATGGGACGTTGATGGCGGAAGAATATTTGAAGAGTAAGAAAAAATAATTTTTCTTTTCCTCGAAAGCACCTCCTCCCACCTTTTTTCCATTCTTGCGCTTGAGCTTTGGCCCCATCGTCCTGAGAGGGTAGCGGTTGAAATTTTTATAGCGTAGCTTGCAGCAAGGAAGGAGCGCAGAGAACTCATGAATTGCTTTCATCCTAGAGCGACCTTTTAGTAATCGATATCCTGAGATAATATTATCCATCCCTGATCATAGTACTCCTTCGACTCCCTTTGATTGGAAACGAAATACCTCGCTCTGGACTTTTGGGCAGCTAGAAATAATGCAAAAAATTAAGACAATTTTCGAACGGAATGAAGAAATAACGAACTAGATGCTCTGTCCGCACCACGCCCCCGCTTTGCTCTGATTTCAAAGATGTTAAAATATTTATCCCCTTACCCGATGACCGTCGATGAAAAGGATGCGAAATTGCCCGCGGTGTGGATTATTTATTCGCTTCAAAAGAAAGTCGCAAAAGAAACTCGTTATTTTTTCAGGTTGTTAATGAACTGAAAACCAGTGGGTCGCAATATGAAATATTTTCTTGTTGATGTATTTTGTTTTCTTCATTTCTAGCTTTTTATTGCACTATTTTTATACATATATTTTAATATCTACTTATTGCATTATACTAACTATCAAATAATGAAGTAGTTATGGACTATCACGTGTACCTAACTTAAAATAATATTCATAGTCGAATGTCAAACTGAAATAAATGTTAAGATATGTTTTAGAAAAATAAAGTTTCATTTGGCTTTAATAGTGATTTAAATAACTATTACAAAATATAATTATTTTTCAAAACAAATTGACTAGCTTATTCAAAATTTGTTTTACGAAGAGAATTTAATCTCAGCCTGGGAAATTTAGTAAATACAACAAGTGTCGGACACCCCGATAGTTCCAAGTTCATTGTAATAATCATGCGTTGCATAGGTGCAAAAAATAGGTTTCTATGTATAATATAATTTATGATAAGTTTATTTGTTTCAAAATTATAAAGTAATAGATACTAAAAATATTTTACTGTGCATGCTTTGATTGACCGTTACATAAATATCTAATGTGCAAATATTTTTCTATCACGAGTATGCGACTACTCTTCCATATAAATAGTTCGAGAAGTGTCGATAGTTCGAAATAAATCCTACCATTTTCTCATTTTGTACAAGAACTGTCAACAAAACCTTAAAAGCTTGTATGAAGAAAATAAATAAAAAATATTTATAAAATTGAGGGTAAAAGTGTGAGCCGCGGGCGGAACCCGTTCGAGACCCGTTAAAGCATTTTCTCCATGGACGTAGCAAAAATTCTCACTGGATTAAATCCTTTGTGATAATGGCTGCCGGTACAAAAGCATCCCCAAACGCTTCAATTTATTTAGGTCATGCTTTCAGGATTAAAGGATGAAAAAAGTTCTCCCGTTCATAAATTTTTATCTTTAATAAAAGACTTGAAAATATTCCCTTTGTTCCAGCTGAAGAGCTGTTGATAGTTTTATTTTTGCAAGTGTTTCTGTATTTTTGCTCGTTTTTTTTATTATTTACACGAATTCGAAACACGAAATGGATAGCACCCGGCCGTTTTTGGCCATTTTAGCGAGATAAATTGAATTAATTATTTAATTTATTAATTCATTCGCTTAAGTTGACATGATGAAAATAAAAGGAATATGAAGTCAGCGTTTAAACCAGCAACCTGCCAGCCTCCCTGCTGTTTTAATGTGATGGCTGATCTGAAATTCAGGACCTTTAATCACGGAAATGTTCGGAAAGGGCCGTATAAAAGGACTGCATGAGCAATTACCATAATGCCCATTGTAAACAGATAACTGAATCAGAAATTTACAAGATACCCGGGATTTACATGTAAGATAGAGGCTACATTCAATTTCGTGTTGATTCGAGCAGACATAAATCACTTTGATGGAAATACATTTTTTAAATTCACATAGGTAGAAAATTGTAGCCCTTTGAAAAATTATTTGATTGGCAAAATATTTTATTTTTTAATTAATTATAATACATTAAGTTTATTTGACGCAAAAATTACTAAAGAATACGAGTATGTTTCAATTCAATTATCGTAGAAGCTGCAAAAAAAATTTAAATAATTTGAATTCCCACTGTGGCGTCTTTTCACATTTCCCTTTGAACTTTAATGTAGTTATCATTTTTTTCAAAAATCAGGTTGAAGTTACGTTTTCTCTAAAATGTGCGCCTAGCACAAAGTAAGTATAAATTTAAACAATTTGTTTTTATTGGCGGGAAATAATAAATGTTCGTATGGGCAATTCAGTAGAAAATTTGCTGCTATACCTAGAACCGAAACTGATTTGAAAGCCAGCAGGTATTATGAAATTTTTAAAATTCGCCGGGAAAAAGCGTTAAGAGTGCGAAGATGCTCACTGATTCGGATGTGGTCAAAAAGTAGTTAGTTTGGTACTCAGGTGACAACTTCCACGGATTAAATAGCGTTTCATCGAAATTCGTGTACTAGACTTCAGTGCGGATACAATTTGAGTGCATTATTAGGACCCTGGGAAAGCTGCAGAATTTTCCGTAACCGTTTCTAATTAACTGATATGTTTCTAAGTTTTGAATCTCCCAAAGAAGATACTATCTATGATCAGTTGCTGTCATCTTCAATAATGTCTTCGTATACAATTCTAAAACAAAAACCAAATCTTGAGGGAATTCTCAGGCCACAGTCTGTCTAATCGAGTTTAGCACTTAATTAAGCAAGAAGTTGTGAGCATATGGCGAGTACTATTTCGAAGCAATTTTCATATCTCCACATACTTACTTCATGGTCAGGGAAAAGTCTGGTGCAGGTTTTTAACCGGAAGGGCGACAATCCGAACCTGAATGATGAATGCTCGACAGTTTAATGTGACATGTGGTCAGTCTAAATTGATTTCATGGGATCGATAAGGATCTGCCCGGGGCTGAATGGGGCCACGTGACTCCGATGGTCAGTCTGGGGCTGGCCGGGTGACTGGACGGGATCGCCCCAGTCCACCTAAGTGAAATGCACTCAGCGGCGGCGGGCAGGGAGTGCATCCAGCTGATTCATTGCAAAATTGGAGTCAGTTTGCATGCATGATATCTAAGCGAGTCCTACTTATGCTCCTTGCAATAAAAAGGGTGCAGCAAGGGTGTTACTGGTGACGTGTCGTTAATTCACGTTCTAATGTTAATTTCTTTTCTCTGGAATTTGTTTCACGTGTCATGATAAAGAGATTTTATCAAAGTTTTTCCCCGAAATGAGTAATTGGCGAAAACGAATGACTCACGCCCTGACATGGTCCCTTTTATAAAATAAAGGGAAATATCCCTAAATGGGATGTGACGGAAGAATATCTCATTTTGTTGAAGGAGGGGTGTGGGAATCGAATCAGCGTCAATTGAAACAAAAGTTATGCACTCGGAGCCCATTCGTTTCCATTTGGGCCAAATGGCTCCCAAGGCACAGAAAATTCCACATTCTGGGAGCAAACAAATTGCGGCAGACCAGAAATAAAGTTGAGCTTAAACTCGGAATCACATAAATCACTCACCCGTTCCCTTAAATAAAAGGCAATAAGCGAACTATTTCCATACAAAGGAATCTGGGAGAGCCACGTTTGGTTAGACGATGCTCGCACAGCGACTGCACCCTAAAGAATTCGCTATACAGAGGGAGATGATGTCGGATACTATAGCTGATGATCTTCCCGAAAACGGGCCACTGAGAAACAAACAACTTTCAACAAGTTCCCGGAAGAACCGAAAATCTGGAATTCTTGAGGTAGCCTCAGTTTTTCGTATTTCTTCAAACGCCCCCTTCTAAAATGTATAAAACATTGCAGCCGAACTAGGAGCAGGGGGTTGAGGAGTTCCTTTCCCACAATCGATATATGTAAATTGCATACGCTCCCGAAGCTGAATAGATTTATATTATGCCTATGAACGCTCCCGAACTGATTCAGAAAAATGAAACTCGGGGAAAGTAGACTTCTGCTTCGGCAGGGCTTTTCGCCAGAGTATTTACCTTTCGCATAAACATTTGTGTTAAGCTGATGATAAGGTTTTATTCGATTCCGGAGGGTTTATTGCCGGGAAGATCCGCTCCCGGTCCCCGACTGTGCGTGTTTCGCTTTACTAAATTATTCATTTCTGACTTAAGTGCTCAAATCCTTTTTGTTATTGCATTAAAAAACGAAATAACCTTTCCACCACCACGGGGAATTCTGTTTGGGACAATGCATATTGGCATTGCTCAATTTATACTGATTTTCGTTTTCAGAGCTTACCCATGCAAAGCCACCTGATCCCTGAATTCAATACTCCGACGGCTAATCAGAATTTTATATGCCCAAACAAAGTTTGAGCTCTTTTCTCTAATATTTGCATGTATGGGAGCATCTGTTTCATCATATTCCAATTTTAGATACTTTTGCTTCTACGGTCATTTTCCTTTATTCCAAAATATTTGTAAATTTCATTTCAGTTTTTCATTCGATACCAAGTAAACAAATTTTATAGTTTCAATATCATAAAACTAAAAATTGTATGATATCAATAATAAAATACAGCATTGAGAGAGAAAAATTGCAATTTTTCTATATTGACTTCATTCAACGAGGAAAAGGAGCTACTATTGCGAAAATATTTTTAAAGAAATGTAAAAAAGCCCAAAATATATGTATATATGTAGTTGGTATATTTAAAAGGCATTCTAATCGAACAAAAAGGAACATTAAAAAAGCATTGTTAATTCAAAAATGAGAACCAACCTTGCAAAACTAAAATTTTTCTTTGTTTCATGCTCTTTAATTGAATTCAGAATTTTGAAAAGTGATTTTTGTTTTAAATTTTCCCAAATTACAATGCAAAAAAATATCAGTAGTCGGATTTTATGCCCTCACAAGTCCTTATTTTGCTCAGTTTGTAAAAAGGTTTCGATTAAGCAAAATAACTAAACTATGTATTAACCTACTACTAATGTTTCTTATTTCATTGATTAATGAAGTAGCCGAGATCATTCATGTATTAGCTTAGACTGCTGTGAATTGTTGTCTTCATTCTAATTTTTCGTGAATGTATCCTCAATTTAATGATATGTGAATGAATGCAATAACACATTAGGATGTTTTTAATATGCAAATAATTATACAGCAGTAAAAAGGTGCAAAAGGGTTTCAGATGTCAATCAATCAAAGAAACCACAGCAATTAATAACTTAATTACTGAATTACCGACAGGAAGCCATTAGCACGTTTGCAACATTGCTTGGAATGATACCAAATATTCAATCAACAGATAGATTTGATGAGGTTCTAAATGCATCAAATTAACAACTACGCAGTAGTCTCTCCGCCCCCAAAGTAATGACAACTGGGCTGATGTTTATTACGCAAATTGATGAGCACTGCTTTTTCAAATGATTGTCCTCGAGGAACATTACCAAGAAGCATAATCGCCGGGCGAACACTTAGTGCGCGCTACCGCATTAAGGTCACCTTCTCGGCAATCAGACAGCATAAATCAAACCGGCAATCTAACCGAACGTACCCACCAATTTCAGTTTCAGGGTTTCCAAATACCGAATATGAAAATGCCGATTTCTTCCAGGAGGTACAGACAAAAGCAATTAATACCAGACCACTCCCAGCCAGCCTAGGCAATGTTTTCTTTAGTGTACCCTAGCACGATAGAATGGAAACTTTGGACAAAGGACCTGGACAGGATTCGTATCGACCGCGTCCTAGCAGTGCTGCTCCGGCTGAGCATTGTCCAGGGAATAGACGCTATATTTGGCCTGCCGAACACATGGAGCTTCGACCGTTCAGTTCGGCAGGACTTGAAGCCCTGTATCCTGCCGCTGATGGACACGAAACATCCACGGGGCTCGTCGGGATCGTTAGTTATTGGTATTATTAGTCTGGTCATGGGAGCTCAAGCCGGAGTCCCGGATCCACAGTCAAATTGAGGGCTGTCACTTTCCGAGGACTGCACCAACAAAGTAAATGGCTGCTCCAACGAAGGGTGCGGTAGAGTAACAGACCTCGACCACTTCTTCCCTTGACTTTTTGCAAATCCCCACACACTTAGCGCTCCGTCCTTCGGATAGCGCCCCATTGGACAAAAAAAAGCGAAAAACAGCAGTTCATCCCCGAACCGCGTACTCCCTATATTTTCGGCAAAAAGGCTATTTTCGACAACATAAACTTTATAGTCCTGATTGCTGGTTGAGGTGGTTAGTTCCCTCAAGGGTAATGGCGTGAGGCTTAGTCACTATGAATTAGGGCACGACCAGGACGGGACTGTACAAATTGAAATTTATAGGGTTTATGCAAAATTTCGCTATTAAGTTTTGTAGTTTACTAAATTGCTTGTAGTCAGCCAGAACCGTTGAATGGTAGTGTGGCAGGAGTGCGCTCTGCGCTACGCTAACACACCGTCTAGACTTCAGTCAAAAATAGTTTGCGGATATGCCGAGGAGCTTCACTCGTGAGATTTATGACTAAATGATGTTGAACATTTTCGGTTTTCTGTGAGGAGCTTTAAGAGAAATATGTTGGTGGTAATACTCTTACTTGTTTCTGCACGCCCGCCAAAAACAGGAGGTTATTTAAGGGTTGAAAAGCTGTAATAACTTGATTAATATTTTAACAGTACGCCCGATCGAGGAGCTGTGGCATGTTAACATGGATTTGCACCTTTATCACCACCGTAATTTGGTCCCACACGCCGCGAACGTGAAGATTTTCCAACAGGGGCTTAGAGATAAAAAGCTTTTTAATTGATAATGTAGTAACATAATACCAACTTTAATGAACATCAGCATGAACATGAATTAGAGCCTTAGATTAGAGAAATAAAATATAAATATAGCTATTAAAAACTGTACGAGAAATAAACAGAAATAATGCAGCAATATATGATAAATAAAACGTAATTTTATAGTACGCTTAAAGATGTCTGGATTAAAATAAATGTTGAATTATAACATTTTACAGTCCAAATGAACTAATGTTGGTTTGTTTTTTTTCAATAATCTACAAATATTTAGTGAGAACAAATTCATTCAAATAATTAGAAAGAATACCATGATTTTAAGTTTATTTTTTATTGTCTTAGCAACTTCATTTATTTGCAGAATAAAACGAAACTAAAACCATTGTTCTCTATAAGTAGATATGAAGTTTTTATTTCGAGAATATTATCTAATATCATCATCTTGAAGTATGGTACATTTAAGTATTTTGCATTAAAAATCTGAATAAAAAATTATGAAAATATAGTGCGTTTTTGAAAAATTGTAAAGTCATTATTAATTTTACGCGTTAAGAATATTTTTGTTAGACAATACAGGTGGACGATTAAGAACATTACACTAAACAAAAAAGATATTAGTAATGTATGTTATCTATTAACATCAGTAAGGATTAAGAAAGTCGAGAATATATGGTATTATAATTGTTCCTGATTGTGTGGATAGGACCAAACAGCGTTCAAAATTTGTATTCAACACGATAAGACGGTATTTTGGCAATCTTAATGTTTTCATATAAAGAGCTTCTCGGGAGTAAATAAAATATGAAGTTAATAAGCTTTACACGCGACGGGCGTTGTCCGTAAAAGTTAAACAGAACAAAAGAGCTAACCATCGGCGGAGAATTGACTTATGTAAACGCTTTTAAGTCAAAATACTACCAGCTCGACGAGGGCAGGATTAAGACGTAAAACAGCGAAATGGCTTGTTCCGCACTAAAATATCCATCGAGTTGCTCCGCAGCCTGTTTATCAGGGCCTTGATCTTGGCGCGGGGGCGAGCATTCGCAGTCGGAATGTACAAAAAGCCCTTTACACGGATGAGGACAGGAACCGGATTCGACCCGCGAAAACTGGGTTCAACGGGAGCCGAAACTGCTTCCCGGAGCTAACCCACTACCTAACTACACTACTTCGTAAAGTACACGGGTCGTTATTTCGTAATTTTATCGGCCGATTGTGTGAATGCGATCATGTGCCTGTGTTGCGATAATAGACACGCCATTACACCATTTAACGTTGGAATAATTTTACATATTTCGGCATCCATGGCCGTGTCGGGCCCTTATTAACTCCTTTTCTCATCGGGGCCCTACACACCCCCTTTTGCGAAACTTTTGTTTCGCAGCACCACCGAAGCCCCAGAATAGGTAATGTACGTGTTTCGGGGAGCATACGTGTGTATGCGAAGCACCCGGCCGGGGTGGCGATATTTCATAAATTAGCGAGATATGTAAATAGCTAAAGGATTTGCCCACGTACTACAAACAACGATCCCCGAAACCTGCGGCCTAATGATATGGAAACTGTTACATTACAGCTTGTTTGTACTTTTTGATTCCGGCGCCTGATAGCAGAAGGGCCAAGTCAGCCGGTGCCGCCCTACCGCCCCCCGGCAAATACAATATGCCAGAACTTTATTCATATCGGTCAGACGCGGACGTGGAGCGTCCTCCGCTCCACACACGCTCCTGCCCTTATTCGGATTGAATAAAATTCATACCGCTCCGGCACACCGTCGGTTTGCGCTTAAATGCTCAGAATTTAATTCATAGCGAAAGTTTTGTCAAGGCTCCGACTTCGAGCCCACACTTGCGAAACTTCCTCAAGGAGATAGTTGCTAGCTCCCGAAGGATTCGTCCTGCTGTTGTTCGGTCGGGACCTGCTTACGTGGGGAGCGACGGCGGCGTCACCCGCTTGCTCTAATTGCCCCAAAAGTTGTGACTAATGAACGGGAGCACAGCACTAGCAATTGCTTAATCCGTGCTTATCAGGATCAAGTTTTTACTTCGTGTTAGTTAGCGCTAAGTTACCTTTGCTGCTGAGATCTTTTATTCAATGCTTGCTCATTATTTTGAGAAGATAAATATCCAAGTGAGGAGAAAACCTCTATTTGAGGTAGAACTTAAGTAGCGGACTTTTGTTTTTCAAAAACTATAATATATTTTCAAAAACCTGATTACTTTAAGAAATATAAGTAAGATTAGAAACCTATTATATTAGTTGTCAATTGTAATCTTTAGAATTAAAATTTTGTGTAGCATTCACTGAAGCTTATTTATATGACAGCTCTGAAAATTGTTTTACATATAATTAACTTATTTTCCTCCTTAAGATCTGAATACAAAATTGAATTTGAATTACTTCAAAAATCTAGTATTACACCTAAATGTTATTATCGAATAGAACTTAGGAGCTTTTTATCAAACGTAATACTCCTGAAATGCGTCCAATCCAATAGCGAAATAATCCCATTACTCTTGTAACTAATAGAAGCAGTTGTAGAGATTCAAAACTACTTGAAAATGCAAGATAACTCTTATTTTTTAATAATCATTATTTTGCTCATTATATTTTTTTTATCATAATCATTAGAGTCTCTAACAAAAATTATGAATTAAATTGTAATAGTTATAAAATCGTGTAGGCATTTAATATGAAATATAAACCAAGGACCTTAATTTTTTTCTGAGAAATATATGTTCTTCTTAAAACTAAGCTTTACTTCTCAATATCTGATACAACAAAATATCAAATTCCCAATCACATATTCATTACTACGTTATAGAGTACCTAAAATGCCTAAAGTATTGTTTTTCCTGGTAACATGTCACATACATGTTATGCCGAAAATCCTCACTGGTATCTAAAACGCAATAAAGACTTTACCATGACATGAAATTATTAAGCAAAGGCATAACCTTGGTTTGGCTGAAAATTAATCTATTACGAGTAACAGGGCCAGTGCTTGACGGGTTTTAATCATGGCGACGACATTCTGTTGCTGTCCAGTAAAAAGATATCCAATTTGCCTAATAAATTACATGGCAGCCTACAGGAAATATTTCGCAAGGACACATAAACCATAAATTTCAATTTCGATCAACTAATTGGATTATGGCATTGTGTGTATCACAAATAGGGACATGAAGACATCTTTGCGATTGGGACATCTTTTAGTCTCGAGTAATGTATTTGCTTATCGCAAATGGAGAAGGAGTGACGCAGGAAATTAGAACTGGACAAAGGACGATGCTCGAGCTGGTTCCTGGTCGACTCGAGCTGTGTTTGTTCGGGTATATCCTTTAAACATGATTTATAATTGATTGCATAGAATCCTTGAATGCACATGTCCCATAAACGTTTCAATTACGATTATCCTCGGTTGCCGGTTCTTCCGCGTTCACGTCTCTCTCATTTCCAGGACCTTCCTCCTGCTCCTGACGATATAAATTGCCTAAACAATAACCACAGAGGGTGACATTGTAATCGTTTTCCGAAATGAGTTCATTGTGAGCCAAGGTCCTTGCGCCGTTCTTTTATTGTGGAAAATTAAGTTCCGCTTCGAGTAGAGTCGACATTGTCTGACATGTAAATGGAAAGGGGCCCTCCATGCTCCTTGTAGTGCCTAGGGCTGGGCCTTTCGTCCTCGTCTCAAACCAAAAACGACGACTATATAACAAAGGATACGTGATTCCTTCGCCGCCCTTTGCCACTGTCGCAGCGGGAAAACATTTAGGAAGGAGATTTGGGCCCTTGGAAAAATACGAAGGGCAGCAACAATAACGAATACCAATCAATTTACAAGAGGAACAGTTCATTGTTTATAAGAGGACACTTCTTCGAGACGCTCCCGTCTAGGAGTCTGGAAGAAAAGGGGGAAGGCACTAGGAAGCCAGAGTGCTCCTTTCGGCAACAGCGTTCGGCTGACATATTACGAGGAAAAATTGCTGACGGCCTCAGAATATGATGCAAGGTAGGCAGAATCTTCCTGCCAACCGTAGCAAATGGAGCAGGCGTCTTCATCTTGGTTTTGGAGTTAGAGTTGGAGCCTAGCTCCACTGCCGGGAGCATCCAAGAGTACTCTAATTGGGGCATCAACAAAGCTGTTTTCAGTCGCAGTAATAATAATATTAAGAGGGAGAGGGCGCAGGCCGATAATCAATAAAACGGATTAGGGCTCCTTCCGTCCGCTCCAGCATCCTGGACCCATCCTTTCGTCCCCCCGAGAACGAAGTCATTTTTCCGCAGTAAGTTCGACCTCTTATCGTAATGGTCTGCCTCTTATTTTGGGCCACCGGCCTCGCAATCTCTTCCCACTGGAGGCCGTTGAACAATGGCCTCATATTGAGTTCCCGGCGAAACACCTTCTACCTTGCCAAAGGGAATCCATTTGTCAACCTCCCTGAAGATTTGGTGTCAATCAATAATCTTAACTAATACTGACAAATGTCACTGAGGTGGTCCCGCTTCGTATTTTGTGTCTTTTTTTCGTTTTTTCGAAAGACAATAGTATTTTTTCTTTACTTTGTGCCTCGCAGTTAACTCAGTTTTAGGATCATCTCGATACTGACGGACTTATCAACGTTTTAATGGACCACTGAATAAGTCTGAAGAGACAGTAAAATCCCTTCCTGTAGCAGCACAGAATTATTTATGGACCGAGCTGGCTTTAATTTGAATCTTTAATTACATTTTATCAGTAATCTGTTTGTACTACTATAGCAGGAAAGCTCGACCAGGAGGGGCAGTAATTGCTGGAGCAACTGAATGACAAGCGATTCCTCGCTAACCTACTTAGGGGACATTACTAATTCAGAATTTTGCAGTTTTAATCAATTATGAATTTATAAAGTTAGGGACTTGTGTTTCTCCAGCCAGGCTTGTGAAATTGGCGGCTGCAAGGGGCAGTGGTGACTACTTTGTCGTGTACAAGATTTAATCACAATTTGTCCTTTAATGCATTTTGAAAAGATATAATAATAAATGATTTAAATGTCAGCCTTCTTAAACGTTAAGGCAAAGACATTATCTTGTAAGAGTGTAGTATGCATTAGACAATTATAAATATTAGCCATCAGACTCCAATAATTCATAAATTATTCATCGCCAGAATTCTTGTTATCGTTAAATTAGACAGGGTTTAAAACGCATTTAACGAGCTTGGTTATTGTCGCTGTATGTTTTGTAATCAAGATTCCTTTAAGTTTTCTTAACTAATCCGCAATAGAACCACGATAAAGCTAGCTGTGAGTATGTAATTATGTAGATCCTGAAAATCAAAAAAACAAAAAAACAAAAATATGTTTTTTTCCAAGAAACATAACTAATTAGTTAAAATAAACGCATTTGCGACTGCATGCGGTCTTGACCTTGCAGAAAAGTAATCGCGCATGAAGTTCTTCGGTTTCAAAACGAAAACAGTCGCACTAAAATTTTTCCGAATAATTAACTCTGGGGCAAAATAAAACCGCCCGCAAATTTCTTAATTAGTTCCCCACTTTGTCGCAACTGACCAAAGGAATAAATTCGTCTCGAGTGGGAAATTTTTCTACTTTTAGGCCAGAGAAAGAAAGTCGACCGCGAGTGACAAAGGAGCCTTTGAATGCCGACAAAGAAACCGGAGACAATTGTCATGGCTTTCGGTGGATGCTGTTGTTCCCTGGAAGATATTTATGACTTTTTTCGAGGGATGCCTTTGAGACTTGACCGGAAAAAAGGCAAAAATGCGCTTGAAAGAAGTTGCGATGAACAAGGAGTTTTTCTCACAAACAGTGGTAAGCACTTGAAGAGCTAAATTAAATGGTTCTCTCGTTTTTAGATTAATAGATACAAAAATTAAGAAATTTTAAAATTCAAGCATTAAAACAACATTTCAAATGGAAGTAGAACGTACTTGCCTTGTAAAAGCTCAGAAAATTAAATTCCAATTAACTTTAGAAGAACTCACTTTTATCCCTGAGATAATCTTTCTATATAAATAGCAAATAACGAATAGTAAAGTTGCGAATTTAATGAGATCAGTATAACCCTACAGTAGTTAATTTTTGACAAAGGTCAAAGTACTTTGAAGAATTTTATTTTACAAAAAGTTTGGTTAATTAGTTGCTCTTAAGTTTAGAAGAATTCTATCAAATATTTTGCCGAAGTGTATTCTCAAAGGAAAAGGCGTTTCACTTGGTTTGCTTTGATTTATAAATATAAAATAATCAATATAATCTTGAAGATATAAATTGTTGAATCCTATTTATATTATATTTAAAAGTCGAATGTTTTTAATAATTTTAATGAGGCAATTTTGTTTAATCCTAAAAGATTATTATTATATTGTCCCAATAGATGGGATATTGAATTGTCTTTTTGTAATTTTAATTTTAGAATGTACTTTGTCTTTGATGTTAATCTCATTTTCGTGTAGCTTGAATTTGTTCCTCAATAAGTTATTCAATTTTATATCCTTGTGAATGTATGTACATGTACTGAAGATTTTTAATGATAAAACTTTCTTTACAAAGTCTAATTATTTCAGCTCATTGTTCAGATAATGTTTTTTATTCTAGGAAACAAAGTGATTTTCTTCTTTGATGATTGACATCCACCAGTATTATGAGAATATGCTAAGAATAGGATGTCTAATTTACTTTATTTTCTATTTGAGGATCTGAGGCATGTAGATCAAAATTAGTGATGAGCAGAGTCGGTTTTTGTCTCGCAATTTTGTTCTCAGTCTATTTATGATTTTTTCAAATAAAATTGATATACTCGTACAGTGTCCACAAAATGAATTTAGCATTGATCAATTTTTAAGAAAATAAGGAAATTACTTACTTCAATCATTAATTCAGTCGAATGTTATTAAATTACAAAAGGATTTGAAAAACTAGATCAAGATCGAAAGTCCGGAGTAGCGAAACAATATATGCAGGAATATTTAAACATTTTTTGGTTTTATTAATCTATTTTAAAAAGTACATCAATTTTCATTAAGAAAGTATAACTAGAAACGACGCTGTGCAAAAAGCTATAAACATTTAAAAGAAATTGATTAAGGTTAACAATGTCTACTAAACGTTTCCTGAACAGGAACTGTACGCTGACTTAATATAGGAAGTGCATATGCGAAACGAAAAGTAATCTTCTGCGTGACTGTGCCTATGAAATTCAATAAGGCTTGTTTCACGGCAGGTGACTAAAAGCCGATAGCATTTCGACTTGCAGTCCTGGTGGTTGACTGGTGCACTGGTTGTAGCTAATTCCCCTAAACTATTAAATAAAGCAGGATTATTTTTATCACCCGAGTGCGATTGCCATGCACTCCCTGCAGAGCACATCGTCCTGGAAAGGCAATCCCCAGGAGTTATTTGGGGTATTTAGCTGGTCTCACGTCAAATTAGAGAACTGGCAAAAGCCATGATTTTCGACTATAAAGCAGCGACAAAATTAATCGCCTGAATTGACTTGAATTTATCAAAAACACGACCACCGTCAGGACGAAGCAATTGTTAGCTATTGAATTTAAGGAGTCCTGGTGGGGCACGTTATCGACAAGAACAACCATCGAGAAGGAGTCGTGTTTAATTCAATGGCGGCACGCAATGGAAAAGTTTATCACATTGTAATTACGGTAATTTACATGAGGATTTTCCCCTGGAAGTGATTAATTCATTCCAGAGAAACCGTAGCCCATGTAAGAATCATTTCAGTGGAGTCTCGGTGCTCACTCCGGAGCCTTTTTCAGGACTCGTGCTCTTCCAAAATGACGGAGCCAAGCAAGCCAGAGGCTTAGCGTTGTTTGAATTTTAAATATTTTTTCAAGTAAACTCCTTTTGCGCTGCAGGCGGGAGCCCGAACTGGCCGCATATTTTATATATTTATATTTATATATATATATTTATAAGAAGCGATTTCATAACGCAGGTGGACAATTTACATAAGAATAACGACAGTCTTGGTGTCCCTTGAAGGACAAAGTTAGAAGTCGCAACATAATTTCCCTTTTATGAGTCACTCGCAGCAAGTTTTCGGGCTGGGCGGTGGGTGTTTAATGTGAGAAATGGCTGCACGTTATGTTGCGAAAGTATCCCTTCCGACACGTCCTCCAGTTGTTTTAATATTTAGTAGAGTTGCTTAAGGATATGAATTCCTGCGGCACCAAGGAGAAACCTCCAACGAAATATTTTTATGAGTCTGTTAATGGTGGTTCCTGCCCACGGCCGCTGGGAGCTGGGAGCAAGGACCTTTTTTCAGATATGCCGAGCGAAGGCACTCGTGTGTATAAATGAGTTGAGAATTTGCATTTCGCTCAATCCCGGTCACCGTGGGGATCAATCTTTTTTCCTCTTTATATATAATTTTTTTTTATTTTGCCGAGCCGCCAGGCGTTCTATGTGTTGCCTAAGGACCTCCCCGATGGCCCACGCTGCGGCGAAGACAGATTATGTAATTTAGCGGGTAATTGAAGCACACGTGAATTATAAAGCACTTCAATCCTTTTTGGAGCGCACGAGCACGAGTAGGAGGAGTTTTGGCGGTCGTTACCTGAAATTTGCTTTTTCTCGTACCTTTTGGGACCCGGCATGAAATTAAATTCACGCTTCCATAAGGCCAGGGAATCGCGAAACAAAAAATACACTAAGGATTTTATTTTTTGTTGTAGTAATCCCGCGAGTTCAATCAGTTAAGTCATGATTTCCATTAGTTATGGTAGAGTTATCTTAACGCTTGGATTATCATTTCGAATATCCCTAGAGTCAGTTAAAGATTAACACTGGAAATTATTCAATGTTTGCGTAGTTTAGATAGTGCAACAGGCCATTCTAGTTATATGTCTAATTTTTAGTATAGACCTATAATATTCGTTATTAACGTAATTTAAAAAAAAAAAACATTGCCAAATGTAGTTTCTTATTACTATTTAAATACTATTTAAGAAAAGCAAAATAAGCGAATTTTCGATTCTTTTATTTTTGAAACAGTAACTAGTCTGGATATTTGAAATACATATATTATACATAATATAACACGCTTAAAATTACAGACAACAAATAAGTTCTTTTCAACTGAGCCTGAGCTGTTACACGGGCGTATAACTTCGTCTTCGAATATAATGAATTAAAAATTTGCGAACCTAAATAATTAGAAGAAAAGTAAAGTAAATAAAATCATACTGAAAACTATTCAAATCATTATCTTGAAATTCACTAGAATTTTAGATAAAATGATTTCAAAATTATAAAGAAAACACTTTCTTATTAACAAAAAAAATAATTATGCAGTGCTAATATAACCACATACTAAATCCAGATTAACCTTGCAATAGAAATGTCGTATGTGTGCAGTACGTATTATCCTCAAGGAGTTCTGAAAGGCCGGAGTCGTGGTGACCCAAATCTTGCAGACATCTTCTACATTTCAATGCACACAGAACCCAGTAGAGCAGCACAATATTCCCTAATTTAGCCGATTCGGGAAACCCTTGCATAGTAAGGAATCTCAAAACGATTCACAAACTCCTAGAACCATGGCTCGTTCTCCTTGGATTTTCACAAAAGGGCGAGAAGGACGAGAAGGGCGAGAAGGGCGAAAGGTTTAATGCAGGATGGAGTCGACCAAATCGAGGATTCGAAGGAGCTGTCCGAGCACACTTAGGCCGGTCTCCTCCTTGCATTAATCTTTTCCCTCCTTAGACCGCATTTCGTTTCTCCAAAAAATCTGCATATCATTTCTTCCGACCGGAGTTCGGCGTTGTCACCTGCACCAGGGCATTTATCATCCCCAGAAAGGTACCGCGGGGATTTTTATGTGGATAACACGTCCCTAACTTTCCCTGTACTCCCGTCCCCCGGCTACTCAATGTTATGCATAACTACGGAAACGAACTTTTTTATATTCCGCCGTTCATGTGTGCATGCACTGGTGACGGTGGCAGTGCACATTAAAACGTGCAATTCTAATCCTCGGCGGGGCTCCATCAGCCGCGGATAGTTGCAAAGTGCCCTCTTACGGGGGCCCCTCTGCGGCTCCGCATGCACCAGCAGCAGCATCGCCGCCAGGTGAACTAGAAAGTTTTATCACGTAAGCCAACTTCACCGAAAAGGGAAAGAAGTTTCGGGTCCGGCCCCGCCAAGTATTTCTTTCTTTATATCAGGAACTGCCTCTTAGCCCGCCCCAATTTTCCTTAATGTCAGTCACTCGGGAAAGTTTCGAAGTTGGTGGTCCATTTGGGAGGCTGCTGTCTGTACCCCCGCCACCGCTGCCACTGTGCAAAGACGGCGGAGCATCTTTCTTTTATTCTGAGGGCTCAGCATCTTGAAGGATGCCATCATGTCTTGTTCCGGCTGAATGCTGCAAATGAATCAGCCCCTCACATGCCTGCGGCCATCAAAGTGCCCCATTACTGGAGGTCGGCAAACAGGAAGCCTGCAAAAGGTGCTCCAGCTCCCCTGGACCCCGACCTCCGAAAGGGACTTACTCCTGGCCAGGATTCCCGAATGTGTACCTTCCGCTGTGGCGGCGGGGGAGCGGTCGACAAGACCCTGTAAAATTTCCTAGATAAACACTGTGAGGTGTTTGTCTATTGATTACAACATCGGCTCCTGCGGTGGGGGCGTAATAGGTCCTGGGAATTTCGAAAATCCCCTCGGGCTGCCTCGGCCGTGTTCTGTTGTGATACTTGTGGCATTTTAATGCAAACCTACCGACATGACTGACGTCCTCCTGCCAATGTAAAGATTTCCCCGTCGAATTCCAATGCAATTGGCCCGGCTATTTAAGCCCGGCAAATACCGACAGGACTATTTGCTCCGAATATTTGACTAATATAATTTCAACTGCTCGGCTCCGTCTGTCCGCCTTAATGCCAAGACACTGCAATAATGCCGGAGGCGAGGCAGACGTCACGGAATTGTTGTTATTTACAGGATCAGAAAATGGGTTTGTGGAAGCATAACGAAAGTAGATAAGGGGCAATGAGCAAAATTATACTAAAACGGATATTTCGTTCAAATTTACCCCAAAACCTAGATATTTAATTTTAATGAAAGGTATTTTTCAAATCAAATTTAGTGCCCACTTACAGATTTAACTTAACACTTTATTTTTATCGCATTCCAGCAGAAGCGTAAAAATTTCCTTAAAAGGGATATTCTAACATTTGTTGTATACCTGTGCAAATACTTTTCAGAGCCAAGCAATCGTGAAATAAGTCTATTCTGCTTTTCATTGAATTGAATTTTTAAAAGTCCTCACCGATATATGGCATATAGCAAATTTTAAAATTTACTATGATTTTTATCAATCCGAATCACAAACTGAACTTAACAATTGTTTGGATTTGAATCGTATAAGGAGCAACACGATTTTTGTTTATAGATTATATAGTTACAATAAAGAAAAAACACTTTGCATTTTCATTATTTTATATCTTAGGTCAGTAAATCATTTGCAATTTAAAATTCAAGATATAGAAAAACAAAGTATATTAATTATATTTCATAGCGTAAATACTTCCATCACATTCTTAAAAATTTAAAGGAAATATGTATTGAAATTAATTTATTAGTCAGGTTTTGCATGCTATAGTAAAATTGTTCATAAAATATAAGTACCCCACATTTGGTTCGAATTAGATTCTAATAAATTATATTTCCGCAATTATTTTAGTTTTTGTTTTTACTATAATACTATCGTTTAGCGATTTCTATTCCCCATAATCATCTATATATGTATGTGGATAACTTATTATTTTCCAGCTATACCAAATATGAATAATCTGTTAAAAACGTACGATAAAACATACATTTAAAATAAACATCCGATAATTAACAAAACAGCATTCTCTCTGTGGTTATAATGTCATTAGAAATACTTTAAATAATATCGTGCATAGTTATCCGGTAATAAATAATTAGGTACATCATTAATCAATTCGAAGCAAAATCGGGACTCATTCAAACGATACCAGTTTTATTAAATTGCCACCGCATTGAAATGAACAAATATTATTTGCTATGAATAAATAATCGCTAATATTTTAGCTCAATGAACAGCATTTCCTAAATTCTTTATTTGCATTTAACATTCACTTAAGCCAAACAAACTAAAAATAATGGGAAATAGCTTAGTTGTCGGTAAAATAACGTGATTAAATGGCATTTTGGCAGGTTTAAATTTACCAAATTTTATGTAGGGTATTACATTTTTTTAAGTATTAAATGAGGATAGGTTATTATAAATAACTCACTCTTTCGTATCATGACCTACATTCTAGTTCAAGTGTTATTTCATTTTTTAGATTAATTTTTAAGTGTTGTGTGTATTTAATTTATTTCTGTTGACAATCGAAATATTATTTTATGATAATTGCGATATATACATAAATCTTTTAAAAGGCACTTGTTTTCATTGACATTGCCTTTCTAGATGGCTTCGGCAAAATAGTGAATTATTTTCAATATTAAGCAGGACGCTAATTGATTTGCACAAATAATATCCTCATTTCAATTTTCGCGGGTGGGTGGGACTATCAAGAAAAGTGATTTTGAGATAAACTTTCGCAAAATTATCCCATATCCTTCATGGATTACATCATAATATTAGCAGCAGCCGTAATTTTTCCTCTTCGGATAAGGAGAAACCCATGGTTGTGCCAATTCCCCCGAATGGAGCTTAATCATCATCCTTAGTGAGCACAAGTCTATTATCCGCATTGTTTCACGCTCAGAAAATATACGAAATATACGAAAATGATGCAGAGTAATATATTAAATCCTTAAAGCCCTAGGAAGCACGATGGAGGGCAAAAACCAACAATTCAAGTATATCCTGTGAAAGCAATTCTTTTTTGTGCCTTCCATATCCCGCTGTGGTAAATCTTCGAGAAGAATGATGTCGCAGCAAATTGTTATCTGAGATTATATTATCTGGATATCTTAGAAAATTTTTCGAAAAAGGTATCAACTTTTATTTATTTATTTGTGCTCTATCATACCCTCCCCAGGGAAAGATTTACTCCATCACATGGATTTGAAGCGTTTGCAGCTTTTTGGTAACAGATCCATCCTGTCGACTCCGCCCGATTTTATTGCAGTTATAAAAGGGAGCATCACCAAAATAACTCCCCTCAAAGTGTAATGAATGAAACTGAAATGTTTCGAAATTTTTTCCAATGTAACAAAAAGAGTCGAGTAGTTTGATTTTCATCTTACCGAGGTTTTACACTAAAGCATTTTTCCATGTACATTTATATTTACAAATTTCCGTTTTTCTGAACAGATGGGCTTCGTTTATGAAGTAAAAACGTTTTTCTAATTTAGAATGCTTATTTTTACCTCGTATCAAAAATGAATTAAAAATTTTCTTTATACTATGGTGAAAGTGTCGTCATAACCCTAAAAGTATGCTTAAAATTCAGGTACCGCAGTATAGTATTCCCCATAACCTCAATCTTAACACGTGCTGGATCCATCTTAAATGCAAGAAGTCTTAAATATTTGGCAAGCAGAATTTCCATTGTACTCTTTACTTCAATAACTTGTTACACACATTATTCTTATAATTAACTTAAAAGATTACAAGTCATTTACTATAAATTTGTATCAGGTATAAATATGTAGGTACCTCTAAAAAGAATAATTCTGTATGTGCAAAATCGAAAGTTGATACAAAGCATTTAGTGTTGAAATGTTTTGGTTGACGATAATTTTAAAAACTCACCTTCCTTATGTTGTGAATATTTATAACTAGTCACTCGCGCACTCGCAACTTTTCCGCGGACTGCCAAAATGTTAAAATATTTGAGGCAGGTGAAAATAATTACTTACTTTAAACAACACCACCGGCACGCGACAGAGTTCTTGCGACGAAAACCGCCATTACGATGAAAACTGAAATGAACAAGGTGGCTGATCAAATTCCAATTAATGTTTTTGTTTTTGTCAATATGCAGATGGCACTATATGCACCTATCTTTTCATGCTGACCTTTTCTTCATAATTGCAGTTTTCGTCATAATCACGATGTATTGTGTCAATTGTTCAATTTCAATTAAATTTAAGCACTCTGCGGCGGATTTAGAAAAACAAATCAGGTACTTAAAGCTTAAGTTTTTCCTGAGGCCGGTGGGAGACTTCCGAACCGTCGACCGTAACGCCCGCAGGAGTCGTGGCTCACCATGAAAATTTGTCCCATCCGTCCCATCCGTCCGATCCGTCCGATCCGTCCGATCCGTCCGATCCGTCCTAATTGCTCGTTCTGACAGGCTCCACTCTGAGAGTTATCGGATCGCGGTGGTGCCACCTTAAAGTAGCGGTTCGCGCGTGAGAATGCCGTGTTAAGTAATTTATCTTTTTGTGATTTGTGATTGTGCTTAAACAGTGAAAAGTGCTGAAAAGTATTGTGCTACCAAAGTAATTTCAGTTTTGTGTTCCTATAAGTGTTATTTCGTTGATTTCCACTTAATTGCCGGTCGGGATTGTCGCGCCCGTTCGGAGTTGCGGCTTTCTTTGTGTCCATGAGGTGTGAGTTTTTTCCCGAAGAGGAATGTCGGAAACCGTTCGGAGACTTCTCGTGGTAAGTAGTTTTATCTCTTTCTAATATTAGTCCAGATTGCGTAGTACTTGTAGAATAAAGTAAATAAAAATAGGAAATAGGAAAATTAATAACTAATAGCCATTATTATGTTAGGAATTTATTTTGGATTTAGCATTTAATACAATTGCCCTTCTGCGATTTTTTAAGCAAAATCCACAACTATTCAATTCCGGAGTCTTTCAGAATGAAGCGTGAAATTTCTTTGCTACCGCAATTTGAGAGCGCTTCGTTTCGAAGTAGATTTTCTTCCCCTTTGCTTTTCCTGGCCATTTTTAATTTATGCAAAAACTATTTTTCCGCCCTGGGACCCTGACAGGAGCCCGGCCAAGTGGAGGTGGACAGAAGAAGCACTTTCTTTTATGCGGTGGACCGTTAATTAACTTTCCTGAATTGCTGCTGCACTTGAGGTTAATTCCTTGCCTCTGAACGGCCGCAGAAAAGTAAAAGAAAAAAAAAACATTTAAGACATTTTTTTCCCTCTGTGATTGGGGCTGGCCGGCGGTTTTCTTTGCCATCGCCTTAATTAGTTTTCATAAGATCTTAAAAAGGGGCCTTAAAAGACTAAGCGGCTAAAACACATCTCGTAAACAAGAAAACTTTCTTCTGGCCAGAGGAGCACGACTGGAGCCTACGGCGGGGCGGTGCGGGGGCGGTGGACTTGAAAAGGAACCACTCAAACGGCTAATATCGGACAAAAAAAGGTCCATCAAGCTATTGGAAAGTGAAAAGGGATCCCGGGGGAGGCACAGGAACCGGGAAAAGTTCGCCGCAATTGGAAATGAGCAGCAGTAGTGACCGTTTCGAGGCCGAGGGATTTTCCGCCGACCGGTCTCAAGGTAAACAAAGCGCGAGAGTAGTCCAGGGGATTTGCGTCTGAAACTTTTTCCCTCCTCTGGCTCGGAATTTTTACTCACTGATTTGACATTTTCACATCCCACTAATTCCCCCGGCGGTGCCGCCGCCCCGCAGCCACCGCTGGACCAGAGTAATTTTCGTGTCAGAAGCAGGCCAGCAACTAGTGCAAAGGAGTTATTTTCAGTTTTTCAGCTCTTGGCTCTTTTTATCAAGGACCCTTTCTCTCGGTATTGCCTTTTCCCACCGCCAGCTTAAGTTTTGCATTTTCGCATAAAAACTGTGTTTGAGATTAGACAGGAATGCTGGAAAACTGCCACTTATAACTTTTCTCGAGTGGCACTCGTAACTTTTTTTTGCCCCTTTCGCAGTTTGACTTTCCGGAAGAAAAAGGATTTGTTCCCGTCCAGGGGGGCTTGAAACAGGACGCCATCACAGGAACTAAGATAAAAAAAACTCTAAATGAGTTCCGATGCGAACTTGTCTCGCCTTAGAAGCTGTCACGCCGCCGTATGGAAATTAAGGCGCTTTTTTCGATTAATTTCTTGAGCCAAGACGGAGAGCAGCAGTCAGCGATTGTCACTTAGAAGTGGGTCTCTGACTAAGGCAGCTTTCGCTAATTAGTATCGCTGAAAAGATCTTTGTCAACGACTAAGACATTTTATTTCTTTCGCGGAAAATTCTGGTCTGGAGAGGCAAACATTTTATAATTTTACGGAAGGTATTTTTTAACCCAGAGGAAAATGAAATATCATTTGCAAAATAACTACGATTTTATTTTCCATAGAGGAAAAGTTAAGAATGTTATATGTTACATTTAAATTACGGGAAAAATAATTTATGCAACAATTGTGTTCACAAAATACATATTAAAAACAAACAGAGTGTACATTTCATTTTAAGAACAAAAACTTTGAACGTTTTGACTGAATTCTCAATGCGTTTTTAATAATATTGCTCCAACGCTTGATTGTTTACTATTATGTAGTGTAAAAAACATGCATAAATATTTGCAAATGCAACTTACCTTACCTAAATTGGATTTCTTTTAATAATCTTGCTCCTAAAGTTGATAGTTTGAATAAGGTAAATAATAAAACAGGCGGTTTTGTTTTCTTAATTTACAAGTATATTTTACAAAAAAATGTTAATTTACATAACTTCAGATCATTTTTAACAGTTTACCGTAAATTTTCTCTGTCCCTTAATCAATTTATACGTGTCAATCTTACAACTTGGGATTACTAGATAAACAGGAAAAATGTTACTTTCATTTTAAATATTTCGGTTCCAGTAGAGTGAGTGTGCTGCTTTTCTTCTTCGGTACCATTCCACGTTATAAGTTTTTTTCTTTTCTATTCAACTTAAAAAGCTCTGTCCTTTAGCTCCAATTTACTCGACGTCGCTCAGGTTACAGGTAAAATATTTACAAATAGAAAAATTGATGCCACAAACATCGACCACTTATAAGTTAATCGCAATATGCTTTGATTTTTGATATATTTTATCATTTACCTATTCGAAAATTTCCTAGATTTATTCTTGAAAATATTTTACATTTTACAGCAAGATATGATTTTTTATATATAAAGGTTGTCTTTACTTTATATATATGCTTTTTATTTTGCATTGACTCTTTTAGCAACCTTGAATTACTTTGTTAATTCGTTTTAGTTACTTGAGCAGATATTTTAAATAAAAGTTTTCTTTGGTATCAAAGATGTACATGTGATTTCGTTGAACACAAAGAGGCCAGAATTTCTACAATTTTATGTTTTATATATCTCTGCAACTTATATTTTACATGTCTTATAGATTTGTCTGTAACAACTGTATTTCTTTCGAAAGTTATTTTAAGATAAAAAATTCATCATTTCTAATATCTTATTCCCAGATTTAATTGAAAATGTTATAATTGCCAAGCCAACACAAGTGCAGGAATTTATTCTGAGGAAGTGTAATGCACAACTAAGCATGCTCAGATTAAATTTTATTTCACTTTAGCATTTGTAATTAAGAATTATTATAATTATGCTTATTTACTCAATTATAAAAAAAAACATCTAGTTATATAGCTGTACCAAAACCATCATTATTCAAAAATTGAAACTTAGTTCCCGAGAACAGTTTTATACATTGATTACCAAAAATATTGCTAGAAAAATGCGACAGTAAAATTTTAGTTTCTTTGCAAAAGGATTGCAGCATAAATCTGCGTTTTATGTATTTTGTTTGAGGATTTAATTCTACACAACATTGCACATCTTTCGTTACCAATTGTCTTAAAAAATAGCTCATCAAGTTTTTCTTTTATGTTATATTTATTCTTAAAATACGAACAACTGCAGAATTGATATGACGATAAACCGCCACTTTCTGGGATATGTTCAAAAGAATTATGTTGACATAAAGATATGTTTCCTTACATATTTACAAGCAATAGGGATATGTACATCAACAAACTATAAAAAAAACACAATTAATTTTTATTAACAAATATTAAGTCCAAACGCAACGTTGTCGGTGTTTTTGACTACCGCAAAACAGGTACGAAATCATCAAATTATGTTTAAGACACAGAACGGAAATAACTTCAATAAACAAAAGCGCTTCGAGCGAGCCTCATTTTGATTTACACTTACTTACATGCAAGTCCTTAACTTATGACTAATCGTTCGTAGAGTAATAAAAATTCACATCAATTACGATAGTGTATTATACGATTTCCTTTCCATCCACATACATTTTTGAAATTGTTTTAATATTTATTTTTTTGGATTTTGTTGATTTTGCATTTTACGTACGGTGCCTGCTTTTTTAAAGACTAGTTTTACAAATATAAATTAATCTATTCGATAGTAAATTACAGTTAGTATCTCAGTAATTTGGCATAAATTAGGGTTTCAGTGCTTGAATTCTTGTTTTTTTTCATTTTTTTTTGTCTTTTTCATTTTAAAAATTCTGTCCCCTTTGACGTAGTTACCTCTGATTCTGGAATATTTTTATAATGGATGTTAAAATTAATAAAATCGGCAACCAGGTGGTTGGGTAGTTGTTACTACTTAAAGATGATGTGCCTGTAAGTATTTTAAGAATTGCATATTAAAACTTAATCAAAATTATCTGAACGAAGATTTTGAGCATTTGCCTGAAATTTGATCTGTTATATGGTATTCAAAAAATTTTAAACATTTAGGGCTTTAAGATTTTTATAATATAAATCATATCAGTAAAAATATTGTTCAAAATACATTTATGTGAAATTTTTTTTAATTATTATAAAACACACACTCGAGATCTTGAGTGCTTTCTGTGCATCGTTTGTGTTATTCTGTTTGTTATGTTACCTTCATATGCATATGTATATATATGGATATATATATGCACTATACATAAATATATACATTTGTAAAAATAAATATTTAAATAAGGACAATAAAAATTCACTTCACTTTGATGTATTATTAGAAAATTGTTGAATATTGCGAGTTAATTCAAGACAATTTACTTTTACTAACTTTTGCAGACAAAATTGTAAATTTATACGTACGTGGTCGTATGAAAATAAAGGCATATTATAATATAGTTAAGAATGATGAACAACAAATTGTAGCTGTCTTAAAGAAGTTCTTGAAATTCACTCACTGCAAAAAATGTCCTATTCGTTAAAGTAAAGCAGAAGTAGAATTTAACCAGAAGCTCTGATAATGTGATGACAGGGAAATGTCTATCACCAAACAAAATCCTTTGAAATAACTTCGAGCAGAAATTGAAAAATTCAAAACTCACTCATCCAGATACTCTGTGTATAACACAATAATAATAATAAAAAAAAAATGTTGTTTTAAAGCTCCTTTTCGCTGAGCCGGGCAAAAAAACCATTTCCCAAGGAAAACAGCCACGATCCACCAGGAGTACACCACAAAACTTTTCCGGAAAGGGATTATTTCTCCGATGAGTAAAAGCATGCAGAAAGCCGCAAGAGTAACTTCAACCAAAATGAAAGCAGAAGTTAGTGAAGTATGCGATTGGATAAGTCGCTCGAAGGGAAGGGGGATGAAATCCACTACGACGAGTGCGGCAGAGGAGAATTCAATTATAATCGACGACATAAGTGATGAACATGTTAACAAGGATATTTCCCACCGTAAAACCCTAGAAAAAATAGAACAACATCTTTGGGATGTTGCAACTGGTTTCTGGTGTTTAATTCCGAATTCATTTTTCCAACATCGACAACATTTTCCCATTTTTTTTCCAAGAATTTAATGGATGAGATCCTATTATTTTACTGCGGGGTACCTATAGTCGTACAAGTAATTTGTACGCAACTAGGTCGTTTCATGCTTTTACGGATCAAATAAGGAGAATCTTGGTCTTTTGAGAGCGAGTACTTAGTAAAACTAGAACACATCTTCATTAATTTTTGATTCGGTATCGCCAATATTTTGATGAAGTATGAAATTTTAAATTAAAAATAAATATTATCTCATTTTAATCACATCTGCGTACATACATAGGTAGTATTTAAGGAAATTCCACCATTGAAATCAATTAATATTTCTGATAAAATTTTTTTGAGGGTTGCTTGTACAAACATTTAAATAAATAGCATTTTATTAATGGTTGCAAAATTCATCTGTGGATATTTGCATTCGGATCACATTTGTGAATATTTAAAATAACTTCTTGTTTTAAATTAACTTGCCAATCGGTCAAACTGAGCTACTAATGGTTTTTCGATTATTTAAAAGCTGAGCTTCTGGTAAAATTATAAGGGACCTAAAGAATATTATTGCTATTTCACATTTTAAAATATTGTGTTTTAGGTGAACATTAGTTTTTCATGTTATCGCAATTATTTTGGAACTTTTCATCTTCATCTTTTAAACAATTTATAATTTTAATCCAAAAATAAGAGTGAAGAGAATCAGTCACAAGGGTACAGAGTATTTCTTATCAGTTTCAGCTAAAAGCCGTTTCTGATAAAAGGGGCTTTAACACGGAGAAAAAAGTCCCTTTTCCGGTTTTTCATTATTCGATGTACTGATGTAGTGAAATCAATTTAAATTTTATATAATTGAATTCATCATGCGGATTTTTATTACATCATACAATAACGAATATATGTATATTTAAATATGACATTGGCCTTCGAACCCTGCAAACAGTTTATCTGATAATGCACATTTGGGAAAGTAAAAGAGGGTTCAAGAAATTACCGAAAATAGTGCGTATAAAGTTAATGTGTATTTAATTCAACGATCCTTGCATAGATAGATGTCGCAGCAGTCAGAATCAATATTTACCCACCCATGGAACTTACTGCCTCTTAATTAAATTAATTTACTTCTGAGTCGAGTCCCTGCTTATCATGCCCGGTGGCATCGCGAAGGAAGCACCCGGTGCCAATCAATAAGCGTGTAATTTCTGCTCCCTTTCGATGCACACGTCGTCGCCCCGCCAGTAATAACAGCCCCCCGCCATTCTCAACATGCCTGGGCGGGGGTGCAGAAACGGTGGAGGCCATTAGTCTAATCAGCTTTTAGGAATAATTACAGCTTCCCGCTTGAATACCGTTTCGTCTCCCTGCCAAAACCCCTCCCACCCCTCCGCTATAATTCACACACTTGCTAATGTTCTCAACAATTATCACCCCCCGCACCACAGCCAGTGGTGGCGATAATTTTTTCCGTGGAATCGAGTCGTTAACACGCTTATTTCATTAAGACGAAAGGATACGAAGGTAGGCTACCTGCGGAGATCAGCTGAAGTCACCTGGCCGCCGCCGACTTCAGCGGAAAATCGACAGGTAATTGTTACCTGCAAAGATGATTTCCTTACCGTGCACACGCGACTTGGGGGCGACTGTTTCCCTTGACTCGAGGACGGGCGCCCTCTGCTGCTTGTCGCTTTCCACACTCTCCTCGTTGCTCTGCCAGTAGACGGAGGATATCTTCGCGACGCACTAGAAAGACAAGGGATATGCAAATTAAAATACAGTCATCGGTGGCTCAGTCTGCGCCTATTTACGGACCCATTTAGCAATTTTCTAACCACAAAATCGATCTAATTGATCATAAATATCAGTTACTTAGCCCCACTTATTGGTCAGCAGATGTTGGTGATTTTGAACTATCCCTAAGCTTTTTACCACGGAGAAATAAGTACTTAAATTAAAATTAAAGTCAATTACTACTAATGATTCTAGAAATTATAATATTTTATAATAATAATGCATATTTAATTACAAATTTCATTAAAAATCTCACCGATCTAAAATTTTCACTACGTTATCAATAAATAATTAAATCAAAATTCTATCAATGACTATCGAGTAATGAAAAACACATCGTTCCAATAGGGAAGAAAAGAATAATACTCTATGGAAATGTTGCTATTAAATAAACTTTTGGCTAAATTGCATGAGAATATTACAAAAATTTAAATTATTCTGGTTTTACGATAAAGAACTTTGAGTTTTAGTTAAGTAAACGGATTTCTTAGGAACCCATCTTCAGTGGAAATTGAGGATAGGTTTACCTATAATCATTTCGAAATTCTAACTTTATGGAACTTTAAAGTTAGTAACTATAATTTGTTTAGCATGTAAATTCTTGCTTAAGATATGAAAATTTGAAAATTGTGACCAATTAGTGGGTTGACATGACAAATTTGTGTAGAATATTTTAAATAAATTCCTGAGGGACTAGCTCTAATTCGGGAGAATGAGGACCTTATTGAAAAATACCTAAACACACCAAAGCCCTGCGGCTAAGCGGACTATTACTTTTCTATTTACCTTGAGCTTCATGTCGCCGTGCTTGAAATGCCAGCCACGTACCCGAAATTCCAGACCAAGTTTCGCTACCTCTAAGCCCTCACGTCCTATTATGATGGTGTCATATGGCCGGAGATATGATCGATTAGCCGGCTGCCCATTAATGAGCCAACTTAGATGGCAGACGGGCTTCGAGGGGGCCGACGTGCAATTGACCCGGACGATATCGCCGATTTGGTACCTGGGCTGGCCACCTGTGATTTGTGGACCTCTCGTCGGCGTTACTGCAAGGACACAGGACGAATAGAAATGAAAGAAGTGCCCCAAAACCGGAAAAACCGAAAAAAAACATCCCAAAAACCCAAAAACCCAAAACCCAAAAACCGAAAAAATTACAAGTGTAATGCGAACCGGGAAAAACTTGGGATATATATGGCTGCAGGATGAAGCTTTTATAGGAAGAAAGGGATATAAATCTCCGGAAAGCTCTCGCTGTCACGTTTATCGCAGGGCTAATATCGAGTTTGATACTTTGTTGGATCTGGTCGATATTCCGGGAATAGAAATGCGCTTAACTTGTTGGTGGAGTACTTTTGCCGGTCCCAAATTAATCACTCCGCAACGTGATATATGTCTTCTAGTTTTGAGTTATGGCTCGGCTAACGGGAGCCTTCCCTGGAAAAGTTTCTTAATTTAATAAAATCCTGGAATCGGGTTGATGTAGAGCTTTCCATTTTAAAAGTTCAATTCTTTATTTCAGGCCAGCGCTACGTGCCACAGCCGGCAGTCATGTGGCTATAATTGTGATTTGCGCTTTTCCACATTCGCTAATTGTTAGCACTTCCACTAAGTGCTACTTCGGCAGGATTATTTTTATTTCAATTATAGGGGAAAAAGGGCAGTATCATAGGGTAATGCATTTTTTAATATTGAAAATGCGTTTTGATGCTTCGTTTGATAGCGCTTATGAATATGTAACAATCGGTGAAGTAACGCATCGATCCATATCATGCATATTCATAAACATAACCAATTTAATTTTTTTCCTTCAGTTTTCACTATTTATAATTGTATGCTATTTAAATTAAAGCAGTTAGCAAAAAAGTAATTAAGTAACTAAAGTATCCTAGTCTGAGTAGGAATAAGACACAAGAAATAGGCTATACATATACAAACTAAAAATATAATTCACATATATATTTTAATGCAAGGATTTCAATTAGTTGTTGCTTTTTAAAAACAAAAAATTGTATGATCTTTGCTATAGTTACAAATTAAGAAAAGAACTTCTCAAATTACAAAAACTTTTTATAATTCATCCGACAAGAATTTGTTTATAAATTGATTTGTTTGCTAGTTTTAGAATTATGTTTCATATGAAACATTGAGAATCAGTAGCATAAATACACTTTTAATATGTATGAATATGGTATTTTACTTAATTCCCTAACTTTGTCTATTTTGTTTTCTTAATGTATTTTTGAACAGTAATTAAACACTATTAAAAGGGATTCGAATAAACTAAATTTTATTTGAAGAATTACTGCTCCCACATTGAAGTTATAGGCAATAAATTTATATCTACCTGTGCTTTCAATTTCCTTTACTTAATACTTATAGTGATTGCGTTGAGCAATTCCTAGAAAGATCTACACTTGGCATAAATTTTCCCCTCACAATAAACATTAAGGTTCCTCTTCTATATAACTGAGCTCATTTCTCTAGAATACTAAAAAGTAATAGCCCAAAATCTATTTAACTTCGCAACCGTCCTAGACGTTTTAGACCTCTCTGAAAGTACCGAACCCTTGGCCATTCTTTTAAAGTATCATACGAATTTCGCGTATCTCCAGTACCTTCTCACATTAGAGGTAATAATGGCGCCAGGACGAAATTAGAACGTTAATAAAAATTCATGGCCGCATATTTCCCGTGTGTACAGTGTACATGTCGACGGAATCTTCTTAAAACTCCTTAAACAGGTAAATCAGTTTTGTATAATAACATTAAGCGGATGAGCTGAGCGCTTCCTTGCGGCGAAAGGAAATTGCTTCCCTTAAATCTGACCAACTTCCCAAAAAAAATCTTTCAAATATGTCTGAGCTCTGAACGCATTAACTACAAATTCCGTCGAGGGTGGAAGGGCGGGGGCGAGCATCTAACCCTTTTCGAGAAGAAATCATTATTCAAAGAGCAACCGAGTCAGCAAGGCTCCCCCCCGATATGTGATCCCTGCTGGCTCCGGGTCTGGGGCTCCCTAATATCGGGACATATACATCATATTTTGTCTAAAACAAGGTCAGGGGCTTGCTCGGCCCGGGGCTGAGTTTTACGTATATTCGTCCCCGTGTTCCCTGTTCTTCCCCAGGACCGAAATGATAGCGCCTCCTTCGAGCGCAAGGCGTGCTCGCAACAGAAGGGGGTCCTGGAAATCCCTTTCGGGAAGATGTTGCCACAACCACGTGCAACTTGTGTCCTGAATATGGATGTGCCCGGGGCGGTGGACGGGGGAAGCTGGTTATGTGCCTTAAAGTCAGCACATAACTCATTTTTAATATTTAATGCGGGACTAAGATGGAATGAAACAAGAGCGTCAGGAGCGGTTATTCTTCGCCTTAGTGCCGCCTTCCCGCTTACTGCGGATCCGGGGGTGGACGCGGAGCCCTACAAAATGGGTTTCAGTCAGTGCCCCGGGTGGAGGAATGGGGCCCCGGCTCACTTCTTTTCACGCCGCGTCGGAGCATCTCAGCACGTTTTTCCGCCGCGCCTTTTCAGCGTTCCACACGCTAATAATTCTTCACCCGGGGCTCTTTACATTATGCGGAATCGCATGATATTTTACGCAGCCCACCCCCGACTTCCGCTACCCGTTTTATTTCACTTTTTATTTGTGGATTCAACTCCCCAGAGCGGCATAGTTGAAAGGCTGCTTTCTAACCTACACCTTTCCCGGTAAGCGGCCAACTTAAGCCCCTATCCCTTTTCGAGCGCAGCAACAAACAGGAAAAGAAGAGCCACGGCCAAAGTGCCTATCATTTTCGTTCACATGCGTTCGTAAGCCGCTGCCTGAACTCAATTTTCCTCCAGTGGGGCCGCGAAAGAACCTGAAGCGCCATTGCAGGGCTCCTTTGAAATATTGCGGACACTTTAAGGAAAAATGGGTGCTGTGCTTCAAAAATTCTTGAAATTTTGATTGCGACAGAGGATATAATTTTCAGTTAGCCCCATTCCGGTGCCGCCATCCCGGGGGATTATGCTACCCTTCACGGGCTATCTGCATGCCCTCCGAAAATAAAGCGCGCACCACACGGCGGGCATTAATTCATATTACCCATGCTGCGCGTCTCTCCACAAATTTTTGCATCGGATCCCAGTAAGCGCGTTTTAGTTTAATTAAATTTTTCAAATTTATACGCCTGATAAATTCTCCCCCGAAAAAAAATATGTATATGGTACATAACGAAAGAATTTAAATTGAGAACCTCTAGAGGTTTTATTAAATATTTCCTATAAATAATTATTAGTACGGGAGTTTCAGGGATTTTAAAGGTAAGGCAGCTTTCCCAATATTTGATTGCAAGAAAATTGCATTTATTTCTATATATAACTATGCGAATTTTAAGGTCCAGAAAATGCTACATTCTCTATCGTCGTTGATGTTAAAGATACGATTTTACAAATTGTAAGGCTAAGCCTTTCTTAGAATCATATATGATCTAAATTTTAGAATTTGAATCCATATTTAAATTAATGATGTATGATTTTAAATGTTTGGTAAAATTGTTTTCTTCGTTTTATTTACTTATATATAATGAAAACTCCCTAGAATAAAATAAACTCAGCCATTTGCGTTTTGTTATAAAAATTTCAAACTATATATTATAATTAGTATAATAAATCTAGACACAAACCTTAACTCACATTTAAAAATCAATGGTAGAGGTTCAAATCTACAAAAAGTCTGAATATCACTGATTTGATATTTTAATTGTTAAACGACATAGCCCTTGATAATTTGCATACAAAATATTTTGAATTTTCTAATTTTTTTAATATAATTATCATGTTAAGCTTTCTTTATTTTCCAATTTGATAAATTTTGAAATTTTCACACCATTTTGTGTTTAATATTATAATACATATATACCTTTAACTTTATAGAAATATTTTTCTGTGTATTGTTTTTCATTCCTCTTTCTTGACTCTTCGAAGAAAATAAAATTGTTCAATTTAAAATTTTTTGTTTTGAGTTACTGGTTGCCTGGAAAATGTACCTAATATTCGGCAACTACATTTTATTTATTTTCTGGTTAGTTTTAATTTAAACTTAAAGTTTTAAAAATTTCTTATCCCTTATGCAAATCGATCTGTAAACGTTACACCGTTTTTTGAAGATTTCATTCCTTGCAGATGGAACTCTTTGTAGAGAGAGTTCTTTGATACAATTTGCATTTTAATTGCCCATTGAAAAGATTCTCTTTGAAGATAATTTGCTCCTCAAATTCGTTGAATTTAAATTTTTCGAAAAACCCACTTCCCCATTTTATAATATTCATTAAAATCATTTGCAATCAATTTAAAGAAGCCCTAAACTTTCTCGTAACAATCCTCAGCCAACAGCCCAACGAGAGGGTGCTGGACAATTTTTCCTCAAAAAAAAATAAATAAATACCCATGGAGCAATGTGTTTCAGACAGAAAAAATACCAAAGGTATCATTTTGCTAGACGCCATTTTTTCGACAATATAACTTGTCAAGAGTTTTTCAACGCTTAAGTAATATGGTTAAAAAAAAACAGCAAAAAGGAAAAAAAGTATATTCAATTTCTCCTCGGGCGTTTATGATTATTTTCCAGCGCGAGAAAAAAGAGAATAAATTCTATAATTGCGAGAAAAGTTGAAATAGACTACAAGCCGTCAAGGTAATTAATTAAATCTTCATCCGCCGCTGGGAGGAGGGCCCGGGAATAAAGGATACGCTTTTTCCCCGGTCGCCAGCGCCATCTATTCAGTCCTTAATATGAAGTGCTTGAGAACAGAGGAATCTCGAAGTGGTGCGGAAAAGTTACCGACTTTGAGGGAACCTCTTGAATGATAAAATAAAGCGTGACAATCACAAAATTAAAAATAAGAATGAGCAGGGACGGAAGCTGGGAGCGGGAAAATTATTTTTCGTTGCAGAATAAAGTTTTTTAATTAAAGGAAATAAATCTTCATTAAAACTTTAAAGATTTGAAAGGAGCACACAGGCTACGAGGACTCGCAGAGGCTAACAAAATAACTGGCTCCATCTGAATTAGGGGCGCCCAACTAAGAAGGTGCAGTGGCGGTGCAGCAGAGGTGCATCTGGTCCGGACTGATGGTATTTTTTCAGGCACAGTTTTTATCTGCATCTACGCAGAGCATTATTATTTTTTATACGATGTGCCCTCATTTCCAGATAATTACGCCATTTCTCTTTAGTCCCTCCATCATGGCTATTTGTTCTTTTAAGGAAATTGTAATCACTGAAAAGTGCAAATGTGGCAGCATTAGCTGCCCTGCTTTGCTCTATTAACTACCTTCATGAAAATTAACTTTTAGTGTCTTTTAGTACATAAAGTTTTAAAGCACCACTGTAATGCTGATCTTGAATTCTTAATTTCAGTAATTACTTAAATTACAAAATCTAAAGCGCATTGATAATAATGAATGGTATAATAAATGAAATGATTTAGGAAGCATGAGTGATGAAATTGGATTATCATTTTTATACCCACGTATGTACATTTATGGTAAAGTCTAAAAATAGTAACAACAATTAATAAAAAACCTTCAAAGTACTCCAAATGACCTGTAATTCAATTGATATTTAAAATTAGGATAATGTGTGGGAGGTTTTTTTGAAGTTACGTTACTATCAGAAATATTACGCGATGTAGACATAACATTTACCAAATTAACTTTTCATATTTAAATGAAAATCGATTGAATGAACTTAAGGATTTTAAAAAATTACTCTGTAAACAGGAGAAACATAGAAATACGAATCGAAGTTTTCCACATTTCGATTGATAAATTTTGAACTAGGTTCATATTATGTTTTTATATACGGTTAAGTATTAAAATCCTGATATTTATTAATGCTTTACTTATTTTAGGCTTTATGGATATTTTAAATCAGAAAAACATAATATTACTTAGTTCCTTTAGCAAAATTTTTGCAAAATGCATCATATTTAAAATGCTTGACGTTATGGAAGTGCTTAATTTTGTAAAATGTTCATGATTGTAATTTTGTTTAAGCAAAGTACCCTTACTGAGTGGCATAGTTATGCACTTAAAGCATAAAGTGCATTTAATGTGAATAGCATTCTGCCTTTCACTATGTTTAAAGTTGATCGTCACATCGTTAAAGCCATCAAAACCGCCGAGCTCAAAGTCTTTAATTCTGGACAAATACCACTTTCACGTGGCGTGGATATTTCGCATAGTACTTAGTAAATTGGCACAAAATAAAAAACAAATGGAATTTCACATAATTGCAGCATTCTTCATGCAAACGAAATTAGAGAAGGCGCACTAAAGTCGTCCCTTTTTAAATTAGAGGCGCGCGTTCTAAAAAAGGACGTCCTGCGATTCGGATCACTTTAGCCAACGAAATGGGAGCATGTTGGTGCGACTGTCGAAAGGATGTCATCCCTTTGATGACATATGCATGCTGTTTCGTTACGCGGATAACTTCAAAGGTAGCTCCACCTGGCTCTTCTTGCCGGCAAATTGAATTTTTTTTCTCGCCTTTTCAGTGCTACTCCTCGGAGTTGAACAATTCTGGAAGTGTAATTAAAGGGCTCGTGATATGGCGCCCAGGAACTTGTATCTGCAGTAGCAAAATAAAATCCCAAATTTTATCAACCCCACACGTTCGCTTAATTAAGGAGGCGGAACAACTTGCTCCTTCGAAGAAGGTTTCCATAGGGACAAACTCTTAAGTAACATACATTGATGTAAAAGAGACTGAAAAGGATTCCGGGGGCACGACACCATAGTTACACCCCAGAATCAATCAGGATTAAAAACCAATTTAATTAGGAAAATACAAATGATTGTGCGGAAAATCAATTATTTTGAACTATGTCTATAGAAATCTTCTAACATTTATGATTTTTTAAAACTCTTAAATTGAATTGAAAGTATTATTCGTAAACAGTTCAAACAATTTAATAGAAATTCGTTTTCCGCATTACAAATTTTAAATAATAGTTACCATGTTAAGAATGTGCATAGAAATGTTTTAATTTTTAAACCAAAAATAATTTTTGCTTAAACACAACAAGTTTTCTTTTAGATATATCAATTAAATCAATGAAATTATTACTTCCCATTAAAGTTAGTGAAGTTTCAAATATCTTTTAGTGTGTATGCTGAGGTCCAAAGTTTCTTTCATAGATAATAATCCTAATGCACATTGGTTCAAAAAAAGGTGCTAAGGCGGAGAACTTTTGCAAGTAACACAGCGGAAAATCCTGACAAAAACATTTGCGGCGGGTAATAGAAAGTGCACCCTGTAAGTGCGACAAAAACAATATCCTGACGAGTCTTTGACGCCGAAAGGCATAAGTATGCAGCTTAGCTCAGGTCTCATCCCGCAAGTGGTTTCTGGAACTGAGGGAGACCGAAGAGCAGCCGGGACTGTGAAAGAGCCCTCCTTGCACCAGTCAAGGAAAAGGCCCTGGCTACACCGTGGGAAAAAAGGAGCTATGAACTCTGAGGATTATTTCCATCAGGGCCTTTGTGCGGGAGTCGCTGCACTTAACCGGTAGCCCCGACAAAATGCATAATTATGCCATAGGAGCTCCAGTGCAGGCCCAGAATCCCTAGAATCCCTTGAATCCCTCAGAACCCAGCTCATTCCTAGCTGGAGCAGAGCAGGGCCCCTTTGGCGGCTGGCTCAGCGGTCGGGGCTCCACACATTCGTGTGGCTTTTTCAAGGCAAGTGTTGATTCAGATCCCGGCACTCACTTGAGCTGGATGCTGGGCCCGGTTATTGTTCCACGCATGAGATGCCGAGGCTTTCCCGTGATTAAAGTTTTCCAGGACTCATTCATCTTTTATGCGCCTTAAACACAAGTCAGCGGACAATTGGGACCCCTGATGAAACCCAGGCTGTCTGTTCATAAAGGATTTTGCTTTGGTTTCTGTGGCCGGGGGTGGTCCAGGGGATGCTGGGAACGGTGGGTATGTGGGTTAAAGGCACTCTCGTTTCAATTAAGAACAACGAGAATTGTTCGGGGGAAAGTTTTTAATCGAATTGAAGTAATGTGTGCCTGGGCACGTCTTTACCTACCTACGACGACCATGTCACCGTGATCCGACACTGTTTGAAAAGAGGGCGCTTCTCCTGACACCTCGCAACGGTACCTTCCCGTGGACGCTAGCGCCACCTTCCTCAGAACGACGACACTGTCGGTCGAATTGTGGAGCTGGAAAGAAATGAAAAAGGGGTTTTCAGTTTTCAGTTTTCATCACTTTTGTTCGTACGCCCTGCGACGAGACGACACTGTGCCATCGTCTTTCAAGTAATTAAAAGTAGCCTGCACTCCACACGATGCGGTCGCCGACCACTGGAGTTTCACTCTATGTACTAAATAAAATTAAAATTCAATCGGAGTTTTCCGCACTGAAATAGAAATTGGGGACAGTACGAGTTGCTGGTTATTAGTTTCGATTAAGGAGTCGTCTGTCGGGCCCTTAAGGCTGCCCTTTATGTGGAGCCCTCGAAAGTTTCCCTCAAAAGTTCTTCAACTTTTAATTAAAGCTATTAAATTATTCACAGTCGCTGTTCGGCTTATTACTGGCCTACGGGTAAATGTGGATTTTTCCCTTTGAAGTTTTCTTAAATTTGTTCCGGCTGTTAACTTCTACTTTAAAAAGTTTCTTTTGCAGTTCTGAACGAACGGTCATTCTAGTGGCTTAGTAATAATACAAAAGTCAGTATTAAAATATATAGGCATAACTAAACTTAAAAGTATTGTAAGTAATATTTCTTAAGATACAACCTTTAAATCGAGTTCTTCCTATTGCGTAATCTCATATTTGGTGAACAGCATACGAATTTAGTTAAAATGAACAAAATTTGTATCCTAATCTTACAACTTCCTAGAATCTGAAGATTTTATTACTTTAAAATTCCAAGTTCGTTCCGTTGAATATCAACATGGATTTCTTTTATTAAATTGAACTTTGACCTTTTACCTTCTAGTAAAGGACCACTTATTTGAAAGTCAATTCTGAATCTAATACATAATTATGTATTTTTTGTTATAGATGCTGCTCTTGTCGAACATGGGATTTTATTTTTTAAACTTTAATATGTTTCCATGGAATTTATAATATGAATATGAAGACAGGAAAAAATTAAAATAATTTAAATTCAGACCAGGAAAGACTAAACTAAACTAAAACAACCAAGGAATTCATTGCAAAATCAAACGTATAAGTAATTGTTCTAAAATTTTATCTACAAAGCTGAGTTCATTTGTTAATAACAACACTTTGATTTTATTTTAGATGATTGTTTTGACAAAATGAAATAGTACCACTTTCAAATCAATAATAATGATTAAAATATTGTCATATTTTAGTATGAATTTCACCATAAACTTCAATAAAATAGTGGAAGTTGAACTCAATATTGAACATAATCACTAAACTTTGTAGTTATGACAAACAATGTAAATATGAGCGTTAAATCACATAAATTATTTGAATTAGTACGATGGTGGTGAAAGCGGTTTTTATAGCGGTATTATTTTACCTTATGAACTGTAGGCGACTTTAAAAAATGTCGCAGCATATTGAATGTTTGGTATCTGACCGGAGAGCAAATTTAAGACGAATAGTCTGGATACCAAATAGTTATGGTTATCCATTTCATACCTAGTAATTATAAAATAAAAAAAAAGGGAATGGGTCCTGGACCTATGTTGTAGAACGAAGATTCCATAAAATTGAATTAAAAAGTTTCTGTCCAAGTTTTTCTTTACTTGATAATGTGGGAAAGCGTCATCGGTGAAATTTTCACTTCAAAAACTGTTCAGGGATTCTGTCTCCATATTTACTTAATAAAATTCCGACTTGAAAACTTTCTCTTTGTAGCCGTCGCGACGCCCGTCTCGCGCCTCGGCACCTGCAGCCTCGCCGTCGCGCTCGTTCGGCGGGCGTGAGAAAAATTGACTCGAACAACTTAATAACGCCTTAACGTATCAGGAAAGGCTGGGCGTGGGCGGGGGCGAAAGTCACGTATCCAACGCTTATTAAATTTATATCTGCGTTTCAGCCACGCCGCGGCTGTCTTCTGGGCGTGTACAGAGGCTCTGTGCAATTCCGCAGTGTGGCCGAGTCCATCGATACACAAATGGCGGCGATGAGGTCCCGGCGGGGCTAGAGCCGAGCTCAGCCAGGACTCGAACTTGGGACCCCATTCCCGGCATGTCCTGTGATTTCCGTGGGTACGTCTTCCCTTCGCCCGACGACGTGGCGGCTGCTGCGTCTTTCCATTAGAGGCGACTCTAAAGTACAAGTGCTACGTGACTTGGAGTTTTTCTTGATTTTCGCTGCGGTCTTGTAAAGTGCTCTTTCGACTTTTGTCTTTTGCTTTCTCATTTGAGGCCACTTTATGGCGTCGAGAGGCTTCTACATCAGACATAATCAGGTTTTATGTTGGCTTTTCATACTTCCGCCAGCACTCGGGCAATAAAACTGTAGTAACTCATCCAAACTACAGAAATTGAAAAAAGAAAATGGGGAAAAATTCTACAGTCGATCCGGAAACGGATATCTCGATTTTCCGGCGCAGAATCGCATTTAAAATGTAATAAATTGTTGTGGTTTACTTTTACGATAAAGTATTGCAATACAAAGCAGATTTTTTAGTTTTTCTTGGAAAGATTTAGTTAGATTGCACTATTTATAAGTATTTTGAGCTTTTTGTTCTCAGGGTAAGTCTGGAATATCGTTATAGAGCCACAAGATCTAATTGAAATGACAAATTTTAGTCCCTACAATATTTTTTCGAAAAAATTTATATCTACAGAGAGTTGTTTTAAGAACGCCTATAGCTTTTTTTATTAAAATAATCCATATTCAGAAAATCTGTATAAATACTATACATACTTGTAGTTTAGAATTCGAGTTTCTATTCTTAATATATAATACTTTCCAAATTCCTACGATATTTCTTTATACTTATTTATTAGATCTCGAAAGCGTATTAGAGAAAAATTGGGAAAAGAGTGGTTAACTCTTTTTGTACACACTTCAGGTTTTGTCCGAACATCATGTATTTATTTTATTTATTTCAACAACCAAAGTCCTTTGTCTTCGGCGTTAATGTAATGGAAACATTTCTCTTTAAGCTCTTCTCAGGACTATATGAATACGATTTAAGGACATTTTCTAGCAGTATTTTAAACGAGAATTGAGATAAAGACAATTTTTTGTTTTTCCAAAAATTAAGCAAAAGCTCAGCATATTAGTATAATAAAAAGTTGCGTAAAGAATGCTGTAGATGAATTCAAAGCAATTGTGGCAGCCCGACTAAGCCAAGCTGAACGAAGTGCTAAAATCAGATAAGAAATGAAAATAGCTTGTTTAAGGTGGACCCTGAATATAGAGTAATCATTTGCGAGTCTCAAATCGTACGCCACCTAAAATTAGATTCAGAATACGAAGCTTGTGGAAAAAGGTAAGTAAGCGTATCGATTTAGACAAACCAAAGAAAACAAGCGTCTCAAATGGCAAGAACCTTTGAAGGATTTCGTCCTGATTCCGGTTTTATTGAGCACATATGCTAACAATGTGTTATTGTACCTGAAAATGTCAGCCACGCATAAATTTATGTATTTCTTCAAAAAGTGATTCTTAAGCATAAAGAAGAGCGCTAATAGGGTGAAAGCAAATTCTCGTCGGTGTTTCATAAGGAGCACCGAAACGTCAATCTCGTGCCATGAATCATCATTTCTTATTAAAATTCTTTAGATGCGATTGCTGTACGCATTAATAATGTAGGGCACACATGAAAGTGGAATCAAGTAAACTACTCAATTATGTATGAAAGCAGAAACTGTTTGCTGGAAAGTGGATGGATAAATACAGACAGTCAGATAAACATATCTACACACCCACACCCACAGCTCGGCAAACAAGCAAACATTTCGAAATGGAGGGAAAGTCAGATATAAAGCTTCATACAAAAAGCATCGGAAATTTTGTGGAAAACTTGCGAACAAACATCTCAGCGTTATTTTTTTGTATCTTCATCCTCTTTTTGCGCATTCGATTTAATATTTAAGCGGAGATTTTGCAGTGTTAAAACGCAAGGACTAAGGGCTACTTACGTCGACATTAACTCCGGGAAGTGGGAAAACTTGGGCAGGTGGCATGTCCCTGGGAACGTATCGATAGAACTCGTTGCCGTCCTTGTACCACTTTACCGAGTAGAGCGACTCCCCGTCCAAGTCATATTTGCACGCCAACGAGGCCGTTTTGTGTCTCAAGATGTGATTGGGTATCCGCACCTCGATCAATGTTAGTCCGGTCGCCAGTTCTAGAAATAGACAAACGAGACGCAAATAGTTAATAAGGAGCAGCAATGTCCTTCCTGAAAGGTTGAATAAAATTCATCTGTTTTATTAAGGTAAATATTCATAAACTCTGCTAGCAACGCATAGTTGGCCTTCACCATAAAAGTTCAACTTCTTTACTATTTCTTATCCCATTTCCCTAGATTTAGTCTGTCACTATATTAGACTTTTATGATACTGAAATTGGATTTATATTTTTAATTGCTTTTTCCGAAGCAAACAAAAATTTCTTTCAACAATTTTATTATTATAAATTAAACTATAAGATTAAAGTGAATCTATTACACTTATTAGACATTCGAGCTTAAGGTCTAATTCCACTCCAGAATTTTCTAATATCTTAATAAATATATATACAATATTAATAAAATGTTATTGAAATAATGTGACACAAAACTTGAAACTAGTTTATCTTGAAGCCACATTTTTAAATTTACCAGTAAACTAACTTTAACAGAACTCAATCGATCTATTTGTAATGCACACCTTCCTGATAAACTACGGCAAAACGAAAATTAAAGAGAACAATTTATTAGGCATTTAAATTAAATTCTTCCAAGCCGAATCTGTATTATATTTGTTATTTTTTAATAACAATTTCCCAAAATGCCCTTTCTTTTTAGCCAGCATTCTCTTATATTTTACATGCAATTAACTGCATTCCACATATTTTTACGTACACTATTCGAATTTTAATTGAATTCTTTACACATAATAAATAATTATAAAATTCTTTTTATCAAAAGCAGATAGCACGATAAAATAATTGCATGTAGATGCTAAAGCGTAAAATTTAATTTTCATCTAGTTAAATGAGTTTCACAATTTTGTTGGCTACTAAACAAATTAATGAAAATATAATATATAATAATGGTCATTTTCGAGTGCAAATATTAAGAAAACAATATCATATTTGCACATTCGAATAATGTTCACTTTTAATTTGTATACCGGTCTGCAAAAAGGATGCTGTATTCTATTTTATAGAAGTTTATTACTATTACATGTTCAACAACCACAGTTTAAAATTTAAATTATGTATATGTATGTAAACATTTTTAATAAGATATATTTTTCTTTACATCCTACAATTTTTTGGGTTTTAAGAACGAATACATTTACTTCAATTGGGTTGTAGGTATCTCATTGAAACTTAAAAGACATTATATTTACCATAATCCGCAGGAATGATTTCAATTAACGTACTTAATTAAGTGGAGCCCAACATTTTCAATTAATACACTTCGTTAACATCGTGATCTCGATGTTAATTACTAAACACATTGTAGTACCAGAATCTTGTCCTCATTAATTAATAGCTAAATGAAGGTTATCTGAATTGATAATCAACCGACTCCTCGACTCTCCCTCGCATAAGAAAGCACTTAGAACATGAGTTTCTAGGGAGACATAGGTGAAAACCCTAGAGAAGTAAAAAATTGAGAAAATATTGTAGCTGTTTTGACGTCATAATCAAAAACATTTGAGAATATATACCTTAAAGTGGAATTGATATTAAATATGTATGTATATTACCCAAGGACATGTGGAACGCATTAGACGGCTTGTTCACGTTCCACCATTTCTTGGAATGTTTAACCCAAGGAAGCAATCAAATAAAATGAAACATCACCGGTGCCAGTGTCTACTTTAATATTAAAGCGAATCTATCCAAAATGTTTCCGAAATGTAACTCATATTCACGTTCAGATCGTTTCATCGTGACGCATTATCGCCATGGAGGGCGAAGCCTGAAATCAACACGACTCACTTGTAAGACATCCGGCTTATAAGGAAATTCGGATTCAAGGCGAAAATAAGATTATTTTTCCACTTGAAGCCAACGGAAGCATAGGGCCGAATATGCTCCATGTAAAATTCACACTCCAGGCTGCCTCTCCCGTGTCCCCGTCAGACAGGACATGACCGTATTTATTTACGAAGCTCCAGCGATATATCCTCCGTCGAGGAGCACACTCCTCACGCATATATCGCCGGCCTTAAACGTGACAGAAAAACTTGGAGCATAAAAGGCACATAATAGAATTACATGCATAATACAAGGAGATAACGCACCAGCGCTTACCTGTTCTTCCATCCGGGGGCTTGCGGAGGCGAGGCCCTAATGCGGTTGGTAATAAGGTTGCGTACGAGGACTACTTGTCGGCATGATAAAGGCGATTCGTGTCCAGACCTAAATGAATTTGTTTTTAGTCGAAGTCCTCTTCTGGTAAAATGCCAAGAACACGTGTTAATCTGGTCCAACAAACTCGTGTTTTAAAGGAGACCCGGGAACAGCGGTGGAGCACTGTCCCTAAGGGCCAACCCTTAACATACATACCCATACATATACACACAGGCATAAAAAAACCCACACTATGCCAAAATCTACCCACCCTGATGAGCTAAGTAAATTAATCACAAATTGGGTTTGTTCACGAAATGAGTTATTTTCTTTCGGAAGTAATTTCACCTCCATTAATGCGTTCTTTTGAGCCCTAGGTACTTACGGGAACATTGCGGCCGACTTGTATGAAATTGGGTTTGAATTAGGGAGGCACTAATGTGGTAAAAGCTATAACACATGCCTTAGCAAAGACACCCGGACATGTGATTATCCTGAGGGAGAAAGGCAAGAAACATTGTTATCTCAGAGCTTAAAGCACATATTCAGGTGCGCCACATTTATCAATAATCAAGGTAAAATTGGGTAATAACATCTTGAAGTTTAAAGAAAATCAATCATTTCCAGTTAATTTAGTATTTGCTACTTTTAATATTTAATTTAACTACGCTCATTCGTGTCATGAGTACAATTTCTTAGCATAGATAAAATCAGTGAAATGAAAGTCACGCGGAAATTGTGTTCCACACTTACCGCACTACTATTTATTGATCTTTGGTGTTATATTAGTCCAATATTATATAATGTTTAAGAAAAATAAAAGCTCCAATGATTTTTAGCCAATAAAAAATTTCAGAAATTAAGAAATAATCTTATTCTTATTTTCCATCAGTTTCATTATATAATACTACCGCAGGTATCACTATACCCAAGCCGCATTAATATTTCGCTCACCAACCAACCAAAGCAATTTCTTAATTCTAGGAATTCTGTCTTAATCAAGGTTAAGCTAACAGTCACTCAAATGAAAATACAGTGTAATATAGCACCTGGACTAATTATACCTAATTTATATTACATTTCACCGAAGCTTCAGATTTTCACTCTTCTGCAAGATTTATAAATTAACTGACTGTCAGTCTATTTACGACTAAATTGCGTAATGTGATAAATTCTGTCATATTTTTTATATATGTATATTTACATATTTGTAAATTATATAACAGAACAATTTTATCAGAGTACATCTTAATATCTCCATGGATATCGGATCCTGAGTTGTTCTAACTCTAACAATTCAAACAAATTTCTAAAGTAAATTTACAAATCCAATTTTATGGAATGGTTTATTTTGATATTTTCTTTATAACTAATTTTTCCGATTTATGGTCTCGTTATTCTCAATATTACATAAATAAAACGTAAATTTAATTCTAGAAGAGAATTATGTCGTCTTAAAAAATCTCAAAAAATCTCCCCCTTTCAAATTAAAAATCCCACTGCTTACACAGAAAAGCTTATTTAAATCTTCCAATCAATCAGGCTCCCACACTCCAAGAAATTTTCGCTTGATCCGATGAGTGCGTGCTAAATTTCGTATGGGATTTTCGGAAAAGAGTAATTTTTTCTCCATAATAGTTTGCAACTGAACTTATTTAACCCTTTATTTCTGTAATAGTTGGAGCGATGTGAAAACTTCCTCCTTTGGCACCACGGAGCCGAAGGATCTCCAGGAAATGGAAAAAGGAATGCGCCTCCGAGAAGGAGCATATTTTCCTTTGGCGCAAAGTAGCGATGGAAAGAAAAACTTCACCCTTTCATCGAGGCTCCAAAGCAATCAAATAATTTTTAAAAGAATTAAAAGCTTTCTGCAATGAACTTGTGCAAAAAGCACAAGAATGGAATTTGTTGAAGACGTCGAAGTAATTTCATGCATCGTTTGTCCCCTATTGAGTTTTTGGGGCGAATTACTTTGTCGGGGCGAAATTCTACTCTATATACCATAGATACCACCCGTTTTGTCTCTACGTCGCGACGTCGTCCATTCGCTTCTTGCTACAGAATTGAAGCGGCGCACCGCGCCAGTACTATCGGATCTCGGCGTCGCTGTCGCAGCGTCATATCCTCGTTTTTGTCTTTTTCCCGGTTCTTGTTGAACTCCTTTTAAAAAATTCTCCATGTTTGGATTTAGTGAACGAATAAAAACTTTTCGTTGTCTCCCCGATTTCATCCGGGAAATTGTTATGGGGCGAAAGTCTTAATAGGATGTTGATGAAGATCCATTAGTTTTCCAAACACTTGTTTTTCCCATTTCACTTGGGTAATTGGGACTGTCTTCTGTTCTCGTTCAGAATTAAACCTGACGCATTCTGCACTATCCCCAAAGTTTTGCAATTTATTGCACAGCACTATGTAGATATAAGTTTTGCTCTTGCAGCAGAACCGCACGCCACCATAGTTTCGCTTTTCTTTGCTGTTTAGTTTTCAAAACTGAGTAGTGTAGTTCATTTGAACATAGAGAGAGGATAAATTGTCATCCGAGCGTTTAAAACAAATGCATATGTTTCATAAAATGTTTTATTTGCAAACACATCCGAATCTACACTTAACTTTTCTAGTTATGTATGTATATATTTTGATTTTGAAAATGTTTAACTTTGGATTTTCATGCAGTTTAAGATAAAAACATACTTTATATATTTTATGATAGAAATACTATATGCACTCTCGAAAGCTAATCTATTTGGGTTTTTATCAAACAAATCGTGGAAATTATTTAGATTTTACTATGTTACTCTTGGCCTACATAAATACACGTACCTATTTAATTTTATATTTCATATAATTAAAACCAATCTCCATTTTCGATTTCGATCAGTAAAATATTAAGCAATAAATTTAGAATTGGTCTAATGCATATTACGTAAAGGTTAGAAGAACAAATATTTGAGTGTGAATAGTCTTTTAAGATTATCTCACAAATATGTATCACATTTTAGAAATCAACCCCTAATAGTCCTGTTTTTATGCTATATTATAAGGTGGAAAGCTTAAAAACCTTCTTGACGTACATTTTTTGACATTTTTCAATGTACATATAGTACAGAAGCTCATCAGTAAATGAAATAATTGTCGAACAATATGACCTCAATTAAATCAAAGAATTGCAATATTAAGTTTAAAAAGGAAGCACCAGCAAAGCAGTGAAAGCACGTGATCGCTGAAAATCGTCTTTCGCCGGGGGTCCAATTTTTCAAATAAATCGCCCGATGCAGCCACCCATGACCGCATTTTTGGTGCACCTTAAAATTGCACAAAATTTGCTGAGAAGGAAGTGAAATTAATTCGCAGTCCCGTGCACTTGGCATCCGAACAGCATCGATACATCTCGCGAACAAATTGTTGAGGTACGTGGCCGGCGCCGACTTCCATCTATTTAAAATAAGAAATTTCGCCTGCAGCAGCACACGCGGACCAGGATAAAGTTCTGCAGCGCGCTGCATTAGGGACGGAGGCGACTGCACTAGTAACTGGGATTTAGAGTGGTAGAAAAAGGGTTTTAGGGGAAATGTGAAAATTATTGAACGGTACATTATAATTGTAGTTTCCCAGCGACCAACTACTTGCATATTTCCCTAAGTTGGACCATGTGCTGCGATTCCAGAGGAAACTTTTTCCAACTTTTACAACTTTGGTGATTTTTTCCTCAACTTTCTCCCCATCCTCACCGCAATATTTTTTTTTTTTTCGTCCCGACCATAGACCGGAGTTGGCTGAGCTTTCTCAGCTTTTTCCAGATCTCTTCAATATTATTTTTTCGATTTTTTTCCGCAAAGTTGTATAATACGCCGGAAATATTGCCGGAATCATCAATTTAAAAACGATAAAGTGAAAAGTGCTATCAATAAAGCTGAAATACTGCAGAGTCGAAAATTTGAGGAGTGCAGTGGAAAGATTCTCGAAGGACGAGAACCACTCACCAGGAAATTCTTATTCTTGGTGCTATAGTTTCTGAAGTTTTGACTTTGAGCAGGAAGGACGCAAAAGGAGACTGGGACTAATCGCTGTGTGTAAGCTAATTCCAACTTCCGAAATTAATTTTAAATGAATTTACGTAACGCACGAAGATGTACAGCTGCCTTCCTCGCACCGAATTTACGCTTTTCTGAGCAGCCCCCAGGGCTTTCATTTGATGCTGCACCCACAACCAGTGGATCAAAAGTAACAACCCCAGCTCCTTTGCCGTCTCTGCAAACACGGCGAGTAAAGTCATATTAAAAATTAATTTAATGTAAACAGATATAAAAATGAGCGAAGCAGATTGTCAGTGCCCGGCTAAGTCCCGCGAGAATTCTGCGAAAAAAGTTCTTTCCGCTCCTAATTATGCCCGCCAGATGGAGGGCGGGGGCGGCACAGAAGGAGAATGTTACGGAAAAGAAAAAATTCCGCCATCCCTCGAAACGGAGAAAACAAAATCCCTTCAAGAGGGAAGTGTTGTAATTTGAATCAAATGGAGCTCCCTGCGTGTAGGGAATTAATTAGGCAACTGCTGAAACTTTTGAATGTCAAATACTCCACTTTTTGGCGTCTTAATTAGATTTTGGTATTCGCCAGACACCACGGTCACTGCGGCTTATTATTCCATTCTGGTCAATTAGCAAATAAATCAAATTGTCAACTTTTCTCTTCTTCTGAACATTTTTACAGTCTTTCGCTGTCTTATAAATTGGATTACCAAAATTAAGGATCTGCATATTGTAGATTTTTCAATTATAAGATTATATCATTCATTTCCGACTCTAATAAGAAATGCTTTCTTTCGCACATTTAACTTTCTTATAACATTCCAAAAAAAAATTCGTTACGTTAATGTAAGCTCATAGTATTTGAAGAAAATAATTTTAAAATCTGCAAAAACTATTTGAAGTAGTATTTTTTGTTGTTTATCGCAAATTTTAAGTTCAGTTTAGCGATATCATGCAAGCGTTGGCTAGTTTACTAAGTCGTTTTCTTCAGTTATTTTATTTATTATTTTTTGCGAAATTGGAAAGACATGTCCTCTTTATAAACTGTTATAATAATAACTGATAGCCAAATTTCGGACCATTCAGCCGATCAAAATAAATTTTTAACCACATTTTAGTCACATACTAAACTATTCAAAAGACCAACTGTAGTTAGAATATTTTAACTATTTTGAGATTAGTTTCTTTAAAAACAAATTTTACAAGTTAAAGAAATAAAATTTGTTTAACGGTCAATTATTTCATTTTGTATTCTGATATCAAAATAAGTCATGTACTCTAAATATATAATAGTGAAATTTCAAATTAAAAGTATAATTACTAAAAACTGTAAAACTGGACATTTCGATTTAATTCGGTTCTATTTAAAATTAAGAACTACTAGACAAAAAACTTCGTTTTGATACGTACAACATAAAAGCCTAAAAAATTGAACAGGATAGGCCAACACTCCTGAAATTGTACTGAAAATAAAGTTTTATTTTTTTGTTCTACGCGAGTATAAATAATCCTTTCCTGCTCGATATTTTTGTATGTTAATGAATTGAGTTAAAATACCTGTTGAAAAACTATTCCATTTTCATTTAAAAAACGTTTGTTTGTATTTATTCGGTACAAACAGCATTTTTGAACAGAATTCGTTGCGACTTAAAGGCTACCTCGATCCCCTTTCGGTTTTGCATTAATTAAACAGTTTAAAATGGCTTAAGGGGGAATTTTCTGTATTTAAAGAGGCAAACTGGCATACATTTCCTCGGTAAAGTGCACGTATATACTGCAGTATAATTAACAGGAAAATAAAAAACAAAAAACACATTTCGCTCACAATGCAAACTCGCCACTGAAATTTTTCCTCCTTAAATAAATACGAGGTCTATCTTTTCTGGTAAATGGGTAACATAATGCGAGGCCAACAAGCAACAGTAGCATAAAAATGATAGAACTACAAAGCTCTCATATTTGCTTCCGCAACAAACATAGCATAGCCGGGCGAAAATATCTGCTCGTCAGGGTACTTTCGCCGGGTCGCCGGGCATAGGTGGTTTTTCGCTTTATTACATTTACATCTACGTGGCCAGGTGGGCGCACCCACGGGTCACCTGAGTAGATAATATTTCCCGAGGACGGCGATTTATATGTGCGCTGCGATGGTAAAAGTGTCTGCACATTAGCAATTTCAGTCGCTGGCAGAGAACTCGGTTCGGGGCAGAAAAGCAGACAAGGAGTGACCTCTTTAAGGACTCCAAACTGCAGGGGGGTTGCGCGGGTGGCACGTCCGCCGGAGCGCTATGGGGCCTCGGAATGGTCCGATAGCTTTCCTCGTTCATGGGGCCCCCAGACGGCTCTGGGAGCCCCTGATTTGAGTATTTGTTCATTTCATGTCCGATTACTTTTTGCCGTCATTTCCACTCGGGCGCTCACCCTCCGAAAAATAGTGCACTTCTTTTACCCTCTCTCTGAAGGTGATATATTCGTCCTGGACAACATTTATCATTTATGCAAAATGAGCCCCTAAAATTTTTTCTTTGCTTTTCCTATGTCACTAGTTCATGGAAATATGGAAATTTCGAGAAAAGGGGCACATATACAGAAGCTGTACACCCACCAGGGCACCTATACGAGCGTCCTTCCACATCCGTTCATATACTCCATATATATTCTAGTTTCGGCAGTTTTCTAGAGGGTAAACTGCTGGGAATCCCAAAAATGGCATTTTCGGTATTTGCGGAGTTTCGAAACTCGCCACAAAGGAGTATATCAGTATCTCCAGCTGCTGCAAATAGAACTGTTTTGTTGACAATGGAAACATAGTCAGCAAAGTGAACTCTTCTAGATTATATGAAAACTGCAGGTAAATTGTTAACTATAGAAAATCTGACTATGCAATCGATTGAGTTGAAACTTTTCCTCCGATGGCTTTTGAGGTAGCAAAAGTTAGTCGGTGAAGCCATCATCAACTGAATTTGTTCCAGGTGGAGAAGTTTTGAGAAACACTGTCTCAATGGTGTTTTCCCAAAGCCGGAATATCCCTCGAAAAGGTTTCAACTAACAATATGGGTCAGGGAAAAGGCTGGTGTGCGGTAATTTATTGAAACTTTAATCCAGGCACAGCCAAATGCTCTCTTTCTCTTCCACTTCGGTTAAGTGGACTTAGTCGCTTCTGTAATTTTGTTCCTCTCAAAATGTTTGAAACAAGAAAAGTTAAATAGAGCAGAAACAGAATATAGGACAAATTAAAAGTTGAAGTGTTTAGAAAACGTCCAAAAAACTTTCTCTTTTGTTTTAGATGAAAAGCCAATATTAAGATACCATATAGTATAGTATAGAATCTTCATTCTCCATAATAATTGAATTTTTTGCATCTTTTATGCAAAATTTATTCTTGCATATAATATTAGGAACCAAAAGACATCTAGCCCCATCACTACTGATACATAACGACAGCAATTATTTTAATGTTAAATTTCATCATGTTTTCGATAAAATGGTTTAACAACGGGTGATAAATTAATTGATTTTACAGCAATTTATTAGTTTTAAAGTTATAGACTGAGTTATATTTGGCGTAAAAAGAAAAACTACAAGTTGAAGTTTTGTATTAATAAGAGACTCGTCTATGCATGTTTGGTAAATTATGTAGGTACTTAGAAAGGAATAATAACGTTAATTTTCCCATGTCTGGTTCTATACATGAATTTATTGCTGGGAAAACATATGAGTGGCTGGGATATTTCAGATAAAATCTTTTCGCATGTCCACTCTGCCTCCACGTATAAATGCTTTTTTTCGGAAAAGTAGGGAAAGAGCTGAGGCAAAGGGAAATGCTGAGACAACAGGCTGTCGTCTCATAAGATGATATTTTCTTTTCATCGCCGTTTACGAATCGTAATAGACAAGCAAGCGTACGGAGCCGAGCACCAACATACGCTCCAGTTCCATTGTGCCGTCAAGGCCTTGCGAGGAGCACACAATTTTTATGATTAAGGAACGTAATTGGTCCTGTAAGTTGCCAAAAGCAGACATTCAAGCACAAAGTGACTCATTTAGTCATTTCATCCTCAAAGACATTTTATCAACAAGAAAACCGAAACGGAACGCAAACAAAAGCGAGGGAAAGAAAAGGTGATTCAACCAAAAAGCTTAGCCGCAGGAGTTTCTTTGGGTGAGCATCTACGGGAAAACCAGGAACCGGGAACGCCAGTCTATTTCCACAAGAACACCACTTGCTTGTGACCACTTGTTCACTCGAAATGGGATTCATTTGTAGAAAAATTGTAAGACATGTTCCTTAGAAGTGTTTTCCGTCCGGGTCGGGTTGTGGATCGACTGCACAAGCGGTTACGGTCCACAGCCTCCTATAGCACTTAAGAAGATAAATATCTTGTACGTAAAACTAAAAACAAGTCGTTAGTATTACTGAAGTGGCACGCCCTTCGCTATTCATTTTGGTGGTTCTTTATTTCGCCGCATTTTGTGTATCCAGCCCCAAGATAGCAGCTATTTTTGTATTTTTGCTCTATCTCTCGCACCCAAAGTCTTAGTCTCTATTAAGTCACGTCGGTCTTCCACACATGGAATATCTACAAAATTTATCTCCATCTGTCATCCTTTATGCTATACTGTCGAGTTATTCGGGAAAAAAACAAAATCAAGCTTCAGAAAGTATGACCACACAAAAGTCGAGGTCAAAGTTTGAGAAATATTATAGAGAGAAATTATTCCTTTGAGGATTTTAACAAACTATTATATACATTGTGTCTGTATTTCAACGGCAGTTCAGCTTCATATAGAATTTTATTTAAGTTTGATTTAAAATCTCATTAAAAATTATTTCCTCAATTTGCTAAAGAGGTTATTCATGTTCCAAGTTTGATATCTCTGTTCATTCAGATCTAAAAGCACCAGACTTTTTAAAAAGGGCAATGCCTAAATAGATTTCAAAAACCCATTATGACTATGTATGTATATGTACATAGTTACATAAAATCCAATTTTAACTGCACCATCGTCCAAAATATATTTCCATCCGCCACACACAATTTAAAAATGAATGAAACTGACTTTGATCTTAAAATTGCCCCACTTATTTCAACCCCCATCGCGACAAAACCCATAAAAATGTTCCCTCAGGGGGTGTTGAGTTCATATTCGAAATTACCTGTGAAATCAAACAATGTGCGTTATGCGGTAGGCAAACGCGTGCGTCGCGCACAAACAGCAAATTATTGTTAATAGAACTCAAAGAAAAGTAAATCAACTTAATTAGGCGTGCCTGTGTGTGCACCGAAAACGGGACACGTCTTAAGGAACTAATCTTGATTTACATCAAGATCGACATTTTTTTGGTTGTTATTCAATGTAAATACATAAATGGCTTCGTAGACGGAGTTCCGGATAAGCAGCATATTCCAACTATGCTTTGGAGTTATGTAAAAAGTTTGTAGTAAGCGGTGTGGAGCGTGGTTACGTAATTTATGCTCTGTGTACACTACGGTCACGGCTAATGAGAAAATAAGGAGTTATCTAATATTAGCCGAAATTTGATTTATGAGTTAACGCAACATTTCGGGGAAATTAAGCCCTGGTTAACTTTAAGCGGACATACACATTTGGAAATGTTGATTGAATTTTATTACAACATTTATTTAATTAAGTGATAATCGACAGCTGCATAACAATTACTAAATCTTTAGAGTAGATAAATATTTTGATACGTATAAATATGTTCAGATTTAGCTACTTACTATTTTAGAACTCTTTTAACATTTTCACATTTATGAAGTGTCTTACACTTCTCAATTTATAGATTAAAAAATAATACATGTTACAATTACAATTTTATAATAGATCTTCATTGTATGTACTTTTTAATTGTATTATCAAAACTAAAACCTGGTCAAAAAACAAAATATCCAAATGATACAAATTGTTCCTATTTTACAATAGAATTTTTATATTTAAAAAAACAAAAGTATGAAAAATGGGTAATAATAAAATGCTAACCTTTAAATCGAACCAATAATTTTTCAGAATATTATCGATTTCAATTTTAAATTAGCAAAATAGATAGAAAAAAGGAAAGCGATCTGGATCAAAGAGGTAGAACAAAATCACCCAATCAATTGTACAATGAATTGAAGTTTCTGAACGGCACCAAAATCCATTTTGTCCGCCAATCGCATTCGTTCGTTCAGAAACCTAATCTAGGGCGGGGAGACAAACAGTAATTTGCCGAACCGTTAACGGAGTTTTAATTTCCATTTAAATTAAGGATTATTTAATTTAGAGATTGATTTCCTTTCATCAAACATCCGGCGAGTAGAGTGTTAGGTAAATCCAATTTTCGTGGTGAATAGGTCCTCGTGGCGGAACGTGCGAGGGTGGGGCGGCCGCGTCGATTGCGGGGCGTCGTCGCATACTTACACATCAATTAAGTACACATCCAGCTGGAGGTCTGGCACAAAAACCGAAAACTCAATAAATATTCGCCATTAAATTATCCTCCGCAAACATACTCCTCTAATTTGGAGCCGGGATGACTTTGCTCCAGAGCTCCTTACAGCTCCAGGAAAGGACATTTCTGGAGCGCGGAGGGTGGAGGCAAACGTCTGACTGGCTGCCTATCATTCGTCGTGTCGCACCACTTCAGGCAACCTGTGTTTTTGCCGTCGCGACGCTTTCCCCCCGCGTGCCCGGAATTTAGCGGTTTTGCGCGCAATAAAAGGGTTTAATTTACGAACGTGCCATCGCGACGCTCTAGTGAGCACTACAAATTTGGACGTGGTGTAGATTGCAGCGATTGTGCAGGCAGCCGCCGCGACGTGCCGGTGCGACGCGGACAAGTCGGGGGCTCGTTTTTGTGAGCGCCTCCTGTGGGAAGTCCTGCGCCGGCTGCTAAGCTCCTTATCGCCCTCTGCCCAATCACTCTGTTCATTATTTGCGGTAAATTACGTTAAATTCCTCTCTCTCGGCGAAGGAGGCTCCCAGACTCGAGCCCCCATCCCACCCCAAGTGCGGGACTCTTGAGTCCTTTGCAGGATCAGATACCATTGCTTCTGTTTATTCAACTGGTTGATTGAAAGCTTTGTCGGCGGCTTCCCGAAGCCCCCGCAATCCTAGAACCCTAAGAGGAGCACGTTATTACAGCAGGCCACCAAATCGGTGGAAATTAATTCTGGGCAAATGCCAAACATCAAAAGTATGGACTTAAGGATTTTAAAGGATTTTTCCTGGTCTCCCAGCGCACCCACTGAACCAGGTCAGGGTAGTCCCAACACCAACTTAGAGCTCCTCTGAGGCTCCAAAATGGTATCGAACTTTGTTAATTTGTGTCCCTGATTTATCGGGTCGCCTTGCTTACAGATTAACTCCATTACAACTCACACAGTCGCACTATGGCTGTTTGCTTTGGATTAAACTAGAACCAATTCAAGACTGAATTGCATGATTAAGGTCCTTCAGTGTGAAATCCTCTAATGGATTTCGAGAACGGACGCAAATTATAGACATTCAAGAAGCAAGAACACTACGAAAATATTAAAGTATACATTAGAAGATTAATTTAATAGAACGTAATATTAATTGCTTTAAATAGACGAGTTTTATTGAATTGGATTATTAGATATGTATTCTATAACTTCCAATAACTAAAGTAAACTTTTCGTTTACAGTACAAATATTTTATATTTAGTACTGCGTATATTCCGCTATAAAAGCAAACTAAACAGCTTCAAAACTTAATATATTTTATGCAAATACTGAACTAAATTGAACTAGGTAAATCTTCAAATGGTATTGAAAACAAAATATTTTGAATATGATTCTTTAGAACAGTCAAATATGTAAATACTACAGTTTCAGTCAGTATGAATATACATATTGCATCTTCAACAAATTGCTGGGCGATAAAATAAAAGCAGTAATAAAACTGCGAACGAGGAATAAAATATCTTGAAATAAATAACTTAGTAAATGCGTTAAAATTCAATTGGATAGTAAAATGAAATGGTTATTTAGTTTTCGTATTGTACTAGAAGATATTCTGTGTGTTAGCGTATTCGTGTTTTGAATTAATAAAACATGTAATTGATTGACAAACTTCATAAATATGAATATGAATTCTTAACCGCCCAATGCAACCCCCCGGATATTTAAAATACTGCTCTAATAAATGCTCCCTGAATAGTTTGGAAATGAGAAAAAGTGATAAATTGTTCAACTTAAATATGAAATTATACCGATGAAATTCAAATTTTTTTACAGAACTAATTTAGGTAGAGTGTTAAACAAAAATGTGTCCCCAAAGTTCGATTGAAATAGAGTAGGATCTCCTCTCATAATCAATTCATTCAAAGCCAATAACCCATTTACTACATTTATATCTACTATAAGATTTCCTTCACCCAGTGCTCAGATAGGAGAAATCTATTAGAAGAAAATATTGTAGGAAGCTATAAGTGCAAAGAATCCCTGAAAACCCGGCAGGAATTTGGTTCCTAATTTCACAAAATGAGAAGGGATGATGCGTAGGAAGGCATCAGACTGGGAGCCTTCTTTTACGACAATAAGAAGAGCGCCCCCGGGGCAATGGCGGGGCTGAAGGAGTTCAGTGATTTAGAAATAAGAGCCCGAAAGTGGCCCGGCACTACATACGTAAGCCGTAAAAAGAAACTTTCCCAATAAAACAGTGTAATTTCAATAAAAGGGGCCCCCAGCCCAGGAGCGTGTAGTTTCAGGAAGGCCATTTTGCTTTATGTCACACTAAATTCGCCGTAAAATCCACAACATTTCATTGATTAACACGATTCACGACTTCTGGCCCCACCGGGTGGATTCGGGCCAAAGCATGCAAATAATTGAGTTGTCCCGGACATCCCTCTGCCTATCGTGAGATAGTTCCATCAGTGTTTAGGTCAAATTTTATGCTGCAGTGAATTAAATCATTAAAAAGAAATAGCCGGAAGATTGCGATTGCAGTCGGAGCGGCGGCGGCGCTTGGAACATCCTCGACGGCTCATGCATGCCGTTGTTGGCGCAGACACCTCGGCGGTATGTGCCAACGGGAGTTCCAGGAAAACCGGGAAATCCCCGGGAGCGCTGGTGCGGGACGCCCCATTGTGCCAGGACACATCCGATGGAAACCATGGGAAATCACGCGAAATCAGAATCAATGACTCTCCCCACGAGACGTGCACGTCCCCGAGTGGAGCTCGTCCTGGATCAAAAAATACATAGTACGATGGAAATGTGTATGTTATGCAAGGGCACAACGTCTGCAGACGAAAATAAAAATGTTTTTGCAAAATCATAAGCTTGAAAGGTTCGCTCGACAAAAAACAACACGACGAAGACCCGGAGCGCACCACCGCAAAAGCACGACCCGCCCCCGCACCGCAACAAATGGGCATAAATGGCGTTTATTTAGCTCGCGGCGATTCAAAATGACTTTCTCATATTTCCATTTCTCCCTCTATTGGCGTTTTGGACTTCTGCTTAAATGTTTACATTTATGGTGCACGGACCCTGCACCCGGTATGGGAACTTTCCACGTGAATGGATAATTTCCAGTGAAAACAAGCAAGTGGAACTGCACAAAAACCCGAACTCTAAAAAGGACTCAAGCAGTAACACGCGGGCTTGTAAAGGGTTAAAACTTGTAATTAAATGAATGAATCGTGCGCATTTTCGCATTTATCCGACGTATTTAAAAATAGGGTTTTACCTTTTCAAGGGGCCGTCCTGGAGAACGCGGTGCGTTCGTGTTTGCCCGCAATTCTGGTTGGTCGCTCTGGACATCGTTAAGCGGTATAATCTTAATCTAGCAGTGTAACTCAATAGAATAAATTACAAAAACTACGCTTAGCATAAAAATTTGGATCATAGTACAAAGGCATGCTCACTTTCACTATGCAGTTTTTTTACAACATGCCCTGCTCCACTTAAAGCTTAATTGTTTAATATTTTTATTATTTTTTAAGGTTTTGTTTTTGTCCAATCCACTAGTTAGAAACTTATTCTCAAATTCTAGACTTAAATAGAAAACGGACGTATCAAATTTCAAATTGTAATTTTCTGGATTGAATCGAATAAACGTTTTCAAATATATACATATATATGTAGAATATGAATCATAGAAGTAATGAATACTTTTTTGTAGTAGGTAATACAAAAAATGAAAATTGGTGCCGGAAAAAATTAACTTTATTTTCTAAAGAAGGTCAAAGATCTAAATACTTTTTTTAGTGTATATATAGTGTGAAAAATCTTCCCATCGGCAAATCTTATAGTTTCATTTTTGAGACACTCCGTCAAATTTGAACGGAATATTCTCAGACTCAAAAATAGCTAAAATAATTTTTAAAAAAATGTAATGTGTTAAAACTATGCAAAGCAAAAATGCAAAATGTAGGGCAGGGGATTTTTTACAGGAACCTATTGTCATTTTAAATACCAATTAACCCCTTTAATTAACTGAGCTGTGTTAAATTATACCGATAATTTGTTAAAAATTCCTTTAGTAAAAATTATTTAAGTATAGTCATTAAAACCATATTTGGTTTAAACATATTGCAATTATTATGCTCAAAATATGGAAGAGTGCGCACTAATGGGCCATAATTATTTGGTGATAAAAAACAATAAACAGATAATGTTGATTGAGATCCTTTGACAAACAAAAAAATAAGGATACTTCTTTTGTTGCATTGTAGCGCAGGTTTTCATTAACGCACATTGCGTGGAATATCGCGAGCCTCAATCAATTACACGGTTCGCTTGTAGATATAACTCACGCTTTTTTCACCAGCCATATTCACATTTATAAAATTAATTATCCACAACAAAGAGACCGCCGCTGAAAAGTGCCCGCCCGCGACCTACTTGCATTGGTAATTTGTTCAATAACCGCATCATAATTTGCCGAATAGCCCGGCCTGCAGCTTTCGAATCGCCTGCCCAAAATCCTGGCTGACTCCAATTATTATAATTTACGCCCGGTTAAATCTAGAGAGCTGCATTTATCCCGATCAAATATACGACTGCTATAAGTCAGTCAACCATTAATTTTGAGCGTTTCCGAGGACTTCATTTGATTGTTTTAAGTGGCCGGAAAGTGCGCCTACATTCGCTGGGGCCCGAGTATTTTTTCCCCAGCGGAGCCCCTCAATGGCCCTCGTAATTTACGAGGGAAGGAACAAATGGGGTGGTTAATGCATTTCCGGTATAGTCGGAGCGGCACGGCGCCGCGGGGGCGGCGTACTTAAACTAAATCATTTTGCAATCCTGGAGCGCTCAGCTCATTTGGCTCGTATGCTTTGCCCCGGTTATTGCAGTTTTTGTTGTGTTTACAAAGCTAATGCGGTTTTGATTGCGGATGATCGCATTACTTGCGCTCAATTTTACAGATGTTATCCCCGGGGAATCCTCCCATGGCTCATTTCTATCAGATTCAGTATCCTCTCTATAGCTTTCACCCCTAGAAAAAAAATCTTTGTTTTGCAATTATTCAAACACATTGTTTATTTTTCTCTTCAGTAAAAATAATTCATAAAAAGAAACACATTTGTCGCAAATATTGCATTTGGTTCAATTGTTCATGTATGAAAGGATAATGTAAAACACAAATAATATTTTAAAAACAACAATCAATTTCTCGGATATCGTTTTTATTTCCACTTATCAAAGTGTCAGCTAATGTACTAAAAAGTTCAGTATTGATAGAAAATATTTACATATGTATTTATATGAAGTTCACCAAAAATAATAAATAAATGAAATTAATATTTGCATTCCAGAGCCAAATGGCAATTTTAAAATTTGTTTCATATTTTGTATGAGAACTCAAACTATTATTAAATTGTGTATTTATTACATACTTGTACATACATATAAAAATAAATCGTATTTATTACATACTTGTACATACATATAAAAATAAATCGTTTTGTTCTTCAACAAGTGTTGTGTACTTACATATATTCAATACTAATTTAAGCAAATAACCACTAAAATAGATACGGGCTTTGAAAACGTATTTTGATTCGGACAGTTTGTTTCAGTGACTGACCGTCAAAATCTATAGGGTACTTCCCGTTGATCTGCAATCTTAAATCTTACGACGGGAAGATCCCGTAGCACAAGTAAAGGAAAAAATCTGAAAATCTTTGAGAATTAACAGTATCACTTAATATAAGGAGGACATAATTTTAAATATTGATAGTAACTTTCGAAATTAGTAGTCTCAAAATGTACTGTTTTCATGTAAATCCTTAGAAGTTTAAATTTACAAATCAAAAGAGCATCAAATCTGTGTAGAAAAAGTATGTCCTTTAAGGTTAAATTTAAATTCATATTAGAAAAAGCATAAGCCACAACTTTGGGGGGTTTATAATTAATATATCCGAAGATTCAGTTCTTGGTCGAGAAGTTGAACCTTTAAAATTCAATGAGCCTTGACAATCTCGATACACCCCAGCTCAAAGTGGCCTGGAGCCGAGCGGCAAGAACGCGATGTCAAATATTGATTTGAATCACAAATTTCAATCTGTGCGTTCTTTCTCTGCCCAGCGCTGTTATCCTTGGCAAAATGTGGTACCTAAAGCGAACGGGGGTGGCCAGGAAGAAGGATCCATTCCCGACCAACCTCTGTGAACTTTCTCGCGTTCCTCCTCACGTTTTTCCATATTATTCAGAATATCAAAGTTTATAGGCACCGGCGTTGCCAAGAAGGGGATCCATGTGGATAGCAGCCCCGCCCTCCATTATTTAGATATTACATTATTACGTTTGCCTTTATTCCGCTGTAAACGATAGGAAAATGTATAGGGAAAAATCGGGACGCCGGGGGATGAAAAGGGAAGTAGACCCCCAGATCGATGTATCCTGCCTTTAAGGGATCGGGATCTGGCAGCCGCGCACGTATAGGGCAAAAGTGTAAACTTCTCTGATAGTGTAGCTCAGAACAATTCCAGCCATTTTGTCTGGGAGCAGTGTTGAAACATAGATTGAACGACTGCATCCCAAAAAGATTGTGTGCTTCGCCACATCCGGACGTCCCGAACCGTCCCAACCCGTCCCGGCTTCAAATTAGATAAAAAAAAATGCTTAGGCAGCCCGAAGGACTGGGGAATTTCGTGATTTTATGAAATTTTTAGCGCAGCATTGATGGTGCAGAGGAGCACTATGCTCGCTTTGTGCCTCCGAATATAAGGTGAACATTTTTGAGCGGGTTCCAGGTCCATCGGGAGCACCCCGAATGAGGCCGTCGATGCATTCCTCGAAAGGATGCGGAAATATTAGCAAAATGGGTCACATGAAGTTGGCTTTTAATGAAAACAAAATACTTTCGGGATGGTTGTTCCCAAATTACACCACCAGGCCATCGCATTTATATTTCATTGCCCTGCCATTGCGCACATTTTACAGGACTGTTGCCCACTGCCCTGGAGCCCCGGAGCCCTGGAGAGTACGACGTCTTCCTGGACCTTGAATGGCCATTTGGCCTGCGGGAACCCACCCGTGTCCACCTTTCTGGTAAATATTTAATAAATTTAATGCTTTCGTCGGAAAATACTCGTTTTGAAAAGTCAAATAATTGGAAATTTCTAAAAATACATATCCAACATATAAAAAAACCAAATTTCGTGTGCACTTGCATGCTACCGGCGAATTTGTTTATCCGAGTGCACTTTAATTTGTCGTTCTATTTTTTCGCCTTACTTTTGAAAAATTAATTGCACCGTATTTGCTGGCAATGAAAGTTAATTGGCAGCAATAGCAATGTATGGCGTGTCCGAGTAAAGAGTTTTACGATCTGGTATGCTGATTTTATTAGTGAATGCATGAAAGGGAATTTTTTTAGGAGTAAAGCGCAATGAATAATTACTGCGAGGATTAAAAGGTACAAGGAGCTGAACAAATAGAAGGAATTTTTAATAAGAAATTTCGCATTCCAAATGCATATATGATAGAAAATTGATTTCCGGATTAATTTTCATAGATAATTAAATTTCAATTTTCTCGTTCTTTTTGCTACCTTTATTTATCAGTTAGTATAGATAGGTAAAATTATAAAAAAAGTTGAAAAACTGAGTTATACATACATTGTTTTCAGACAAAACAAAAACATTACCTACATTATAGTCGAATATAAAACCGGCGGTTTCCTCCAGGACAACTGGGGCCCATTCTAGACATTTCTCTTTTTATCCATAACAAACCGACAAGAAACTTTTTAATTTATAGTATTCATATTTTTGTGAGAATGAACTTAAAAAGCTTGGAGTAAAACCAAATTTCTAGAATATACCTGCACTTTTACAAATCTGATCGAAATTTAACCTAGAAAATTGTTATTTATAATGGCTAAAATGTGTATTACGATGTCTTTTGAATTCTTTTTAGTTCCTTGACAATGTAGTTGTATACTTAAAAGATTGCAACTAATTTGGAGTCAATAGACAGCATAGTTGTTTTTTCTTAATCCTTCCCCTGAATTCAAAAAAGCAATTATGATGGATACACGTTTAAACTTTTAGCTATGAAAATATTCTAATTACCTTTACTTTTATTGGCCTTAATAAATTAACATATATAGGTATGTGTATACAATTCATACTTACGTATAAAAACATAATCAATATTTTCTTTCTGTCTTTATTAGGAAAAAATGGTTAATGAATAAATTTTTTGTTCAAATGTTACATCAAGAAATTAACTATTTTGCACTGTTCGGAATTATATGTAAATTCACTACGATTTTCGTCAAGGTGTACGAAGTATTTTTGAAAAGTTAATGCAAATTTACATTATTTTAGCTAGTACTTATATAGGTATAGCAAATATTTTTAAGTGCATAAATGTAATGTTTTCCGATAAAGTATTTCTCAAATACAACTACATATACATATATAGAGGTATGTCTAAAGCTTAAGTAATTGTCCGAAAAACCGAAACATTTCTCAAACCGTAAATAAAATCTAAAAACGTGATTACCTTTCAGTCCTTTCGGTGCTTCACCGCAAATGCACTCAGTGAGTAACCAAAAGCACATAAAATCCTTGAGAGCAAACCATCGGGCCATTTAGCCAATTTTGCCTGTAATCTCATGGAAAAGGATTTTTTTCTAAAATAACCAAAAACATTCAAGGCGAATTCCTTCAGATTTGAAATCCATAACGCCCGAAAAAACCGAAATTAAAAGAAAACCTGAATCCGCAACCCTTGGTGAATTGAAATGGTAAAAAGGATCGGTCCTAGGCACTGGGCCACCCCGCCCGGCTCCGCGGATCCGTCAAATACAAATCGAGCGCCGGGACGACCTTTTTCCCATCGAATGAGTACCGAAAGGGCTCCACAAAGGGACGGGACGCCGATGGTTATAAGTGTGCAGGGAATACTATTTCCCAGTTTCGGGAGATTCAGCTCCCCGAAATTATATTGGCGCTTGAGTTTTATTCATTTCACGATATAGCGGCATAAATTCAAATTTATCTCGTGAATTATTCAAAAAGCCTGGCAAATGTCGTACTCGAATGAGCAGAAGGATGCCGGGGACTTTGATCTGACCCTGCGGACGAGAGATGAAGGTACCGACTGCCGGAAGAAAAACGCCCGGACCTGGACGGTGAGGAGATTTACGGCCGATTTTTGTTTATGCGCACTTAAATAAAGAAAGTAATTACAGAAATGGCAAGATATTCAAATTGGTTCTTTTTGCTTTCGTTCTCACTCCTTTTTGATATAATTAATTGTGATACCCATCCCGTCAAAACATTTTGCACCCCGTGATATCACCCGAGTTTTGGTGTAGAATTCAGCTACCGTGCTTTTGCATACCCCTCAAACCGCAGTCATTCATGCAGCAAAAAAGGAATAATATTTAAATTAGTCCCGCAGTATAGTCGCTTTTGAGACGAAATGAAAAATAGCATGAAATTCGAATAAATTAGTGGGCGTTCACTTAATTAAATCAACCAAATTATGACACCGACAAATTAAATTAATACAGTCGCACGCACTGTCGGACCACCTTTGAAATTAGAGCCATTAAAACAACAACCACCGGCTCACCTCGTATTTCACGTTTAATGAGTAGGAAAAAACGATTTTTGCCTAATTTACGATTGGCCCTGTTTGCAAATTAACCAAGTTTTTACGTTGTAGTAGCTAGCGTGGAAAAAAGGTGAGTCACAGCTGGAAAAAAGGCTTTTGAACTACCTGAAAATCCTCTAAAATATTGTGTTAAAAGAAAAGTTGCCGTGGTAATTTTAACGTACTTTTTTGTATAAAATCGCCTACTTAAATTAATTCATTTAGGTATGAAAATTAGTTTAGTTCGTCAATGAATGTTTACGAAAATAAAAGATCGATCCAATTATTTGGTTTCACAATGATGCTTCTAACTTTTTATATGTGTGGTACATAGGTCTAATTAAAAAGTTGCGAAATGTGAACTTTCTGATTTGGTATACGTGAATTTCATGAAATGAACGCTTTGGAAAAATCTCTTCTATACCTTAATATGGGCAATTTTTTATGGGATTTGACCACGTTTTCAATTTTCAAAGTTAGTGCAGTCTCTTTTGTTTGATTTCTAAATAAAAAAATGTTTAAAACCTAATTGGATTTTTTAATTTTTTCACGAAAAAGTTCCAATTTTTAGGAGTTGATCGGCTCAAATAAAAATAATGTTTTAATATTTTGCATTATTTAAAATTAAATGATGCTCATTTTATCACATACAAATAGTAAAAAAAAATTATCGAGAAAATTGTGTTCTTTAACTGAAAGAAAACAAAACTAAACTATATTAGTAAAATAAGCCTACGTGATTTTTATTTTATTCACTTTTAGTCCTTTGAGGCATATAATAAAAGTAAATAAATATACAAATTGAACAACATTTTTCATCACTAAAGAAGAAAATGTTAGATAAAATATTAAATTTTTAAAACAAGAATAATTTCTACCTTTTGACGTGGTTTAGAAAATGTCCCACGATTCTTAAAGAATGTGGGGCAATTTTTACTCTGAGTTCATTAAATTAGTAGTTTTAAGAATATTTGCCCTAATCTAAGTATGTCTCTGCCTCTAGGATTAGTTTTTATTATAATTGTGAGATATTCAAATTTTCTTATCCCCAAAACAGGTTTGCTAAAAGACGCCGACACTGAAACGGCCATCAACGAGTCGTACTCTCTCTCCCTTAATCGCAAAACTGCCAAGTAAGGGCTTACGCCATCAGCAAGTTTCATAATTTCGAAAATTCATAGTTACCGCCAGTTTAGAGACGTAGATCTGAGTAAAAGGGATTAATTATCGGTAAATCCGAAAATATCCAAGCGGAGCATTTCTCCAAAAGCGTGTCGTAAAACGAAAATCCTCAGATTATAATATAAGGTAATCCGGAACCTTCCTGATTTATTTTCTCAGATTACACCCAACTACCGCCGCAATTTAGTGCTTGAATACAGTGGGATCCATTTATTTGTGGCGACTGGTCACCCAACCACCTAATATTTGTGTTCACAAACAATATTTCGTCCGTAACATCTGGATCAGTTTCTGGATGAGGCCGGGAGAACCGCACCGAAAGCTCGAAATGAGCTCAAGGATTAGCAGAGCCCTTCTGATCTGAAATATTACAGAAACAGTCGGCGAACTAGGGGCCCTTTAACAAATTTCACAGATTTAACACAAATATTTTGCGGGGGAGGGCCCTTAAAAAATTTTTAATGATGCTTAAGCTCATAATCAAAGCTTTTTCCGTTTATATGCCGAGAATGCCGAGGACGAGACCCTTTTCTCCTTAAAGTGTCAGATTAGGAGATTATGAAAACGGGCAGACGTTCCGTTTAAACAAAGGCGTTTATTCCGTCAAAGCATAGATGGATTGCGTCCTTCCGCCCCCACCCACGCCCCATACGTATCAACCCCTGCCACTTTTGTTCATAGCTAATGGATTTACAAAATTAATTTCACGGGCTGTCCTCCCAAGGCCTACCGAATATTTGCATGCAATCCAAAGACCAAAATCCCTGTAATAATTAAACAAGTTCAATTAAGCCGGGATATGGCTTTTTAATATTTCGGAGCGGCACGGCGGCAGCCTGACAGCTTAAAGAGATTTTCGTCTTTAAGTTTAATTAATTAATGAATCGTCTGGCTCTGATCGTCATCCCATAACTCCTATTATTATTTACGGACCGATTTTCAGCAAAATTCGACCTTTTTGGTGTCAGGGTTTATTAGGAACAATTTTAGATTACGAATGCAATCGATTGGAAGGGATTTCAACCCTTTTATCTATTTATGCATACAGAATACAACACTTAACAATTCAACAAAAATTGTCCCACATGCTATCTGGAATAACAAATTTAATAAGCAACGCATGAATTAATATTAGTGGATCGAAGGACCCTCGATTTTGGACATAATTATTAGATTCAATGCTACTTACACTAGTTAATTGCAGTTTTGCATTTGAACTAATAAATGTTGTGCTTTACACATATGTGTGATTTACATAAAAGTAATATCATACACGCAAACGACAATTTAAAATTATTTCATGCAAGTTTTATGCAAGTTGTGAGAAAAGAAATATTATCTACAAATTGCAAAAAGTAGTATAATGTTCGTTTTGAAAAATGCCTTCAAAATTATCATAACATAAGCTATAAGTAAAACTTTTGCTTAAGTAAAAACTATGAAAATACGTACCCATTTGTTGAAATTTGAAACACCTCATGTATGTATTTAGGTACCTAGTTCATTTCCAACTAATACTTTATTTAAATACCAAATTACAATTCTCTTTTCCATACCAACATTTGTAACCCATTTTACTACCCACTTAGGGGATGATTTTCAAAAAACACTGAAACATGTTCGTAATTCCTAACCAACATTCTAATAAACTACTAAATTTCATGGTGCCTATACACAGTATCAAATGAATTGTTGGAATAAATAAATAAACTCCAATCATGTTTTAGAAAACATCATTAATAAATTATATTCATAATATAAATATCTTCGTCAAAAATATGTCATTAGATTACATTTTCAAAAATATAATATTATGTTAGAGGGGTGATAAGTTCATATCAATTGTTTTTTTATTCCAAAGAATACGGTTTTGCGTAATTTTGCGTATTCGATACTATTTAAGTCCATGTTTGTCAAAAATTAAAATATTTCAAACGTATTTTCAAATCTAAGAATACCTTATTGTTAGTTGAAATAAACAACTGTTCAAGTAATTGGACATATCTTAAAAGTCTATATTTAAGAAGATCTAAACTGTTTGGCTTAAGAAAAACGGAAAAAAACTGAATGAAACTTTTGTTTCACCTGTATATAATAAACCAAACAAGGGCAGGCTTAACAATGTCTCGTTGGTAAATTGAACCCTGAATAAATAGCGCTTCTATGTAACAGAAAAAATAAATTTTTAATTAATTTTGCACCACATGTTGGCCATACAAAATATATTAATAAAATGCAAACTGCCTTGAACACGCTTTTCACGCCCCTGTGCCAACTGACCGACCCCCGTATCATTTTCAGCCTAGTTTCACCTGACGTGTTTTCATTTTCGTAACACTTTTATATTTAACCTCCTTTCCCTTATCGAACAGCGTGGTAAAGTAACGAATTGTGTGTTTTCCATTTATTTATATTTATTTTTTTATTTTTTTTAATGTTGAAAATTCGTAATATCACTGCGGCATTTCATCGAAATCGATTTTATAATTGAGTTTTCACCTTCGTTTATGAGATGCCACTATTTATAAAGGTGATTTATAAAGAACAATTTTCTTATGCAGAAAAACCGAGAAAATAATTCAAAATTGTGTAAAGCTCGCTCAACTCTGTGTTCTCATCCAGAATTTTCGATTTTCCACCGAAAATTTGGTTTTACTATTGTTTGAAGTGTCTTGCAACCACAGCAATTTAATTTATTTTCTGCTTTTTGATTAACTTGATCGACATTTCAGTGTAATTACATTCTCTGGCAAAGTTTGCGGTTTTATGAATTTGACATGTGAAAAATAGCCTGTTTTTGAATTTTTCGAACTCCTCCATGCGAGTTAAACTCTTACGTATTAGCTGTTTTAGTCCTTTTAAAACTAAAAAACTTTTAATTTTAATATATCTATAAAACCAATTAAAAAATAAATATTCTCATGAAAAATCTTTGATTTACGAATTTACAAAGCCATCGGTATACAAATTTTTACAATTAAAATTGAAGACAAAAGAAAAGGAGTTCCACAGTACCTGTAATAAGATCTTTTTTAGAAAATTATCAAAAATAACAAACTGTCTTAGTATAATAATTGTAATAAGTATGGTTCATATTAAAGTTTGCAATCCTTAATTCTTAAGATGTTTAATTAATGTTCTTTCATATGCATTTAAATTTTATAATGAGTTTTAATAATTTTTCAAAAACGTCCAATAACGCGCAAAATAGGACTTTTGTACTATTTTTTAGAAATGTAAAATCACATATATGGCATATCATATCACTTGTTCAATTACATAAAATAAATCGTTAAAGCGACTGTTATTATGAAAAATAAAAATTCAAAATATGTATACCTTGTAAAAAGATTAATTATATGATAAATATGAGAACGAGTTGAGCAATAAGTGTATACATATTTTCCATCTAAAATGTTTATAAATTCATAGTAATAAAACGAACAACTAGGTACAAATTGAATCTGCCAAACTGCGTATAAGAACGTATAATTCAAAATAAGAGGATCTATAACATTTTAATGCTGGAGGGTGTGTTTGAATTTCATCGTAATTAAGATATTTTCTAAATGCATGAAAATTGGACATTTAAAAACATTCAGCAATAATAATTTTGTTCATTCAATTTCAGCAACTAAAATTAAATAACATTTCCCTATAGAAAATAATAAAATTGCGATAAAATAAGAAGAAATTAAACACAGAGGGAGCAAAATTAATACAAATGCAAATTATAAAATTTATATTACTCTAAAGACAATATGCTTTATAGAAAATTAACACTACATGTATTGAAAGTTAAGAAACGCTTGGACGACGATTAAATTTACCTAATTCTTTTGTGTAGTTTTAATAGAAAAATGAGGCATAAAATTACACTAATTTACAATGTTTGATACCAAATATTCACCCCAGAAATTTATCACCGTAAATCTTAGAAATTTTCAATCACTATGGTTTTAGCTGAAAAAGCTAAGTATGTTCTAGTTTGAAAAGTGTTGAGGATATTTCAATTATTTATGATAGCAATTTTAATCAGTTAGTAAAACTAGTTTTAGAGTAAAACAATATTGAAAAATATAAACTAAGTGCTATTATCACACATTATTTATTTTGATGAAGTTATGCAGTTTTTTAATAAAATAAACAAAAACTAAGTAAGCACAAATACGAATAATATATTCGAAGTTGAAATTAAACCCTTTTGGATATTTCCCATCAATTCTAATCATAGAATCCATTCAGCATTTATTTAACGTCTATAAATTGAAATGAAGATGCAATTCATGCAAATAGGGCTTTATGTTTTACTTTGCTCACACTATCGGATATTGTTGACGAATGCGGAACAACCCCAGAAATACCATACATACATATTCAGGTATCTCATCTTTGGCCAAATAAACTCCATTTCCTATTTCAAAACACCACTTGCAAACACACAATCCAGTGATAATGGAACCAAGCATTCAATAAACCAAATAAACTGTAGGTACATAAATTAATTTACATACATGAATCACGACATGATACCGCACTTAGCTTTTGTATATTTATAGGTGGTAGATAGTAAAAATGTTTACAACATATAATTGCAGGACTATTTGTCTTTTAAATGTTGTGGAAACGAAAGCACAATCAATATTCCTTCTTAAGTCTATAAAAACATTTTGAAGAGAAAAAATTACTTCTTAAAAATTTAGTTCAATACATTCAACGTGTCATCGTCTAAGGAAGAAAATTGATTTCCTTTTTGCAAGTCAAGAGGAGTTTCGCGGGAAAATCGCAAAAAAAGGTTTTTCCCTCATTAATCATCCACTTCACGTAATAAGTGGCCTCAGTGGTGCGTGGGGATCAAGAGAGAGTGAGATCCTCCCATTAATTTAGTATTATCAAAAGAATTCTGAATAAAACACCTTATGCTTACGCTGAGGACTTACCAATAAATAAAAACATAAAATTAATATTCATCCAAAAATCTCGTTCCATAATTCGGAGCTCAGCCAAGGGATGGTTGCTTTTGCGGCCGAAAGATAAAAGTCACAATATCCCCCCGGACCCTTAAGATATCGCCTCTTCGTTATCCACCATCTTACGATTTTTTATTGGTAATAAATTTCTTCGCTGTTAAATTTTCACTCTCACTCCCGTCGACAGCCACTCGCCACCGCACTGAATTTATTGCAGCATTCGAAAAACATTCGGGGGGATTACGATTATTATTAATATTAATATTTATGCGGACCCGCACATCGTGTCACGGACCAAAAGGGCAGGTGTTATCACTACAAAAAACGAGAACTCGTTTATCTTTGCCAAACGGAGCACTGCAGATACTTCGCGTAACTTTTGGATATGTTTTGTTTAAAACTTGATTATGTGGGTGGATATGTTTTAGTTTGATAAATCACAGCTCCACCACTAGGTGAGATAATTTCACTAATTAACCCTAAAAATTATCCTAATCAGCACTTTCTATCCAGCGCGTTTGTGCATTCCACCGCAGTTGCGGCGAAGAACCTCGCGTAGAACGACAGAAAAAATTCCGACTAGCAGCAGAAGGACTGCGAAGACCGAGCGGAATGAGCATCGAAATTAGACTAAGCCCCATTGCAGCCTTTGGTTTGATAAAAAGCTGAGATTCTCCCTTTGGTGATGTTCCAAAAAGTCGGATAAAGTGGATGCAAGGGCATATGCCAGCGATTGTTGGGACTCCTCTCCGCCACGCGGAGGCGCCCCTTCATCCCGATTCGCGAGTAACTGGCGATGTTTCGGAATCCCGGAGTCCCTAACTCGCCCAGCGCCAGGCGAGAAAGGACCTTCGAACATGTTCGCATCGAGCCGACGAAGAGCGAGAGGGGAACGAACAACACTCCGAATTGGGGAGCTGTTATACGCAGGAAGCCAGGAGCTCCCCCGAGCGCATGCCAGCTCCCACAAGTCGATTCCTTTCGGGACGAACGCGACCCAAATTCGCAGCTGGGAGCAGCATTTGGTGGCTCACTTCGGACCCGTCTCAGCCGACGGGGAGGTCCGGGTCCAGATAAAAATTCCTAAATCACGACTGAAATAGGTCATGAATTCATTGAAAAGAAATTTTGCTTATCAGTCCCAGGAGCCAGCTAAAAAGAAACGGGGTTGACACCTTCTTTTTCAGCTGGTCACTGATATAATTTTATAAGCCGTTACGCATCCCTCGGGACCACCCCGTTGCCGGATGCTCAACTCATTCCCTTTCAAAAACAGGTGATAACTCAAACAAATTTTGAAATCATTAATTCACAAGATTTAATAAAACACTTTTAATCTGTCTTTATACTTTTCTCAGCCGTTTGAAAATAATATATTCCAATATTCCAATTCCTCAGTTTCACAAATTAAAAGTCATAGACAATTTTTGTGAAATTAAAGATGCAGATGACTAAATTGAAGTAACACATACATATATATTGAAATTTCGTCAAAACTATTACTAATAGTGTGATTCAATATTTTAATGAATTTTCTTCTATTATTTTCATAAATATTGCCATTTCTTGAGAATCTTAAAAAACATATACAGTACCTGATCGTTGAATTATACTCAAACCTTAATTTTGTTATCAAGAAGCAATATAAAGTAAATACACTTAAAAGAGTAGAAAATTTTTATTGGAAACAATACATTATACTTACATTCATAAATAAAAAGTAAATATATCACAAGGCCATAAGAAAACGAACTATAAAAGGCTGGCGCCAGAAAAATTCAAAATCCCCGCAGATCAAGGACGTTTTAGAAAAATACACTTTGAGTATAATTCAGTGATCAGGTACTGTATGTACATGTAATTCAAAAGTTTAATCTAAAAGGGTTAAAATTTCATTAAGATTAGTGTTAGATCTGGCAGTATAACATTGCCTATGCGACTGAAAAAAAAAGCATACCCTACTATATGTATGTATATGCCTTTTTTTTATAAACTCTAAAAGGAAAACAATTTTAAATATAGGTCTTGAAAACGAAAGATTGTGGAATTCGTTTTTAAATAATCAGTTCGTTATTCCACAATATACATATGTACAGACACCCCTAAAATTTCATTTTTATATCCAGTTTAAATTATTTTGTATACGTTCTCCTAATTTTTGTTTTTTAAAGTCAGTAGTATTTATGTAATTCGTTATTCATAATACTTGTTTTCCATTGATCCAAGAAAATTTATAACAATGTAGATTATAATAGTACCTACGTAAATTAAATGATAGTTGAAAATAAATGTCCAAATAAGTATGTATATACACGTACTGTTTAATTGTATTTTTACGGTTTTTGATCGCTCTACTACGGTAAGGGAAGAAATTACTTGAAAGGACCATGAGGTATCTCATCTTCAATGTTCAGGAAATTTATATTATTTATTCTATTTGCCTCTCCTCTGTGGTACCTTCGAGGAACCAGTCAGCCATTTGATTGTCCTAGTCTTCGGATAACCTTATTTTTCGCTTTTCCTGTATTTTGCATCCGTTCACTGTTCAAAATCCTAACAATATTTTTACGTTGTACCACATCCCAATTTATTCTAAAATTCTCTCCGGTGCGGTGGAATTATTCCGGGTTGGGAGTCCACAGGAATTCATAATAATCAATTTATGCTGCAGAAGCACCCAGCGCTGCCGGGTTCAAAGCCCCGCCGGGCTCCGCTCGGCGCTCGCCCAGTGCCCCACAAAATTAAGGTGGTATCAATCTTGTGAGGTGGCGGCCGGGCAGCACACCGCACGGCAGATTCATGTGGTCGGACTTTGGGGCGAAGTCGGGGGCGGCCGGAGCACCCCGGCCCCAACGTGCATTCCCTGCGAGGCGGCCAGCATGTAAAGTCATTAAGGTGATAAGATCTTCGGTTTCCTACCTTGACCACCCCGGGTAAATTTTTTATGGCTGACCCGGGTGTACTTCGCCAAATGTATGCGTATCACCAGCCGTGAGGAATGTCAGGACTCAGGATTTCCATTGTAGCGACATTCTACCCCGTCCGCAGCGCCCCTGGTGCTCCGCCGCCCAGTGGGGCTCCACTAGGGGGTGGGCTGCTCCAGCTATTTTTAAAACGTCCGCGTACGCGAGGGAAATCGAGGAGGACGTTTATCGTAAATGCTGCTATTCATCTTTGTTTAAATAGAGCCCCGCTGCGGCGGGCTTTAAGCAAGCAAAACTTAAAGTGCCCGGGAAAAAATGTACCCCCGCGTTTTTCTGATTTGAAGCGCGCCTCGCTCCGGGGAAATTGTTTCACGCGTTTTGCACTCCTTTTTTTCTGCATCTAGTTTAGCTCGCGGAAAAATGCCTCTGCAAATGGAATTAATCGCTTGCCGCTTTTCATCCTCATTGTTCCCGCTTAAAGCGTGATCATCCTGCTCCGCGGCGTGAAATAGAATTAAAAGCGAGCTGATGCACGTGATGGATTTCATCTCATTTAATGGGAAATTGAAAAATAAAGAAAGAGTAAAGCAAATAAATATTAAGCGACCACTTTAAAGCTCTGATTAAAATTGCGCTGTTTGCCTCTTACTACCAATGCCTTGAAGGCTATCATCAATTTATTAGCAGATCACCATCTGCTTGGTTTAACAAGACAAATTGTTATCTGACATTCTAAACGATTTGAATTATTGATTTTCTTCTAGTATCCTTAAGCCCAAACCTCTTAATATTGAGCCCAAAAATTAATCAGAACAAAGGAAACTTTAATTTTAACCGAAGTTAACAACTTTGAATATTAGTTAATTAAACAGCACTACAAATCAAATCATATCTACAACTGCATTTTGAGAAATTTTCTATGATATCTGTAATAAATTAAATATAATTATCCATAGTATCTACTCTTCTTTTTCGAAGACATTTTTCCTACAAATAACATTAAAATTTTAGGTATTCTAATATTTCGGTCTCCCTCAATTAAACTCTTAGATTGTTTAATTACGCGGACTATAAAATAATTTTCTCAAAAGGATAAATTCAAGAAGTGTATTTTTAAAATATCGGCAAATATAGTAATACATAAAATTAAAACATGAACCATATAAAAGAAGATTTTAGAGGATTTTTTTAGATCGAAGAGTTCAAAAATTATACATATATCTCTTATAAAAGTCAAAGTAAATTCCTAACATTACGGACTTGGAAACCTAAAAAAGAGTTAAGTGTTTAAATTTCAATGTTTTGATATCATTTAACTTAATTATGTGTAATACTCTTAATTTACACGAGATACGTTAAAATTTTGAAATAAAACTTTTGATTACTCAAACAAACATCTAATTCAACACAACAATGTTTGCCATCCTATAAAAATAGCAAAGGAAAAAAACTTACATGCCATTACATTTCGTCGTAAACATGCTGATGAGAATTTACGGCAAATACTGCATCACAATTGTGTCTTTAGGAGCCGTCGTAACCACGAAACAAACGGCCCCTAATGAATATAGCTGCAATATTGGGGTGCGTGCAGGGCTGGTTCCGTACACCTACACGTCAGCCATAACAATGAAAAATAAGTTATTCGAAGGATTGTGGAAAAGTACGCAGGGCGGTACATGCAACCCTTGAAAAAGCACAATCGGTGTAAGCGATTCCTAAAGCGATTACGAAACTCGAACAAAGTAATTGAGGCTTCATCGCAAGAGGTTTAATGGGAAACCACCTGAAACGTGTGCAAATTGGGGAGTCGGATGTAAGCGATTCTGGGTTGATTGCTCTCAATAAAAATATTCCTTTCTAGGTTAAAGGGTCAGTATTATAAAGAAAGGAGTAAATTTGTTAAAAGAATGTCAACGAAGTGAACAGATGTCCTGCTTTACTAACCGTTTTTCTTTACGTGAATCTAAATTAGACCACCGTCTTAATCGAAAGTACAATTCGAATTTAGTTTAATTATATGTCTTTTGGTTTTCATTGATATTCCCCCTTCCTAAGTTTTCGAAAGGTTTAAACAAATTTTCTATAACTACATGAATCTGTATATTTAAATATTACAAATATATATATTTCGCAACAAAATCTTGTAAGATTTGAAACTGACTTTCAACTCTGCTCTTATTAATATCAAAGTGTTATAACCGTAGCATACGCGTTTAAAGTGATAAATGTCCAATAAATCTCACAAAATGCAAACCGGACAATCAATAGACGCAATTTAATTCTCTGCCATCGATCATCGTTTCCCGAAATTCCAACAAATATTCCGCATGTCATAGCTACCAAAAGTGCTGAGAAGTATTTCGCCGCAAATGAAATTTTGCGCAATAAATAGTGCTCCTCGGCGGGTATTATTTTCGTTAAAATTTCAGTTTCCCCAAAAACCAATGAATCTCAAATGTCGCAAGTTGTCCTTATCCCTTTCTGTCTTTATAATCCCGACCGAGTGCAGCCGTTCAGAGATTTCTGGTCAGTAAACGTCGGACAAATTAAAGTAAATTGTTACCAGACTACCACATAAATCTCCATACATTACAGAAATAGCCAGCGATAGTGGGAGACACCGGCAGCAATAGGACCAGAAGCCGAACCACCAGAAACTGGCATATGAACTGCGACTATATCGCCGAGATACAGGGAAAATTGTGGCACCAGAAACATTCAGCATATAGCCAACTGCTGATATATCGCCGGAATATAGACGGAGCCCGGGTGGACGAAGAACTATGTCGAATATTCCAATTGTCATATTTCATGGATGCACATGGTCCAACAGTTTTGTATGGTCTCTCGTTTGTTCAAATATTATCATTACGTCGCTTTGTCTAGCACCTATTTGCTACCTTGTAAGAATAATGGCGTCTTTGTAAGAAGGCGCTGAATTTTTCATTATCGCGATGTGATTTATCATGAGGTGCATACTTTGTGACCCGCATTAACACCACCACCACAGACCACATTATTTCTATTTCGTTCTCTTTTTATACTTATCCAGAATCAGTAACTATTCTTAGATTAAGTCCAGTATAACTACATAAGAATGGACCATGAATTAAATTGAATTCTCTAATGTTATTGAAACATAGTGAAATATACTATATCATACATATTTCTATCAAAATATGGATCGTTAGTGTTTCAATACCTATTACATATTTATTTGAATCATATTTCAATCCGTTAAAAAAAAGCAACACAAGGAATTTGTATAAAACTTTAAACTACATATGTATGTACATAAATATCTAATGTGATACATAAGCTCAGCTTAAAAAAAAATCAGTGTCTCTTCGATGTCGTTGAAAAGTATAGAAATACTTAATCCATATCAACAATAATGAATATACAACGATAAAATTGTTTTTCATAGGATTTATCATTCTTAATCCCAAATGAATAGTTTTAAAATTGTCCATCAATAGCAGCCAGGTGTGTTCTAAAACTGCGATACCCTAGTAAACAGTATGAAATAAATATTTCCTGAATTTTTTTGTTTCTATAAACAATTTCGAAGAATTTAGGTATTTTATAAATACACCTACACTTTGAAGAGTAAATAAACAGCTTAATTTACTTTTGAATTGTATTTTAGTTTTAAGAGCGTCAGAACTTTTAATCCCCTTTTTGTCTAGGGATTATTTCATTAAAGGATGTTTTTCACTAGAAATCAATTGTTTTTTTTTCAAATAAAATAGTTTTAAAAGGAAAAATCAGTTTAATTAAATAGAAAATCATAGTAATTTTGCCATCGCTTTTCAGTATTAAAAAACTAAAAGGACGATTTTCATTTGATTTCCAAGAAATTTTCATCCATTTGTGTTTAACCGAAAACCCTAAAGGCCTTAAAATCTATGCAGTTGCGTTTTACTGGTTTTATTGTGTCGTATTTAAAAGAGGTTGCAATGCGCGTCCAGTGGTATAAAATCTGGCACCGCGTAGTATTTCAATCGATCGAGTACCAATTCAATATGAAATGTATTGATTCCCAGAAATTTCAATTACTTTTGTGGACTGTGGACATGACAAAAAACACACCAAAGTGGGCCAACGCGACCTTCCGGGGCTGTGCCCAGCCCCAAGCTCTAATTTAGTTATTTGAATTCGAGCACAATAGCGAAAGAGTTGAGCTGCACGGAAATCATTTGGGTGCCCCTAAACAGCGCCGATAAACACGAAAGATACGCACCTGAATGAGGGCAATCCATTAGCAATTATAAATGAAGTGTTGCGACGGATCTGTTCGTTAGCCGGCACGCACGGCGGCGGATGAGACAATGCGAAAATTCAATCACATTCCGCGGGGAGAAACCAGCGAAACCCAACTACGCGAAACCCCATTTTGGCAGGGGGGTTCCTGGACAAATATCGGTCCAAACTTTGTCCAAATTGACTGGATCCAAGCTCCTCCAGCCTCGCCGCAGCCGGGTGGGCGTGGGCTGGGTTCGTTCTCGTTTCCCAACTACGGTTGCCCGCGGCATCGCTATTTGGTCCATTTTTCATGTATCTTGTCCCTGTTTTCTTCGTTACGATCCCAAAATGGAAATTATTTTCGCACATAACGAGAGCGTCGCGGGAGGGGTTCCGCGACATGACACTCGCCCGGCCAGAAGATGCATTACCCGTGTTTACATGCAAATTGCGGGCGCGATGAATAAACAGCCGCAGAGCGAATCCACGGTGCACCTTCGGCATGCATGTGGATTTTGCAGTAGTGCACCCGAAGTAACTTTGCTGGCCATTGTGCTACCAAAGAAAGTTTAACCGACGAAAGATCGTATGCTAATCAAGCGAGTTCCAGAGTGGAATGGAAATTAAAATTGTGGCAATCTCGTAAAAATGGTTCGAATATCCATTTTGTTGTGCAAATGTTCGCAAAGAAGCATATTAGCTGAAGAAGAAAACGAGCAAATTGCTTTCTTCTTTTGTACCGTCCGACTGCACGGACCGGCTCCCTCGGGAACATGCAAACTTGCCACGATGACAGTAATTAATGCAGCCAGTCGGGAACTTCATATATCATCCGCAGCGATTTTTATATGCGGAAGCATAAAAGCTACGGCGAAACACGGACATTTGTGTTGCATGGAGAAGGGGATAACGACGAGATAACGAGTGTCACGCTTAGACGACATGCAGCTCCTGTCTGAGCATTCTTGGCGCAGTTATCATTCATCGGATTTAGATTTCAAGATTGGATTGCATAAGATGTGCAGCGGCAGTGTGGAGGAGTTAATCAGCAAAATATGCTTGTTGTTTGGAAATTATGTTGTAAGACTAAATACAAGCCAACTAGTCACAGTGATATCTTTGACGTTTTTTTTGTGGCCATAATGTTTAAATAATAGTAGTAATATTATACAAAAATACTGCTTTCTTATTTACCAACGATAACCACTTTACACTGAGTTGTTCAAATATTTAAAAACACTCGAACTTTATCCCATTGTAGATTAGATTAAGTATTTAGTTTGAATTTTCTATATAAAACTTGAAATTGAGACTTAGTTAGCATTTCACTTTTATGTATACAAGGGTTGCACTTAACTCAAGGTAAAAAATTAAATATGTGTAAGACAAGCAAACCGAAAAATGGTACGCTGTAGAGAATTTTTATTAAAGAAATGAGAAAGAAATGGTTATCAAATATTTTCGATTGATAAGGATATCGCTTGATTTTACACAGGAATATGCAATGTGCCACACACTATACATATTAAAAAATACACAAGAAAAAAAATATAAGCGACCTTTTCCTCATAGGATATGAACAAAAAGCCTCCTTAAGGAATCTTCTTATTGGGTCTAAGCCCCTCGACCTGATATATGAAAGACAACCTCTTCTTATATTGGCTCAGCCAAAAATATTTGGACAAAGAAAATCAAAGAAGGAAAAAAAAATTTTGAAAATTGCGATTGTTGTGAGCCTTCTGAATATTTTCTCGTTTGCACAATTTAATTGAAACGTTATAAATTTATGAGCGTACGACAGACATGAAAAGGAGAGAAATCAAATATTCATGGGGACAATGTACAAATGCTTCCCGACAGGATATATAGGGATAGAGCGGGAAGGTGAGGGTGGATTTATTCATCGCCTTTAGTGTCATTCACTAAGTGTTTACCCATCCCCTGCATGTAGCACTTGCAGGACAAATCAAAAAAGTAAAAGTGAGCAAAAATATGCGGCGAGGAGAAAAACGTATATAAGAAGTATACGAAAATTTACGAGAACATATTTTCGTTTTAGCTATAAAAAGGATACAAACAATTTTATTATGCCATAATCTCTATTTCGGTCCTTCGAGTGGGGTATAAATAGTGGAGTTAAGTGCGGGAGACACCCACAATGTAACTTTTTATTATCGACATATTCAACAATGGGATCTCTCAAGAAAGATATAGACGGGAAAAGTAGACTCGAAAGATGCGACATCAGCACCGGGAGTCGAGAATCGGGAGTTGGGAGTCAAACATCCGGACACTAGGACCGAACTCCTGAAGGATACGTACAACGAGAAACTCTCTCGTAAATATTACAAACTGGTAAATGTATGATATAGTTATGACGAGACTCAAGACGGTATTGTCAGCAAAATGTATTTATCATCCGGTCCTCGGAGCATCTTCTCAAAATATCTAGGGTTTCGCCAGACACCATCTGAGGCACTATTCCGTCCGCCCCCGGATCAAGTTGCTCCCGACGATTCAGGATGCGATAGGTACTGCGGGGGATGACAATGTCATTTCATACCCTCATACGAGAATAGTGGTGGAACTTTACTTGACAATTTTATCCCAGTGCGACGGCTCACTTCACGTGACAGCCGAGGGGGCGTTTTAACTCTTTTCCAATTCAACACTTCTCGTCCGCGATACGAGCCATCGGTTAAATTGGCGACACACGAGGCCGCGTCGCATCCATCCGCAGCCCTAGCATCCCCCACCCCTGCAGTCCCGACAAATAAATATCTCGAGATGAATATTTAAAATGCAATTTAAGCGCAGATGACATATCATCGAGAGTTGTTTGACAAGTTAAGGGGCTGGAACGCTCTATTCAACCCCGCTCGAGCTCTTATATGAAATATATCGCTAAACGATCTCTGGTTCGTCTAATTTAAGAGCTCTGGCGGGTCCGGGCTGTTTCTGGATGCTGCTGGAGCAGAGTTGGAGTATCATCACTCCACTCACGGCCAGACGCGCATCATATTTATTTTTGACGGGAAATGGAAATCAAATAAGCGATTACCCTAAAAGCCCCGACATTCGAACGAGGGATATTAGTTCGTGGGAGACGTTGTTGAATTAACAGCGCCCGATTCGGCCGCGAGATGGGGGAGAAGGAAAAACCACCCGGCCACCCTCGGCTCGGGAACACCCGGCCGGGAATCGGATTATGGCTCAATTAAATAAACCAGACACAGATACGCTTCTGACGGGTCTGTTTGCACTGTGTCAGATGCCAGCTCGAGCAGAGCTATCGGATATCAAAGGGATCCTGGCGGGAGGAAGAAAACAAAAGGCACCTCCTGAACCTCCCGAATATCCCGATTCCCAGGTATGGATGGGAAACGTGCGTAAATTATCGGCGCTTTTCCCTGTTCCCCTGTTTTCCGCACTCCTTGTGCTCCTTCATCCATTCATTGATGACGACTATCAATCCTTCCATATTTCGCCTTTGTTTTGTGGGATTATTTACCTTAAATCCAGGTCTGAATAGGGAAAGGTGCCCATAGGAACATTTGTTGTTGTATTTTTTTTTCTCCTTCTATGGATTCAAATGCTGTTCCACGCTGTCACTTTGAAATATGAAGCAGCCGTGTATTCTTGTTATTCCTGGCAGGCCTACAGGTCTCCAGTTAGTCTGGGACGCCCAAATTATGGCGTGTTATCTATCCTGGAGAAATTTAGCCAATGGTACATAAGTTGACGGGAAGTCATAATCTTTGTGGATAAAACCACGTGGGAACATACCCACCAATTGACGATATTCCAACATCATTAACATATTAAACAGCTCGGTTGCGAACATAAGTCCCAAACTACGGGCATAAGTAAGTCTCAAATCCTTCAGTATCCTTGTTTAGCGAGTTTAATTTAATATAATAATTCAAGTAATACTAACAATATTACTTATTTATTTATTTAATTACTATTATTACGCATTATTAATTAAATCAAATTTTCATCGATTCATCATGGAAAAATAAATTAATTGACTCATTCTCAATTCTATTTTATAAAAACGTACCTACGCTTAAAATATAAAAATCTAGAATTCATAAACATAAACACATAAACAATTTAATTTCCAGTACCTACAATTAATAATAAAATCATAAAGCCATTCCAAAACAATCCGTATGATTCCGAATAATTTCCTCAATTTCCATACGCTAACATACCCAGGATGTAAAATGGGAACAAATGAAGAAAATTGCGTGCGTACTGTGTAATTTTCATGACAATTATAAAGGAGGGAAAAAATGTTTCACATTGAGGACAAATATCTGCATTCGCAATTTCCTTTTTGAACATGACAGGCAAAAACTATGTGGTTATTTTTGCCGACAGGTTGTAAAGGTAGCATGCGTGATTTGCATCATATGCGAAGACGTTGAAAATGATTAATAATGCTGTTCACTCGAGAACAATTTTATTTCGTCGAAAAGTTGATGGTGCTAAATTAAGTTCTGAGTGGTAACTGAAGAAATGAAAAGTAGAGCAACAATTATACAAAAGCGGTGGTTGTCGACAAGAAAATTAGCAGCTTAAAGAAGCTTTCGAAATTTATATTTCTTTCACGAAATTCAAATTTTAATTATATTTACGACAAAATTTGGTGTAGGGAAATTAATCTCTTAGCTATTCGTGTTTGAAGTGTTTTAAAATTATCTGTGCTCTCTAATTGCTTAAATTTATTTTATATTACATCAACGCGACAAATGAATATTTAATACTCTACGTAGATTCAGCAACCTTGCTTATAGAATACCAAAATATCCGTATATTAACAATCAAACTATTTTTGTGGTCCACAACTAGGAGAATATTCTTATGTATTTAATTGTTTTATTTTTATATTTTATTCTTTTATAATCTCTACTTAATTTTGGTCACCATGAAATCCAACATTTTAACGATAATTATTGACTTCATTTTTGGAAGCTACACTCTAACTTCCCCTTCGCAATTTTTGTTTTCAAAATACTGAATTGAAACCAAACTTATTGCATACTAAACTATATCGATTTAAATCGAAACATACACCCTAATCAAGGACAAAATATACACATTTTCATCAGGATTTAGAATTCCAGGCAATCTCTTTGCTGACTCAGTTAATGAGTTTTAGAATATGTAATGTCATGTTCTTAAACTTTATCTGTAGGTCAATATCTTAATTTTACTTCATTGATTACAGTACGTTACGTTAGTAGGGTATGATTGAAAGTTTAAATATTGGCGTTTGCCTCCGCACTGTGCTGATCCCCGCCCTTAAATAATTCGAAAACGTGTTAGCGAGCTTCATCTACATAAATTCGATTTTCGTCGATAGCCGTGCGACACATTTCTAAAATTAACCAAAAGTAAAACAAATTCGATCGACAGCGAGTTGTCCCCGGAGATGTGGCGGTCTCTGTCGGCGAGCATCTCATGAATTAATAGAGGCGAATTTCATGAATCAATTACCAAATGAAGCTGATGTATTCGCCCGCGCGGTATCAATCAAGCCGGCCACATGGCATGACCCAAATCTTGTCGGGGGACAAATGTATGCACACGGGCTGCGACCCGAATCTGCTCCTGCATAAATTCAGGGAGAGATACTTTTGGCTGGGTTCGTTATTCAAGATCGCTCTGGGAATAGGTTGGCAGCCTCCTAGAATTTTATCATCACCGAGAAATATTTCTTATGCTGGAAAACTTGAAGAAGACATGCTCCCAGGAAGTGCGGTTTTTGTCGCCTTCGTGGGGGGTGGGTGGGTGTGGAACACGAAATAGAGCGAACTGAGTCGACAATAAAATTTGGTTTACAAATATTAACCATCGCACGGTAGCGGCCGTCTTAACTCCCAAAAAGAAGAAGTGAATCAAATTTTCCCCCGAATGGGTTTTCCTACCCGCCAACTATGGTTGAGTTGGTGTGGTTTCTGGAGCCCGTCCCTCCTCTCTATCAGAAATTCACTTCGTAAGAAAAATGTTTGATAACACGAGAGATCCTCGACAGAGTCGAGCTGCTTTGTGCAATTCATACGCGAAATCCTCGACGTGGCACATATCATCCCGACTATCCAGAGCGTCCCGGCTGCTCCTGTCGCAGTTAAACTGTACGCCCGGGTGTCTGCCGCATTATCGGGCGAGCATGCACATTCGAAATTGAATAGAGCGCCAAACCTCTTTGGAGCATTTTTATCGTGACATCTCGAGCACGCCAGGACTACACCACCACTCTATTCAATTCGTCCGACCATCCGAGCAGGAGGTCCTGTTCTGTTGCAGTTTCTATTTTTATTCATCTTAGCCCACAGGAATCCTATTTTTATACACGGCCTCCCCGACCCTCGCAATTCGGAGGGATGGGGAGCTGCTGCTGAGCGATTTTCCCGGATGACAGGAGAAATGTCTCGAATTACGCTCTACAACATATGAAAGGGAGCGCCAGCTCGAAAGTGGGTTAAAAGGACTCCTCGAGTCGATCTTGCCAAATGACAACTCCAAAGATAAAGCGCCCGATGCAGCTCTTGGGACACTTCAAATATTTTTCAATTTAGCAGCTGACATTTTAATGTATTCCCTTCGAGAAACGCTTCATTTGCAACAGGATAAACTAAACAGTTCAATCCTAACGAGAAGCAGAGTACCCTCCTTGGGGTTTTTATTAGTTAGCCCTAGTCCTGTAAAGATTTTCCGATTTTTCATTTTTTGCAGCTAATTTCTATCTTATGAAACATCTCATTCATCTTACAATTTTGAATTTCTTACAGTTTTTAAATGGGTATTTTATTGAACCTAACACTTAAAACAGTACATGCGTTTTAACCCAAATAGTTGTTTTTAAAGACAGCTTTTTCTATGTCCTATAATTGACATTATTTTATTCTTGGAATCACTTATATCACTTTTGATGTGATTTTGTGCTAAGTAATTTAATTAAATATGAATTTTCTCTATGTTATTTTAAAGTGTCCACTACCTCTTTTTCTTCATATTTCTAGAAAAGCATATTTACAAGAACATGAATTATCAAACTAGCTTTCCATTTGTGATAAGTCAAATATGTATAATATTACTTCATTAGAAATTATTAAATAAAATATCTAATGTAGCTTCTTTATATATTACATTATATTGTTATCATCTTAAGTACTTAGTGTCAATAAAAATTTCATTTATGATGTGAATCAATTGTACGCATCTTCAAACCCACTCGCACTTAGCCGGCTTTTGTAGTCCCCTCCAGAAAAGTGGCCCCATATCGTCTGATTATTAACAACCCTTACGGCTCGATTGACGCGTCACAACGGACGGCTTTAGCTAAAAAATATGAAAGCGAAGCACACCGGCGAGCGGCAGATATTAAAGTGCTAAAATCAGTGCACTTGAAATAATTTATGCTGGCGCGGGGGTGGCTCCCACATATGGCTCCATGCGCCGTCGACCCAGCTTCCGATGAGAAATGCTCCCGCATGCGAACTCCGCTACTGCGGATGGGGGAGTCTTTGAAGCAGACAAATGGCTTTAACACTTCCGCCCGCGACTCGGTGCAGGGGCGCTGATGATTACACGTCAGGATTTTCAGAAATGAAAACAAAACTTATTTGGAGCTGGCGTGGGAGCGAACCCGGCCCGCAATCGTTTGTCATCCCAATGATTTACATCGGGAGCGGAGGGTGCTTCGCGCACAATATGAAATTTCAAATTTCGCCGGGTGCCGAGCGGAACATCCCCGCGTTTGACTACCCTCGTTATTCATGATCTTAGGGATCCTGCAAAAATCTGGGCATTCACGCCGGCTGGGCGCCAGTAAATCTGCATTATTGGAATAGGGCTTTTCTGCGCTGAGGAACGTTCGTTAGCTCATACCTTTAGGAAATAGTGCAACATTCCCCACCAAGCAAGCGCACCTTCTTCGCGTAAAGTTTGCTGATATTAATCAATCACCTAGCAAAGTAAACTAAACATAGTCAACAAATAAATAATCTACTACTGTAGGATATTTAAGCTCAGCACTTTTCATAAACAATTTATGTACAAAAATTCCAAAACTAGAATTCAGAAAAAAAGCCGAAAAGTGGCATTTTGAAAGAAAAATGGGAATTTGTTTCTAATGTTCACGCAACAGTTCTGTGTTCATTGAGATAAGAACAAATCGTTTCAAAATGCAATATTCGAAATTGGCTCTAAATCATTTTTGAAAATTATTGGTACAACGGCGTTTCTATTGATTTTACAACATCATTTTCCTGAGTGTGTTAGAGCTTATCCATTTTCGCAGAAAAGAATAAACTAAAGCTTGAAAGAAATGCTTAAGTAATTAAGAACTGTAAGAAAAACAAGAAAATAAGGAAAATCAATAGCTCCTCTTCTAAGGAGCTTCTAACAAAGATATTTGACCTCTTGACACTCCCACAGTTATTGGGCCATTCATTAAGAAAGTTTCACGGAAAAAGTGCCTTCATAAAAGTTGATGTCTCCTGCACTTGAAAATACCCAGAGTGGCGCTACATTTTTTTCGTTTACAAACGTCCCACCCCGCGTCCCGACGCTACTCGACGGACAATCATAGTTGGTGTCATTACGGCGATAAATGCACCTCAGCATCCGCCCTCGCACCACGCGCAGCATCCCGGGTTAATGCCGGCCAGGGGGCGGGCGGGCTAAGAGCCGTGCTCTGCCGTTAAAAGAATTGATCAACAACCAACTTAAGGACTTGAGGTGAAATATTTTACACAGCAAAGCAAGGTGTGTACTTAAGGATTATGGGCAATTTAGGGATCTTTGTTGGCTCAGCTCCTTGTGTTTCTGCCCTTATTTTTTTCGCTTTTTCGTGCTTTTTGCTCCCCCGCAGAAGCCGTGGTGGACCGTACTGAATTAATTGGTTATATTTTCATGGGGCTTGCTGGGGAAATTGCTGTGGGATTTCGTGGGGTTCTTATTTAATTCAAGTAATGGTATGTCCTTGTGCAGCGGATGTTCCCACGAAATAGCCCTGGGATTTGCATGGATTTTCCTCTTTCATTTTCCTTAATTTTTCATTTCCAAAGCAAAAGTTGGAGATTATTGAAAGCGAAATCTCCTCGAATTAAATTTTCTTAGGTATGCTTTTCTTCTCTCTTAAATCTGCCCTCTTACCACAATTTAGGATTTCTTTCATGGTCCGTCCAAAAAGTATAAAAACAAAATCAATATTTTTGAGGTGGACTTTATTTTTGGAATGAATGGAAAAAGAGCAATATTAAGGAGCCGCATCTTTAGGCGAACGAAAATAATACACCTTATATTAATTTTATTGTTTTGATGAAAAAAATGCAAAACAACACAACAGATAAAATTCAATTTTGAGAAAAATGCGTTTCAAGTAGTCAGCATAGCAAAAAATTTAAAATTTACAAAGTTCTTAGAAATGAAAAGTAGACTTATTATTAATTGCATATTTTTAAAAGTGAAAAGGTAATTTAAAAATAAGATAACTTCGTTATATTTTCTAGAAAAACAATTTTTATATAATGAAACCCTTGAAATTTACGAAAATCTCATTGGAAACACATTTGACGATTTTTTCCTAATAGTTAAAAACTAGTTCGAATTTTGGGAATATTACGAAAGCAAAGTTAACTATTTTCATAAACTTTTCCTTTATTTTACGAAAATATACATATGTCAAAATATATAGCAGCTTCATAATTCCCATAGCCTTAAAGAAATATGTGTAGTAGTAAATAGAATGCGGAGCCAGTACCCGTGCTATCAGACAGAATTTTCTGTTGAATGGTCAATTTTGATATGAATGGAATTCCTAGACTCAAAGAATTAATTTAGTTGATTGGTTACTAGTGATCGATTATTTAGAATAATTAATTTTATTTATAAGCCTTAGAAGAAATGTTGTTCTATTTGACTCCTCTTAAAAAAGAAAATAAAATAGTTCAATAAATCGAAAATAGATACAAGGGTTAATATTTATTTTCCCACCTAGTATACAAAAAGTTCACATTAATAAACTACTCTACAAAATTGATCAAAATACGTCTTAAGACGGAAGAAAACTCATTTTTCACTTTTAAACATTTTTAAAATATTTTGAGATTAATAATGCGTATTACTACATAAATTCTTCACATTATTTATATTTGCAATTGAGATTGAAAAATACATATTCATATCAGAATTTCTTAAAAATGCACCCAAAATGTACTTTATTAATAAGTAATATTTATGCACCAGTTGAAACTCGGTACCTCCACAAGTATCACAGTATTGCAATAAGGTTCAAAAAGTTCATAAACTATTCCCTGCGAACTAGAACAACAGGTTAAAAAATGAGTTCGCTAAAACGATAACCCAGTTACATGTCGCCTGCCAAATTCCGCATCACTAATTTTATTTATTTCGCTGGGGAAAACATTTCGCTATAGATCTCCTTATGTGAAGGATTCAAAATACAAAAAAATCCTTGTTGTTTTCCCCAGGTGGGTATACATTCAAATTAGTTTTTTCGAGGAAAACGTTGTTCGCGGACAAGCGCTTCAAAAAGGGTAACTGGGCAACTGGTGCATTTCTCTCGCCACTTTAATTGCAGACCTAGAAAACTTCGAAGTAAACTATGCAGCCCTCGTGCCCGAATTTAAATTCAATTTGGCGTATTTGAATTGGAAAAAGTTCCTCCTGTTTGCCATATTTCTAGGCAATTGGCAAAGTTTTCTTGCCGAAATAATTTCGTGCGCGTATGAATTTTAAATTTTCTATTTGCTTTGTAAATTGATGCGGGACATTTCTTTTGTGCTGGCGAAAGTAGCCCAGATGAGTATTGACGTAACAAAAAAAAAGTAAAAGAAACCTCTGTATAGTAGGTATGTACATTTTTCAGAAGAAGTAAATTCAATTGCTGCTCCAGAAGTGTGTTCAATTTGTTACAGAAGGAAAGGAAGTTTTCATTTTTATTGGAGAACTGAAAAGTTTTAAATTTGTTTCCACGAAGAAAGAAGGAAAGTTAAAAAGATATTGAGAACTTTAACCGTCTATGATACGGGACAAAGTTTCATGTGTGTGACGTGTGTAGGGCTCGGGGGCGGAAGTGACGGAGCCCTTCCAAAGCCATTCAGGGAAATTTACCTTTTCGAACTCTGCAGATATATGTGCATTACAATTTAAGAACATAAAGCTTCTTGAAGTATTTATTTGCATCACAAGGTGAGGACTGCGGGAGGAGATGGTCCCTTTTTGAGGTAATACCAAAAAGTACTCGTCTTTGTAAATAGAAACTCTGCGAACTATTTGTTACCTTGATGCCTTTCAGAGGTACTTTTGTGTAAGTTTGTTAAATCTAAAGCTTTATCCTTTTTTTTCATTCTGAGAAAGACTTTATTGTATTTTATTTCAGCCATTTCGATTTTAACTTAGAGACAATTAATTCAATTTGAAAAATACTAAATTTGTAGAAAAATTTACCATCTAATACTTTTTCTTTTTGCAGATTTTAAAAGTAATACTTGCGAAATATGGTAAGTCAGTATTATATTATTAAAACCTCACTATAAAAGAAAAGAATATATACTTATGCATGTACTACACTTAAAATATACAAACAATTTTCTATTTCCTAAAACTTATAAATAATTTAATTCTTATAAATATAATAATATTCTTAAAACCCCAGTATGAGAACGTTACAAAATTTGAACATTTTATTCAGTGTGAAAGCTGATATGTACTTTATAAATAAAAGTATAGTTAAAAAAAAATAAAAAGCAGAAAAATAAATTTTTACATACATCATCCCTCAAATTATGGTAGATTTATGGGAACAAATTTAGAGCGAATTAATTTCAGGCTGATATCTCTAGCCGTTCCTCAGAAAAGTTTTATTAAATCGAAACCCTATAAAGCAGCTGAAATTTTGATCATGGTATTTTAATATTTCCACGTATTAATTGCATTTCGCAATAAGTTTAATTTTGCATTAGAAAATATTGTAAAAATGTTGCAAGTCCTCTAAATTATGGAATTACATTGCCATCTGCCCCAAATGTAATTCAAAAGGTCGTCGAGAGGCATAAATCGTATCATGCGATTAGGGCAAGAAACATTTCAAGAAATGCTATCAGCCATCAATCGCTCAAGTTTTCTGTTTTTTATGTTTTGGATCCGGTAAATCTTTGAAATGGTATTTCCCCATTCCCGAAAACCCATTTATCACGGGGCTCCTTGTGAGACAGATCAAAGATGATGCGAAATTGCCACAAAACTGCCACAAAACACGCACGCAGGATGTAAACGTTGTAACTGATTCCGCGTTCGTTTTCCATATAACTTTGATTTGTTTCGACAGAATTATGATATCCGGGAAAATCGGTGAAAGATGGCTCTTCCCTCTGGAAAGGGAAAATTTAATTTTCGTTCCTCACGTGCGTGGAACTCTGGGAGGAGAAAACATTTAGCGATGGAATTCTGCTTCCATCAGGTGGACTACAAATGCAAAAAGGAAAGAGCACACCTGCAAATCATGCCAAGTTCAGATTATGATCGGATCAGCATAACTCTGGCGACACCTGAATTCTTTAAAATCCAGGCTGCGTCGAGGTGGACGGGATGAAATCCAGGTGAAATATTCAAATTAGAACCGAACGGGGGGAAGGTGAACTCAACCGACAATTCAAAAAGGGTCATAGGCTGCACGACAAGTTTTAGAGGCTATGCCCTGCAAGGACTCATGATAAATCGATAGCAATCGACTGTCGTGTTTTTATAGATTGGCGGAGTGCATGCGGCACGAATCGCAGCAATATCGACTGTCATTCACCTGCTGCTACACCGGAGTCCCACGCCTCCACCTGGACATTGTTTATGAAAATCTATCATGCAACCAGCATAAAATGAGCCCCACTGTGCGCGGTGTGGTCGGCGACATTTTACCGCGTTCTGGTTTTGCTTTTTGAGTTTAATTGGTGAAGCCTCCGGTTCGCTGCGGTCATCCTTCCCGCAGGACGAAGGATCGAAGTCCACTAGCAACGATTTTATAATTTTGGAGAAAGCTCCGGTTGAGTGCGTAATTCACCAGTATGCCTCCATTTTTTCAGGGCATTACATAATGCAGAAATTCTAACCTCACTTTTGTTACAAACAGTAACTGAAGGTCTAGTTTTCCTCTGAAGAGTCCTTGCTTTGAAACCCTGTACAATGGGTTTCGTCACCAGAAATAATTTTTGAGGTCATTACGCACTAGATCTCCGGCGCAAATCACTACCCAAATTGAAGCTAAACGAGGTAAGAACTAAGTAATCTATTTCAATCATCCCCGCTCCTATTCAGAGATTTGCAAAAGAACAAAGGTAAAGAACTTGTTCTGAGATTTCTTTACGTGACCAGAATGCAAACGTTTACACCCCTCATGTGCTTTCTGTGTACAGTAGAAACTTTAGCAAGGTAAACATTTAACTGACCTCAAGTAAAGGGAACGTGGTGGAAGTTCATTAGTTCATGACCTAAGTCGCTACGGCACGATTGAAACAATGCCCCAACCGGAAAAACGATCGATATCCAGGTGGATAGGAATAAAATTAACTTAAGCACTCCGTGGTTAGGCCAATTTTGCCATTATGTAATTGCGAAAATTGCTGATTTTGTCCGGACGGACGTTGCAATTGTAGTGATTTTATAATGAAATTTCTTCCGGCAGGCTTTCCCCAGGTGAGACTTTTTAATGGATCCTTTTTGAATAAACAAAAACTTGCAAGGTTTTCAACTGCTTCATTTTCAATTACCAATTTTGTAAATTGTAATTTTGTTTGGATTGCTTAATCCATATTCACATAGTTCTTGTTTTATTGGTTTATAGTGCTTAATGAAGGTTCGCAAATTATGATGAATACAAATTAAGAAATACAATCTCAGATGCTATAATTTTATTTATTATTCTTCCAATTATTGAAACAATATAAAAATTTCAATAATTTATTTTTTTATTCATAAAATAATTACGATCTTATTATCACAGTACAAATTTTATAAAGAGTTGAAAACGATTTTAGAATTCAGGAAAACGTTTACAGACTCATATTGAATAATATGTTATATCTTTGATTATATTTAAATTTCCTACCTCCATCTCATTAAATATTTAGTCTCGCAAAATTGTGGCAAAATATGTATTTATTTAATCTTAATCAAGGTATACTCCAAAATGCTTCTTCCTGAGTGTTCTTCCAGTCCTCAAACATTTTCAAATAAAAGGGTTTTATGCAAATTTTTTAGCCAAAACCCTTCTATATTTTTTTCCGAATAAAAATATTTTAGGGTATAAAGAGTTCCTTGGAAAACGAAATAGTTAAAGCGCCAGCCCCACCTCATAGTTGATGGGTAGGTACACTGATGGATAAACTACACAAGCCATCAATCCCGAACTACCCCGCTTTACTGATCTCATACATTTTTATTGCATGGTGGCATAATTTTTCATCAATATGTAACATTTTGATAAGCAATAATCCCTAAAAGGGATCAATGCCTTCTACACACACACACCCCCCGGAGCACCCACGTACCCAGCTGAGTGATGCATGGCAGAAGGGGCGGCGGCCCCGGGCACCCTTTGCCGTTGGAGTCTTAGACATGGGGAAGATTCTGATGGGACATCCTCGTACGTGGGAGGCCACGTCATATATTCGTCTGACCCGGTTTCGAGTGTGGAAATTCCGGCCAAGATGAATATCCTCTCCGGCAAATTTTATTAATGGCAATGGTGTAACTTTCGGGCGTTTTCTGAATAATTCTGTCCCTCCTCCCAGGCGCCTAATTATATTTTCCAAGCACTTCGAGAAAAATGGATAGCTTCATATTTTTCTTTTATTAATTTCTTAGAAGCAAAGGAGCGGAAGTTTAAAAAATTGCAGTTTCCGCGCAGAATGGTATTTGTCCACAACAGTGCATTTGCGCATCCTAATAAATTTAATGAAGAGTTCCCAGGGCAAATTTCCGCCATTCAACTCACTATAATTGAACGAGTGAAGGGAAAACAAGCGGAAAAATATCCTTAAATTTTTTTTTTCAAATCCCGACGAAGCTCTGAGTGAATATGAAATGTAATTTTAATAGGAAAGTGCACTCAGCTACTTACAGCACATTAAATAAATTTTATGAGGCATGAGAGATGCAGAAGAGTTCCTCATACTGTTTTCACAAACACGAAGGAATGGACCGGGAAAAGAGCATCTGTAACGCGAAAAAAAACTAGGGGATTCTCTTGAACAGGTAAAATGCAAATTTGCAGTGTCCTCCCGGGACTATTTTAATTTTACCCTTTATCGTTATGAAGCTTTTTTCTCCTAATATTACTTCATTCCGACATTATTACATTTTTCTCAGGAATGCAAATGCAGCAATTTCACTACTTTCTTTTGTCTTAGGTATATATTTTTCGGAAATATGTACGTTAAAATGTGACAAAGTAAGTGCGAATTTTACGATGAAAACTTTATTAAATGAAATCTGCAACTGTTCTGTATTATTATTTCAATGCAACAATGCAACAATGCATATGTGATTTTACAAATATGTTGACCATTTGTTAAATCGATTTGCTTTTCAAGCTTATCTCGAGATTGTATTGCGATTTCGTAGGAGTCTACATCACTCCTGTCCTTCAGCTTCAAGAGCTCGGCAAATTACTCCGCTCGCGGTGAAAAATTGTGAAGCAACCTCCAAAACAAATTTATTTACTAATTAAAAATCACTTTTATAGAGTTACCTACCAATAATAAAAAATTAGATAAAGTAATTGTTTATAGCAGTTAAAAAGCTAACAGCGTTTAGCTACTTTAATTTGTAAAGCATATTCAACCACATTTTTTCATCTATTACCAAAATAACCTACCTCCTATTTCTATGAAAATTTCATAAAGGTAATCAAAAAGCAATTTTCCTTCTGAAAGCTTTCCGCAGTGGTCAATTTTCAGAAATTTTCTGTAGAATTATGAATGGACTAAATTAGATGTAAAGCAGTTTAGTTAATGTTTCCTTCTATTTTTATTAAAGTATACCTTAAATACATATGTATGTATGTATGTACATAGAATAGGAAATTTGGAATTTTTAATTCTTGGAAAATTTACTACAGATTTTTATTCCGGTTAAAGGATATTTAAAGTAAGTTTTGTTTTCATTTTATTAGGATGATAAAAATAATTCGATGCATACCTATAAAAAGAAGGTTTTCCATTTTTTTGCTAAAAAGCAAAATGGCGTTAAATTCTACTTTTATTACCTCGTTCATTCCCGAAACCACTGAAATGTTGCTACTTTATTTGGTTATAAATTTTTGAAATATTTGTTTACACAAAACTCTAATTGATCCGGTCTATCCCTGTTTCGACCCGAATTTTAAATGGGATCCGGGTGCGGTTGCGGTGCGCGTGGTAACGTATGAAGAACACTCTTTTCCCGGAAATAGCTGATACAAACAAAAACAATAAAAATATAAAAAAAGGGGCACCAAACATACACACATTTATTTCCCGGCAAGGAGTTCCCATAGAGCAAAATATCTCGAAAAAAGGGAGCCACGTAAACAGGAGCCAGGAGCCAGGAGCCAGCTAGGCGGCGAGAAAAAAATACGAAATATACAAAAGCAAAATAATACAACAAAAAACTTTTGCTAACTGGGAGTATCACTGACTGGATTACGGCTTGCCGAAGGACAGGGCTGCGGGGGTTGGGGCTGCCACGAGATGGAACTCGTAAATATTTAAAAAATTAAATTCACATCACGATTTCAGTAAAAGTAACCCTTCCCACTTGAATTTTTTATAAATATCCGCGTGATATATATTTTTTTTGCCCTGCTTTGCTTTCGCCTTTATTTATTTATTTTCTGCTGCAGAGACGAATTTTCCTAGAGGCCTTGGAAAAATCGCACTGTGCTTAAGTAAATGAAAATCGTCAGATTCCAGGCCTGTTCGCTCCTCCGTGAGATTAAATGGGTTTTCGGCTGCAAAATGTTGAACAGCAAATAGATATCAGTTTTGCATTTGGATAATGTTTGCGCCAAAAATCCAATGTTGGACCATGCCTGGATAGTTTAGGAATATTTTTACTGGCATTTACTGGGAAAGAAATGCACCCAATGGGGGCTGCATTTTAAGGCCCACTAAATGAATTCAATAGTAAATATAGAAGATTGACCAGAACGTACTCTAGTTTCATATCTTATGTATTTAGATACTAATGCCCACTAACTTGTTCCTTCTGATAATATCTTTTAGTCAGCCCAATTCTCTGAAAGTACATACATAAATGTGAAACGTATAAGTTTCAAATCAAGGGTACAAACCTAAGATGAAGTGGACCGTAATAATATATTTAAAAGAATTATAAACGTTAATGTCAATCATCATTATCACAAAGGTAATGTACGTGCACATCACACCTAATTTTAATTATTCGGGAATTCCCTAATTATTTCTGGCAGCTATTAAGAGTTGCCATTAAAAATTAAATTGTAAAAATACTTTTTTGCAAAAGATTTCCCTTTATTCAATGAAAATTATTTATCTGTTATTGATTTAACAATTTTAAAAATGATTGCAACCAGTTTATATTTCAAATGTTGACAGTTGGAGTTTAAAGATTTTAGTCCTTACAAGCAAAATTTCAACTACTATGCAGTAAATGTGTCGAGTAGATAAAACATGAATGGTTTTATAATACCAGGGTGCATTGATAGTTGTAGTGGGAAAATGGGTTACACAGAAAATCGAATGAAAAACCAATAGTTGACTTAAGAATGTTAGACGACAGGATGTAATTTACTTCTGTTTCCTTTGACGTTGATACATTTCTTGTTATAAATTTTATAGAGAGCGAAAACCAAGGAAATAAAGTCATCATAACTGACAAGAAAGCGACGTTCCGCAAAGGGCCCAAGAGACGCTTAGTTCGACCGCATAATGCGAATATCTTTCCAAGCATTCACATATAGAGCAACGTTTGCCAGTTCCAGGATGACACGGTGCAATTTTTAAATTGTAATGTACTGACGGGCTGCTTTCGCCCGCCCCAATCAAGGGAATTGAAAAGAAGTCCATTAGGTTTATTATCTAATCCTTTCTGAGCGCTTATATCAGATCCGTCTGCAACATTCATTAACGAAATTACCAAATATGATCGTAAAATGCTATCATATCGTCCATTAGCTTGAGGCCCTCATAAAATTGTAATAACATGTAAGCACTCACATGAAAATGAAAGGTACCCTTAACCAGCCCCGGGGTGAATGTCGGATATGCTCCAGCTACTCTACGAACTTAATACCTTTTCGTATGACGTTTTCCAAAGTCTTTTGAAAGCGATTTGCGAGTGAAACCCTTTAATATTCACAGAACGAGTACTTTGTGAACAAACTATATTTAGATAAGGCGACAGTTTATGACGTTTGCCTAAAGAACAGAGTCATTCGCAGAGGGCTTCAGTGAGTTGTTCCCAGCGGAAGCAATTTTTTCCTTCATAATCTGCACAGGATCATTAGTGCTACGGAGCTGTGCCCTGGGGAAGAAACCCATAAAATTATTTGCCCGATGATAGGCGCTAGATAGTGACGTCACGGGCATATAGTGTACACAGCACATACAGTGCTATGCAAAAAACGAAAATAAAAATATTCATTTGCATTTGAGCTCTATGTGTGTCAAAGTTTGTTACCACAAAAATTAACTTATTCGATCAAAATTTACAAAGTTAATAGTGTTTGTAGGAAGACAAACAAAATATTATTAAATTTTAAAGACATTCAATTGAATTCGTTGTAAAAACACATCCCATAAAATATTTATAATTCATTTTGACAATAGTCCTAATGCGATTTCCTTCTTTAAGGTTCAAACTTTTATTTTATCTTGACTATAGTTCCATTATATTCCACTAGTTTGCAATTTTTGAATTACACAGAAAATTGTCCATATATAAAAACTCCTCTCGCAATAATACATATTTTAGATTCCTTATTTTGAAATTTGTCATTAGTTTGTGACATAAACGACTATCATAAATACTAACCAGTGTTATTTTAAGGTATCCCCAAAGTTCCTTAAAGGAAGATAAAATGCATACGGTGGACATTTTCCATCAGAGACTTTCGTGTGGGTTTTAAATCCTAATGGGGAGATGTCCCAGTAATCAATTTACTGATTCCTTCGAGTCTGAGTGCGCCATCAAGTTCAATAAATCACCTTCACTAAACATTTGCCTTTAGGGAGGCGTAAATGAACTTTGGCACCAAACTCAGTTCAAGGGTTACGGCCTCTGACCGAGATCCCGAAACCCCCTCCAGAGCGGGAAAGTGTTCCGTATAAAAGTAAAATTAATTCCCAAGTGAAATCGTAAATAAGCAGCAAAAGTTTGTCCATCAAGTTAAATAGTGCAGCACGACAATAACGCTGGCAGCCAGGGGAGCAGCCGGGGAGTCCTTAAAACGAAAATTTTTATGGAGCTGAAGCTGGAGCTGGTGGAGAAGGATCCCATTGCACTGCCAATTTGGCTCATTGCGAGCGGAGTCCTTGCGCGCTGTCTGCGTTCCCGGGCACAATTGGCATGGCCGGGGTGCAGGGATAATAACGTTAAGGATAAATTAGATGAGGAGCTATGACAGCACCCATTGAATAGCTTATGACTGTCACCGAGGAGGATTTTTCTGTTTTGCCCCTGTGGCTGCTCCCTGACTGTTGCGTTCTAAATGATGAAAAATGAAAGGGAGCAAAGTCAGGTTTCGTGCACAATGGAGTAAAATGCTATTCCTGAATCCTGAGGGTCGTCTCATTGCCTTCTTGTCCCGCGAAACACTGTCGCTCCAATTTGCAGTTCAATTTTCTGCCTGGGAAGTGGCTATGGTTATCATAAGCTCCAGACAGCTTTAATGGCTCCAGCGATGGATAAACGCAGTGAAATTGCAATTTGGCAGATTAGAGATTAGTATCGCGATTATTTCGCATTTGTCTCGAGTCTGGGATTATCCGTGAAATACTGGTTTTGATATGATCACATAGACAGGGTGCTACAAAAACGGATTCATTGAAGCACACTTCAAGATTCCATTTAGATATTATTTTAAAAAGTTATAACTACTGAGTACATCCTAAATAAAACTGTTTCACTAGAATTTTATTATAATAATTTCCTATATTTCTATCTAGTTAATTCCAATGATACTCTGGAAAGGATAACTAGGAAAATAATGAAAATTTTTCTATTTTTACATTTAGGAAAATTTACTGACGTGTAGTCTTAAACTTTTATTTCCAAATTCAGCAAATTTCACCAAAAATACGTACATTATATAAATCGTAAAACTAATATTGGGATAACTTTTAAATGAATTCTGAGAATTCAATAAAACTAAAGTAGAACTGAGCAGGGTTTATGCTTAAGCAAAGAGAACTAAAATTGTTTGGGATGGCAATATTTGTTTTTTGTTAAACATGCACAGGCTGAGTTATATACAACTAGGACATGCTATAAATAGTTTAAAGGAAATTTCGGTAAAAAAATACGACTACTACAATATCAGGGTTTTTTACAATGTTCTAGAAATTTAGTTTAAACGGAATAATATCCTGGAATTTTGACATAAAATTAGTAAAAAAATAATTAAAATAATCTGCTACAACCCATCTAGTAAAATTTATTTAGGTATGTATATGTATATACATATGTATAGATGTATATATATGTATTTATATAAAGCCAAGATGCTCTGGAGCACTACGAGGATTAAAGAAATCCCAGGCGGCCTGCAAGGCTACTTTGCATATTTTGGTTTTAAGTAAAATAATTTTTAAAGCCCTTTAAATACTGAAAACTGAGGAAGCTTAAAAACATGATAAATCCAGTCAACTCCATTGATTTCGCGGATGATTGCCCACCGTCATCGGAACTTATTTCAAGCGAGTTAAGAAACAAACCCGTTTAATCAGCTCTTTTCGTAGAAAATCGATACACCAATCTCTTCCTAGGGGTGGCAGCAGCTCAACCAACAAATTCAAATTAAAATTTGCCCACGAAATTTTGCACAAGTCCATAAATCACATCTAATCAATTACTCCGCCTATCATGCGGGCTGATTTCATTTTGTAGCAAAAGGGTGGGGGTTGGGGGTTAGTTCCTCGCTTGTCGCGGGAGGTCCGATATGCTATTTTGGAGCCTTTTCGTCATGAGCAATAATCGGCTAATTTTCAAAGAATTCAAATGAAGGGCGGCTAAGGTGGGCGCGGCGGAGCCTTTATTATTCAATTTAACAATTTAATTGAATTATGAAAATTTGAGGCGATCATCCAAGTTGAAATTGTATTAATCATTGCCGCCTTCATGCCGGAACTCAATTTTGGATAATCCGCCGCGCAGTCCATGGTCTGGTCGCCGCCTTCTTTAAGTCAGTTACAGCGGATTATACCGCGATTTAATCCGCGCCGAGATATTCCGATTATAAATAAGTCAGCCAAAGCACTCGAAGCCCTGGTCTGCAGTGCAATGGCCTTCTCCGTATTGCGGGTACGTGCGGAGGGGGCCTTAGTGTGCCGGTGTTGAAAGTAAACGTGCCGGCAATTGCGATTCGGTCCACCTCTACTGACCCACCACCGGCCCGACACGCCATAAATTTGCTGCAATTACCGACTTTAATTTATAGATAACTGCCGTTTTTACCTTAGATAATTGAATTATTGCACATAATGTTGTGCTTTATCGCGGCTTTTCGAGATAATTTCTTTTTTATTGCCCAGGAAAAGCATTCGACTAGATAATTCCTCCCTCCGTATGTGATGCACAAGACGTGACTTGTTTTATTGTTGCGTATTTCGCCCTCACTCGCGTTCACAGGAATTATATTTTTCTTTAACGATGATGGAAATCTTGCGGTGTCTTATAAAGCCCTATTTTATTCCCGGTCCATTTTTAAAAACAATGAAAATTAACCACAAAAATAAAGCAAAGTAGTACCAAGTAAAATATCTCCAACATTTAATAAAACAAAAATATATAGGTTCATTTTTGATAATTTTTATACCTAGTGGTGGATAAAATTTGTATGTAGGTACCTACTCTACAGACTACGAGTAGAAACAGAACAAGCCTTTCCAATCGACGAATACATATTCTGCAACTCACATTAACATTTTTCTATATATACAATATTTTGCAAGTAAATATACCCGAAATAATATTTTTTGTAAAAACACATTAATTACATATACGTTTAATGTGACACTTGTTTAATACGAGTTGAATATTTTTTATTCTACTATATTTGAAATCCCATGTTATGTCGATTGATTAGAACCTTTTTATGCGACAAATGCAAATATCTAACGATTGCAAAATAGATCTTAAGGCGAATTCTTCTTCATATATATGTATATAAGATTCAATATATTTCCTGTAGTAATAAATCAAAATATAAAATTTTGTTTACTAACCCAAACATTCAAAAAATATTTGCTAATTCCTTAACTTCACTGGCCCATGCATAAATACTAATTATTACCATAACCAATTGAACGCGGTTGTCAATTATCAAAATACAATAAATCTCATCGAGTATAGAGTATTATAAATGATAGTTTCACCGGAATCAATTTAAACTAATTATTTTCAAATACAGCGATGATTCATCAAAAATACTAATCATATTTATTATTATAAAACCCATAAATATTAAGTATTAGCCAAAAATCCCAAAATTATAAATGCGTCCCATAATTATGGCTTTCAAATTCCCTAAGCCGGCGTTCTCAAAACTGACCAATTAAACTGGTCCGGAATCGGGTAATGACAGCAATTAGATTTGAATAATAAACGCGTATTACTGGGCCGGGGCTGCATAATAGAGTTTTTCCTGGAACGATCTAATTCGGAATAATCAAATATTTTACGTTTACTTTAAATTAACAAAGCTAATGCCGCCCTCAGCGCGGCTGCGAGCGAACGCACTTTTCACCCCCACAACGCGCGTCCACACGGGGGAGCGCGGGCGGGACTCCAACCCTGGACCCTGGACCCCAGACCCCGGACCCCGTCAGCGATGAATATTGCCCCGTCGGCTTAAAACGGGCACCGGAAAAGCACTCGTGCAATAATTCGGAATTATCGCGATAATGCTTGCTTTATGCCATAGCGCGGTGTAGATTGACCAGGCGGTCGTGTGGACGTAAAATGTGCAAATATGCAATAAATTACCCCGAGGCCCATTGATGGTGTTAAAATGTAGGAAAAGCCAATAATAATTGCATGCGCGGGGGAAATGAATAAAAGAAATCCGCTCCGATGGAGTTCCGCAATTGAGCCCTTAAAAAAAATCCGCGCTCTCCAGGGCCAACTTTTTGGGGTGTATTTTCCTGATGTGCAGATCCATGTGCGGGAGCCGAGTTTATTCGCAGTAAATGAATCCCCTTGATACCCGATGCAGAGGACTTTGCCGCCCGTTTAATGGCAGGCGAAATAAAAGGGAATCAACGAACGGATCACGGTGCACTGGGACCTGTGAAATCCGACTCTACGCCCTCGCACCCCAAGTAATGCTTCAATTTCGCAGTACCTTTTCCATTTTCATTTTTTTTATTTTTATGTTTCTAAAGTGCTCCCGAATTTTTATTACGCGGAAATGTTCCCGTGGCAGCCGCGCGTGTCATCACATCCCGATCACCTCGGACCCGGCACAGAAAATTCAGCACTACTATTTACTTCAAATCGGTTTATCGATGGATTTCAGAATACTCTTGTATTTTTGGTATCGCACCGGACTGAATGTCGTCGGAAGTTGGTAGCACTCGACAAACATTTATTTTGTGCATCAATTTACCAGTGGCCATCATCGGTGGTTACAGAGCTTTTCGATACTTTGGGAGAAATAATTAAAAAGGCTCCGGAAGGCTTTTAGCGAAAACCTTTAATTAGAGACTGAATTTCGTATATATACTTCAGAGAATTGTACCTTTATTGGTTTTGCAAATAGACTTACAGAAAAAACATTTTGTTCCCGAACGAAATTCATTTCGAAATTAAAAGAGATAAGAAAAAGATCGCTTTATTCTGATAAAGGATAAAAATGTATAATTAGCCACCTTTGTAATAATTACTCAAAAAATGCATAGCTAAGAAATATTGTATTTACGTTTTATATACGATTATATAAAATATATAGTGCAATAAAAAAATATTTCGAAAAAACCGTTTTGCACACGTTTTTCGACAATCAGCGATATTTAAATCAAATCGAAGTATAGCGTTATATACGTTATAGAGTACATTATACTGAGGATTATTAACTAATTTTTGAGAACTTTACGAAAATTTTTAAAGAATCTTTGTTCAAAAACATCTTTTGTAAGTTCTTATCGATCCGATTCAAACGACGAAACTGGGTGGCCAATTAAATCTTAATATTCCTATTCTCAGGCAAGTGTACCAAAAGCAGGTACTCCCACAAATAGTTATGTAAGATACCACAACGTTTTAAAGAATTTTCAACAACTTACTTTTCATGAGAAGATGTTTTGCACCTGTTACATTTGAAATCTCCTCTTCACTAAGTTATACATTTTCTGGTCAAGAATTTTTAACTCAAATGAAATCAGTCAGCTGGTTCGACGGAAATGTTTATTCCATGAAAACTTAACATCCATAGAAAGCCCTGCACATGTCGGAATTCAACTGCAGTTCCTTAAAAGTTTTAAGAAAATTCGGGGAAACAGCAACATTAACTTTTGATGCCAAGGAAGTTTCCCATAATATTTTCCCATGAATTACCTCCACATCCTGAGGTATCTGCGCTCGTTGGACGCTTTATTTATACTCCCCGAACTGATGAGGCCTGGTACTAAGCTAACAAGAAATCTCATAGGATCTGGGGAACCCAAACGCTTCCTGAAAGTATTCAGTGAGCGTGAAAACACAGGCATTCATCCGTGGTGAATGCGATACGTGAAACCGATAATCTGGCGGGAGGATTTGTTTCAGAGGAGCAACCTTCAAAAGGGATATTTCGTATGTCTCTCCTTAAGTAAGATACACGAAGGATGTAAGTTGATTTCCTGAATCTTGCTGCTTTCCACAGTTCGACACTGCTTCTCCTGAAATTAGGGAAAACAACAGACAGTAAAGCATCGATTGCTGAAGTGGATGGAGCAAATCGGTTGTTGTATTAAATTTTGGATAACTTCATACCACCAAAACAGTCTTTAAGATCCATACCATAAAACATTTTAGAAAAAGAAGATTCATAGGGCTTTTCAAAATATTTCAAAGATTTTTACCTTTTCGAGAGAAAGAACATGGCTGATTTAACGTTTACATTTGCATGTTTAGTCGGCGGAAAATATTCTGGATTTGTAATTCTTTGACAAATAAATGTTCGCGTTGACTAGTATTACTAACTAAGGATTCTTATTTATTACAATTGGGAAATTTGTTTTAAATTATATAGTATACCTTATATGTAAATTTGGGTGTAGTACAAGCTATCCTCGACTGAGCAGAATCTTAGTGGGGTAATAAACGATGGCCATTACTTCTATGTTCAACAGGTGCATACGGCAATCGATTAACCCTTTACGTAAAATACATACAATAGGAAAACGTAATTTCAGCCGGCATATATTTCACAGCACCTGTAGTAAACAAATCAAGTTTCGGAGAGAATAAAATGATGAATGGTATCACGCCAGGAGATCGCATGTCCTGATACGCCTGCTGCAATTATCAGTAATTTTTCATTAAAATTGTATGCGATAAATTACCTTCAATGCCGAGAGTTGTGGCGGCGGAGTGCTCCACCCCCGCCGGGGGTCCCACCACGGGAAGTTCGAAAAGGCGACCAACTCGCGATGGTTTTCGCGGCCCACAGCCACCCCAGCCGCGCCCCACCTGTGCGCGGCGCCGTGCATCGAACCAATTTATTATTCACCTCGGAGCCAACTGTGCGAGCGTAATGTATGAAGTCAATAACTGAGAAGATATACGGCGGGGGTGGCTGCTCCCGCCCGCCGCCCCGCGAGATGCGCGATCCTGGGTGTGTTCGGTAAGCATAATAATTTTCATATTTACAGGGTGCACTTGAGAAAAGGGTATATCAGCTGCAAACATATATCAGCTCCGCGGGAGCCCTACTTTTTGGAGGTGGAATGTGCGGGCTCAAAATTATTTCAAAAACGCTCCCGGAACGATGCGAAGAAGCGCCCCAGGAAGTATATTTTGTGTGTGTTTTTTTTTCCTAGCTAGTTTTTCGCCACAAAGACGTTGTTGGCACATATGCAAAAATAATGAAAGCACAATGTGCGGGGGAGGGAGCTCAGGAACTAGTTCAAGTATAAGAAAGCACACGTGAGGGAGTTTCATGAATAGTTCATGCTTTTTAATAGATTTTACCGCCATACCACACCGACTCTTTATATCCTTCGTCGCGAACTACCCCCCGCCGTCGCTAGGATCTCATCGCGGAATGAGCTTAGCGTATCAAGCGTGAGTGCAGTACATAAGTCTTTCCACGAAGTCGCGCGATGGTGGAGGAATTTCGCGAGGACAGGTGCGAATTTTCATACGTAAAAGTCAGCTTGGTGCCGTCGATGACATTCGACGTGGCTCTGTATGGCGGCAATGTGTTCGCCTTGACGATTTTACGCTTAACGTCGAGGGCTCGCGATTCTCGCCGCTGGCGGGTATCGATTGATCCCTCCATTATAAATTAGAACTGATATTAACACGCTCAGCTATCGATAAGTTTGCGATATATCGGCCATTAAACAGGGAGATTTATGGAGCCATCAGCTCGCATTCCTTTCAGCTGAGGGCGCTCCCGGCCGTTTATGTAAACATTTTTGGTAAATCTCATTTGATATGCGATTAAGGTTGACACCTGAAAGAAATATGGCAGTCAATGAAGTAACCTAATAAGGGTTTTCTTTCCCGGCTGTCGGGGACTTCTAGAAACAGAAACGGCCACCTGTCTATTATCGACGAACAAAACAACCTCAGGACCTAAACCCTGTTTTTGTTTTGGTGTTAGTCCAGAACTGTAACCACACAAAAGGTTTTTACAAAACATTAATCCATAGAGCAAAACATTTAACACAATGTTAGCTAGTAAACTTAAACCAATAAATTTATAATATTTTATATTACGAGACTATTCATAATGAAACAGAAGGGATAATTGAAATATTAGGCAGAAATTATTAATAGCATTGAATAATTTAATGATGTAAAGTCTTCAAGCGTCAATTTATAAGTAACGTAATAATTAAAATTAGTGTTGATACCTAAAATTAGACTCGTATAATTCTAGACTACATAAATACAAACACATTGCTACTGGGAGTTATTGCTTTAATTATTTTTTATATAAAATTCTGTTTTCTCAGTAATCCCATTGCTACTCTTTATCCCACTAACCTTATTCTGCTTTTAATTCAAATATTTTTACTTGAAATGGATTGTTATCGGACTGGAGCTAAAATCAAGGATAACCTTTCTGAGCGATAATTGGTTTTCACTTGTCGGCTTTATGTTACGAACAAACTCCAGAAAAAAATGTATCCAAATGTGAGTATATATGTCAGTCTTTTTATCTAGAAAATGTAAAAAAATCTTGTAATATATGGCATTTAGGCAGTATCGCATATTTTCCATGAAAGGGACTCGTTTCATCATACAAGGACAATGGCGGAGCAGAATGTACTTATCCGACACCGCACTACCTCCCGGTGAAAAGCATCTGGGCGATGGAAAAAACCAAGTGGAACGAAGAAAATGCCTTCACATTGCGGATGTTCTGTTTATTACTTGTCTAGCCTAAGGGTTGATCTCGATAACGAACAAGAACTCCGCTCCTGAAAGCTGTCTAGTTCGGCTTTCAAGGGTCGGCGGGCAAAAAAGTCGAAATACATTTCCATATAGAGCGGCTTTATGTCGGTCACAAATTCACACGATCACGTAGAGGAGCAATGTAGAGCGATTTGTACACAAACAGTGGCACTGTCTGAACTCCTCCGTTTTTCATGGGGCCTATGTAGCGCCATTTATCTTTCGGCTAAAAGGACGAAACTGAGGAGCCGCCATAAGACGGTGTCTCGTCGTGCATATAAAATATGGGGATAATACCGAATAATGCGCACCCCGAAGGCATTCGCAAAAATCTTGAGATTTTAATTTAATATATGCCCAAATTTGAGGCCATACTCCCTTAATTTAATGCGTGTCAGCACCTCAGGAGCCCCTAAAAGGGCGGCATATCCCCTGGCAGATGCACCACATATCGTAAGTTTCGTTCCGCTTGCACACTTCAATTGACTTCACTTTTCGTTACAACCCCCAGACCAGCCCCACTTGCGGGTAATGTTCCTTCAGGAGGAGCAACATATTCGGGCTCTCTTCCAACTTGTGAAAAGTTGGCTGGGTATGAAACCCAGAAAAGTTTTGATAATTTTCAAGGCTTGGGGCTTGCAATCCAACCGAATTAACAGTTCCAGTACCCTACTTACGGACCATGGCAACATTATGAACACACAAAGTTTTTACCGAAACAATTATCAAAAAACTTTGCATTTTCTTTTGGATTATACTCATAGGGTGTGCATTTTGCACATTTCTGAGGGTGAAATTTTCTCGCAACCATCTCTGGAAAAGTTTAGACTAGTTGATCTTCTTACGAATTGCCCCCAACAGGATTTGATTGTCTGCCGGGGCAGAGGACCCTTCTCTAGAAGACAAAAATAATGGAGCTGAAGTTGGACCAGAAAATTTTATTTCTGAAGTGTGACACGATAGACAGTGCCCACAATCATCTTGTTAACTTGAGAGGAGATTTTCAAACTTATAAAAAGGGAATCAATTTGATTTGAGATTATCATCGCAAAAATGCAGCTAATTTCATGTTTTTGTCTTACACTTGTCATTTGCTACTTCGGTCTTGTTTTAGAAAAAATTGCGGATTATTGTAACTTTTATTAAGGTTTCATGACTAGTGACGACTAGTCGCTAATGGAAAATTGATACATAACTATCCACATACATTTTGGTACATAAGATGTATAAGAGGACCAATTATTATAAGATTAAAGACATTTTAATTTTTAAGTTGACATGCTTATTTTATAAGTATATTATTTTTGAGAACATATAATTTTGGTCATGCTAAATAAATGCAATAATAAAGTTCATTCCTAAAACTTAAAATTATATTTACTCGAAACCGTTACTGACTTGACTCTTGAATTTAAAATACTTTTAAAAATATGAAACTTCAAATTGTTAATTCTGATGAAAAATTAATCTTTTTTCTTGATTATACATATATTTTAAAAGAATATACATATATATAATTATAATTTTTATGTTGGAAGTTTTCTATAGATCGCATAATGTAGCTACAAATTCACTATACGTCCTTTTTCAGGTCAATCCTTTGATATGTATAACATTATGCAAACCCCGAGCTAAAGATTTTCGATTAAAGATAACAACGCTTTGTCGCAATTAAAAGTTTCTAGACAAATCCAAGAACATTGGTGGTCGATATAAAAAATGTTAATTCTCTACCGATTCCGACTCTGAACCCCCTGAACATGAAACTATTTGCACCCCAGAAAAAAAAAGACCTCAAAAATCAATTTGGTGCAAATTATCGAAAGCTTTCGCCAGGACCAAAAGATAATATCGTCCTGGATTTCCGCCTTTACACCGGCGTTACCATTCTTTCAGGATAATCCCGGACTAAGCCGTCCGACCGCTGGAAATCCTTTGGCTCGAGCAGCAATTGCCAGAGCTCAATGGAATGCAAATCTGGACATTAACATATAAATATGGTTGGTTGTCTTATCATAAATTTGGTTTAGGGAATCATCGCTGCTCCAGGAAGCGGAGTGCTCCCAACGTAACCCGCCAGTGACAGGTCGGGGATCCCCCGTATCTATCTGCTCTGGCGCCATCAAGGGTGCATTCGCCCCTAATCCAGACTATGCGATGGTATATGCATCCTGGCGTTTGTTATTTAAGCGCAGCTACACATACCTCTGCAGAGGAAGGGAAGGGCAAATACCTTCTCCAGGAAGGTTCGGGAAGGTCCGGGAAGGCTCAGAATGAAGGCCTAAAGCGCTACGGTTATTAGAAGCATGCAGAACAGCTCTCGCATTCCCCGCCCAGCCCCTAGATTCCAGAGGGATAAGTTCTGCTTACAGGACGCGGTATTTAAATTGAAATTGGAAACTATTTGCATATGTTGACATTTAATTAAGACCATTTTAATGGGATCGGATATGTGGGTGGGCGGGTGTCCCCCCGGGCCCGTGCCACTGACCGGGCTCAGTACCTAAGAAGGCGCCCTAATTTAGGCCCTCTGGTGCTTTTTAATTCTCACATATTTCCACGGTGTGCACATGGACCGGGATGGCCCCGGGCGCTACACAGGAGATTAAGGGCTCCGCTGGGAAATTTTGTGGGTCATTTACTTCTTTGGTGTACTCCGTCCGAAATTACCTTTCCGAACGGCCTCGCCAGGGACAACGAAATTCGCAAATTTGTTACTAGCTGATCCCTAGATTCCTGTTTATTTGAAAGTGAAATTAATTTTTTGCTTGGATTGAGCCCGCCCGGTACGTGAGGCTATTGTCTAGCGAAATTTAAAAAGGGAATTTTGATAACGCCGATGAATTTCTACTCGAATCGCCTCAAAAGGGCTAACTGCCAGGTGGTGCTTCATACAACAATTAGGATTTAATTGACAAAACCGCGTTTTACAGGCAAGCTAAAAGAATACGCCCACCAAAAATGGGCGGAATACATCAAAAGATGAAATATATCGAAATTCGCAAAAAAAATTACAAAAATTTCTCAATTCATTCATTCATCACCGGCGGCGTGTTCGCCAAATGGTTAGTTGCTGGGCGGCAGATAGTTTCAAAAGCACCCACTAAAAATATTCAGCCAATTGGAACGCTTTAATTTTGGCGAGATTCGCAAAAGAGGAAATAATAAAAAACCGAAAAAATACAACAAACGAGGGGTACTTTTTCTGCATTTTAAGCATGAAAATCAAATCGAATTTGAGTATTTTTTATGTCTGTTTTTGCTGAATGCGTTTTATTGCACATTTCGCATGGCTCAAATTGATTGCAGAAATTTAATGTGATTTAAAATAAAGCCACAATAGTATTGAAACTAATTTGCTTAATTTGGTATATTCAGAACTCTACCAATTTCCATCAGATAATTGTGGATACATCCAATAAAAGAAAAATTTAAATTTTATCCACAGATATTTTTATTTGAAGAATTTAATTCACCTCTAATATCGATAAACACCACTAAGCAACTAATTATTAAATTCTGAAATTCATTTATATTTTAGTTAAACTTCTTTGAAAATAAAAAATGAAAATATAAATTAACTTTTGCAAACTACGTATGTGCAGCAAATATGTACAACACACGTTTTTTTTAATGTTCTATATATTTTACTTCACTTCAAATAGTATACTTAACGCCGTATTAGGTAAGAAGTATATTTTTGTAAATGAGTATTAAGAGGAGCGAAATTAGGACTTCAGATTAGAATCTTAAAAAAATTAAAGCCCTAAAACTTAAATCGTTTTTTAATTAGAGTATACTCTGTTTACAAGAAGACGGGATTTTTCTAAACGAAATATATGAAAAATTTTAAGAATTTCAGTCTCATAGAAATATAAACATTTGCGAATAGATGTTTCTTTTTTTAAATTGCATTATTTAATTAATTACATTTTGCTCATTTTAAGATATAATGGTACGAAGAAATAAATTTCCGCTTATTACGCTTTCAGAAGAGATGTGTTTGAATGTTTTATGCTTTTGTACTACATAGACCAAATATTAGTAAAAATAAGTGCCTGCTAGTATTAAATCCCAAAAGTTGTTGCTTAAAATAATTTCATCAACCCCGATTTACCAACCGCACTAGACCCAAAAATAAAAATATCTTACCATTCTGGAATGATGAGGTGAGTTCATTTAAAGTAGGAAACTAGAAAGTTGCCCGTGTGCCAAAAAGTGAATCTAATCAAAATCTCAGGCAGAATGAAGTCTTCCGATTTAATTTCATATCAACTGAACATAAAATTTCCTTTTTTTAATATAAAAAAAAATGCGGCCTATTGCCGTCAGGAGATGCGATGCGGTGCGCCGAGGAAATAGCTCACATAAAAATGGAGCAATCTCCTCCGTCGACACGAGCCGCAAACATTTCTGGTATGTGTGCCAGAAGCATTAACCTGAGGTTTTCAGTTTATGGGGGATGGGCGGAAAGTACAATTTTTGGGTTTTTTCACGTCATGACGGCACAAGATTCCCTAGAACCCATTTCGCCCCGTTCAAACATCTCCAACAGAATATTTACAGATGTAAATACGAAATACAAAATATTACAAAATTGTGTAAAGTGGGATTCGGGCCGCATAAATATTTAAGTAGCTGTACCCGAAATGGGGCGGGGGTGGCCTTCATCAACAACAAAAAAAAAAAAAAAAACACGCCTATTCGAGACGTGCTGGGCGGAAGCGTGCTAATGCAACGCCTCAGAAATTTTTAGTGACGAGCAAAGGACTCTTAAGCTCAAGAATATTGCCCCGACTGTGTGAGGGGGCAGGACACAGAATATTTCCGAGGATTATGGTGAAAATTTTATTTACCCGGCCCATTAAGGATTCAAAAATGAAACATTTCTCGAGTGTCGCTGGCACTCCTCGCTAATGTATTGACACTCCAGCCCTCTGCTCGATTTGAAGCCTCTCGGCGAATTCTCATTGTAAGCGAAGTACGCTTTTGATTGGTAAAAAAGCAGTTAAACTTCCTTTTTTAAGATTTGAATCAAGATCTGAATCCTCCCATGAATAGGTTAATCCGACTGAGCGTCTTCGGTGCTTCGAATACCGTCTTAATTAAAGCCCTACACCTTCGAGGACTTAATGTATGCACGAATTTAGGTCGCAGATTCTATTCCATGCATGGGAGCGCTTTCTGGGTTTAATTCAAACTTTGACGGATGTTGGAATACGGCCCCACCCCCGCACATTCACAGCGGGTATTAATTACCTTTAATGTCGTTGTTTGCTGCGCCGATGATGCTGCCGTAATATTCCTCCATTTTCGGAGCCTGGCGTCTGCAAATATCCGTCGATATTGGAGCTATTCCTAGTTAGCGCCAGCAAATCATTTTAGCGCTGAACTCTGGTGGTGGAGAGGGGCCGCCTCGCCCCGCACAATCGTCAAATTTTCTAATTAACTATAATTACATGCAAATTCAAATTTATTTATGCGAATGGAAAATCAAATTCGCCGCTTATCGGCTGGAAGTCTACCTGCTCCCGTGAAAATGCCTTGTGGTTTGAATCCACCAGATGCCACGGTTGAATTGATTTCCACCATCGTCTGCAGATGAGGCTATGCTATAAAATTTATGTTCTTTACTCCTTTAAAGCGAAATTGAACATAATTTCAAGCTGATTAAATGCTTCTGAGATAACTCCATAGGTGAAATATTGTGTACAATACATATTTGTTTTAGTTCTCGTGTACACGAGCCAAGCCTTCAATTTGTATATTCCTTTATATTTATACACATTTATTAAGAACACCGTGTATAGTTCCTGTATAAATATACGATGTATTTACAATTAACCTGCAAGTTCTCAGGAATTTAGTTTGCTTTTATTTATAATTTAAAATTGATTAGGTACTTACCTATGCGAAGCAACATCTGCTATCCCTACTTTGTAAGGCAAATTCTTCGAATTAATGAAATTTTTGAGTTATTTTGCTATTGAACAATAATATGATAAATAGATGTTATTATCTCAAAGTGTGCCGAGTTTCTAAAATATCAATTCCAAAATTGCGATTTCAAGAAAAACTATTCAAAGAATCAACAATTCGAATAGCAATTATTCATTTAATTGATTTCAATTTTGTAAAAATAACATGTGGCAAAATGGTATCAAAATATAAAACTGAAATTAATTAAGACCTGACAAAATAGTGCGTTTTAAAGTATAGTATCAAATATAATCTACTAAGGTGATATAAATATCATTGAGGTTCTCAAAAAAGTCATAGAAGGAATTAGCACAGCTATAAATATTTAGTTGATTTTAAGCAATGAATTTGATTGTGATACATTGAAAATTCTCATTATTAAGTCAAGTACGAGTATACTTAACCCGCCTAGCGCCGAGAGCGGAAAAGAAGAACCGATAATAACCAATAAGTGGTACCTATGCAGGCATGACAGGTAAGTTTAAAATTGACTAACCTGAACGCCCGGTTTCACAAAGTCAAACTTCAAGCAATTGAACTGAACTCAAGCTTGGCCTGGTTTAGCATCTCTGAGAGTCCTTAAGTGGCCCCTGTGCAAGATCCGAGCATGTACCAAAGTCTGTTGCACAAAGGGCGGCTCACAATATGCCACTGCCTCTCGATGTTATTATTTCATAACTTCATTTCACGTTTAGCCAGAGCCACAAAAGCTATCAAAGTGAAATTTTCAGTGGTTGAAGCTCATTTCCCGAAAACCATTACTCAGCCAATTTTCGTTCCTTACATGCTCATGTATCGTGAAAATCTGCAAAGCTCATCACCCAATTTCACCTCAGGTATATAATCGTTTTCCTGCCCAGACGAGGGCCGGGGGTGCGGGGGATGGCTGCACATTCCAACAAACATCCGGAGCATTGCCCTGTCCGAAGCAATTAAAATCGACAATATCTGGCGTCTCATGTAAGGGTTCCATAGGATCCCCGGGGACCCCTTGCACAGGCGGCTGTCTCCTGGCGGTTTGCCGGCCTCTCCTGCTTTTTGCGGCCGCCGCACTGACGGCCAGATTGATGGTGTTCAGGGATGAAATTCGAGGCGGCGGATTATAAGAGTAACCTTGGGCCAACCCCAACAACCACCCCCTCGGACCTGGCATTTTACTCCATCTGGGGCTCAACCGCTCGTTTGCCCCGAAAAATGTTTCGTGTTCGACTCCTTTGGGATAAGAAGGGCGGCTTTTCTGAATCCCTTTTGCTTTTTTTCGGGAAAAGTCCCATGCGACTAAGAAATGTTTCCAGTCATTAACGAGATAAAATCGAATCTTTTATATTTCGCTGCCGAAAGCCTTGGACCTCCTGCGGAGGAGTTCGCTTGCTCCGTTTGATTGCATAAATAAAGATAATGCTCCTCTTGGCTTGAATAATTTGGCGGCAGGTAATGAGATGCTTCGCCGGCAAGGTCCGACGCGGAATAAATTTTACTCCTTTTCGAAAGCGCCCTGGGTATCCCGCCCTTATGCATCTTCCCGTTGACGGTTGGCGCCCAAGCAAAGGAAGGATTCGTTAACTTTCCTGCCGCAGAGAATAAAGCAGTCTTTAATTTTTAACTACGGTGGAACATCTCTGGAATTGGGTACCCCACGGGTGGACGCTGTTTCAAAACTTTTTTTCCCGGAACAGCGGCGTGGCGCAACGGTGGGGGTCTCCGAGCAGGGGGCTGTTCTCATCGAAACACATAATTGCGGCATTAATTTTAATGATCGTCGAGCAACTTCGCAGCTCAGCGGTGAGATCTTCGAGGACGTCTTAATATGTAATTAAAAGGTAGGGTTGCAAAATTTATTATATATTAAAACAAAAGTGGGAGACGGTGCGCAAAATGGGAAGATATGAAATAACGCTAACAATAATGCTATTCAAATACATAACTTAAAACGAAATCAATAGAGAATATATGTGTATAATAAATGACTTTTAGGTATAAAAATGCATATAATAGTTATTCCACTATAACTGGGAACCTTGACTTTGTTATTTCACAAAGCCGTGCCTAGTTTTGAGTCTAGCAGTGCGGGTACTTACTGATTTCAGACTCTTTTTCACTCTAGTCTAGTCTAGAGAATCCTCTTAAATCGGCAATCCTCCATACCGTGCAAAACATGCAGTTGAGGTAGCTAGGGAGCGAGCGGTGAAGGTCAATGCATTTCCTGAAGATCGCAGGACCAATTGCAGGAGCAGAAAACTTCGTCTTGGACTGACTTCTGGCCCCGTGCAAAAGAACCAAAGACGACGGCAAAGCAAACTTAAACTTAAAACTTTTCTTGTTAAAGCACTGCAAAATGTTTGCTGTTGGGTTCCCTTTGTTTTGGCAGTTATTGTGCTTTATGTTTGTCCCGCTTGAGCCCCCTGCCCTCCCCGGCCGAATCTCAATCTAGCCGCAGCCTTGTGCCTTTCTTGCAGCGAAAGTCGGGTGGATTGAAACCGGCCGGGGGATGCATGCTCCCGAAGGCTGACATCCGTCCGCAGCTTTGCAGACAGGGGGAGGTAATGCCGGAAGAAGCCCCAACCCGGGCTCCGGAGTGTCCGGGGAGCGATCCTGGAAGCCGGCGTATCGGGAACAATGGCAATATATCTGCGAAATGGAATTGTACACTTTCAACAACAACTGCAATAGCCGTCGTCTGGAAGGCACCGCGGCGCACAATGGGCCGCTGGCTCATAATGGGACTTCCCCTTTCGGTTCAGGGACTTACTCCTGTTATTTTTCCACAAAATTTTTCGGTTGCGGGTTCCCGCCTCCTCCCTATTCCGGCTCACTTTGTGTCCTTTGTCTCCCTGTTTGCACAGTTTTAACGCTTCATAATGAAAAGTTATGACAGATTCCTGCGCTCCAGTTTGCCTCTAGTTACAAGGATGGCTCCGAGGTGCTCCCTCCCGCGGGTCTCGCGGTTCCCGGGCTTCCTGGATGCGGTGGCGGTGAGGCACACCCGCCCCCATCCCAAACCATTATACATTTGTCCCATTTTCCCGGTTCTGCTCTACGTGCAACGTTTCCTTGACACTCTTTCTTCCTTTGTGGACAAGTTAATTACCGCTTAGGGATGCCTTTTTGTGTCTTCCCGAACTTTCGCTCATTTTTCCTTTTCGCGGATTGATTATGTAGAGCATGTCGGGATTTGTTGCGACCTAATGAGCGAGAGGTGTGCGGAACAAACAAACAAGAAACCTTACTTTGTCGGGATGCTTCTTGCTCCTTAATTAATAAATGTTCTCCCACGGTACAGCGGAGGGGGATAAAACATTTTTCAACTTTGATGTATACACGATGCATTCGAAAAGTTTATGAAATTTATTTCAATACAAAATGTGTTTGACAACTTTGTGGTTTCTCATTAAAAATTCCCTTGAGGGGTACTCAGTCGGTTAAAATGGTTAACATTGAAATTAATTATTAATAAAATATTTTATCCAAAATCTTCTATAATTCCAAAAGCACACTTATCTGCGTCATTTTGAATCCTTCAGGAATTTCTACGCCTTATGTAACTATTGAAATTGTAAACAATAATCCTACAATTGCCAATCCTGCATTATCGCATTTTCCAGACTAGAAAACCAATTAACTATAAAAATAAGATCTCAGTTTTGTCTTTTTCGAAGCATGGCATTATTCTAGTATTATAATATATGTATATATCTTACAATCCAGGAGATTATTTAGAAATTTACACTGATTTATATATCTAGTCACGCTATATTTATGGTTCCTTACAGCATTTACAATTTCTTCAATAGATGGATGAAAACATCTTTAACTTAAAGATTTTCTTAACTTTTCATTAAATCTTTGATGAAACATACAAATTTAAGCTAGGGACGAAAACGCTACTTCAAACGCCTGGGTGCTTCGACTTGATATGAAATAACTTATACTATTTATTTTATATCTTTAAGAAAAACTAAAATTACAAAATTTATTTGCACCCATGAATGAAATTTTCTCTTTTGAAATACCTGAAATAAAAAAATAAAATCAACTTGAAAGCTGTGAGTTTAAAGTATTTCTAAGGTCATTCCGGCAGCTCAAGATTTCGAAATTATGAAATTCTATGTTTCGTAAATGACAAATTGCATGAAACTGCGTATAATTGCAAAATGACTACCATTTTTGAAAAAGCAATCTCAACAAAGCTCACGCACTTCTGTTTGTTTGCGCATTTTAATTATATATCAACAACGAAAGCCATCAATTTCTGCCGGAGCAGCAAAAAGCAGTCGGTTTCGTATCAAGCACAATCAAACATTTCAGCAAAAAGCTGAGAGGATGCGAAACGATGCATGAAATTAGTTCTCGATGTGGAATTATATTCTTTTTCACAGGAGCACCCGTGTCCACCCTCGGGGCTCCAGTTCCTTGGCAGGGGCAATAAAGTACCCACTCCTGGTATCGTCCGCAACGGAGCCACCCGGAGTAGTCCTGGACTCCTGGACGCCCGGACTCCCGGAGTTCGATCGCAACTATTCGAGCGACAACCGGGAAGAGTTGCTTAATTTTCTTCTAAATTTACACCGCCCGGATAGTGTCTGCTAAGAGGCCTGAGCTGCCGGTCCTCATGCCCACTTCACTTCCTGGTTCTTGATTCTTGATGGAGCTTGAAAAGTATCTCCGTTGGTAATCGATTCCCCCGCTCATCCCGGCAGTGTTCCCTTTTTCCTTTTTTTCGTTTTTTGTATTTTTAAAGAGCGGACGTAGTGTCCCGATCCGATCCTGACTGGCGACGGTGGCGGTTGGGAATGCAAAGAGGATCCCAGGACATGCGGGAGGAATGCTGCTGGAGAAATGTTACAAAACATTAAGCACTTTAAGCTTATCGGGCATTTCACAACCCATTTAAATGTCCATAAAATGATATCGATAGAGCGGCCCCAAACGAGATTGCTTGTCTTGGCTCCGTTTTTAGTTTAGTAGCCCTTTTTACGCGTGCGGATTTGCAAAAAAATTCATGGTTCGATGGGTCCGACTCTATCGTTCGTCCATTTCGCCTCCGGAACGTGGGATTTTCTCCTTGTTGGCACCTACGAGTTTATTAAGCTTTCACTGCCATGAAAATCTGGGTTCTACGGAAAAGGAAAAAATATATCGTAAAAAGCGGGTGTTTTGCCGAGAGCACTTAAAAGATTGCGTAGTAAACTGAAACAAGATAATTGCCCTACATCGTTCGATTCCCTGTTTGTCCTGGCACTTGAGAGAGCAAGCTGTTGCAAGGCCCAAGTGGATTTCCAATATATTTTTGTTTACATATTTGATTTTCCCGAGGATTGTATGCACAAGGTATAAGATAACAATAAGCTGTTAACGCTTTTGGGCCTGGAAATGGTGTCCAGGTTATCCTAATTCCGGCTGTTTCGACTCGATGTTATTTTAGGACCTTAGTTAGATAAACCGTACTACTTATGGATACTAAGAAAAACGTTCTTTACAATTGTATTTCTTCTTTGGGAATCTTGAACGCAATTGTCTATCAAAAAATACTATATGCATGGCTTTAACATTATTATATTTATTTGTAAATTCGAGTTCATTTTCAATCAATAAATTACATTCAACAATTTTATGGTTTAAAGCCAAAACGCACATTCATTCAAACTTATAAGTAAAGTTTGTTGAAATTGTTGTTACAAATTTGTTGTTAAAATTCAAATGATATATTTTTGAAAAAAAAATTTTTGCTTTATTTAACAATACACTTAATTTATATTTTGTTTTATATTTGCTCAATTTTGTTAATTTTTCGTGAATTGTGATCAGTGTTTAGAATTTTTCCCACAAGGACAATTGGAATTGTTTTCGTGTCAAGAATTAAAATGATTATGATTAGGGATATTTTAACAAGGCCGCCTCAGTCGAGCATTATTAAAATTGCAAAAGGTCACAGTTTAGAAAAGCACTGAACCATGTAGAGGACGAATAATAATATGCGGAAAAAGTACTACAAAGAGGCACTTTGGAGCGAAAGAAAAAAATTAGAACAAATTGGAGGAATCCTTGGCGGGGCAATAAAGTGCCGTCACCCATACATAATAAATATGCGTGCGAGAGGAATTCATTCACTTAGGCCCGCGTGGGCATAATTTCGTGATTGCATGAAACAAATCGTAAACATTTTACAGCCTGCTGCTATCACAGATTTTCATTTTCATTTTTGTGTGTCTCCACGAAAAGCGGCGGAAAATATTTGTAAAAGGCGTGGCGGGCAAATCTCAAGTGGAACGGCTTACTCCGGATGGTGGAAAGTGAAAATAAACCGCGTAACCACGCGGCATTCATACGTTACATCGTTTAGCATTTTATGGGTATTTTACCCCCAAAAACATCAGGCCTATATATTTTTTAAGGGGGTGAGGGGAAGGGCCAGCGAAGTGTATCTTCTAATATGATTGGCCTCGAAAAGTGCCACAAAATGTCGTGTGGCTTACCCTCGTTATTTAGCCGCTCCGTTGCCCTTTTAGACGCACTCTGTTTGCTCGGTGCCCTTTGGGTTTGTTTGCTCCTTCTGAGCACGTACGAATCCACCGGAACTCATATGTGTAAAAGCACATCAGCATCTATTATTTTGGCGTGCAATTTTTATAATGTGAACGCATGCCCCAGGCGCTAGTGAATATTGCATGGGGCAAAGCCCGAGCGCCATTGTGATTCCAAGAAACGAAAATTGAAGTGAATACGAAATGACTCCGGGAGGGCTCCACTGTCTCGGGCTGGGGCCTCAGGGTGCTACCCCCAGACAATGCTTGAGCTTGGAACAAACTTCAGTTCGGCCCGTGGAGGAGCTCTTAAAACTCGCATTTGAGGTGCTCGTCCTCAGTCCCAAGCCGAGGACCCGTATCGGAATTTGGGGTGCGCCATATAGGGAGCAAAATTAAAGCATCCTTCGTCGGCATCACGACTCGCCGAAAACCGGGAAGGGGTTGGAAATTGCAAAAACGCTACAACATCTGTTCTGCTTGATTAAAGCTTATAGAGCTTGTCATCATTCATACAGTGGAATAAGGATGAGCACATACGCGCGATAAATACATATTTATGCACCCCCTCAACCAGGGGTAGTTCCCATAACCTCCTAAAATTCCCAAAAGCACCCCAAACCCTGGCCTCGAAAACTGGGGCTCCGTCCGGGCTTAGTATCTATAAAATACGGATTCAAACTTTGTTACCATTCATGGCTTTATGCCCTGGTGACGGATGTAGAAATTGTTTGAAGGGGTGAAATTTTCCACCATCTCGACCCCAAGCCTCCAACTCGGGGCTTTCCCGGCCTCACCGTCGACGATGGCGACACGACTCTCTGCTGGAATGAAAATTTATTATTGCACTGCGATGTTTTGTTTATTATGCGATCTGACATTCGGCTGATGCGACATTTGATATATTGCGCCACGATAAGAGGGACACGCGGCATGGGAGATGATTACGGCACGGTGACAACTCCATCCCCCAACGATGCCTCCGCCTTCTTTTCGTCGTCGAGAAGATGCTACTGCCTGTCAGAGATAACAATGAACCCGGGTATCTGGGACGCTGTTGAGTTCTGAATAAATGTAACCAGCCACTGAGTGCAGCTTCGTTTAATGTGATATAGGTTGCATTTAATGGAGTTAAGCCCACATGCACTTCATGGTCTGCTTTTCATTTGGAAAGTCAGATTTGTGTTCAACGTTCCTTCCCATGACTGACAAGATAAACTCGATAATTCGGATATTAAATGTTATCAATTATTCCGATTTTCGGATATTTTCACAATATGTATTATGAACTGCAAAAAACTGGGTAAAGAAATTCGAGGATATGTAGGTACATAATTTATATATTATGTAATATAGGCATTTCAATTGATTGGTAGCTTTATAGGATCACAATATTTAAGACATTAATTGGATCTAGACCGGCTTGAAGATTACTTTATAAAATAGGCATCAATTTATTTTTAGGGTTAATTGTTGTCGTTTTAATTGTATTCAATTCTCCTATTCCAAAAAACGAAAATTAAATTCTTTGGAGACTTAGTATTGTAGAGATTGCACCAACTGATTTGAAAATTTGCCCATGCAAAAAGTAGATACAAATAATTAGTTGTAACATCGTACAATGGTCGGCCCTATATATTTATATATTTAGTAAACTGAAATCCCACTTTTAATTAAAAACATAAAAATACACAGATGTTAATAAAAAAGTCTGCAGTTTTTTAGCCATTCCAATCAAATCATGAATATTCTTTTAATAGAGTTCCTTAACAGCAAGTAAACTAAAGGTGCTTTTAATCAAAGTCCTTTTGCAGCGAAAAAGGAAAGCAAAATCTCCTCACGCGACTAAACACGAAGCATTCCTAAATGCCAGGAGGAAAAATGGGACATTTTGATATCAAGCCATATCAGGCTGCTGCACAACTTTTCTTCACTTTCCAGCGGCACCTTCGCCGCATTCCTTGCATTCAGCACACGAGCAAGTGAACGAATATTAATATTCATAGTAAGGAGCAGTGTTTTGTTTTTATTTTCATACATATACGTTTCCTTTTTATTTTTACAAAGTATTATATTTGTCTCGAGGTATAGGAACCCGCCCGCCCCGCACTCCGCCTTCGGTGGCAGTAGTTATGATTAATGCTAGCCCACTTTGATAAATTAAAACAATGGCGGGACGGAGGGGGCGATTTCCATGTTTAACGTGATTAATGCTAGTTGCGCCTGTTTATGGATAGTCATGCGATCCTCCCCCGCATGCACATAACGTGCGTGGGATCACGTGGGATCCGGCGGCAGACCTCGTTACTTGGGCCCGTGATACACTTGACCTGAAAGTCACGTCACCCCTAAGATGGCTCCTCTCCCTGGCAGCAATTTGTTGATGAATCCTTTAATGTCAAAGGAAGAAAGTAATAACAATGAAAGTGGCGGGGGCGGGGGCGGTAATGTCCTCGGCAGACTGCCACCGCGGAGAGATTCACAGGGGGCAGTTCTGCTGGCTGGATCGCGGGATTGCACGAGGAAAAATTAATTCAATTATCAATTTACCTTGCGCTAAAAATCCACCTTCCTGTTATAATTAATGAGGTTGCAGTGGAAATGGAAAAGAATTATGTACACACTTAAAAGATACCAGCTAAGGTCGTATTTTTATGAACTGACTTCTTGAATGCGGGCATTCTCTCAATTTTTATATTACATTTATGGATTTTTATGTCGACAGCACAAAACTAAATTGTAATTTAAAACTCAGGTCTCAACGTTTTATTTGCACAGCATCAGGTAAATAGAACTTATAGACACAATAATTATCTGGAAAGCAATTGAAGATAATATGTAATATTTACATCTTGAATTTATAAATGATATTCAACATTTTTCGAAATAATATCGGTCTATTAAACTAATTTTTTATATTGATCCTTAGACAAATATTTCTTAAACATTCCTCTTATATAATAATTAAAATTAAGTGTTGGTGACTACCTTATTAAAACTCTAATTATAATATTTAGTGTATCATAGCCAGTTCCAAATCTTGACAATTTTCTTAAAAATACTAAAACATCAAACTTTACTGCGAAAAAAGAATTCCACATATATATGTATGTAAATAACAAATTGCTGCTCTTTTAATATGTAGTATAAGATGAGATATTAATTTAAAGTACCTACAAATATTTACTCATACTTCGTATGCGTTATGGCGAGGTAGTATACATTTTAGGAATTCTATTTTCTTGTGGTAGGTACTTTTTGGTGTAGTACAATATAAAGAAAACTAGAACCAACGTGTACACCATCGACCACTTTTCTGGTATACATATAAAAAAAAGAAAGTAACGAAAATCCGCCTGTGCAATTTTCATCTAATCCCCGAGCTCAAGTACGTCCTGAGATTTCCGCTGTATCCGGCTTGTCGAAGCTGAGGCTGATTCAGCATCAGCTCCAGCAGGAAATATTTACATTCCCAGGGGATCCGGGTGGCACGGATTAAGTGGATCACTTTTTATTGTTCGTAATAAGCTTGCCGGAATGAGTTTAATACAAAAGGTCGCCCATATCCTGGCACATACAGGAAATTATAATGAAAATTCACTTTCTCCCCTCTCCACAGGAGGAGCCCCAAAATCCGGTCGACATTAACCCAATAAAGCGTCGGTTCACAGTGCGCAGCGATTCAATCTTGCGCCAAATTAAATTATCTCGCGGAATTTTCGAATGTTTTTAAATATTCAATTTGAGGGAAGAAAACTGGTCCCGGACCTCGTCCTCGAACCAGATTAAAGTAGATTTATCCCCGAAAATGCCAGGGCTTGGATACCAGATTTTTCACAGGAAACTTCTCTCGTTCGAGGCATGTGGAGAGTTCAAACAGTTTCAGATTTGGTACTTTTGGCCGATTTTGGCCCGGGTCGGTTTATGAAGTCTTCCGCCATTTCCCCGGGAACTAGAGCGCCTGTGTGTGCGTGGGTGGAGGGACTACCGAAGAAGGAGATCCCAGGGGCCTTTGACTGCGATTCTTCCAAGTGAAATAACTTGAGGAGTTTCGTCGACTTCTGAGTTTAACCGACTTTGAAAATTTTAAATTAATGATTATGTCGGTTGGCTCCGGGTGGCGAAAGGGTTTCGGTCATTTGAATTTAATTACGCTGCCAAAATTTTCGCGCTGTGGCCGGGGTCCGGAGAGCGGGAGGGCCGTAAAAATGCCGCAGAGAGTGCAGGATGTGGTGCCCCAGAGCCCTGCCATCCTGCAGGATATGTGGCATGCAGTCGGGTCGTGAGGCATTATTTCGGGAATAAAAAAAATTTGGCAATAAAGGGGATATAAACAAGGATTGATTAAGCGGCCACCAGCACCATGCGCGAAAAACGGCGGCCTTCGTCCGTGATCCGCGAACTCAGCCTTATTCCGCATGGCCGGTCGGCAGCTGGCGCTATCATTTAGGAGCGCGGTTTTATAGTGTTAATGGTGTCAAAACAAATATTGACAGACAATAAAACAGCACAATCGCGAGTTATTACGCCCCCGCTCGAAGGCCCTACGCCCGACGCCCCATTCAAATTTTACAGCCCCGGCAATAAAGTTGACTAGCGGCGGGCGGCGGCGGTGTGCCCCTGATAGCGAGATGAATCTGCACGACCTTCGCCGAAGGACTGCTTTCTCATTATTTTGAATAATTTAATCAAAAAAATGTTTTTATTGTTATTACATTCGGGGATTCGAGGGTACACCCCCCGCACAACCGTTCAGGGACGGACGAATTGAAGGGGTGCAAATAGAATTCAAATAACGATTGCTCCTCTCAAGCGGGGCCGAATTGAGGAAAGGAAATTTGAGAGCATTGTGCGAAGATATCATAAATCAGCCGCCAGGAAATTTATACATAGAAAGCAATCTGAGACGGCCGGGCCACTAAAATTATTTACACGGAAATTGTAATTTTATGGAGCTTGTGGCGGCACACGGGGAATTTTTAGGACCGATTTGCGAGACGAAAAGAAAATCGATTTCGACCGAACGCTTAATTTGATATTTTTAAATGTTTCCCTCCTCCATGACCCTAACTCCATAAACGCAAGCAAAATGGACCATTCAATTTTGCTAAAAGGCAAATTTCTCTCAACGGTCGCTTGGGTAGGTGACTTGAAGCCTTAATTGTACATATGAGGCTGATTTTTTGTATTGGTCCATTTAATAAAAGCAAACATTCCTTCTGTATATTGCACATAATCTACTTTTATACGGATTGTTTGATAAAAGGAAACTTGATGCGTGACTACCCAATTGAGTTCTGTAAAGTAAGTAGCTTCCGACAGACAAACTATTAAAAGCTTAGGTATTTTAGAGCAAACAAGAAATTAAATCAGATCTATAATGTATTATGACTAACTTCCACTTGTGCTATTTATTTATAGAATTTTATTGTTAATACATATTAAACTAAACATGTGAGAAAAATTTTCACATTGCGAATAAATAAAATAGAAATAAAAATAACTATTTAAAAAGTTGTACGAAAACACACCGGAAAACCTACAAAATCTCAAGAAAGACGAAGTATCTTAAAACAAGAAAATTGTTAAAACCACCGATCACTTCGTAGATATCAAACGATATTTTGAAGTTATAGTTAATTTGTGTTTATATCTTTTATTCATAAGCTTCACGTTTATGTACCTACTTAATTAGAGAGTTAGTAACAATAATTTGAAAACCTCAGACATCTTCCATCATCGCCCAACTCAATGCATACATAGTTAGCTTACATACAATAAGATAGCAACCTACGAAAACAAATATTTACATTTTTTTTCAAAAGATATACAGCACAATCAAAGCAACAATTGAATCCCATTTTTTCCTAAAGATCAGGTGAGTAAGTAATGTAAGACTGTTTGAAGTAAAGACGTAAGCAATCGCATCTGTAACTTTATAAGAACCGAAAAATGAGGACACAATCGTAGTATTATAACTTGATTTGCTGTGGTAGAAAGTGTCGTCTACTTATAAAAATGAAATTGTTCATAATCTCAATTGTAATTCGTAAGTTTAAATATTCTAAAACCAGAAATTGAATTAATACAACTGATTTTCTCACATAGTAAAATATTTAAATTATAACCCAAATGTCTTTTCAAGTTGTCGTACTATTTGAAGCCCATTCAGCGCCTAAGAATAACAAGAAGGTTAAAAAGAACAAAAATAACAAAACAAATAATGATTGTAAACAATGTCGTCCCAAGAACAAAGATCCGATACGCCCAATTTGTGGTACTTTGAATGGTGTTGAAGATTCTTTTAGGAGCTCTGCAGAATTTGCTTGTCTAGAATTGTGCCGCAATGGTATGATTTTGCTTTTATAACATTAAACATACATATATAAAACGCAATTGCCTTTTAAGTGAAAGGTACAATAACAGATGAAAGTAGACCGTGTGAGAAGGACAAAAATGACCCTTTTTATACGCAATATTGGAAAGAAGACGAAGTTCCAGTAAATGCACCCAATTCACAATTTCCTGATCCATGTGACTGCCAAAGAGCGGAGTTCAAACAAGGTCCCTTATACCCTGTTTGCTCAGCAGTCATAGGTGTTATGACAACAATTGAACGTAAAATTCAAGCCGATTGTTTGGAAAAATGTTCAAATGGTAAAAATGCAAAGACTTCGAAAATATTCGGTATAATTATTATACAATTTTTTAGATGCTGTTGTATTCAATCACACAGGACCATGTTTTGGAGATAGAGCAAAGTACAGAGAATTTTTATTTTTAGCACCATATAGTCCGCGTTATAATCAAACAAATTAAATTTTTAATTGTTTGTTTGTTTTCATATTAGAACCAATTATTTAAAAAAACCACAAATGCTGAACTAGTTTTATATCTTTTAAAACAAAAATCATTTACTATTCTTAAAAACATTACTTCCAATTTAGAAAAATGTTTTTTCCCCGTAGGTAATTGTTGTAACAAACTCCTTTGAACTATAGATTGACATCACAAATACACATATTTCAAACCATATTTTACTTTAAAACCAACAAAATCTTATCACTCGCCAAGCAAATGTTCGCTTGATCGGTTGGCGACTGATTTTAAGAGAAACTGGTATTGTATTCTGTTTGTTTAGAAATTATTGACGTCATAACGATACTGCATCGAGAAATTTATGGAAACTGCTTGGAAAACTGTTTAAATAATACGATTTTTGTGATATTTTGTTATCTGAGGAATTATTTGAATTCAAAATTACGCATTTTTTATAAATGCCGCCCTTTTTAAATATATAAGGTTGTTCTATGGAAATAAACCAAATATAGATAAATGTTCTTGATAGAAAAATAAATTTCATTTATATTTATAATATATTGATAGTAAACCTTTAATATTTAAATATTATATAACGTAAGAACGTTAATATTAACGACTTGTTTTGATATTTGGGCCTGTACTACATTGGAACGTGTCCAAACAAATAGAATAGATAGAAGTTTAAAAACATTGTTTATCACACCTGTTTTAATACAATTATATTGTGACTGAGACATGAAAATTAGTTGCAATTAATTGCGCACGTTCGCGCAAATTCGACAACATTCAATTATTCTACATAATGTTTGCAATACAGGGTATGTTTTAGCTACACATTTATTATATGTTTGTTCAAATGGAATGTATGTATGGTACATATTATTTGACGAAGTGAAGCCTCTTTTGCCTCTAAAAATTTTCCTATGGCGTACAAAGTCATTACATTGAATTGATTTTCATTGATATTACAACTGCTTGATTTAATTATACAATAACTAACATTTTATTGTAACATAAAATTTCTTTATTATATAGTGCTGAAATTCTACAAAAGAATAAGTCAAAGTGCTTTAATACTTTTTAGGGTTAATTTGAAACCTTAGAAAAACATGTAAATTGTATAAAGCTGGCAAAAATATCTAAATTCGCTGAGAAAAGATTTTAGTACAGCTCACGAAGGAAATATCCTGGATACTCCCACTGGAGCTCATGAAGGACTCCAGGCGATGTCTCAGAAGCTCTAAACATGCCGGAAGAACCGCAAAGTAACAATAAAAGAAGGAACAATAAAAACGATTGAAATTGAATAAGGAAGAAGAAAAGTGACGATAGGGACGATGGGGATAACCAAAAACGGTGCGACGCAGAGCTCCAGCACCAGAGGAAGACGGTCCCAGGCCGCCAAATGAATTTATAAGAAAAACTCAGCCAACCATCAACGCCTCCCAATTCCCATACGAGATTTGATTGATACTATCAAATTGCGGGTTCATTCAAGCATTAATATGTCTGTGAATTCGGGATTTAGCCTGACATTTGCTGGATAGCTCGGCTAGGACCACCTCCCACCTCCGCCGCCGGGGCCAGACTATAGGCGGTGGTGTGGCTGAAGAACTGAGGCATTACCAGGAAACAGTCAAGGCGAATAACAAACACTGGAGCTCCGGGTTCTGATACAGAATAAGTCGATTGGATTTTCCTGGAGCTCCGTGTGGGAATCTTTAAGCTGGCTGTCCCCCGGAGTGAGCACACAGGGAAAGGATGCAGGATGTATGGAGAGCCACATGGCCTCAGCAAAGACAGAGCTAGGAAGCTTCTAAAGGATTATCAGAAATATTACAGAAACTTTAATTAGGGGTCCTTTGATTAAATTGTTCGCATTAATTAGCCTTATTCAAGGAATACGTTCAGCCAACTCCTGACAGAGCAGGGCAGAACCAAGACAAAAATCTCACACTTAAGATCCCGGCTGTGTTGCATACGTGCCCCAACGACGATGGTTAGTAGAAACCAACAAACACAAGTAAGCATGGTACTGCGGTTTGAGAATAGTCTCACAGGGTGACGAGCTATTCAAGATATCACGAAATCTCTGAAATAATTTATTAATATATATATATATAATATATTTATTAGTCATGCACTGATGGTTAGCCTCTTTTTCTAAATACAGTAAATCTTTATTCCAAGAAATGAGTTTCTTTCTTATGTTTCCAAAAAACGCATTAGAGGCTATTATTTAAATCTACAGTAGATAAAATAGAAAGAAGATAATGTCTATAAGCAAATTTTCAATTTATTTGAAAATTTCATCAATTGTCAAGTTCTACTAATAACTTATTATCGTTATCATAAAATTTGTCTTCCTTACACTCCGAATCGTGAAGAATTTCTATGTGAGCTATAAAAATAAAATAGTTTCTCAAACAATTTCGCAATAATTATAATTTGGATCTCACCATCATCTTCACAATTAGTATAACAATCAAGTTCTTCAGGACCACTGAATGTCTTTCGTTTTCCCTTAAGCAGGACGCAAACTGGTTTATTATCACTAGAATATGTATCACAACTACAAATTTCAGGTATTTTGTAATTCGGTGACACTGACTCATGACTTTCATCACGACAAGGTCCAGTATAAAGAATCATTATATCAACTTTAAAAGATATCAAATTTACATTTTTCGTTATGTTGTTATAAAAACGGTCTCACCATTTCGACATACAGCATGACATTGGAGGTCCTGTGATCCTCTAAACGACATTTTTACTCCCTCAAGGTCACCGCATAGGGGATAATCATCACTATGCTTCTCATTGCAATTGCAATTTCCATCGGAAAGAGCTTTTGAATTAACCGCCAAAAGGGCATTTCCTAAAAAATGTATGTATGTATATCAAAACTCCTTCTCAGAAATATTAACTATCTTACCGATAAAAAGTAGATGCAGAATAATTTTCATTTTTCAATATTGTACCACTAACCGAACTTAAACACCTTACCGCAATAAAAGACAATCGCTATTTAAGGCTGGCCACCAACAAGTGTGATTAATATATACTGAATAAAAGCATAACAGATATGTAGACGTGTTCGCTATTGTAAATTTTTTCCCTTTATTTTTTGCTTAATTGGTATATGTGAAAATATTGAAATAGGTGTTTCGTGGACTTGTTATTCTACTTGGAATACATAGATACTATTACGACGAAAGTATTTGTAATTTGATTGCTAAATTGATTTTGGAATTCTATTATAAAGTACGTTAACAGAATTTGTACGTGTCTTATTAATATAGACTCTTTTTCAATTAGGAAAATAACCTTTTACATATCTTAATTATCTATTGAATTCGAACTTGGAATTTCAAACAAACTTTAAAAATAAAGCTAAACCATTTGAGCAAACAAATAATTTAGAGGTACAAGTCTCATTACTTCTGGAGCATAAAACGTTTGAATATTTTCTAACTCGTCTCGTAATATTCCCATGAAGGCTCTAATGGGTTTCATTAAACTGAAGACAGATTCCTGTGGAGTATCGAACGCCCGCAACATGGCGCACTCCCATTTTCATTGAAATGGCACAAAGGCAGCTGGGAGCGGGCAACAAAGGGCACCTTTCGATTTTCCCATTGTTCCATTTGTTACGAGTCTAATTGGCAAGCTCATTGATTAAATCTATTACAGCAATTTTGGCTTGTAGCAAATAACTGGGACAAGCTTAACATACAATTTGCGGGTAGACTCCACTGAATAGTAATTAACTCTAAGGAGGAGCCAATTTTTCATTGGGCTTCTTCGCCTAACTTACTTAGCACGGCGGCATCCCTCAGGATCCGAAGGGCAAGGAGTCCATCATTCGGATGGTCTCGTATCTTCTCCCAGCCAGGCGCAGCGCCGTATCTAAACGCCTTCAACTGTTTCTTAAATAAATGATAGATATTCTGCGGCGGGTCGTGCAAGGAGCTGAGGCCCAACTATACCTCGCCGGTCCCGAACCTTTTATATAAAATTCCATTCAGAAAGCCCTAAATTAAGTTTAATGAAAGCCATTTATAAAATCGCGGCGCTACTTTAAAGTGCCGCGTCCCCCCACCCTTTCGTCTCCCGGAGAGGTGCCTTCACGCGCCGTGGAGCATCAGAATATTTCATTAGAGTCCTGTAGGAGAGAAAAGCGCTGAAGACAACACCGCCATAAACCTCCCGGAGCCACTAAATAAGGAGAGTTGTCTAATTACGTAACGCGGAAGGGGTGACATGAGTGACACTTTTCGAGTGACTTACCGGTGCCGGACCCATCCCTCACCGCAAGCGAAAACATCCAAAGACACTTAGAAGGGCCTCTTGCCGCCGTTTGGGCGTCTCGAAGAAGACGGAGGCGTCTGTCCCCCTAGGGGATTGCACACATATCTACATATTTTATTAAAAGGGATTTATGACTGGTGCAAAGAGCCGGGCCCGGCACCGACGAACAAAGCTAAGAAAGAATGGCTCACATCCCACTTCTGGGCACGTGAAGCCTCGCCGTAGGACGATAAAAAGACGCAAAATAAAATCGGAGCGGGGCCACCGGGCGACGGGGCGGAAATTAGTTTAATAAAGGGGGTACGTGACTGACGCCTATTTTAATTTTAATTTTAATGCTAAATGCTATTTGCCAGCCGAAGTGTTATTAAGCTCACTCGAGTTATGGGAAAATTATACGGCGGCGCCGCGGAGGGGGTGCGCCATCCGACCGGAGAAATTGAGAAACTTCCAAATTGATTTACTGCACTCGAAATAATTTTTAGCGGTTCCCCATAATTTACAACGGCTGGCTTTCAACCATTATTCTGTAATTAAACCTCACGCAAACTTGGAGATATTGGTAAAGAATGCCACAAAGATTGATTGTGTTAATGCTATATGTAAGTAAATTTCAATTAAAAGAAAGCCTAAACTATAAAAAACATACTCTAAGCACGTTTTACAAAACTGACTTCAAATTCAATTTTCGAGTTGTTCTATGTACTTTGTTTTTTTTTTTCTATTTAATTATTTCATGGTTTTAACGACATTATCTACCTAGCGCCTAAGACTAGTTTCGAAGAACAATAATTATAGTCTGAGGCTAAATCAAATGATTGAATTGATGGGCATATATTATTATTGCCACTTTTCCGAAATACTAAATATGGAATATGTAGAAATACATAAACCTTAATGTGATAGTGTCTTAATTTTCTAGTGTATTTTACGAATCAAACAATATAACGTCTTTTAAAAATGTTTTCAAATAATTATCCATAATTTTAGCACTCATTTAAGGTGATAGTTAAAAAACTTTCGCTTTAGATTTAAATGTGTTCCAAAGAGCACATGAATCTCTATTTTAACTATTCTATTACTTCAATATATGTATACATAGATATACATATATTCACTTTTAGATTTCCTTGAAGCAAAATACAAAATTACCAAGGGTACTTATTCATTATTCAATAATTCAGAAGGAGATGAATCTATAATTATGGACATGTGCACTTGTGCATCTGCAACGTATTTAATTATTCTCAACTTAATTAAGCGTACATTTCTGCTTCCTCTATTTGTATTTATAACTTTTAATTTGCGCTAACCCCACTTCAATGCATTCCTGAACTTCATCATTAAATATTATTACAAAGACTTAGAATAATATTTCTACCGCGAAATTAAAATTCATATAGTTTTTCGAAAAATATCGCTCTAGACACCACTGTAAATATGCTGATAATTAATTCTATTTGCTGAAACAATGACGCATCGCACTGTCCTGTGCCGTACCGCACCACTTTAACAAAATGAAATGGAAAATGGGAAAGTTTTCAACATGGAAATGGGTTTTATTGTTGACGTTAAAAACCATTTAAATAAAAGAGTTTGTTGGAAAATGGTGCATATTTGTGCTCTGTTACAATCGTGCCTTGCCGATGGACAAATGCTTTAAATTTTCAATTAAATGAATTTACTTTGTGAAAATGCCGAGGACAATGATTTCAAAGCATGTAGGAATGAGTTAATCCAATATGTAGATGAGAAAGTCTCAATTTTGCTACTTCAGCATTTTGATTAAAATTGTTTGAAAACTAAATGTTATTTATCGTTGAATACATTACTCATTGTATTTTAACTGATTAACTTTTAGAATATTATTGTTATGATACTGCTTTATAATTCCCGGAAAGTATTATAATATTTTTTAGAAAACGCTTGAGAATGTTTTAAGGCCACATATGTACATATGTATATACATTTACTTAATTTCAACTCAAATTAGCAAATATTTCTACCCACTTCAGAAATTTTCATAATTTGTTTACGCCCATATTACCATTATGCTTCGGTTCCATGAAGAACATGTAAATATAGACGGCTTTGTTTATTTTATTTTATAAAATTCAAAAATATTTAATATAACATAATTGTGTGGTCTCCCTTAAATCCTGATTTCTGACGATTATTTCAAATGAGATAAAAGTCGTTAAATATTATCAACAGTATAAATTGCGCATATTTAAGGCGAATTAAAATTTTAAATAACCCTGGAGATATGTTTTCACGGTGATATAAAAGTTTACATAAGTATCAAAAAATTCCAGTCTAGACGATGACTGTAGAGATACTGATAGAATTTGGAAAGCTACCCAACTTTAAAAAGAGTAAATTGAAATGGAAAAGCTTTCAACTTGTTTGGAAAAGGAAATGATTTTTATTGTTGACATTAAAAAGCGCTTTAATAAAAAGGTTAAAAAAATATATTTGATCTCTTTAGAATTTTATTTTGAAACATTCGGGTTTTTACTTTTGGGCAGACATTTTTAGATTTTTCAATTGTCAAATTAATTGGTTTTATGAATAGTCCAAATCTCGATATGGCAATCATAACTAAAACTATGGGAAACATGTTTTTAAATCGATATTGCCACTTACATTTTCATTTAATATTTTCAATGTAACAAAAAGTTGTTGGTTAAACTAAACAATTCCAGTATAATTTTTATTTTTCATTACAATTCATCAAAGCAATGATGATAAATGACAATCAAATGGTTTAAAAATTTCTATAGAAACGGCGACGATTTCGAACCATAGGGTAGTTATCAACAATAGCTTTAAGTTTTTTATTTTTACACCTCGTCTCGTTACTGTTGAAACAAAAATGGTAAGGTGCGAGTACTCCATAACTTCCGTAGACAGGATGGTGTCTGTCATCAATGCAAGGGCCTTGATGCAGTTTCGTTAAATTGTCTGAAAGGTACAAATTTTCAACTGAATCATTTCTATAAAAATAATAAAATCTCACTCTCTGGACAATTAATGTAACAATCGAGAAGAGCTTCATATGGATATGTTTTCATCCCCCTTAATCCACTTGGATGTCCTTCACAACCTGGAGGAGCACTCAATGGAATATTTTTATCACATTCTGCTCTGCATTGTTCTGGCGTTTGTTTACACTCCCCGTCATAAAGAAGTTCAAAATATTCAACTGAAAAAAAAGTCTTTCGAATCACCAGAAGGTTGAAAATATTGGAAAAATATCTACCTTTTCTACATTTTGCAAAACATTCAAATACAGTTCTACTTTGAAATGTCTCCTCTATATCGTTTAACCGACCACACACGGGATTAAATGTGTCGCGGCCTTTAACCCTGCACTGGTTACATTTTTTGTTGAAATTTTGTTTAGATTTCTTAGTTTTTTTAGGTGCTGAATCAACTTCAATAAGTATCATTACTGAAAAATGGAGGAAATGTAGAAGATGTTCTAAAAAGTAGGTTTGTGGTCAAATTCCTAATTGTATCAATTAGGAATCACTTTAAAATTAAATTAAATTGTACTTACTAATCAAGATTGAGTATATAAAGAATTTCATTTTTTCACTTGTAGTGCTTCAACTCACTGCAAAAGAATAACAGACACTCGCCATGAACTCAGTGCTTTGAGTGAATTTTATACTTGGCAACAGGTGTTTTATATCATTAAAGACGTTTGAGCCGATATTTAAACAAAGGCCAACTTTATTGCACAAAGCACGTTTAATGTTTGATAATATTAATGAAAGCTGTTTTTTTTTATTGCGTTAATAAATTTGTTTCCGTTTAAGGACATTCAAAATTTAATTTAATAGATGTTGCTGCATCTATGTCTAGAATTATTGTTTGGAAATTTTGCTAAAATTGTGTGTTAAATAATATAAAAAGAAATTATTTTTAAAACATAATCTTACTTATTTAGATATTTTTGTGTAAACAACCAAATTGAAAATTTTAAGATTTTAATATATGTATTTAGATTTATGTTCATGCTTTTCATGTAACAAAGAGACAATATTTAAAAAAATATATTAATAACTAGGTATTGGTCTAGGCATCGGGAACGACGAGTAATCTTCAAGTGCTTTAAGTTGCCTTAGTTGGCATCCTGGTGTAGTTTTGTTGAAACACACGTCATAAGGTGCTAACACCCTATAGGCAGTGTATGTTGGATTGCGTCTATCAGCAATACATGGACCTCGGTGAAGTTTATTTAAATTATCTGAAAATCCAAAGTTAGGAATTTCGATTTTTTTACAAAACTAATAAACTCTCACTGTCTGGACAATTGATATAACAATCGAGAAGAGCTTCATAAAGATAAGTCGTCAAATTGAATCCACTACTATTTCCCTCGCAAGCAGGTGGTGCTCTTAAAGGGGTATTGTGATAACATTCTTCTTTACATTGTTGCGGCGTTTGTTGACACTCCCCGTCATAAAGAAATTCGGAATATTCAACTGAAGAAAAGTTATTTCGAGTTACAAAAGTTTAAACCTGTACAAAAACTATTTACCTTTTCTGCATTTTGCAAAACATTCAAATACAATTCTACATCGAAATGTTTCCTCTACGTCATTTAATCGACCACACACTGGACTAAATGTATCACGGCCTTTTACCCGGCATTGATTACATTTTTTGTTGAAATTTTTCTTTTTATCATTATTTTGAGCTGAGTTTACTCCAATTTCTCCCAATACTGAAAAAACATGTATAGGAAAGCAATAGAAAATAGTGCCAATTTTATGCACCAAAAAAATCCTAAAATTAAAAAAAAAACAATGCACTTACTAATTAAGATCAAGTATATAAAAATTTTCATTTTATAATTATATAAAATGCTTCAAGTCACTGCAAAAGAATAACTGATACTCACCATGAACTTAATGGCTTCAATGAATTTTATACTCAGCAACAGATGTTTTATTTTATCAAAAACGATATTTAAACAAACTTCGACTCTTCAGCGCAAAACACATTTCATTATTGAAAAAAGAAAAAACAGAAAAATTTCTTTTGTTTTCTTTCATCAAATACAAATATGTACTTCTCATTTTGACATCACTCAAAGTTTATTGTCTATGAATTTTTAATATTAAGGAACATTATATTTTATGATAAAAACATAAAAAAAGTCAACAGTCTCTACTCAAACATATTAAGTAATGTTGAAGCACAAATACAAAACTTTTAATATCCCTCTTTTACATCTATATTAGATAATATAACGGCTGCGATGATGTAGTATCTTCAAAAATAATTCTCGGCTGACTAGCTGGCACACAAACATTGTAAAACAAAAATCGTAATCAACTTAAAAAAATAAAAATAAAGGATAACATTTTTGAACCCAATTTTTTTATATATACATATATAATAGCTTGAATACCTTCGCAACACTTTGGCGTCTATCATGATGATTTTGCATATCTACAGGTCTTACGAAAATTCATAACAGCGGTATAAACGAGTTTTGCTTACCATATTTAATAGTTTTAGGGGTTTAGGGGTTAAATTAAATTTAATGTAACATTATAAAAACGTTAATTTGAAATGAGATGCTATAAGGTGCCACGAAAAGGACTTAAGGAAACTCAATCACATTGAGTTTTTTTTGAATCAGTAATTTGAAGATAAGTATAAAAACAATTTAAAAAAGTCCAAGCAGTTTCGTTAAAGTAATTCTGTACACAAAAGCTCCCTTAACTAAATTTTATCACACTTAACCAACTCTAAGAGTGTTTTCGTGTGGCTACTCTAGAAAATGATGCAAACAAATTCAAAAAGGTTCTGTTTACAAATTTTCGAGAAATGTTATAACCTTGCTATCAACAAGATCTAAGAGACCTTAAGACCACTCGAACTAATTCAATTAAGTATTCCGCACTGGGGGCTAATATCGAATCGAAGGAGGCAACAATTCCATAAATTCGGACGGGAGTTTAAACAAAGGACCTAATTTTCACGCACCAATCAATATTGAAAGCAAACACGCCAGCCCCAGTCAGTTGCAGGTAAGAGAAGGAGTTAGTAAGCGTTACGGCTTAATAAAGGGGTACACCTTGGGGACCGAGGAACGTGAGCGCAAATTAATTAAATCGAAATGGCTGATTAACAGAAATTAGATAGCATCCCTTGCCGGCACACACTTGCGTTATTGAATAGTAATAACTAATGATGAGGGCCCGGGCAAAGGACTCCGATGATAGCGACGGCTATCACGTTTCAAAAAGAGGTAAAGGGTATGATAATCGAGAAGTTTTTGAATCACTCGTGCCGGGTTTCGGAACTCTCCCACATAACCCGGTTCGTGTGTTAAAGGTAAAACCAATTTTGGGGGGTACCCCGAAGAATTTTCATTTTGAATCAAGGAACCTCGGGATCGGGGTTTCGCCACCACCACGACGACCTAGGGGTAGGCTCGTGAGAAAATCAATGGCACCCGGGCGCATAATGATTGATTTATCAACAATGGAAATGACCTGCTAACATTAGTAATCAGTCAGTTTGATTGATAGTGTCGTTCAGTGCTACGAGGCCATTAAATCAAGACCAATGTTCCTCCGCCCACCGCGGGGGATGCAGTGAGCAAATAAAGCGGTTGCCGAAAGGTAAACTAAATAGTAAATGAACGAAATCTTAATGACCCCAATTAGCCATCACTGAAGCGAGTATACCGACCCAATTGAAAACTTTTAATTTACGTTAAGTGGGCCAATTTAAAATAATTTTTGCCTGATGAGGCTCTCAACGGTGGCGGCAGAAAACACCGAACGCACCCAACTCGAGGAGGACTTGTCGGAATTTGATATAAAATTAACTCCAAAGCGATTTAAGTGGAATAATGGTGAAAGGGGGCGATCAGCAAGTTTTCGAGTACCGCCAGGAAAGCGCTACTTAAGGAGGTGTATCACTTCCTCAAAAGGATCTCAGAAACAGGATCAAGTGCACGGGCACAGTACCTGGGTGAGACTCGAGGCGTTCCTTGGCAGCTGGGGGGATACAATTTCAAAAGGCGCTGTGCCGTGCACAAACGAGAGTATCCCCCCCCCCACAACGGGTTAAATATTTTACCGGGAATTTCTCACAACTATCGAAGCTGAGAAGCCAGAAGAAGGATATCTTCCTGGAAGGGATACTGGCGCTGCTAGTGGAGCAAAACAAAAGACAAAAATTACGAGCCTCTGCGGGATGCGGGGGAGGATAAGCGCAGCGGGGGGCGAATGTAGTTCAATGACAAAGAAGGTAACTCAAAGCTTTGGTGGGAGCTCAAGGGAAAAACAACGAAGCCAAAGAGATAAAGTTCCCGTGTCAGAAAAGATCACAAAATGGATAAACTTTGGTCTGGCTTCTCTAGCCTGCGTGCTCCCTTCCCGCACCCTAGAAAATTTTAAGGAGTAGAATGAAAAAAAACGAGTCAAAACGCTAAGCTGTGAATTAAGCTAACTTTGCCCGGGAGCCACCCACCCAATTTATCCATTTCCCTTGCACAAGGGCGCAAGAAACACTCTCGGTTTTGCGGGAATGCGGGGATGCGGGCGCTTTTTCTATTGCTCCCAACCGTGTTCCTCTAATGTCGGTTGACACTGGGAGATAAGTAAGAAGGGGGACTCCCAGGTCCTACTTCTGGAACCCGTGGGTGCGCCAGAGCTCAGCAAGAATAATTAAATTTTTGCTCATCCCCACACTCTGTAAATAACAAGTTCTGTTCTATCCCGGGGGACATGCAACATACGCGATGTATCAACCAACGCCCGCACAGGGTGATAAGGAATATGTTTTGAGGAAAATAGAATTAAAGCTACATAGGTCAAATAAGATAAAATTTCACGGTATCGCAAAATGAAATAAAATTTCTTTATTTTTTAAAATGTCGATAAAGTTTAAGACAGCATTTATTTAAAAGATCTGAACAAAGGCTCAGCTTTACCTATAATGTGCATCATATTTTTATTTAAATGCTTATGTACTAGAAATACAAGTAAATAAAAATGAAAAGCAAGTTTAAAATTTAATCTAACTAAAATTACGGAATATATACTTAAAAACAGAAAAAAAGATAAAACCACACAATTAGGCACTAAAATTATAGGGTACCAAAGAGACTAATAACAAAAGTCGTTTCGAAGAAAACGCAATTGAAAGCTAAATTTTGTATGCGTGGTGGTATTGACTACGCTGGCTTAACTTTACCATTTTTATGAATTAGGAGCTACAAATTTTTGCACATTCCTTAAAAAGTATGTGCCCTACTTTCAGAAAACGTAAATATATAAAAGCAATTTAATCTTTATATCTATTACATTACAGTGGTGTTATACTTTAATAAAAGGAAAGGATAAAATGAAATTACAGAAATCCTCAAAGTTCATTAAAGGTATCACTCGGCACTTTTGATGTGCTTAACTTGCAGCTCGCCCATGCTTCGAGTGGCTAGCAGGGAATTAGCCCGATCTGCTCCAGCAGCTTGACGCGATTAGCAAATAAAACTTTTTATCTCAGCCGTTCCATTAAACCAAAATGTAACTTCTGCCGCAGGAGTGGGGTTCTGGTCCACTTCTAATTAATAATGCAGGGTGGAGTTAGCCGAGTTTAGCCGAGACACAAACATTAACGGTTATCAAGGGCCTAGTCCTTAAAAGCAATATAAGTGCTTAAAAACGGGCCGCGGTTGATACCATTTGCAACCCGTTGAGTTCCCATTAAATTTTCATAACCAGAAGAAGAAACAATCGGCGCGCCAGAAATCCTGGAGCGCCGCTGGGGTGCCGAGGTACCCTGTTCCCAGTTCTTCCCGTCGGTGCCGGGCGCTCGGTGGTGGCTTTTAAAAGTTCTTATCTACGGCACAGCATACATTTGCATATAAAGGATTCTTGCGGGGATTCCCGGGTGCTGTGCCCGCTGGAGGAGGTGTTGATGCTGTCAACAGTTGTCAGAGTATTTTCCACCGCTGGTTACACTTTCCTCGGGATTCAGTGCTAAGCCAGCGCAAAATTTCCACCGTGAACTCCTCGAGGTGAAGAAGACGAATATGTAAAACGCTGCCGAGTTGATGTTCTGTGAATTATGCAAGGTAAGATATTCTTACGGATGCTGGCTGTTTCCTCCGGAACATTTCGGAATATTGTCAAGGCTCTTTGCTTGTTTCATTTTTTTTTTATTTTCCGCCCGGTGAGAAATAGGTTCTTTAGCTTTCCCCTGAATTGCAAGCTGCCAAGAAGTAGTTCTTAGGAGTTTTCAGTGGATGATTTTACCGGAGATACACCTCCCGGAGACTTCAAGGTGTATTGCGACGTTCCACTGTTTTAGATGGGACTTGTTTCGGATGCCAAGCGAGGTAATGGGATGGACTGAATTTCTTCAACAGCATACAATTTGTTTCAAAAATGGACATTTTCATGAGCAATACTCCTCACCACCTCTAACTAGTTCAATTTGCGTTACTTTTTATCTAAGGAAATGAAAGTGGACATTTCATTTTCTTAAATTGTCTACGGGTATAATGATTTCATTACGTTGTTGTGAACACATAATATTTGGAGGAATAACTTTACGCGTAAATATTTTGCGTTACCTGTATATGTATGTAAATTGTCACTTACATATGTGAGTGCTTTAATATTTGTGAAGTATACAAATATTTAATTTTTAACATGTTTAATATTCATTAAAATATCTTCAGGAAACCACAATATGAGGACATAAAACTATACATTTCACTCAGCTTTCTCACATTTTTTTACCTGTGCTATAATACGAAATATAATAAAACGGTCTGCCCTGAAGTAATAAGTTTCTAAATTTAAGTTGAAGTCATAAAAAATAATTTATTTTGGTTTCTGCTATTTATTTCATTTCATTCAGTCTAGTAATAATTTAATAAATACATTTCACATATGAAAGTATATCAGTTTCCAAAAGTGGTCATCATACGAATAGCCATAAGAAAATTCCCAATTCAAAAAGTTCTGGACTGAAAAATTGATAAAATTAGAACACCTACACTTAGAGCATTATGCTACAAACTCTAATTTAATTATCATCACAAATTGGATTTATTATATGAGAAGCTTTTAATAATATTTTGTAATACGATTTTCTAAAAGGCATAAGGTAAATTTAAGAGATCCTTTCACCAGCAAGTAAACCTTAAGATTAAGTCATCAGGTAAGCTGGACATCCTTAGTGATTAAGTAAATCCATTAAAATATGTTCCCCAGTATAAGTCCAAGTGCTCTGCAATTTAAACGAATTTTATAAATTCCCTGAACGGATGAGTGCGATGTAATGCCGAGGGGTTACCTCATCCATTTGCTTAGTTTGCAATCCCAACAAAGTTTTATTTTAAGTTTGTCACATTCTTAAATGAAATTCAACTACTCAAGGATTCTCAGGACTCTTCTCAAGATTTGCTAGGGCGAGTTTGCAGATGGCCCGCCCCCGGTTGGTTGACACAGCTCCTGGCCACTTAGTAAATTCGCCGGCCAGCTGCTAATCCTGTTCAATTCAACTGCACAAAAGAAATTTTGTATCTTTATGACATCAGCATCAGCACTTGGCGTTAAATAAACAACAATGGGAGAAATTTGGGGACAGGGGGAGAAAACCGGGAGACCTCCCAGAAAAAGTTTCTTATGTGAAGATGAGATGAAAAGCTCCAGAGTCCCGAGTGCCGACCTTCTCGGGGACAGAGAAGAAAGGTCCTGTAATTGCCTCCGCTCAAAGGAGCAAGGACCATAAGACGGATAAAAACAAAGTGAGGACGACAGAACAACTTTCTCCCGGATCCCGGTTTCGGGAGGACGGTGCTCTCATTCATTTGCAGTTGCCGGCACTTAACCCGATCCCAGTGGCCAGCCGGGAACGCCCCCGTCCGCCCCCAAGCCGGGCTCATCTCAGAAGTCACTCAACTTGACTGCAATTGAGTTTATGCTGTGTATTAGCGCCGGTTTATTCGAGCGGATCCTGTTTTATGGGAACCATCAATTGCCCCAGTCGGGCGCTCCGGGACGGCATGAGGTTGCATTACTCTTAGGCAATGACTTGCCCTGCTTCATTGCTCCTTCCGGAGGGATAATCTTCCTCCCGAGCAGCATCAACTATGTTGTTGACTATTTTCATAAAAAGGACTCTCAAGGAGTTCTGAGCACTTTCAGCTCCAACAGATTTCCAGATACAAATTTACAGCTTTCACCATATTGTTGAATGGCTCAAAATTTTCAGCATTTATCCATCGAGCATTTCTACCTTTTTTTCCGTGGCAAACTTCAAAACTTTTGTTTCTGCCGATTAACTCTAAAGATGAATAATTAATTGCAATGGGGACCATCTGGTTCCTGGATGAAAAGTACTTTTCGAATTTCAATGAAACTGAAAACTTTGATTTTTATTTTTTGTTCAGACTGATAGTTATGGAAGATTAGCCAGAAAAGGAATAAAATCATGAAATTCAATTATTAAGAGGAAATAATTATGAGAAAGTCTATGAAGCTATACTTGGAAAAAAAAAGTTTTCTTTATTGCTATCAATTTTAACTTTCTTTAGTGTTGCTTGGGACGTTTAATTTCGAAACTGGATAAATATCATTTTTGAGAAGATTAAATCTGCTTCAATTTCAAAATAATCTTACAAAGAATTATGTTTCTTTAACCCACTCAACCTTAAGGGGACATAAATAATAAGAATAAAACTCACTGAGTTATCAAATATGTATATCTCGTAATATACTAGAATATTGCAATTTAATCAATTTATTTTCTAATAAATTAAATTTAATATTAAACCACGAATAGCTCATACTACTCGTATTTAATAAAACCATATACCATATGGAATTACAAATATTTTCCTTTTCCATCCCATTAAAATATTTATAATAAAAAATATTCCCACAAAGTCGGAAGTGTGCACATGTGGGAAATATCATCACCAAAATAATTTCATTGCGTTTCGCACAATAAACTATGATTTATAATTATTTTAATGAATAAATCACTAAAACCATTTCAATTAGATACGCGTAAAAACCAATTTACTTTTAAATTATATTTTTTTTTATTATCACTGATGAAAACTGAAATTATGATATCTGTACTCATCTTTGAAGCGCGTTTAGTCAATTGCAATTTGGGTCGGACATTTTACCGCGAAATTGCTCGTGTCTATATCCGAAAATTAGTGTAATTGAATTTTCCAACGAAGCCTATATTCGGATCGTTGAATGTTATTGGTTTACATATTTTACCGCCATTTTTATTCGAATTCCAACTGAATTGCAATAAATAAATAAATAAATATGTAAAACAACGGCGGACATTCTCTTAGTAATTATCTTTTTAAACTATAATTTATTATCTGACATCATACAGAAATTATAGGAAAATTATTGAAATAGTTTATTAAAATTTTAAGGTATACGCCTACCTTTTCGTTTTGGAAACTAATTTAATTATTTGGAACATAATTAAGATTAGTAAGTTTCCTATAAAAGTTATCATAAATAGGGTTTTAGACAAAAATAATGAAGTACAACAAAATGCTTATTGATGCATAACTCAATCATTTTTCATTGTTTTGAAAAATCGAACAAATGTTGTCACATTCTAAACCATTTCTTATTATAATTTTTCCGATATTATTTATTTAACTCGTAACATGTTGAATGCTAACGAATGACAATGATTCTAACCAAACAATCGCTGACACTTCAAAGACATGGATATTTGTACAGATGAGGATGAAATTTCATAGAGGTTAAAGGAAAAGAAAAGTCTTATTGATGAATTCACGATTCATATACATATTCAATCCACTAACTACTAAGTAAATTCGTTTGTATACCGACATAGATAGATGACAGTATGTATAATAGATGTATGAATAATATAAGAATTTTTACAATTACATTACATTTTTAATCTGATTGAACAAGATCAAAACGACATCATTTCTACGATTTTCTAAACTGAAACAACATTCCTCTTTTACAATTACCAATTACCAGTTTGTATATAAACAGGTGCGATATATGCTTTTAAAATCGTTAGTATATAATCTGATAGCAATTTTATTGCCTTTCAGTACTATTCCAACTTTCTAAAGGAAAGAATAAAATTATACAGGGGTTAAATAAAATTAAATTAATATAATATAATAAAATGTTTGTCAGTGTTTTATTAATTTTTAGTATTTTAAATGTACACGCGCAATTAGACAGTCTTATTTCAACCAAAAATGATAGAAACGCAATTAGAAGATTTCACGAAAAATATTTTCGATCTAGCTTGAATATTTCTTCAAATCCATGTGATAATTTTTTTGAGTATTCATGTGGCAATTGGATGCCTACTGTGAGATTGTTAAACTATAAATCTCCTTATAACGTGATTGAAATAGTTCAAGAAGAAGTCCTTAAAACCCTCAATAAAACTTTCCAAGATGAAGAATTCTTCAAAAATTATTCACATGAAGATGTGATCTACCAAGCAAAAGAATACTACGACTCCTGTATGAATACCGATCTACTTCGGAAGCAAGGTATCGAACCTCTAAAAACCCTAATGAGAGAATTGGGAAGCTGTCCTGCTTTGAGCAATCGTGCTAGAAACTACAAATGGGCTGAACTAATAGCCATGCTTCGTCTAATGAAGAAAAATTATCTGATAACAACTTTCATAGATGCAGACGTTCATAATTCTTCCACGACAGCACTATACATAGACCAACCTCATTTGGAAGAAAGTAATAAACGGCTTTATGTAGAACCAAGAATGTTTTTCAAATACGTATCAAGGTTGCGTGATACCATAATTGAATTGGGCGGAAGGAAAGAAAACGCAAACAAACTGGCTTGGGATATATTCTTCTTTGAAGCAAAACTTGCAAATATTTCGAAAAATGAAGATCAACGAATGGACAGAACTGTACTCTTTAATCGAATTACAATTGGTGATCTATCCACTCTTTATCCATTTATTGAATGGAAGGACTATTTCTACTTGCTCTTCAACATTACCCAGGCTGACAACAAGTTACCTGTTTTTGTTGAAGACAGGTACTTGAAAGGGCTCGGAGAAGCTCTAGCTAACACAACTGCGGCGACAGTTTACAACTATGCGCTGATCCGATTTGCCTTGTCCCAAAAAAGTATAATTGTAACCACTGAGACAAATTTAGATAGCTGGTGGAGAACTTGTGTAACGACCGTAGTCAATGACTTAAATGCTGCTGCTGGTCACATTTTTTCAAGAAGGTATCTACGAGGTAAGAAACAAAAAGATGTCCTCGGTATAGCTGCTGTGATTAAAAGAAAATTTAGAGAGACCTTAAAAAACGCCACATGGATGGACTGTGCAACGAAAAAGAAAGCTATTAAGAAACTTGATACCATGACCATTAAAATTGGCATGCCAGATTTTATGAAAAAGCGAAGCGGAAGAAAAAATCTTCTAAACAAACTGCGAGTGGATAAAAATAACTTTTACAACACAACTATCAACTTAGCCAGAGTCAATAGTAAGTTGGAGTTGGACAACTATTTTCTGATGGAAACTGCTTATGGTCTTACAGCTGTTAACGCTTATAACGATCGCACTATGAACAAGGTGGTTATTGGATCTGGATTTCTTCAACTACCATTCTACCATCCCAGCTTGCCTATGTATCAGAAATTTGGAGTCCTCGGCAATATCATAGCCCACGAAATAGCCCATGGTTTCGATAATATAGGACGCAAATACGACCACAGGGGTGGAGCCACTGGCTGGTGTATGAAGACATCAATTGATGAATACAATAGACGAGCGCAATGTTTCGTAGAGCAATATAATCTCTTCCGAGTGAATGGAAATCTTACCCTTCCTGAAAATCTTGCAGATAGCGTTGGAATACGCGTAACTTATCTGGCTTACAAGGAATGGTTGGAAAACAACAAGGATAGTGCCTTAATGAAGAGGGAGCATTTGAAGGGACTAAACTTGAGTAGCGAACAACTATTCTTCATAAGTTTTGGTCATCTACAGTGCGGGGAAAAAATTCGAATAGAACATCTTCCGGTTGACGACCCGAATACATTGCACCCACCTCATTTTGTTCGAATCGTCGGCATGACTTCCAATTCTAGAGATTTTGCTAGTGCTTTTGGTTGCCCTAGGAATGTAATAAATACTTCTTCCACTAAATGTGAGTTACTGTAGATCAAATTGCGTAATAAAGACAAAGACTAAAGCTCAGAAATTCACACACTTGTATTTGTAATTATTTTCCTATTAGCAACAGTTTTGCTACTGATTAAACACGCGGTGACTTTTGAAACAAGTGTTCAAATATCACGGTTTCGAATCTTAACTTCTATCAGAACAAAACTTATAAAGTAGCTCATGTTGCATGAACATCTTTTTAGAGTCCTCAAATTTTTGTATTGTTTGCAATTTGATTATACTTAAATTTGGTGATCACTTGAAATAACATAATTGCTATGGCAGAATTTTTAACCTTGAGTTTGGCGTTAAAAAGTAATTTTCCTGAAAATATTTGCGATAACAATACGACGATATCCTTGAAAAAGCTCGGTGTTTCAAAGGTATTATTTTCCGAATATGTCGTTTCGTAGATTGCGAAGTATTCCAGGAAATGAATCAGAAATCTAAACATGCAAAAAAAATTTCATAAGTCGATAAGATATTATTATTTGCAAATAGGCAGAAATTTGAAGTAAATTAATCCATTTTTTATCGAAAAATACATCAATTTTGTTCAATTGTAAAACGTTGTAAAACGTTTGTAATAATAAAATCAAAAAATATTAATTATGGAAAACTGTAATCTTATGATATGCTAACTACTAAGAATTTATTAATAAAATAAATATTTCAACTTTTTTAAAAATAACGACTTGCTTTTCGGGGATTTGAAACAGAGCACTTTGTGTCTACTTTTAATGCACATTTGTATATGGCTGAAATTTAATAAGTAATTTAGCCGAAATAAGCTCCATTTACACTAGTTTAAGCTTTAGATTTTATCCAAAATAAATAATCATACCGAAATATCGGGTAAAACTAGGGCACGATGAGAAAGGGGCTGTCTTAACCAAAGGCCTCACGACCGAAACTTTAAATACATCGACATCAGTGGTCCATAAATAGTGGTTCGATTTGGGGGAGACAATTGTGGCTTTTGGATTTTTTGGCATTCGCCCCCACTTTCCTCTTTTTCTGCTGGGAGCAGGAAATTGGGACCGGTGGTCCCCGAACGCAAAATGCCATTTGATTCGAACGGTGCACAATTTATGCTCGCAAAGGCAGTAAATTTAAATTATATGTCTCCATAGGTCTTCCATTTGCAAGGGCTGTGCCCCCGTCCTGTTGTTAACTACGGAATATCCAGCCGCAGTAAGCCCGGCAAGGACTGAAAAAAGGGAAGCAAATCGGAGCCCCATCTAGGGGCGGTTTCGCACACACGTGAAACGAGGCCCCCGTCAAGGTGCCACAGTGCCCCTTAGTTTCCAACTCCGTCGAGATCTCTCAAAGCAATGAGTTTACGTGGAATCGAATTGGAAACGAATTTCAGGTGCTAAAAAAGTTCACATATGTGCTGAGCTTTCGATTACCCAATTTGCGTATTTCGGATAGAGGTACTTCTGACACTTTCGATTTCTTAGAAAATTGGATAGGAAAATGGAAAATGGTGAGATGCTATTAGGACGATTGCTTTTAGGATTGACGACTTGAGCTATCACCAAATGGAATCGAGGGTCCTTTTTCAGTAAGTTGCGGGGAAAAAACGCTTTTTTCTGCCCAGACTTTTCCAATTATTTATGACTTTTGAGGTGACCCCAGGTTACATTCAATCTAAATTGAAGTGGAAACTTTTTTTTCGGACAAATAACTGTTACAAACCAAGCAAACATTGTTGAAAGTTGGATGGTTTTTTCGGGCATGAAGCTTTAAATAGAAAAATTTTCCAACTTGCACATCAAAATAGGGTGTTTAAATTAAAGTAATCGTAACTTATTTATCTGAAGGGCTCAATTTTTTATTATAATAGCTCTATCATACCAAATCATTATTTTTTACTACATACTTGACAGGTTTTCAACCTACGGCGTAATTTTAAACGTAGGCATCCTAAATCGGGTGCGATAGTCTAAAAAAAGCTAAAAATTACCAAGAAATTGGCAAAGTCTTTGTTGAATTGCTCAAAATTAAAAGAGAATGTCAAATAGAGATGTTGTAAACAACTTTGAAAAAAAAACTAGTTTAAATTAACAGCGCGGTTTAGATTTAAAGTATTTTTGGAAGATATCCTCAACTATCCACACTCAGCAGTAAATGTAAAAGAAACGTCATTAGCTAATTTCTGTTGATTTTGATAGTATCCGAACATTGAGTTTATCGTAAGTTATAATACAAATGTCAGCGGAGGTGGGATTTAAGTTTAAAATACTTTTAGAAAATGGTCTCACTGACAACCAAAATAAAATTAATAACAAAATTCTTTTAGTCTATTCTAATAGAAGAAATATTTGACTGACATTAAAGAAATTTTCATTTAACATGAAATAAGAACAAAATGTTACTGAAGTATATGTGTATGTATAAAACTTAGACACAACAGACGTATTTAAAGTGAAAAACTTAAAATTTCTTACATTTACTGTTCTCACATTATGAAATGAAGCTTTTATTGGATTTCTTTAAAATGGCTGTCATAGGATCTTTAAAAATGTAAGCATGATATTTACAAGAAAATTAGACTTTGTAGCAACGCACGAGGACTTGTCATCTAATTTCCATTAAATTATTTAAATCTTCATATTAGTTTGAAATCTGAATATTCCTTAAGCTGATTCACATATCTGCAACGGTGCAAAAGGATACTTTAGACTGACAATTTTTTAACTTGTTTTCAAAAAGTCATCAAATTTATCATATGATTGTCTGAATGAGAAAATTTACTAGGCAATGTGAAAAGCTAGCAACATAAATGTCCCAGATTTGTACAATACCAAAATTTTCTTGAGGATCTCCTTTGAATAGCCGGAAAGGAGGTCATTACAGATAAATCCTTCGCAGGTATGACTGATTACGATGGTTGTGTGTGTTCCCATGCGCCAGGATATCACTTTTATCAGCCTGGAAACGAATGGAAACCTACTTTTCGTCGAGTGATGGTAAATGAAACGTGAAATTGGCTTTTGATCAGCCCTTTGTGTGGTAAGTAATTGTTAAGGAGACTTTTGGTCGGATTGCAGGGCAAAATGCATGTGGCCAACTGGAGCGCTATGAACGAGCACACAAACGGGGGGATGAATTATTATGAATGTGCAATCGAGATTATTGTTGGTATTCACCTGCGGATTTTCAAAGTTCTTTATGTTCTGCCAGACTGCAGAATCCTTTGGCTATAACAATTTTGCCTCAGATTGCCTATATACATATTAGGTTTTGTTTAAATACCAATTTTTGAGCCGGATTAATAATAGAGAATTTCCTAAAACCCTAAACAGATTCGAATCATAAATTAACATTTAGAAATAGTTAAACTTATTACAAAACAATTTAAATTTCAATCATGGTTTTTATGTTATAGTCGGACAGAGAAGGGAAAATCGATAGAAAATATATGTACCTTGAGTTTTAAATGTTTGCCTCCTCTGTCGAGTCTTGAGAAAGTACGCTTCAGAAGTTTGAAAATTCCCCTTACATTGAAGTAAAAATGTTCACAGTACCCACAGTACATTTTCAAAGATTATGAAAACTCTATTTTAAAAACCAATCAACGAATCTAAATGAAATGTTTATATCATACATATAATAAGCATTAAAAACTATAGTGTCTCATAGAAGAATTTTTCTTTTTGCCATAAAATTACAAATACACTCTGATAAGATCGCCGTTTTGTTACATTTGAAGACAGCCAAACAAGTTTCGATGGGGCCCCAAAATGAATAATTAAACTAACAATTTTTTTATAATATATATTAGTTACACTACTATAAACTTCTGATAGCTACCGGAAGGCAGCATTCTTATAAAAGAGTATTCATCAATCAAAGTTATCTGTTGGTCCAAAATTAATATTATTTTTTATTTTTTAAATTATCATGAAGTTTACTTTGACCACGTAACCCTGTAATATGTATAAGCAAATTTAAAAACTCCTATTGGCTTGTCAAAGCTATGCGAACTACTTTTCTATCTCGTTGTATAAAAAAGTAAAGTTAAATATAATTAAATGTTTAAGTAATATCTTAGAACTAAACTCATCTTACCGTAAAATTAATGTAATTACAAAACCAAATTTGTTTTGTTTGCTCTCATATAAAACTCAGCGGTGCATTTTATCTTACATTTGAAGCGCAGTGCACTACTCTTCGTGCTGCTAACAATTTGCACTTTGTACAAATAAAAAATGCATACCCAAGCCCGGCACAATCGCTCAGGATGATGCAGTGATTATGTGGAAAAATCCGAGAAAGAAAAACTTTTTCCCCATTGCATTAATTGAATTTCGCGAGTGTAATACTTCACTCAAATTGCGCGATGATTGGTAGCATGGTAGCTGGCAACACATTTTTATTTAACCGCCCTGGCCCTGTGCCCAGAGGTCGGGTAGTGCTCCGCTCCTGGTCCTGAATAATTCACCCGCTTTAAGTGGATTCCGCCCCGGTGTTATTAAGTTTCTCCGATTTATGTGAATATCCCTGCCTTTGATGTTCATTTCACGCTAAGCCGGAAACGGTTCCCACGCTTATCTTGCTCCAAGCCGGCACTCGCCCAGAAGGAGCTCGATAGACGAGATATCGATTAATCAGGCCGCCCCCGCAAGCACCTCGCGGAAGAATTCAATTCCCTGACTCGCCCTCTGGGAACCCCCTCAATCCAGTCCGATCCTTGGCTAAAGTGTGGAGCTCGCGTTTTTTCGGTTCTTTTAATTAAGTGCCGCTGCAGCAGCAGGATCCGATCCCACCGCGAGAGAGGGCTCCTACATCACGAAATATTAAAATTAAAAAATAATTTACGCAATGCCATAATCTGGGAACGACTTCCAGATATCGCTTATGCGGCAGCCAGGGATCCTGGGATCTGTCGCAATTTCTCCCGACATTATGTACCTGGAAATGTTGCTTCATAAATTGAATAAGGAGCGCAGCGCTCCGGGATGTACCCCCGGCTGCGGTGGACGGAGGGCGTCGGAGCCTCGACACGGGACATAGGCAACCCTTTAAAATATGTAAGAGGGTATGAATCCCAACTTGCTAATATTCGTAATAATAAAAAAATTTATGCACACAGGCATTAGCCGTAAACTTTTTCCACTTGCGCTAATGCGGCACTAGCGCCTCCCCAAGAAGGGGGCCCCCCACCACCACCAGCCGAACCCTCGACGTGCTTGTGTCGGTTTCACTTTGACTGGATGTGTACCGAGCTCCCCTGGGCCCCCGGAGGAATTCCTCGACTGCCAGTGTATCCCGATATCCAGGTAGGGATCGCACTTGCTTGCATATGGGAGTTTTATAATCCTCCTGCATGCAGCGCACCACCGTCTTGGAGCAATTGAGGGCGCAGGCACGCAAAGAATTCCGGGAATTTTCCACCCCACAAGCTGTCCCCGAGGGGCACTATCATTTTATTTATGGCTTATCCTGTGCGTGTGTGCTCGAGCTTGGAGCGCTCCTCGACGTCGAGAAACGTCCCCAGGACCTGCCGACGTTATGCGCACGGAAACAGGACACGTTATTATACGATGTGCATCCAAAAGGTATTCACCTGGGTTCGGAACGTGTGCTTGTTTCGGGGGAGGGGGTTAAAATCATGGACATTGTACACTTGCAACAAAAGGACAAATTAAAATTTAGAGTTACTAAGGTCGGAACCAGAAAAGGTACAAACGCTTCAGGTGTGCTGTAGTCGCCCGTGGTGTTCGAAGGTGCTGGTGAAAATAGTTTTTGAATTTTGGTAATTTGAATGTCAACGCCTCTGCATTATAGTCAAATTCCCTTATAACAAACCTCCCTATATAATAAACTTTGCTACATAACTTTAATTAATCTCTATAACAAAATACATCTACCATAAATTATGTTCCATTAGCTATCAAGATTTTGACTCTCATATAATTAAAATTTACAATATTAAGTTGCTCGGTAGTTATTTATTCTAGCCATTTAATTTTATTTTAACTCATAACTTTATAAATAACTATGAATAATTTTTTACGGTGAAAACGAGTTTTCTTAACACATCAGGCTTTTGAGAAATTTTTCATAATGTATTAAAAATTTCAGTGCTGTATGAACTTTTTACTTTTGGAATTTATTAATTTTAATATCTAGGTAGTAAAGCAATAGCTAATATTTCTATTCAAAGCCTACCAAATATATTCTTTTAAGTTAGAACTAATACTTAATGCTTAATTCTTTTCATAGGAATATAAAATCTGAAGCATAAACAAAAATGTTTGAATTTCTCGATGTTTAGTTAATTTTTATTTAGTTAATCGAAGGAAACTTCTTTTAAAAATATCAAGCAGTTTTCCGCAATTTTCTGAGAATTTCCAATTCAACTAAGTGCAGTGTAAAATGCATAATCGAGGAACTATTCCTTGACTATAAGCCGCTTTTGTGGTAAAGTGGTTTCGTAGTTCCCTTCTTAATCACTTTCTGCACGGACGTTTCTCATGGTAACTGGCGTCTTGAAACTGAAAAGATATTCACGGCGTGTACTCCTGATAAACAAGTAATTAAGCAAAACCCCGGTAATATCAAAAATACAAACAAAGCCATCACATCTTCGCCGGCTTAAATAGGAAAAGTTTCGCCATAATCCTGAGGGCAGGAGCCGCTTGCCACGGGCCGGAGAAGAAAGCGGGGGCGGTTGCGATCAGTGACGGCGTTTGCTGAAGGCGTGCACTATCGCAAGGGCGGAGGGGTGGAACTACCATCATAATCCATTCATTAAAACTATAAACTTGTCTAATGTCGCAATGTACAAATTATTATGGTCAAGATAACGATAGCGCTCTTGCGGGTGGCTGGGGGAACGCCCGGGCGCAGGGATTTTAAACGGTGGTGGTGGCGCTCGAAGCGCTGCTAGTTTCCACGTTATCAAAAATTTTCGTCGCATTCATCATTTGGGGCAACAACAATCCTCCCGGCTTCAACATCACGCGATTCGGATCTCCCCCGCCCCCACCCTCACACAACCATAGAATATTCAAGTGAATGAACATATCACGGCAAGGATCTATGAGTGCTTCGCATAAGACGAGTTTGTTAGCATAATCCCGAGCCCTGCTCGTGGTTCGAACGAGCGCGCCAGGCCCGAAGACGGCTTCTAATGTGCTTAGTTTAGGGGCGTGGGGGTAACGACATGGCAAAAATAAACATAATTTTGCTTAACGGCCAGTATGTGACTTGGCTTTATCTTAATTAAACTTGCATGCTCCTCGGCCCGGGAGCAGACACCTCCCATCTTCCCATCTTCCAGAGTGGGATGTCGGGGGTTCCCCGGGTAACGTCTCATTTGCTCCAATCCCCCATAACCCACCCTCCATCCCTCTATGCAACTTGTCCTCGACGAAGGCGGCGAGGGCGGCGGAGGCAGAGGTTCGCGGTGTCATAATATTTTTCATTCCCGGGAGGATTTACACCTTTATTGTGACATCAAGAGAAAAGAGGTGACATAAATGCATATTTTTGCGCTCGGCTTCATTCATAATCACTGCATGTAATGAGATTAGCGCTTCGGTGAGAAAATTTTAAGCGCTTTCCCAGAAGTGGTTGAGTGCAGGAGATGGCGCCAGACAACCACTCCGAGCTCTTTTGTATTTTGCGGGCCACCCCGAAGGAACGGAGGAGGAGCAGACACGAGCGACAGGAAGCCAATTGCCGCGACAATTATGCATACATTTCACTCGGAGCCCTACTCCCTGGAATATGTGAGAATGGGCCCCATTTAACGAAAGAAAACCCTTCGGCGAAATTGCTTGTCCGCGGGGGGCCATAAATTTTTAAGAAATCTCATTAGACTTATTAGCTCTTTTCATGAATCTCACTTGAATGTTATGTGCCGGTTTAATGCGTTTTTCATGAAAATTTTGTTGTCACGTTTAGACATTAATCTTTCACTTTTCAAGAGACCTTTCGTGCACATACATATACGATTATCATAATTACCTATCAGAAATTCGACCACCGGGTGTTAAGTACATTTAGTTATATCACATATGTATGTATATACTTACCATTTCGTTATTTTCAAAAATTAAAAGATATTAAAATACCTAAGTATAGAATAAGAATTTATAGTACAAATTATCAATTTGCTAATCTCAAAATATGTATTATGTATTTGAAATGATGTTAGTAAGACCAATAGTGGAACCAGTTCAAAGCACCTAATTATCTGACACGAATATTTCCTGCAGTCCTGGAAAATGCAATTCATGCTCTCATTCGTCTATCTAAGCCCGCTGGGACGAAAAACTGGAGAAGTCGGCCTGCTTCAAAGTGGGTGACTTACAGGATGGCAAAACTAAATTGACATAAAGACAAATTTCCCTTCGTCTCAAATTAACAAAAAGTTCCCTTGTCCCATTTGGCTATCAAGATTGCAGCCGCAGGGATACAGAGGTATCCCCGGAGCACCACACACTGCAACTAGCCCTCAAAAGGATACGAAAAGATGCAACTTTTAGTCATCCGGAATGCCGGCGATGCGGTGTGCAACCTCCCCGACTAAGTGTACCTTTACAATCACTGTCTGCCCTGGCAAACAGCAAGCAACCAAAGCAGCCGGCATCCTTCAGACGATATATGGCCGTCGTGTCTATGTGCACGGGGCTTTAGTGAAAAAGTAGATTCATCAGGCGTTTGTAAAACTTTTAAGTAGACGAGAAACTCTGTCTAGGTGCATTTTTTCAGTTAAGGATTTTCCCTTTTCAAGGAATTTTTTATTTTATTTTTTCCCCTCGTTGTTATTCTTGCTTTTCCGGGGTCTCGGCAAGTATCTAAAGAGCCAAGTCAAATTTACGAGAGGTCACGTAAAATAAATTACTGTGACGTAAGTCTATGGCAAAGTAGATTAAGCAGAAGTTCGTTCGGAGATGAGATCAGATGAGGTGAATGTGAGTTAAATGAGCTGAAGGTATTATTTGAGCATTTGCGGATTAGCCCTCTACTTAGTTGAAAAGCTTTTATAGTAATCTTAACATAATTTATTTATTTTTCTTTATAAAAAAGAGGTCCTTCAAATTTGATGACAATAACACAAAAATAAAAACCTCTCAGAAAACCTACATTTCATTCTCCTTTAAAATATTTTCCCTAAATAAGCAAAAATTCAATGAAATACATACATAACATATATTCAAATACGGGTAGGATCTCATAAAAACGAATCAAAACAGATATTTGGAAAAGCGACAAATTCTTCGACGAATTTACAATTAAGAGCAAAAATAATCCCGAATCAATCATCCCCCAATCTGAGTAGCTAGAAACAGCCAAAAGAAATATTATTGATACTGCAACATTAATCAAACTTCCGACGAAACGAGCAGTTCATCGATCGGAGAAGGGACTGAACGATGGTTTGATTTCAACTACCCTTCAAAAACTTTCTGAAGGAGCCCTTTTCACGGGGTAACTCATATAGGAATATAAACATCCAATTCCGGACCCAAGCACTTTGTTTAATTTAAAAACAAATAATTTCACGGACTCCCAGAAAAAAGGGAGGCACTAAAAGAGCCCGGTTTATTTTTTTACTTTTCGAGAGCCACCCTGATAAATCTCTGCCGCCCCATTTTGTACTTTTATTGTCGATAAATTGCTCGAAATCTGCTCGGCGTGAATAAATTCGAAGCGGCGCTTCAAACTTAATTACGCCCGCACCGCGCGCTTGTACATTTTCACGAAAAACTTTTCCCGAGGAAGAGGACTTGAAACTTTTTGAGAAAATAATTCTTCTGCCTCGTAAGAAGTTTATTCCACTTCAATTGGGGGAGTGTTTAAGAATGCAAGTTAGACATGTCTGAGAAGTTCTTTGTACAATAAACTCCTGCGGAAAGGACACACACAATGGGAATCAATGGGAACATCTTAAAAATCTATGAAACTCGTCTAAAGCGATTAAAAACACAAATCTGTTTGAAAGAATTTCTGAATTTGTGCCTAAACGCGGGGATTACTTTTGAAATGTGCCCATTTGTTTTCTCTTCGGTATGTCATTTAAACATACACGTGTGTTGGAGGGAAGCTCTCAAAATTTAACGAGAATCAGAAATATATACCATGATCTTATTAATTCGTAATCTGGTTCCACAAATGTCGCTCGTTAAAAGAATATTAACAATTTTCAAGGAAAAGTCAGTCTTAGGAAAGATTTAAAAAAACCTTGTAGGCAAATGCAGCATCATTTCGGCATAATTATTTGAAAATGTTGACTTTTGGGATTGTACTTATGGCCCACGTATCAAGTGTTCATCGTCTTTATTTGTAATGCTAAATTTCAAAGAATGAATACCTTTGACATATCCATTAAAATAAAATGTTATCAGTCTGATTGTACCTACCGACGCCACGATATAATTTATTTTAATTTATATCTGATCTTAAATGTTGAAGAACACTTATTGCTTGTGGATTGGGCTAAGTTCAAACTAAGTAGTTCTATTGTGTTTTATACATATTTCACTGAGAATGTTCGTCACCAAAAATTTGGGTCTTAGTTTAAATATTTTTGTTTTTTACGAATAGTCTAATCTTGGGTTATTCCAACTCCTTACCAAAAATTAAATTTCATTACTCGCCTTATGCTAAAAGCACATATTTTTCTAATACTGCTTAAACAACCAGAGTCGAATTTGAGAGTTGCGGCAGCTCTATTTCTCTTTTAACATATAAATTTATCCTTGTAAGGAATGAGTCAAACTTCTTTCCTCTTGTTTTCAATGCATAATTTTATTCGTTCCCCATACGAAGTGTTCGTCTGTTTGTTAGCTAACACGAATAGAACGAGCGATAAAAAGTGAACAAGATGCAATAAAATAAAGCTACTACTGTGTTTTGTGAGCTAGTTTACTTAGCTCAGTTAGAAATTAAGTATAAAAACACGCTCTCTCATGTAAATCGTAAATCGGAATGTCCATTAAACACCTTAGAGGTGTTACTTGAAAATGAATTACTCAATTACGCCAGACATTGGTGTAACACTTAAGTTAAATATATTTCACTCTATGTAAAAACTTAAATTTTTTTCAGTGCTTATAAATGGGGTGCTCTGAAGGATTTATGTTGGAGGATATAGTCCACATAAAAGACTGGGTTCTGTGTAAACTAGTCTAGAACGAAAACGGCTAAGTAATAGCAATAAATGCGTTTAGTTCTTCTTTGAGTTTGTTTACCAACAAACCGCGCTGCATCATTCCAGGAACTTTGCAAATTCCGGATGTGATCAAATCATTTGTTTTAAATTAGAATTTCAAATTGCGAGTAGCTCGATGCTGTCCCTCTTTGGTTCGGCGGGAGAACAAATAGAACTTTAAATAATTTCCCTCTGAAGGCATTCGCTTGTTTGTTAATTTATCAAAGTGAAATGTAGAAGACATTTTGGAGCCGGATGCCGAGGTGGCTTGCGGGGACTCCAGACAGACGGACAGACGTGGACAGGGCAGGAACAACACTATCCATCTTATGAGTGGGTATAGTGGGTAAAAGTAGCTACTGCGGGATAAGCGGAAAAGAAAACAATTTAAACAATATTATCACTTTACTTTATGGATTGCATTAAAAATTCGGAGCACACATGCAGAACAGGCATCTTGATCACGTCCAGAATCAGGATCCCCCGGGTAAGGCTGTCCTGACGCCACTATCGCCGCCACTCTGCGCAGAGGGATGAAGTAACGAATTGTTAGGGTTCTGAAAATGCAGCGGAGACAAGGGTGGATCCCACAGGCGAATATCCCTGCTGATGAGGATATCCAGGAATGGCCGAAAGAAATAAGTCGGTCGCCCGCCAGATAAGTCCCAGTTCACTCAACCGAGGCTAGACCGAAACCGGGTTGAGTTCATTGAAGAGAAAAATCATTGGAGGCGGGTACTACGACGGGCCCCGGAGTCCTACGGAAAGGAACTTGGCAAAGGGCTCGGCTTCTCGGCACCAGAGGACCAAAAGGGAAAACGTTACGAGTTTATCGGGGCCCCGGGATAATTCAAATTGTCCATTTTTATTCCACCTCTCTGCACGTGAAATAATTCACTGATGAATCCCGGGCACACTATCCTCCTGCCACATTTCGCTCCCATAGTGTCCCTGGTCTCCCGGACCAGCCACTTACGTAATTTTGGTGTGACTTGAGTGCCTACTCGGGAGCCAACTCGTATGGAAAATGGACCGTCCAACAGACTCAAGGAGCTGTGGAAAAAAACCGGGAGCGAATCAGGAAGATACCGTCATTCAGTCGTGTGTGCGGGTGGTGCAGGAACCCGAACCCGAAACCCGCGCTGCCACTCGGCTGGGAGAGGTTCCAGGATTCTGAATTCGAGGACGTGCTACGGAGAATTACGATCCGGGTGCATTCATGCGTTTAGTTGCCACAATTAGTTGAGAGTCCGTGGCCTACATCATCTGGAACCGGTCGCCTGCATGGCCGAGTACCGGGAACTAGGATCGGGACTGGGACTGGAACCGGGACCGGGACGAGCCCCATTCTCGCCGGTGGTGGTGAGGACCCCCGATAGTGGCGGACGTACGCCTCCAAAGGGATATAAATATGTACTTGCATGTGGTCGTGACGAGGAGTAATAAAACAGCTTATACCCATTAGGGGTGGTGGGTGAACGGGCAAACTATCCCGGCTATTCCCCGATCCAGGTCGGCTCCATTTCTGCTCAGCACGTTACCAGCATACCAAGTGGAGCATTAATCGACACCGGGAATGCCGGGACTAGTTTTTGAATATGCCATCAAAGCGATGTTTGCACTGGACTCTGCATGTGCATATTTAATCGCCAGTGGGTAATGCTGTTTGTCCAAATGCACATGAAATTAGTTTAATTCATTTATTACTGGGATTTAATTGGGAAATTTTCTGATGACTGATTGAAATTTTATCGATGACCAGGTGGTCTATTTTTAATTTATGCCCCTATACACATCCATAAAATTTATACCACAGCAACAAATTTTTGCGTTCACCAGCAAAAAACCAGCGACCAAAAACCAAATTAGGTATCGTTCAAATATTTACCTGCAATTTATGAACCATTTAACCCTATACATATGCCTCGCTGAGTGCACCCACTCCCTTACAAAATTAGAAATTAGAACCGCCAAAATATTTGCTTTTACGAAACAATGGATTCGCCGCAATTTTACCATGACAAGGTTTGTTTTGATTTAGCCGAGGCAATTTCGCAAATGTTACTAAATCAAAAATGAGACTCCTGGTATTCTGCGGCCTCTCGGTTGGCGCTCTTTACACCAAATGGAGCAATATTTGTTTTACCCAACAATTTCGAGTACGGCGGCAGGATATTGCTGCGATACCGTGGGTGAATCCAAAGAGTAGAGGTGAAATTTTTGTCTGCCAATGTCCATTATTTTCTTTTTTAAATAACTATTTCAAAGTACTTCTATTCATATGTATGTACCATACGAGTACTTTATAACCGGATATAACGCCATAAATTAGTTTTGTGGATTTTAAGCTACAACAGTCACGAAATTTAATTTAGGTTAAGTACTCACGTTATTTAGTGCTATAAATATGAAATGTTAACAATTTAGCATACCTACTTTGATACTTTTCTTTTTAAGTAATTGATTTTTATTTAATGATTTTTAAGCGATATGAATTTCATGACAACAATAATTGCAAAATAAGAAAAAAAATGATAAAATTAGCTCTTTCAAGTTTATCTATTGAACTTCAATAGTATATATAAGTATTGGGCTTAAATTTTCTTATAAGTTTAACGAACTAAATTTAGCTAACTAAGGTTTACTCCTTTATTGAAAAAGCTGACAAAGCCGATATGCATAATTTGCTGAATGCAATTTTTATTTATTAATAAATAATGAAAACTGAATCAAAAGTTAGCTTAACCGCAATTCCATGTCGCAACCTTCCTTCATTTAGTAACCCTATCATGCAAAATATCAAATTCTATCGTAATCATCTATCTCATGAAAGTATACACATTTTTGCCTTAAGGCAACTAAACTCGTCAACGCGATGTGCAACTTAAGATTAAGAGAACATTAAGAATTTTATTTCAGTCGCCGCATTTTCTAAAAGGTTCAAGGTTTTATAACCCTCAAAATCAAGTCCCATTTTATTTTTCTAAAAGACCAAAAACAGCCCCAGGAAAAAATTTCATGCAATATACTAGGGAAAATTTCTACAGTGTTCGTTCCCTATAGAATATGCCCTTTTTTCTTGCATACAAAACTCCTTTCACGTATATATAAAAAAAAAAAGAAAAAAAAAACAACTTTTAAAAGCTTTCGCGAGAAAAATATTGATGGAGGTCTTATAAGAGGATTACCTTAATGAATTTTCCTTGGCGCGTTCACGTAACGGACTAGAGCAAAATTTATAGAGGGCACCTGCTTTATACCCCTTTCCTAATTTAACTCCGTTCACACAAAATTTCCATAGAAATCCCGGCCTCGGGGGCGTAAATAACTAAAAATTACCCCAGAGCACAATAAATCCAGCGTCGCCGACAGGGCGATGCAGGTAAACAGCTCACCACCTTAGGCTGAGTCCATTCAGTGATTTGCTAATGGAGATCTGAGGGTAGGGAAAGAATAACATCGACCTGGGGCTATATCCTTTAGCAGGGCGGAGCGCCGGGTCTCGCCCGCTTAAAAAAGAAATACTTAAAAGAAGGAAGACGAAACCTCGCCTGGGTAAGGCGGAGACATATTGAGGACGGGCAAAAACCCGGGGGTGGCGTATAATTAAAAACAGCACGCTTGGTAAAGCTGCACTTTCTGCAGCCTTTCGGGGGGGAAAGGGATCAGGATGCACCGCCGCTGCAGCTTCCTTCCCGTTTGATCCCTATTACGCTTGCATGGAAATCAGTTAATTTCTTTTTTCGTCCTTTTATGGATGCTGCCTTTAATTAAGTTTTGTATCTTGTATCTTGTCGTCCATATTTCGTAGCGCGCTAAATGCGACGTTACAAAACGGGAGCAGTCAGCCCGCCAGGTGCGGCTTTATTTTCTAAATTCAAGTTCGCCTGAAGGTTTAAACTGGTAGACAGGTGGTGCAGGGTCGACTACATTCATCCTTTAGGCTGCGCCCGCTATGATCACTGAAGGCCTGTGAGACTGAAACTTAATCCCTTGGTTAACCAACCGATTAACACCCCTTTGATGTCTTTCGCCGGGAGGTACACGGGTGGTGGAGGTGGTGAGCATCTGAGACAAGAGTCAACCGAGACAAGTGGGAGGCTAACACTTCAAATGCGCGCAAAACCGCAACTGCAACTCGACGAGGCGGATCCTTTTTGCGTGGCACTTTTTAAGACTTGATTCTGGTATCTTTTTGAAGAAAGTTTGATAAATCCCCTTTACGAAAAGCCAGCAAAAAAGCTTCTTTTGAAAATATCAAAACGGATGAAGGTAAGTTTTCTTTTAGCCGCAGTGTGGCCTTTTCAATTTTAATAAACGTAAATAATAGGTTCAGATAGCTTAACTTAAGTTTTGATTGTGTCAATATTTTCTTTTGGTTGGCAAAGACTTTGAAATTGTTCTGGACTGATTCAAAACTTTGATTAAGTACTACTTTATGAACAGTATTGATATTGCATCATAGACTTTTTTTCATATAACAATACATGAAAGAACTTAAAATTTTTAAATATTATAGTGTCAATATACTACCCTACATACTATAGGAGCATTTGAAGTTAAAAATGACGGATGTTCAAAAAATCTTGAAATTATACGTTTTTGCAGTTCTAATTTAGTCACTATTTCCGAAAGCTTTCAAATTACTTATTTCGGATTGAAAATTTTGAATTTACAAACATATTTGCTGCGCTAATAATTAAAAAACAAAAGATTTTTTGAATGGGACGGAGTGATTTTTTAGCTGCTGACTACAATATACAAAATGTACTATTTTCTGCTGAAATTTGCTAATATCTTATTTTATGTATCTGTAATTTAAATGAGTTATCTTTCCGCCTGTTCTCTACATACAGCTTGTGATAAACTTATTTATAATTATATGAAAATAGTGTAATCTACACACATTGGTTATTCATTTTTTCTATTACCAATTTTTGATATTGCTTTTGGTTACCATTAATTTGGTACCATTCTGGCATGATGAACTATTTATTGAATAATGGAAACCTTCATTCATATTCTACCAAAATTATATTATAAATCCTTGTTAGGTTTAGCCTAAATTGGAAATAGAACGTTTTATTTCAAAAGTGGTTGTTCTATTTGTTAAAGGACCTACTGGAAATTACTACGTACATTATCATTTAAAATAGGAAAAATGACCCCCTTATGCACACTACTCTCTAGCAATTTTTAGATCTTCTTCGAGTATTCACAAGTGCTCCATAACATTTGAAGAACACTTGTAAATGGTGCGAAATTGTGCCGAAAACCATAAAACAGTTGTACACTTCCAATTCAGCAATAATAAAATTTTAGAATTGCTCGTAAAATGTTGACGCCTGGCAGTATTGCGGCAAAGCTCAGGTATCGGCGCACCTGTGCGCTCCAGGTACGTTAATAATTTTACGAATGGCATTAGCCAGTTTGGGCTACTCGGGCGCGGCAGGAAGTGGGGCGGGGCGTGCATTTAAAGCGAAGTTAATTCCAAATCGTTCGCTGCCGGCACTATTCAAATTACGAGGACGAGTACTGTGGCTTCATCGTATGAAATTATGCATTAAATGCAACATCGGCGGAACGCAGCACAATCAGTAATCAAACGTTATTGTAAAACTTGATGCAGCAGGTGAGTCTGAGGTGGTGCAAGTGTGGGCCAAACCTCGATTTGCACATATGCAGTTCTCGGAGGTGCTGGCTATATTCTACGTGGAGTAGGCATGCATTTATGCAATTCTATGCTGCAGAATCCATTCGGCGGGGGCTGGATATTTAGCATAACTTTATTTTCCTCTTTAAGGCAAAAACGCACATGTTTCCCTTTCGCATCCTAATTGCGGCTATAATGAGAATAAAACTTGCATCAGACCTTTGTGATGCGCCACACTGCAAGCAGAGCCCTGTTCCCAGCGAAAAGGGCCTAAATGACGTAGTTGGTAAATCCAGAGCTGGAGCGGCCCTGGTGTTATTACAACAAGTATCAGCATTAAACTCCACTCGGGCGCAACTAATTTGAGTTAAAATAGTTTGCCTTAGTGCAGTGCGACAAAGTCAGCCTGATTTATATTTGCGGATCGTGATGCTGGTTCGGTCCCAAAAAAGGATAAATCAGTCCTGCCGTACTGCTGCTCCAATTCACCAGCAAGGCTAAATGATTTTCGAGTTTTTGAGCACTAGAGAAATAAATAAAAAATTTAAAAAAAAAGATAAATTCGCGAAATGAAATGACAGCGTAACATTTATTTTTTCCCTGATAGCCACTTACTAATTCCTTTTCAGGATAAATTAACCCGCATTTAGGGAGCCCGTCCTCTTTCATTAGCCGCGTTGAATTAATCAAGAGGAGAGCTGCTCCTCGTGAATTATTATTCAGAGTAAAAAAATACGGAAAAAAATCCATAGATACTTTTCCATTTAGGTAAAAGAGAACTTTGAAATGGTTTTGACATGGAAACGAGGTCAGCGGGAAAAAGGGTTGCGGTAGTAACCTTTCGCAACGAGGCAACGCTGTCCAGATTGGCTTTTGCTCGGTAGGTATTCCTGCACAACAAGATAAAAAACGGGGCATCCCCCTGGACCGAAGAGATCAAAGCCTGCATCTCCTTGGCCCTAGGACGTGAATTTTTGCGACGCAAACTCATTACAATATCTAATGATTTGAAAATAGCCCACGGTCGGAGTTCTGAGGGTGAAGCAGCAGAATTTCACTCTTCAACCGAATAAGACGGACACATTTCTACTTTGAACCCATAGGCTGACCATTTTTTAAAGAAGCAAATTACCACCGGAAGGAATTCATTGAATTGTTTGAACTATTTTATGGAAGAATAAAAAATAAACCATCCCGTGGGAATTTGTCTGTGTCAAAATTCGATAACTTATCTTGTTATAATTTAAGAGTTAAGGTTAGTGAGGAAGTTTGATTGAATAATACTTGAAAAACGTTTCGCATTCAAAATCAATGAAATTTTACAGCACTTCACTTTTAAAAGTAATAAAAACTCCAACATTGACAGGGTACCAATTTTCATAAAAAACTTACTTTAGGTTCCTACATTCTAAATCAAAGTTTTGTTTTTTAGTTGAGCTTTAGAACGGCGAGCTGACCCTTACATGGCTCCGTTTTCCAAAGTATTTCGTTATTGAACTATGTATTATCAGTAACTATAAAGCTAGGCAGGCGAGTGAAGGTTCGGGGGTGGGGGATGCGAGGGTGTAATGTAAGCGATTCCGTTCCAGCAGTAAAAAGTCACCTCACCAACCTGCCGCATTCAAAACAAATGAACCGAAGGGCGCCGGAAGAATTTGCAAGTAGCACGTAGTTAGCTACCGTTGTGCCCAGGAGCGTTCGAAAACACAAACAAGTCCACTCCCGTGACGGGTTCGTTTCTAAATAGGTTTCTAATATACCGCAAAACGGGCACATAATAGACCATCCCGGTAGTAAGTCCCGGCCCTGGGGTCCTGGTTCCCGTCGTTCCATTCCATTCAGCTGGAAGTAAAGAGCAGAACAAAGCCCAGGGAGAAAAAATTCAGAGGCCGTACAGGAGCCTTTTAGCATATCTATGATCTAAATGTTCAAATAAACACCATGTTCGGGCTTGTTACGAACCCATAAATTCCAGGACGCCCCCACACTGTCGTACTCCTCCAGTGCCACATGCCCGGCTGGAGTGCTATGTGAAAATGCTACAATATTTTTTTAACCTCCGCCTGAGCCTTGGTATAAATGTTGTAAATGTTGTTTTTTCTTCTCTTCCCAAAGAGCCAACCGTCGGTTTTAGAGCCACCGAAGGAAAAGTGCTCATTTTTTTCCGCCAAGAGTTTAGAAGGTCCTGGTCCTGGACATTCATGAGGAGAAATTTATCTGCAAATTGAAATGTCACCGGCAAACGGGAGAGCGAGCACTTTATACAAGGATTCTGGGGTACTTTTTAAGGTTAGAGATTTTCTCTGATAGCCGGAATTGTTTTGTTGGGATTTTTTCAACATTTCGGTGGGTATTTAGCTTTTGTTCTAAGTTATTTAAAATATTCGCGTGAAAAAAGGGTATTTGCATATACTGACTTTACTTACTACTTATACACTTATTTCTGTATACACCTTTTTATGCTAGCAAATTCATTTCTCATACCATGAAGTACCTAACCAAACCAAGACATTAATATTTTTTGTTGTGTTTTTCAATGGAAATCTGTATTATGAATAATACCGAAATTTAGTATTATGTAGATATATATTTTATTTTCGTTGTCGCTTTTAAATATTATCCGTTTGTCAATTTGAAGTATTTAAGTTTAAGTAAATATAAACCCTGATGCATGACTCATTAAAAAGAAATATCTTAAGATTTTACCATTTTTATTTTGAGATTAAATTTTAATTGAGTTTCTGATTGCAAGAAACCTTTTTTTCATTTTTGTCTATACCATTGCAAACATCAGAGTTCCCAATAAATGAAATTAAATCAGTAAATTTTGTTGCAATTTACATATGTTCGAAAAACGAAGTGGTATTCCTTTTTGGCTCGTTAAAGCTGCCTTTTGCTTTGCTTTGGCTTTAGGCACGTGATTCTATTTAAAGCAAATTTAAGATACGGCCTTTATTTTACAATATTGATAGGGGGGTGGGTGATAACCTTTCACCCTGTATTTATCTCCAATGTGCTTGTTGCCGCCAGGAGTAGCTAGCAACAATTAAAATGACTTGACTGAAAGTAACCTGTCCCAGGGAGAACTACACTTCCACGAAGTAATGTATCACCGGAAGTACCTGTGTAAAATATGAAACCAACTGGAGGGCCCTCCGTAGGCAACTAAATTACCATCTCGGGCTCCTCGCCGGGCCAACAAGGGCCGAGTGCAGAGTGCTTTGAAACTTAATGCTGCAATATATCTTCTCTTCAAGGTGACACGGAGTACATGAGCACTACACTAACTCAAGGAGCGCCACTCTAAATTAGGGCCCCCTGCCCCAAAGTGCGCCGGGGAGGGCTATTTTTCAGGCGTCGCTCATAATTCCGCGAAGAGCAACTGCCAACAAAATAATTAAAAGTTGGCTGCGGCGCTACGAAGCTGTTTTTGGCTTTTAATCGTCAAACATCCACCGCGTCGCGGTGCCATTCGCTGGAGGCTGGAGGGCCTTTTTCGCCTTTTATTTATCGCGGAGGAGAAGTTCGATGAAAAATTGCCGCAATAGAGGACACCGCCCCCCGCGCGGCGGAATAGCCGCTGAGGTGGAACAAATTAAGCTTAATTAAACCGTGAGCGGCGGGGGCGGCTCAGGTCGAGGCGATGATGGCGACCAAGACGAAGAAGGCGTCGTCGTCGTCGCCGGTTGGTCCTCGGAATCGATGGGACAAATACCCCAAATGTTTTCTGAAACCACTGATGTCACCCATTCGTCATCGTCAGCCGAAACAACATGGAAATTAATCAAATTTATACGCTGGCTTAAGACTAAAACCACATGACATGCAGCTTTCATAAACGAAGGCGTCAGGTAATTTCTCACAAAATTCGTGCCCCAGTCTGGGGATCCTTCTTACTAATGATCGAGCCACATCAGCCCCATTTCTCGCATGTATGCGAAATGGTTGGTGCGACCCGGAGCAGCTCCGGCGAGGCTCTCGGGTATTTATTTATACCCGGCTACCACCGAAACCACTGAAGCCCCATCACCGTTTAAAGCGCTCAGAAAATTTCCTAGGCAAATATTGTTCCAGCGCTGGATGCTGGGTGATGCCGCGCTGCTTCTGGAGCTGCCCTTGAGGAAATTTTCAAGGAGCTGCGGATGTCCCCCCGTGGCGGAGGGCGCTCCAAAAGCCGGGGACGAGCAGCATCCAGCGCACGGCGTCTTTTATTTGTTTGCGCTTTCCTCCTTGGAGCACAAGACCCGAAGTGATGAGCTGTTTGCCTGGCAGCACCGCTCCACCACCGCTCCATCACCGCGTGCAGCTGTCCTCGTGCGGGCTATTTTTTATGGCGGGGGAGGCGTGGCGCCTTTTTTTCACCAGCAGGCTAATGGGAAAATCAACACGTCGGAAAATGTGCGTACCTGAGACGGAACGACGACGAACTCTGAAATAAAAGCGAAAAGATAAATGAAAAAGGCGAGCCTGACAAACGAGTTATTGTTATAAATATCCTTTACCCCGCGGATGAGATGACGAGCCCCAGCCAAAGCCTTTCACCACCCCGGGGGCGGCGCGGCGTGTTTGCGTCGCGTCTGGGGCTCCTCAAACTAGACAGTCGTTAGCCCCCTGTGCCACCACCACCCTGTGAAATGACTGATAATCCCGGGGAGTGATGAGGCTGTTTGCATCTCATATGCGAGCTGCACGAGGAGCACTTCTCGCCGAGATAATCATCCGGTCTTTGTGATGCCATTTTCCTCATAAGAATTCATGATGTGCTGGATACAACGTCTTCTAGACGAGACAATCTGAAAATGAATGCGAATATGCTCGGGATATATTCATAATTTTGACTTATTTTCGAGATTTTTCTCCTTTTTATGTCGTTCTACTTAGATCCTCAGTTGCTGACGCCGGCTAATAAGTTCAATGGAATTTTTGAGAGGCTCTATTTGAAAATAGGCGTCGCAGCGTCTTAAGGAGCAGGGTCCAAGTTAAATTTGGTTTGGGTTAAAATTTTGCTATTTACAGCCTTTGAGCCCGACAGGATAACTATATTAGCTCTTTTATTTTCACAAATTAAATTTTTGTCCTTCTATACAATGAACCAAATACATACATATGTGTTTGCGAAATTTTTTACGATTCATAAAGTTTATTTTAAAAATCGCTTTCGTTCTTCCTTTTAGGATATTTGTAATAATACAATGGTTTGAGATCAAATAAGTTTCAAAGTAACATCATCTTACTTAATATATCATTCATTCAAAGTAGAATGACTCAAACCCTCTAACAATTCCAAACAAAGGTATTAGAAATAGGATAGAAATATTAAAAGTGCTCGTTAAAAGGAAAACAATTCCACGAAATGATATGAAAGCTGTTTCAGCAACAAAGTATATTTTTAGCAGCCTATGTATTTTGCTCAAAACATCTTACCTGAAAAGTAGATCAAATGCCAAGCTAAAGGCCTTTGGGGGTACGGGACAAAATCACAACAAGTCGAATGCTTTGCAAAAATAATCCTCGGGGCTTTCAGGAGGCGAACTGTTCAACGAATCCTCAACTACAGCGGATCGGTTCCTAACTGGGTGTATTCAAAAACCCCGTCCACGCCGAATCCACTGCAATAAAGACCTCCGAGCAGCGTATATTTTTGAAACAAAATCCACCACAACCATTCGCTTTCCGTATCAAGTACAACTTTATTGAAGGACATTTGTATGTTACTGGTGTCCGGGGTCGAGAGATACGACACGCCGGGTTATATGGCAAAAGTTTCATAAAACTCTGACATACCCCCGCCCTGGAAATCGGGGATCGTATTGTAGGTGGAGTGTTCAGAATCGAACCTGTGCGACTCTGATACCTTTCCGAACGACAGGCCCGGGACTCTGGGACACAAAGGGCAATACCTGTGCCCGGATAACAAAAACTTTTTTGTTATTGAGTTCAGTTTTGATCAGGTAACACAATTTATTGCCTTTCATTTGATTTTGATTTTTTCTCTTCTGTTATGATTTAGATGGCCCTGGAAGGTAAGCGGGTGCTAGCCTCTGCGATGAAGATAGCCGGGACACGCCCGTCCCGCGGGGAAGGGGCCCGTGTATCCAACATAAAAATTGAATCAATTTCGCAGCTTCGGCAACTTTTCCGTGTACAACGTCGCCATGTGAGCTCCGTTCTTGGGAAATCACTTTGGTATATTACACGCATTAGCCTCCGCTAAAGTGCTTTGTAATAGGATTATGCGAAATTTTATTACGACAAACATGATCAAATTTTGGATTTGAGGTTTGCACCCCCTCCTCCCAGTAGTAATTGGGGTGAATGCCGGTGTACTTTCGGATGTTGTTTTCTGATCCCACCAATTCCCACGTAAATTCAATTTTATTTCATATGAAATTGTCGATTTCTACACGTTTCGGCGGTTTATTTGAATATTTTTAAGGAGTTTCCCGGGACTGTAGATATCCTTGGAAAGGAAAGTAATAATAACGATTTTTGTGGGGGAAAAAAGTAATTTAACTACATGATTTGGAGGGTATTTTTATTTTTATAATTATAACGAGAACGATTATTGGTAACAATAAAATTTACTTTCATTAATATTGCAGATTCAAAAATATTGTACTTAATTAAATTCATTTTCAAGAAAAACATTCCAGCGCTTAATTTTGATTTGAAGTTGATTTCAGTTTTATTAAACTACAATTAAGTTTGATACAATTATTTGAGTTCGATATATTAAAACAAGTTATGTAAATATTTTGATTTCATAGTATATGTCGGGATCATTATTATTGTTTTCGAATTAAATATATTAAATATGCTAAAAGTAGCTTTGAAAATCAAATTTGTTTAGAAGATAAATCATATTTACAACACTGAAAACACCTTAATATGACACTATGTTTTTTTTTTAACTTTTTCGATATAGTGTTATTAAATTTAGGAGAACAAGATGGTTGTTTCGGAGCAATACTAAATAAAACATCTAAGTATTGAACATAAGAGCTATTAAATACAAAATTTTAACGAAGTTCACTAGATAGAGCCAGCATTTTTTTCAATAGTCCCAACCCATACGTGATTGCCTAAAAGAAAATTGTTCGGGAGTGGATTTACAGTCGTATACCCTCTTTCGGTAAGATAATTTGAGAAAAATGCTCCTCGACAATATTTACTCTCAGGAAATTGATGCGGGTCTTCAATCCCGTCATAAACTCGCAGAGTTGTTTTCAACACTTTGTTTGCAGGTTCGTTTGTCTCTGTTTGTCCCCGTGGAGGGTGAGATGCCCCATTGTGTTACAGAAGCTCCCGCCAGCCCTCAACCTGAGTTCGTCCGTTCCACAGGCACTGTGGAAGCAGCCTTGGAGGTGCGACACGACTCTACGTCTTAGCGCAAAGGTTCTTTGCCTTACTTTCGGGAGCGTTCAGAATATGCCCCAAGACATAGGCTAACAGAGTGGTTTGGGGGATGATGGTTGACAGCGAAAAATCCCTTCGCGAAATTATGTGGTAATTTTATCTTAGCCCGAAACTTTTGGGGTGTTATGAGTGGGATCCTCAGCGAAATGAGCTGCTATTTGTACAAATTATGGCAATATTAATGCGAGTACATGTGATTAGTTTTAAGCTGGCAAACGAGTGGAAAGGAGTTAATTAACGCGACGCCTGTGGAGGGACCCATAACGACTTTCTTTCGGATAGAGAATTCGTTCAAAAGCAATCCAACTTAAGCCAGCCCTGAGTTGGGCGTTTTTAATGAACGCTCCCCAGTAATCCAGTTGTCAGCTTAACGTTCTTCTTATAGTCAAAGCTAACTGACTGTGTAATGCCATTTTAAGTTCCATTTCACTTTAGGGGAGGAACCTATTCGATAGTGTCATGAAAAACCCCCATCCTTTGTCGTGGGTGGACGACAAAAACTAATAGACTGAAGCTGCTGTCCCGACATTCGAGATTCGAGGAGTAAAAGGATTTAAAATCCGTAAAATGAAAACATAAGCGAAAAAGCGCCTCTCTCGGATAGATAAGCCTCATAAAATTATATTGGGCTGTACCTTAAAAGCCCATTATCTTATGGCCACAAAAACCTCTCTATCTGCTTTAGAGACAAATTGCCGAGATAAAAGTCTTTTTAAATACAAAATGGTATTTCGGTTGGAGCCTTTCAGTGGCCACCATCGATGTGTTGTGCCTCTCTGGGCCGGCAAGGGTTCGCTAGGGTTTCCTCTTGGACAATTAAGTACTCGTCCGTTAATTGTTTTCTGAGCTTTTTTGGCCTTCATAAATAGATTAAAGTTTCCGAAAAGAGAGCCCTTCACTCGCCATTAGGCCTTCCGGGAATCCTGCCCAAAAAGTATAAGAAAAGGTTTTCACATTATCTCAGTGGATCTAATGACAAATGCCAAAAGTGATACGGCAAATGTGCCATTCTTGAAAATTTTATACATGTATAGATTTCCGAAAATAACGGCCATCCAGAGCCCAGGATTAAGACGTAATTACCGAGACTATAAGGAGCATATTTATGATTTTGCAAAACCTTTCCCAGTGAGAGCTCATGATTTAATACTGCGGTTTTGGATATGCCCTTATTAAGTTTTTGCTGGATTTCTTAATTTGCAGCTTCTAATTAATAGGCTATGTGTATTCATAGTACTTACAGTTGAATTTAAAATAGTTAATGAATTGGTTTTCTTAAAGAATCAAATTAAAAACATAAAAGAAAAAGCTTAGGCAATACTAAATATGTTGTATACTACGAATAAAAGTGATACATTACATTTATTTTAGCGTTCATTATACGCGTATAGCACAAGAGCAAACTTAAAACCTCTACAGCGAAACTTTCTTTAGGTGTAATAAAACAGAAAACCAAAACTTTTTAAGTTCGAGTGTTACAACCCGTTTAAAACTTTTCAATTACTTTCAATTAAAGATCGAAAATAAGTGTGATTCTTGTTTAATCAGTTATCGTTTCAACCTAATACATTCTCAGAGGAACTCTCCATCAACGATCTTCCCACCCTATCCATTCTGAAATCCATCCTACGAACTTTCTCATTTCCGAAACTCAGTAGTACCAAAATCTCATAAACGTACTCAGACTCAAAAACTTTTCGAAAAGATTTTGCCGAATTAGAAAGCAATTAATCTACTTTTGAAGTTTGAGATTTTCTAAGAAAATGTAGGTATATATGTGGTACAGGATGTGGATAGTGTGGGATGCCAAAGTACTTTATAGTAATTAACAGAAGTTGAGAAATTCTTCCTAAAAAGCGAACTTATGTATATATACATAGCGGGCTCTAACACAGTTTCAAGAATTCCTGTAAATATTGTTTTTCCTTCACTTCACTCAGATAAATTGTTATCAAACATAATTCTCTTGCTTTCAAATATTTGTAGAAGTGCAGAAAATAGAACAATAATATAAGAATTATCCTTTTTTCTAAAATGAAAATAGGTGGCTTAGAACACGCATTAATTAAGTGCTACAGCACAAAGATTAATACAAAGGTTTGAAATATATATACTTTAAATTGTTAAATAGGACTAATAGTTTTTACTAAAGGCTCATTACTACATTTTCTGGAAAAATGAATTCCGTATAATAAAGAAAACCATGGGATACGAAACCTCTATCTTATTTGGTAGAAACAAGACAACATATATATATTATTGGTAAGAAATGTAGTCCAAAACTGTATGAAGCATTATTATCTTTCTCCCTTCTGCTAAGGAATCTTTAAAATGATTCACCAAAGGAGAATTAGAAACTGGAACCGAGTCCAGATTTTAAAATATCCTTAAAGATATACCAAACCCCTCGCTCAATTGGCCTTTTCCAAAAGCAGCAAAAGAGTGGAATAGGTAGATAAAATTATTGGAAAAGAGATACAATTTAAAATGTAAGTGTGGAATGGTTTTATGGACCAGGATCTCGGCATCATGCGAAGAATTTTAATTAAACGATAGAGAGACAGACCCAGGGGTAAAAGTGGAATCAGGTGCTAGGGGTATAGGGCCCAGCAACATTTGGGCAACGTTTTATAATTGAGGCCGAGGCAATAATGGATTATAAATGAGACGGACGGATGGATTATATTATGAACAAGGATACGCAGCAAGCTAAATATGCAAATATTATTTGTTGGGATTTCTTTGAAATGTGCGAGATCCTGAACGGATAGAGACAGGACAGCTGAAAGCGCCTCACAAATTAGGGAATAAAAACAGAAAGAGGAGCTGCAATCAATAAAAATGTACAAAAATATGGTAATTTTTGTATAAAATTTTCATTCAAGGATATATACCTCGGCATAATTTTGTGTCCGACCTATTGAGTAAGAAGAAAAGAACATTTTTAATGGAAGGTCCTTTAAATTTTATTCTTAAAAGATTTAATGGCACTAGACTTCATTGCATCGAAGATACAGAGTAATAATTCAAAAATTCATAAAATTCCCCGGGAATTAAAATTCCTTTTTGTGAATTATAAAACATCAAGAGTGGTTCTTTATGAATTAAATTTTTTGTAAGGTGTAACATTTTAGAAGCAAATAGTACATAAAGAAATAACAATTTACAGTACTTTATAATACATATATATATATGTATATATTTTGGGATTCTTGCTAAAAAATTAAATAAGGCATATCTGCACTAATTTCAGTTTAACCTTATTTGTACTTTTTTCCTCACATAAGAAATTGAAGATTATTTTCTTAATTCGAAAAAAATAATTGTCCATATCTTAACATATCATATTTCTTCTTCATAATTGTGTTTGTTTTGTACACATATCTCTATAACTTATAATTTCTCGAATTGTTTGTAACTAAATCGAGTGGAATAGTTAACAAATTTTTGCATTTAGAATTTTTCCAAGTTTTCAGATATCTCCACTATAGGAATTATATTATATTGTAATAGTATACTCTATTCATTAAAAATCGTCATTTGGGATAGTGGCATCTACAAAACGCTTAAGTAACTTCAATCACAAATTCTATGAGGTCGTGGTGGTCACATCCTCCAGACCTCAAAGTTCGGCTTAATTACTGTTTAGGTAGAAGCTCAACTGGGAACGGAATAGGTCACAAATCCCAATGTTTCGCCAGAAAAAAATGGCAAACCTAACCAGAGCTGTGCTGCGTTAGTATCTCATTAAAAGTAATGACTTCTCTAATAGAATGTAAATGATCCCAGCGAGTGCTCACCCAGCCACACTAACTCCAGTCTTTGCCCAAAACTCAGAGCTTGACGGTGGAAAAAAATCGGCTAGAACCCCAGAAAATATTTTCCCCTAATTCACGGGCTGTCATGGAAGCAGGAAAAGGGCTCGCGGATCCTTTATCCTGGGAAAAGAACATATGGTGTGGTTGTATTTTATCCCGCCGCACCCTCCTCCGTGCTGGTGCCAGCCGCCTAAATCTTTTCTTCTCAATTTTATTACGTAAAGTGCTCCTCGCGCTAAGAAGGCGCCACCCGTCACCCGGGAAGAACCCGTGGCTTCATCAAAGCCGGCGTCAGCACAAGCCCCGGCTAAGCTGATTTTCGTGTTAACATCGACAATGCATTTTAAATTCTGTTTCAGCTGCAAAACATCTTTAATCAACTAGGACGGCGCCATCCGCTCAGCCATCCAATTAAACATGAAACGGAACTCTATTTGCATATCTAGCCAGTGACTGCACTTAAACAGATTAAAAGTTCGGCTCTGCTCCTATTTAGCCTCAGTTAATTATTAAACTTGATGACCGGCGAAATTGCAGCTGAATTAAATGCGGTGGTGAAGAAGTGGAGAAAATACTTCATCCCCCCATTCGCCACCAGCTCAAATAATGCTTTTGAGCGTGTAATTAATTTAAAAACAAATTAACCCTTGTGTAGGTACGTGCGGCTCTGGCAGCAGCATCTCTGCATCCTTTCCATTTGAATTTCGTGTGATCTTATACTCTCTAAAATTGAATTTTGTTAATTTATAGACACGATTTGACCCAAAAGTTCATAACAGTGTCCTGGTCTATACATTTTGTAAATTACAACCAGCATCCGCTGAAGGTTGACTAACCACACAACCCGCAGGATAAAATTGTCGAGTATGCAAATTGAAAAAATTGTCTAACCATTGCACAGACATTTCTTCTTTACTATAAATTATTATTAGTTGATGTAGTACCTACTTAGAATTCTTCATCATTTTCTTTCAATATTGACTTCATCTATGGTACACCTTTTCTCAAAGCCACTCTTAGTATTTTTAAATCCTTATAATTTCGATCTGAATAATACCATACTTGACAGCACAAAATTTTAGAAAAGGTTATAATCACAAGAATAATAAAATATATCAGTTATAGCCCAGAAACTTAAGTTTTTATTAATATGTAAATTTTATTGATTTCATCAGTTATTAGCTCCTTAATGATCATAAAAGTTTTGAAGTACCTACCATTTTTAAATGTTTTATGTAACTATACCACCAAAAATAATAAATTCAATTCAATTTCCAAGTGGGTGAAACCATTTTTAAGACACTTATTTAAAAAAAATTTAAACTGTTACCTGGGTTAAGGCGGCTACTTCAGGTAGCTCCCTATAAATTTAAATCACTCAAGGGCTTTTTGCATCGGCTGCTGCAAAGGTAATTAAAGTGAATTAAAAGTTCCTTAAAAGCCAAGGAACAAAGTAATTCCTCGATAGCACTCAGGAACGCTTCACGCTTCGGCTCCTCCGCATCCAAAGGGACCAGAAAACAAATAGCACGCCCGACGTCAGTGAGTGGTGGCCTTAACCCCACATGTGCTCGGAGCGAGCTAATGAAATGTATTTTAAATAAAGAGCTCGTTTCAGAGATTATTGTCAGTCGACTGGATAAATATGTAGTCAATTGAACACATAAATTGTCCCCTGCCACCCCTGGGAGGAGGAGGTGCATTGAGGTCCTTCCCGCAGGACTTTTCATCTGCGCCCCGCTGCGAAGTGCTCTTCGCTTTACATTGTTTCAGTTTGAACTTTTAATTTTCTAGGAAAACCGGGAACCTGGCGTACCCCACGCTGACAATATAAACATCTACCTGACTGGATGATGTTGCATTTTATTACTACCTTTTTTCTCTCCCCACCACCGGCATCACCGGGAGCCGTTCCTTTTTTACCGAAGACAAACTTCCCGGCTCTCTTCCTCTTTTTCAATTTAGCACCGGTAAAAGTCGTAAAGCTTAATGAGGCTTGGTGAGCGAACAAGGTGATGTTTAATAAAACAAGGTAGGAACAGCCAGTTCGTGACCTGAATTTTTTCCTGTTTTTTGCTGCTGTTGGTTTCCTGTTTTCACTCCCTGTCATTGTCGTTTTCCAGAAATCATCAACTCTCGTGCACTTTTAAGCACAATAGGTGGGAAATTGAATACGAGCGGAAACTTAAATCTTCGAATGGAAAAACTTTGTAAAAAAATTTTTCCACAGTTTCATTGAAAAATCATTCAGTCCATCGAGATTTTTCAGAATGGTATAATGAATACTTCTGAGAAAATATGGAAATCTACACTGTATTTGTATATAATTATGTGCCTACATATTCCATTAATAGTAAGGTCACGCAAAAAATTTCAATAATTATTTTTTAGTCGTAAAAGACAGTAAGTATTATAATTAACATTCTATAGACCTATAACGTAAAAACTATGAACCTATAAAGAAATATTATAAGAATGGACACATATTGTTCAAAATAATAAAATATTACAATTATTGGGATAATGATGATCTTTGTATTATGCTCAGTTTTAAATTTATTAAATTTACTTTTAGTCTTTGCATAAATATAGTTATAAATGAATATCTCAAGTGAAGTTTTTAATTAATCATCATAAAGTTCATGCTTTTCCATATTTTAACCCATAGGTGACCTCGAAGCAGCACTGCCTCTTACGATAATTAAAATAAATTGAAATCAGTATTTTAGGTCTCTACACTGAAAACCAAAGAAATCACAATCGTTATCACAAATACTACATCATACCTTAACATTATTTCATTTAGAGAAATATGCTTTAAAATTGAAGATTTTTTCTATACATATGAAACAAAGCACGAAAAATCAAAAGAATTTATGCCCTTAAAATTTAGTTGAATTTTTATCAAATACCAAAGCACTCGAAATTGCTGGCGAAAACTTTAGTGGACTCCATTTCAAAAAGGGGTGGCTTCAATTCAAGTTCATAACATAAAATACATTTTGGAGCCTCCCAGAAATAATCGCAATTCTCTGGTTAATTTACCGAAATGAAATTGGCTGAATATTTGACTCAAATTAACCGACACCCATTGAACACCGAATAATGGGTACATTCTGTCTTTTTGCAGAAAATATTGAGTAAATATTTGTGGCTAAAACATCGACTTTATATAATATTATTATGCCGTCGATTCATTTGGGTAATTTCAGTTTTCGTCGAAGTACGGCTGTTGTCTATTTCTGCGGGACACATAAAATGTCGCTCGCAAGGAATTAGACAGAAAATCTGCAATTAGGTACCACATTTCTACCAGTGAGGGGATTATGTTTCAATTAAAATTAATTGCGATACAATTAAACGAAATTATTCACGAGGCCTTGCGAATCCATGTCTACGGACGAGCAGCGTGGATAGTTCGCATGGTCGTGTTTGTTTCTCTGCGTTGCCGCACCACGGAATCTAATAAAATGCAATTTCGTTTTCGGTTTATCACTAATTAAATGCATTAACTAACTGACCGAGCTTATCGCTCTTGCCTGGCGGGTCCAGTGCCCGGCCGGGACATTTAGGTGCCATCCGACTGGCATCTCTGCTGGACCGGAGCGAAATGGTTTCATGCCCCAAATGCGAATATTGACGATGATATACTCAACCAATTAAATGTCCTATTAATAACAAATTGGCATTAGTTTACTGAGATCCTGGGACCGAGGTGGTTTCTGCTAGCCAACATTGGGTCAAAATGTGTTAAACAGATCGGTTTTCTATTCGAGCAAGAATGCTTTAAACAATTGTAGTATAACTCACTTTATAATTGCAATTTCGTTGGTAAATTTATTGAATTGCGTATTTTCCGTTTAATTAGAGTTGAAGAGAGTTTTACCTACTATTACTGTTTTTTATCCATATTTTATGTGTATATCAATAACCATTACACCATTCGAATATAAAACTAATTGAACGATTTAGAATCCAGGCTTTATTCATTATCTATGTACATAATAAGGCCAAATTTAAAATCCCAGCTTGTTTTATATCATTATTTCAGTTGCCATAGTAAAAGCCTATTTCCCCTATAATACGAAACATTTACACAAGTATTCGGTTCTAAAAGCAAGCTACAACACGAATCGCCATAAACAGAAATTATATCAAATAAAGCTGAAACTTAATCAAATGCTTACACAATTGCAATAATAATTAAAGATTATACATTTGAGTGAAATTAGAAGAAATACTGATTTTGACAACCAGCGAATTTTAAATATTCATAACAGCAAAATCCGTAAGCTCTGAAAGTCCTAAGGCCCTATATTTATCGAAATCAATTGAAATTCAGAGATATTTTTAACTGCAGGTAAAGAGTGAAAGGCACAAGGATATTTAAAAATTGCTTTTGTCAATAGACGCCCTATTACTCTAGTACAATAAAACAAATTTTAGAACAAAAGATCCACTCCTCAGGTTCGCTTAACTCCTCATTAGAACTTTCAACCCATTCCTTGAAATTCTCGAGAAAAAAGAAATCGTTGTCTACCTCTAAGCTATTAAATGAGCCGTGTGAGACGAGTACGAGGGCTCGCTGTGAAGCATTTTCCGCGCAACCAGAGCCCTACGATAAACCTGGTTTTCATGTTTCACGAGCATAAAAGCCCAGCTGGAATAAGAACCTGAAAAGTCGTGAATATCAAAAATTTCTTTCTTCGCCATCCAGTGAGCCTTAGGAATAAGGAAAAAAACACCCTCGAAAATTGTTAAATACAAGAGCTTCCGTAGCAGTAATAAAATGCGAAATTATGGCGGACTTTAATGTCTATAGCCCGGAGAAGATTTTTATGGAGTTCGTGAAACAATGCCCGTACTTTGGCTGGGCCTATTTTGTTCCAACTAAAAATCCTCGAAGTGAAACAGCAACGGCTGCCGCCAGTAAATTTTGAAGCACTCTCCTCTCCTCCACCTTTGTGCCCGGTGGCTTTCATCTGGGGTCGACCTGTGACTTTTCAACCTGACATCCAATTACAGGTAAAATGAGCCCGCCATTAAGACAAAAAGACTGAGAAGAATAATTATGAATATAATTTATGCACGCCGGGAGCGAGGAGAGCACCCCCATTTCGGCCTTTAACTGCCGCGGCCCCAACTCCTGTATCCCGGAAAAGGGGCAAGGTCAGCGGCAGGGCAGCCCATACCCAAAATACGTCCCCTTCGGCCCCCAAACCAGTCGAGCTCCAGCCGACACGTAAACAGACTCCAATCCAGATTTATCTCTTCCATAATTTTTTGTTATGCAAAAAACATACTTAGGGGCGAAATTTATGACGTCATAAATTGTTGTTTTTCCTGTTTTATTCTCATTGAACAAAAGCAAGGAATTTTTGTTCCTTTGTGCCTGTTTAACTCCCTGGAAGATTCGAACGGGGGTGGTCTGGACGAAGCCCACATGAAACGATTGCCTTTGGTGACTAAATAGCTCCTGAAGTGGCAAAGTGTAGACGTTAATGTTCGGTATACTCGACTGTATGTAATATATATGTATATGTGTATCTGTCTGTCTGGTCGGAGGACTTTAACTCCGGAAGGGAACGGCTGCGGCTGTAGGGTCCGCGTTTTGAGGGTTTCGAATGAGTTTTTCTCGAAGTCGGGCAATAACTCATTTTACACTTCCGGCGACAGCGAGGAATGCAAATAGGGAAAAATTTAATATGTCCCTCCGAGGAAGATACATATGCTACCCCCTCTGGCGGACTACACGGTTCGGGGGATTGATTTAACTTTTTGGCTTCTGCTAAAATATTTCATATCCCGGGCTCGTCGACGGGCAGCAGGCCAACGGACGGATTATGCGGCAGCACTTATCCTCCGGCTATGTTGAGAGCCGAAAAAAGAATATGATATAAATTTTTTCAGATCGTCTAACTCTTTAGATATTCATTCAGACAATCTACACCACTCTCAACGAAGCTGCACATGGACTAGCTCTGTCATTTTTCTCGTACGACTTCATCCGATTAATTTTGAATAATGTGGTTCCTCACTGAGTTCATAGCGATACGGAGAGCTGTGAATTTAAATAATTCGACATAGACAGAAATATTATAGGTCAGCAGACATACTCGTAATCTAGTTGCTTAGATGTCCTTTATTCAGTCACTTTGCTTCATGTTCATAAAATGTTATGCTGTCAGGGAATTCGCTCGTTTGCTGTATTTAATTAATCAATCATATTGTATGGAGTTTTCCAGTTTGTAGTTTGTCCTATAATTAAATTAGTCTATGCAAATTGAATCGAAATATCGTATGTTCAGTTGGTAGACAGAAATTTCTACTTTCGTTAAATAAAAAATATTTGAGCCGTGAATATAAATTTTTGCTAAAAGGATTTTTTTTTTCACGACGATTTTCGTAATATTTATAAAAGTTATCGTAAACCTCTAAATGCAGAATTCCAATTCTACGACATTTTCATCATTCAATTTTTCTTTAAAACTATCTAATGTTTTTAAAAAAGTAAAAACCAAAGGTTTATTATTCATGTATTCCTAAGTAGTTTTCACTTCTGACTAATTTCGACCACCTTATTAATGAAATACCGACTTTCAGCTCTTAATAATATCATTTAAATCATAAAAGAAATCTTAATAAATAAAATTTCCAACTTTGTCAGAATTCAAAACTTTATTAAAAGTGTTGTTGAAACTATCACTTAAAGTAATCAAAAATTTATAACTAGAGGACAGGCTACATGCGATATGCACAACATTTTAAACGAACAAAGACATTAATACTGCAGTTCTATCAACTTTCACTCATAAAACCAAGAAAATGCAAAGGGGGGAAAATTTGTGTCTTCTTGTGCTCTATAAAATAGTAAAAACAAAAACCTTCCATATTGCAGGCATTCATTTCGCCATAAAACTTAAGCTCAATAAAATCTCTTTTTATTAACGAAGTCGTCAAGAAACTTTATTAGGGCAAAAACTATGTCCGCAGTAGAGAGAGTGGGGCAAAAAGGAAGAAAAACATGAAATCAGATATGGGCCGGAGGTGCTACCAGCTGGATTTATATACGTTTACATAGTATTGATTGGAAAAATACAAAAGTTTTATCATGCAATCATAAAATCGTAAAACGAAGACGTATTCCCCATGGTAAGGACGCGTATGTTGTACATGCTATAGAACGTCTACTTCTCTTTGGATTTTCTCTTCGTTGCCTACTTTCAGCAGGACGTGGAGGGTAAGACGGGAATGTTCACATTGTACCATTGTTATTGATCCCCAGGAAAGGAGTACTCATCGCACCACTGTTCCCGTATAGGGAAAAACAAGTGGCAGCAACTCGCCACCAATTGCACAAATAAAACCTTAAAAGAAGTATGCTTCGAAGAACTTACAGACTTTTTATTGCCAACAAAGTTACCCTCGCATTCTTACTTCCAGGAATGTATTAGCTCCCTTCCGATTAGGTTTGGATCTACTTTAAAAACTTATTACGATTTCGAGCATGGCAAAAGAAAGTATGGTGTGCATGTGCTCGGGATATTAATGTGAAATAATCGTTCCATAAGTAATACAATGATGAAATTCAAAAGGATTTCTTCAACAACTTTGGAGAAAATAATGAAGTTATTGCAACAACAAAATCGGTCAAGTGTGAATTCACCATCATTAGTCACATTATGGTAAACATTTAATGTAGTAGTTTTGAGAGCAGATAATTTATATTTCATATTAAATGAATACCAATACCAAATAGAGAATTATATTATTATTTTCTTTCAATTTGAGGTATTTTAACATCTGATAAGAAAATCCTTCCCTGTACGTGCCGTACCAATGAACCCTTAAGCAGTTTAAATTCCCTCCCCTATAAAAAGTTTCTACTATAAAACTTTAAAAGTTATTTTAGTACCTAATTGTTTCGGTTATTTCCAGACAAATTAGCCAAGTGACATATGCACATATATTTTAATCCAATATTTAGAATGCACAAAATTAATATAGTTCATAGTTCAGATTCAATCAATTTTCATAATATAGTAATTCTTTGAAATTCTTTCATCATTCATTATTATCGTACATTAATTCAATTAGTTCAAAAACTATTCAATTATATATGTATGTATGTATACTTACTTCAAACAGACAGACAAAAAAAGCCACAACTGATGTTAATAATAAATGATTCTGTAGTTTTCTTTAGAGATACAAAGATTGCAAATCGGACAAACAGCCATTCTCTATTTTCATTTATTTTTGAGCTCTTAAAAGGTGAATAGCAAGAAGATGAAGAATTAGATTGAAGTAGAGGACTCTTACCATTTCAGTAAAGTATTTATTTCCAACAAAGAAGTGAATAACAACTGTTACACAAAGACCTTTTCTAAGACTCGTCATTTTACTTAAAGACGTTCAATTGGAGTCAGTAAAAACTCGACAGACAACCAGAGCTCTTCAGTACTTACAGGCAAAAATCAGGTCGCTCTCGAAGACGGGAAAAGTCGAGTCAGAAGGAATTAAAACATTCAAGTGGTTGGCTATAATAATGAAATTTCCCAAAGAAAATAAGAAAAACGTGAGAAGTAAAAAAAATTAAAATCTTCCTAAAAAAAGAGACTCTGGACCACAGAGGAGGTCGGACGACCCTGCTGTAGAAATTGCAACCCTTGGAGCCTGTTCCGGGGCTTCTGCTTATAAAGCACCAAATTACCATACAAAAAAAGGTCAACTTGTTCCCGACCATCCCCCCTACATGTACGGGACTTCAGCGTCAGTAGGTTTCCCGTTGTCATCAACTGTCACCAAGATTTGTGCGGGAATGGGACTCTACCGGGCGGGCGTTCCGCGCCGGGTGACACCCGGGAAGGGTGCCAGCAGCTCGGTCCCGCACTTATAAACTCTTCCACTCAGCGATTAGTCTCTATTTAGCATAAAATTGTAATTATGGTAATTTCCCAACTATTACAACGAATTGTTTTTATCTCAGCCCCCCCATTCCCTAAACCGGAGCTACGGCGGATCGCGCTCTCTTTATGGACACCTCGACAACGGGAGCGGGAGGGCGAGAAAAACCCCGACTAGTCCCGGCTATACGGGAGCAATTTTGGCCTGAGGATGGCTTCAAGGGCCGCCGGGTTCACCAATGGCGTGGCTTTTAACTAGGTGTTGGTATTAAGATTCGAAAGCCACAAATCAGCCCTTCTCCCTGCCCAAACTCCCCTCTATCTGCCCTTTCTCCTGTATTTTGCATAGGACCTTGCTACAATTAACTCAGCTTTGCTGGGCTTTTATTATTATATTTTCTGGCCACCACCAGGGCAGAGCTCCTGCACGGGTGAGAGCGGAATGCAGTAAAAGTGATTGTTAGGGAAATTAAGGGAACTATGTTATTAGTAATAATTAATTCGAGACCAGGAGCCAGGACTCCTCGCTCATAATCCCTTTCGGTTCATAATCGCTGCTCGCCATAAAGCACCCGCGCAATTATTATCCTTCCACTTCATTTCTGTAGCGGTTCCCAAAACGCAGATTATAAGTGTTATTAGGTCACGGTCTTATGCAGGCCCTAGTCAAGTTTCCTGCGGTACACGAATCCTGCGAAGATGAAAACGCTTAAATAAGACAATTTCGGTTAGTTCCAGAAGTTTCAACTTTATGCAAAGACTAAATTTGCTGCTCACAATTATTTGTTATTCATTCCCCCCAGTGCTCCACCTCCGGCAGATAGGCCCTGACCTTTACTCACTTTATAGGGCTTTCGTGCAGGATTTTACTTAAAAACATCTTATTTTGCAGAATCCCCAGTTGTGCGTATCCGGGGTTCTTATAGAGCTCCAAAAAATTTCCATATTTATTCACAGGGCACTCGTAAGGGACTTGCATTCGGGGGGTTTTATTTTTAAAATTTTATACATTTTAAACAGCTGAGAAAATGTTTTGAGCCTCGACTGTAAAGAAGGGGAGAAACGTTATAAAAGTGGTAAGAGTGTAGGACTCCTCAGAGGAACGATGACCAAATTGCCTTTCTTAAACGTGATACCATAAAATCGGTCATCAACCGTTTGTTTTGTGTATTTGAAATTTTTCCCGGAAACGACTCTGGTCCCCGAGGCTCATAAAAGGTAGATAGGAAATTAGATAGACTTGGATGTGACTTTATTGGGATTTTTTATGGCCGCCTCTACGCAGGCATGTTAAAGTGTGAGCCCCTTCGAGGCACAGGCGGATAAAATTAGAGAGGATTGGACACTTCATGTACTTTTCAGCGACAATAGACTGAGTGCTAACGACTGGGAGGTGAACGAATGTCCTGCACAAAAAACTTCATTGTTACACTTCACAGCAGCAATCCATTAGATAGATTGTAAGAAATCTACTTTAGGATCGCAACCCAATTAGTCAAGAAGTCTATTGTCGACTAAATAGCAAACTATTTATATGTATTATAAAAACGTAATTTTTTTAAATTTTAAAGCTTTCAACTTTAGAAGCAGTCAAGCTGGATTGATTGGAAACATTAAAATCAGATTTTATTACAAATTTATTGATTTGAAAAGAAAACATAAACAAAAAATTATTATCACTCAAATTGAAATAATAGACTAAATATAAAGAATACCTATACGAATTTTTCCTAACACAATTTATTTGAAATTATAAATGAAATGTTTTCTACAATTTTCACCGAAATTTTGCGAGAATAAGTAGAAAGTCGCAACGACTATTCAAAATTTTAAAGTTGTTTATTCAAGGAAGTAAAAATGGCTAACAATTTATTACCGTTAGCCCCAAATAAACGTTCCAAAGTATTGCATCAATTTCATCATCTTAATATTTATGTGATATTAATATTTTTCATAAATACACGTAATGATAAAATTAATATTCAACTATTTTTAAGTTAATGTAAAAACTTTAAATGTCCCGCCATTCTCTGCTAACCTACAGAAAGAAACACCATCCAGTAGGAAATTTAGTTCAGTTACCAGCTGTTAAAAAAGCACATGGTTTTCTTAAATTGTCAAAACATTGAGACTTCAAAGTAACGGCACGTACTACAAAGCCGGTTGGTTTTTCGCGATGAAAATATACCCGAGTTTAACCAATTCGCGGCCGATTTTTCGGCAGGTCAAAAGTGAAACAAATGAGGTAGCTTCTAAGCCAGAATTATTTTTTAAACAGCTACAAAATCACTTCTTTCTAGCATCTAAGAAATTTAGGTGCTCCGCATGTTGATTCTTTCAATCATATGCTCAGGGAGGGATTAAATGAATGTGTAAAGCACATAAGTCCGGTTTTCTACGAGTCACCTTTAGGAGAAAGAGTTGTTATTCGAGTCGAAGAAGCGTTCATCTCGACGCCGAAGGTTCCATTCGATGTAGTTAATGTAAAGGAGATGAATGTGTACCCCATGGAGTGCAGGCAGAGGCGCTCCACCTACATGGGAGCTTGCACAGTAAAAGTTAGCTGGAGCATCAGTGGAATGGAAAAGGGCTCACTGGAGTATATGATTGGGGAGGTTCCTATTATGATAAAGGTAACTTTCGTCTTTGAGAGAATCAGTATAATCCAACCAAATATCTTTAGTCTGATGCGTGCAATCTTTACGGACTAACTCCTGAGCAATTGATCTCAAAAGGAGAGCACGAAAATGAATGGGGTGGATACTATATAATCAAAGGAAACGAGAAAATTATGCGGATGTTACTCATGAGCCGTAGGAATTATCCAATTGCTGTGAAGAGGTCAACGTGGAAGGACAGGGGCAAATTCTTCACCGAATTAGGCATTATGGTGCGTACAGTTCGGAGCGATGAAACTTCCTTCAACAACGTTCTCCACTACCTTAGCAATGGGACAGCGAAACTGATGTTCTCGCAGATGAAATTCCTCTCATACGTCCCAATTTGCCTCATTCTTAAATGTATGACCAGCGCCTCAGACCAAGAAATTTTCAGGAAACTGACTAAAGGTTTTGAACATGACCAATACTATCTATCGTGTGTTCAAAACATGATGCGAGAAGTCCACGGCGAATCGCTGCACACCCAACAGGATTGCAAGAATTATATTGGTAAACTGTTTCGTTCGCGTTTTCTTGACCTTGCACCGTGGTGTACGAATTCTGATATAACTGATTTCATCTTGAACGAGAGGATTCTGATTCACCTGGATAGTCACGAGGATAAATTTAATTTGCTTGTCTTCATGATGCAAAAATTATTTCAATGCGCTCAAGACCAAAACAAGGTAAATAAAAATTTGCAGAATTTATTGCCAGATAGATTCTTTTTTTTGTGATATTAAATAATATAGGGAGAAATCATATCAAATTCGTCGACAGTATTTAAAAATTCGTACTGATTTCAGATTGAAAATGTCGACGGCGTAATGATGCAAGAAGTCCTTCTTAGTGGGCATTTATACCAAAAGTTTCTTGCGGATCGTATAGATCTCTGGCTGTCATATGTTAAAAGAAGTTTAGTGAAAAGGTGCACGGATTCAGATAACATGATTTCAGCAGCAATGCTGAATCTATGTTTTAAACAAGCCGGCGGTGTAGGTAAAGCCATGGAATCATTCCTGGCCACAGGAAATGCACCTTCTCGATCTGGACTGGGGCTGATGCAAAATAGCGGATTAGTCGTTATGGCTGAAAACATTAACCGAATGCGTTACATGTCCCATTTCCGAGCAGTGCATCGAGGATCTTATTTTACAACGATGCGAACTACCGAAGCTCGTCAGCTACTCCCTGACGCGTGGGGCTTCATTTGTCCTGTCCACACCCCTGATGGTACTCCTTGCGGGCTGCTGAATCACTTGAGTATAAGCTGTAGAGTTTCAGAGAGGCCTAAAGCAGAGGTGGTTGAAAGAATGCCAGCTCTGTTGATAGAAATGGGAATGATCCCTATTGACTCTCCGTTGTACGAACCCAGTGAAACCACATACCCTGTAGTGCTAGATGGTAAAGTTTTAGGAATCATTCGGATGCAGGATAGACCACGAATTGTGGATAAATTGAGATTCTACAAAATCGAAGAAAAAATTCCTAAAATGACTGAAATCGCTTTCGTTCCGTATATAAAGAAAGGGCAATTTCCCGGTTTATATTTATTCACTGAACCCTGTAGGATGATGCGACCTGTACGCAATTTGACTTATGGAAAAATTGAATATATTGGCTCTTTTGAGCAAGTTTATATGGACATTGCTATCGAAGAGAAGGAGGCTTATCCAGGCCTCACCACACATATGGAACTTTCAAAAACCGATTTTTTGAGTAATTTAGCTAATTTGATTCCGATGCCCGACTACAATCAATCACCAAGGTAATAGTTTTATTTGAATTTAAAACAGAAAATTTATTTTAAAGAGAATTGATTTAGAAACATGTACCAGTGTCAGATGGGTAAACAAACAATGGGTACGCCCTGCCACAATTTTAACCTGCAGGCTGAAACAAAGTTGTACCGTTTACAGACCCCAGGCACTCCGCTTTTTCGGCCTGTACACCACGATAATATAGATTTGGATGATTTTGCAATGGGAACAAATGCTATTGTGGCAGTTATTTCGTACACTGGCTATGATATGGAGGACGCTATGATTATTAACAAAATGGCATATGAACGTGGGTTTGCCTACGGCACAATTTACAAGTCTCAATTTATAGAATTGAAAGGAACAAGTTATTTCGCTAGGGATCCTCATAATCATGATCTTGCAGAGTATTTAGACAATGATGGACTTCCTCCAGCAGGCAGTAAAATTGAATACAGATCCATTCTCTACTGGTAAGGGCAAGAATTTTTTATCAGAAATAGATAAAAAGCAAAATGGAAAAGAATATGCTTTTTTAAAGTTGATCAAAGAAATTTATAGAATCTAAAAAGCTTTTAAATAACAGCACAAGTTTTTCAAGCTTTTGCCACTGTTTTTTGCTTCTGATCTATTTTGAATAATCAAGATACAAAAACTAGTTATTCTATATTTGTTCTTAGCTATTTCGACACAGAAGAGGCAATTTACAAAGTGGTTAAAAATGATGAAAAGGAAGCGGCTGTAATCGAAAGTGTAAGATATTGTGGTAGTTTTAAACCGAATGCCCCAAAAATGGCCTGTATCACCATCAGAATTCCGGTAAAATCCAAATGTCTTTAAAACTTCTCCACAGCTGAATACAAATAATGTTTCTTTTAGAGAAAACCACAAATTGGTGACAAATTCGCTTCACGAGCTGGTCAAAAAGGTATTTGCTCACAAAAATACCCTACCGAAGATTTACCCTTTACAGAAAGTGGCCTTATTCCCGATATCGTTTTCAATCCTCACGGGTTCCCATCGCGTATGACAATTGCTATGATGATTGAAACTATGGCTGGAAAAAGTGCTTCTCTTCACGGTCTGGTTCATGACGCCACACCCTTTAGATACTCCGAGAAGCATACAGCCATCGACTATTTTGGGAAACTTCTTGAAAAGGGCGGCTACAATTATTACGGTACAGAAAAAATGTATAGTGGAGTTGATGGCCGCGAAATGAGTGCGGATATTTTCTTTGGGGTCGTACACTACCAACGACTAAGGCACATGGTGTTCGATAAGTGGCAGGTAATTTCAAAATTGCAGAAGTTTAGTTTTCGAAAGCAGGGCTCTTTAAAATTTCTTATTCTACTTAGGTTCGTGCAACTGGTGCTATTGATATTGTTACCCATCAACCTATCAAAGGTCGTAAGCGAGGTGGAGGTGTCCGCTTCGGTGAAATGGAACGTGACGCTCTAATAGCTCACGGAGCAGCTTTCTTGCTTCAAGACCGTCTCTTCTACAATTCAGACAAGGCTTCCACTCTTGTTTGTCGAAAATGCGGCAGCATTCTGGCGCCTGTTAAACGACTAGTGAAACGCTCCAAAGACGGTCCCTTGCTTGCTACCCCAGCGACGTGCAAAATATGCAATGAAGATAAAGAAGTCGGTTATATCGAGGTACCATTCGCTTATAAGTATCTAGTAGCTGAATTGAGTTCTGTTAATATTAACGCTAAGTTCAAGTTGGAAACTGTTTAGAAACTTGTTGAAAATATTAGACGTTTTGCATTTTCAGCTATTCTTGTACTTTTTTTTATCGCCTGGTTTTGAAAAATTTCTGAACCGCTTAAAGTTAGAGCACCATCGAATCTAGTTTCGAATCATTTCAAAACTAAAAACTGGGATGAAACAGATTTCAAAGTAATTATTGACGCAAATAAAATTCCAAATACTTTCAAGAGCTTTTAATCAAGACTTTACATAACTTTCAAGTGAAATTTGCACAGAATCAGCGCTGTTGCCTCGAAGCTCCGAATTAACGCGGCTTTCTTTCGGCTGAGTTTTGTTTCCAAAAACGTGGCTCATTTTGAATCTTATTTAAATTTATTTACTTATTTTTAAATACAGTATTCTTGCTCAACAATTTTACTCCTATTTAGTGAGATTATTCAATTATTATAGTTTAACTTTCATAACATTTTTTTTGCATACTCTACAATTAAATTCTTTAGGTTCATTTCATCCTTGTCTTCAAACTTAAATCGAAAGTGTATAACTATATCTTCTGCGAAATTATTGTATTTGCGTTTTGTTCTTTTTTTTTCCTTTTTTTGTTTTTTTTTTCTTTGTCTCTGTCTTTTGTTTTTTCTTCTTCGTGTGAATTTTAGCCCAAAGGTTTTTTGTTGTGTTTGTTTCTACGTCTTAATATTTGTTTTTCCTTAGCAGACTTGGTCTGAAGTTTATATCAATATTTTTTTTCTTTAATTATGTATTTATAAACAATGCATGATGATAACTTTTAAAATTTTATCTTAAAATTGGTTAACAAGTAGGTCACATACTTCCCGGGTTACAGACTCTTTGCTAGCACGAATGGTTAAACGGAACATCTGGAAGCATGCCGGCGATTAGTTCAAAAATTCAACTTTGGACATCTACTTACAGCACCCACCTGAGCTTGTTTATTCGGTTCCAAGCGCAATAAACACCCAACCTGTTGTGTCTGAGTGTGAATAATTCCAGCACAAACCATATTATCAGGATTTGGATCAATTCCATCAAGCAGTTGCATACCAAATCCCATCAGTTTATTCCTCGCACCAGGCAAATCCAGCGGAATTTGTGCTTTGAACACCTTTTGTGCACGCTGCTGCTCACTACTTATTTATTTAGTTTGCAAACTTCTTTTTATTGTCCACTCAAAATACTTCAAGTAACTTACCCTCCTAAATTTTTCCACCTTGCAAAGAACGACTCCGCGTTCATTTCTGTTGGTTCGAAGAATTTATTCACAGTGAGTGGGAGTTTAACGTTCACCTTCTGCTGCACGCCGTTATATCTAAAGGAAATATCAAGGGCAGGTGATTCAGAATAATCATCTATGCACTCCGCCGTCAGCAACTGCTGGATTTGTGCACCGGCTTCTAAGGTCGGCTCTACGGGCTTTATTTGGACGTTAAGTTTTAACGCGTTTTCAGCAGACCATTGCAGAACTGGTGTGAAATTCTGTTCGAAAATATTTCAATAAACAAACATTTCAAAACTTATTATGAAGCAGTAGTTAAGATTAGCACGAATCATCTTATTCCTTTTCCGTTTGCATTGGTTTAGCAATTAACAAAAATTAAATTATTCATTTATTATAAATAACACAAAATGATCCGTTTCACCTCCCTGAGTATATTTTTAATACTTACACTTAATGGAACTTGTGTCTTGTTACCGTAAAATAAGCCTAAGCGCCCTAGGTTCTGGCGGAATTCGCTCTTTACTCCAATTTGAATTAGATCATTTTCAAACAAAACCCCATTATTCTTGAAAAGGAATTTTTTGGAGTTGCATACGGCCGCTGTAGAATTATTTGCACCGTAAATATCTCCAAGAACATCAATGAGAGTACCAGAAGTAGCATTATTCGTATTTGATGGCGGAGTGCTTAATCCGAGGAGATCTGCATTTGCAGTACTCGATTGCCTAGTGGAGATATATTTACAATATATTGTATTTAATATTTTGAAACTTCTACTTACTTCTGATTAGCTTGTGTATTATTTTGTGCCGCAGGTTGGGGACTCTTGGATTCTCTGATCTCATTTTCAGGCACCCTTCCTGGTTTTTTCTTCTTTAAAACAGCCAAAATGGAGCTTTCCCTTTCCGGAAATGATGGCATTTCTTCTAGCACTGTTGCTAGAACATCCGTAGATGCGACAATACTCAATTGTAAATATTCGCTAGCTCTCTGCTGCAATTCGGCGTCAGCCGAACGAAGATTGCTGTGCTGTCTGAAGACCTCCTGAATATTAGTGCGAATTTCCGGAAATAGATTTATAAATTTGATATAAGTGGAAAGCAGTAGAGCCCGTGTCATTGGAGAGCACAAATGATACTTAGAATGAAGTAGTTTGAATTGAACAATTGGAGCTGATCGTGAGTCGCCGGCTATTAGATTACCGAATTCACCGAGTATGTAGCCACCAACTTTAACCATATTTTCGTGACATGCTGGCGCCTGTAGGGCTTCGAAGACTGTCTTAGCAGCATATCCCTGAACTTCTTCGCGATTTATAACAATTTGAATTACTCGGTACCAAACTTCTTCAGATACGTAATCGCCAGCGATTCGGATGAGGTTCAGGATAACGTCCACATACCTAAATAGAGGGTACTTTAGAATTTCTTATACTTCTAACAAAATTGGCTGGATAAAATTCTCCCTTAAAGCGATTCATCTTGGTTTTCAAAAATGGACAAGAAAACAATATTCGATTATCTTACCATGTGTAATCAGTTGCATATTTTTCAGCCAAAATAGCAACTTTGAGCACCATTTCCTCGCGAATTGAGTAGTCAGCGGTTTCAAGGTAGTTAAGCATTTCTTGAACAATTTCCTCGGCGTTGCTCCTATCGCACATAGCATACAGTAAATCGACGGCTTGTTGCCGCACAGAAACATCCTTTTCCATCTATAGAAAGGTATAAAATCAGGAACTATTAGATGATAATTAAATTTAGAAAACAAAACCTTCATTGACAGTATAACTACTTCCTGATGCTTCTTAACTTCCTCATGTGAAAACTCCGAAGTAGCCAAATGGCACATCGACTCAAGCGCCAAATATCTCAAGTTGGTCTCGCGATTGCTCAAAAATTGTCCCAATTGGTTGCATGCACGGACCAATAGATTGGGCTCACTATCGCTGTGAATAATGAGATTGATGGCTTCGAACAGAACAGCATTCTTCGCATTCGAATGTTGGACTTTCTTGCTCTTTGGAGGCTCCTGTGCTTTATTGAGAATAGTTTCAAGAGTTTCATTCAAGCGTGCCCTCACCCCGGGCTCCTCCGTGACTGGGTTGTAATTCTGCAGGAGCCTTAGCAATTTAACGGAGAGCCACGGAGCCGGGACAAAATAGTACGTGTAGTCCTGCAGATCAGTGTAGCTAGCTGTAACTATTCGAGATAGTCGTGAAACCGCCAAATTCACGCAACCCTTGTACTCATCGGGGTTCTTTTTGACTAATGCGTCGATTAGGGATGTCGCAGCGGTTACAACACCCATGTGCTGGTCGTTGAGCAAGTGAATTATCCGACTTGTCCACTCCCCGCCGGGGATTATCTCGGGGCATGTGCGGAATAGTCGCAGTAGGCAGAGGGCAGCCGACTGTTTAACCACATCCATTGTGTCCCTGAATTAAGAAACAAGGTTATTTCCTTAAGAAGCTAAGTTTATCTTGAAGGCCGTCGTACCCAGATACCAATAACTTTGGTATTTCATTGGAAAAGGCCTCGGCCATGTCCCTGCTCCCGATATTTGCAATGCACTGCAACGCGAGGTTAACGTGGATTGGGTTCCTTGACTGCAAGTCATTCTTAATCGATTGGATGATGAGCTTGATTAGATCGCTGTTAGTATTCACTAGAACTGAGATGAACAAGTAGCCCTGTGCGAGTTACATTTTTTATTAACGACGATATGAGACCTTCTAACTCAACCTAACTTACAATTTGTTTCTCTGAGTATTTGTTCGAGGACAGAAGATTGACTGCCTCCATGTGCCCGAAATCAATGTCATGGCCAAGAAGGAAAATAAATAGTAGTTTGCAGACATATTTCTTCTTTTGGTAACCATCGAGAGTTTTGTCGCCTTTGAATTTGCTCCGGATATTGGCAAGTTCCTTGTTTATGCGCTTCACCTCAGCCTCCTTACTTTTACCTAGAAATTAATGTGGTGACCAATGTATATAAAATTAAAATTAACTAACAGCACTTCGGAGAGGGTAAAACAATAAATCTATGAGCAAAAGCCAAATCCGTAAACACATCTCTCAGTAAAAATATAATTCCTGATTTATACGAGATGCATAAAAATATTCGTAATCCTAGATAATAAAAGAGAGGAGGAATATTTGAAACAAAACAAATATAATTTTTAAAACAGCTGCCTTTCACTGAATACACTATTGACTATTTAACAATTTTAAGTAAAGTTTTGCGGTTTGTGAAATCATAAAAAGCATGCCAAATTATTAGCATCTAATCGAAATATTGAAGCGGTGCATGTTTTAGATTTAAGCTAACTAATTAAGATTATCGTGCTTGGGATTTGATAGCCGCTAAGGGAAGGGAGGGATTAGAATTAAGTAAATCAATATAGAAAATTTATGTAGATTTAAAAAATAAGTTTCATTCATTTTATTATCGGTTATTTACAAAAATATCTTAAAAATTAGAGTTTCGATTTGTGTTCGATGTCGACACACTGAATAACGTTTCTTTACTTATCGATATCTCGACAAAACTTCTTGAAGAAATCGATACATAATATCGAATTCTCTCATATCTCACGCCCATAACTCGGTTCCTGAATTTGCTAAATATTCCTGCGTTACTTGCAAAATTTCAAATTTTGCTTTCGTCAACAAGAAGACTTTTCATGCTCCGGATATGGCCATGAAAGTGTGAGACTCCCCCAGAGCTGCTGATTGTACACAAACTCCGCAATTATTTTAGCACAGTGCGATAAGCTGCGCGTTAAGCTGAAAATATCACGAAACATTCAACCGATTCGAAATTTAAGCTAAACTCCCGGCAATCACGAAACAAAATCGGCGGTAGAGAAAATTGCGAAGAGCTTTGAGAAATCAGCGCTCCGAAAATATTGCTGATAATTTCTTCCAAGAAAAAAGATAAAGCTCTTTCGCTTATTGGATTTGGGGCCCTGAATACGCCTCTTTCTGGCGGTATGCTCGATTGGGAGCATTTTAGTTACAGGGCCGCCTGTAAAATCGTCGTCAATTGCTGAATGAATGGAACACTCAAAAAACTGCAGAAAACAATAAACGGTGTCGTCGTCGGCAGTGGGCGCACGGAGAGAAGTCTTTGACCCTGTTGTGCGACACATTGCTTGCATAATTGCACAATTGTTGGCCGGACTGCGGGGCGGCGAAACTTTCTTGTTCTTTCTTCGATTTTTGGGGCGCAAATAGATGGGATGGGAAGGAGTTTTACTTACAGTTTCTTATGTCCGATATGAAGACGGCGAGTCCCCGCATTCCATCCCCTCTAACAGGTGGCATCTTGCACTATCAGCTTTTGATCTGGGGCCGTCCGTCGGAGTTGCTGGAATGGGCCTGAGCTGGTACGTTTTGGATCTCCTCCGGTACGTGCGGTCGTCGGTGATTCCCTCCCTCACTTGTCTACGGAGAGATTTTATATTTGTTTGTGAAGTCCAGAACACTCAATGGGGTGAGGGACCAAAATCAATGCAAGAAACCCGTGACACAATTGCAAGAAGCACTTTGAGGAAAGGAGCGATTCATCACCGCCAATCACTTCATCCTCCGTCACTTGCCACTGAGGCTTTTTCTGCGCCAATTAAGTGGGTGCTCCTCTAATCGAATAAAACGCGATAAGGGCGCACAGCAATCTGGGGCGAGCACGACACCGCAAATCGAATGAGAAAAATTTTCGTTTTACACAAATTGAACGCGGCGACGAAGGCGACCACGACGGCAGCGGTGGCGGCGGACCCGCGAGCGCCTCGGCGACAGAAAATGATCAGTGGCTCGGACGGGCGGTGATGATGACACTCCCTGGAGGAGGAAAGCAAACTTCTTTTCGACGGTGCCGCACCGCAGGCAGAGGAGCTGGGAGCGACTTCTCTCCGCCTGGCCGCTGCGGGGCTGGCGATTCATTCACTTTTTCGGTGCGGTCAGTGGCTAATCGCCGGCAGTTTTGTACTCTTCCTCCGCCGCGGCCACTTGCAATCGCACACAGAACAACTCCGTCCCGTGGAGCCCGGGGCGGTCCCCCCGAAAAAAAATATTTCCATTTACTCACAGCTCGTTTCCACCGCAATCCAAATGAAAATAGTTCTGGACACCGATGATCTACTTTTGTAATTTATTGATTTTTCTTAGCGACTTTTATTTGGTAAGTCGGGCGAATGTGTGGAAGAAAATGCACAGAAACTGGGAGGAGATGCCAAAATGACAGTTTTCCGTATACAAATTTAACACGAATACAATTGAAGTGCGATGACACACAAGTGGGACTATCTTCGCACTGTTGCAATTAAAAAAACCAATATTCTTATTAAGTGGACACTTTCAAAGTTAATATTTTTAATTTGGTAATTAAACTTGAATCTAAATAGGTAAATAAATTTGTGTGCGTATTAAATTTTTTTTGCTGTTTTAGTATTAATGAAATGTGTAATAATAAATTAATTTTACATTTAAACATCATCCTACTTTTTCATACCCAACTGTTAGAAGTTCGGTTTGACAAACTGCCCTCCAGTGGCGCAAAAGTTCAAAATGGCAGCCGCGGAAAGTTCAAAAATCAACTCGTTAGCTAGTTTAGGACCGTTTTTATCATCAACAAACAACGCAAAAAATGTAGTTTACTTCTCAGACATCCCAGAAATATGCAAGACCGCTCCATGCATGCTAGGAGTTGATGAGGCTGGCAGGGGACCCGTTTTGGGTCCTATGGTTTACGGAATTGCTTTCTGTCCCATCGAAAAAAAGAAAGTTCTCGTCGATTTGGGGTGTGCAGACTCGAAACAATTAACAGAGGACAAACGAGAGGTAATATTTGACGACATTAATCAAAAAGAAGCACCCAAGTCAGCGATGGGATGGGCTGTTGAAGTGATTTCCCCGAACACCATCTGCACCAGCATGAACAGGCGCTCCAAGTGCTCCCTGAACGAGGTGTCCATGGATTCGGCTATAGGCCTCATAAACAGAGCGATCGAGGCGGGAGTCAACATTTCAGAAGTTTACGTCGACACGGTGGGGCCTCCTGAGAAGTACCAAGCGAAACTCTGCGCCCTGTTCCCTGACTTCAACATCACCGTTGCGAAAAAGGCTGACTCCACTTATCCAATTGTTTCGGCGGCCAGTATTTGCGCTAAAGTGACCAGGGACCATGCTCTCAAGGTTTGGAAATTCCAAGAGGGTCTCGAGCTGACCCACGATGAATTTGGAAGCGGTTACCCGGGCGATCCTGTGACGAAGTCCTTTTTGGCCGAAAATATAGACCCTGTTTTTGGATACCCGCGTCTGGTGAGGTTCAGCTGGTCGACCGCCGAAACTGCGCTCCAGGGTAAGGCTTACGACGTTGAATTCGACGACCCTGACGACAAGAAACCGGCTTACGGTGGGAAAAAAATTACTAAATTTTTTAAAGGCGAAGGAAAGGACGGGCAGCCTATTCGGGAGAAGCATAGGTTTTTTAAAGATCGGTTGTTAGTAAGCGCAAATGATTTATGAATAAATAATATTTAGAACGATTTTAACTTCAAGTGCAAAATAAGCTCTTGTCTGACCCGTTGTTTAGTCTGAAACCCTTTTTTAAATTCTGATCTTTTTAGTTAATTAGTGTGCGGTGGAACTTGTATTGCTTCCTTATTGTAAAGTAATGAATAAAATTAACTACAGTTTCCCCAATTCGAAAATTTCATCTTTTTCTACTCCACACTAAACTCAACAGAAAAATCCACGATTTGTGTATAAAACTTTTATTACTTTCCTAAACTTAATTGATCTAAAAAGTATGAATCTTCCATAACTGCAAAAATTATAATCTACACAAGATACGCGCCTTTTTTAAAATTTCCTTAAATCCAGCACAAAAACACTGCCATCAGACGCACTAGCTCCAACTTTAGATCCCTTCGAGTTCCAGCAAACCTCAAAAATGCCCCCGGTTCCTTTGTAACTGTGAACGAGTTGTCCTGTTTGTGTGCTCCAAATGTGGACGCATTTATCGAAGCTTCCCGAGGCCAAGTGCTTCCCGTCGGGGCTGAATGCGACCGAATAAACGGGCTCTGTGTGTCGGGTCAGAGTGTGAATGCAGACGCCTCTTTCAACGTCCCAAAGACGCACAGTCGAGTCAAACGAAGCACTGGCTAGAATAAGATTTGTGTTGGGATTTTGAGTCCCAGGTCCAGTTGGTGACCACTTAATAGTGTAAATCTCCTTTGAATGAGCTTGTAAGTCGTGCACACAGGCGTCGTGCTTCATAGACCAAATCTTCAGAGTCATATCATCAGAGCAAGAGGCTAGAAGTTGTCCTTGAGGGTCCCATTTAATAGCATTCACTTCATTCTATAGAAATTATGTTTTGAATAGACTTACATGACTTAAACAGGAAAAAGCACTTACAGTATGTCCCTGGAATGACTTGATTGGCTTATCTACGCCAAGCTTGCAAACGTGGATCCTCTGATCCGTGCTGCAACTAGCAAACGAAATGTTCGTCTGCCAGTCGACATCCAGAGCTGGGGCATTGTGAAAGGAGAACTGCTGGGTGCACTGTCCGGTGGAGGCGTCCCAGATAATCGTGGTCTTGTCGACGCCAGCTGACAGGATGTAGTTGCCCCGCTTGTTCCACTTGAGGGCGAATATGGGGCCCTTGTGCTGCCCAAGGGTTGAGGCTAGTCGACCATCGGTTGTCCAGATTCTGGCATAGCCATCGTAGCTTCCAGTGGCTAGGAGCGAGCCATCACACTAAATTTTGGATACATATTTTAGGTATTTCTCAGACAAAAATTAATTAATTGAGAATAAAAGTTAACGTAGTGCTCCTGTAGAAAAAAGTTTTACTTACGTTCCAATCCAACGAAGTGACATCCTTGTTACTTGGCACCTCCGCGCCTCCCTTCTGGATGCAGTGCCGCAGGACGAGCTGATTGGGGCTCACCGTATTGTCGGACATGTCCCAAATTCGGGCAGTGCTATCCCCTGACCCGCTGGCCAGAAGATCGGTGCTCGGGTTCCAGGCGCAAATGAAGACCTCGCTCTCGTGGCCGCGGAGCACAGTCGCCTTGGCAGGCGGAATCTCGATGCAGTGGTCAACTTCCATCCGCTCGGGAGCAGGCGTCGTCGCCGCCGGCTGCGGTGGGGTCACAGTCTGCTCTTCCCCATTCGTCTCTGTCGTGGATTCCGTGGGCAATGGCTCAGTTTTCAGTTGTTCGCTCTTAATATTCTCCGATTTTATGGAAGTTTTGTGACACTTTATTTCAGGCATGACAGCGTCAATTAAACTGAGCCCTTCAACCGTGCGGGTGGACTCCCCATCTTCGCCGACGCTCAGCTCAACTTCCTTGTACTGGAGCCCCTTTTGAAGGATCGTAAGCAGGGCAGCTGGAGGCACCAGGGCGCCGTTAATATTGCTCTGTGATATGTGCGACTCGATGCCGAACGTGTAGGCAGAGTGATAGAAGCCTGAAATTCATATTTTGAGGGGACTTCGAGATTTTTAAAGGCGAAGCACTAACCTGACTCCTGGAGGTAGCGATAGACTAGGAAATTCACTTCATCACTTGAGAAACTCATTTTTTCGCACTTAATGCTTCCTGCTAAGAAGAATAGTCTCACTTTTTTTGGTTTTTTATGGCAATGTTTGCCTAAATTTAAGTAAGATTGCAAATTCCCTGTGGACAGCAAAAGAATGACACTTGACAGACAAGACGCCTCGATTTTTTATTTGGACCATACGATGACATTTCCCCAAGTTGTTACCGTAAAAAAGAAAATTGAAAATTTGTGGAAATAGTGTTTTCTGCTTTTAAATTTTATTGAAATTATACTTGTAGTAATATTTTAACATAATTTTAAAACAAATTAAAACTAATAATTTTTAAATTACAAATAACATATTTTAAGAATTTTTTCAATGCAAAGAGTTTTTAAGACGAACCCCTAGATGTCTCTCAAAAACCCCTGCAAAAATCATTGCAAACTTCACTCTTAGCTGTCACTTCACAGCCACCATTCTTTCCGGTTAGATCTGTTGACAAGTGTGCTTGTTCTCTCACAGAGCTAAGGCCGTATTTTTAATTTTTGGCGACTTGCACCAATTTTAATAACATTTAAACAACAAAATGTCCACCAAGGCTGAACTCGCTTGCGTTTACTCCGCACTCATCCTCGTTGACGACGATGTAGCCGTGACGGTAAGTGTTTTTACCTTCCCAGCAGTTTTGGAGTCCCCAACACGAAATTGCGTCTCTTAGTAATCTTCAAAAATCGTGATGTTGCAGTATAATCAGAGAAACTACCTTCCTTAAATTATTGCTAAACGTTTAAGTGAGTCATTTTTAACAAATATTTCTATTCCTAGGGCGAGAAAATCTCTACCATCCTGAAGGCCGCCAATGTTGAGGTGGAGCCCTACTGGCCGGGACTTTTCGCGAAGGCGCTGGAGGGCGTCAACATTAAGGACCTGATCACCAACATTGGATCTGGTGTCGGAGCCGCCCCAGCTGGGGTTGCCGCTGCCGAAGCCCCAGCTGCCGCCCCCGCTGAGGCCAAGAAGGAGGAGAAGAAGAAGGAAGAGGAGCCCGAGGAATCCGACGAGGACATGGGCTTCGGTCTCTTTGACTAAACACTCGCTGTGTCTGTGCAGTTTTAATGTACAAATAAAAGTCGATTTTTAAAAATCTGAACTTCATATTCTAGCTTTGGTGAACGGAATTGGGTTGCTATTTTTATATGTTTATTTACATAAATCATCAGAAATCGGAGTGCAGTTCGATTTTTGCTCCAGTTTTCCGTTTCAGATCAAAAACAAAAAGGGGCTAATTTAAAAATGCATAAGCCACTGAATTAAGCATCAAAGCAGTTTTGGTGCAATTTTTTAATTTACCCGTTGCAGAATATTTTATTAATAATTAATTATCCATGACAAGTGGATAGATTTTATTTATGTGTTTCATTTTCCAAGGAGAGTTAGGAATTCTAAACGAATCTTTCTACGAAAGGAATAAAAGAAACAAAGTCGTTAATTTCAATTTTATATTAATTTGGTTTAACAAAGGAGTTCACTACAGCAACCACCTCCTTTAGCTTTTTTCCCGAAATTTCTTTGAGCCCTAAACTGCAGAGAATCTCCATGGGGCAGTTCTTGAGATTTGAATTGTTAACAATAAACTGGATAGCGCTCCTTGTCTCGTCGGAGTCCGCCCCAAAAGTTGGCGTGATGGTGAGGGTCGGCACGGCGCTCATCACCCCCGGGAAAACGTCGCCAGGGCTGTCGAATTTCACGGTGAACAGGTTGCCCATTTTGCCGAATTGCGTGATCACTAGGAAAAATTTGTTCGCGAATTTATTAAACACAAACTCCGTGGGAACCCCGTCAATTTTTGCGCAGCACATCCTGTCGAAGGGTTTCTGCTTGTCTTGGCACATTTTGTTTGATTATTCCCCTGATTCCTACCGCTTTAGTTTGTTTATTGAGGTTATGCTTAATTTCAGAGTGACGTTTCTCAGATGGATGATTTTTGATGTGTCATTTAGTGGATGTGTTCGAACTTGGAATTATATATTCTGCGTGTAAATATTTTTTTATTTTAAATAAAACTTTAATGAAAATAAATATTTTGTATTTTTACATGTGTACGTTTTGGTAAGTGAAAAGAATTGTGTCTTATAACAGACAATTTTTGTGATCTTTCAACTTCGCTCCGGGTAATTTTGATATGGTAATACCCCCGCACGGTAGGCGAATTCGGCGTTATTTTTTTCGCCATCACTCAGTCGAGCGAAATTCCGTAAAGCGGAGGGACGTCAACAGTTCGGGTGAATTCCGAGTTCATACAAAATTGCTCATTAGAAAATTTCGGGTTTTTGTTTTCGTTTATTTTTTTTTTTGGTAGGACAAAAGACGTGAAAAATTGTGTTTGACCGCGAGACACCCGCACCCAGATCCTCCGGCCGAGAGATTAAGTAGTAAATTTCAGCAGTCGCGGCAGGCTCGCAGTGGAGTAGAATAGTCCGTGGAATGTGGCGATCTTTCTGAAGTGGAAGTGCACACGAGAGCGCTAGTGGCTTACGGGGGCACCGTCGCAGTCGTCGTCGTCGTCACCGATTTAGGAGGAGGCCGCAGGGAGCAGGGCACGGGCACGGGCACCACAACAAATCGTCGGGTGGATCGGAGTGTGCTATGTGCGCGGCGGTGGCACAGGAAGGCGCACGAAATTGAAAAGTGTTTTGTCGAAGCGGCCCGCGAGTGCTCCGAGACGTTGGATGAAACATAAGTCCGAGAAGTTCCGAGAACCTCACCGCGCCGCGAAGAGCTAGCCCCAGGAGCAAGCAACCGACTCAAGCCCCGAAATGGCTGTTGTGCGTAAAAGGCAGGACGATACAAATTTGAAAGTTCTGCGGGAGCTGGTCACCAGTGGCGGTGGCAATCGGCAGTGCTTCGACTGCGGACAAAAGGGGCCCACGTACGTCAACATGACAATTGGCTCATTTGTATGCACACGCTGCTCCGGAGTACTGTAAGTCCCCAATAGCTCTAGTTGCACCAAGAATTATTTTAAGACGTCCCCCCAACCCCCGGCCGCCCCGGCAGTCGTTCCACAAGACAGACTCCTCTGCAGAGCCGGAGCCCCACGACCCCAGCCACCAGCAGTGGTTCTGCTGGTCACGGAGTGCTCTGTAAACACTTCGGGCTTCTTTCGCCTTAATTTAATTAGTGCACTTGCAGGGCGACAATTGCAAGCGAGTCCTGACCCTCCTGCAAGTCGCAATCACATCACACGACTGCGTGCACTCCGGGAAGACTCCGGTCGGCGGCTTCGCTGGCATCGATGCGCCCCATTGCATTCGAACTGCACGCGGAAGTCAGCAGAGCGCCGAGCAAATCAATCGGCGCTGTTTCGCAATCGGGTGGGTCGCCGCGGAGCATTTGGGGCCGCGGGGCTGAGCGCTATTAATACCCGGCGCGGTGTCAAGAACACTTCTGTTGTTTTGATCGATAGGCCCCAATCCGGCCGACGCGGGCCGGGGTGCTGCACAGAATGCGGCTGCAATGCTGCGAGGCTGAGTGACGACGTCCTCGGGTACGTCTCCAGCTCCAGCCAGGCAAGGCTGTGCTTTTGGCTGCTTATACCATTCCGCAAATTACTCGTGGTCGTGGAAAAGCTAACTGCGTTAAGTAAGCGGATTACGATCGTAAAGAGGAATTTGCTTTCGGGGGAGACATTTGCATTCAGTGGATACTGTCTTGCGGGGGGTGGCTCCGGGCTGAAGTGGAAATGGGTTTTTCTTTTACAGTGCCAAAACTGGGGTGAGGGATTACTTCAATTTGGGCTGGAAGGCGATAGTAAATCAACCCCCGGAAGGGGGAAATCAGGTCATTCTGAAGGACGACCCTCCTTGACCCCAGTTCCGGATGAGGGGTCCTGGACGGTTTGTTCATTCAGCTTAGGATGTGACAAATGATCTAAACCTTTGATTAATTAAAATAACTTAATCCAAATTAAGCATTATAGTTATTAGAGCTAAAAATCCTAACAGTCTGTCCAGCAACAATTTATTATAACCGACGAAGAGTGGTCGGATCGGTAAAAAACTACAATCGAAAACATTTAATAAATATTTAAATCTTAACATATTTTTTCTGATTCGTTTGACCGTTTAATGAAGTTAATTTCGAAAAATTGCAGATATTCTAAATCTGCTACTAATATTCAGAAATAAAAGAAGCTGTTGGAAATAAAGTAACCAAATCAAACTCGAAAATTCCTTTTATAGTAATACAGGTTTATTGCGTTTCGGATAAGTTAAGATTACCGAAAAATGTCCTGACTAAAGCAAATGTATCGCAGTGGTTTCAATACATACTATATACTGGCTCGTATTAAAAAAGCAAACAAAATTGGTTTCAAAATTGTGCTTTCATTTTTAAAGTACCTACAGAGCGGTAGTTAAAGGAAATATGAAAATCATTAATATACTTGACGATATCTTCAATAGTAGCTCCGAAGCATATTTCAAAATTTGTTTTAAAATTACATCAACATTTAGACGTCTTTCGACATATCTATATTATAATGCACATCTAATTCTCTTTAAATATGATAGATACGATCTCAAAGAATTCGTGTAAATAAAGATATTAGCTAAATGAAAAAATAGTAGATTGGTTCCAGATCTAAAACAGCGACTGAAAAGTACAACAAACTATACATATTCAAAATTTTTTGTCAGAGTTCAATTAAGAATTAATTTAATGCTTACACATTTTAGCTCATTATAAAAATAAAATATACTTTAAATATATTATAAAAAATAAATTATACTGTCGAAACCAAACTAAATTGCGTAAAAAATACTTTACGTCTTTATTCCATGCATAATTCGGGAATCCCATTCATTGTACATATAATCGATATAATCCAACTGAATTGTGAAAAATATAACGAGATAGAAACATAAAAAAGAAAATTCATCAGGAAAATTCCTAAAAAAAATTCGTAGAATATTGAAAATCATATTAGAACAAAACAATTCCTGTAAAGAGAAAATTTTTTCTTTTGAACTCGTGTTACTTGAACCAAATTCGTGGAAAAAGAGAATTACGTGTTATCAATTTTTTATAGTTATTCTTCTTAATAACGTAAACCCGCCTATCTCCGACCATTCTCCTAATTCCGACCACTTTTTATTTTTTCTAATAACTATTTTTTGGAACGTACAATCCCCACGTATGTAAGTTTTGTGCAGTTTGATCTTAGCCTGACTGAAGTCAACTTAAGCTTAGTTTAAGCCAGTTTTAATATAATATTTTTAAGGCTTAGGTACATAGAAACTAGCAGCAAACTTAGAACCCCTCAGGTTCTTTGATCAAGTCGCTCATCTGCTTGCAATAATCTCTCTCATTTCTTGAGAACCAATTCCATCTTCTTATCAGGCGTGAAATGCGCGCTTCGTATGCAAGTAATCAGCAGCTACCGTCCGCTGAACCGGCCCCACCCCCACCGCGCGCTGGGACGCGATATTGCGCGGTAATAAGATTAAGAAAACCTCCGCCGGTCGGTCGCGCCCCGCTCCTCCTTGAGCCGGATTTGCGGGAGCTTTGATGCACCCATGTCGCCGCCCCGTGCCCCAGGGACCCCGCGCTTCTTCCCTGGAGTCCGCGCCCCGCGCCCGCCCACGCACGGACAATGCCCCGCGGCCGCCCACGCACGGACAATGCCCCGCGGCCGCCCGTCGGAATCTGTGCCGTGCCGCGCCGCGCCGAGACGCATGCAAGTGGTCATACGTGGAAATTGGTTGAGCCGGGCGCGGGGTCCGGCTGGTTGGATGCCATTTGCCGGAATTGGGGTCATGACTGAAAATGTGCGCCAGGGATACGCCGTGCTCCCAATTGGGGCAAATGGGTAGTTTACGATAGTAAAGTAAGTGAAGTATTCCAGCGCATTTACAACTTCCTGCTCGCATCTTCCCTAAACACGAGCGCCGCTGCGGGCGCGGGTCAATGCACCGGGAACGAGTGTTTACCTAATCGAGAAGCCTTTTAGCGGAGTTTCGCGCTTAATTAGATACTTCTTGGGCTGCCTCCGGTGGGACTGGAACTGGGACTCGGGAACCCCTCCTGGGTTGGTATAGACGACGAACGAATGGAAATTTTCGGGGCTAATTGTTCATATTTCAACGGGAAATGAGGGAAACTTCCGGATTAAGCAGTTTCGGGGGTTCCCCGAGAAGTTAAGAAGGCGGTTTCCTTATCACGCAATAACCCCCACAAAGTTTGGTTGTTTATGAGGGCAGGAGCATGTGTCTTTCCTTTCTGGTTTAAACATTACCATTAATTTTATATTAAGAGGGTTTACAGCGAGATCTTTGTACTTACATTTGTATAAGCGTAGTATATTGTACGTAACTGATAATTGAAAAGATTATTCTGCCATTTCTTCCGAGGATAATTTTGTTGTTGAAGTCAGAAAATTATTACTGGTTGCAGGAAAAAAGAACTATTGTTGATCTTGATTGACTTTATATAGTTATATTCGATTGAAAGAATATTTTTCAAAATAGTGTTATAATTAAAAAAACGTATTTCTTCGACCACAAATCGCGTTGAATTAAATAAAATATCTATAAGGAAACTCTTTTCCACACCAATTAACGAATAAAATAAGGATCGTCACAATTCTCTATAACTAATAAAAATTTACATTTTTGTTTAAAATGTGCCAAAGACTATGAATATGTATGCCTGTTATTGTTCCCGGAAACTTTTTATGCAAATTAATGTTTGGGTTTGGCTGGACTTTTCTTAAAAGAACTAATGAATTTTAAAATTTGCGTTAAATGTTGCACATTCTTGAATTGCTTTTAATATAATTAACCATAAGTTTAAAATAGGTCACATTTTTTTTTATTTTTAAATGCTTTGCATTTTGTTGAAGTTAATTTAGCCTTTTGAGAATTTGGTTTTACTTTCGAAAATAAAATTGCCCGTTTTTTGAATTTATTAATAAAAAAATTGAAAACTAATATTTCGTATTATATTATTTATGTATATTCTATGATGAAAATCAATTGGCTTTATTGTCGATTGTCCGACAGAATAACAAACATTCCGTGAGTTATTTGGGATCTGTACTAAACTGATAACTGCGTAAATCGCTGATAATATTGCAATAAAAATGGTTCGCTTTGTATTGGAATTGAGTCGCAATCGCAATATGCTGCGTGCCGGGAATACAGTGTCGCAAAAATAGAATCGATAATATTTTATAAGATACTTCGCGACATAATCAGTAGCAACAGAGTTGAATCTATTGCAGTTTTCCGAGGAGCTGGAAGAAAAAAACAATTGATTTTCCATCAGGTCCACCAAAATCGAGCAGTTTTGTGGATGTGAGCGCGTGGGAAGCCCGTTTCCCATTTGAACCTCTTCAGCGTGACATCTTCCAATTTTCATTCTCCGAAATGAAATGTGAATGAAATGAGGAGTATGTGTGTAAAGCGCGACTATCGGAAGAAAAAAAATTTAATGATATCACCCAGAAGCCGCGGAGATACTGACGCTCCAGTGGAAAATTAAAGCTCCCCAGCGGGTGATAAGCTGGAAGCAAAGATACTAGAAAAAAAAATACGCATAAGCGCTTCCGCAAATGTGCTGGGGCGCGCAAACATAAAATTTTGATGCTATCGCGCGCCACCCACGCTTTGTTTAATGCGCAGAATTATCAGCAAATTTTATGCGTACCCCGGAGCATATCCCAAGGACCCGTCGAGACCGCAAAACAAGAACTTTGCCCTCAATTTGTAATTTAAACTTTCCCGGCATATCAAAACGATTTCGGCCGGGACCGCCTCATAAGAAATCGCAGAAGTTAGGCGGGGTTATCATGTGTGCTTACGCGTCTCCGAATTATTTGCATATATTTTTTATTTTTTAGCCGAGGTGGAGACATGTGGTCACGCCGGTGGCTCTTTTCCTCTGATTGAAGGTCACCGCCGAGAAAGCTTGTTTTGATGATCACTCGAAACGAGATGACTCAAAGAAAGGGGTTTGCGGCGTCACCCGGCATTGAGCTGTTCAGCATTTATTTTGTTTCCATTTATTTTTATAGTGTCAGCTGTTCAAATGGTTAGTGCTAACAATTCTGCGCTATCAAAATATGATAATGCAATAAACGTAGTTCCAATTTGTTTATTTGTGGCGTATTTTGGAGGGAGAGTTCCTTTTTACTTCTAAATTGAGGATATTTGTTTCAGTCCTAGGATCCTAGGGTTAGATCCTTCAAAGTTACATATGTATTGTGAAATGTTAGGCATAGTCTGCATATAGTCTTGTTTTGTGGGTAGAGAATTATACGAGACAAAAAAAATATTTTACTGTTTAGTTATGAAATTCAATTTACCGCACTACTCGTAACTAAAATCAATTAGCGAGAAAAAAAATTAATTAATTAAACAATTTCTATTTTAAAGTTTTTTCCTGTCTAAAGAGCTCGCATATTCATTTCCATACCTAGCAAAAGATAAGGGGGATAATTTCATGCTTTAATTTGAAGTCGTATTTTACATTATTTACATCTTTATTATATGTATGTATGTATATGGCATACGCTTACATTAGTGCATTCGAATTGGCGTCACCGTAAGGGTAAAAGAACAAACGCATTAATTATAATAATTAAAGATTGTATACTAAATTCTAAATACCTTTCAAATTTTCTAATTTGCAGCAATAAACTCTATTTTAATTTTTTTTTGAAGTTGCTTAACGAATGAAATTTTATTATGTGATTCGATCTTGAATAGACGAGTTTCTAGCGAAGGTTTCGTAATAAAAGTAAAAGTAATAGCTGTTAAATGGATACTACTCTTTTCGAATTACCCTTCAAACTTTTGTGATAAAATAAAACTAATGCACTTCGGTAGTAAAAATCAATTAACTATGTGTTTCTTTTTCCAAATAAACGTTTCCATTGCTACCCCTATGTCATTTAAGACCTATTTAAATTGTGGGATCGGTCTTAGAAAACACGCGTGCTTATAATTTGTATCGCCTGTAAAGTTTAATTAAAAACAAGATATGCGTTTTTTATTATTTCATGAAATCTTATATGTATTTTTTCAAAGTGACATCAATAGCCTCATAAAAGCTATTCAGAATATCTTTCTTTCATAGAAAGATTTATTTATAAAATGTTTTATGTTTCTCGAACTTTTACTACATCTTCGATTATAAAAATTTGTTTCGACTGTTAAACTTAAATTTCATCAGCGTATGTAGGTACATTATTTTTTGAATTCCACATAGCTATGAACAAATTTTACCTAATTTGCCACTTTTGGTTTTAAATGTTTTGGTTTAGAACATCGTTTTTTATGATTATTTTCATATTTCGTAATATTTTAACAACGCGATGAAGTTTTCTCGGACTCATATTCTTGAAAAATTAAAGAAACATAAAATGGTAGTATAAATCAGTGTATTTCATTATTTTATAATGTGCAACATGAAAATAAAAGATTACGCAGAATTAATTTAAAAAGTGTAGGAGAAAGAAAAGGCTTTAAAGAATCTGATTAAATTTCCAATAACTGATACTCCCCAGAGAGAGGAATTTAATTAAAAAGTATCAAGGGCAGTGCGGCGCTTTTCTTTCTCCACCTGAACGGCTGTCAATGGAAAGCGTAGAATAAAGTGCAATAAGGAAATCATCTGGCGAAGGGAAAGTTAACAACGCCCTGAATCGGACCAACTGCTCATTTCGCAAAAGTTTCAATCGAATACCTGTGCTAATCAGCAAAATGCACGTGAGCCGGCGCCGGTGGCGAGAGAAGGTGCCAATCCGCCCGCGAACTAATTAAAAGTTGGAAAATTTAAAGTTCACCGTGTGAACGAGTGAATTGATGAAATCCCCCCGCTTCTCAGGTGAGAGGTGCCAAAGTCTTTGGCCTGCCTTAGCACGTAAGCATCCTAAAGGCGAGTTACGACGATTCTCACCTGTACGACGCCGAACGGTTTCGAGCTGTGACGCAAGAAAAATGAAGGTACAAAAAGACGTTGTGGATACATAAATATTATATACAAAATATACATGCCGGGCAGGAAGTGGCCGTATCGAAGCAAATCAATGACCACTAAGACTGAAGGACAAACTGCCCCCAGTTGGCGGGGCTCGGCTCGGGCGGCGACATTTAAGGCCCCAATGACTCCGCCGAGTGGCTGATATCTGCCGGAAGACTTGGTTGATTGCGCGCTCCTCCGGGCCGAGCCTTAGTAGTGGCTTGTCTCATTAATAATTTATCGTCACACCCAGCGGGCTGGAGGCAGATTAGGCCGGGGCCCCAATCCCCAATCGATCGATCCGGAGCACTAATTTCATTGTGTGGAGATGAGCTGGCAGCCGGTTTCCAACTGAATCATCAGCGGTCCATGAAGACTCAATTGAATCTCGGGCTCCGCAGGGTGCTCCTCTTAATCCAGGGGTCCGAAGTTTCGCAGGTCAGAAAGAACTCTTCTCTCCCAGTAACACCATTCACTGAGGCGTCGTCGAAGACGTCTCGAAATGGTGTTGACGATGAAAAACAAACTCCCACACACACGCCGCGGAATTGGAGTCATCATCTCTTAATGGGGGTAATTTGCGGGCCTTTAAAATATCAAAGACACTTTGACCCCCGGAGGTGGTGCCATCGTCCTGGGCCCGGTTCCCGGTTCCCGGTCCCCGGTCCCCGGAGTCGAATTTCTTTTGCGCCGTCGGCCGGCCTCATTAGCATACATAAATCTTTCCGCTTGACGGGGCAAAGTAATTCATCTCAAAACTTTCTGCGGGGGTCACATTAGAAAACTTTCCCTCAATGTCGAATTGTCGGTCATGATGTAATGCCGGCCCAGTGGCGCGCCGGGCGGGGGGGGCATGGATCATTTTTAGCCCGAGCCGGCCGAGTCTTGCGGATATCGTAAATCTGCGAAAATAAAATCACCCGTTCAGACCTTGACTCTGAATATGCTTTTACTCGATTCAATGCCATCGAGTGGCAGGCGAAATTTTTACAGCCGGTTGCTTGACTTCGTACAATTGAGACGCTTTTTGCTTTGTTTGTCACATATATAAAAAAATTAAAGATTTGTATAAAAGAAGTAGCGACAGTGTCTTACGATCTGACTCTTGATATTTTGCCAGTTATCCGAAAGTTTATAATGTTCGAGGAATTGCGTATTTTATCTTAAAATTGGTTGTCTCTTAACCAGGAAGGACTTTTTCTTATTCGCCACTCCTGGAACTAACTTCAGTAGAAAATAAGTGCCAAGAAAATGCGTTTTGGTTTTTCAGTAAAGTTTGTAACGCGACATATCTTTTAAAATTTAAAACTTTAACTGAATCTTTAATATTGGGAACTCGTACCCCGACTTGTTATGAAACACTTTTTAAGCATTAGCTACCTTAAATTTTTGATACAATCTTCAATTTGGTGATTGCGTCATTGATTCTTATATAGCTTTGATTTTTGATAGCACGAGTTGCTCTCAATTGGATTTAAATCAAACGAATTCCCTGGTGGATGTAAAACTCCCAATTCGATCGAAGCCGTACAATTTTCTCGTCCTTGATGAGTGAAATAAGAAGAACAATTTTATGTTGAGATGTATTTGTCCTTGAGATTTTTTTCACAAAGTTGGAATATGCTTATGTATGTACATATATGTTATTTTCGAACGTAATGTTCGCTGTGGGGTTAAATAACCATTTAAATCCTTTTATACCTTAATACATACAAGCTATATCTTATTTTCACAAATAATATAAATATTCCACGAAAAATTCAATACTGCTCATATGAATTATTAACTGCTTTATTAAATCGCTCGACTTATTTATCCGTACATCACTTTGATATATATACGTTTTAGATTACATTTAAAAATTAGGGATATAAATAAAATTATAAAAAAATAATTTCGTTGTACATCTTTATTTAAAAGAAGATGTCTCATAGAATGATTTATATTTAAATTAGTTTCGTTTTGTTATAATTCGTTAAGTTTTATCGTTTTCGGATAAAGTAACGAGATTATACTCTTTATCCACACGCTTTTGGAGACGTTATTTCTCACTTTTCCTTAATAGAGTTAATTATCGCGGTACGTTGATTAATTATCTTAGTTTAATTAATGAACCTACCAGTAGTGACAGTTGATCTATCGCCTCCTTTACCCCATCTAAGGTTCGTTTACAAAAATTCTCTTATCAAGAAATTTAATTTTTGCGAAATATCCACTTATCTTCATCTGCAGGTCGAGGTTGTCGCGCAGACAGGCCATAATTAATTTAACCAGTCATTAAGAATTTAAATAGGCCCACTCCAGGACCCCGCTCCCCGCGGAGGAGCCGTCACCACCACCTCATCAATTTCGTTGACGAATTTCCCATTTGAGTCAATCAAACTCGAGAAGACACTCCAAAGCCGGAAAGTTTATTGGTGTCAGGCGCAATCCCGAAGCCGTCAATCTGCGTGGCAATCGGGAGGCGATCGGACAAGCGGCTGATCCAAATCGGGAGTCCGCGGGACCGGGAGACTGCTGTAAATTTATGCTGCGCCCATATTCGGCCGCAATCGAATTATCACCCACTGCGCCGTTTGTTTTCGCGTTTACTCTATGACTCGCGACTTGGAGCGCCCCTCGGGACTCCGCTGGCAGTCCAACGTAGCGAAAAATATTCAGGGGCTCTTTTGTTCGGGCTGCGGCGGGGATGCTTGCAGTGAGTCACTAATTAATGTAAAATTCACCTGCCGCGCTGCCGTTGGGGCTAATTATTTGAATAGGGGCCGCTTTCTGGAGCTCGCGGAGCGGAAACGCTTTATACTCCGCGAATCGGGCGATCGGTGCACCCGATCAAATATGCAAGAGCCAGGGATATATGGCACTAATAAAACTTTTATAATCGCGAAAACGTGCAATCCCGGCGACTCCTTATCAGTTATTGATATCAAATTGTCTGGTTCGCTGGCGATAATGAATCGGTGATTTACCAACACTCGAATGCCGCTCTCACCTCACATACTCGCGTTTTTTCACTTCCATCGGCTGTTTGTTTTTCGCAATTATATTTAGCCAAGAATTCGTGCAGAAAAAAACATCGGCTAATAAAGTTGACGTGGGTGGGATTTTGAGCGAATCGCTTAAATCTCTTCCTCCTTTCAGTGGAGACAACTGGGATATGTCGGAAATTCCCGGAATTATAAGAGCGAACGACATCTGGGGTTATTGGCTGATGGGGTTTTCTTATTTAACTAATTAATTTCAGTTGAATATCAAAATTATTCGCCGGAGTATTTTACAAGACATGCGCAAATTAAGAGGATTAATCATTCAGCTTAGTATCAATTTTAAATACTATACCAGATGCTTGTTTTTCCTTTAAAATAATTCTATTAGAATTTTATTTGACAAGCGAAAGCTGTCCATGTTTTTATTTAAATAAAGTCATCGCATGTCTCGGAATTTTAATGAACCTTAACTTGGGGTTCCGCATTACTATAAATTGTTATCTACATAACTCTGACAAATAAAATAAATTTAGACCTTGAATTTTTATTAGTAGAGATATTTTTAAGTGATTACGGAAGTAATAATTTCTAGATTGCCATATATTCCATAAAATTGTCCACTAAATAGGTTAAAACTCCTTTGTTTTCAACGAAATTTGTCTTGTTAACACGAACTTTAAAACTGCAGCCCCCAATAATTTATGGGAAGTAACTTCTTTCGCTGTTTTTTAATGAAAAAAGAATTATGTTCAAAGTTACTAAAAGTTTCTTCTGTCCCATAAAATGGAAAAAGTTTTAAGAAAAAAGTTTTGTACGATAAAAACACTTATGAGGCAATTGCAGTGAACAGTCTTTTATCAATTGCCTGTTCTAAAAATTTGTCCTTTCTACTGCAATTTTTTAAGTACTAAAGCTAAAAGTTTAAAAGTTCCTAGGTACTGTGTACGAACAGTTTCTAAGTGGAAGTTAAAAGTTTTAAGAAATTTTCTCTAGTTCATATTTAGTTTAAGGAAAAGAAAATTATGTACACATTAAGAAGAAACCCAAGCCCAAGCAACACAAAACTAAAATTAGAACTATAGTTTAAATATTGCATTGATCCATTAATTTTCCCCAAAAGTTTTTAGTCTGTTTCAAAGAAACATGTTGGGACGAAAAGGAGAAAGTTTTGAGAATGTGCTAATTTATTAAGAAATAATTTCGAATTTTGTTCTAGAATTTAATATTTTATAGGGTTCATCTGCAGAAGCAGAATTTCGAAGTTCTGCTGTTGTTCAGACTCCTCTGCTCGAGTAGAGGGATCCCTTTTGGCTCAAAGCTGTATAATGTTATTAAATTAACTTGGAAAAACCCATTAAAGAGAAAGCCCTGTGCCACATGGAGTAATGAATTACGGGTACACAAACAAACAAATTATTTTATGTACTGATGAAAGTTTTGCCTTTTGGTCGATGAAAAAGAGAGTATGTATAACTTTTAGAGCACCACCATTATGCGACGAACCTTTTCTGGGTTAATTCAGCCAATTGCCATGCACTGAAGCATTAAATCCGATTACAAGGTCGTTTTGACATTATAAACCTTTTCATCTGAAAACCGAACACCTCGAATGCACGGAAGTGTCCCAAACATACTGAGGAAACCACGCGAATGATGGAAATTTAAGTGCATTCAGCGAAATGTTTCAAAAATGCGTTTTCCCCCATAAAATATAATAGTATCTATGGAAACCGCATGAAAGTGGCATAAACTTTATATTTTCGTGGTTTCAGGCTTAATCCATTCGCGATTATTTTAAACCCACATCTCTTGGTACTGTTCGTGCGTCCGCGAGCGGCAGCTGCAAAAGCGCGCAATGAAATGCTAAAAGCTGCGGAGCCCCGCGATAATTGAAATCGCACTTAGCCGGATCGAGTGGCTATTATGAAAAAATAAGGAGAAGAAAAAAGTAATCATTAATTTCCCTTGAATTGGCTTTTATTTATTGAGCGTGTGGGTAAACTACTGACCTACAACGAGCGGCTAGTTCGAGTGCAGGTACATGTTCCGGCGGCCGCTATCGTCGTTTTCAGGTAAGCTATTCAAGCAGCGCGGTAGTCGGCTCCGCGGCTACTTTCTACCAGCCGTCTTGGCCGCTTCTTAGCTCCGCAGCTTCGTCTTATTTCGAATTTATGCCCCGTATGTGCAAATTTTTCACTGTTGCGGTGCAGCCGAAGCGAAGTGCATTCCTATGCACGGCCGCGAGTACAATTGCGCCGTATGTCGTTCTTATTTTTTGCGCCCCTGTATCTCGCCGTCTTGGCGCAGCGAATGTGTTTTCCCTTTAGCTGCAGTATTGTGCCAGGAATAGCATCGCATTGCATCGGACCCATCAAGCACACACTTCGCGGCATCTGTCGCCGCGCCCCCGCCCGCGGAACGAGTGCTGAGGATTGTTCAAGACGCTCTCCTTGGCGAAAGATGATCGCAAGCAGAATCATCTCGCTAGACTTGGCCGGATTAAAAAGCTTCTCAAGCGAGTTCAAGAGCATGGGTGCCTCTGTAAAGCCGCTTGTTGTCCCATTCGAAGAGTCTTGAGACAATTGTCTTCGGGACAATGAGAAGGCGTTTCAAGTACCAACTCCGGCTCATTTTATGCGAGGCACTGCAATGGATCGCATTTCAGGAAAATCGCTTTGTAGCAGACTCTTTGGGAGGTGTATCTGGTCAATATTTTCCTTCAAATGGAACTGCATTGTTGTGCAGAGGTGTAACTTTGGTGTAATGGATTTTCTAGCTAAACGTTACCTACATATCTGAGCTGAAACGAAATTAAATGGGGCTATGCCGGAGAGATTGTTCAAATGTCTTTCCGAGAACATATTCCTGGAGTTACTTGAAATTTCCTTTTATAATAGAAAACTATAGTGCTATTATATTTCCATCCTATTTTAAGGTAAGGAAGTTAGACTGAACGAAAATCATAATAAAAGCTTGTTTCAAACAAGGATATGTTCCTGAAACAAGAGAAGCAAGTTTTAAAACACGAAAAGTTGAAATATCTTTATTTAAGAAAACAAATGGTTGAAAATGAGAAATTCATACAATTAAAACAATGTTTCGTTTTTACTTTTACTCTCGTTTAAAAATATTCAGGTCTGAGTTCTAAGTCGAACTCGTTCCTTGCGAATCTGACAATGAGATTAAAATTAAATTAAAATATAATTTTTTTATAACTATACCCATAATTTTCTTCTCTTCTTTACTGCAGGTGTAGAAATTGCACAATCTATTAAATAAGTATTATTCTGTAAAGATGATAGTTAAGTCTTTAAAATTAAAATATTCAATCTCGCCGGAATATTTTTTACACGATTACTAACCTGTGCAACCTTACTAAAAAATCTCATTTACTATATCTTGACCTTTCCTTGTAACATAAAAGAAATCTGGAACCTTTATTGCGGGCCTGGCTGGACTTGACCTACTTTTCCATTAATTTCCCAAATAATTTAGTCCGGTGAACTTAAAGTAAATATAAGTGGTTTAGGTCCTTCTAATGTTAAGGATTATGTTATGCAATATAAAATTGGAATTTTTAACTAAGTAAACTTCTTCAGCAGTTTCAAGAAGCTAAATGGCATGTTAATTAAAACTCGGTAGTACAGAAAGATATAAAAGTTCTTCCTTTCTGTGGCATAGTTTCTTTTTGCTTCAAAAACTCTTAAGAGCTCATCCAAAAAAAAGGCCCCTGAATATTCCTGGTATCTGCACCGACCGGAGCTCTCAAAAGTTTCTAAATAAAAGTTTTGCACTCTGAAATGATGTTGAAATGTGAAGAGTTTTATATCCGCGTCAGAGAAGTTTTGTTCGCAATTTGTAGATACTCATATGTTCCTAATTACTTCCTAGCTTTTGTTATTAACTTATTCAAAATCCCTCTTTTCGACCGCATCGCACCACAAACGGTTAAATGTCATATCTGAACTGTATGGTGTATTTTAATCCGGCGACTCCGCCCATGCATCAGTGATAAAATGACGCTCATAAAATCTAGTGAAAAGGCAGAGGGCATTAATCATTGCGAGTTTAAAACATAAATCTCGACTGAGATAGCCATTCTAGCTCTATGCACATAAAGTTCAGTTCACATGGACGTGGACAATTTCGGTTGGTGAAGCCACTCTGGCAACCACTTCGGAGTAAAATAGTACAATGAAACCATCGCACTAATCGTAAATCTCGCTATTTAGTTTTCTGAATTTAATGGGGATTTGTTACGATATTATGATCGCTCCAAAGAAAGACAATGTTTTAATTAAAACAAAAGCTCTCCAACCCTTGGATGATCCTTTGTAATCCCAGTGGACTTTTATTTTATCAAAATATTATGAGGTCTCTGTTTTAATTTAATATGAAAAGTGGAGCAGGTTACTTGTGCACCAGCGAGGGAACGGCAAAGATTAGCTCCTGGCACAGAGAGTTTCCTCTATAATGCATAGAGCACAAGGATACGACCTCAGGGGGCGTACTATTGATTTTTAACTTTTCACCTCTGTGGACATATGCTAATTAAAGAGTCACACAACAAGAAGCCCCGGCAGCCCGCCTCTGCACTCTGAGTGTACGCTCCAAGAAAGTTTTTGACACAGTTCAAGTGCCAAAGTCTTTTGAGATGCTTATAATCAGTAAGGTTACGGAAATGGTTTAGCATTAAAAAGTCATTGCGATGTGAATGATAAATGCGGGGGAAACCAGGGCAGAATAAAAGAAGACTAGTTTACTATGTATGCTCCTTAAAGCCTTTGTAGAGGACTTAACATAGGTATCCTCCCGTTTTAACTTAAAATATTACTAACTTTGGTTTAAAATTAAAAAAAAAAAACCAATTCCACGAAATTATTAACTTTGCTTTGAATAAAAAAAAGAACGATTTCCACGAAATTACTTCAGCTTTACATTAAAAATACATTGAAACGAATTCTAAAAATACATTTAAAACTCTTCAAAAACTTCTAATATTAAAAAGGATAAACCTTTCGGATTCCTATTTAATTGGACCCATTTAATCAGTTTATTGTAGAAGCTTTAAGTGCTCGGATGCGATGGACATTTAATTCAGAATTTTCTTTGTCCTTACTAGACATCTATAATTACTTTTAATTTTTCGAGAATAAGATGCGGATAATTCATTTCCTTGAAAGTTCTTTATTAAGGGTTATATCCTTAAAAAGAATTTTGTTTTGTGATTTTATAATTAAAATTAACATTTTCTTATTTATTAATTATTAAATGAACTCGCTGTAAAATTCGTAAAAATTGATTATATATATTTCTTATTTTAATATACTGTTTCTTTCTTTTCAGGTAAGTGCCTTTTTTATATGGTTTCGTATTAAAATTATTTGCGTAAGTAAATTGTTTTTATAATCAAACTACATATATATAATATGCGATAAAATTTTTTTTATTGTTTTAAAAAAACAATATGTGTAAAAATTGTTATCTCAAAACACATTTATGTAACTGAAAACAACGATAAGAAACATCGATTTGAAGAATCTACGTGATAATCTCTCAAAAAACATATTTTGATTTCAAACTTGACTACTTATAAATAAATGAAGTCAAACCTAGAAAACACTAAAAATGGTAGGTATTCAAGTTTTAGTTCGTTAATTGATATATATATCTTGATATAACTGAACAAATTAAGAGATGGTACGCTTAAAGGTTTTTTTAATTGTAAAGAAGAAATGTAATCAGCATTATAATAATTGAGCAATTCAGGAAAACATTTTGAAATTTCATTTAACCTTTCTTTACCACTAGAGTTTTTGGGAATTTATGAAAAGGAACTTGTTAACTTTATTCATGGATTTTTATCTATGAAAACGTTTAACCAAATCGCAAGATTTCCCAAGAATTTTTTTTTGAGGTTGACAATTTATGAAAGTTGTTTCATTCGGATTTTATGTGGCTGTGCTTTGCGCTTGAATTCGGCAAAGCAAAGTGGACGGTTATTAAAAAATATAATTAAAAAGTGACTTGCTAATTTTCTATTTATGGGAATAAATAGAAGTAGATAAATTTGAGATAATGAATCTCAACCTTCCTGTCCTCGAAATTCGAACAATTATCTACTGTGTATCTCAGAAATCCCAAATGTGTTAATCGGTATGCTTACGTAGGTGTTTATTTTTATAATAAACTTTGTCATGAAGTGCCAAATATAACAAGTTAGTTGTGTTTTGTCTGCTTAAAATATCAAGACAACCATAGAGAGAAATCTTAGAATTTTTGAATAAATAAGTAATTTCAATGGAAAGCAGTTTATGTTAATGTAAAAATCTAATAAAAGAATCTAAATAACTATTTCAAAGAAAGGAAGTACATTTGTAAATTCGTTTTGAGAATTTAAATAAATTAAAAGGAAATGGAGAATTATTTCTAATTGACTGAATATGATTCATGAACGTAAAAGACGTTTTAAATGCATGTTTTTTCCGTGAAATTGCTAATTTAAATCCACTTATATCGATACATTCTAGCTACCGACACCAACGACGTTTTTTTCCAATGGAATACATTTTTTCTGGTACTTGCTTTTCGCGAAGCACACTCTTGAGAAAAACATGGCGACGAATCATTTGGCAGGCAAGGGAAAGATGGAAACTTTTATGGTTTTGCTCCTTTATGGTAATTTATCAGCATTAAAAAGTACTTTCCTGGTTTTTCTGCAACTTCAGTGCTATTCAGAAAATTCACAAGCAGAGCAGCAGCCCCCGGATTACAGTGCCGACATAATTTCTTTTCAGTTCATAATCTCCCAAGGAGTTGTAAACATATTTTTTCTTCCAACTCCAGTGGGGGGTTTCCTAAAATCCCCGTGAAATTCACCTGATAACATTGTTGTGCTCCCTTAGACCATGCAAACAAACAGTGTTCATGGCAGATTTAACGTTGTTTTTCTTAACAGTCGGTTACCGCCATAATTTCCCTTAATATCTGCGATAACCGGCAGTGGTCAGATGTTGTTGCAGCCACTGGCTACATAAAAGTGAAAAACAAAATATATGTAAATAGCTGCAACATTCTGTTCATTTTTTAACACCAGCTGGCTTCTGGCTGTAATGAGGTCGATAAACTCATAAATAGCTATTTTTGTAATGTAACCGACTTGACTGCGGTAGTAACAACAATTTCGCGTCAAATTATGGTAAACAACGGAGGGAGTCTTATGGTTAAGCTACACTAAAAATCCAGCCCCAGGTTTCGTGTTTACTATCTGCTCAAGTTTACGAACTTATGACTCGTGAATTGGATGAATCAGAAAAAACATTGTGAGGTAGGTAGTGAAACTTTTGTTCAGGGAATTATATTGCTTTACTAACGAAAATGAAAATAAGTTGATTGAATGAATCATTCCGGATTTAGATTTCGGAACAACATACAATCATCGTTATTGCCTGGCTGACCTGAAGATATTATATACAATAAAAGAAGAAAGTAGGTATTTTGTTTCCAGTCATGTGATTTAGGCTTCAGGCATTATGAAAACTGGCGGAAAGACTTTCACGCTAATAAAATTACGCAGGCACCCCCAATGGGGAAAACTAGTTGCTTTACCTCGTAAGCCACTCGCACATTGCCAGCCTTTTAGCTGAATATGAAATTCAAATCAAACGCAACAAAAATGTGATAAAAGGAAAAGAATTCCTGTTGCTATCATACATTTTACTGTCAAATGATTCTGAATAAGAATTTTGATGAATATTTTCATCCCTATCAATGTATCTGGGTCGATCCATAAAACATCGACAACCACTTTATGGTATTTCGCATGAGATATGGATTCGTTAAAGAAGCATATCATTTATTTTATTATTCATGTGGGATTTTAGGACTCATTCGAGTCGTGAAAACATATATTTGCTCCCATTTGTTTAGGAATAACTTTCAGGTGCACTCTTACTTGAAAGCGTTAAGATTTTGGTATTCCAACCCTTTCTTGTATTTCTCGTCCTTATTTGTCACAACGTAATGAGAATTTTTCAACGTGTTTATTGAATTTTTAATTCATTTTTATTTTCTAATGTTCCTACTTTAATATCGATAAATTAAACTGCGTACAAATGTTCAGGTACACGGGTATGTGATCTGAATGCCAATTAGCAGAAAGAGCTACTAATATCATAGATACTTTAAATATTTGAGTAGTGACTGTTGAGCTGGCAGGTATGAGGAAGATATTCGTTTGTTTTACATTTTCTCAGATAGTTTTGCCTTTTATACAATCTACGTTATTTTATTTTGACTGTCGCTTTTTCAATTGCTTCAACTAATTTCCTGGATTCTCGTCTCTATGGTTTTTAAAAGTACCAAATGTTATTGTTGCATATGATAATTTTATGGAAATTTCTGCGATTTATTCCATACGTTCATTTTACGGATCGAAATTTATTATTTTTAGGTGCGTGTTATTAATATTGCATATATTCATTTGTCATGATTTCTTGGTAAGTATCAAAAAAAGTTATTATTGAGCACGACACGCGGAGCCCCAGTAATGCCTACGACCTCTTCTGTGCTGCGGCATACGTTGGATGTATTATTACGAATATGGCTCCATAATTAACTAGCTTTAGTGTAGCTTAATTATCTTCTCTGGCTTCGACAATTACTTATTGCTAAGCGTTAAAAGGCTCATTTATCATGCCTTATTGTTGGTACTTGCAATAACAATTTTCTGAGATAAAAATAAATTTTAAACGACCCTAAGGAGAACATAAATCACTTTGTTACTTGAAAAGCATTTAAATTTAAGCAGTATAGCAAATGCAGCAATGACAAAAATTCAAAAAATTTCTTGCAGAGGTGGTACATTCCTCTGCCTTTTTGAGACATTTTCCTTAAGAAAAAAAAAGAAAAAAGGGAGCTTTCAAAGATGCCATTTTCTCTTGCACGAAGGCAGTCTGACATGAATGCAATTGAGGCAAAAGGCCTGAGGAAATTTCGGAGAACAATCGTTCACCAAAAAATGCAATCCTCTGAGGAAACGCTTGGTATTCCTGCCATTGCATAAATTGCAAATTCGTCGACTGCGCCAGGGTCTCTAAATCACCGGGGTAACGACGTGCAGCCTCCTCCGCACCAGTGCTGCACCGAGCATAAATATGCTTTTGTCTAAAAGCACATCATTTTGACCCAGTGACTTTTGCATGCACTATAGGTATAGGTTACTTTACTCAGTTTATTTTTACCTTAAGAGGGATCACTTTCCCCCTTTCCAGGTGAGTTCTTAAGGAATGCTAGCATTTGTTTTTCTCCTGGTCCATTCTCGAGACGAACAAAGAACTCTCGGCTTCTGTTGATTGTTGCTGCTAACAGCGCACCCAACCGCTCGACGATGACTTCTTTAAAAAGGAGCGTTCTGAGGTAAAAAAGAAGAAGAAATATTAAAGTCTTAAGACCGAAACGTGACTTGGAAATGGAGAAACTTGAGGAGGTGTAGGCTGTAAGCAACAGTAACATCTGTTTGCTTGTCTCCTCCTTAAGGTGTCGAGATTACTTCGTCTAAATGGCTCCATGACACAAAGGGGATATGCTGGACCCAAAACCGCCGTGATTCATCGCTATTTGCCGAGTACTGAGGTAACCCAGCAGATAACACTTTGGAATTAATAATGACACACGGTAATGTAGACAAACACCTGAGTCTATGGATTGTCTATCTGAAACAACGGCCGTTTATCGGGGAGTGGGTTGGGCACATCGAGCAGCGTGCGATGTTACGCAACGTTCAGTCGGTTCGCTGGTCGATGTTTACTAACATTTCACGCGAAAGTCAGTCAAGAAGACAAACAAAATTAGAATTGGCAACGTCGTCGTATACCAGACTCTCGTAGGAAATTTCTTCTTTGTGCTTTTTCCGTCCAGGAAAGGCGGTGATAAGCACAACGTCGGAACAAACACCTGTCACGTCAGGTAAATCGCAGGTGACACATTGTGGAATTATTTACGCCACAAATGAATTCACTTTTTTCGAAGTGGACATGTGTGGAAAACCTCTGCTCAGGCAGACATGTGTGTTGCATTAGCCGTTGCGGTCGCCAGGAAGTTTTCCTTCGGTTCAACGCCACTTCGATGAGTAAGCTCGCAGTCAGCATAATGTCTCATACCTCGGCACCTTATGTTGAGGTGCTTCTATGCAATTTTTGTGCGCTTTGCTGGCTGCTATAGGTATGGGTACATTTAAACCGAAACACGATATTTTACTTAAGATTTAGAACCAAAATCTGCAGTCGAGTATGTACCTGTACGATGTTATATTAATATTACTTAGCCACTATTGTACCATTAAATAATATCTGTTGATATATACCTTTGAATTTCCATTTTGAAGTCACATTTTCTGTCTAAAAATTAAAATACACTTTAAATCAGTTACAGATACATTATACTACTGCGCCAAATTTCAAAAAGTTACTCTTTAAAGTTTAAGTTTAACTGAACCAATTCAATAAATCAGTCAAATTAACCAAATTAGTGCCACATCTACCTTTAAAGTGTACAACCGTTTTAAATGCTAATTCGATAAGTTGCATGCATGCATATTTTATGGGGAAAATTACCTAAGAGTCTTATGATTGCTCCAGGTGTTAAAACCAGAGAATTTTCTCACTAGTTTTGCGACTATTGGTAATAAATAATACACCATAATAATTGCAATTTCTGGTTAAATCGCCTTTAACAATATATCGGTTATTTGTAACAAGAAAATTTCGAAACTATCGTTGAATGTTTGAAATTATTTATCAATTTTCATTAATTATTATCAATTATTTTACCAAGGAATTGCAAAACTAGTGGAGAAATATTTCGCTTACGATTTCGGAGTCCCATATTTGCAATTATGTAATGTAATTTCTGGCTTACTTGCAATCTGTTAATATCCTTAAATGAAAATCGCTTCATTCTACCAAGGAAGGAAAACTACTTAGCTAAAGGTGAACATTAACTAGGACGAACGCGCATTATGCCTTAAATAGAGGAAATTGTTGATTGATGGAAAGGCAATAGAACCGGTCGATAAATCCCTTTGTTGCTTTAATGCATACTCGTACCTACATTTATCCGTCAGACACATAATTACAATTCTGATTATTTAGATAAACCTGATTTTAATCAGTGGAGTTGTGCTTGCGTAAAATGACCTATTACCAAGCAAAACAATAGCTCATAAAATAAAACAATGAAATATCTGGTAGCATGCATGTAAGTAATTTTCATATTAATTAATAAACGGAAAATTATATTTGCTTTCCATTTGAAATAAAACAAATAAAAATAATGAAAACTGTATTTAAATTGTTACTTAGGATCTAGATAAAATATCAAGTTTGGTCAGTCATTTTAAATAATTTCTACCAATTGCTTGAAAAAATTATTACGAGATAGTTGTTATCAGGTCTCACTAACAAGTTCTGAAATTTCCACTCAAACAAAGTTGGCACTATTCCCAGCAGCACATAGTTGTATTGAAATAATTAAACACAGTTGAAAGTTTCAAAAGTATTCTATCGAAAGGTGGTTAAACTTTGTTCAAAAAGTGCACACTTGATAAGTTTCAGGATGATTAATTAATGCTTACCTGAAAACGTTCATGTTTCGTTACATATATCAAAAACAGGAGGTGGTAAGGAATTACAAAACTACTTTTACATGAAAAGTTTGGGAAGCTTTTACTTTAAATAATTATTTTTGTCGACAAATGTTTTCTACGTAAAATTGCTTGCCGCCATGCCTACTAACAAAGAGTTATATAGGAATCATTTTATTCTATTTGGAGTTTTGAATGTTCTACATTTAGATACTTATATCGATAGCCTCCGTGTAGAAACGAAAGCATGCTCAGAGTTTTTAATTTATTTTGCTGATTAAAAAATTGGAATAAAGTCATCCTCGCTACATGTTCTTGAGCCATTTAAATTTACATTACTCGTTCGAGAATTAGCTCTAAGTACTTCCGCAAAAGCATTGCTTCGTACTAATGACCTTCCTGCGTTTTCCCAGTTTCCTTCGGCATGGAAAAGTCCTAAATGATCTCTTAAAAGACGCTAATCACCGCAACAGCAATTACGAGCAGTCCGCCGCGAACAATAGAGCCGCAACAATTTCTTTGTAATGAACGACCTCCGCCCTTGACCAAGCAAAAGTGTGCCGCAGCGAGGGATTCTCGTCAGCACTATTGTCTGTCGCATCAAAATAATTAAGATTTGATTCGGGTCCATTTCTGCTGCTGTGCACTGCTCTAGACTCTGGAGGCCAAGAATCATTTTGATGGAAGAGAGCGCGAAAGTGTGCAAATGAATCAATCTGGTGCGCGACCCGACGACGACATGACGAAGTCAATTGCGAACGTCCCTCGAATTTATCCGAACAAAGAAAGCAACTAGCCTCTAAACGTCTTAAGACTGCGCTAAGATTCGCGAGTTTGCTTCGCGGCATTCCCGTTTGCCTCGCGAGCAGCTAGACTAGCACAACTTCTACTACAGCGAAGTGGGTAGCTGACGGTTGGCGCGCTGATCTGCAAAGTCAGTAGGTCAAACCTAAAAATAGCGCTTCGGTAAATAAACTACTATCTATGTATCTTGTATCTTCGTCTTCTCGTGTGCCGCGAGGAGCGCGTGTGGGAAAATCGCGATGTAAACAGCGATCGGAAATGTTAAATTTGCATGGGGCTAGGCAAAGTTGGGGCCCCCCCAATGTCCAGGAGTCCCTCCCGAGGCCCCGTATCGATTCATCGATTCCGTCACGGTATAAAGGTAAGGTTGGGTGGGTTTGGATTACTCATCGCATCGCATCGCATCGAATTCCGTCGCTCTAAGCTACATATAATACGACGGTTCTTACCTGCCGCGATTGAGAAATTTCGAAGCAGCAGTGTTGCGAAAGCGAAACGCTACCACCTGTATTTTTGAGGCAAATTAGTTTTCATAATGCGCCTCGCGCGCATCGATGGCTTTTCTCATTTCGTACGAGGAGTCGACTGTAATTTAGACAGTTCACCTACCGCCCCGATATTAAAATTACGCAATTCGACTCCTATTTGGAATAAAATTGCACACCATGCGCCTGCAAAGTGGCCGCCACTTCGCGCTGTCAAACACTTTCTTGGCGCGATTGTTTTTATGGGTCAGCAGCTAATTAGCGCACCTTTGAGATGTTTCCTCAAAAAATTAGCGCCTCCGGGGCCCGCGCAACTTTTCGCGGTGTTTCACTTTTTGATGGTGCTTCACCTGCGCGCGGTGTTCGTATTAATTACACGCGAGAGTAATGACGATTCTGCTGCGGCGGTTGGCGGTAGAAAAAGCGTTGTTCTTTTTTATTCCGCCCCGGGTTTCATACAGACGTAAAGTGAATAATTGCAGCTCATTTCGCTTAAAAGGATCCGAGAAAGCGCGCGGTTTTGCTCTCGTTAGCGTATGTAAATTGTAAATGAAAATGCCGGCCAGGCCGCACCACCGTGAAATTCTACAAGTCTTTCGCGCTTCAGAAAGATGATTTCATTTGCGTTTCGTCGTGAATTTATGTATATCAAGCGCCGGAACTGGTGCTAATGGGTGGAAAAAATAAAATAAAAATCTAGGATCAGGGAAAGAGCGTCAATTAAAACTCGAGTTTTGCAATAAATATTAGCGCAAGGGATAATTGGGGATAATCATACAGCGGCTGGGATTCGATCAATCGGTGCTCTAATAAATGGCACGTACGCAAAACTCATTTGTTCGGTTCCGTTCGGCTCAAACCCTTGTCAAATATTTCATTCATCATCCAGGGCAAACACCGGGATGCGGATGAGCACTGACCAGAGTACAGAGCCTCGGGATTACTGCTGGTAGTGGGTCGACTCGTCCAGAAAATATAATGGCTCTGTTGTATGAATTTCAGGAATTTTGATGGAAAATTTTAAAATTGAATTATTCGTGCACAAACCTCTCAAATCCCTTGCTCATCCAGAATGTTTTATGGGGGAGTAAAGATAAATGTAGCCATTTCCTTAATATTAGGATTTTGATTTATCCAATGAGTATCGGATATAGCCGAGGACACAATCCCTGTCCCGACCCGATGACGGATTTTGCGATAATGAAAAATATATTGCCATTTCCAGGAATCTGGATGAATTGAGTTATCATCTGCGTCTTATTTTTCAACAAAGATATTTCTCGTATTTTGTAAAGCATGAGGTAATAAAATTATTCAGTAGATACTTGACAAAAGATTAGCTGAAATTAACCGGAGATGTTTAAACTAATGAATTTTAGAAATAGTCTATATACGGACCAAAATAGAAAAGTCGATTTTCTGAAAGTTTGTATTAGTAGAGAAACAACGTAACTAAAAATGAAATTAGTGCTATATGAGTTGGGTCTTTTTTTCAACCCGAAGATATGCAATAACAATCGATTTTAAGTTATCAAATGTGACTAAAATTGTATATAACCTTTTTGTGTTATTGGAAAAAAATGAACTACATATATTTTAAAAAAGACAACATACATTTATATAGGTTGAAACATTTTCACGTACAATAGCTTCTAATAAGATACCATTTTTCCAAATCTTAAACATATAATCTAGTTACACACATCGTTTGAAAAAAATTATAATTAAGAAAAATGTCTGTAAATTAGGTAAATTACATATTACAACGAAACATATCCCACTAAATCCTTATTCTCTACAAAATGTCAATAAAATATGGTAGCACTTTTTATTTTTCAATGCGGCTTCGAAAATTATAATGTATTGCACCCTAAAAGTCTTAATATAATATAAGCTTTTAATAAATATGAAATGTATCCAGTTATGGGCTCCATCTAATTTGAAAGCACTTTCCATGAATCATTAAAAACAAGTATTACCTACTTTCCTTCTATTGAATATTTCATATAAGGTAGAAGTAATTGAAAATATGTGCTTTAAAACATCTCTGGCCCCATTTGGTTTTCCCTATGGCTTCCCGCTGACGAGAAAATTTTCTTTTTAATCTCCGGTACTTGGAAAATTTATACGCTTCAATCGACTAAGATGAAATATTTACTAGCGTAAAAAGAAAAGTTTTTATCATATTAGAAGCGGATAAATTTGATAAAAAATATATACGGATTCTATAACGTTTTTCCGATATTGCCCATGAAATACATGACAAATTCAAATTTTAACGCTTTGGGCCAACGTTCTAAGATCTGCGAGACAGGGTTTTTACGCCTTTTTCTAAAGAGTTAGTTTCGTCGATAGATTTAAGATGAAATGAAATTATTTAGTTATGCTAGTGCTGTAGTGGTGTACTACGGAATAAAATATTAAAAAGATACACGTCTGCTGTGGGAGCCTTGAGTAGAGATAAAGAGGCCGGGAGTGAGATCTGGATAAAATTTATCTTGACTTACTTTCCGCATCAGATGCAATGCACCAGTCAGTCTCGCTCGGAGGCTGTGATTGAGACGAAAGGAAGCCCCTCAAAGAATCCGCCGTTCCTCATTACGGCCGCAGTAGGGCCCAAAGAAAATTGAATGAAATTAAGACAAAAATGAAATTTCCTACAACATCGGTCGTTTTGTTCCCCGACTAGGAAAAAATCCACAATTCACCGGCAAAGTACATAATTTAAAAAAGAAAGGAAGAAAAAATCCGCCGCAAAACAATGAAACCGGATGAATGGATCCGAGCACGACAGGTGAGTCTTGGATTCTCTTTTATTTACGGTTTGCTGATTTTGAATGTTTCGGTCTAATTGGAACTTCTTTTTCTTGTCTGACGGCGGACTCTTGCTGTTTTATTTCGGCTTAATTCAGCCATCGGAGCGGTTACCTGCGCAGGGTTTGTAACCGGCGAATATAACTTTTATGGGAGGTAAGGCGAATGTGACGAATTCATGTCGCTGCACGATGCACTAGAAGGAGTAGCCCCGTCATACCAAGATGAAGGAAATTTTTCCGACGAACAGAATAGACGTCTTTCGCCGGTAGACTTTAACGGCATTGTTTGCAATTATTATCAACGAGGAATTTTGCTCGTTACTAGGAAAGTTCTTTGCAGTAATTGCAGGAAGTTAATGTACGAAAAGATTTTGAAACGGACTGAGACTTTTACTAATTAAATTGCTTACTGACTTTAAGTGCACGTCATAATAACTTTTCTTGAAGATGCCATAACTGAAATTCCGAAAGAGCAGTGACCTACAGCTTTATGGTAATTTAAGAGCACATAGAAATGGAAATTTATACTATTTTAAATATTATATATTTAACATGTTTTCGGCCCACGGAAAATTGATTAGATTAATATTTTAAACCACTTTTGGTTACCTAAAAATGCATAGACTTATTTAAAAGAAGACCTCTCAGAAAATGAATTTTTTTTATTTTTCAAAAAGTTCGTTATACATATATCACAAACATAAAAAAATCGAGATCATCCAGGTAAGCAAAAATGTTTCATCTTTTCATCTTTATTTCAGATTTAATTGCATTGAGTCACCTCAACGAAGAGACGTTGAAAGAGAAATACCCTTCTTGATTAATTTATTAATTTCGGCTTGTAGCAGATGAGTAAGAAATTCTCAACCTTTTTATTTAGAAATTTGATATGAAGAATTTGAGATTTCATTCAGCTCCTTAAAGCAACCATTAGTCACTCAGAATAGAATTACTATGACAAATAAATAAATAAATAAAGTAAAGTAAAACCAAGCTTATCTTTTGAAAGTTTGCTTCGTTTAGCACAATAATCGTCCGGTCGCAGGGTTGCATGATTCAAGATTTTCAACCCACCTTTTTTCCATAGCCATAACATCTAGCCCACCCGTAACCGTGTTTAATCAGCAGATTCCGCTTAGCTCCGTCCCACGAGACGAATTCTAAGAAGAAATAAAACCTCACTAAAATCTCCGAGAAAGTTGCGAAAATAGTAAGAGTTGTTTCGACTTTGAAAAAAGGGAAATATTTGAAACCAAAATCCCTCGAAAAGATCTTGATTTACAGGCTGATAAGTGATAATTGCGGTGACAAAATGTTTTCTAAGGTGCTACTCATTTGCATGCCGAAAGCAGAGTCGAATTTGCATTTCAACAATTGGAGTGCACCAGGAAATGCACAACAACGACTTTAGTCGCCTCCACAAAAGTGCTTAAGTCGGAGGCGATAAACTTCTTCGTCTTGGAGAGTTTCTGCTTCCTACAATATAAAAATGTTTTAACTGGCAACTGGTACTGCCGGTTTATTTGCGGCAGATATTTTTACAGCCGTGCGGCGACCATTCGAAATGAACTTTTATTGAATAATAAAGCGGTTAATTGGTGCTGCGAGGCGACAGCGATTCGCGATTAGACAATAAGTGCCCCGACTCAAGTCGAAGACTACTTTCTTTCAACTTTCCTTCCTTGTGTATCTAACGACCGCAGAGTTGCGGCGAATGTAATTTGAGGCCAAAAATATGGCTTGACCGCACAAAAGCTGCGCACATCCTTAGAAGACCCACGAAAGGAATTTTTAATTATGACCACTTGCGTCCATTTGAACCGGAAGTAGCCCAGAGTGACTCGTGCTGATTATTTCTTTTTTATTTTCCTGGAAAGTAGCGCGTGTCGGCTTCCAGGTGACTTAATTTGTCTCGGTCATGAGAAGGGGTAGCAGGTGGCGTGCTGTCCGCACACCGTCGAAAAAGAGGGTTAATAAATTAAACCGTTTCGACTATATACCTGCATAAACATTTTGTAAATAAATACTTTAGATAAGGGCGGCTCCATCTCTTTGAAAAGTGTATTTGCCGACACGACAATGCTCCGAAACACCTTGCTTATAAATGGCTTTGTCTTGTGAACGACTTTTAAAATTTGAGTTTGCCACGAAGATGCAGAGGCCGTCATTAGCTTAGTACAAAATGGCTAAATAATTGCCTTTGTTTTAATTTTCTTAAACTATTCTTAAACTAAAAGTTCGCAGACTAACACCAATAGGTTTTGAATGTACTCGTAGTCTTACAGTTATAAATAAAGAGATACATTTTTTACAGGATCCTTTACCTAAATGCTGAGCAGTATGTAGTAAAAACATATATAGCTATATGCTTATAAGAAGGTTCTTTAATAAATAAGACTGTCCTTTTTAAAAATTTGTCCCAATCTGTTTTATCACGAAACTGAGAATTTGAAAAAGGATTTGCGTAGTAACGAATTTCAACAAAAGAGTTTCAACCATTATTAAATAATCAAGAAACTATTATGTCGAAAAGGGTTGTTGCCAAGCTCCATGTAATATTATCGCATCATCGGGTTAACCGTTTTGAAAAGAAATAGCTTTATCCAAAAGTGGAAAATAGCAACCCAACCGGTTGGCTTCTCAATGGAGTCAAAGTTTATCATAATGTGCCATGGTCGTTCTGTGTTCAAAGGGTTGGTTTAATGTTCTCGCAATTTGCAATATACCAGTTAGATAAGATAATAAGCTATATCAGAAAATTCGCATAAAGTCGTTAAATTTCAGATCCTTCCTCAACAAAAGGAAAAGGTAGCTCCTTTCACGCAAAAGCTAGCATGGGATTCCTGAAGTTCGTTTCGACCACAAATATGGGAGAGATTGTGTGGATATGTAAGCTATTTTAAGAAGTTAGTCGTTTATAGCCATACAAATTGTGATACGTATTATAGGTTATCGTTAAAACCAAAAATAAGTTTATTCAAAAACTGAAGGAACGTAAAATTTGAAAATGTGAGCTTATTATGTTTTTATGAAATCTCATTTTCTACAAATAGCTACAGTTTGCTGCCTGATTAGTTGCATTATGCACAAAAAGCCCTGCAGCACTTCTGAGCATATCTCTCCCAGCATCCGCAGAAGTGTTGCATCCTTTAGCGAGTTCATTTTAATTACGCTAATTTGGCTAATTTGAATCTGTGATCCTACTTCTCCTAATGAGCGAGAAAATTCGGGGTCACGGCCTAATTCAATATTCGGGCTAAAAAGTGCAAATGCAGCAACCAAGTAAGATAAATAAAAAATCTGAGGCATGCAACAAAATTGCAGCCAAAAAGAAAAGAGTGTTATTTTATCTCCCCCCCTTTGAGTTTGAAAACCTTGAGCGCTAAGCCGTCGTCGTCGCTGCAAAATAATTAATGTCGTAAAGGAAAACACCAATCCAAGGCATGGCGAAATCCAGAAGTCATTCAATAAATTTTAGAAACACTCAGCGGCACAAGGTTGCGCTCTGTCGGTGTGCCAATTGCCAGTGGTGTACTCGGGCTCCGTACGTGCATTAATTTTCACATTTTCACTTTTTGGATCTTTTAGAATTAATAAACTTTTTGGCACTACGCCCAAAGCCGCGCGTCGAATGCAGAATGGAATTTTCCAGTTCGGCTAAATTTTAATGGTTTATTTATTGGTCATATTCAAAATTCAAGTGAAAAGCACTTCCCACGGCTGCTTTATGCAGGGGCTAACCAAAACGCTGGAGTTGTACTATACCCCGAAAGTTGGACAAATGCCGAACTCACCTACAGCCTCTACCAGCGATTTTCTAGTCATCTGGAGAAATAAATTTTAATCAAACTATCGTGTGGTCCATGCTCTTAATCGATTGACTGTTGCTTTAATCTGCCCGGATTTAGTCGGCTCGCCTCAACTGAAGTCGAAGTAATGGTGCACGGAAGAAAGCATAAATAGGAGGAGGAATGGGCTGAGATAAATCAGACTTCTGCACCATTAATTTTCTGCATTGTCACCCGACCGCAAACTCCTTTGATGTTCGCTCCTCCTTAAAAATTAAGATTAGGGCGAAAAGATTGCGCACTTTGTATACGGACTGAGCGCCATTTATCAATTATTATCATATTTCGCCAGTGAAATTCCTATAAAGCAATTAATTAATGAGCTGACCTCTCTTGCGTCTGGTACTTTATCGCATTGCTAAATTATTACCCAGAACAAATAAAACTTCCGTTGAATGCTTTTTTAAGATGCTCTATCTTTGTTTATAGCTTCATTGGGCAAATCCGAATGCCTTGAACTCTTCGGAGAGAAAAACCGCATTTTATCTTCTTGCTGTATCTTCTTGGAATTTTCTTTAAGTACCGCGGAATCACTCAACTCTTAAAGAGCCAATCGTTTCCTATGCCAAGATTTAGGTGCTTTTATGGTTGAAATTTTTAAAGGACTGTTAAATACAATTTAATTTAGGGTGACCATTTTTATGTTGATCGATTCCAAATCATATTAATTTGGTCGTGCATTTAAGTATTCTTTATTTAACTCCGAAATATTATTTATATGGCATGACACTTAGTTTATTTACAAGCGTCTCGTTGGTTTTCTGAATTAAATCGGTGAAGCAATTTTTGGGAGAATTTGTTCTTCGATTTTCATTATAATTATAAGAAAAATTAAATTTAAGCTGGAATTAAATATAAATTTGAATACATTAATCGTTATATGATAAACTTACAGAAAAAAGTGAATTATCGTTTTATAATTGATGTGAAATAAATAAAGATATGGCATGAATAGTTTTTAGTTATATCAGTAAACTAAGTAAATTATAATGAAGGTTGACGACACTCTTCTATTTATAGGCAACATCCCTAATCTTCTAGCTAGAGGATGATTTTCTGAAACCGCAAAACTAAATAGACCGTAACTTCCAAATGGACTACTTATACTATCTCAAAAAGTGATTTGCTCTCGTTCACTGATAAATTTTTTATAGGATGGAAATAGACGACCCTTTCGAGTAAAGAATTTCCTATCGAGCGCACGTAATTCAGTTTGCTTCGAAGAAATGTTCTGACCTAGAAAACAGCCTACTTTGAGTGTATTCTTCGACTTGAAATCGACCCTTCGTAATAACTCGATAAAGCCATTAACCAACGCGAAACGAGCGTAATAAAGACAATTTAAGTTACTTCAGCCGCATCCTTTACAACTCCACAGCTCGAAGGAAAGCCACGTTGTAAATAGCTCAAATAAGAAACCCCCGGCCACACGCAATAAAAGGGGAAATGGCATAGAACCGAGGGGATGGTTTCTAATCTTGTTAGGGGCGTAATTTAAAGCAGAGGAGCAATTCTAATCCATATTTCATGACTTCCAGGTAACAAGGAAGAGGAAAATTGAAACACAAAAGGTGTTAGGCTGAACGTTCTAATTTAATATTAAATATTGTTTTTCATTCCTCTGCTTTACGACCCTTACTCGGCAAATCCCCAGGAATTTTTATTTGGCCAATCTGAAAAATGTAGGAGGATATTCTATGGCATCCGACTGCAATTTGTCAATTTGTCCAGGATCTTTTCCAATTTATCAACTTGTTTAGGGACAGGTTGTTACTTTTTACAAGACAGACTGTCTACTAAATGCCAATATTTTTTTAATTCTTACATAGCATAGAGACACAATTCCTTAAAAATCGGAATCTATTTTAGGCTATTCGAACATCATATTTGTCTAATAGACTTTTGCCCAATAACATAAAAATCATATGTTTGCAAATGTTACTGTAGTTTAAAAGTAGTTCTGTGTATTTATTATTCCTACTTCGATATTTTCTATTAATAATTCAGACAGTATAGTTTATATTAAATAAACTTGTAATATTCTAGGCAAATTAGCACTCTAATGGTGCGTTGAAATTAGGATTTCTTGTTAATTGTTGTTAAGTAGAGCTAATACACTGCAAAATATTAATATTAACCTACAGTTAATAGGCGATTTCCCGTCTTTGAGGCTTGTGAAAATATTAGTCTATGGATAGATATTTCTAGCGCTTAGGGAATCGTACACGACTATCTGTTTTAATTAAGGGTAAACATGGAAGTGACAATGTCTGTTTAAATTAACCAGATCATTCATTAGTCTATATAGGCAATTTCTCAAACTATAAATTTGGAAATTAACAATTTCGAAGAGAGCAACAGCAGGACCCTAATAAAGCCGGGTCCCATTTTCAACTATCGTGAAAATAGCACTTCGATGTTCGATCCAATGTGACATGTCTGTAAAATGCTTTCAAAACTTGTTACTTTCGTTGAACCCTATGTGCGCCGCTAGAACGGGCAGTAATTTAATTTACCTTCAATGCAATGCCCTAAATTGATTAGTTCTCAGAGGGCCCCGTATACGAGTTCACCCGGAAGGGTAAAACTTTATGAAATTCCACGAAATAACGAACTCTAAATCGGGATCATATTCACGCGTATGCCCAAATGTGAATAGGGCCGTTGAAATAATTTATTTTAGCTACTGTTTCGTTATGATTAAATGGTATATACATACATACTCAGAACATTAATGGAAAATATATGGGCGTCGTCGAAATAAATTGCCACGAAAATAAATTGTTCTTGGAAAATTTATTTTGTGCAAATGCTAAAATATTGATAATGCCACGTTTTAGAGATTATCCATACCTCAATATTGTAACACATTCGCAGTTGATATTTTAAAAAGCTTGTAAAATTAAAGGGGAAACACATTGAGCTTGAGGTCTTTAAATGATTTTGAAACATTTCTTTTGAGGTCAGAAGTGATGTACGATAACTTTTCGACTTTATAAAAGAAAAATTCCTTAAAATATACAGATTAAAGGCAAATAATTTATTCGGCATATCGAAAGCGACAACCACGCATTTGTCGTATGGAATGAATAATTAATACCCCCGCAAAAAGGTTTAATTTCATATTGTTCACGTGTAACCGGAAGCAGTGGTAACTGCATGGGTGTGGCTCCATATGGAAACCTCACAATAGTAAATGCCCTTTCCTGAATAAACGGTTGCTAATTAGTATCTGGGAAAAGCAAATATCAGCAGATATGAATGCACGCACAAATCCAGTCGTAATCGGACTGTAAAGTGACTGAATTAATTTTCGTCGTCAGCTGTGATGTAATTATAAATAGAGCAAGTGCAGCCGACTCCCTTCCTTAATGCCAAAACCCTTCCGGCAAAAATGAAAATCCAATTATTCATCGGCGGGTGTTCACGATGCATAAATAATCCACCGTGAAGGGATACGCGTATTCCAGAGAAATTGCGACCAGAAATCACAGCCGCATCTTTCGGTCAATTAGCGAACTAGATCATGTTAGTCTGGCTCTGTTTCTAGCTATCGATCTCTGGCAATTTTGCCAGGAAAATTGCTCTGGTTTCAGGAATCGTAAGTGGGTTTCAGGGACAGGGGGTGACTGGTGGAGTCAGCTGCCCAACCCTTCCTGTTAGCATTACTCTTCAGTGGGAAATTAAAATGAATTTGAGCAATTTCCCGGAGACATATCACCTTTTATATGCAGCCTGACTTAATTACACCTAGCCAGGAAGCTCTTCCTCATTAATCGTCTGGGAAGATTAGTCCATGGTGCGCCTTCGCCTTCTCGGGCGGCTCTTGAAAGGGACCTCAGCGGTCGTCTGGCGCACACTTCCCACCCCCTTTCCGAGCGGCGACGTATCTCTGGCTAATATCAAACTAAACTTAATTACTACTCAAAGCTGATGGCAAAATTTAATTAGAGGATCATTTCCCGTCGACGGGCCGTATCAACTTTCGTAAATGATTCAGCCACATGCACGTTAACGCGGCGGAAAGAGAAGGATTTATTTTTCACGCTGCAGTTCCAGATCCCCGCAGTGACCAGTTTTTGGGGTATAAGAAACCTCCTTAACTATTCATGATTAATGATTGACTAAATTATGGAATATTCCTAATAATACGACTTCGGGGAAGAACATACTGACTCAGTCGGTTCGAGTTAGTTTCAGTTCGCAATGCGAGGAATTAAATATTAATGAAGGATGATTGATCTCCCCACCGCGCTGACTCGTAAACACGTTTAGGAATTCAGTATCCCAGACGGCTCCGCAAACATTTTCGGACTTTATTATTCAATTTGGCTTATCTACTGCAATTAAGTCATACTTTCGTATGGATTAAATAGCTTTCAGCTCGTTCGAATAATGACGAGTGCTTGGGTTCTTCAGCGAAAATATACTTTTTTTATTGACTGCTATATGCTCACAGATAAGGTTTATTTTGGGCTTCAAAGACCACTTGCCGCAAAAGGTGTCGGAAATCTCATGTGGAAATCATTCTAAATCAAAGCTGGATTGTACTATGCGCAAGGGTGTATTGTAACTTAATTTTAATAAAAATATGCTATGGATTATACAAAAATAACATTAGATGTATTAAGTAGAAATAATTATAAATTGAGTTCTTAAATGCATTGATTTGAAAACATGGCTTTTTTTGTCGTATAAGCTTTACTGATTCAGTAAAGTATCTGTGTTAGATCTGTTAAAAGTTATTTAAATAATGTTTTATTTATATTTTCAGACGTGGTTTAACTCCACCACATCGGGTGAAGTCCATTTCAGTAGCAACATTTACTCCAGATGAGTTAGAATTTTTAAAGGCGCACGGTAATGACGTGTGCGCCAAAACGTGGCTGGGTCTCTGGGATCCGAAGAGGATCGTGCACCAGGATCAAAGGGAGCTCATGATAGACAAGTACGAGCGAAAACGATACTACCTGGAACCTGCCAGTCCGCTCAAATCCCTGACGAATGCCACAAAGGTTTCGAGTCTGAGTTCGAGCAACAACAGCATCAGCACCAGTGGCAGCGGCAGCAACATCATCAACAACAACAACCACACCAACAGCAACAATAACAACAACAGCAACCATAACAACTCTAGCAATAGCAGCAACAAAAGCTCAACGGAGAACAATCTTAAAAGCATCGCACTTACGCCGCCGACTTCGCTCCGGATCACCGCGAACGGCATAAATAGCAGTAGTAATAGCAGTAGGAGTCAAAGTAGGTATAACTTTAAGAACGACGACAATTCCAACACCAAGAGCAGTCCGTTGGTGAATGGAATCGGGAACGCGAGCAAGAACAGCCTCAACGTTTCGGTGAGCTCGGGGAGCAGCAATGGGGGCCAGGCATTCACCCCCGACTCGGAGTTTGTCGCCGACTTCAGCACGGCGAACATCTTCAACGCGGGCTCGCAGAACAACCTGAACGGGTTGAAGAATCACCAGCAGGCGGGAGGGCTCCCCAACGGACTGCAGGGGGGCAACTTCCTCAATGGCGGAGCCCCGACGAACCATATCGGCCTTGCGAACATTTCCAACGCAAATGAGAACTTCGCAGATTTCGATCACGCGCCCATTTACAATGCAGCAGGTGAGCATACAAATAGCCTTAAAATTTATAGACGACAAATACATTCGAGATAAACAAAAGACACACGCAAGACCTCCTTCCACGCTTTTTGGTTTCTTTCTCTTTGCCCCATCTTCAGCAATCGCATTACAATACGAATAAGGATTTGCTTAGCATTTTGTTACAAATTGGGCTTATTCAGCTAGACGTAGCTATGGTTGAATGTCCATATCGATTTTTTGGAGAGAACATCCAAATCCGAGTTTTTAAAATCATTTAATATTTATGCATTTTCCATGATAATACAAACATTAAAATTATAGTAAAAAATTTGTTAACAGCGTATCATTATTATATCTAAAGAAAAAGATCTTAATTTTGATTCAACTCGCACACATCTTGTTATTTTTCTTCGAAAAAACTCTTAATAATTTTTCTTTCAAATATTCCAAAGCAAAACAAATTAATTTCTATCCTAAAAACCACAGAAATGCAGACTTGGGTCATTTAAGCCTTTTAAGTTCAAGTTTACTTCTAATGTTATAAGTTAATATAATAAATAAGTAAGGTTTAAATTTTTCATAGATCTGAAAAACCCTCGATTTCTAAATCGATTTTTTTTTTCGTCTAGAAGTATCAGGGGTGAGTCTTCTTAATTAAAAATTTTAATCCATTCATTTTGACTAATTGCTGCCGACTTTCCCCTGCTTGAGAAACGTTTAAATTAATTGAATTTTGCACCTGAAGCCTTGGGAAATTCGAGATACGCGCCAGCATCCAGAATCGTGAGCCGTCTTAACCAAGGATTGAGCTTGACGGGGCGAAAATTAAGGACGCCTCTGAAAACTGAACTGGAAAGTAAATCAGGTCAAATATTGACAACTTTTGAAATTTAATTTATGCATATATGTATGTATACTGTTGTGGTGCAATATATGCAAATTCTGGTTATCGATTCCTTGCTCCAGTTTCTCGGGACGTGAGCTGAGCGACTTGGATAGCTTTCAACTTCTTGAAGTCGTGGGGTTATTGGAAATTAATTCGGGGTAGAAGACTTTTGGAACTTAGGATGCAATCACTACTGATTTTTTTCATGCATATTCAATGCGCAACAATCGGTGCAGTAGTTGCTTGCTCAACAAATGCGCTTCTAAGTATTTTTCATTTTATCATCTTAACGACGTTATCTAAAACAATACAAGTGCTTAGAGTTATGCGACAAATAGTTTAAGAAGTAAGAAGTTAAAATAGCAGTTTAAATAAAATATTATATTTTCTTCAGCTCCAACGATCTAGAGGATCAGAGGTTGCATACTTCATGATTGAATAAAAGATTTTCTCATTTATTACTTGTTCCTTAATAAAATATAAATTATTTGAAAACGAATAAAAAGTCACTTAATTTAAAATCGATAAAATTTAACGAAATTACGTTTCCAAATTATTTAAACCTGAATAATAAAATAAAATAACCCAAGGTAGTTTGCAAGAATAAATTATACGATCAGTATGTTTAAAATTAAAGAATTAGTTTTGACACTGTAAGCGCATTTTTTAAAAATAGCTTATGACTGAATAAAAGTTAGGACTCATTATTTATCCTACGCAAATTCAAATTGTTAATTATTTTTAGATTGTTATACATACTATAATAGTTTTTGAACCTTCCAAAAAGTTTGGATTAAGAGAAGACTTTTGGGAATATAAAAAAGCGTTGAGAACTATGGAGCTTCGTTTCAAAACGTCATTAAGTTCAGTTTTGTAGCTTAAAGACTATTCTCATTAATTTTTTACTTACCTTGAAACTACAATTAGAACAAATTGTAGAAGTTAATAAAATTGATTGGCACTTCATAGTACCTTGATAACTCATTAATATTTAATCGTTGTGAAAGGAAAACTTAAATTTTATAGGTATCTCCTTAAATTTAATAAGGTCGTATTAAACAAAAGTTTACTCGTTGACCTGATAACGCAAGGACATTATCGAGAATGTAACATTAGTTTGTTTTAATTAAAAAATCTTTATGATAGTAAGGGCGGCTATCGTTTTTATGTTCAAAGTCGGAGTTAATTAAACCTGTTTGTTCTTTATTTTCCCATCTGAACACTAAAACCATAACATTTCACGACAATCGCCTAACACTATGCAGAACATAAGTTCGCTATAAAGTCCAAAAAAGCAATCTGGCGCCCGATTTAAGAGCCTTTTCAACTCCCAGCAGCATATCAGAACAGCTGTAACAATAACTTCAACATGTTCGCAAGCAGCAACTTCTTCGCGCCGAACGCGAACAACAGCGCATTCAACAGTGCCGTCCAGTCGTGTAGCAACAGTTACGGTAGTCCTATAAGCAGTAGTTACAGTTACAGTACCGCGAGCAACGGTACCACCGCGGGTTCCACAGGCCAACAGCAGCAAATCAGCAACAACAACACCGCCAGTCTCGGCAACTTGCAGTGGAACGTCTGGCAACAATTTCAGTGGCCCGCGTTTTCCACCTTGTCGAACTTCGAGCCGAACCAGAACCAGAACCAAAATCGTTGGAGTAAGTTTCCCGGCGACGTCTGCAGATGCGCGGGGGTCCTTAAAGGAGCAATTAGTCGCTTACACGGGCCGGCTAAGTTTCTCCTGCTGTTTGTGTAGTTAAATTGACTCCTGGGCCAGCGGCAGGACTTGGCCGGAGCTCCTTAGTCGCCCCGGAGCGCCTCTTGTTTGATGCTTCCCTTGCGTCCTTGTTTGCGTGTGCTGCTTGCTGCTTACCTACCTCAGATTTATATCCTTTGCAGGAGTAAATTCTGTTTTTCTTTGTTGGGATTTTGCTTTTTGTTTGCGTATTTCTTTTTTTTATTATTGCTACCTTGATGTTGTCGTAGAAGTTAGTAGAAGTTTTTGCACCTCAGCACATTTCGTGTACATCTCTTCGTAAGTTTTCTTTGGCTGCATTTGACTTTCTCCAAGGACGCAGCTTAGAGTGTGAATCGACAATAATAATTTATAGTTTGTTTGCGTTTCGAATTAATTCAGTATTTTAACTTGAATTAGAAAGGTAGAGAAATTTATTTGTTTTTCGTATGCAGCCACAGCGTTTTAGGTATGGATGGACCTTAAAATCTTCAATTACCATAAATTTAAATACTGCATTACCTGGCAGAAAAATAACTGTTCAATTCAGCAGTTGCATTTCACCTGAATTGAACATTCGACTGCAGAAATTCAATTCTCGAACGCGCGACTTCCTAATGGTCAGTTTGCTCTAATTATAAGATGCTTGCACACGCTAAAAATTGAGTAGCACCAATGTAAGGAATAATGATACAAAATATTGCCCTAATAAGAAATTATTGTTTTATTTTCATTAACTACTTTATGGTGCTAATTTTTAATAATTAGTTTTCATTTTAAATACGTTGTCTCTGACGGATATCATGTATAACATTTATATATGCTACATATAAAATATAAACGCATTTCGTTAACATTGAAGTTTCTCTATTTAAAAATCAGTTAGTCTTCAGAAATTTCTTAAAGCTACTACGATATCTCTGTGACATCACTACTTAAAAGATTACAACTTACTCGACTTAATACGCAATAAAACCAACTACGGTGTGCTTAAGCCAAGTTCGCCCACATTTTGGCTGGTTCAATAAAAAATAAATAAGTACGCCATAACTTTCTTTTATATTTTATACTCGTTCTTTTCGCGTATTACTGCAGAAAAATCGCGCTATAAAAAGCTGAGCCAATTGAGCGGATTAAAGTCCAGTCGAAGATTTACATTTTGGTCATGTTCTAACAAAGTGACTGACACCCAAATAAATAAGTAACCCAGAGTTGTTCGTGACACGTAATTTCATAATTTGGAGTACTTGCTGTTCACGCTTTCCTCCGGTTCTTCACACTTTTAGTGACCTGATTACTTAAAAGAATTGTTTCCCCGCGCTGCTTTCACGCAATATTTAAAGCCTATCAAAAATGGACACTTAATTCTTCATTTATTAGGTACATCTCCTTAACGTTTCATGGTATTTAAATATTTATCGCCGAGCCGTGTCCGACTTGCAGGGCACTAATGTTAAAGGAACTTTTGCCGTGCCGTGTCGTGTCGTGTCGTGCCCTACATGCTGTTGACCTGGCGATTGTCTGGTGATTTTAATCGTCATGTGGGTTTTTAATGTCGTGAAACGAAACCGCACAAGGAAGAGTTTGCAAATACTGAAGTATCGATTTGTTGCTAGAAATTACGTTTTTGTAGGAATGAAGTTTTTTTTGGAGTTTTTAACCCTTACAATTTTTGCTGTATGTAAATATTTTTCAATTTTAGTACTTAATTTGTGGAGTTGATATGGTTTGTTGTTCGATAATTTCCCTAGAGTTTGTTGTTATTTATTTTCCTAGAATACTAGAATAATTTTTTACTAATTGCCATTCCTTGGCTAATTCCATTCATTTATCAACAAGTAATGGGAATTAAATTGTTTTTAAATTATTTTATTTGGTTTTAGATAGTATTAAGAATTGCAATCTCAATTCTTTAGTAATGATGGTACTTACCACTAGGAATGTAAATTACTTATTGAAAAGGAATGGAATTAAGAATTTTAGTTCAAAAGGAATGAAATTAGAATTGATAATGAAGTTTAAAAATCGACAAAATTATAAACTGCGGTGGTGTCACGCAATCAAGCATTTGTGGAATCCTATAAGAAAATTACTTTGAATTTGAAACAAATAGGATTTAAGCTTATCTGACACCACCCACGTTTCACCTTTAACAACTTTTTAAAATATCTTCATCTGAACAAATTTAATTAAAAAAGAATTTCTCTTACAGGCCTTCCAATACCAAACTCAGCAAACAATTCGTTTAATTCATCGAGTGCCACAATTAATTCCAACTCGACGCCTCCTGCCGATCGTTATGCCGCCCTTAAAGACCTCGATGAGCAGATTAGGGAAAGCAAGGCAGCTGCTGCCGCTGCGGACACGTTTTCTGTGCAAGGTAAGTGTGGGCCATGCGGGCTAATGGACCCAAAGGAAAGATCAAAGGGGTTAATCAAGAGCTTTCCAACTTCTATCTCCCCCGCAACTTGAATAGCTCAACCATCGCCAGCGAACCCTTTCAAATCAAATCCGCCCGCGCAGCCACAGCAGCCGATGAACCCGTTTCAGACGAGCTACAATCAATCAAACCCCAATCTTTTTGGGGCACAGACCCAGAACACCGCGGCGAACGCCTTCGGGTCGAATGCCGCCTTCAACGCGCAACCTATTTCGAGTTTCAATGGGTTCGCGACCCAGCCGGCTGCCAACGGGTCAAACGGGTCAAACGGGTCAAACGGGTGCAGTTTTGGCTTCGGGGTGCAGCAGCCCATCACCGCCGGGAGTGCAGTGTCCAGCATTAAGAACCCATTTGCGGTAAGTGGACCTTTCTGGCTCCAAAGTCCGAAGACGGCCGAACTGATCTCATGTTCCACAATTCACTTTTTCAGACCAGCTCTCTCAACTCGAACAACCCATTTTTATGAAGGCGCCATCACTAACTACTTTTTAATAAAAAAACTTTAATTTTTTTTACATGGAAACTACGCTGCTCCGCTACGGAGGCTCTTCATATCTCCAATAAGTTATAAAAACAAAAGCAAATTCTACATATTTTTAGTCCTTGTCCCACTCACTCTTGCTTTTCTACTTATTTATATTATGTTTTGTACTAATTGGTCTTTAGTTGAACAAATTTTAGACGAGGAGAATTGTTAGAAGCCTTGGTGGAGACCGAACAACTACTTTTAAGCGCAACTGCAATCTCAGTCAGCCGGATATTTGGTATAATTAATAATAACGCTATTCCTACGTCACTTTACATTTTTTTTGTATAATTTTACTAAGTAACTATTTACTAAATTTAAGGGAACTTGTTAGTCAAATCGTATTTTTGTTTGTTCTGTGGACACGGGTAGGACGATTGATTGTTAAATTACAATTTAAATGTGATAAAAAAAATGCTGCACTGATTTTTGGTGACCAATATATCCAACAGTTTTATTTTTTACTTTTTTCTTATTATAAGTTTATATTTCTACTTTTGAACGTTGTGTACTTTCAATTTTAGCAGAAAGGTTGAAAAAGGGTGAAATTAATCGCTAATCTGATTCAAAATAAAGTCCACAACAATCATTTAAAAATAAATTTTATTTTTATATTTTTTACTTATTCTTTCAAACAATTTATTAAACTTAATTTTTACAAAAATATTTTGCTCCAAAGTTTTTTCTTATTTCTTTGTAATAAAATGCGTAATATCTTAAATTTTGATCTCTAAAGGAAATCAAAAACTCAAACTTTTAATGGGACATTGTCAGATACAAATGAACTGCTTCATTATTTCAATTTTCTTAAAACAAACACCGAAAAATCAGTGCTTCAAAAGAGTTAAGTCGATAAAAGAATGCTGGTAGCTGGGCGGAACACTTCAGTCAAAAAATAATTTTACTCGCATCAGATTTTTAAGGGGGTTTTTTATAGCAAAGAATATATTGAAGATAAGATTGATAGAGCTATAAAATAACTCTAATCCTGATTGAGAAAAATTATTTCACTTGAGGGACAATTCGGGCTTATTCTGGAAGATGATGTGTAATAGTTTTTATTTAATTTATATGGAAGTATAGGCTATAATATTATGAAAAAAAAGAAATGGTCCCTCCGGCTGTTGAAGGTTGTTTTTGTTTCGTCCTTTTAGAAATTAAAAGTAAAAGCTTACAGAGATGCGACAGATAGTTGTGAGTTCTTTTTTATGTTTCCTATATTTAATACCACAATAAATAAATAACGAAAAATCATCAGAGTAAGACGCTACAATTCCACAGAGTAGTAAGAGTAGGGCAAGGTGTGTTAGAAGGAACGAGAAAAATATTGAAAAATAGGGGAAAGAATGTAAAGAAAGTGAGAAAGAGAATAATTTTGTTTTTATTTTATTACTGAGGCCTTATATTTAAGAAGAGACTAAATTATTGCGCATATTCACTTAGAGGAATATTAGCCAAAATTCCCAGTACTCTTTTGAACAAGGGAAGTTGCAAAATAATTCGAGCATATTTTTGTATACGTTTTTTCTCAATTTAAAACACGTGGGCAGATTTTTCTTTAAATAGCATGCGAAAATGATACGTAAGAACTCCTAACGCATAAATAAAGGGACACTAGAATACTCAAAATTAAAAAAAAAGGAAAATACTAGAATTTTCAATCTTACCTTTGTTTTACTTTTTATGTATATTTATTCAAAACATTGTGACGAAATTACAGGTTAAGTTTAATTGTTTTCAACTGTCCTATAAGTTATAAGTAGAAAGCGTCAACGAAGAATCTTTTGTCAGTTCCAAGTCATTTTCTGTTTTTTATTTTCATTGTCCTTCAGTGGTTTATTGCTATTATTACTGCATCACTACGCTTTGTACATAATACGAATGCAAATTGAACAAAAGAACACTCTAAATATGGTTGATGATGAATATTAGTGAAGATGTTATATATATATTTGAAGATATTTGAACTGTTCAGATGGAAATTTTCTGAAAAATCAAAGTATTATATATATTTATTCATGACTTGTTTTTATTTCACCTTACAGCCTCAATACAATTTTTATCGCGATATTGGGCACTTCAAAATAAATTATTTCAATGCAAGCTTTTACCTAGGTAAGTACCTCTAAATAACCCCCTTAAAAATAAAACTAGTTTTTTTGTTATTTTTGTGGCAAGGGAACTAAATCGAAAAACAACTGGAAAAATTGATAAACAAATTTTGTATCGCTAGTTAAATTCAAGTAAAAATATAAACCTACATTCCATTCACTTCACAAACTGTTTTTTTTTGGTTTTGTAATCAGAAAATTAATTGCAAATTAGATTTATATCCCGCAAATTTTTTCTATGGAATCACTTTAAAAAAGCGAAATTTTCCTTTAGAAAAATTTAGCAATGTAGCTATAAGGATTAAAAAATAAAATTAAATTTATATACACATTTTCTTTGGATGAATTAAATAATTACTTTATTAAAAACTTTAGAAATAAACAGAGTAGTATTTTTACAAAGTTGATTCAGTTGAAAACGACTTTAAATAATTTAAACCAAGAAAAGCTACGATGAAAAAAAAAATATTGATTTTGAATAGCCTTTATTTTTTAAATATATGTATAATCAATTGCAGAATTAGTAGATTTCATAGCTTTAATTTGTATAATTATTTTTAGTAACGATAAAACATAAAAAAATTATTAAGAATAAAAACAAATTAGGTATTAAATTATTAAGAATCTCACATGCGAAGGCGCTAGGTGTAGGAGCACCGGGAAAATTAAATCCAATCAGGGCGAAAAAAAACCAGCGAATAACCGCCGCGACAGATTTAAAAAAAAAGGGACTGGGACTGGGACCGGGGGTCTCGAACACTGGAAGCTGCTGGGGCGACTGCATCCAGAGGGGTCTCTCCTCACCTAATTTTGTGCTGGGCAGCTCTCCCCAACTGGGAGCAGGGCGGCAGTACAGCGGCCGTTCGTCTCCAGGTTTCGGGAGATTTGAATTTGCTCCCAACGGACAGCAGTTGAACCGAGCCTGGACCAGGACTCTTGCCTGGTTCTGAGCGGCCGGCTCCTGCCTGCATTCGTTTCAGGGACTCCGTCGGGGAAGGGTGGCTTGGCTCTGCTCCCCACAGGCAGTAGCTAAGCCGACCTTGGCCGGGGAGCAGTCGGATGCCGGCATCGGCATTTAAAAATTTTTTACACCAGGTAAAACTGGGTAACCCCGCTGGTTATTTAAATAATTTTTTTTTTGCATATTAAGATTTTTATTGTAGTTGAGGATAGAATCGAAACGAGACAACTTGCTGTGGATTTGAATCTTCACGGACTCTTGAAAACCACACTAAAAAAATGTAAGCTTTTAAGTGGACTTGTCGAAGAATTTTAAAAATTTCTTGAATGGTAAGGATATCAAAAATAAAAGTGAATAGAATGAACAAAAAACCAGAGCTGATCAAGATGAGTAAAATCTGAAAGGTGGAATATCTTGGCTACTTTTTAAAAAATTGTGAGTTTTTGCAATTAATTCTTCAAAAAAAGAATGCAAAGAGGAAGAAAAATAAATTAAAGGATTTGGACATTTTTTAGATCGGTAATTTATAAGTAGAAAGTAAAAATGATGATTTCGAATTTCCGCAGCAGAGAAGAATTTTAAGAAGAGGAGGAGTTTTTATCTGTGAAGGTTATCTTTACTTAGAACAGCTATTTTTTTTTATGGTTGAAATATTAATAGGATAAAAGTAGGAAACAACGAAGTAGAGGATTTAAAAGCAAACTACTAAAATAGAAGTGTAGAAAAAAACACGTGTGTAATGTTTTCATTCACATTTATTAATTTTTCTTTATGCTCGCAGCGGTTTTTATTTTTTTTTTTCATAAATAATAGATCTATTTTTTTTTCCTTTTACTTACATATTGATTAAAAAATTTAATTATCCTTGTATAAAAAGTGAGTGCGCGGGTTTGTCTGCCTTTACCTAACTTTACGAGTTAATTTTATACAAAAAATTCATCATATTACTTGATAATAATTAAAAAATATACTGTAATTAAAAAAATACAAGAAGACTTGTCTTTTTTTTTCTTTTTTAATGAATGAGTATGTTCAGTTACATTGAATTGATGACTGGTTTTGTACATTAATTATTGAATTTGAATAATTAATGAACAGTTGAGGGATTTCAAATTTAGAAATTCAAAAAATCGAAATATCAGTGAGCAAAATTTTATTGGTGTTTCATTTTAGGTATTGGCTAAAAATAATAATAATAATTAACCCTTCGCACTTTAACCTTTTTAAGGGATATATTTTAAGTGCATCTCCGAATAAAAATGAGATTGAATGATCGTTTTATAACTGGGTGCTATATTACGAATTATCAGTTCCAAAAACCTTCCTGTGTAGTATAGTAAAAATTAGGAATTTCAATAAAACATGTGGAACCCAAACAAAAATCTACATGAACCAATTGTGTGTGAAAATTTAAGTGGATTATCTGTTTCAGATAAGGAAAACAATAAGCGTAAAAAGCTTAGAATTAAAAAAAAGTTATGTTATCTACGATGGAAAAAGCCATGTCCTTGATATTGATAACACTCCCTTATTAATTCTCGGCCCGAAAATGTTAAGCGAACAGAAAAATGCTAAAATAAGCAATTCATTTAATTCTATAGCAACCCAAAAGAAAATTGACTTTTATATTTATAAAAATGCGATAGGTCAAGTGGCGCCATCATAGTAAATTTGCAAAGTGGGATGAGAAGTTTGTAAAAACAAATCGAACACGCATTAAATTATCGTTTTTTAGGAAGCCTTGGAAGTAGGTCACTTTCCTATCAACGTCTCGAAGTTAAAAGACCGACTATTTCTCAGGGTAAAAAATATTCCAGTAATATTAACCTGAACCTTTGATGACTGGTTTGTGTTAGTTTAAATATTTGTGACTACTTTTTTTTAATTTCCATTAGGAAACTTGCTTGGAATTCGGTCGTAACCGTATACACATTTTGCTTTTTATATTTAGGTGATAAAAAACATTGTTGTTAACAACATAAATTTAAACAGTGCTTTGATATTAAACCCTAGACGTTTGGAGGTTTATCCGAGGGCACAATAATACAATTCGGTTAATTAAAAGTCTTCTATAAAACTTTTTAACTACTAGAAGTTGATTTGTGGGGTTTTAGTTTCGCTGCGCTTTATCAGTAAGAAAAATTAAATGAAAATGAAAAATACTATATTTACAATCATCAATTCAATAAGAAATTCATTTAGAAAAATTGCTAGCCTTAAAGTATGAGATACGACGCTATCAAAAGAATTACGTGTCGTTTAAATTACGCCTTAGCTGATACGCTATAAATAAAATACAAAAACAAAAATCCAACGAAAAGACTTCTCGCTCTTTATGCTATATTAAAAGTAAGCATTTACATTGTTTATCTTTGTTAATTTATACTTCTGATATAATATGACTATTCCTCGCGGAGCACCTCGGTCCGCCTGCTTAGCAATACGTCGCGAATGTTGCATCGAAAAAAAATATATATTTATAAAACAAAAGAAAAATAGAATGAGCTCATTATCCTTATGTATTTTGTTCTATGCATTTAAAAATATATCTGGAAAAATAAAGTTTAAAGAAAGTATGTCTCTTGCTGTTGCCTGTGCCACAATATCCGTAGTTAGGGTAGCGTACGATAAGATTACTTTCTATGCCAGCTCGCCAGCGCATTTATAATGGAAATAATTCGTCGCCATTCCGTTTATAAATTACTTTAGGTTTGTTTCATTTTCACTTTTCATAAATAAAAAATTGTTTTTAACTTAATTAAGGGTAATCAGCTTAGGTACCATTGGCTTTGGGCAATGGTCGAACTAGATACAGTTTTTCACCTTGTTTGTTTGTGTATATGGGAGCTCTTTGGTAATGATCCACTAATTGATCTAGCGTATGGAATTTGCGTTGGCCGATGCAGTACATGTTGTTTTCAACATGCACCCGGAAGTGTTTGTTGCGGCCAGGAGCTTTCAGGGAGACCGAGTAGTCGCCCATCTGAAATTTGATAAGCAAATAAATATTAGTTAGTTGAACAAAATATAACTACAATATCTCAACAACCAAAATTAACTTTGGAATTAAGAACAAAGTCAAATATATAATTCAAAATAATATTATTTTATTTTAGATAACTAACAGGTGTCTTCTGTTACTTACATTCGTTTCACTGTCACGTATCAAGAAATCGCCGTCATGCCCGTGCTGGTTTAGGACCGTATCACATTGGTTTCGTGTTATTGCCCCGTAGTACCAGCTCTTGCCAGCCAGATTGGGTCTCTCTTGCTGCATCGGAGGTATGGACTGCTGCATCGACGCCGACATCCCGTCGTTGCGCCGGTCAATTGAATCTCCTCCTGCACTACCACCGCTGCCCCCGCCCGGCACACCTCGGTACGGCTGAGCCAAATACTCAGATAATTCTTGCAAGTAATTGCGTGGAACTAAACCGATTTGACCAGCTTGATTACGTGCCTTATACCAATCAGGATCTGAAGATGGCCTATCAATTATTTCTAGTCGGTCGCCTTTCTCAAACGACAGCTCTTGGTCATTGTTTGAAACGAAGCTGTACAAAGCAACCTGCGGAATATATATATATTTAAAATTCCATTTAAATTGGATTATGTTGCTAAGTATGTTACCACAATATCTAAAACGTTTTCAGCCATCGCATAAGTGTGCAGTTGTTCATCGTTATCACATTCTTCGGTTGTATAGTTACTAGGGAACCATCCAACCGCGTTTCCACTTTGACCCCGCCACCATCCATCGTTCGACTTCTCAAGGATTAAAATCCGAGTACCTTTAGTTAGGGACAGTTCGTCTGGCTGCTGGGCTTGATAATTGTATTTAACGATAGCTGTGCCAATCGCCTCCGATGGATCTGGTGGCAATCTTCGAGACATTGTCGGACTCTCAATTTGCCGCGATGGAGAACAGTTTGGCAATGTTTTGGAACCAGAGCCCTTTTTCACCTTTTTCTTAATACTAAAATTAAAAACATTAGGAATTTATCGAAGCCAATCTTACTCGGGGTACAGAAAAAATCGAAAAAAATTGTGGATGAAAACTAAATTTTGCATACTAATAGTGTTAATTTTTTAACGTGTGCCTTCTACTTTAAGATATTAAATTATTTAAATTATATTTTCGCGCTTATGGACTTAAAAAACCGAAGTCTACACAAATACTACCCCTTTGAAATTTTTCTCTTGCAATACTCTGCTCTACAGAAATGCAAAATGTTAGCAATATTATTAGAGGTCGGTTCAAAAATGTCCTCAAATTTAAACGATTTTTTCTTGGGCACTGTAAATATTTATGGAGCTTACCTATCGAATAAAGAGGGCTTTTCCTTCTTAACGTAATTACTAGGGACATATCCCGATTGGTTCCTGCTATTTTGGACACGCCACCAGTGCTTGGAATCGTCGAGCAAAAGATACCTTTCATTTTTTCTTAAGTCTAATTCTTGTGCGCTTTGTGGTGCATAATCATATTTGGCTACTACGTAGCAGACATCCTCTTGTGATTTCCCTAAAAGTTTAAGTTATATAGTAAAAATTGGAATGAGGTCTTTGCCAAAAGGAGGGACTAACCGTGCTTCATATTGCCCGCCATTAGTTGCGCCCCACAACCGTTGCTACAATCGCCGTTTGAATTATTCGTCGCACTACTACTGAAGGTGACACTCTTCTGCGTGCTATAGTTTGATGATGTCGATAAGTTACGGTGATGTGCTGGTGAACCGGGTGCTGGATGATGTGACTGCTGCCATGAACTATTTACTAAGCCGCCACCACCACCGCCACAGCTAGAACCATAAGGCGATGAAAAACTTACGTTTGATTGCGTTCGATTAGATGCTGCCGCTGAAGAGGAGGAATCGGGGATGCTGCGCGTAAATCGTTGGGGATGTTCCAACATTCCAACGGGAGAACAAAATGTTTTTGTTTTGTTGTGTTGCTTTCGGTTTGCACGGCGCTGCTTTACAATGGTTTTTGTCAGCTGCGGCCTATGCACTTTATGTTTTCGTCGCCTTTATGCACACACTAAATCCTCTTACAACGAAGGGATTCTGTGGGTGGATGTGGTGACGAAAGTTTTATCACGGCCAAGCATGTCTAAAGCAAATATATAAAAATAAATTATTAATTATTTATTTTATATTTGTACAATTATTAAAACAGAATGAAGAGATTCTCAAAATAGTTTAAAATGTGAAAAATCCACAAACCGCAATTTTGCGGTATACCACAAGGATCCATACTATGCCCACTGCTAGTTTCAGTGAGTGCAACTATTCCGATATAAATTCAATTAATTTTAACTGATTTCTTCTTCTTTCCTATATTCAAAAAAATCATTATTTTCCTCCTTAAAATAAGCCTAATTGAAAATACTGACCAAATTGCCTTTTTAAAAGTTTTAATAAAAAAACATATTAGGGCGTAAGGTATTCCACAGTGACTGAACTCAAAGCCATTTACATCGAAATGGTGCCATTCGAATTGACCTCTAAACAATCTTTAAGTGAATGTAAAATTTCAAATTCGGGAAAGACACTACTAAAATTACTTCGTACTTAAGCAAACTTTTTGATTTCCGTTAAAGAAAACGACTAGATATCTCGGCTAATTTATCGAATGTCTACGTGATTTTATAAATTTTAAAATGGTACTTTCCATTCGTCCCCTAAGGAAAAGTTGAAAGCATGAAAAGAAGAGTTTTCGCTACTAGCAGAAGACAGAAACTGTCGGTCATGTATATTATAAATGGCAGCTACGTGAGACTATGTTTTCGTTCAACCTAAGCTGTTAAATGGCTGAAACTTACCATAAGATAATTTACCTACCCAATCGTGTTCAGCAGCTCACCGCAGACAGCCGATGCCTGCCGTTACTATCGATTGCTTTCAAAGAAAACGAACTTTGTTTCAACTACATATTATGTTGTTTGACAATTTTAATTGTAGAATTGAGTAAACAAATTTGGATTTTTTAATAATAGACAATTTTCAAAATTAGATTTTCTTCCTCTTCATTAACATAAAACAATTTCCATAATTCATTTCAGGACTAACATTTAATTTAAGCCCATGACGTCGTTAAATTCCAACCAGCGAAATGATTACACAACCAAATATCAACATTACTATGTTAAATATTTAGTAAGAAAATTATTTCTAACTTTAATTAACGCACCTATTTGTTTTTGTTAATTATAAACTTTCTATATATGCTGCATATCATCCTTCTTATTACATTAATTAACTGAGCCTGACGAAAAATTGCCTAATAAACAGAAAATTACTTTTGGTGCAAAATTTTCCAGCAAAATTCTTCTCAGCAAATTCCAGACATGATGCTTGCCTTCAAAGGAAGATGGGGAATAGTAATTATGTTCATGTCTGCTCTGCAGACACACTCAATCTCAGAAAATCGTCGGTGCAAGGAGATTCATTAATAAAACTCTACTGACAGATTTATAAATAAGTGTATCTCCAAAGAGTATAAACACAAGCTATAGTGACAATCTTTGAAAATAGGAAAATATGTCTATTTCCTAAAAATAAAATGCGTCTGAAAGGAAAGTGCAGAAATAGATGAAAGTTAGGGAAAATAAACAGAATTTTGATAGAGAAATGGATGCACTTTGATTTTGAGGTTTTATTTTTGAAAGGAGTGATACTTGCTTTACAGGCGCAACAATTTTGTTGTTATGATGTAGAGTTCAGCTTTTTGTTAGGATCAATTATTTTTAGGAGGATTTCTAAAAATAAACGAAACATTAACGAAGAGATTTTGCGGGCAATAAAGACTAAGCCAGAGGGTGATATATTAGTTTATATTTCTTCTAAACTGGATTTTAAAGCTTGAGGAATTAACAAACTCCAAATATAGAATAAACATAAATTACTTACATAAATTAAAATTTATCTTTCGCGAATTATATTGTGGATGTAACGCTGTATGAATCGGCTTGCTTAATGGACTTTCAAATATTAATTTGCATTCATTACACCTCTCACAAAGTATAATGAAGCTTTGTGTGAAAATGAAAAGAAACAACATTTTTCTTAAATCAATTACTTAGCAAAATTACGTAAACATTTTATTTTATAATAAGCAATGTGTTAAGAAAAGATCACTAACAGTAAAAATGAAAGCGTCCTGAAGGTATAAAAATGAATCGTGTCTGATTTTAAAAATATTTTTCAAAGATTTGATTACTATTTTTTGAATGTATGTTGACTTAAGAGAACACGAAAAACAATATTGTAAATTATTTTAAATTTTACAATGAAAATAAATGAAATATAAAATCAATTTTCTGACCAAACTTTCTTAGAGCCTACTTTTTCGTTTGACTGTAACTAATACTATTTGATTAGAATAAAGCAAAGCGAGAGTTTCTTCATAATTCTTTCGGAAACAATTCTTTGTTTGAGGTCAAACCGAATGACCAAGTGGAAGTTATAAACTTTTTCAAATTTCAGAAATGATCACTCTTGATCATACCGGCATTTCTGTGGATACGAGGAGGAAGCAGTTCCATTGATGTCACGACAAACCAGTTCGCCGGATGTATACGAAAATAAACCATCTTAATGAACCACAGCATCAGGTCTAAATTGAAATTGTCACAAATGTTGCCTGTGCAGCATCTAATGCCGTGTGCGTAGTGCTAGGTTTAAGATTCTCACAAATATTGTAGAAAATCTAAAAGCACTTAAACATTATAAAATCAAATGATGTCCGAACATTGAAAATCAATTACCTATGTCCGTTCTCAATTTGAAAATGTATTGGGCTTCTATGGAGGCTGCTTTAGACGCCAAACGCGACTGCAAGTAAACATTTTCTATAGCATGTGGATTCGTGAGAATAAGGCCCTCGTTCCATTCAAATCAGAATGCACATTTAAAAATAATAATAAGAAAATCTTTACGCCACTGCGGTTGCTGTTAAGACTATTCATATTAATTCCGAGGGAATTTCCCTCGGTTGCCTTGTTTGACGGCCACAGGGCATACTCCGCCAACCGAAAGCACATTTTCCTGAATCTATTCTTTTAATTTTGTTGCATTTTGTTGCATTCTGCTGTGTGCGAAACTGCAACTCCAAGTGGAAAATCTTAAAACGAGCCTCACTCCCCCGCTCTCCCGGAGGACGACGACGAGTCCAGAAACCGGGAATGGAAAGCTCTGACGGGCTTATTTTCCTTGAAGTATAAAATCCCCGCGTGCATACAATGCACAACAAGACTCTCGCCCTTCTTGCTGGCGGAACACAATTCGTCCTTAGGCGATTTTTCGTCAATTATTATGCATGAAGGGATTTTAAGAGGAAACGAGCAAAGCAGCTGAATTTAGTTCCTCGTTTTTTACTTTTTTCTGTTTCGATTTTTCCCTTTTGTTAAGGGAACAAAATAGGAAACAAAACGGATAAAAGCGACTCAATTATAGATTGCCGTGTTTTTAATTGAAAGCGAATATGCCTCTCCTTGGTAAAAAAATCCAAGGTATGGTTTAAGATACTTCAACATCTCTTTCAGTTGGCTCATATCAGTTCGTTTTAATTCTCGAGAGAAGTGTACTGCGAAATCTCATTGTTTATGAAATTTAATTATAGCTTCATTTGTTTCTAAAGGTCAGAAAACAACTGCCTTAATCAAAAAGATATTTGGAGGCACCCGACGTATACACAATTCTTTGTTTATTTAGAGTGCTTCAAAAAGCTTCTCATTGATTTAAAAATTAAAATTAAAAAAACAAAAAAATTTGAAACTATGAAAATGTTTTTTTTCCTCGTTGATTTTAGATCCATAAACAATTTGCTTTATATAAAACGTGCCAAATAAACATGTGGTTTTGAGACAGTAAATATTTATGATAGAACTATCATTAACCTCTTTGAAAAATCCTCTTTTAAACTGACACCAGTTTACCACACCCCTTTCTTGAATTTCTATCTTGAAATCTCTATCGCAGCGCCGTTAGATGCACAAAATGCTTCTATGCCAAATTTAAATTCCCTCAAACGTGGAATTCTCTCGGCGATTTCACTGAAATTCACACAGCTTCGTTTCATGCACCAAAGCTTAATCATCAAGGCCAACTAGCAGCCAATGAATCAATTGTGGGTTACTTCGAGAAAAGGTGATGATAAAATCAGAAAAAATAGCATAATTGGCTACTAATGGGCTACTAGCGAGAATTCCAAAGTTTAAGCCGAAGAGTTTCTTGGCAGGGAGTTGTCGTGCTAAGATCTCGATTGCACTGAGACTGGCCGCAACACGTCTCCCAGTGACGCGAATTCGCGATTCGGTATGAATTGCAAATTAGGCGTTTTACATATAAAGTCACAGAAATAAATGTACTCGGGACGCGAGAGCTGCACACCCAAAGAAATATTCAATACTTTTTATGGAGCAGAAATTAAAATATTCTCTGCAATTATTTATTAATTTAACTAACCAATCCATCAGTCAATCAACGTGATCTGATACTGAATTAATAAGCGCATATTATTTCGAGTGTAAGACCTAAGATCAAAGAGCTCGAAGTCGCAACATGAGGTTCAAGAAACATTTTCCATTCAAACTAAACTTTTATTTCTGCCCACTGCAAAAGTAATTTGTGTCAGCCTGAAACAGGTCTTTATGAGCTGTTGTTCAACCGCTTACGAAGATAGGCCAAACTGCTTTTAGAATTGGGTGTCTCATAATTTTTTCGAAAAACATAAGATTTTTAACTTCCGCGATTTCTGCCGTGTGAGGTATAGAAGTTTTTCACTTAAAAGGCCTGGATTGTTTGTTAAAAATCGTAATAAAGTTTTCTTGATTTTTTTTAAGTCTTCTACTGACTTCAAATATATACCGGTTATTAAAAAGATTGAAGTTTTAAAACGTCCTAAAACTGAATCGAAAAATAAATGGCTAAAGTCTGTAAAGTGATACACATATTTATTTTACCAGTTAAGAAAGTTAAGCAGTGATCGAGGACGCCTTGATGATCGCGTGTCTGTCTGATTATGTTTAAGTATCAGTAACGATATTTAAGTTTATTTCAGCCTATCGTTGATAAAAAGTTTTATAGCTCAGTCGTTTTACCATTTTACCTACTCGGTTTCTATTGAACGACCCTAAAATCTGAACAAGTTCATTATCAGTTTTATTATGATGATTCGATCGATTATCTTACTTTAGTATGTCTTGATAAGAAGTAAATAATATTCTTTCTATAACTACTAGCAATGAATCATTAAGCTTTTCCACTATTTCCTGGTACTTGTAAGGTCCCCTACAATTCTCAAAACCCCCTGTACCGGCGGAAATTGCAACATCTGGTACATCATGTCTCGTTCAGGGTTAAATTTGAAATATTTTATTGCGCTTAAACTCCGCCAATTGATGACAAAAAAGTAGTAATGAAAGCGAACTAGACTACATAACCCTCGGCCAGGAATTCTAGAACCGGAACTACAAGCGAGCTATACACGATACATTTTATTATCATTACCCCGAAAAAATGCCCCGAGGAGAAATTGCTGATAATCATTTCAAACACGATGCATTGCGCTGAAGTCATCAGATATGCAGTGACATAATTTCACTTTCCTTTCGTTCATTTATAGAGTTATCGTGCCAGCCTAAAGACGTTTGCTTGGAATTCGCTTTTTTCATAGCTGTCTTTCAGCGTTATTTGTCATTTCGCTTCAGTGTGGAGGTCTTTTGTCGCCGGAATGTAGTTCTATTTTGGAATCCAGAATTTTTTATGTTCTTCGTTTCCCATTCTCCATACAAAAAACCAAACGAGAATGAATGATTTTCCAAAATAGGAGATTTTGATTAATACGTCCAGAAGAGAACCGCTTTTAATAGTTGAAAGGTAAACTTTATAGTAATTTTACCTGTTTAGCAGTTTTTTGTTATCAATAAAATTATTCAGTAACATCTTTTCTATCTCTGTGCTGAATAATACAAAATTGATTTGTAAGAATTTGCAATATTAGCAAAATCAAATCAACAAATGTTGTATTACTTCATTCAGCCAACAGAGGCAAAGCAACCGAATAAATTTGAATAACAAATTGGTACAATTGATTTACTCCAAAAATGCCTTTATTTTAGCAACGGTATCGATTGTTTGATCCAATTTGCTTTTGAGTGTTAAAATTCAATGAAATTTTAGGGAGTAAATCAGCAGTAGCGCAAAGGCGGAGGGATGTTATATTGATTACTAATTTCTTCATGACTATTTGTCACGCGTACTTACCCTACATAGAGATTTTTTTTAAATTACACATTGTATGAACATTTTTATGTTAGTAAACCTCCAAAAATATTGCCTTTCTTACCATTTCGCCTCAGAGAATTCAAGTCGGTCTGAATGTTAATACATTTTATGATCTTTTTACCAAACTTTAATACTAAAGTTACGAAAACATACCAAACGCCTCATTGTCTTCTATCAAGAGAGAGTTAACACCCATTAGTAATATACAAAAATCCATTTATGAAGCCAGTGAAATATTCAGTAATATTTGGAATTAATTAAAACGTTTTACCAACACCAATTCTCAATCATATTCAAATAACCATACTTCTTAAAGAACTAAAAGTTCACAGTATATTATGGCTCTAATAAATGAGTAAAAAATACGGAAGTACCTCAAAAGAAAGACTTCTTTAAGCAGCACTTCAATTTTCTATGGCTCTCAAATTAGCGTGAGGAATAATGAAGAATCTTGGAAGAAAAAGTAAATATATAATTAAACACAAGAAAAGCTTCTTTTAACCCATCTACGTTCTGATATATGCTACACCTTGTTAAACATTATTCTCAAGAGTCCACTTGATTCCCTTCTATAAACTTTTAAGTACTTCGTTAAATAGGAAGGAGTAAATATTGTCAGAAAATAATTTCATTCAATCAATTTCTTTGTTGTTTATCTTAATTTTACCTTAGTTATACGAAATATAATAGAAATATAAGAAAGCTTAATCATTCTTTTATTGCATAGTTTTAATTAAAACGAAACAATCTGAGTCAGTCGGGTAAAAAATACAAAATATTAATCTTGGTGAAATTCTGCAGAACTGAAGAACTGAAATGACTGTTAATTTCTATCGTTGTTAGAGACAGTATGAGGATTTTAATTAAAATTCCTTAAGCACTAGATACTAGAATTAGAGTGAACTAAAAAAAATTAATTTCTTCTGTTCTACCCGGAAGTGATCCCTTTCTTCTGCTGGGTAGATGATATTTGTCATAAACTGAAAGTCATTTCAAAAATAAATATATTCTAGGGTTGAAACCATTTGGCAACCGATGAAAATTGTTTTCAAGATTTTATGAAAGCTTGGATGAATATCAGAAAATAACTTTCCATGACAGTGCAAAAGAAAGGGATTCATTTTTAACCGTTTGCACTTTGACCTTTTGCCATAACAAATGCTACAGCGAATCGATCCTTTTGAACAAGAGGAATAAGAGAATACACATTGATTTGAAAAGGGAACTTAAATTGAAATTCAGCTATTCATCACAATAAGCTCTTTTATTATACTTCAATATTGCGAAATATAGGAAAACAAAAGTGCTGTGGAGTGGGTGTTGCAGTACGTATCTGAAAATTTAACTTTATTCTCATTTAGTTATATAAGCAAAGGAGTTCAATTAGCGAATAGTGCTGTTGGAGCACTTTGAAAACAAAGCCAAGCATAATCACTAATCAGGGCCTGAGAGTGGTACCTCGGGGAGAGGGTTAATTGCATATTTGTAAATTGGTATATTACCCCTAAAATGCACCCCGATATTTGAAGGACTAGCTCGCTGCTCTAAATCACTGTTCAACACCCTCCCTAACGATCAAAAATGTATCAGATGCTGTTGCTACAGGAGCCGCTGGAGGTATTACGTGCAGACGACGAGTTTAGATTGGAGCAGATAGAGGAGCACATGCTGCACATGAGCCGATAGCCCCATAATACATGATGGCCCCGCTGAATTGGTGCTTTTGTCGCTCCAATTTCGAATAATGCGCCTGCCACTGGCCACGAATTTTTCATCCAGCTGCACAGGGGAGCATTGTCACTGTTGCATAAAATTGTTACAAACACACAGCGTAAATAAACACGATGCGAGGGCGGGGGGCGGCGTGGATACATATATTCTTTTTATCTGAACTTTCCGATCGAATCGAACGAGAAACATTGGACGTAGAGGAGTTCGGCGAAATGGCAAGCACTATCCACTGATGCGTTTAGCCTTGGAAAGAAATTAACAGAGTTCCATCGGGATTTATTTTGTTGCCCAATTGAGGCCTGAATCGTGGGGCTGTTTGTCACTGAGCGGGCGTCGCTTAGTAATTCAATGCAAATTTTTTTTCTATTCTCGAGAGCCGCAAGATTATGGGCAAATGAAGCGCGACCACAGCCGGTCTTCTAGGGGGACAGAAAGAAATTATATTTTAGCTTCGGATTTTTTGAGGAAATAGTAATAATAGTCGTGAACACCGAACCGGAAACATATTTTTCCAGTAGATCTCCGGTTGATAAACATGGACTCGAGCGGGGTCAGGGACTGGCACTTATTTTCTCAGTGGCCATTGACCTTTAAGAACAATCCGCTAAGTGGCAACAAATGCACGCATTCGACGAGGAGCACTATCACCGCGCCGAGGGACGGCAGCTGTGGAAATCCTTCGATATTGTACCTTACCGCTGCGGTGCACACCTTTTTCGAGTGGAAAATATGTCGCGACCGATTCTTCGTGCTGCAAGATTGGGGCGGCTCCTGCGGAACCCTTTGGGGCTGCTGCAGAAGCGAGGTCAAGATCGCGGAAGCACTTTTCACCCACTGAGTTAAATTGAGAGCACAGAATATATTTCTTTTTGTTATAATAATTGAAAAGACGTTCTCCGGATAGAAAAGAAAAACGCCGAAACGAATTTTTTTTTCCACACCTTCCGACCACCCTAAATACAGACGGGGACCTTCTCGTCCCCTTCTGGAGGATGAATGCAAGTCGTCCGACGTCTCTTCCCTGGATCGGGGTCGAGCGCATGTGCCAGAAATTGAATTTTTGTCTGACAGGACTTTTTATAATTTCACTACGCCCGAAGGGGTGCTCTCGACGACGAGCAGACCCCGGCTACAGCGGTGTATGTGTTTTTTTCTATATGCACACTGGGGGCGAATGCAAAAAAGCCCAACCAAACCTCCTCCAGCCCCTAAAAAACGATGAGAATCTCTTCACTTTGACCGAGACTTTGGGGGTTTTACTTCTCAAATAAACACAGATTTATTGGGAGTTCTACTCACTTTTCGTACTTCACTGTTAGTAGAACACTTTGTGATCGATTTTTCACTGATTTTATAATGCAATCTCACATAAAACGGCGAGAATTATTGAAATAATTGTTCACTGCAAAACTCCCAAGTGCCGTACCTTCCTCTCTTCTACCCTTTTCTTTGCACTCACAGCAAATCCATCAATAGTCTTCGTTCATTTCGTTCACCGTAAATGATCTGAAGCTAGTCTCGGTTCGTCTTAGTACTAAAAGAATATACTTTTAATATTTTTGAAGTTATATTGCACAAACAAGTTTATTTGATTTATATATATTATAATAATATAATTCAGTAATACTTGCTGCCGTAATTACAAATAATTTTACTTTGTCCCGAGCAAATATCAAGTAACATGATGAAGGAAACTTAGAAACAACTTCGTTAAAATGTAAGAAAATATACAAATTTACTTATAATTTATTGAATAAGCATAAAATTCATACTTTTATTAAAACAAGCACCTGAACGGAACCAGCCCTAGTTTATTTTTTGCAAATGTGCTAAATTGATCCCTATTCAAAAAAACAATCGTCAGTCGTAACTCAACTCCGGCTAAGTTCAGTCGCAAATAAATGGTCTTGGAAATATTAATTTAATATACTGTTTGGTTTTGTTGAAAAAAGTTCGTGTTTTCGCATTTGGACAATTCCTTATTTGAATTTAAAAAAACAAAAGAATCAACTAATAGTTAACGTGTTTATTTAACAACTTCTTGAAGTGTTTCATCGAATATGACGGTCCTAACAAAGCCCTTCAACGACAAGAAGGCCGAGAAGCCAACGGTCCCCCTTGTCTCAGCCGATGGGAACTCGCCTAGCGCTCCTCTTGTAAGTGCCCTCCTCCACCTTCGCACTTTTTGACGTTTGCCCCTGCAACAAATCGATTTTTATTTTTTTTTATTTTTCTTGTAACATTCCTGTAATGCGAAATAGTTTATCGATTTTTTGTTTTGTTATATGCACTTTAAAAATCTGTTGCGTGATCCAGTTCCCTAGATTTTTTCAAAATGGGGTAACTCATCGCCTTGGTGGAGCCGCAGACGCATTCAATGAATCAACTACAAAAAAAATCTTAATACGCCCCGAAGGGCATTCCTTCTTCTTTTTTTCTTTCTTTTATTTTAACATTACGCACTGCAATTGTCTGGAAGGTGCTTTTTTCTGTTAAAATTAAAAGAAGCTAATTTTGCAAGTGGTATATCCGATAAAACCTGGCGTTATCAAATTGGAGCTCGGTCATAAAGCATCACTTTTTAGAATTGGTGCGTGCATTGCACATGGACGTCACCAGTTATGGATTAGGTGAGCGAATAAGACAATCGTTCCAACTAAATAACAAGAATATAAAAAAGCGGGAGGATGTGCGCTGGTCCACTGATTTCCCATCTATAAAGGCAAAGTTCACATAATTCGACAGGCAAGACATTCGCAAAATTATTATTTTTCTTTGTTTTTTGCGATGCGATCACGTTATCACCTCAGTGATATTTCCTTTTGGTGCACAACAAACGCGATAAGGGGAACCACCCAAAAGAAACTTTTTAAGGCACATCTACATATTAACATTTTTCGTCTTCTCCACTGTGACTGCATCTATAAAAGCTGGCAATTTTCATTTTATTGGTGTGTCAGCTGCAAAGACTGAATTTCAATTACACCTCATTTTTTTATCACCTACTCATTCGGAAGATGTTATCGTGAAGGAATTGCACTATTTTAGAGGTGTTAGTATTTGCAGGCTGAGGTTTTAGACTATTTTTGGATTATTGCGCACAACTTAATTGTTGTACCATTTCCTCAATTATCAGCTGCGATTTACTGGGCTATTTGTCTATGACTATTCGCACATTACACCCAATATAAAATGAAAGCAAAACAAGCAATATAATTGCTTCAATTGCCAGGCAACTAAAGGCATTCCCCAGCTGATTGATATAAATTGTTCTTAGGAAGTCAAATTGCAAACTTCGGTAAGGAGAGCGGTTAACAGGCCTCGGTGCCCGGCTGAGGTTCCGCAACAGCCCGAGTCTCCGATGGCTTGTTTATCAGCCGCATGCTTCAGTTACAAGTTCCGAAGAATTTATTGTGTAGCTCTTACGACTGCCAGAAAGGTTTGCTTAGCTTAAACAAATTTGATGAAATCTATTGTCGCAAGTCGCGTGTTTGTAGCCTAATACGTTCAACAAAACCCCTAATTCTTTTATGTTGCCCAGCGGCAACGATTTTAGATTTGTCTAAAACAGGTTTAGCCGCCATCCGAGCTCTGGTTTAAACAACTACTTTTTAAGGTGAAAATAATTACTTCTTAAGAATATTTAGTATCTTGATGGCGGAAATCCCAGGTCATTTGGAAATTGTCTAGACCATAAATTGTAATAGATATTGATCTTTCTCCGGCACGCTTATTTTAATTGTCATATTACTTCTATGGTTAAGAAAGAAAAACCCTGCTAATTCGGTATTAAAAATTTAGCAAATTAATTAACTGTTGAATTTTACAGCCCTCGATCAGTGGGGAAACGGATACGGAGTCTATGGTCTTTCATCGTCGTCGAATGTCGTCAGCAACCACAATTTTTCTCTTTTTGTCAGCAGTCGCTGTGATGTGCATGGGCATTTTGGGTGGCGTCGCCATATACCGCTTGTGTGCTCCATCTCAAGATAGACTACGTTTCCACGGCTATTATAGTATTCCTTACGAAACTCAAACCCTCCGCGCTCGCCAGGATGAAATGAAGTTGAACGATGATTTCGGCAGCTCATGGAGTTTGTGGAATAATTCAACACAGGATATCTTCAGGTAAGATTCTAGCCACAGTAAGAGGAAAAAACTGTTAAATTGTTTGTTAGTCCTTTTAAGAATCTTTTCAATTCCAACGATGATGACACAATATTCCGCGAGGAGTTCGAACTAGATCTTAGCGATGACCAGAGCTACAGTAAAATAAATGTGCCTGATTTCAAAGACGGACGACATGGACGATTCATGCACGACTTTAAAGCGAATCAATCTGCAATTATCGATAGCGATGCTATGAGGTGCTTCATCATGCCTCTCGATCGAGAGACGGTCCTTCCACCTCGCAATCTTTTTGACCTATTAAACAAAATGTGGACAGGGTACTACGACATCGATACAGACCGCGTTAGGAAGAACATGTTGGTGGTACTACCTGAAATATCTGATACATCTGATATCTCTCCAAAAATTGCCCAAGAGTGCAGTCTAATGAAAATTTACAGACTGGAGCAATACGTTAGTGGTGGTAAGATTTTCTTTAGATTCATTAGTTTGCAATATTACAATATCATGTTTCTTACAGTTTACAAAAGGAGTATTGAACCTACTCCCGAAAATGGCAAGTTCGCCCAGTTCTCTGGGAAGCATATCGTTGAATACGATATAATGAACATCAACGCACTAGATGGGTAATTCCCTTTCGCACGGAACTCCATTACAGTCTCTCCGAACAGTTCCGTAGAATAATTATACACTTAACTTATTTCGATTTCTTTGTTACTCCGCTGTTGATTCTTAAACATGTTGCAGTTGCATTCATTATACAAAAAATTGTGTACGCGCAAAATTCGAATTTGAAAGTCATAAAATTTTGGAGAAAATAAAATTTTGACTGGAGAAAAACTAGATAAGATTGTGTATATTTTATAAAAAATTAGCGCAAGCAATCGAACGGTGTCCTTGTATTTCAGGAGAGACCAAAAATGATACATGGACATTGTTGTACTTTCGGAAAAAAAATAGCATTTAGAGCTAATCATCTGGAGAAGAACTTATGCATATCCAAACAATAACTAATTAAACGAAAGAAGAAAGATGTAAAATTTTAACTATTTTTCTAGTATTAATTGGAGACTTCTTAAAAGTGCGGTCATATCAAGCATCGTAGGTTTATTTACGATTACCAATTGCGTATTGATATTTTGGATATTATTAACTTTCCTTAAGTTTTTTTTTAGTTTGGGGTAATTATGGATCTTAAAAATGTCTTGGGTCTTCATTACTCTTGGACGTAAGGGTTAGTATTTCTTTTTTCAAATATTTCGCATATTCATCGCAGTTTTAGAACAAATTGATTGTAATGATATCCTTAATGTTACAAATAAAGTTATTTTAAAAATACAATATTTCTGTTAATTAAGTGAAAAATCATCCATAAAATTTCAATCTCTTTCAATTCCAAATTGCTAGATTAATTCAATCACGTAGCAGCGATAAACATGTTTCTGGGTTTCTGCAGCTCAGTTTTCCTGTTGAAATATAAATAATTTATTATTAAAATGTCATCACGTTCCCTTCGTATTGATGATGATCAGATGTTTCTGGTGTATAGAAAATATTCTTAATATTTTACCAACTGAAGTGAAGATCATATTATGGATTTGAGAAAGACAAACAAAGTGTGTGCACCAGACGCCAACTGTTTAAAATACGCTGGAAAATATTTGCGATACCGAACGTGATAAACATTTCCGCGAATTCAATCATTCTCATGTTTTAAGTTCTGGAGTCTTGTTTCCGAGCGATTGAACTGATAACAACTTTAGTCTACTGATAATCGTTTAGATATGTTTTCACACGAACGTGACCTGCAGATATTTAGATTTGCAAAAAATCGATTTATTTAATTCAAGAACTAATTTGTTCGGCTATATGTCTTAGCATACATATTTAATTAAAATGCCATTAATTAAATAAAACGGCCACATTAGTTCAGAAAATACTAACGATTATTGAAATTACACTTGCTGTTAAAATTAATAGACCCATGGGCCGCACAATAAAGCAACGCCATAAATAAGTTTTCACAATTAAACCAAAAACCTGTGTTACGTTGTTATTACCTCTAAAACAGTATCATAAAATGGAGCAAGGTTTACCCCAACGTGATAGCTACTTACAATTTATTCATCGCAATCAAAACCTGTGGGGAAGATTAAAGCATATCCTCACAAAAATGCATTTGAAAATGCTAAATTTTTACGATATGGTGGAGGAAGAAGCCACTTACAAAGATTCCCTGTGGCTATTTCTTATTAAATTCTTAATTGTTATTTTAAAAAGTAGTTCCATGCATGGGACGTTTCATATAACACAGTTTAAAAGACATCCCTGTGAAGTGTAAGTGTGAGATATTTAATACTTTTCAAATAAAAGAAAAATAAATATTTTCCATATATTTGTTTGTTCGCTATTATATTCATTGCTAAGATATGTTTCTTGCTTCCTTTGATATTTCTAGATTTTTGTGGATACTCCTATTATCCGTAGCAGGCCTTTCGAGTCTCATCTGCATAAATGTGTTCTGGCTTCGATACTACTTCAATCCACTTGTAATTTCTTTAGAAAGAGATTATATGAACTGGAATATAACATTTCCCAGTCTAACCATTTGTGAAACCCAAAAAATTAACAATACTGCACTCTACGACTTCGTCAATGAGAGTAGCATTTCAAATAAGACAGAATTAATTGCGTTTATTAAGCAGCTTGCGAACACCACTTATGAAAATACGCAACTGCTGCCAGATTTTAATGGAATAAGTCCCGATGAGTTCGTAGATGTTTTGGACAAGGTCACAAATAAGATGGATGGGCAAATGGTTCTAACTGGGACGAAAGAATCGATCCCATTGCAGAGGACTATGACCGAAATGGGAGTGTGCTTCAGTTTTAATTCGAGAATTGCGTCTTATATCACTCCGTCGTACTTCCTTGGGAATAACCACCTTGATGCTCCTCCTGAATATGCTGTGAATTTCCACGATAAGACTAAAGTTGCTTTTATTCGAGATTTAATGCACTGCTGTGTGGTAAGTTCGAATGGCATGTGAATACAAAATAGAATATCAAAAAAAAAATGGTTCAGAATTTCGTTAACATCTACATAATTAAAATTTTTCATAATCTTCATTAGCTAATAAAACAATAATAGTAACGAAGGAAAGCGTAGTTCATATGTTTAAGTGGAGTTCCAGTCTTATCTATAATGAATGCGTAAAAAAGCCATTTGGCGATTTTAAAAGTCCATAAATGTAGACAAGGCCAAAGAAAATTTAAAGGCAAATTGGCAGAACTCCAAAGAAAATTTGAAAATTAATTTTAATTGCATATTTTGTTGTTGCCAGAGTAGTATTATTTTTACTTTCATTATTAGTATTGGACTTTACTTACTAGTAATGGTAACTAAGCGAAATTTATTAATAGTGCAATTAATAATACTAGTTATTAATTGTAAACTGTTTTTCTTAATCAAATGATGGCATATGTTTCAAATTTCCTACAAGGGTACTTTTACAATTTTTTTTAATAGATCTATACCCACAATCCTCTGGATGTACCAAATGCGCTTAAAAAATTAGAACACAGCCACGATCAAGGCGTATTCACCTTGTTAAAATTTAGCGCTATCCCAATAATCTCAAGCAGTTCCGTCCGATCTCTGCTGATTAATCAGCGCAAATGTCGCTTTATGGACGAATCCAACCTGAAGCATTTCCCTGTCTATTCTGCTAGTCTCTGCCAAATGGAGTGTAAAATTGAAGCTATTGTAAAATTATGCGGCTGTGTTCCGTTTTTCTACAAAAAGACCACCCAGGAAAAGTACTGCGATGTGAAAGGATTAAAATGTGTTCGACACCATTCAGGTAAGTGAACAATATTTATTTTAAATGTGACCTTTGAAATAAAACACTTTATATCTTCAAAACACATTCAGTTAAAAACGTAAGGAATTTTCAAATTGAAAGAACCTCACAATTTTGATTAAACCTTTTCTAGAAATCATCAAGCAAATTGTCTCATCCTGTGATTGTTACGCAAATTGTGAAGACATAAAATTTATTCTTGAGGAAATTCATACAGCATTTTGGATAATGCCAAGTGCTATTCGGTGGGAACTATCGAATACAAAGACTAGACTTAAAAGGAATGTAATTTTTGGACATGTTGACGCTTTTGGTGAGCCCCGATACTTTCTTTCTGAGTTATTTTTAAAGTATAATTTTTTATTAACAGTAGCAACTGGGAATGTATTCAATCTATTTTTGGGCATCAGTGTGCTATCTTTTGTAGAAGCCTTTTATCTCTATTGTATTTATTTACCATTGAAATATAAGAGGACAACTAAAACAAACCTTGAACGTTCCACAGAATAAAAAAAATTTACAACTATTTATATAATTAAAAAATGTGTGAAGTGAATTTTTGTTTATTGGATTGTGAAAAAATATAGTTGGGCACATTAAAAAATAATACAAGTGTTCTAGTCTATTTTTATAATTGTAAAAAACCATAATTACTGACATGAACAATTTTCTGCTTATCTGGGAGAGGTTTAAATAATTTTCTTTTCCCTATAACTGCAGCATATTTAAAACTTGGCAATTGCATTGCAAAAGTTCTGTCGTTTCTAGACATTTTCACTTTGGATATCAAAGGACGTATTCCAGCAATGTTAATATTAATTTTTTGTCTCTTCAACGGCATTCCTTCAGCATCATCGTCAAGATCATAGAATTTACTTGAAGTAGGTTTACGAGGAACTGTCTTTAAAGTTTGCATTGTTAGTTTTGGGTTAATTCTGTAGGTAATTTCTCCTTTCCTTTTGTATAATTTGTCATCTAACTTTTGCGCATAATCTACAGAAAAATATTTAATATTATTTAAATCTAATGATAATTTTTATGGAAACCTACTATAAAAGTGTAACATAAATGGTTGTAATTTGTAACCACAAAGATCTTCTAACCATTCGTAGAGAAAAATATCTTCTCGACCACGAAGAAATACTGCAGCAGGCTGTAAAAGAAATTTTTACTATGGCTTTAGTATAAAAATAAATTATATCCTTTACAGCAAAATCATTCTCAATCCATTCGGGCATATGTTGTGGATCTAATTTATCCAAAAATGGAATTATTTCCCGAAACGCATATTCACCTAAAGAAATCAAACCACGAGCAGCTCGACTTATGTATTCATAACCTGTAAAAAGTTTTCTTTGTAAATAATAGAATTTTTTTTTAACGTAGTACCTGTCGGTTTGGGGTAATCTTCAATTGCAAAACATTGTTCCAATCTCCTATGAATCAAAAAAGTGCACTCATTCTGCAAATATCCAAATTGACTGCCTAAACACCCAATGGTATGGCAGATATTGTCCACGTTTTTGAAATCACACATCTCAGCAGCGTAGGGTGAGAATTCTGTATCAACAGACGGATCAGGATCCTTTTTTTCATCTTCTTGCAGTTCTTCTTTTATCACACGTTCTTCTTGTTTTATAATTTTTTCGTCTTGAATTGGAGCGGATTCGACTTTAATATCTTCAACCTTATTGAGATTTCCTTCTTCATATTCATCTTGTGGTACCTGGGTTTCATTTTCTTTCTCAATTTTTTTATCGGTACTTTCTAAAAGTGAAATTGATTCATACGTGCCCAATAAAAGACAAACTAAAATCTCCGATAGATGAAATAGCTGCTCCCTACAATCAGTATCACGAGCGTGAGGATTCACTGAAATTGCCCGAAGAAAAGCAAAACATCGATCCATTGTTTGTGGTTTTTGTTCAAATGCCATTATTTCAATTGCTTTTTTCAAAAGGAGATTCAATGAGCAGCCAATGTGAGACGAGAACGCTGCAGTATCAATGGCGTATTTATAGGCCTCTTCGTCCCCAAGGAAAAGTGCTTAATTAAATAAAATTATAAATAGCAAAACTGAAATTCGGCTTGTTTGCACATATATAATCTACAGAATAAATCCTCATAAAAAAAAATTGTAATATCCTTCTTCCTAGAGCAAATTTAATGTAACTACTTACCATTACATAAGAATGAAACAAACTCAAAAAGGTTTTTCTCAAAACGACGATCAATAGCCCATGATGAAACCATGTCTGGAAGAACTTTCTGGGATGATTGCACTTCATTCAAATATTCATCGTGGAGAAGTAATATTTTGTCCTATTTTTAAATATTTATATCATTTCATTGTTAAATGAAATAAACTGAATTTTACGGAATTAAAAAAGAAGAAGCCGCCGTACACGCTTCTATCCCAATCGGAGTCTCCAGCTCCCAGAATTGGTGGCACATCAGAGTCTTTAAGGACTTCATTCACAAGATCATAAGTCACTTTTCCGCCTGAATGTCTACTGTATGTTTTGATGGACTTCTCGAATTAAAAAATATTGGTACATTTTATCAGCATCGAAAACTTAGGACAAGGTACTTACGTTTACTAACTTCCACACTTTATAAGTAGCATCTTCTGCAAGCCGTGTGTATACATCTTTAGAAACAGCTGTGTCGCTGGTATCGTGCTGCTCCCAAATCATTTCTATTGACTGGGCCCCAAATCCAGCATAGTTTTTTTGGTAGGCCTTCGAAGAAACGAGATTCAATTAGATAAACTGGGTATTTTATTGTGTAGGTAATATGAAGTACAAGAACTACTTTCAGAAACTATTTCATACAAATTGTGTTAAAAGTTTTTGATTGTTATATTTAAAAGATGGGAGACAAATCAATTGATAACGTATTCTGTTCCTTTCTTCATTATTAACATAATAACAAATTTTTCCAGTCTAAACTGTGCAGGTAAACCTATCGAGGATTCTTTGCGTATCCGTCGTCTTTAAATCCTAGAAACGGTTCACACAAGCAAAATATCCGAGTGTTCATTTGTCGAGGATTCTGAGAGGCCCCAAATAATAATAATTTAACAAAATTAGGTGAATTCAGTGGAATAAAAGCGTCGTAAATTCTGCGTTATATTGTGACCGAAGCTAATTATTAAGTCGGAAAAACGACAAAAATCTTAAAATATAATCTTACCGATGACGGCAAGCTGGTGTCAAGATTATTCATTTAAAATAGAGGTCACTACAAAACTGTTGAAGGGTGCTAATAGAGAGTTTGAATCCCTTTCACGGACCGCATGCCTGCTTGCGACTACATGTGGCACACTGCGCGTATTGAAAATTGAAAGCAAATAGCATTAACGCATCGACCAAGATACGGGGGTTTCTTATCATCGTCGGCGAACGATAAGAAGGCTAACATTAAGCCAATGTCGTGCAATAAAATTAAAAAAAGGAAAATTGCGAATAAAACCCAACCGAAGTGATCGGCCGCGTGTCGTGTACCTTGTCTTTACACGATTCGGTCGTGTTAGAAGTTGTGGGCGTCTCCTGAGATGTTGAGCTTGATGCAGATGCTGTTTGCGCAGCAGTTTTTGATATTTTCACACGAGATTTTGAAGATTTCTTTAACGATTTACTCAGAGAACTTTTTGGGGTCGTTTCCCCACAATTGCTGGATGATGGCTTCATTTTGTATTTTAATTTTCGGTAATTTAAAACAGATGAAGGGTGTACAATCTCCCCTGGTGTGATGTTTACGAAAAATGAATTCGCATTTATGAAAAAAATGAGTTGTTTAGCTCAAGAAACACTTCTATGAGCTAATAAACAGTTTTTTCTCTTAAAGTTAAGAAGCTTTGTAAACACAAGAAAAGTCAGAGAAACGTCAAAGTTTCGATTCTCGTTCCATTTTTGATTATTTCGCTCTATTTGACAATTGACAGCATTGCAATTTATCCAATAAGAAGGCATTGAAAATTCCAAGTAGATTTGTTCAAAGTTTTTGTATAAAATTTTTAGTACTAGCTTTAAGAGAAATTGTAAAAATATTTCTCGGAATGTTACATAAATTATATAAATACGAAAAATCCCGGCAAATGAGGTAACCAACTCAAGCCGGCGTTCACATTCAGATTTTGATTAAAATTCATTTCGGTATGCCAATGGGGGAGAGGAAAATAATTAATTCCTTAACGCAAAATCGAGTGCCTATGGTTTAGAATGTTGCCGCAGTATGAACGTCTCGATGCAGCAAAACCAACCATTCAAATCCCCTTCGGTAGATTCGCAGTGGCTGCCGTCCTTTTGCCCTTGTTAAGCTTTCTTTTCTGCGTCGTGTGGTCGGTGCTATTTTTCTTCGATGAATCTACATCGACCCACTGCCAAGTGTTTAATTTCCTGCCGTCGATCTCGTCTGCAATTGGCCACTATCAGCCGCAGAAATTTGTCTGGCAGACTGCGATTTGCCTGGACATAATTCCTCGGTTTATAGTCGTCTTTATGTACCGGCGGTTTTACGAGGAAACCATCGTTCGCAACAGAAGACCCTTCGCGTACTTTGTCTGCCTCCTTACTGGAATTGAGAACTGCGCCCTGGTGGGGCTCTCGCTGTGGACGTCTTCGGACAGCTACGAGCTCCACAAGTTCTTCTTTGTAGTCTTCATTTTGACGAGCGAGCTCTACATGATGTCCTCGTACGCGCTGAACAGGACCAGTCGAAAGATGACCACCTTCTCAAAGGTCGAGCACACCTCCCTCCTGTCGAAGAAGATTCTATTCTTTATAAATCTGACTGCTTTTCTAACCGCGTTGTACTTCTTCGCACGGCACAACAGCTACTGTGAGCCAGGAAGTAACTTTTTCTTTCTGAAATTTTTAAATTTAATTTAACCGTGAATCTGTTTTCTAGTCTACAGCATTTTCGCCTTATTCGAGTACATCGTGGTGCTAACAAACATGGGCTTCCACATGACCGCCTATTGGGACTTCTACGGCAAAAATCTTATCTTCGACTGGTATAAGGGAATTCAATTAATTCACGCTTAGGTAAAATTTATTAGACGTTTTCACGTGATTAAGACAAACAGTGTTATTTAATATGCTTTTATATTAGCTAAATTCGAATGGTGTTATTTTTGCACTTCATTCTGTTTTTAGTAAATCATGTAATTTATATTTGTAGACAAAAACTTTATTATATTTGTTACAAAATTATATAGTTAGGAAAAAAGTAAATCATTATTTTATAAAGCCAAATTGGTTTTTTTTAAAAAGCTTTACAATTCTGTAGCAAAAATAGGAAAATCTTTAATAACCAACCTACTCTGTACACCTTAAAAAACTTTAAGGACTTTAAATTGTTTTATCTTTAAAGGTTTTAAAATACAAGTAATAAAATGTGTAAATTTTAACTAATTTATTTAATACAAAACTGAAGTGTAATCTTAAGATACTATAAATATAACATTAATTAAAAGAAAGGCTTACAGATAGCCACGGTGTGGTCTACACCGCAGCAAACCTTAAGAACTTTCGCGTTGACCGAAGCCTTAAAGGGGAAGTACTGATCCTTTTTATGGCCAAGTCCTAGACAGCCGAACCTATTTTTGCCCCACATGAACAAGTCGCCGTCTAGGTTGACTGCTCCCATGTGGAAGATGCCGCAGTAAATCGACCGGACCTTGTTATTTGGGCTAAAATTAGTCCTCCCAAAGAGTGGAGGGAGCAGCATCTTAGGTTTGCTTGTTTGTTCTACATTGGGGCCAAAACCTAAAATTCCGTAACCCCAAGTGAAGACGTCGCCTGCATCGTTGAGCACCATGCAAAACGAGCCCCCAGCAGCGATATCAACGATTTTTCCGAGTCCCTTGGTGAGGTTTAACGCTCGCGGGATGTTTATCTGCGGCGGGGCATCTTTCGACTCAGATAGCTGGCCGTACTCAGAGTTGCCCCAGCCGAAAATTTCCCCCCTATCGTTCAAAGCTAAAACACAGTCAGCGGTTGATGAGATCTTTACGATTTTTTCGCTGGATATGTCCCCATTTATAAGCTTTATTTCACTAGATGAAGAGTAGGTTCCCTGCCCGGTTTGGCCATCAGCCCCCCATCCGCAAGAGTAGACCTTACCTGCTTCAGTCAGAAAAAGAGTGTGATCCTGGCCGCACTCGACGTTCAGAAGAGCGTCCTCTGTCCCGCAGAGATTTTCTATCCTATGAATTAGACCACTGCTCCTGTAGAGCTCCGCTTCGACGATCGGTCGCCCGCACTGGCCATAGGCATTGTTCCCCAGGGTGAAGATCACATCGTTTTTGGTAATTGCAACTAAATGCGCTCTCCCCGCAGACATGCACTTAATTTGCATCTCCTCGTCGGTCTCCTCAGGCTTCCGAGGCAGCTGTATCGCAGTGGGGTAAATAATGAGTTCCAGAGCTCTCCCCTTGCCAGCAGAGTATTTTTCCTGCAGCCCCAGCTGGCAGTCGGTGTTTAGCCCTGTGCCGAAGAGGGTCAGTCCGTCGGAGCGGTCCACGGAAAAAGCGGTAAACCCGTACCCAGCAGCGACGTCTTTTACATCGCAGTTCTCGGCGAATTTTAATCGGGTCGGATGATCAACTATAGAACGATGGGCTTCTGCGTGTTTTTTGGTGGATGCCTGCATTCCGAGGGCGCCAGTTTCTGAGAAGCCCCATGCGTACACCCTTTGCTTATTTGGGGCACTCTTGGGTAATTTATGAGCTGAGGAAAGAAAATGTGCTTTATTTTGTACAAAATTGAAAAAGTAAATTCTTACTTGGAAGAGACTTGACATCCTGACGCAGTAAACTTCGTTTTGCTCTAGTTGTGTATTTTCTTATGCTATTTGTGTTGTTATATTTCCTTAAAAATATCAACATTTCTTTTTTTTAATTAAACGCTAAATAAAAGTTATGAACAGGTGGAGCGCATCGCGGTTTTGGATGTAGTATTTTGTAAATATTTCATTTTGACAATTCAATTTCTCGAGTCTCGAACAAAATAAAGAACTGAGTTAACCCTGTAGGGAATGAGTTCAGGTTTCACCAAAACTTTTAAAAATAGCGACTTTAGCCTAGCTTTCGGGAATCAATTTTTGCGCAGAAAATTTAAAGGCATAATAATCAAATTAAAATGCTTCAAAAATAGCTAAATTTAGAAACCAACTAAATTTGAAATCAGGCTTGTTTTAAATTTCTTTTACTTAATAATGATCTAGATGACGATATAATGGAGTTTTATTTTTAGATAGCTTTAACTTCTTTCTATTCAACTTAGAAAAATATTGGCGAAAGGAAAGAAAGGGTAAATTATTAAAAACAAAAACTTCAAATATTCTACTGGAACATAGTTTTCCTTTCTTCTCGCTTTATATCTTTTACAACTCGCTTAAAAATTAGATTTGTTATGTTCGCATTCACATTGGGCAGTATACTCCCAGTTCTCGCTGCGTGTTCGATTTGTTGAACAATTTCAATTTCTCTAAGACTAGAAACAAAATTTGTCACCGTGCAATTGTGGAGGCTTCCTACTCGTCCGATTCGTCCGGTCCGATGTATGTAATCAGCTACATGTAAAGGGAAGTCGAAGTTAATAACATGCCTCGCCCTGGTCGTGTCCAATCCGCGGCTTCCAACATCCGTTGTAGACAGGACGTTCACTTCACCATTCTGGAATTTCTCGAAACGACCGATTCGGATCTTCATCAGCATGTCCCCATTCAAGTTGATGCAGTTCACACCATTGTCGTTTAGGAATATAGAAATGTAATCGCTCGTCGCAGATTTATTCCCGAACACGATAATAGGGTGATTTTTTCTCAACTCTGCTTTTACAGTGCTCAAGAGATGACCTGGACGATCGGATTTATTCATTTTCAGGAATTTATGCTTAATGTTAGGCATAAGACGATGTAAATTAGGACTCAGTACTTCGCGAATTGTTTCAACGTCGATTATTTCTTTGAGGAGCTCTGAAATGTTTGTAGGCATCGTGGCTGAAGCCAAAATAAGTTGTGTGCCGACTATTTTGTCGCTTAAATCCTCAAGGTGGTTCTTATGGAACTGCAAGGAAATAAAATTATAAATCGTTAAAACGTTTAAAGTGTTATTCTTACCGGAAACCTTTTCAAGAAGTGGCACAGTTTATTCGAAAAGCTGTCGTCCAACAAAGTGTCTGCTTCGTCTAGCACAACGTGCCTCACTTTATTCATTCGGTATATCCCTGTGGTGACCAGTTTGCTTACAGCTCCCATGGAGGCCACGACAATGTCCAAATCATCAAAATCGGGATTCATTATCATCTGCTTTGTGTTCCCGCCAAGAATTGTTTTAACATTAATTCCAGTGCCAGTGCAAAGCTTCTCTGCGACGCCTCCGATCTGCGAAGCCAGCTCTCGCCCTGGAGTTATGATGATCGCTAGAGGAGTGTTCATTCTTCTGTTGTCGGAGAATTGCTTCTTTTGCAGCACCTGCTGAACAATTGGAAGCAGGTAGGCGAGTGTTTTTCCACACCCAGTTTCCGCCGCGATTAAGACGTGGTTCATATCAATCACCATTGGGATTGCATTCCTCTGGGTGGAAGTCAACTGGTCGATTTCCATGTGCTCCTTGAGGTTCTTGATGAAAATAGGGTCAATTTTGCATTCACTTAGTGTCTCCATACTGTTAAGGGAGTGGTACTCCGCTTCATTTTTCATTGTGGGATGAATGTAGAAGAAATCTCCTTTCGACTTTCTGTGCCTCCATCCCTTCGAAGCCAGCGGGATCTCTCCCAATTTTTTTTTTGGGTCGGCCAGCTGATCCGGGAAGAGGTTAAACCCGGTATTTTTGCAAGTGATCAGTGGACTTCGTATTATTTTCTCGCCTTTTAAAGGCAATGCTGCCGTTGCGTAGTATCGTAGAGCTCCATTATGAAGGAAAAGTGTCACATTTCGTAACATTTTAAAATCCTTTAATCAAAAAACCACTAACCCAAAACAAGGGAACCACACGGACACAGGATAAAAACTAAAGTGACATTTCGTACATGTCATTTAAACGAGACTCGATTAATAGGAGAAAACTATAAAGATGGAAGTAGATGGCGCAATGTGTTGCGAAATTTTTAACCGTCGTTCAATTCTTATTAATTTTAGATGTTTTATTTTATGTTGTCTGTTTATTTTTTTTTATACTTGTAAAGATGCAGGCAGATTTTCTTTTCATTTTTTAAAAGTCTACTGCTAAGAAGTGATACTCAACCTTTTCCTACGACTCTTAACAATTTTTGCTTAAAAAATCAGTTATAGCAGATCGGAAGTAAAGCATTGATTCTTCTTAATTAAACTTTTAAAATTCTTCTAATTTGCCTCGAATAACGTGTTTTTGGAACAAGTATAAACAAATGGAAAAATATTACGATATGCTTATTATTTCTTAATATTACAGCATCGAATGCAAGAAAGTTTTCAGTAACATTTCGCGTTAATATAAATTGGGCTAAGTACTTATAGTATTTGAAGTAAAAGCATTCTTATTAATTAAGTAATGTTTTTAAATAATAAATTGCAGCAATTTCTTAATATGAATAAGTTGTTGTGTAATTGTACATATTAGATGTACTCTTGTTTTACATAATGCACTTGTTATGTTTGTGCAAATATGAAAACAAATTACCTTCTTCCCCCTTAGCTAAACAAAGGTGTAATTTATTTACCCATTTGGAGAGTACTGCACACTAATCATAGTGTCTTTAATGGGAATACCTCTATAGTGCACCTTTTTCACCTTCTATTGCACTGCCGGTGGGAGCTTATCACCCAGTCGTTTTATGACGGTTTTATTTGAAGCAAATCCATAGTGAGAAACATTGTTCAAGTTCGACTTCCCTCCCACGTATGTAAATGAAGTTGTCTAAAAATAAATAAAAAGTTTGCGAGCGCTAAAACACGATTACCTCATCGAACTTGGAAGTTATCAACAAAAACATTTCGAATGCAATAGACTTCTCGCATGTAGTTAACTAAGATTCTATTTCAAAATAATCAGGATCGCGGCGCTGTTACTAGACCTAGTGTTAGAGAACATGATAATTTCGGTCCAGCGATCTGCACAGCATCTTTTCTTAAGTAAGCGTTACGCACTTCAGGAGCCGTCTTATGATTTGCGGCAAAAGCTTCGAAAGTGCTCCGCTCACCTAGTAAGATCTCGGGCAAGAGTATCTCTAATGTTTGTAAGGTCTGGACCGATTGTGCTTTTGTGATCGTTCGGATGGTGTTAATAAAAGTAATTAGTCATAAAGCGATTATTTAGTGGGCTACCTTCTCGTTGATTAGTGAAATGGTTTCAATTAACAGAAATCGAAAGTGAGTTATTGTGTAAATAAGTGAAAAATTGATGGACTGTGATATCACCGTCTAAAATTATGAGGGACGTGGAACCGGTTTAAGCTCGGCCTGTTTACTAACATTTGTTAAGTGCGAACGCGTTAAGGGATTGATTGGGGCAGAAAATAATTAAAGCGTGAACTCTGCGCGTTCTGCATCGTTTATTTTAATAGTTTTCTTCAATCTTAATTATTGTGATAAGTAAGTCAAAAATAACATGGGAAATAGACAATCATATAATGTAGTACAGACAGTGTCATGTGCTCAATGTAGAGGAAAATCGGGGACACCTGATCAAACACGACATTCTGATATACGTTTAAATCCCATTTCGTCACCTTCCTTGGATGTAGTCGGTAAGTTTAAATAGCTTCTAGAGTTCACAAGGAAATCACTATTCTTATCGGTGGCAGTGGGAAGAAAGGTCAAAGAGGTGCAATTTCATTGAGTCTCTGAATTAAATTCTGATTGATTCTCTCTTAAGATTTTGATGCCTCGTTTATTTGATTTGCCGAACTGGTTTTGGTCTTTCAAACATTCCACAGAGCGACTGACTGACCCGCATTGGTTAAGAGTTAGCAATCAAGCAAAGCCATTCTAAGGTATTGAAATGGTTTAGCACTGAAGACTTAATTTCGCGAAAATGCCAGGAAATACAAAAATGAGGTTTTATCTATTTTTTTTAGATTTTACTCGGAAGCTTTAAAAGAAGGTCATCAGTCAGAATGATGCAAAGTCGACGTTGATTGAATTTTTATGCTATTTTTGGATTTATAACCTCGAATAGCCTCGAATTGTACACATATGTATCTTTGTTTTTAATTTCTTCAACTGTAGTAAACGCAAGAAATATTTGATATGTTTTAAGATATCTCGTGTTAATCATTTGCAAGAAGATAAATTAATAAATAGAAGCGCATCTAATGAAATTGTACATCACTAACTAAACAGATATGAATGGAATATTAGATTATAATAAAATATTCATCAATCATAAAATATTTGGCCATAAAATAAGAATAAGTTTTTATTGGAAAAGTCTCATGTTTTCAAAATTTTACATTTGAAACGAAGTTATAATAATAATAAAAATTATTATTAGTTACGAGGCTGACGAATGTTAACTTTTATTAGAATGATTAGTGGCTTCTAAAAAATCTTTGCATCAGTATGAAATTTTGTCTTAATAACTCTGCTAGTTAGTTAGAAGTGTATTATGCGTAATTAAAGTTAAACCACGATTTTATTTCGCTATTTATTCCCATATATGTACATTCCATATTCATCATGCACATTTCTATCATGTGTCCGCCTCCTCGTAGTGATCTTTGAACTTCAGTTACGAAACTTTACCAGCACTGAATATTTAATTTGTACAAAATACAAAGAAACGATACTCAATGAATGCTAAATCCATTAGTCTAATTCTGGTTTGGCGATTTGAAAACTTCTGTCAATATGACCGCAACAGTCAATTTGCTATTTCAAGTGCGTTACCAACATATCAACTTGTTTTATGTCACCAACATTTGATAGCAACACAAGTACGCTATCATTGCATTAGATCCGGTACGAACATTTGAAATTTGTCATGCACCGCCGCGCGTGCAGTTTATTTGCATACCAATAATTGTTCTTGAGAGAGATTATTTACCTTTCAAGTCATACACATGGGAATTTTGTAAAATTTTGAAACTAGGTGTCATCTAAAGAGTCTATTCACATCCGTTTTGTGGATGTTAGTCATTTTTACAAATTTTTAAGCATCACGTTTTTTCAAAGATTTTACCAATTCAATTGTATCCATCGGTTCGTTTTTTCGCTGTATTCAAATTTTCGTGGTTGTTTTCTTAGTTTGAATCAAGTGTAAATTCTCAAAAAAATTGTGACTCAATGTCGACAAGAACGATGAGTTATTGAGTGGCGCTTTTGACCAAACAGACGTCTCGAATGCGCCGCCTATCTTTCTGAATGAGTTATTGAAATTTTTATGATTCACATTGCAGATATTCCTCATTAAGGTCACAACTCTTGACCGAAGTCTGGATCTAAGAGGAAGTGAGCGAATTTTAATTGGAATCCCTCGTTTTCAAAGAGTTGCTGTGTAACTGGCGAAGTAACGATCATATCTCATTAGAAACACGCTTGAACAGCTTAAGCATATGAATCTTTACCTTCTGAAACGGATTGATCGGCGTCTACTCGGCAGTCGTTTATTTTGTTGAATATTATCTCATGCTCGTGCTATTCTTACGTCATGAATAATATGCAAAATCTCATCTGTTCGAGCACGTATTCGCCGCGGATCCGACGGGGAGTTCGAAATAAGCCCGCATGGGCAGCAGGAAAGATCAGTTTTGAATCGCGCATCCAACAGATTGGACCGTTCTAAGAGATCTTAAAGATCTTTCAGTTAGACCGTTGCCGGTGTCAGAAGCGATCTTTTAAAACGATGGAGGCTGCGCTCGGTTGGGCGTATGACTATATTCCGTGGGTCCGTAGGCGAGCTGCTCGACGGCCCACTCCTAGGCAATGGCCTTCGCCGGAATGTAATTGATCTTTTATAATACCTTTTTTCCTAAAATTTGGCTCCTAATATTTTTTCGCACGTGTGCTAAATTTTAAGCAGTGTTTTTGAATATATGGACGACATCCATTTCAAGGCCAAAGAAAGTGAAACTTAAACAGAAGTTTTAAAGAACCGGATTCTGCCATAAGATCGTTTTTTACGTAATTTTTAGTTTGTAAAGAAATAGTGATGACGAATAAATTTCTTACGTCTTGTGCTCTATTTTGCGTCTCAAAAAACAAGGCGAAAGTATTAAGATGACATAGTTTTGAGGTCAATGAATGACTTAAAAAATGGATTAGAGTTGATAAAAACATACTCAGGCGATAGAATTAATTTTGCAGTATATGTTTTTTTTTGAAGGTATATTTGCCGATGATGTTCTACTTGATTAAAGTGAATGCATAGTGCGTTTATATATAGATCGTTACAGTGGAGCAATCGCAGAGGTTTTGTACAAAGTGCTCCAGTTATTATTAGAATTAGGGGATTGATTTGCAATTGTTATTAAGAGAGATTACAGGAAACTCATGATCGGAACGAAAATAGTATCGAATTATTAATTTTCATTTATAAATTTTAAAAAATGATCTGCATATGTGTGGGGTCTGCATGGTAATTGTTAGAGAATTCCAGATGGGGAAATATGTATGATTAACAAATAAATTACATTTCAAGAAATGCAAGTTTAGCTAAAGTTAGCATTTAAATTTTGGTGGTGATTTAATTATTCAAATGACTGAACAAACAGGGATTGTGCTGGTCATTCAAAAACAGGAATGATATTAAATACAATAAATATTTCAGTGTTTATAGCTATAATTGCATTTTTTTTTAATGTTTAAATTTCATGGCCGGAAAAATTTTCTTCGTAATATTTTTGTCTGTGATATTTAAACTTTTATTATACTTTTAAAATTTGCGTATATCTGATCTTAGTTGCTTTGTCTTACTTTTTAATTAAATGTTCAAAATATGTATATTTGGTTCTCTGTATAAAGTTTCAGGTAGATAATACATGTGATAAAAATTTCGGTTGAAGAGACGAGTCAAAAAAAGTTGTTTTGTAAAGATTAAGACTTCAAAGAAAAGAACAAATAAATATTTCAATTATTTTAAGTTGTGTCATACGTTAGAAAAATCAGTGCATTATGCAAAGTTTCACCTGGAAGTGCTTACATTTTAATGGTCAGACGAAGGTTGTCTATTAATTTCACTAAATAAATTTGAGCATGAAACCGCTTTTAAGCAAAAAGTACAAAATTTGTTTTATATTTTAACGCTAGAACTACCAAGACTAATCAAATTGACAGTACTCAATTTTTTGTTTGAGTGATTTATAATTTTTAAAGTTATAGGTGAACATTTATTCCAACTTTTATTAGGATTTATGATTACGACATATTCAGAAATCGTTTTCAATTTATGATTATTAATTTTCGATTAATTGAAAGTACATTACGTTAAAGGCACAGAAAATGAGTGAAATTACATGTTTAAGTGCTGGTAAATCTAGTGATGATATCTGAAGCTGACTATGAGTTTAGTAGCAAGGCGTGGAAGTTCATATTTGGTAACATTGCGGACCGGAAATTAACTTTTAAAGGTTTTTCATAATAAAATTGCTGCTGCAGCTGTTGTGGGTGTAATCGAGCTCAATTCCGTAAAAAGATAAAGCCGCCTAAAGCAAAATCGCGTGTTAGATGATTAAGCTACCTTTCAATTACTGAAAACTTCATTTGATGCTGCGCACAGGTTCGCAAAGCAAAAAATTATAAATTATTCATGCTCCAGAGATTACTCAGTAAATATTCGAGATTCCATTCACTCCACAAATATGCTTAACTATAGTATAATAATTAAGGATAGTCATAATAGTAACGCCTTTGTGGTTTAAATAGCTTCGAGACGATCTTGCATTTGTACAACGTTGCATCTGAATAATTGCCGGAAATGGGGGAGTGCATTTTGTGCACGATTTTTTGTTTTTTTATAACAATACAAAAGATATATAGACTAATTGTTAGTTCCGAACATATAACGAATTGCTACCTACAATTGGTCACCATGATTGCTGCAACTTTTTGTTTTTTCCTTAAATGAGTTTTTTATGAGTAAGACTGTAACTAATTTTTAAATATTCGCTCCCAGATTCCACCTCAGAGGCGGTGTTGGGCGTGCGAAACGTCGACCTTTGCTTGGAGGAGAACCTAAAGCTCCACCACACGAGCCGATTCGATGCTGGAGAGTCCAATTTGATAGTGCGTCGAGGCCAACCCTTTAAGCTGAAAATCCATCTGAGTCGACCTTTTTCCCGGTCGAAGGATGCAATAAGTTTCATTTTCACTGTGGTTGGAGAGGAAAAACCTTCTTGGGGTCTGGGGACACTTATTGCAATCGCACCTGATTCGGATGGGCGGCTCGGGGATCCTCTAGAATGGGGCGCAATTATTGAGGCTGTAGAAGGTGATGTAATGACTGTGGTAATTAAACCTACCGTCACTTGCCCTGTTGCACAATGGAAAATGGAAATAGACACAAAGCTGGTAAACGATGGAGCTAAAAGTTACGCATTGCCTCTTCCAATTTATATCCTATTTAATCCTTGGTGCAGAGAGGATCAAGTTTATATGCCAGGTGAGACAATTCTATTATAGGAAAGTAAGGAACAGAGCAAATACTTTGTTTTAGACCAAGAACGAAGGGAAGAGTATGTTTTATCCGACACCACACTCATCTGGAGAGGTTCTTACAATAGACTTCGGCCGTCTATTTGGAAATTGGGACAGTTTGAAAAACATGTTTTGGATTGTTCCCTGCTATTAATTGCCAAAGTTGGGAAAGTCCCTGCTGCATACAGAGGAGATCCAATACGCACAAGTCGAGCATTAGCTGCAGCCGTGAATTCACCTGATGATGATGGTGCTGTTTTGGGAAATTGGACAGAAGACTTTTCTGGAGGAACTGCCCCTACCAAATGGATTGGTTCGGTTGAGATTTTACAGAAGTTTTATAAAAAACAAAAACCTGTTAAATATGGACAATGCTGGATTTTTGCTGGTGTATTAAGTACAGGTGAGTAGTTTTATAAAAGCAATTGCAATTAGATCAGGATTTTGTGTTAAGTACGGTGTGATAATATTTTTCACTCAATTCTTCAACTAAACTGTGTATATATACATATATTAATATGCATTGATAAGCTTTTCATTTTGATTTGGCTTAGTTGCCTAGTTCAGTATACGTGTACCGAATTTGGTTGGTTAATTTTTTTAATACCAAATTGCTAAATTTAGATTTCGGAATCCGTGTTAATATTTATTATTATTATTCAGTTGCCAGAGCCCTTGGAATTCCCTCAAGAATTGTAACTTGTTACGCATCAGCCCATGACACCCAAGCCTCTCTAACAGTCGACTATTTTGTTGATGATAAAGGAAATGTAATGGAGGATATGAATACAGACTCAATTTGGAATTACCATGTTTGGAATGAAGTATGGATGGATCGGCAAGATTTAGGGGTAGGAGATTTAGGATCGTATGGAGGTTGGCAGGCTGTTGATGCAACACCACAAGAAACTTCTGATGGATTGTACCGATGCGGTCCAGCATCTGTTGTCGCTGTTAAATTAGGGGAAATCCTTCGACCTTATGACTGTAACTTTGTCTATTCGGAAGTAAATGCTGATAAAGTTTTCTGGCGATATTATGGACCTTACCAACCAATGAAATTGGTGCGAAAAGATGTTCTAGGAATCGGTCATTTGATAAGCACAAAAGCAATTGGAAAGTGGGAGAGAGAAGACATTACAAGTACTTATAAATTTGCTGAAAAAACTGATGAAGAACGTTCTACAATGTTAAAGGCACTTAAACAAGCGAAGAGTGCATTCACTAGATACTATCTAAATGAAAATTTCAACGAAGTTAGTTTTGATTTTGAGCTAAAAGATGATATTAAAATTGGCGAAACATTTCATGTTGTTCTACGAGCTGAAAATAAGTCACAAGAAAAGATGCATATTGCTATCGGAGCCCTACGCGTTGATGCAGTTATGTACACTGGCCAAAATAAAGAGGAGGTTAAAACTGTGGGATTTGAGGTAGAACTTCAGCCGGAAAGTACGGAATATGTGAAAATGGAGGTTTCTTTTGATGAGTATTTCCCTAAATTAATTTCTCAAGTAAGTTGCTGCTTTTATAGTATCTTATTTTTTATAATAATTAAATTGTCTTAAAGGCTGCTTTTAACATTTCTTGTCTTGCCACCGTTAAAAACACGGAGTATGAGTACTACGCTCAAGATGACTTCAGAGTTAGAAAGCCTGATATTAAAATAATATTCCAAGGAAAAATAGTATCTAAAGAGCCTGTGGATGTAATAGTACGTTTGACGAATCCCCTACCTATTCCATTGAGGAAAGGACTTTTCCAAATAGAAGGACCAGGTCTTGATAAGCCTTTATTATTCAAGGTAACAAAACTTAAATATTTAATTTTTATTCATTAGTATTTTAATTAATTTTTTAAATTCCAGATTGCAGAAATTCCAGTTGCTGGTACAGCAGCTTCAACTTTCAAATACACCCCACCTTACGCCGGTCGTGGAGCGTTTGCAGCTAAATTTACTTCCAAAGAATTAGACGATGTTGATGGTTTCTTGGCTTTTGAGGTTCAACCGAGGCCCGAAGATATTTTAACAAATGGTACCAGTAATGAAATTGGTGGAAACGAAATAATATCTCGAAATGATGTCATTCCATGAGGTTGCTTAAATTATATTATGAAATTCAATCGTTAAAACTCTTAAGCAACTTCAATCCATCGACGAAATAATTATGTTTTAAATTTTTATATATTAAAATACACATCACATGCCTTAGTTTAACTGCCATATCGTCTTTGTATATCTATAAAGTTGTATTATATTTTTATATTTTCGAGTGCTATTTAATAATATTTTCGATCTACATTATATATATATATAAATTGAAACAATTTTAGATGTTTTTTTCAAGTATTAAATTTTTTTATTAAAATATAAAAAAGAGGCTTAGATGACAGGAATATAAAAGGTAAGAAAATGAAAAATTATTCTAAAACAAAAACATTTTCTTCGTTGATGTTATTCATTCGTATATTTTGTAGTTTTTCCAACTCCAAAAGGAACTTCTGATTTTGTGACAAGGTAATAGACCCCTCTAGCATCAATTGGCACGCTATCTCCCATAAGTATTGGATTATCTTGACATCTATTTCTCGTGAAATTTTTCCAACTATCACAAGGATACCCATAAAATGACTCGGGTGAATTAATAGATTCAGCGAAAAATCTGTAGGAGCGCCCGTGACTACAAGCAGCTAAAAGTTTTAAATATTAAAAATTGAATTTTTTACTATAGTTTTTTAGGGAAATTGTAGGTACATGTCATATTTGATAATCCTTCGCATCCTGGTTGCGGAGGTTTTCCACTGTTTGGATAAAAATCCACATGCCCTATTGGACCTGAGTACCCTAAAACTCCAGCACAGGTATGAATTATATCAACAAACTCAGCATCGGTTACATCAAGATGACTTTCTGGTCCTGCAATATATTCAAAAGCAGGCATAGCTGGGTCTAATCCTAAAATAATTAAGATACTTTGCATTTATATTTCAATTCGTTAGTTTTTCTGTTAAACCTGTAATACGACTAACGCGATATTTAGTATAAGACCCCGCGTATCCCATAGTGTGTGCTCCAAGACTATGCCCAATTAGATGAATCCTTTTCGGATCAATTTGTTTTTCCTCAACAATGGCATCAATCATAGTTGCTATTGCACGACCAACAGTTTTGGTGTATCTCGCGGGGAAGAGGTAAAAATGATTAGCTGCTTGATGTTCCCAGTTAACGGCTGGTACATAAACTTATATTTTTAATATCCCGAACTTTTATACAATAAAAGTTGTTAAATATTTTTATACCTAGTACATTGTATTCATCTTTTCTAAGATATTCGTTTTTTATAGTTTGTATTAGTTCACTCCTGCTATTTGATTTCCAACCGTGGACAATAATTTTTGTGTCTCGATCAGGGTCAAAATTTTCAATTACGTTACTCCAAAGCTCTCGTTTTTTACGTTGAGTGTATTGTGCAACAATGGGACTTTTTGAAAATTTCCTTTAAAACGAATTATTATACAAATAGGTATGCATTTTTTTACTGTCAATATCTACCTTGTGTACAGTTCAAATTCAATCGGATCATCACTCTTTTTAAAAGTTCTGGCTTTAGAAGGTTCTTTTAGCAAAACTACTTCGGGAAGGTCACTACCATTAGCAAAATATATCCAAGTCTTGTTGTAGTTGTCTTCAGTTAATTCTTCTTCGCTGTTTGCAAATGCCCCAGGTATCCGTGATGTTCGCAAAATATGTAGAAATACTGTGATTATATGAAAGATTACATGATTATATTTTTTTGTCTACAATCTCTAACTGCATATACTTAATACTGAGTTTCAATTTAACTTTATTTAAGGTTTTCGTTCTTTATATCAATAGTATTAAATTCTGATTGTTATATCGATCAATTTGGTCTTTTACTGTATATTAAAAATTGAAATCACAAATTATTGAGATCCGATGGAAATTGTAATAAAATTTTAAGTTATCTCTGATTCGTAATACATATTACTTTAATTCAAGTAAATGCAGATTAACTACGAATTTTTCCGTTAAACAGATAAGGGGTTATTATAGTAAAACTCGACACTAAAATAATTATAGTCCTTATAAAATTAAGAAGAACCACTCACTAACCAAAGCTTAAAAAAATTAAAGGTATACTGCAAAATAAATTTGAACCCATATTGATATGTATCAACAAATGCGTTAACTGAAGCAAACTACTGCTTCCGCGTTATATAATTCCTTAAATACTCATTTCATCGCCTCTTTATGAAATGCAAATGAGTTGATAGTGTCAAGTGAACCGGTAGACGATATTATCATTTGATTTTCACTTTTAAACAAAGCGCACAATTAGAATTAACCAAAATGCTCACAAACTTATTAATGCGACTGCACTTAAGGAATCAAATAAATGACATTCAATGAGTAATTAAATAATTTCTTAATGCTTCAAACTGCACGCGAGCCAGCCTCAATGCACTTGCGGTAAGGACTGCGCGAATTTGTAATACTTTAAGCAGTTCTTAATTAGGCCCTTATCGCGGGAATGCAAATGAGACAAGTTTTTTAATGCTTTACACACCTGTCGATTTTGGCCTAAATATTCACTGGGCAGACGCGGAAATCTGAAGAAAGGAAGTGTGAGAACTTGCAAAATTGCTTACTAAATTCCGACTGCATCTTCAAGGTATCTTTTTTAACGCTGTTTTAGAAATATATAAATTTTTTTTCTAGGGCACGATGTTCAAAGTCAATGCGGTTGTAAGACTACTTTCTTAAGATCTTAATTTTCAAAAACACGATGTAGTAATTTTTTTTTAGAAACAAGAAAAATATAATCCTGCTTTTTAAAACTAAAACACCTTTTTATTTAAAGTCTTAAAACTTTATTTAATTTATTAACTATGTGCTTTTTAATATCTTATAAAAGTAAATTGCTTAAACATTTATTTCCATTGAGCAAATATCTCCTTCTTATATATGTATATATAAGAAAATTAAGTTACCGACGTTTCCTAATAATGCTGAGCGGTGCAAACTATTTTAGGAATCACAGTTTTTGTAGTTATCTTTTACATTTCAGTAGCAGCAATAAATATCTACTAATTGTCTATCAATGTTTTTCTAGTTTCGGTAGCTGAAATACGTCAATGTTCATATACCCATAAGTTAAATTCTTTTTATATGCTTCTAAAAATTGCTGCCTATTTTCTTCCTTAGGTTTTGGAGTGGAAATCATTTTTCTATTTGATATGTTCACTGGTTGTCTTCTTAAAGTATTAGATGAATTAATATCATTTTTCTCTACACTTTCTGATCTATCTTTATAAACAGGATCAGTGATTTCTTTGGTGCCGTGTTCACCGAAATATGGCCAATTTCCTCCATTTGGATCCTGAGAATAAGGCGTTGGAAAATGCATGATATTGTTAAATGTTGAGTCCAACTTTCCCCATTGATCAATTTTTTGGGATAGAAGATTTGCTGAAGTAAATGGGCTTTTCAGAGCCAAGTCTTCTGGATATTCCACGTTAAGATCAGTCCACTTGCCAAGTGCAAACGGTGGATGACTACTTGTTGTTACTAAGAACATTCCACTCGAATCAGGACGACAATCTTCACCAGCTTGGACTAAGTAATTTGTGGGAGGACACAGTCCTAATAAGTAGTTTATATATGAACTGCATCCCCATCCCCAAAAGCCTTTGTAGCTCCTTATTGATTCTGCAAAATAGTCCGGCGCTCTGTGGTGGCTGCAGGCAAAGGGATCTGAATTTTTAATGTAAAGTATATTTTTTCTTCGTATGTTTATATGTAGAATAAAGTCTTACTTTCATCACCATTGAAGCATCCTGGTTGTAAAATTCCTCCATTCATGTAAAAATCGACATGACCACATCTTTCTATTTTGCCTTGAATCAATGCGTTAGTATGAATAATGTCAACAAAAGCAGCATCTGATGGATCCAACTTGTTCTCTATAGATGCTGTGATAAATAGAGGCATTGCTGGATCAAGCCCTGTTAAACAATTTTACAAAATTGAATGCAAAATACTAAAACATGAAATTTATTCTATTACAATTAAAAATGTTTCTGTAAGAATTGAAATGCTCACCAGTTATTCGAGGAATTACAAATGATCCCAAACTTTTTGCAACAAAATTTGTAACTTGTGCTCCTAAAGAAAATCCAATTAGGTGTACGTTTGCTGTTCCTGAATCAATAATTCGTTCTATTAGTTGACCAATACAAGTTCCGACGTGTCCGCAATTATGAACTGCGCTAATGTAACAAGGTCCTGTTGAAAGATTACTCCATTCAACAAAAATTAAGTTGTAGTCGCCCCTTTGAAGATACTCTAAATAAATTATTTTAAATGATAATTTACAAGAAATATAATATCTAACTACCATTTTTCATTTGAATAAGCGGATGTAAAAACATATCCGCGTTATATCCATGAATAATTATTTTGACTGGATGAAGTGGATCAAAATAGGATGATGATAGATTTGATTTTTCCCATGTTTCATCGATATAGATGTATTGCCTATCCTGCAAATTATGTCTTGTGAAGAGGTAGAATTTAACATCTTCATCCGGGCATTTTCTGTCGATGACCCAAGTACAAGGACCAAGGCTGATGCTACTACGTGGTTTTTCCACCAGGACTGGGAGGGAGTTAATTCCTAAGATGAAACCTATTTTATGGATGGTAGCTTTTACCTTTTTTAAATCATTTACAAATTTTTACTTATAATAGGCATAACAATAATAATTAAACATTTCTCAACATAGAAAAGAATACAAAAGTATTTATTTTATTAAAAACCCAGATGATTTTTGAACGAGTCCTACCAACAAATTTAAATAACATTTAAGCGACTCCCTTTAAAAGTACATACAACACTACATATTAAAACTGTTGTTTCTACTATTCCTCATGCATTTTTAGAACCGAACTATACAATATAATGAACACTTACAAGGTCCCATTTTTCAGATTTAAAACTTCCATATTTCATGATAAATTCATCAAAAATTGTGAGCTACAAAATATGTAATTATATTTCTATTATAATGTCGACAAAATACAAAATTTATGCAAGAAAACTTCCAAATCGTTTGGCGGGTGAGGAAGTAATTGGAGTCGTTGTTTATATTAAATTATTAAAATGTTTATTTGTTAAATATTTGTATGATCATGTTCATTGCTTGATTGTTCTTATTGAAAAAATATTTACTTTTCGAGTTTTAACGAAAGGAAATAAAAAAGTTGTTCCTCTCTAAAAATATATGTATTTTATAAAATGTACACTTAAGACTCAACTTAAGCAACTGGTTTCTATTTACGTACTTTAAATGTATCTTACCTGAAACCAGGATCCAGTAAATATAAGCCAATCTAAAACGCACTTTAGTCGGATTCTCCATTATAATCTAGATAAAATTTCTATCACAACGTGTACAGCTGTAGTGAAAGAGTTTTCATCCTATCACAAAATTCAGTGCTCCAAATTGGCGCGGGGTATGAAGAATAATATCACAATTTCTCAGTTGGATCAAAATATCACATTTGTCCGTATTAATTAAAACGGTCGACCCCAAGTCACTTCCTTGATTGGGCTATTCAACAATTTATCGAGTGCTGACCAGTGGTCACTGGTGCGCGTATGTAAACAGACTGGCTAAATTTTTCTTTATTGCTTCTTAAGATGACGTCAAAGATGTCGATCGAGACGTTGTGAAAGTAACTACACTTGAGACAGTATATTATTTAACATGCTCTTGAAAACCGTCCGGCGAGTGTCGATGCACAACCCAATTTTCACCGGAGAATATCCACTTGGCTTTGACATTGGTCGCGAAAAATTCTGCGCTTTTCTTCAGATTGTTTTATATTAATCTTCTTATTTTTCATGCCGCGAAGCATAATTGCTGGCGAAACGTTTTGTGTTAGATAATTTCAGATAAGAATCGGCTTCTTAAGTTACTTTGCACCGACTTGAATTGCCAGCTATCACTTTTCATTGCATGCTTATCACGCCCAGGAAACGAATCAAAATTCAAAACAAATCATTGGCCGTTTTTTTAAAGAAAAGAATAATGAATCCGCTCTTTACGGTACTTTGGCGGCTTGTAAAAGTGACCGAATTTTATTTATTACGTAGGAGTACAGCGGAAATGAAATTTATGTATACGTTTTAAGTGCGATTTGCGGAGATATTCAAATTTCTAAAAGTTTATTGTTTCAATTGTTTTCAATTTAGTTTAAATAAAATCAACTTTATTGAGCTTTATGTAGAACGGATTCACATAACTTAAATTAAAATCTTAAATCACTGTTAAAAATTGTCGGGCACTATTCTTCCTCTTGCGTAAGGCGGCTCCATGTTTGTGTAAACGAATATAATTCCGCTTATTCTGGAAAGATAAAGTAAAATTTACTTTTTAATATAAGTAGTAATTTAATAATTAAATTTATTATGAAAATAAAAGAAATTTCATAATGACTACCTATACATTCAGTTATATTACTTTTAAACGAAAAAAGATTTTATATTTGAGTAGTCAAAGAAAAAAACGATCTAATTACACAACGTTCAATTTTATAGGAGCCGAAAAAAACTGATTGACATATAATGAGAACATATGCACAATCGACTAAATTAATTTATTAATTTCGTTTGCGACTGGTGCAATTGTTAAGTTCTGATTGCCACTAAATTGCATTTAATCTATTATAATTGCAAACAATTATGTGTTTGTATGTAAAACATGTAATATGAAGTTAATGACAACAAAAGCAGTTTGAAACATTTATTTACATTCACTTTAACGCTGCTAATCAGAGATAATAAAATCAATCATCTCTCATCTGTGCTGCAATTGTGTCGTTTTGATGGTAGTCCCAACTTCTGACTCGATTTCAACACACTTTCATAACTTTTTAATTGAAAACGAGTAAAAGATTAAAATAACGAGTTAATTAATAGCCGGGTTTAAAAAAAACAATTGTGTTGATTAATAATGTATTTAAGATCGTTTCTTTGTTAATATATTGCTGTTGCTTTTAAATACGAACGCACTAATTAATTTTTGTGTAACTAAAAAGCTTTTTAAATTTGAATACATTCTTTGTAGGTGTGATATCCGTTAAAAAATTCAACTTATTGTGCTATTATTGTTGGTTAAATCAGTTATGGTAACACCTTATTATCGATTTTTAACATATCTCGAAGCATTTGCCCGCGTTCGAGTCCGTCAAATCTATTTTTGTATGTCTCACTATCTTATCACTTAATTTCGAGCAACTTCACAGATACTTACGCCTTATCACAGTGCTCTCCCATCAAAATCAAATCAGAGTTAAGAATTACAGAGCTATTCCCGCACCAACCGAAAACGTACTGAAAGTAGCTGGAACATCGAACTCCCCAAAAGCCCACATCACTTGTTATCGATTCTTTAAAATAGAAGGTTGCCATCGTGTGGCTACAAAGAGGAATATCTGGAAATATAATGAATAAAATATAACAATAAATTATTAAATGTTGCATTAGCTCCTGTAACGAACAGTTGAATCACTTATAAACTACTTATTTTAGATATTTAATGTTGACCAAAATAGAAATGGTCAGAGATGGTGCACTTACTCTTCAAGATGCGTGATACTTTTATTCAAAAGGAAGAAATTGCAGTTGTAAAAGTATAAGGACTTAATAAATATACTCTTTGAAGATTGACTTTTTCAAATTCAAACACATAACATATGATGCAAATTAGAAATTATTACCTTTTGTTTAAATAATAAAAATTTAACTTACTTCTTGTTCCATTACATTGTGGTTGCACTTGACCACCATTTACATAAAAATCAGCATGCCCACTAGGTTCAATTTTTCCAAAAATTCCAGCATTTGTGTGTATGATATCTACAAACTCGGCATCAGTTTTATCAAGTTTCCGGTTCCGATTTGCAGTAGCAAAAAAGGGCAGGGCGGGATCTAGACCTAAATAAAAAGGAAACATAATAAATAAGCTCGGACAAAGTAAGTAGGTAGCATAGCCTAAAATATTCACCAGTAATTCGTTGAACTGATTTCCCTATTGACCTCTTTAAAGCGTTACTTGCAAATGCAGCCACATGAGCTCCAAGACTGAACCCAATTATGTGAACTAAAGTTGGATCGAAAGCCGGATTCGATTTTGAGACTTCTTGAAGAAAATTTGAAATGCACTCTCCTGCTTGCCTGGTATTTACAGCCGCTGTTGGATAACAGGGAAGAACTGCTAATCTACCCCAATCTACTATTATTATATTTGTGCGATTTTTGTTAAGATACTCTATAAAAGAAAATTTCGACATTTATTTCTTTATGTTTATCAATGTTTGTTTATAAGTATATTCATTTTAATCAGGCTGTGTTTAATTAATATAATAATTAACAAATCAATGAATTACCTTTCTGAATATCTTTTGTCTGATTATACTCAATTCCCCCGCCATATCCATGTATTACTATTTTGAATTCATTCTGCAATCGAATCCACGGGGGGAAAGTGTAATTTCTGCTCGGTAGCAAGAATGCCGGTCTAATTGGGTGATCACTTGTAGAAATGTAAAACTTAACAAAATCACTGGCACACACCTCGGAATATTGAATAACACATGAGCCGACTGTAAGATTAACGTTCTGTCCGTAAGAAAATTTTAAGAAAGTTCCAATTAGCACAAGTGTGACCAATAAACGAACCATTCTTAAAGTGACGAAATTTTTGAGTAGCTAACGATTTACGACTGTTTACTAGCTTGCGAGTGCCAGTGGGTGCTGGTGAGGAAGTCATTTTATGCATTTGTTTCGATCATTCGAAGGTGAGGAGATACATATTATGTGTTTTGACAGTTGGAAAACTTAGAACGTGCGATGGTTAAGATTTGATGCGGCATCCAAACTTTTATGTTGATTAACTTCAAGTGCTTGCTTTTGATGTATTCAGAAATACGTTTAATAATTCAAGCGTATACTGTAAAAAAAGGCAAAGTAAACAAGCATACTCTTAGGCTCAATTCAGTTTCAAAAAAAGCAGACGGATCTCTCTAAAGTGCCCACTTAACAAATATATGATATGTAAGAAAACAAGGGACTTCCATAAAATAAAAATCGAAATAATACAAAAATTTTTTGCTATAGTCATTTAGGATTTAAGAAATAAAACACATAGTATTATAAAGAATTAGAATTTTTTCGCTTAAACTTAATCGGTATTTTGAACGTAAACAATTAAAATATATAATAACTTTAATAAATTGACTTTTATCACATAAGTACCTACTAAATGTATAGTACTATCATCAAGTAGTACTTCTTATGATATTAATGAGTATCCGATGTTAATTTGAATTAGATCAGAACAAGTTTTATTATTTTCATTAAAAAATACGGATAAAAATAATTGTGGTAAATAAAGAAAAATTATCGAATCGGTTTTACATTATTTTTTGAATTTTATTTTAAATGCCATATTATAGGAAGTTATAAAATACTTAAGGTATACTTTGGAAACTGAATCGTCAAAACATTTGATTTTTGGTTCTTTTTGTATAATTGTGTATGCTAAAACGTATGTTAAATTACAATTTTTCCTTATTTATTTTAAGACGAAGAAGTAGAATTTCCAACTAAAATTTTTCCACTTTCATATTTTCGTTTTCATCTATAATTAATTTTCATATCTCATTGGTTATTTCGCTCAATCTATTTTCCTCGCGCATATGGTGAATGACTATTGGTTTTTACGAAAAACATTCCTCTTGATTCAGGTCGGGAATCTTCCCCGGCTTGTAGTAATTTATTTGTAGGCTTACAGAGTCCAAGTATATACTGTATATATGATGTGCATTTCCACCCCCAAAACCCCTTCAAGCTCCTAATAGATTCTGCAAAATACTCTGGAGCTCTTTGGTGACTACATCCGAAAGATACTGAAATTTGGAAAAAAGTTATGAAGCAAATTCTATTTTTAATAAAACTTTAAATTTACATTTATCGCAGCCTGGTTGTGTTACTCCTCCATTCATAAAAAAATCGACATGGCCACTCCTTTCAGGGGTTCCCTGAGTAAATGCATTTGTATGGAGAACATCAACGAATGCAGCATCCGAAGAATCCAATTTGTTACTATTGGGGGATGCTATAAATCCGGGCATTGCTGGATCCAAACCTGCACATATTAGAAAATTTGATTTGTAAGTTTTCCTTTTATTTTACGAGATAAACTTAACCTGTTATTCGAGGAATTTCAAAAGGCTTTAATTTATTTGCAACAAAATTTGGAACTTGTGCTCCCAGAGAAAAACCAATTAGGTGTATGTTCGATGTCCCTGAATCAATAATTCGGTTAATTAATTGACCAATACAAGTTCCAACATGTCCGCAATTATGAACAGCACTAAGATAACAAAGTGGCGGTCCTGATGATAATTTACTCCAATCCACAAAAATTATGTTGTAATTACTTCTTTTAAGGTACTCTTAAATAAATTACCATTAAACGTTTATCATAAAATACGATTTAATTGTATTACACCTACCATTCTTCATTTTAACAAGAGGACCCAAATTCATATCCGAATTATATCCATGAATAATTATTTTCACTGGATGCAGTGGATCAAAGTGCGAAGTTGATAAATTTGATTTATCCCATGTTTCATCAATATAGATGTATTGTCTGTCTTGACTATTATCTCTTGTGAAGAGGTAAAATTTAATATCGTTATCCGGGCATTTTCTGTCGATCACCCAAGTACAAGAACCAAGCCTGTAGTCTAAACTCTGTGCAGGAGCTGATTTAATTTCTGGAACTAAACTCAGTTTTTAATAAAGATTAAAAATCATATAGCAAACACCTTACCTAAAATTACTATCCACAATAAATAAACCAATAGTAAACTGACTTTTTTCACAATTTTCATTTTTATATAAATAAAATTTCTGTCAACAAGTTTTACACAAAACCTTTCATTCAATCTTAATATAGTCTGCTCTCAGTTGGCGTGATTCCACTACTAAAAGTCAAATTTCTGGAATAGAATCACTTTTACAATATAAATTAATTAAGTATCTCTGTTATTTCGACTATCAAAAGATGATTAACTTTGCACTTACTTATGTTGACAAACAAAAACAAATAGCACTTGAATATTTTAACGTGCTCTTGAAAACTGCTTGAAGATTAAGATACAAAAGCTCTTACAACTGGCTTAGTTTGAAATTAGTCTTCAAAGATTTTTCTATTATGCCAAGATTTTATCAAATTATATTTTTTTAGATCAATTGTTTGAGAAGTATCATTATATAATGAATTAAACCGATCGTATACCGGCCGGTGTTAACATTTCTTTTGGGATTCTATTTTTCGTTAATATTCAATTGCAAATTGTTTCACTGCCACTTACAAATTATCTTAACAATGCATCTATCAATAAATTGTACGGTTTGAAAGCAATTACAAGGTAAAATAAATGCAATGTGCAATAGTTGCACAATCGCAGCTTTTTCTTTTGAGATGCACTTGCACGTAATAAGTATTTAGTTTTATATTCTCATCATGTTTCGGAAAAGTGAATGAAATTTCCCAACGAATAAGGTATTTAAATGCAGAGCCGATCTTCAATTTAGTGCCGAACTTTCAAAACAATTTCGCACTTTTCTTACTTACAATAATCGAAGTCTTGAAAATATTGTGCTATTACATGAGTGTTAAAGGTGTAAATTTCTTAAACAAATTCTATCGAAAGCAATACCACTAAACTTTCACCTCAAGAATTTTTTCTTACCTAAATAAAATTATGGTGCTTCTAAACTGCCCATAATTGCGAGGCGACATCTAAAAGTATATTGAACTAGAATAATTAATTTCAAAACAAAACATCTTTGAAATTTAGTCCGTTTGTCGAAGAGGCTCAAATTAAAAACCCATCCGGCACACATGCTCTACACTCGTCTGATTTTCGTATTCAACTAAATTCGAAATCATTCAAATCACGTTCAGTAGTCGATATTTTAGAATGCATAACACGTTCCACATTCTCCACATCTGCTTCGCATATTGGGGTTATCGGTCAATTTCACCTCTTTTACTTCTAGCTTCTATTTATACCATCTATGGGTTAATGCCAAGTATTTGCAGAAATTTCAAAAATCTATGATTAGAAATTTGTTTGTTTTGGGTCATTAGTAAAAAAGTGAAAATTCAAATGCAGATGTATCACATAATTTAATTTATTCCTAATCTTGAAAATCTTAAAATAAAATAGGCATGAAAGTGAAGATTCGGTAACATAAACCTCAGTAGTGTACAAAAAATGATTTTGGTGAAGAGTAGCTAAATAAGGCCAGTGTGTATTTTATTTATTAATTTATTGTATCTGGAGGATAGTCCAGGCAGCATCTTTGGTCTCCTATTGAATTAGGTGAAGTTGGGCAAAATGGTGGTGAGCTGTCTTTGAGACAGTATGAGCCAGCAGCACTGAAAAAGTAAAAAAATTTAATTTAAAATTACTATAATATTATAAAGGAATTTTCGTACTGCATAGGTGTGTGCTGACCCATAGGAATTGCATTCGTAACCATATATCGAGCTAAACTCCTGATGCTCCGAACACCTCTAACTCTTCCTAACCCTGAGGGACATCTTCTGCTACATGGCTCTGCATGTGGTTCATAATCTGTAAAAATACTCTGAGCTAAGTAGCAAATGGACCATATGTGGCTGCAAAGATTTGCATCTGTAAATATAATTTAAAATGTATATTTAATCTCAATTTTTTAGCAACTAATAGGTAAATTTACTGTTTGTATTTCCACAGTAGGGTTGTCGTTTTCCACCATTAACGCAAAAATCGACGTGACCCACTCTGCCCCCCTCACCGTAGTAACCAGCGTTTGTATGGATAACATGCACAGCCTTTGCATCGCCACTGTCCAATCTGTTGGTATTTCCAGGTTTCATAAGAGGTCGAGCTGGGTCTAGACCTGCCCAAAAAACGATAGCGCTTATCAAAAAAAAAAATCTATTTAGTCATAACTCTTCACGGAACATACCGATTATCCTTTCCACTCGAAAGTTTAAGTAGTTGGACATAAGACCACAGACGTGCGCACCAAGTGAATGTCCAACGCAAGTTGTTTTATCCACACGAAGTCCAGAATTCCGTAGAAAAGTGAAACTCTCTGCAGTGCATCTAGCCACTGTCTTAAGATTGTGGACTGCTGCAACATAACAAGGTGGCTTCGCCAGAGCACCCCAATCGACCATGAATACGTTATATCCCCCATGTTGCAAATATGCTGTAAGTTGAGAAGATTTGTTTATAATTAAATTTTGACTAAAAGTAAAAATAAAGTAATAAAACTCACCGTCTCTAAGCACGACAGTTGGTAAAGTATTGTCTCCGCCTGCATACCCGTGGACGATGATTATATTTTCCTTCTGGGGATCCCACTTGCTATTCCGCAACCAATCTGCTTGATCGGTGTTCAGCTAAATTAAATTGCAATTAATTATTAATGCATTCATAATTGACAAGCCTCGTTACTAAATAAAACTATTCGGAAACAATGAATTCAATAGACAGCAACTCCAGTTTTTATGGTAATTTTCGATTAGTTATATACATAAGTGATGCGGGAGGCATGGGTCCCTCATCCGAGGAAGTGATAAATGAGATGGACATTGCAAAATATCGAATGGAGAATTTATAACGACTGATGGATGACATGTTACGATTGTCCATTTTCCATTTATTACATAAAATCGTAATGCGGTTGCATGCGATATGATGCAAATGGGCACTCGTAACATTTTATAAGGCTAGTGACCTGCTTCCTGCCACTGTTTACGCATTAGATAGTTAATTTTTCGGAAATAGGGAAGATTGATAAGTTCCAAGATATAAAATAATGTTTTTTAATTTATGCGCATGTTAACATCACTTAGGTGTGCAAATCGTTCGGTTTTATGTCACCTACCAATTAAAATTATATCGATCTGCCCCTTCACAAGCATTATTTCATTTTAATTACTTAACATCGTCACACCAAAAATTAATTTAAATTAACGTTTTTTATCACCAGTTTATTTGTACAATCTATTCACATATTGTTTTTATTTGTATATTTGTGAAAAGCACTTTTGCTTTTTATTAAATTTATTCTTATTTTATGGGGACCTTTTTTTTATTTTTTTAGGATTCATAATTACAGTCGAGCATAAATATTCACATACATATATTCATTCAATATTCTTATTCTTGTATGTTGAATCTACGTAAATATTCACAACAAATTAAGGCATACATACTGTGCAATTCTTCAAGTTTAGTTTCATATACATAGACTCACGTTTCCATTTACAAAATTACATAATTTCAAAGCCGGTATAGTAGAGTATACTTAATAAATGACAAAAAAAAAAAACTGCACAACTCGCACACGTTATCTTATGACTACGCGTATGACACTAAAATTATGAAATAATTCCGTAAATGTGTTCCTACTACATAAATGCATGTTGAAATTCCACTGCAACGCATCTTCGAACTGCAACTATGTATATTAGTATTTTTCAAGGAAATTAAAATCTTTCGTAAGAATGTAATTTTACTACGATCAGTGTAGTCTAAACGTTATAAATCACACAAACAATAGTGCGCAGATTCAATTACTGATTCAGATTTAAATTAAGTATATGAGAAATTCTTGCGCCTACAAATATTTACATTCTATAAGTTTTCTTCTATTTGTGTCTACTTAGGCCTTGTTCACGGTAGTCACGTTTCATTACTGCAACATATGTAACTTACCACTTGTCGTGCTCCATTTAATTCAGTGTGTAAAAATAGATTAATATCTGGATCAGGACATTTATCGTACAAATCATTCCCACGTTTCCAGACACAGTCGCCTCGGCTCGAGTTGAAGTTAGAGGGATCCCCCAGGAAAAGTGCCTGTTGGAGAATCCTTTGAGCCGCAACATCTGGTAATGATCTTGTGTTAAAGCAGTGATCTTCAGCAAATACAAGAAAACTTCTTACAATTAAAGAGGCAAATTATGAAATGCGCTGAGAAAATTGACAATTTAACACTAAACATAATTGTTTTAATTTTCACTTTTAACTGCACTCTGAGGAAACTGAATTATAGCGGCAAACCCGATCGACAATCGTTGAATCAATGCGAGACCGGTAAGCTGCAACTAGCAGACTAACGACAGACTTTCGAGTGCCTATGATATCTTCTGGCGAGCCCGCAGGTGACATAATAGCGAAACCCCATCTCCGTTTCAAAATCCAGGTAACAGGTGCTGGGCTCGGTGTATGCCATGCCATGTCTGGGTATCGGCGAAGCGAGTGCGTATTCCGCGATCACGCCGGCTTCGTGTTACCTGATGATTTTCACCAACACCTGGTAAATGGTAGTCACCAACGAGGTTGTTTTGCTCTATACCGGCCCCTGTGCGAGACGATTCGTTCGTCAATTTCCACTATATCGAAGTTCGCGCCAAATTGCATCTACACGATGAAGGAAGTGCAGCAAAGGTAAGCTACCTGCAGTTGCACGGGCTTCGAAGCTCCTAAGTGTGATCAGATACTTCCGGTTAATTAGTAATGCGCAAAAATGCAGACACGGTCCGATTTTTGATAGTGGGACTTACTTGATTAAGGGACCCCACTGCGGACCCTCTTAATAAGTTGCAGAAATGCATTGGGCGCGTAGAAGGAAGACAAATGGCTATTTACTGTCTATTATTACCGGTTAAGTGAGTGGTAACTTTCTCCTTCTTTTTCCAAGACGCGATCAGCTAGAAATATCGGCGGTCGTCGCTATCTGGATAGTTTGGCCAACATGGGACATTTCCTTTGGGCCTCTATGCATTTAGTTGGCCTTGATAAAAGTTCAGTCAAGGTGAAACATAAAGTTTTCACTTTTAATTCTCCCAGTGCACGCGGTTTCTGGAAAAGTGGGAAGTTGATTAATTTTGAATCATTTTGCCAAGATTAAGCGACACAGCAGATTTGCTTATCGGATTCATTAATTAGGCAGGTGAAAGAGAGATGTCCACCGTAATTCTTGGTGCCCCCATTGTGTAGCTTTTTGGGCAAAATTGCTAATTTGCTTGTTCCACTTTGTAAATTTTTGACTACTTATCATTTGTATTATTATGAGTTAGACCCGCATAGGTGTAGATACCAAGAATTGTTTTGTGTTTTCACTCACAATTCGCCATAAATATTACATTTTTAAAATATGAAATTAAATAGTATTTAGAAGTATTTTATTACAAATCAGAGCTTAATACTCGTTTCAACATTTCTAGTCGTAATTGCATGAGAATTCCAAGTAACGAAAAATGAATAATTTTAATAGAAAATATAGTGAAATTTGAGATGATAAAATATAACTGAGTTCGTTTAATGCTTAAGTATGTAAAACTCCTGCTTAAATATATCTACATATGATTAGTTTAAACTTTACGGAGAGTTCGGGTTTTAAAATTTAATTTTTTATGTAGTTATTAGCTACATTCAAACTTGTTCACGATCACTTAATTGGGTAATAAAATATTTAAATTTATATTAGTAGTGATATTGCATTGAAAAATAAGAATAATTATTATCTAATACTTTAATGAAAAATGTATCACTTTTTTCGCTTTTCCTGTTTTGTATTGCATGAATTAAAATTGTAGAAACATCGCACAAAATGTATATTGTCATTATAACACATCCCAAAGAATATGGTAAGCAAATTTAAATTCTTTCGAACGTTAATATGCATTTTCTTTACACATATCCGCCATCTAAGATCTGAGCATGGTACGAATGATCTTACTAGGATCGGGCGATCGACGTTCACTTGCGGTTGTAATCTTAGTTTTACTAAAATGCCTAGACTTATGCTATGAAAGCGGTGATAGTCAATTCTTATATTTTAGTGAATGCAATAAACGTTTAAATTTTCATTGTACCACAGAAAGTATGCTTGAGGCAGCCGTTCTGAATCATAAAAACAATCTTACAAAATGATAATAATCTTTTAAAAAAAATTCAAAATACATGATTCTTTTCAACAAATAGTTAAATCATGGTTTAATTTATTTATAAGTTTAAAAAAAAGTAAAGTGAGGTGTAGTGCTTATACTTTATTTAAATGCATTAAGAACAACAAGTTTTTGAGAATTTATTTATTCACAAAAAATATAACTTTGGCTTTAACAAACTTAATTGTTCAACAACCCTACTTTGGGTAGTTTATTATAAAAACTCTCACTGACAGAAAAACTATCTGTATACTAAAGTGGCAGTCACAAGATAAATATAACTATTTAATTAAAACTATTTAATAAATTATGACAAAAATAACACTAACATACTGTATGCAAAATTAACAAGAATAGAACAGAAAAAATTTAAAGACGGAAAATTAAAAATGTGTCGCAAAGTATGTATTGACTAACTATGTAGAACTACCGAAAAATAACTCTACTTTTTGTTTTTTCAATAAATATTTGATTGATGTCTATAAACTATCTATTAGCAAACGGACAATGCTTGACAAAACTTAAGTCGATGCAGTAAATCCCTCTTGCACTGAAATAAAAATGTATACATTTTAATATAGAGCAGTTAAACAATTATAAATTAACTTACGTTTCCGGAGCATCGTTCCCGATTTTGAACTCCTTTATATCGGTTGAAATATCAAAAGGATTTTTTGATGAAACCGGAAGTTTGTGTGGACCAGATATTCTCACACAACCATCTGGGCAAGGTACCCCTAAGAACTTTTTGTGCTTAAACATTGCATTAGCAAGGTAACAAACACTTAAGAAGTGACTGCAACGAGATCGTCCTTAAATTAATAGTAAAATAGTTAAAATTAATTTTGAACTTTCGATTCATAAGTGAATATATTTAAATAATTACTTATAGGGTGGCCTCTGCAAAACGGCTGCAATTTTCCACCATTAACACAATAATTGAGATGACCGGGATTTCCAATCATTCCTAAGAAGCCGGCATTTGTGTGAATAACTTGAACATTAGTTGCATCATCATGAGTTAGACGGAATGCGTCGTTTTTCTTTCTCTCGATGAGTGGCCTAGCTGGATCTAGTCCTGTGTATAAAGAAAATAATTTTAACAATTTTAATAAGTAGATTGGAATGAACGTGGAGAAATTATAGAACTGTTTGTACAAATATGGAATGTAAATGAAAGTAGGTAAACGTTGGTGGCAACTCAATATCTATGTTTAAACTAAATTTGTTTAACAACTATTGAATGGCCAACTTTTAAAGGAAGACAATTTCGTAAATGCAAAATCTTGATGGGCTCTCTAAAAAATCGATCGTTTTATGCTTGATGATATTTTTGCGAAACCGAACCGGAATATAATATATGTATAACAGTTAAAAATTGTAATTGGAACTTACCAATAATCCGATGTTGTTTAACCGACAAATGATTTGATATCATTCCACATATATGAGCCCCTAAAGAATGACCAACACAAGTCATCTTTTCTCGGGCAGCACCATTGTGATTTAAGAAAGCGTAAATCTACATAAAACAAATCAAAAACTATATAAATTCCTTTAGATTAATTGCCCTAGACTCCAAATTTATCTAAATCACCGTAATATGAAATCGCGCCAACTTGTTTAGTAAACACGCTTGAGTGACTAACAATAAGATTAAATTAAAAATAGCAACAGAGAAGCAGATTTTATTACGCTTTCAAGCCAAACTGCGTGTTGTAATATGTAACGAACCGACAAATTGATTTGCTTTCATTGTTAGTTAAATGAGTTAAATAACTGACATTGTTTAAAGAGTCTTGAGGACTTCCAGTGCCAAATACGTTACCTGAGCACTGCATTCTGCCACTAGCCTAGTGTTCACGAGTCCAGTCAGGTAGCACGGGTAAACGACCAAGGGCGACCAATCGATCGTGATTACATTAAAATCCCTTGAAAGATAGGCTGACAAGATCAAAATAATCATAATTTTGGGTTTAATAAGCTGCATAGCTTACCATCTCGTAAAAATCGCATATGCTCATCCGTTTCCGTTCCGTTGAACCCGTGAATCAGGAAAGCGGTCTCCTTCTTTTTGTTGAATCCGGCCACATGGAGTGCCACAGGGTACCCACTTACTATGGGTATTCCTCCTGGAAGATCCCTAAAATATGATAATACACAAAGTTATTAAATGAAGTCAATTAAGATAAAGATATCTGGTAATCGTATCAATTATAAATAAATACATTATAAGGAGAGAATCGTAATCAATTACTCCTGATATCTACACATTTCCACGGCTCGATGCACCTATGAAGCGAATGCACCGAGCCGTGAAAACGAATTATATTATAGTTCCCGAAGAATGCACGGCTGCAAAAGTGAAAGGAATCATTATGAAAGTTGTGTGTGCACTGGCGGTCTGCGATGCACATATAAAAGATATTCATCAAGACCACAGGTCGCCGGGAATAAAGTAACTGAAAGCAGAGAAGGCATTTAGCCGTGATCTTGACTTAAGCCTTGCAATGCAAGTTTGTCTTCAAGTTAAACGATTTTAGCCACCACCTCGTCGAAGTAGGCCGTCGCGAACTTCCAGACGTTTTTTATCTTGTAAATCAATCAAGATGTACATACTTATATTTTCTTTTGATATTCAATTATTTCTATAAGAAAAACTATTTTTCCAGTCTTACCTTCTGCTTTTTACATCTATGTATTTTAATTGTAGATAAGATTGATAGACATTTCAACATTCACATTAACTTGACTTTCCGGTTTGTGCTTATATAGAAATATAAATTACTAATTATCTTTATAATGTTATTGTGTGAAACTTAATGAAAAAAATTTATTAAAACAAATATTGTTACCGATTATAAATGCATTTGACCACAAGAGGAAGTACGAGAAACAACATACCGTAAAATACTATCATCTGGTTAGCTGAATCCAGTCTTATTAGTGTTATTTAATTTCATTCATAAGTTCGCTCATGCTACTAATATTTCCCAAATTCATAATTAATATTACCTAGAACATTTGTTTGCGTTGTTAGGTTAATATGAACCGATCCATATTTACTAAAATGTACATATTAATTGCAACATGTTTTATTATTGTGTTAGTCCAATAGTTGCAATAATTTGTAATCTACGATGATATAAATAAAATCGTTATTCGCCCGTGTCGTTGCGCGCATCACGCAAAATTTTCAGGAAATAATTAAGATGCGGTTTTTATTTAATTCCTTTATATGTAGGAGTCCAGTGATTTATTTAACTTACCTATATCTAATCACAATGTGACTGCAGGAAGTTGCCTAAATATGCGTTTAGTGAAAGAAAAACATATTCGTCGTTCGTCTGATATGCTTGCAAAACTCTAGACCAAAATATAAAATCTATCGCCTTGAAACTTTGTATAGTCTCCTTCATAAGAACTTAAAAATAGGTAATGTAACACTCTACCAGTCTTTACAGAAAAATTCGCCACAGCAGCAGGTTTTTTTCATTAAAATTAGAATCAATTAATTTTAAGAAAATCAAGCTATTCTACCTGCACATAAGAAAGTATGTTTTCAAGCGTTTAAATTCACTATCAGATAAATTTTACAAGTTCAATGTGAAACGAACATCTTAGCGCCCATAATTGTTACTCTGATCAGATCCGACACCTTACAGAGCTATAAAGAGGCAATAAAAGTGAACAAATCGTAACCATTTTGTAAATCATCTCATCAACAAATCTTCCTCATAGGGGAACACGCGGACAATGCGTATTTAATCTGCTATTGATATTTTTCTCACGGAAGCTGCCACAACAATGGCAAATAAACAATCATCGCTGAATGAGAAATTGTAAGTGTTTCATTTTCCTATCAGTGGGCAATTTGAAATAGTGAATGAGATTTTGGGCAGGTAGAGAATCAAACTGCTTTGGTTGGTGGTAGTATCAATCACCTCCGCGAGTAACGTCTTAACCAACGGAAGAAATGAACAATTTAATTGGTGAAAGTGAAGTTGTTTTATTCCCGGCTAAATGTGCAATTTGCTAATTGTTGCACACGCAATGCCGCCGTTTAGGTGCAACCGAATAATTGGATGCATGATTCCGGTACTTATTCGGCATACATCGAGTCAAAGTACCTTGAATTACATATTTTCGCTGCTAAAAATACAGATTGTCTTAAAAGTTCACAGGGAGACTTCTTGTAAAAATGAAATTCTACAAGTACCTACTTAAGGTTTTAAATGTTTCTTAACAAGACTAAAGAGTTCCAAACAACTTTTTTACATACGAGACGAGTAATTCCTATAGGAGGCAGATGTTACTACATCGGAATGATGCAAGTCGAAAGGAATAGTTGGGTTGGTTGTTTAAACCCGAAAAAAGTTGTTCCGTGTGAAAGAGATTACCAAAAAACTCTAGGTGTAATGAAAGCGAAATGATTTACTCGTGCAAAAAACAAAGGGAAAAGTCGATAGCTAGCACGGTTCCAGTTTGTGGGGGCAATTTATTAAAAGTTACTTTCTTTCTGCGCATTTGAACATTTCACGTGGAATTTCTATGCTTCAATAATGCAATAAAATGTACACCTCAAGCCTACTCGAGCATAGATTTGTACGCACTGTGTTTAATGATCAATTTCATCTGCTTAATAGTTTTAATTTGAACAACCGTAGTTTAAAAGTCAATAAAGCCGTTTCATTGACTGAATATCATACGCATGATAAAGTGCCTTGAACTTGTAACAAATTCTCAAAAATTCGACCACATAAAATAAAACACACAATAAATATTTTTTTCTAGTTTAAATTTATTATAGCATTATTACATTTATAACCGGTAGTTACCGTACTGCAATTCCACAACGTAATACCGGAAATAAGCTACATACTTGCTTTCCTGTTTTGGTTATTAAACCCACCGTCTAGTGGAAATGCCGGAATAAATTTTGGTTGCACATTTAAAATATAATTTCGTTGGTAGTCGGTTTCATTAACATGTTTCGTTTGAGAAGTTTACCCTGATCTTGGATGAAGGCCGAAGGTATGTAAATAACGCGGGACAGTATCCGTTCCGCGTGTAGCATGAATCAATTTCATTTTAACCGCAGCTGAATGCATCTGAAGATTTTGTGGACGAGATGCATCGAACTTGTTTTCGGTAGTGTGTCAGTCGGGCAACAAGTTCTGGTTTACACCTTTTGTACAAAAAAAGTAATTTAAGCAGATTGAGAGAGAAAAGTGAAGGGAATTTTTATGGGCTACTTTCCGGAAATATGTGATATTTTAACGTAAATTAGCCAAACAATGTACGTAAAGCCTAGTGCAACTTTTTGACTTATCCGGCGAATAATTTGATTTATTTTTGATGTTTCTTGAGTAATTCTAACAAAATCAGAATTGTTGCACTTTTATCTGTATAATACTTCTTTCAACAAAGCTTATATTCGGTATTTTGTGGTATTTCAGTGAAAGTGCACACAAAACGAAAAACAGAAAACAGATGCGTGTCGTCTGATTTTTGCCATTGCATCGCAGACACTGTTAAGTATTTAAAATATCCTTTTTAAAAATTCAAATTTATTGCGAATCTCTTGGTAGATGAAAATTAAGTCAGGAATCTTAACGATGTGAAAGTTCTATTAATGACATAAAATGATATAATAGATTAAAATTGTGGGATTATTCAATAAAGTTCTAACCATCAATATTTTTTGTAACATTTTTCATAAAAGGTATGCATAAAGTACAGCAATTTCGGCTCTAAAAACTCACATACCAAAAATAGGCAGTACATACATAGATATGTATTCACCAATCCCTGTGTATACTACACATATGTATATGTAAAATGCTATATCCGTTGCAAATTATAAAAAGGTAAAAACAAACAACACTATGCGATAAAAAAATTTGAATTTAACATATTTAGCAGGGGTACCCAAAAAAACTTACGTAGAGTTCAAATACCTATAGATATCTACGTCAATGGTTATTTTTGAAGTTGGTCAGTGGTTATTTTTGGTGTTGGTATATTTATGTTTCTTTTTAATCAAATACACACAAATAAAATCAAATTATACTACGTGTGACGATGGTTCGCATTTTTTCCCTGATGTTTATATGATACATTAGTACGTTAACGCGAAAACTGATATGTAGGTTTTGTTTTAGTTTTACATGAATCGATAGGCATTCATTCTTTATACGAATGGAGATGAAAGAAATAATAATCAAATTTAAGAGATCATTAAATTTTGAGTAGTTGTGTTAAAAGAAAAGAAAGTCAGTTGACAATATTCATATTTGTTTTGATTAATACAACATCGAAACAAAATGTAGCTTTCAAAACATGAATTATGTTTGTTTAGCAATTAGTCAAAGTTTCACTGTACACCGAGCTGTATGTTTTTCAAAAATCACAACTTTTTTAATGATAACTCCGATATGCCCTAACAGCATTCACCCATTTAAGAAATTTTATCAGCACTTTTAGTAAATCTTCGCTTTGTTGCTTTTTCGAACTAATAGTGGTTTTTCATTTAATTGGATGCACCTTTGATAGTCACGACATAGATAAATTTAATTCATTTTCCCGGAGAAGGTGGAAGGTTTTGTTCGAGCAACGAAACGAATTTGTAATTCACCCAGACAAGCTGCTCCTGAAAGCGGAAAATGCCAACTTCGCGAACTCATAGTTTCATGTCTTTTTGTGATGCAACCAACCATATTGCTTAATTTCTCGATATTTTCACCTCCAAAACAAGTACTATGCACACATTTGATTATTTTTACTATAATAATATTTAAAAATATACTTACTGAGTGTACATCCGGTATAGAATATATTTATTAGGGCAGGAGCTTGGATACTCGATCAGGCAACGAAAAAAGTTAACATTCAAAACACCAGATTGGAAGATGTTCCTAAGCGGGTTTATCGTTGCATTCACATCTAGAAATTGGTATATTCCGTGAGAAAAAGGGTCACTCACATCTTTTCACTTAACGAATTCTTCAAAAATTATTTGAAAAAAAATATTCGATACCAAAAACGACAAAGAGAGAAGTCTAGAAAACCACAACATCGTTCTTTTTACCTTCCTTGGTAAACAAAACCAGACACAGCGCCGCGACTATCCAAAATCTCATTGTAAGCGGAGAGCGATGCCACACGTAATCCTCCGGCAAGTACGACGGCAACTAAAATAATGCCGCGGTTGGTAAATGCGCTCCAATTGAACTGGAGGTCTAACGAAATTTTGGTTTTATAAGAGTCTCTGGGCAGTTAGTAATTGTGCTTTCTCCTAGACCTCGGCCAGCCAGTAGTTGGGAATCGGGCGCGTGTCTTATTTTGTCTTCTCGGTTACTCGAAGGAGGCCTCAACGCATCTCGATCATGGCGATGCACCTGCGTCTCAGACCTGCAGCAAGCGACTGAGGTTGATAAAATTGGAAATGACACAATTTTCACAATATCAGTATTGCTTTTTTCCAGTTTTTCCATGGATCCGGAGGTGGAATTGACGACTTCTTTATGATTACCGAGATTATCCATAAAATCTTAGTTAAGCAAACGGAAAAGCGTAACCGTTAGACCTATATCCGATCAGGTTCAAAAACTGGTCTGCATCTTCTCGCGGTGCAGCACTGGAAAGGTATAAAATCTGAAGAGGTCTCTCAGTGACAAAATCGGTTAGTGGAAGCTGCCGTAGCGTAAAAATAAGATCTTGTCCGGGGACCAGGTGAAACCGGTGAGCGCGCATTGAACCACGATCAAGTTCAATTGCTGGATCAAAAATTTTGTGATCGGCGGAAAGCTCAGAAAGTTTTTTCTATATCTTTACCCGCATTTTCCCAGCTCCGAGTTGGTAAAGTGTTGGTACGTGGTATCATGCCAGAAAAGAAAACTATTTTTCGGACACGACGTTCAAAATGGCGTTTTGAAACAAGACCAGCAGCAATTAGGAAGATATCCCGGACTTTTGTAGCCAACGGCATCTCGCCTATCTGAAGACGCGATCAACGAAAGTAACGATTTTTTTGTGCGTTTCTGACCTACCGTCACGCATCACGTAATAGTTATTTTGTGGGGGATAACGCGATTGTTGTTAGATTAAAGCGCAATGTTCGTTAAGGTGACTTGAAATAGTATTACATTACATCAGTCAATTATAAAACCTAGTAACATACATACAATAAATGTCAGCCTTATAAAATTGATCAATTGCCTAATAAGACGTTATTTTTTGAAATAGTCAATGTGGTCGCATTTCACTACGCAATATTTGGAAATATGCACATAGTTTGAGAGATTTCATGTCTCAAGATTAAAAAAAACAGACTACTTGAGATTAAGAATTATTAATAGACCCACAATGTAACTATATTTTGTAAAAAGATTTGTTAAATCCAAAACAAAACCAAAAATATAAAAAAGATTGCACCTTTTTATATAAATATTTCTAACTTTAAACGCCTTTTGAACTTAAAATATTTTATCATTATGGGATAAAATATTTTTCTCGTAAAACAAATAATATCCAATTAATAAAAAAAAGTTATGTCCCAACATTCTAATTTGTATTTCTTAGTATCAGACCAATCATAGTTAGATAAATCATCATCAATTTATTTACTTTTGATAGATGTGCAAATTTACACATCGCATTTTCCGGAAAATGCAATAAAAGGGAAAGCAACCTTTAATTTCTTCATGCTCCATTCACTTAAATCCCGATACATCTCCCTACAGATTGGATGAACGTGAGTAATGCAATTCATTAACTTAATTTGTCTGCAAGAAAAACATCCATTTCTAATTTAAACCCGTCGCGAGCAATCAGCTTAAAAGTATCATACTCGTAGTTAAATAAAAGCCGGTTGAAGACGTAAGCGCTTTTACATAAAACTAGAGAAAAGCGTACGAACTTGTTTCTGCAAAATTATGGCAATTAAAAAGGCGTTAATAGTGGTGGTGAATGTTATTAATTCACCGGTTTTTCAAAAATGTAGGTCAGATTTCCTGCTTTGGATTCTGATCTAGGGGCAATGGGTGCATTTGTTGTTAAATAATTATTTTAAAGTTGAGATGGAGAAGTCATGTAACTTTTTAATTTCTTCACGGAAAGCAAGCTTCTAAACTCATTAGCAGTATCGAAAGCAATGTTATAGTTATTATTTTTAAGTAGAACAATAAATATTTATACGTTCAACTATAAATAATTTAATTTAAAATATTAAGCGCCCCATGTGGCAGTATCCTTGAAGAGGTTAAAGTGTTATGCATGCAAATATTTAAAACTTATTAAATTTGTTAGCGTTGTGGTTTTCTTGAAGTTTAAAATGCGTGTTTTAAATAATTAATCACAGAAATATTAAAAGTGGAATGCTTAAGAACTAGGAATACCCGAGTAGAGACATAATTTCTCTCAAGCGGATCCCGCTTTTCTAGATGGATTAAATATGAAATAAAAATAAAGAAAATTAACATTAAAAATATTGCCATGAAAATTAGCCTCTTAAATTCAATTTACAACAAACGTTTTGTTTTACGTAAAAAAAACCGCCGTCGTGGATTGATGGCGAAAAGTTGGTTCGCGTACTTGATAGCTCTCCAGTTTAGGGCTGGAACCAGGGTTCTACAATTTTGTTTTCAACGTTTTTAGTTTTTGTAACGTTTTTTTATAAGTTGATTTAAAAGTTATTCTAGAATCAATCCCTTTCCGGGGAAAACGAAAATGAATCTTTTTCGGCTACGTTCGTTCGTTTGTGGACGCTGAATGAAATGAACAGCTGATAGCCCGAAAAGCAATAAACATGATGGCTTTCAGTTGTCACCTGCGTTCAATTGGTGTCGGCGGGTGGATTTGTGGTCACCAACGATTTTATAGTAATTGTGTCGAAATGGCAATTAAAGCGGTGTTGATAGACCTCAGCGGAACTTTGCACATCGAAGATGAGCCGACTCCAAATGCAGTTGAAGCCCTCAACCGGTAAGTGAAGTGCATTCTTAAAAATGTTCTTTTCTATTTTTGCGGCTCTTCCAACTCTTTCTTTTAAGGTAATCTTAAATATCTCAATTTTCTGCTTTATTTTGCTGTCTAGCATTTTCGCAATCTTATCATTCATTAAGATTTCATTCATCATTCTGATTTCCGGTATCTTCCACTCACTACCAATCGTTTTGGTTTTCATCACCCATCCCTTTTGCTGTCTTTTCAGCGCAAAATTTAAAATAACAAAATTTCCAGACTAAGGAAGACGAATGTCTGCATCAAGTTTGTGACCAACACGTCGAAGGAGTCCGGCGAGACTCTGCACAATCGCCTCATCAAAATCGGCTTCAAGCTAGAAAGGTCCGAGATCTACAGCTCCTTGAGCGCTGCCTCGAGATTCATCCAGGACAACAAGCTGAACCCCTTTTACCTCGTCAGCGACGACGCGAGGAAGGACTTCCCAGACGCCTCCGCCGAGAAGTACGACTCCGTTGCCGTTGGACTCGCCCCGGATAAATTCAACTACGAGGACATGAACAAGGCGTTCAAGTAAGTCTAGCAGTTCTAGCCAAAAAGGATCCGCAAATGAGCCCCTGTTTCCTTCCCAGCGTTTTGCTTCAAAAGGACAGCAAGCTGATTGCGATTTACCAGGGCAGGTACTACAAGAGGAAGGATGGCCTAGCGCTTGGCCCCGGGTGCTTCGTCAAGGGGCTGGAATTCTCCTCGGGAGTTGCTCCAATTGTGATAGGGAAACCCAACAAGTATTTCTTTGAGAGCGCTATCCCCGAGGGCATTAAAGCTAGTGAATGCGTAATGATAGGCGACGTAAGTATTCAGTTGTTTTACTAAAATCGTTCTGTTTTTATTCTGTATTTTCGAAAAACAGCTTTACTTAGGGTAGCTTACTTCTCAGATTCAACTTATTAAAATATTTAGAACTTTCTAAAATTCCTTGTTCGCATTGTAAAGTTCGATTTATTGCATCCTATTGTATTTTCAAACCAAAAGAATTTGCTCGCTTTGAGAGACTGTTTAATAAATTTTTTGTTGTTAGGATGCAAATGACGATGTCGCTGGAGCGTTAAATATTGGTATGAGAGGTATTTTAGTAAAAACGGGAAAATATCGCCCAGAAATTACCATCGATCCACCGCCAACAGTCACACTAGAAAATTTTAATGAAGCCGTTTCGTGGATTGAAGAAAATGTTAAGAATTAAAAGTCTACATTTCAGGGTAGGTACATAATGTTCTTGTAAACAGACGTAAAAATAAATATTTATATGAATATACTTTTAAATTTGTGATTTATATTTTAAAAAAACTTGTGTTTATTTATACACATCAAGAACTTTGCGTAGATGTGTATTTTGTTCCTTCTTTGCCTTTCGCATAAGGTGTGATACCATTTGTCTGAAGATAGAAGTTACCGGATACGCTAGAATATAAAAAAATATAAGTTTATAATGCTGCAGATTTTAAATAATTTCCTTACTTTGTGGCACAATCAAGACCCATAAAAGCGCCAGGAACTTCCTCTACCCGTCCGGCTTTAAAATCAGACCACGATTTCGCTTTAACAGCATCAAACTTAAATTTACCACAAACACTTTCAGCCCAAAAGTGCCATGATCGTCGATGACTGCACAGATCTAAAATGAAATCAAATAAAAACTGAGCAAATACAAATTCGAATAATATTCTTATTTTAGAATTACCCTGTTTTTTTCTCTTATAGCTGAATTGCATGCAAATTATCTCATAAGGGCCAATTTCATGGAATACGAACGTAAAATGAGTTTCTAGCTGAAAAAGTGTTTTGCACGCAATTTAAAACTAAATTTGACTAAAAATTTGTTTCGTACATGCATAGAATAGGTCTAGAATTTTGAACATCATTCAGCTATAAGAGATGAAATGCTTTAAAGGTTCTAAAGTGAAGAATTAGTATTCTTACCAATTTCTGAAAGAAGGACATAATTCCTTCGCGGACATCCTGGTTGCAACGTTTTGCCGCCATTGGGCCAAAAATCTGCAGTGCCAGTTGCAAACGGAGTTCCGTAAAGCCACGCGTCCGTGTGTATCACATCAACAAATTCTGCATCCTTTTTACTCAGCGGCTTTGCAATTGGAACAATATAGAACGAGGGGAAAGCAGGATCCAGAGCTGTTATCCTGTAAATATTCTAGTGTTTTCGGGATTCTATTTTCATACACCTCGTATTATTTACCTTGGAATTTTCTTAGCACCTTTTGTCCGTGAAATTATCTCCCTTCCCACAATCCCAGCTAAATGACTACCCAAAGAATGCCCAACGATGTGCAGTTTTTCTATGCTCAGCCCAGCATCAAACAGCTCCATCATTTTTTTCGCTAATACGGGACCTAGCTTTATTGGAGTTATAAAAATGAAACTTTAAAAGAATATAAAGTTTACCTGTTTAATGTTTACTACAGCATCAAATGTATAACTTCCCTCGGCAAGCTCCTTCCAATCGAGGACGATTACGTTGTGATCCCTTCTTTTTAGATAGGCGTTCACCACTACCCAAATACTTTCTTCTTCGAGACTTTCTAAGTACCCATGTAAATACAAAAGTGTCTTTTTCCTATTATCAAATTTGTGATGTGATAAGATCTGAGCTGCTTGTGACATTGGATAAGTATCATTTTCGTCGAATGTTGATCTGGAAGTTTGCTATTATTTTTTCGAACGCGTTTATGGTTATAAAGCTTACCCAAAGTAGTAAACAAATTTAGCTGTATTGAGATCGGCTGGTGATTTGACTAATCCTAGCAGTAGCCCTGAAAATTTATAAAAAAAATATTTTTCTAATCGAAAGTATAACAATTAAACTCAAGCATTTATAAATTCTTTAAATTTTCAACTTACGTGATTTATTTTTAAGACTACTGTTTTTCTGCATTTCAGTTGAACTAGCGGGCGTTTCCATTCCTCGGAATGAATTACACTTTCTCTTAATTTGTGACTTATTAAACTGCAATACATAAAATGTTAATAAGTTTAACTTAACATTTAACAATGGCTGTGTTATTTTCACATTGGATCCGGTTCTAGGTTTTGCAGGAAGTTTTGCATTGAATTGAATTTTAAAAGCGCTCACGTACTATGTATATATTCAGATTTTAAAACTTGAGAAAAATGCATTTAATTACCGTAACTTCAAATCCTGAATCATACAAATTTTTGGATTAAGGTTTTGACGCAAAAGGGTATAATTCCAGATAACTTTGATTTTATTTTCGCGATATAGAAAATTTTTATATACATACGTGATAGTTTATAAAATTTCAATTCAATGCAAATTTCCTGCAAAAGCGGGAACCAGATCCGATGTGAAAAAAATGCTCCTATTATACATAATAAGATCATAGTTTTGTTGCAAGAGCAGAAACTTTTGGTGTTATGTTCAAAAATAAAATTTCCTCGACCACTCATTAATTAGTCGTCATACTGTTAAAAAGAACATCATTCGCTTAAATTTTTACGAAGAAACTACATAATAAATGTACTAAGAGTTTAAATAGTATGTGATAAACCTAAACTTTTTAGAAAGTTACGAAATGCTTACTACGCAGCACTAGCAATGGTATCATAATAACTATGCACATAACTTAAATGAGCACTTCACAGCTATTGCACAATAGAAAGTATCTTTTAAATTCATGTAACTCAACATCTGGACTTGGACATGCTCCCGTTTCCGCAACAAAAACGCGTCTGCTACACTTATGATAAAAACAGATATTTCAGAGATGCGGAAAACTATAGCACCGCGACTATTTCATAAAAGCTCATTTCTGCAAATAATTCATCGTCAGATGGGAACCGCACGTTTCTGTATAGAAGACTGCAAGCCGTACGGTTCGAAAGCCCGACAAAACGACACCTGCATGTCTGCACAAAAATAAATACACCTTTCACCGAATTCATTTTCACCGGATCATTTTATTTTTATTTTACATCAGCGCCAAAATAATATCGCGCGTCACGGTTTAACAGGTGGTGCAATTACGCGAAACCGGTCTATCGGAGTTAACTTTATTGGCGGATATTTTCGATTTGTTTACTTTTGTTCGCGCTTTTCATTGTCAGAAGTTTTAATTAATGTAATGGAGTTCTTTTTAGTAGGGAATATTTACCTTTTCCGTGAAATACATATAACATTTATTGCGATACCTTATTAGCATAACACTATTTGTTTTACCGCCGATTCATTATTTTAGTTTTAGCAGGAAGAAAAAGGGGAAAACAATTTTCAAGCCAACGGTAGGAGATTTTTCAGAATACAGAAATACTTTGCATAAAAGAGGACATACATATACTTTAATTAGAGCAAAAGAATATTTTGCAAGGAAACTAGAATGGAATGTTGAAGGTCCTGCATAGTCACAAACATATTTATTACCACTAAACAGACTACACAACAACCCTTCGCTTGAGCTTAATTAATTAAGTGGGGGACAAAACGAAATTAAGTAATTGATTGATTTCTCGCCCCATTGCCCTCTTTTTAACTGCGCTAACAATCGCTTAGACATGAAATTGTTGTTTGATCATTGCATGCAGTCTTGTCCCATAGAATTGATTTTTTAATATAAAATTTGGTTTTTATACTACTATTTGGTTATTCTCTCTTGCTCAGAAACTACTCGAAAAGTATAACCAAAAGACAATAATTGCATGATATTAAAATTTTCCTCACAATAATTTTAAAATTCTTTTAAGTTTAAATAATTATCAAATTTCAAATATTTTCGACTAATTAAAACTTTAGAAGTAAATAATTTTAATTTATAAAATAGGTCAAGTTATTCTGCAACAAAATTTATTTTCAGTTTGCGGTCTTTCACTACTTTTCCTATAAAATATTCAAAAATTATAAATAGCCAAAGATTAACCACACTTCGCTCCAAGGAAGCTTAAGGTTAACCACTTTCAAGGTGCTTTATATATAATTTGTATAACTTCATTTTTTATGATTACTCCACAACTATCAGGAAATATTACAAAATATTCATTTTGATTTACATTTTATCATATTTTGTTATAGCTGCTGAGACTAAAACAAAAATCTATAAAGATGTTTTTCCAAAAGAGTTTGTACTTTGTACCCACAGCGCTTTAATGTGGTATTTATTTCTTTGAGCAAAAATGTTTTTCATAACAGATTCTTCCTAAAAAAACTAAAAGTTTGCTCTTTGTACCCCCATTTTTCCATAATTCATTCTTATTTTTGTAATTACTAGAACCACCTGAGAAAATTCAAATATTGATGAAACATGCTAAAACCATTCTAATTTCGGCTCTTTATCTATTGCTCTTCGCGCAACAAAAAAATTCCCACAATTAAAATAAAGAGACTAAATAATTCAAAATATTTGGCTTGCAAAAGTTTCCTGCACGAGTTTAATAGAATGAATATTGATAGGATACAATAGCAAAAAAGTCTCAATAAACTATTGAATTGAATTGGACTACACATAAAAAAGCAAATCAAATTATTACATGACGCAGTTTAAACAAGTTATAGCTGTAACGCAGCATTTAAATTAATAAATTAATTTTAATAGTACGTTATTTTATTTTTATCACCGCGGAATCACTGTCGATGGAACACGCGATTTTCGTATAACTTTATTACAATTTCACGGCACAATAAAGTTCATGGTCGTTCACTTCTGAATATGTAATTTCAAATTCGGCTATTTTAATTATTCAAACGACACAATGAGCCCTGTGCGCTAATCATCGAGCACTTTAAATAATAGATGCACTCTACTTTCCCAATCTGGTTGGCACATCCAAAGTTTCTATTATGGAATAGGTTTTATTATAGAATACGCTCCTATATTCTCGATTTACACGAAATTCAAATTCAGAACACAGGAAATTTTAAAGGAAGCTGGACCTATTGGAGCTCAACCGCAACACTTGTTAAGTTTTTAAGTAAATGTAAAAAACTAATCGTATATCGCTCTGAACCATTAACGTAAAATTGATTTATTTGCTGCCTCGCTCGGAATGACCGCGGCATGTGTAATAACAAATATATCAAAGAGACATGCCTTTTCAAAAAGATTCCCGGTCAAAGTTTATTCGCCTCGAACAAACTCCTTAGAAGTGACGATTTCTTGGCATAGAACCAAAATAACTAACTTTCTTGAGCTCTCACAACTCGTTCATTTCTGTTTTGTCGTTGGGAGTGTAAACACAACTTATTAACACGTCGCCAAAACTCCGAACGAATAAGATTGGACCAACTTGCACAGGTAGCTCAGGTGGTTCCGGAAACACGTTAGATTTCTCCGAAATCTCAATGTTGACTGAAAGCATTTTGCTACATCGTCTGGTGGGAGCACTCCTTCTGTAATTTCCATTTCAACTTCAACGAGGCACGATACTCAGTTGCACAACATTCGTTCAGATTGGGTAGCAGAGGTATAATTAAACCACGCGATCTACAGAATGAATTTTAACGAAGTCAACATTATTGTCGCTCATATCGGGTAGACGGCGGCCGGCTGTAATTAATTATTCTTGTTTTATTATTCAACATAAGAAATTTCTGCAGAACCACAATGCACCTTACTTACTTTACTTAGTTACTTACCATTGAGATTTATCAGCCAAGTGCATGGGGTCAGGTTTGTTATCATTATCAAGAACAGACATTTTAATTTCAATAAATCTTTCTAGCGTTTGCCGTGAATAGTGGAGATATGCGTAAATAATTTTATTTATGTATTTTATTCAATTTTTATCGCTGTTTATCACCTTATGTAGCGATAATACGTCATCTCAATCTTGAAAAAAAAATTATTTACGTTAATTAGCGCTAATTAGAATAGTGTGAATAATGGCTAACGAACGACAAACTTAGAGATCAAAGTTTGAAGCTCTTTTTTCGTTGATGAAATAGTTACATATATTATTTAGAGTACATGCTCCTTTATTTTTTACAATATTGACTTATTAGATGTTTTCGTCTATTTAATTCATTTACGTATTCCGTTGTTAAATAAAGTTTTATGTTTAGTTTAAAAATATAAATTGTGATAATGGTTAAAGTAATAAACCTCGAAACCCGAAATTCTGGAGCAATTTCATAAATGCAGTTTTAAAAAGTTTTCTCTCTTTTAATGACACATACACCTTTGTAATACTCGTTGTTTGTAAAAAATCAAATAAGCAAACAATTTCAACAAATACAAAACAATTAAAAGTATCATAATAAAAATAGAATTAATTTATTGAATTGTGGTTCCTTCCATCCCACGAGAAAAAGGAGACGCAGTGTTTGTTATAAAGTAGTAATTACCTCGAGCACTACACAAAAAAAAACAATATTAATAAAATTATTTTGACACCATAAAAATGTACATACTCTGTAGGGGTATGACTTCCAAATTCAATAACACTCCTCGGAGTAGACAAAAATCCCAATTTAAAGTTCAACCAAGATCTTGCCTTTATCGCATAGAATTTTTCAGATTGACCAGCTACGGCTTCCGCGAAAAATCTCCAAGAACGCCAATGACTGCAGAGGTCTATGTGGTGTATAGGAGTAGTTTTGAAATAATAATAACTCTTATTATTAGTTTCATTTTACCTGTGTCGCTAAGAAAAACGTAGTTCCTCGGTGGGCACCCAGGTTGCACCGCAGTGCCCCCGTTTGGCCAAATATTCACATGTCCCCCTTCAACTGGGGACCCATAAGACCACGCGTCGGTGTGAAAATTTTGGACAAAAATTCCATCGTTATTAGAAAGCGTTTGTAAAACGCCAAGAAAATAAAATCCTGGAAAAGCTGGATCCAGCGCTGTAATCCTGCAAAGAAATTTTTTTCACTTATTTTGTAATGCGAAATAATCCTAAGATTCAATTATTAACTTATAAAATTTCTAAATTTCGGTATTGGTATTTTTTTGCAACATGTAGTTCAATGCTTATATACCTGTATTTTAATTCAATTTGGGATAGAAGACGCACTTTTTATATCAACTTAGCAATTTAACATTTGCTTCATTGTTAGTTGAATCAAGCAAAGCTTTAAATGCATGCTCTGATTCCGGGAGAATATTCCCGCTTTTGAATTGCAAAATCGTTTAACTCATATCGGAAATGCACAAATTTGTATTTCATCCCTCTCAAAAGCGGGATTATTTATCTCTGAATCCGGGTTTTAAAAGTCCGATAAGGAAAACTAGTCTTATCAAATTCGCAATGCAAATGTAATCCTTACCTAAAAAAACGACTAATTATTAGCTAATAAAGATAACAGCGATATCTATACGATAAAATACTTTAGGACGCAAAACAACAAAACATTTAAACTTTAAGGTCAAGTCTTTCCGTTATGCTAGAGTGTATGCTATAATAGTTTAAATCAAATGCCTTAAAACTAACATGACTATTAACATTTACCTTGGCAGTTTAATATTTCCGTCAGTTTTCTGAATGATCTGCCTTCCAACATAACCGCTCATTTGTCCTCCAAGAGAATGACCCACGATGTGAAATATTTCGAGCTTTAAGCCGGCATTGAACAATTCTATTAATTTGTCCGCGAGCACAGGGCCTAACTAAATGCTGAATTTTATATAAAAGCAAAATTATAGAGTATTACCATCATACCCTTTTGTAATTGGGAATAGCCTCCTTCACGTAATCTCCAGCTACCAATTGCGCCCAGTCCAGAACGAGGAGATTGTCGGTGCCTCTTGAGTTGTAGGCGTTTACGATGGTGTGGATGCTTTCATAATCTTGATTTTCCAAATATCCATGAATGTAGAGGGTGGTGTTTTTGGAAGAATCAAAAAAGGGATTGTTGAGAACCGCGGTGACGTTGTTTAGATCGTAAATTACACTGTCGTTGAAAGTTGGTCTGGAAAGAATTTGTTCGTTATTTCTTTTAAACAAACCAAACGGATCTTTTCGCATACCCACGATAAAATATCACTCGAACCGAATCTAGATCATTAGGCGCAATACCTGATAAATGCGTTAATAACGAAAAAGCTGCAATTTAATGAGAACATTTTATTTAACGGTGTAATAATTTACACTGTAAAGCTTGTTGCAGTAGATAATTTCAATGCGTCGCTGCATTTTGGTTTTTATTTCTATTGTTTACTTAATTCAAAATAGGCTTTTCATGCTTATTAAATGGTCATGACAAAAAAGTTTGATCAATTTCTTGGGTGACTATTTGCTCCAGATTTAAGTAATTTAATTCTTATTTTACACGAAGTGAGAGGATAATTATGATAAAAACCTGTTCACCGGACCACAAGTTTTTTTGTTTTTTTTGGGTAAATGAAATTTTGCATAAGAATTGATTTAATTAAAATATTATTATCATTACAATTCATATATCACTTGCACATAATAATTAGAAAATAAGCAATTTACCAAATGCACCAAGACTTGATACCATTTTCACAATATTCTTCTACTAATCCAAATAAATCCAATAGATGTAACGAGATAGCAAACCGTACGCGTCTACTTTTCGAAACTGACTGGCAAGAGGTTTTAAATTCAATTACAACAGACTTTTCTAAGCACTGTGCAACTCATTGCAATAGCTCTTAATAATTAGAATACACTGGCGTGCAATAGATTAAACCGTTTGTTTTATGTAATTTTAAGGCCGATTATTTATCATCAAATAAATTTTAAGAACACACCCAGCTAACTAATCGCCGAAATCATTTAAATTATTTTAAGAATATTAAAAATTAAATTTCCTGAAATTGAGGATCGGTTTTATTGTTCACTAAAATTATGTCGATTTTATTGTACCTAGTAAATAACTTTCATTGTTCATACTTACTTGGAAGCGCAGACAGGTTTATGGCTGTACAATTTCTCTGATAAGATGCACGTGAATACCAAGGTCTAAAAATTGATGCAGTCCATCTCAATCAGCTCAAAGGGTAAGGTCTACCCAGATGTTATTAAGACTGATGCTCATCGCATTTTATTTTGTAATCTTTCGCATCGGCATCTTATTGAATTAACCTTTTAGGTGATGATAACACATTTTCGTAACCGACATTTTTCGAATTTCATTTAGTACGACTACAAGATCGTTTCTGTTCAGCTGCGAGAAAGGCAATATATAATAAAACTTGAGTGCTTTATTTATATATTTTCGTTATTGAATGGTGGGAAGAAGTAACCAGTTAAAAGTCGTTTACAGTGAAGCTTTAATGTGAAACTCGGTTAACTAACTCGACATCAATTTTTTTTAGGTGCCTGTATGTCAAGTCCCACTCGACACCATTTTTCTCAAAGTTTAAAAAAAATTATCTCATGTTCGGATTAAAAGGAAATTTTACAAAAATATTATTTTTCTTGGTCCGAGGATGATTAAATGCTTTTAATTAAAAATAGTGCCTAACTTTGTATAAAACTAAGTGAAACATGAATGCCAGAAAAACATTTTGCTGTTTTAAAAAATTTTGTTTGCTGGCTTTACAATTTAGCAATTCCTCCTTTTTGAAGTTTATACGATTGATATCTATATTTTTAGTATACTTTAAATTTATATTTTAGGAATATTTCATGAATTGTTGAAAGCTGAAAAAGTCTTAATCTAATAGTGAAGCTATACTTACCTTGCAACTTCAATTTGTCTTTCGATAGCACCCAATTAATAATTATCTATAATAGTAAGCGAAAACTTCCCGAATTTATTTAACTCAGCTTTATTTAAGGCGTTAATTAGATGATTTACTTCCTTTAATTATAATTTAATTTATATTGGCTGTCAAATATGTTAGTAGAAAATTCTTATATATTACAATAGGAAATAATCACATCATTTTATTAAAAAATGGCGTGTCCTTAATAAAAATACTATCACTTTTTACTAGTTTTATTATTAAATAAACTTAAATGTAAGACAAAGTATTCTCCCAACATATGCTCGGTTTAAAAAAAAAAAAAAAGAAAAGAAAATGTTTACAATAATTAAGAAATGTAAAACTAATTCCGCAAAAAGTGTTTATTAATAATGTGAACTGAAGGTGAGGCTCTAATAACTGAAACAGGGGATTATATGAACTGATTAACGGTACTTAAATGTTTTTTTTTTTAATTTCGAATATTTTCCAATGATATTTGTCTTATTGCATCCTGCGATATTTTTCTTTGTTAAGCATTCCTTAAATTTAAAAAATATTTAAAATAACAAATTTTGTTGACATAACTATATCCTTTTGTCTGCTTCCATTAAATTTTTGCAATAAACCTCTGGGTTTGAGCTGCTCACATAAATTGCCGATTTTATGCTGTAAAGTAAATAATTTATATTAGAAACTTATTCTTTGTAGTAAATTGCTACAATTAACTATTAGAAACAATATGAAAAAGTTTGTTAACCACTTTTATTTTAAGAGAATTATTATACGAGTGTTACACAATGCTTTCGTACTGTACAATGAGAACGGGATCGAATGTATCTGTTACTAGAAAAAAACAATCATAATGATGGAAAGTCCACATTTTAATGGATCCTAATCGAGATTGTAAAATTAATATTAGTTTTTAAAATTGATATCTACAGGAAGCTTTTGTTGAGTTTTATTGATTATTGGAAGACTTTATAAATGTTCACTGCAAATTTGTGTATAAAAATAAGAAAAATGTGAACTGAGATATGGCGCTTGGATGTTGTTCATACTTGAAAATATTTTACAATTAGTCTCACTGAGACATTTGGGTTCAAGATCTATGTACTGCATCTCGAAATCGGTTCGACACTGTTCAAGTTCAATACATGTTGGAAATGTATAGTGGAGAGGTAAATGAATTAAACCATGAACAGCACGTCGAGACAAACATAAATGAAATCCACATAAAGCAGCTTACTAAATAGTAATTAAGATGAATAAACAAAGAGATCCTCCCCAACTTCATCCTTTTCAGCTTCTGGATTTGGTTCATCAAGGTTGGGCTCAGCAACAAAACGCATCAAAATTTCATCATTATTCCCCCAAACATCCAACTCCAAAACTTTTTTTAATAGCGCAATTTACCCAATGTTAATAAAATGTAAGCGAAATACGTGAAGGATTAAAATACATACCTGCTGCAATGCCTGCAATTGCTTCTGAAGCAAAATGCTTAACATCTACGTCGGGATCAGCATTTAATTTATCTAAAGTTGGCTTCACCTGAGAGTCTATCACGCCTGGTTCCAAATAGGGCGAAATTTTCTGTAGTGTTTTCGCAACATTAAATCTTACATTTGCAACTGGATCTGTAGCAAGAACTAAAACTGTTGGTAACAATAATTTTGTTGTAATTTCTGTTCCGCACACTTCAGCGAGGACATTAATGCAAAACAGGCACGTCATTCCTTAATGAATAAATAAAATATTTAAAATTTAACAAACTAGTTTCTATAAACAAATTATATTTCCACTTACTGTGTAGATAATTCTTGTTTCGTGACATTACTAGAATCATCGGAAGAATCGCTTGTTCTGCCCATTGGGGTCCGAATTTCTCGACTAGTTTCTTCATGTTCATTGTTGCTGCCTCTCGAATGGCATATACGTGATCATTCAACCATCCCATACAGAGACCTCGCAATTTTTGATCGAAAAACTCTTGTCCCAATTGGCCGGCAAGTCCTGGCATATATTCGATGATGGCTAATCGGACGCGCCACTTTGTGTCTTCTGCCAATTCGACAATGGCTGGCAAAAGTGACTGCAATTTTTTTTTAATCAGTAATTTAAACTAGAATAACTAAATTGTTGTAAATTCTCACCTGAGATAGTTGCTGAATTCCAATAACATCGTTGACACAATCCAAGTTAGAAATGATATTTAGGCGAACCTCTGGGCATTCGTCCTTAAGCTGAACTAAGAACAGCGGCAGAAGGTGTTCGACTGTGTTGTACGAACCAAGCATAGGGCTTAGGCCCATGATAACTGAAGCTAGAGCGGACTTAACATGCTGATTTGCGTCTGAAACAAGTTCCTTCACATATGGCAAAATCGATGTCATTATAATTTGAACTTGATTCGCCTTGTCCAAATTGGCACAGAAGTCCTTTACTTTGCTGGCAACGGCAGCTCGAACTTCTGCTTCAGCGTCTTTTAATAAATACTATAAAAAATCAGAAAGATTATTAGATTCAATCGAGCAGCAAATTTAAAATAAATCCTACCTGGAAAGATGGTACTAAATCTGTTTTTGTGATCTCAGGCCCAACAGCCTTTTGTAAATCTGTGAATTTTTCAGCGACCATGTAACGAACCCTCCACGATGAGTCACTAGCGCACTGCCTTAAGGTTGGCATTACGAGCTGGAAAAATATAAGATATTATCATATGCTCCGTTATGAAAGAGTTCCATAATACTTACATGTTCTACATCTTCTTGAGGAAGCAGTTCAGCAATGCTGACGCAAGCTTCCACGGCTAGTAAACGAACAGAGTCCTACATAAAATGACAAAATTAGTAATTTATTCGTATAAAAAAAATTGTTTAGCTCACCTGGTCATCTTGGGCCAACTGTACAAAGTTGGGAATTAGGTCTGACTTTAAGAACTCAACTTCAACAACTTTAGCGAATTCTCCAAGTTTACTGGCAGCAGCGCGTCGAACCATTGGGGTCTCATCTTGGCATAACTTTCGGAAATTTGCACGAAGTTCCGCTTTAACTGGTTGCGAAACTCTCGGATAGCAAACGGAGAAAAGGCCACAGGCTGATGTACGTGAAGTGAACCAATCACCAGATACCAGGCGTTGTAAGGCTGGCACAACGTGAATTTCTAGATCTTGAGCACTGTGCTCAGCAGCAACCGTGCGAAGAGATTCAACGGCCTTGTCGCGGACGACGGTTTCCTCAACGGTTGCCAAACTCTCCAATGGTGGAATAAGATACATCGCGTATTCGGGGCCACCCACCAAGCCTTTTTAAGAATTTCATATTTTAGACTTTCTTTACTGCAGGAAAAATATTGTAACTTACTTGTAAAATTTCCCAATTGTTCGGCGAGTGCCAACAGGACTTCATCTTCATCGTAGATAGTCTCAGTTAAGAATGGAATCAATTCAGATCTGGTGCGCTCTTCGCCGAGTGCCAGGGCGATTGTTGAAAGCTTTTTTATAGAATTCAATCGGAGCTACAAATAAAAGGATGGTTATATGACAAATAATTATATATTTAAAAAGTCCACATCTATATTCTAATGTGCTAGCATTATCGCAATTGTCACCCTGATCAATATTAACAAATGTTATGAAATTGAAACTCTATTTAGCAGATTATAAAAATTGCAGTTTTTCCAATGTTCATAACAGCTTTGAATTCAAAAATTGAGGAATTGAAATTAAAACTTCTCCAAATGGATATGATTCAGGTAGGATTAAATATAGAATTATATACAAATATATGTATGTATATCATTAAAATTTCATATAACGATTGTTAAATGGTAATTTTTACAGAATGATGTTGAAGTATTGTTGTTGCTTGATTGTATCAATTATTATCTTTCATAAATGTTATCCAAAATATCTGTTGCGCTATTCTGAGATATGAAAATTGAGTAGTTCCATTACTGCGATGTTTATTTATTTTAATCGGAAAGACTTTTTATAAAGTACACATTTATACCCGAATTCAATGAATGTGCTTATTTCAAGTGGAGAGGTTTTACTGGTTATATAAATCGCAAATAACACTATTGTTTAAATCTAATTTTATATATTTCCGGCAAAATTTTTGTGACATTTTGGGCGTAACACAAGCACTTCTTATGATACAGAAAAAGAAGGGAATTAGTGCCCCCACATTTCTTCGGAATTATTATCTACATATACACAAAATCAGATAAATCATTGTTTTGGAGTAAATTGAAGGAAGACATGCAAGCAGGAACAAATCTAACATAGCTTTTATTTGGGTCAATATGGGGCAAGGGGCAACATATTGATCCTAGGTCGCAGCGCATTAGAGCGCATTTCTTACAAAACGAACCTGCAGGGAAGTAATCCCTTTGAAGTGAATCTCTTAAAATTTCAGAAGGCAAATAGTGAATGCTTTGGATTTAAAAACTGAGTAAACAACATTTTTAATCCAACCTCTCAACCCTTGAGAACAACTTTGACCATGAATTATGTATGACACGCCGAAGGCCCAGAAATGGATTTTTTCTGAAAAGCTGCGGCTCTGTGCCGGAGTTTTTGCGACTTTCCTGAAAAAATGCGTTGCTTTTTCAGTCGAAAAAAGGCACCGCTGCCCAGAATAAACAAATCCAAATATGGTCGAATTGTTGTGCCCGACCCGGAGCCGACCATGTTTTCAGCGTCCATTGCTCGCTCCCGGGAATAAATCGGCGATGCTGCCCTGACTCACCTGGACATCCTCGTTCTTGAGCTCGTCGATCAGAACCGCAATCGGATAGAGCGAGTGGTCCAGGGCTTTGTCGCTCGCTGCCATTTTGACGCCAGAAAAATCACTTCCACTTCTTGCCTTCGTCCGCTAACAAAAAAATAATATTCCTCCCGACGACGACGAGCCGCACACAGAACACGAGTTCTTCTTTCGACCGAATCCGACTTTCCTTTTTCTGTTTGGTTTTCCTCAATAGTACACAAGTCTCCAAATGTGATCAACGTAAACCTCTCTCAGTTCCTCGTTTTTAAACTCAAAAACTGTGAAATTTTGCGACGATTTATTAAATAATTCAATGCAATCGAAAATTTTTCGCACAAAATGACACAATTTCACCCCGACCTCCTTAAGAACCGGTCTGCAATGTTGGTACCACTGAGCATTTGGTCGAAAACTTTAATTTTGAATATATTGTTACTGCCATCTGGCGGAATGAAAATATTAATTCAATGGTCAGAATGTAAACTATTTTTCAAACTGAATTTCAGCTCCAAAATGGAATACGTGATCGAAATTGTGAAAGTAGAGATTAATCTTCTCTAAATGTTTTAAATAAACTAGACATACGTTAAACACAGACTTAAGAAGAATCAATAAGATAAAACTGATTAAGAGTAAAGAAAACAAAACCAAAGTATTTCGTTAACATAATTTTTCAAAATGTTGTATTTACAGGTTAATCATATGAAATGAAATTCCTAGTCCGTATTGCCCAGATCTGCAAAGAATTCTGAAGCATTTGCGAACTTGGACGAGGGTAGATTATGTCGCCTCTCTTTGTAGCTGTTGTGCTTCTCGTTGTATTTAATATCGCCGAAATCCTCGAAATATTTTATATTCCAAAACCGGATATCGTTGTTGTGAGAACTGGACGCGATAAATTCGCCCGAATGATTGATGTCCATCGATTCTACGGGCAAGTTGTGTTGTCCGACAATGCCCAGATTTCTGAATGGGGCGATGTGGGAAGCCCTGAGGATGCCCTCTTCCCCGGCAACGCACCCGATTCTATCTGTGAGTGGAAGCATCACTGCGATGTTAGTTTTCATGCCTGGGAACATGTCGCTGTGGTACCCGAACTCTCCCCAGTTGTAGGAGTAGAGGCGCCCCTTCGAAGTCCCCACAATTAGCTTTGAGTCGTTTCGGTAAAGGCCCATGCAAGTGAGCTCTTCGTCGTAGGGTTCTGATTGCACATAAAGTTTTCTAGAACATGAAAATGGTAATTGGGGGACGTTTGAAGGTGCTTGGGTTACCTGGACGTGATGTTTATTGTTGTAAGGTACCCGTCCCCGCTGGTAACCAGCAATAGTTTCTTCGCTTCATTCGTAAGCATCGCAGAAATGTAATCCTCCACTTCTTTCAGGGCAAAAACTGGCTGATTTGTTCTTGTATCCCACAACTTTACTGTCCCTGAATCATCACCTGTGTAAATTTTCACCATAAATAAAAAATATACAAAGTTTAAAAAACATCCCTGAGGCCTTAAAATCACTCTATGTATAGTAGAATTTTACAATAATCGTTCTCTATTAAGCAAATTCTAGACTTGACTAATTTAATGGAGAGATTTTATTTTATCGATTCCATATTTAGATTATTTGAAACGATTTAAATTTGCTTAGTTAGAATAACCGTTTTACTTTTATTGAAATAAACCTCCCATAGTGAGAGAAGACAACTCATTGAGTTTTAGTTCTTGGCAAAATTGGAAAATGTGGAGTTTTCCAAACGCACAGAGCACTAACCTGAGGCAAAGAGGTTCTCATCAATAATGTAGAGCTTGTAAATCGCCGACTCGTGCGCTTTGTCATAGAACTTCTTAAGTTTCTCAGTCTCCACGTCGTAGAGCATTATGGACTTATCCTTCGAGGAGGAGAAGATTGTCTTTCCGTCCTCGCTGAATTCGACGTCTCGACAGGCTTTCGTGTGGACCTCCAGGCTCTTGAGGAGGGTGTTGCCTTCATTCGCGTATTTGTAGAGCAGAACGTCCCCGGTCATGGTCCCGACGGCCAAGATATCCTCCTCGGGATGGAAGCAAATGTCCGTGACAAAGTCGTCCACTTTTATCTCGGGGGGCTGTGTGCGGGGCTTTTTAATTGCAGCGATTATGGCTCGCACGGTTTCGTCCTCCTCATCGTCCTCGTTCAGGTCTGCGGTGTTCTGGTTGCTTGTGCCAGCGACGTCTGATCGGGCTCCGCCACTCGCAGCGTTCGCCGCCGTTGAGTCGTCCGAATCCACTCCTGAGGGATCATAGTCATCGTCACTGTCTGGACTCATAATCGAGTTGCCCTCGGAGTGCTCCTCGTCCGTGTCACCGGGAACCTCGTCCAACTCTTCCAGGCCCATCTCAATTGAGCTGTCCGAGTCTTCGTCGTCCATCCCTGGCTTGTAGAAATTGCGCCTAAAATGATGATTTTCTGCTTTTAGCAACAGAATTCGGTTACGCAGAGTTGAAGTGTTTTACATTTTGTGTAAAGGGATGTGGAATTTTGTTTTAATCTAATATAGTTGTGAAATTACTTGACAGCCTCCCCAAAAAACGCTCGAGATAAAAACAAACACCAATTTGAGTGGTAGTTAAGCACATGCGTTTCAGGAACTGTGTTATCGACATACGTTTGGAAATTCTTTTTATTTTAGAAGCAACAGTTTTGTTGAAATATTTCCAATTTTGAGATAAATTGCTGTAAGTTATATACAATTTATATATTAAAAATATTTTATTTATAGCTATTTAGAAGTAATTTCCAAAAATATCTGTTTATTTCGTTATTGATAACAAAATCATATTTATCCAAACCCCTGGTAACCCTCTACAATATTTGACAACATTTCGCTAGCCAAGTTGACATTTTTTCTCCCGAACTAAAAATTCAGTTTTTTTCGGCCCTTCTGCGTATTTCTTCTTCACAAAAGTTATTTGCGAACGCTGATAAAAGCTTTATCGTGGAACAATTTAAGCGAACGTGTCGCTGTACTTAATTTTTAGTGAGTTCTCGTAGATTTTAAGTGGTGTGTTTTTATCCTCCTCCAGCGAGCTTGCGAAATGACAATGGGCGACGAGACTCCAATCACTTCCTTGGTTTTTCCTGTGCTTTTGCGCCCCATCTTGTCGCAGGTGAGTGTGAGGGGAGCTGCGCTAATTCACCCTTGTATTCTTCTAGATTGCCGGGGGTGGTGATCTTGCAGGGCCCCACTTCCAGTAGAGACCACTTCCCGCAAAGAAGGTGGTGACCCTCATCAAGTCGAGAATGTCACAAAGAGGGAAATTAAATGAAATTTTGCCACTTTCTCACGTTACCGTTTTTTTGCTTTTTGCTGGCACTGGCCTTATGGTATCTGCTAGCTTTTGTTTGTTCGCCAATTGCAGAGATTTGGCCAACACTTTCGCGCCTGACTAGCTTACGAGAGAAGCCCCATCGCTGACGACTTGAAACTAAATTCTGGACTCCCAACGACCAGCTAGCGTCTGTGCAATCTGCTTTTAGCAATTGCATCCAAAAAAATTCCGATTCCAATTGGAGATCTGTTGGACTATAGATTGGCCGTAAATTCTTGGCGTTGAAACTTTATCTTAATTTGGGAAAAAATATAACATATGCATAGATAGATATTGTGGTACAAATTCTTTACCTTATCAAAATACAAATGAAATTACCTCAAATCACTTTTGCTGCCAGTAGCACCAAACATAATTTTTCGAGTTTGCCATAACTTTAACAAATATATGATTTTCCAGGTACTAATAGCGTCCTATTTTTTTCAACTTTCGTTTAAAAGTCTCCTATATTATTAATTTGGGAACATAAATTAGTTTCTAAAAGTAAAGAAAAGATTCAATCTATTTCTCATAATAATAGCTTTCCTAGAATATAAAAAATTCGAGTAGATCTTTCAGTTGCATTTATTTTTTTTCAGCTTGAACGGCGGGATGTTGTTGCATCCCAGACACTCAGGGCAGCTCTATCGAAGGCTGAACAGACGCACCCAGGACTCTCATATGATCTCGTAATGGGTATAATCCGCAAAGGAGAACTGAATGTAAACCTCAACGAAGCAATCTTAAGACTGCAGGGATCGGTAACAGACATTGAATGTAAGGCTAATTTACATCCCTAAACTGCAATTCAATAATATTAAGACTATTCCAGTAATCGAGTATCGCTTAAACAGAACTGAAGATGCATTCCAGGAGCTCAATAAGAAATCAGCAGCACTCAAGAGAATTTTGAGTCGAATTCCAGATGAAATCACCGATAGAAAGACATTCCTTGAAACAATCAAGTAAATGAATTTGCTTCTGTAAAAGCTGTTAGGTAGATCTAGTTATAATTTAAATTTTACAGAGAAATTGCTAGTGCCATTAAGAAGTTACTTGATGCTGTAAACGAAGTGGTTGGATTTATTCCGGGATCTTCGGGGAAACAAGCTGTGGAACAAAGGAAGAAGGAGTTTGTCAAGTATTCTAAGAAATTTAGTACGACGCTCAAGGAATATTTCAAAGAGGGACAGTGAGTAATCATTCAAAAATTTGCTACAGCTTGAATATATTCGGCTTTATCTAATCTTAAATTCCAGAGCAAATGCGGTATTTGTGAGTGCGCTGTATTTGATTCACCAGACCAACCAGATAATGATAACCGTCAAGAACAAATGTGAATAAATTGTTGTCACATAGTGACGACAAAAATTGAAATGACGAGAATGTGGCGACTATCGTCCTTCGACCATAACAAGTAACTTTAGCTGTAGGATTCGATATGCCAAATTCATTTGATATGTGTATCGCTTTGTGTTATTTATTATTATCTTCCACTCCCTGTAAAGTCGAAATTTCTGTCTTACTTAATCGCGAGCAGCACACGCCCGACATAGAATATGAGTGTATCAGTTTTCTTCCTGTAAATAATAAACTTTAACTTAGCATTGATTATATTTATCGATAGAGATTGCTCCATTGAACTGCGTTGCATTTTGTCTTTTTTTGCATTTGTCGTCCCTCCCAATCTTCCGCGCAGGGAAATCATTCTGCTCATGAATGTCATATCATTTCAACAAATTTTAAGGATCAGGAGAATTTTTTAAAAGTGAATTCAGAGGTACTTCGTAGTTTTTCAAGAATTTAATGTATTACAAGAAAAAATGAAATGAATGGAAATATATTATTGATACATGTTCAGGCCAATGTTTTTGCTATTATTTACTATCCTGTGAAAGTTCCTTTAAAAAAAGAGAATTTAAGTAAGTTTTTTCCATTCCTTTGACCACTTCAACTTTTGGAGGACCTATTGAGTTACCTTTGTTTCAAAACTCACGGTTTCAGACATTTGAATATAAACAAATTTTCAAATAAAATTAAAATTTAATTAAACACAAAATAACATGCTATGTATGTTCTACAGCCTCTACTCTGCAGTAACAATCACAAATTTAAGCTTTCTTATTCGGTGATCCAAAAAGTTATTAATAAACAAAGTGAAATTATATAAATTTATTAGAGTAAATATAAACAAAAATTAAAAGGTTCCGATTTTCCGACCAGTTGTATTCAAAGGAAAATGCAGATATTTTAATTTTGCTCCCGTGTGGGCCTAATGTTACTTTTTTCTAAATAAATTATTAACTGATTCAGCTTTTCTACATATTAAGGAGAAATTACTTGTTTTCGATAATATCAAATTATAATAGGTAATTTTAGATGAGTTATTGTGCTTAGAAACTATCTTTTCGGGTTTATGACATGTTTTGCTTAGCTATAAGGATATTGGGTTAGTGAACAAAAACGTGATATTTCGCCAATTCCTTCGCTCTTTATTAATTCGCATAACAACCTGACCGTGCGCGTTAGGGCGGTTCGGCTCTTTGGCTTGATTTCTAATATCGCAGAGTGGTACAATACAATCTCGTTAAAATCTCTCTAATTAAAGTTAGAAAACTCCTATGAATCTAATCTCAATTGGATTTACTCTAGTTAAGGCATTGATTCTTTAGACTACTCCTCCCGACGTTCTTTCTTTATTGAAATGTTCTCGTAGTGTAGGATAATTCTAGAGATGTTCTTTTTTCTGATTTGCTTAATTGCTAACTTCCGATGCGCTACCTGCATCTCGGTTCTTTTTAAATTATTTTTTGATATATTCGTTTCTGATACTCGAGTGGAACACAGCTTTTGATCTTAGTCGACTAGAAGAGCTTAAAAGGTAACAACGTGTAAACAGCGTATCGAAGCGGTCGAGTACCCAACAAATTCGGTCCAGGATTTCATTTTTTTTAATATATCCTCTAGTTCAGCAGCTGCCCGCCGAATGGGGCTGAGGCTCTGACTATATAAGTCTCGAAAAATAAGGCTATAAGCTATGACTAAGTCTCAACCAAAATATGTGTGAACAGACTGTGCAGTCTCAGCCCCTTCTGGGTGTAGACCAGAGAGTTCAAGCCGTCCGAGTGGTACCGCAGGGGCCCGTTCCGGAGGAAGACCATCCTGTCCGAGTTGGGAGGTTCCTTCGTGTGGGATAGCATCGTGTACCTGCTGTACTCTGGCTCGAACCTGCAGATTCCGATGTTTTTTGCGCGGAGCCTCCCGTAGAAGTCGTCGTCCTCGCCGCCCCATCCGTGGAACATATTCGACATCCCATTGATAAACCTGAACTGCTCGGTCCGGATGGCGATGGCCCCTCCAAAAAGGCCCTCGTAGGGAAGATTGAACCGGAAGCTGTCCAGACTCGAGCTCATGTGGCGGGGCTGCTGGGTGCACGCGTAGATCTGGCCCAGGTTGAGGGGCATCAGGTCGACGTCGTGCAGAATGAGGCACGGGAACTCGTGCTCCGCGGCTATCACAGACCCGATGTTTAGGAGCTTCGCCCTATTGAAGGGCTTCCGATCATACTGCTCGATGAGGAAGATTCGGTAATGGATGCGTTGCTTGCGGAGGAAGTTGTGCATGTATATTAAAAACTGATTGAGCTGCTGCTCCCGCTGGCGGTAGGGGATGACGATGGCGCTGCTGAAGCGCGGACGGCATTCTTCCGGGTAGTACTCGCCCCCGACGCGGATATCCTGGGACTCGAAGATCTTCTCCCTGTACGTTTTCGTGTAGAGGAAGGTGTTCTCCTCGATCACGTCGAGGTACTCGCAGTCGTCCACCTGCTGCAGCGATATGTTCCGGCTGATCTCGGGCGCCAGGAAGTCGTAGATTCGACCGCCCTCGATGTAGCTGTAGTAGGCCGCGAATCGACCGGGCCACACGCAATAGAGGAGGAGGCACCCTAGGGCTACGCTTATCACAGTGCTTGTCCGGTTGCGACGTTCGCCCAGCATATTACCTAAGGCCACTCGGAATGACTTCTCGTTTCTTTTGGAAGCTGCTCTCGCCTTGCGGAAGCCCGCTGATCTTCCACCACAAATTAATTTCACTAGAATTGTCCCGTATTTGCGGCACTTCGCCCCATTTCGGACCGTCCAGCGGCTAAATTTCCCGAGTTTAAACAGTGTTTACGGCGGATCGGTCGTCGCGAAGACAAGGGGAGGCTCGTCGATTGCCGCAATGCACAAAAAACGCACGTGCTGCCCCGTTCATCATGCACACGACGGTGTTATGTGACAGCACAAAGTTCGAGGGGGTGGACGGCGGCTCTTTGACATCTCTGTTGACAATTCGGAAACAGCTGAAATGTACTAGATTGATAATGCAGTTCATTGGTAGCAGATTTTAAAGCAGAATGTACAATAGGAATCTAAAGAATTTAACGAATTTTATTTTTTCTTATTTGAACTCTTTATGAGCCTGAAAAAACGGCAATTGTTTTTATTACTGCTCCAAAAATGTCCTACATATTTTACGGGAATCTAATACGTTGGACCTCAAAACTCAAATTATATAAACAGTTTTAAATAAACCTTGGATAATAGAGTAATGGAAGCGACATCAGAAAATGTTGGTGACCCAAATTTCCTGAAGTGTTAGTGTGTTCAATTAAGTAGTTGTAATTTCAGTGCACGTCGAAATTATCAAGTATAGGGAAAAAGGGGCATATCATATAAATTTGAACTAATTTTTTTTATAATAAAATCTTTAACTTTTATAAAAGGTTTTCTTTTAACAAGAAGTTGAAACGAAGCAATATAAAGAAATACGCTTAATGTATGAGTCACAAAATCTCCAAAAACATTTTTTAATGTACAATACTGATCCAAGCGCTGAAACAGCCCTGAACCATCTCACTCTCTCTAATGTAGTAACAATTCTTCCCTTGCATTGTAAAAAGAAAAAATTTGCTGGCCCACATATAGCGTTTTTACACGTGTGTGTGTATGTCGCATCCTTTACTCTAATATCTAAGCAAAAAACCCGTGTAACACGATATGGTACCACATTCTGTGTTTTAACTGTCATTACGAGGAAAAGCTCGTAAAAATTTAAGTTTAATATTTCGTTGCTATTCCTTTTAGTTGTTTTATGTTGTTACTTTATGAGCTACAATATTTCGTTTCCTTCAATGCAATTATTTTATGTAAATTTAATTTCAATTACTAAATAAAAATAAATCCCCCTAAATTACAGTGGCAAAATTCCACATCGGATCTTATTAAATACAATATCATAAAAATTCACCTGTCGATTTGTTGACCTGCCCTAATAAAAATTCATATTTTTGTGAATATGGCCCCGAGGCAGACACCGAAAAGTTGTTTTCCTCAGCCTCAAAAGAGCCAGCTCGTAAAAAGCAGGAGAATGAAAGAAAATTCTATGATAAATATGTCGCCGGATTGGAATGATGCCAGCGGATGGCTCATAGAAAAGATATTACAATTGTAGCATCCTGCAATAATGGCTTTAACCCGGGGGAACATTAAAATTTCAAATGCAGCACTTTCAGCTCTTCTGGCCATGTTGTCTAGTCGGAGATTTATTGAAATTTATGTATCCGGACATGGACACCGGGATCACTCTGGAACAAGATGCTCGCTCCTGGAGTCCAGGCGCAGCACCGGAACGAAATAATATTTGCCGCCCGTCAGCCTCTCTGCATGGGAGTTTTGGAGGAAAAGCCCGACAGACAGACACGTTTTAAGAGACGGTTTAGTTCCGCAAGTTTAAATGGCACACTATCGCTTGTCTCGTTACTTCAAGTTTGTCCCCGTACCATGGTGCCCTGTGCCACGGACTTGGCGTTTTCTATCTCCCTGCAATTTTCGCACAAACCTTCTTAATTGTCAATTTTCTCAACAAGTTTCTAAATTCATTACCGGGACGTGATGTGGCTCATCACACGCGACTCCACTCAGTTAGCAAGGTAACCCTCGGGAAGTAGAAAGCACCCGCTCGCGACTTGGTGCAATATATTGCATAATTCTGTGAAAAGCAAGAAAATTAATTAAGCTAATTAAGATCCTTTTCTCGTCCCGGTGAGAATATAAATGATACCCCACCTGAGCTGGGACTGCCTTGGGACTGTTTGGGGAAGCTTTGCAGCAGCCCTAATGCATGCGAGCCGGAGATCCCTAATGCAGCAAATTACAGAAACTGCAAGGGTTGTCAGTAAGATGCACCTAGAGAACATAGAGCGTTCTGTCGAGAAAATAAATTTTAATTAAAGTGTGGATATACATGGGTCCTGCGGGCATTAAGGCGGTGTGTAAAAATGAAAAAAATTATAAAATTAATAGCAACCGTGGGAATTAAGGGTTATAATAACGAATAAATAGGTCAAAATAACAACGACGTTAGGACTCAGGAAATTTAAAGTTTTGGCAAAGAGAGACGTTTTTATGCACTCCAATTTCCAAAAAGCCCATTAATCTTTATAACAAAATTAAGAACTGCTTTCTTTTAATTACTTATTTAATACTATATAATTAAATTTACAGTAATTGAAAAAGCAAATATGCAATTTTACCAAATAGATATAAACATGCATACGTATATGCATACAAATATTTTAATCAAGTTTTTGTTTGTTTTTTCAATGTTATCAAAAACACGAATACGATTATCTCAGACTTTAATAGGCGATTATTTGGTTATCATTTTTATAGTCACAATGTTGTGTAGTTTTCTGTTATTTTTGTTTTGTTTTGAATTAATCTATCATGCGATATACATAAAGAGAATATATTTCTGACTCAGAAATATTTACAATTTTTTGTAATATATGTAAGTAATTCTCATTTCAAAGTTCGATAAAATTAAGATATTTCGGTTCCAAATCTCGTTGTAACCTGTAGCATTGAATACCCAAAGAAATTAATTTTTAATTCATACCCACAGGAAATTTATTTTAGGGAATTATCGTCAATAATTTAACAGACCGACTTAAAAGGTAGACTTCGTTTCTTTATTTTGTTTGCTCTTAAGTAAATGACGAGAATAGAAAGAAGAACGAGTAAATCCAAATATGAAGAAAGAAAAGGATTTCAACAGAGTTGTTACGAGGAATCATTAAAGAGCGAAAAAAATTCGTTAAGGGAAAATTCGTAAAGTCTTTTGAAGAAGAGTGTAGGGTAATCCATGTAAAACACTCCCATCGATGCGGGGGAGGAAGATTACACTTAAAAACAGCTCAATCATAGCACCACCGTGAGCATTTTGAATTTTCTTGTAAAATAAACGAAGGGTGAAAATATCTCAGATGTTGCTGGGGGAAGGGATTTAATTCGTGTTATCGCGAGCCCATTAAGCGGTAGCAATTACTTGTTGACACAGGAGACAATTTAACGATCTCATAATTGGATCCTTCCCTTTATTGCACAGAAAATATTCATTTATTCGAAAAATGTGTTGAGGTTAAGTTAATAAAAAATATATGTATTATAACTACATATAAAAGTATCACAGACCACTCTTCTCGTGGATCCATTTGCGTAAAGCCGAAACTTTTGTGAAGACCCCTGGGGAACCCTCGTCACCGCATCCATCGCCCCATGAAACGATGCCATATAATTTTTCATCGAATACAAGGGGACCTCCAGAATCACCGCTGCAGGCGTCCCGGCCTCCACCTGGATAAGCCGTGCAAATCATATTTTTGGTGACTTCATTTCTTCCCTTGTACCTCGACGAGCACTCGCCGTGCTCCAAAATCGGGAGGTGGGTGAAACGCAAGGCGTTATTAGGTTCATCGGTGTTCTGTTTAAAGATGGCTTAATTAGGAACCAGAAGCTACTAGAGGTTATTTGAGGAGATTAACGTACCAGGGTCGCTCCCCATCCGGAAACCGTGACTACTGCGAGTGGCGCAATGTCCTTATCTTCCCCGGGAAGAGTAATTATGTTGGCACGCGTAGCCACCGTAATGGGGCTCTCCAGCTCGAGCAGGGCGATATCATAATTGAAAGTGCTCAGATCAAATTTGGGATGGTTGATGACCCTGGTCACATTGTAGATAGCGCCACCTTCGGCGTGGTATGTGCTTCCAACCCGAACGTAATACGGACGCTCAGTCATCCTGGGGGACGGAAAATGCGGGGTTTTAGATCATTTATTAAGTGTCGGGCTTCTTTACTTACAGGGTGCAGTGTGCCGCCGTTAAAATCCATTTGTCCCCAATGATGGAGCCTCCGCAGTGGTGTCGCCCCACGTCCCACGCTTGCAATGATACCTGATATGGGAACTTTTTTATGTCTCCAACTTTCCCACCCACGATACGGTTGTTTGGGGGCTTCGAGAGCGCCAGTGGGAGGACGCCAATTAGGCCGAAGATAGCGATTTGTGTCAACAGCATCGTAACGTAACTGGGCGATTAGTCCGATTCGAATAATGACCACCGTCACAAGAGAAGGTGTATATATCCGGAAATCAGTAGCTTATCTTTACGACTGCAGAACTAATCAGTCATAAAAAGGTTTCGAACCCTTGTTAAATGGCTTGCTGGGAATTTCACCCACTCGAGACGAAGAGGTTGGGATTAGAGTAATCGCTTTATTGCTCCAATTTAAGTATTTACAAGTTTTCTTTACTTTTCAGTGCGTTTTAAATAACACCATTTATATATAAATTTTTAATTAAGTCAACTTTTCGATCCGGAAACAATGATAAATATTTTTTTTATTCCGCTGAAAGTTTCCGGGAATTTTAATACTTATCGTGTTATCTTGATGGCCAGATTTATTGCATTTGTGTATACAATATGGAATTGGCTATCGCATTGATGTTATAAATTAATAATTTACGGATATTGAGAAATTCCTCAGAATTATTTTTCAATGGGAATTTTACTTTATCTGCCAAAATATCGATGTGCAGTTCATATCCTATATCGTTATTTTTCTTCAAAGGTGGTTTGCACCTTAATTTAATAAATATGAAATTGGAGAAACAATAAATACAGAATTCAAAAATAAAAACATTGATTCCATATTTCAGTACTTTGATATTCAATTTCAATTATAATTTGGAACTGTACACCAAATTTGTTTTTGTTCCAAAAAACCCATTTTGATCAACAAATTAATAGCAAGGATTAGGCAAAAGAGTTATTTAAAAATAAATATTCATTCATGAAACGTCGTACTTCATTAATGTTTGATTAGATATCCTATCATTACTAATAAATTTCTAGAAAAACCGTAAAGGTGAATGATCTAAAACTTTACGTCGTCGGTGAATTAGTAAGTATTTTCTCTGATTAAAACAGAAAACCTTCTTATTTTTAAAGAGAGTCACTTGAAAATGTTTTGTTTTGCAGGGAAATTTTTCAAAAAGTTCTTAATATACAAAATATTAAAATACAGAATAATTCAAGAGCTCTCAAATTTTGTTAGGAACGTCCATAAATAAATTTGGTCATATTTAAATGCTTGAGAAAGTTCTGAAGTTAGTTTCGTTTTTATGTTGGCAATCACGTGAAATTCAAGATTCATTCAGACAAGTACTACTTCACTAAGTTGCTAGCTTTATTTGCCACAAACTTACAATTCTCGATAGACATTCCTGTTTGCCTTCGGTACCATTTGTTTGGAGAAGACTGCAAGAATTTTCGGATTTTTGAAGTAAAATCTCGATAACGACTAAAGCAACAAGAAATTGATTTCCTCGAACTTAAGAGCCTTCTTATGTTTCAATGGCAATCTTCGAGTGAACTTTGCTTTTATTGAAAGTTTTGCAGATGGTTGGTCGATTGGTAAAGTGCAACGCACTGCTCCCAGACTGGACCAGATACATTAAGTGGTAGAAAACTTTTAGCGGGAGCGTTTTGGAGCATTGTCTGGCTATTTGGGAGTGCTAGTCATGTCCCATACATGGAGCACTTTGGTTGGGAATACTGTGGAATTTACTTTATCATTTCGAACATTCCTCGGTAATGTCGATAAATTTCGGGATTTTCCCATTTCTTATCAACAAAAGAAGACGGGGGAAACATCCCTTTGCACTCGACTGAACTTTTAAAGTAACAAGAGCACTTTTCATAGTGGCTTCTTTTTCCTCGGCTCGACCCTACTTACCCTTTTCTTTTTTGTGGAAGTTCGAAAGTGTCACCTGAAGTCGGTCCCCGCACTTTGCGAGCTAGCCAGACCTGGGTTTCACCGCAAAATCAAATTTTCGATAAGATTCCACCCCCGCAGGCGGCCGTAGCAAAACGCTATGATTGACAGAGGTATGATGAATCGGAGCAAGTCAGTGGAATAGGCTAGGGATTCGAAAGATAAAATCTAACCAGAAAAGGTTTATTGGGATAACAATTGAATTGCGAGCACAAGATGGAACGGCGGAGGGACCTGGATTCCTCTTGTGTACTTTGCGTGTTATCGCGTTGTAACAAACGTTGAGCTTCATTCATTTTCTGTATTTACGCTGTTTCTGCTCACTGGGACAGAGATAGATAATTGTGTTATTGTTTCAACGGCCTTTGCAATCGAATTGATAAGGAATACATATTATCTAACAAAATCTGGTATAACTCGGTTTTGATGATGGTAAAATTAAGATGCCAATCGTCCGGCTTTTTATAAATCGATTAAATATTAAGATATTACAAAATAGCAAAATGATAGTTATTTTTCATTGTAATGCAGTTTTAAGAAAATGTTGGTAAAAGGTTTCGAAGAAAAATTTAGAATATCACAAAAATAAGAAAACAGTGTGGTTAAGGTTGAATGCTATTTTATTGGATATTTTGTTATTTTCAATCGGAAGTCAAACTATCCAATAATATTTAGTTACAAATTTGGAATGAAATTTGAAATACTTTATGAGTTACAACGATTTCTTTAGATCTCATGTACAGTGTTTCTTAAGGTTTGTACGCAATTTCAATAACAAATTACGCGGAGTTTTTCTAGACTATTTAAATATTTTACCATTTCTAATTAAATGTAGGTAAAATCTTTTTGAAAATGTTTGTTAAAAAAACATATTAAGGCAGTTCCGCAAAAAATAGTTTTTTTTAAAACATAAAAATGTTATAGTCATAAACAAATCAAATTATTATTACCATTAACAAATTTTTATAAGGTGAGTTTAGTTTTGTGGTATATATACATTATAAGTGGACGTTCTTAGTTATTCGCACTTAACTGGTTTCCCCTCTTGTGAAGTAGTAGATATGTATAAGTATTGGTACAAGGGTTTGATAAATGGAATCAATTTTCTGCTTTTAAATTAGCTATTTCTTTTTAAATTCTAATTCCGGGATAGAATGGAATAAAAAAATATTATTATTAATCAGCAGCTGTTTTCAAGATCGTACTCGACAAATAATTGGTCTCTATCCGCGAGGCACCAACATAAATCAAAGCCATCAATTCCCATTCAATTGAGTAGCGATTTCTTGCAATTGCTTGAGACACGTCAACCAGATTGAAATATTTCTTGAGTAAGAACAAGAAGAGTGAATCCTTAATAATGCAGCGCATTGCAGAATATATGAATGACGGTGCGACCGATGGCACGTTTCCTGGACGGGCTCGTTTGAATAATGACACTCTTGGAAGTTATGCATTTATGGCGCGAACAAGAAGCGTCCTTTCGGTATGTTCGATACGAGCAGATATGTATGTTGGTACATTTCAGAGGTTTTTCAGTCGTATACGACTTTAAGATATCATCGGCGGGTGATTGTTTTCATATTCATGAGTTCATCGAGATCATTGTCAGAGGACTGGAGGTATGATTACACATGATGTGACCACAAAATAGTGCCAACTATGTGGTGCAGACCTATAAGAAGGTTACGTTACGTCTTCGTCCCTCCTGGCCGTTTATTGATCCGTATCTAGTCGAGTTGGATAGGCGGTAAAAAACTCAATCGTATTAAGTGACAATTTCTGAATTCAAAATGCCAACTCCAAAGCTCCTTGGGACATGGCTAAGTGGGATAAACTTTTTCTTTAATTGAAATATTTTTCGTGTTCGGAATGCGTATAACCTAAAAGATGTCTCTGCAGTAGACATACGATAGTACTTGGGCACACTTGACCTTTGGCGTACGCCAGATAAACTAACTTCACCTTCTAAGAAGGTCATGCCTGAGGCTGCCAGGAAAATAATTTATATAAGAAAACTCTGCGGAAAGAATTACAACGATTCAATGGCTATTCAGTGAACTTTACACATTTATTAAACTTTCTTCAATTGAGTTAAGCGCGTAAACACAGACAGATGAAGAAGTTGTTAAAGTGTTGCACAATCTAAAAATCGAATAAGTGCTCGCTATGGCATTCAACCGAGTACCTACTTTTCATCCTTCTACGAAAACTGAAAATGGAAACGTCTTCGATTTGTGCAGTATCAGCATAAAGTGTATTACAAATTTACATATGAACAGAGGAAGCCTGATTCGATATCCGTCTTTGAGCTCCTTTTTGGGCAGGCATCACAAAGTTTGCTGTGAACTTAATTTGCATCGTAGTGATTCAATGGGTCCCCATGATCTCATTAAAATGGTCGCATATGCGGCGAATTTGTGTCAATTGCTTATCACATGGCGGCAAGCAGGTCATCCAATGAAATCAATTAACTTCGGTATCACTTCGCTGGAAGAGCCTTCGGATGCTGGTGATGCTGCACAGGAAATATTCATGCCATCACGTCGGCTTGTGTCGTGTGGATTATGATGCGATTATGCAGTGTACAGAGTGCCAAATGGATTATTTGCAGTTGGATGGGAGTCGAGCACATGATCCTTCCGAATTAATTGTTTTATCTGGAAAAATAATTCATAAACGAGCAGTGAGAGGAATTTAAAAAAACATTTTCGACATACTCAAGGTTCTCTATATTTTCTTCATTAACGTATTTTCTATAAAAGTATGTAAGATTGTTTTGATGAGTCGAATATTTTCAGAACTACAGCAAAAATTTGAAGAAAACTCAGAAATCATACAATGCTGAATGAATACTACAAAACTTAAAATTCCAAAAACAAAAAATATGTTCGTCAAACATTTTATTAATCAATTTTACCGACCCGCAGAAATAAATTCATGAAATACTATTTGTAAGAGTGCATTCTTAGTTTTAGAAATGTGCCTTTTGAAAGTGAAATAAAATGAAGTCAAATAAATTTTATACATCTGCATATGAATGAGAATACTCCTCAACTCAACAAGAAAATTTGTTTTCGATTTTGAACGAATCGGCGTGATTTCCAACGTTTAATATTATAGTCGATGAACACGGTTTTCTTTATTTCCGATTCTCTTCAAAAACAACCATCATCGATAAAAGTTGAATATTTTTGAATTTAAATAGACTGCACAAAAATCACGTAGAAAAGCAAAGTGTTCGTGCTTTGAATAATTCCTGCAAAAATATCTTCAAATATTTGTGTATGTGTAATAAAAGTGCAGGAACTACTAAAGTACCTTGTGATATCTCTAATGATGATCCTAGATACAATCTTTAGTGAAAGCAAAATATTTTAAGACATTTGTCGGTTTTAAGAACTTTAAAGAAAAGAGCACCATGAAACGATTTTCTACACAAGTCGAATAAAGCCAAGGAACAACAGACCAAGGCGCACTTGTTGAAACTCCTACTCCTGTCTGCACTGGAAAATTCCAACTGGTAGCAGCAGTGGGAGTTGGGTCTTTAACAAATAGCAAAATGTTTTATGACCTTCGGTTTCCCTCTTGTCGCCCAAAAATGGCGGGCGGTTCAACACGGAGTGGTATCCGGTGTTTGCACTGCAACAGCGAATACAAGGAGAAGGCTTGCCAACAAAATCATTTTCCCATCTGCAATCTTCCTGATTCCAGTGGGTGTATGCAATTTGGTTTCAGAGTCTGGGGGTATTCTGAGGGTTTACACAAAGTTCGTAAGACTGTTTGTGCAACTATACCACGAATAGAGAGAAGGTCTCTGGTCGTTAGTTTTTTTACGATGCTTTCCTTAGTTTGATCAGAATCCGAAAGACTTTAAATGGCCAGCAGGGTTTCGCACTAAATATTATTGCAAAAAGTCATAAACTAAAAGTTAATTTCGTTAATGCTTTCGGGCAGGAAAGCAAAAAGCTTTTCGAACGAGGTATCAACGGTGGAGGCCCTTTAAAATGAGGAGGACTCGAGGACAAAACACGCTCTATTGGCTCTAGATGAGTTTACCCCCGTGAATGCAATTTGGTTATTTAAGGCAAGTGAAGGGTTTTATGCTGCTGCACTTAAAGTGCACGCCAACGGCTTTAAATTAATGAACGAAAAATATAATATCGACGTACATACTTATATATGTATGTATGTATAGGGAGGGGGTAGATATGTACATAGGTATAACTCCCGCGTAAGTTAAAGTAACTTTACGGTTTTCTGCTTCCAACTTTTAATTAAGTCGCACGAGGGTTGCATTGACATGGATGCTCACATCCAGCGGTAATTCACCTTTTATGGGTTTTGGAGGCAACTATAACCACCGTCGGTTTATTGGCGAACCGAGGCGGAAGTGTGAAATTCATTTGCTACCTTAACCTCTATCTCCCTCCGGGAAGGGTCTTCTAAATCCTAAGATAGTCTCCTTGGCGAAACAGGCGCTCATACGATCTTTAATTTCCGCCGTGGATTCTCCTTTTTCACGCTTTTCCTTCGCATAATAACGCATAAAAAGAAGGGTTGGTGGTAGACAAGACAAGAAGAGACAAGACAAACAAGCACCCAGTCAGGTAGCAAGATAAATTTCACGTCAAATTAATGACTCAAATTACAGGGAAGTGGTACACTGAAACCACTTCGTTGTAACTCAGATATTTACACCCATGCCTCCGTAGAAACTTTTCTGCTTCTTCTCAGCTTCTCAAAAGTATTTTCACGCAGATGTCGCAGATTATTTTGCACGACAATTCCATTCTTGAAGCCGCACAATGTGTTTGGAGGATGTGACAAATTAAGACAGAAGAGTGATGATTTCTCAGCATAAGCATAAGAACATGAGACAATGTAGTCCGTACCGCGCCCTCGGGGGTGGTATTTTTCGTTTGTACTTCTGTCTCCTTGTGGGGGATCAGATTAATTTCAACCCTTTTGATATTTTCTATAGTACGAAGGCTTAAATCAACCTATTTTGACTACTGAAGTTGATATCTTTATGCTATGCAACGCAAGTACGAGTGGGGTTTAATTGTGCTTACTGTCTGTTACACCGTTTTCAACAAACCATATTCAGTTTTGATTCGGCAAAACACTTCCATTACATTATTCATGCTTTGCAGATAGTATTTATGTACGTGCTCTAAAATAACATGTATCGTTACAATGTGCTAATTTTGTTATAAAATAATTAAATAAAGCTTTCGGGACAAAATTTGAATATATGTTTATAGGTATATCTGACATAGAATAATTATTTTTCGCTCACCGAAAATTTCGTTATTTCTGTTGTGGAGTGAAATATAACACTAGAGGCATTTGCAGGAAAATTGACATATTTCATCTGATTTATTTCAGTTGAGTGTGCCAGAGGCGCAAATTTTGTGTAAAACTACCAGTAGGCAAAATGTTAGAGCGGCGGTGCATTCATAATTAAAACTTTGAAATACTAAATTAAAATTTCGCATCCTAAAATTGTTGCAGCAAAATAACTATGAAATTATATCTGTTAACAAGATATAATATTCTTGTTTGTCATTTTATATATTTTATAATATATATTTACATTTTGAGCATCATTATTTTTAGCTTATAGGAGTCCCAGCAGTTTAAACGTTGCTAAAGTTAACGTTTAATTTTAAATTTGTTCTGTGGAGAAGAGATTCAATATAATTAATAAATATTTTCCCACTATTTGATTTTGTGTATGCATATATGTAACATAACTTCATTTATCTTCTAGGTGACACAAAAGTAAGTGTTGACACACTCTTTATTCGATCTACAAATGCAGGAAATTTAATCGTCTCATAAAATTGTCTGTGACGCTCCGAGGGAAAATGCTCTTAAAGTGCAATTTTGCATTACCGTGACAATGGCCATTATCTTCCCCTACGCACTCGGCACAGGTAAGTGATATGAATTATATTGCGCTGCAGAAGAAATTCTTCTTATGCAAATTATGCTTTTCTTCAGTGTTGCAACCGACATCTTTTAAGCGTTTTCAAAGAATTACGACAAATGTGCCCCCAATACGAGAGTACAACATTTTTTTCCAGTCTGGAGGCAATTTCTTATTATGATCATTAAGAGCAATCCGTTTGTTTGCATAGTTCTCTTAGTGCAATGTGCCGACGAAGTTTTGAATAATTACGTGACATTTTATTTTTGTTTTGCATAATGGGAATAGCGATTTGTCAGGGAAAAGCAAAGTGAACTTCAACACCAATTATTCCGCCAAATCCTTGCAAGAAAGCGCTCCACTAGTGGCGCAGTCAGGCCTCCTTTTTCTTAACGAGCACGAAGTGTTGTCGTTTAAAACAGGGGGGTTTTGATATGAGCTCGCGAAAAATGAACCTCCTTTTCCCCAATAAACCCCCAGACTCTCAGTCACGTTTTGTGTTCTAAACAGCAGGAACTGCATCTGAATACATTCGTATGAGAAAAATGTTCTTTTTGTGCGCCAGTGCAACTCCTCCTGGAGGGCAACGCTCCGTTGTTATTTTATGCACAGGAAAGAAGAAGTCACAAAAGACCTCCAAAGAAATGTTCATCGAGTTTTCACCTTTTGAAAATTTTGGACGCTTTTGTCCACTGCCTCAAACCAGTTAAGAGTTCGTTTTGCGCTAATGAAGAATTCCATAGAAGCGTCATCAGCAGCGATGCGCTTTTTTCAGATCTTCAAGAAAATTTTGCTGGAAATTATTTAGGGAAAAAATTAGTTTGATAGTCGTTAAAGACCAGGACCAGCTCCTTGAGGACGGGATCGAGCATATTACGAAAAGCCAAAAAGCTCAATTTTGCCGGGTAATATAATTCAACTCTTTGAGTGAAGTGAACTCGGGCCACTCCACTTGGGGAAACAAAGCGGCTATAGGGGGATTAAATAAATTCCTGGATGGACCGGGACCACGAAAACCCTTTAATATTCTGCTAGGCTACCGTGGGATAAGTCGGCCGCTCCTCCGGATTTTCGGGCTATCCAAAAGGGACTTTTCCTGACCCAGAAAACAGCACGGGGGCTCCGGAGTAAGAATCTAGCTACACAAACTACAATGCCAAGGATTTTTTTTAATAGTTTTCCTCTTCCTTTTCAGAGGGTTCGACAATCTTCCGGGTAAAGACGTTTTCTTTTATTTATTTTTTTTATTTTCTCCAGGGCAAAATAGTTCCGGGAGTGGGCAATGATGAGAAAATTACTTCTTACAGACATTTAAAGGGAACTGGTGATAGAGTCCCGGGCACTTGAACGCAGCCAAGCTAATTCAGAAGTGAAAGGGTCTGTCTGCTCAATGTAATTTTTAAGGAAGTTATTAAATGTGGAGATGCCTGCAGTTATTACAAAAGCTTCCTTAATTTTGTTTTTTGTAAGGTATTTCTTATGAGTTTTTGTTTATATTATATTTAACTTCATTTTAATTAATCAAAAAATAAAAACAGTTTTCGTTGTTGAAGTTTTTACCGAATTCTTCTATCTAGGGTAAGTTTTTTGATTGAACATTTAATGAGAATTTTATTATGGTTTTTCAAGCTAATGAAATATTTGATGTGCAAAAAATTGTATTCCATTTCGTAGAAGTAATGATGATTGAACATCAATAAACGTTTTCAAGTTTCTCCTAGCATATAAATCATTGTTTTAATGGGGATGGGGAAAAAGACATTTTTAAACTATAATATCGAAAAAATAAAGTCTAAATTAAGTATATGAGAAAATTTTGTAAATTTCAAGCTTTGGCCTATTTTGAATTTGTAAATTGTCTTGTGTTTTTACTAAATTTAAAAAAAAACAACGCTGACCATTTATAGACTTATCCGGTATTTATATAAGAGATGTTATGACCTTCAAGAATCACAGAAAGTGCTAATTCAAATAAAGATAAATTTAAAGAGAAAACATCAAATACAAAATTTTGCAAAATCGCCTAAATTTTACAACTCTAATTAAGTAGAAACGATTATATGTCCCTAATGAAAGTATAGGACCCCTTAGGTTAGGAAGTTTAAGCTTAAAAGGGACTCGTAAAAAGCCCATCTCTATAAAATGGCCCAAAGGAAATTTGCTTGTACCGTGTTTCCACTGTCATCAAATTAATCGGCGATTTCCTTTTACGCTGCACAGCATCCGGGATAAATCAATGAATCTGTCGAACTCCATTTCCATAAAAATGTGACTATCTCCATCCGAGTATTTACCCTCCTGTGCTCAATTAGGCGATAAACCAGGAGTACGACGAATGTCCCTTTTTCGGTTATTAGCCATTAACTCCGGTGGCGAACTATAATGCCCGAATCCTTGGAGGGTGTCCAGTAGATTTTTATAGCGTCTTGTTTATTGTGGCTCATAAACCGTTTAATGGTGTACAATTTGTAGGGTTCATTTATCGGGCATAGTCCCCCCGTGAGTGACGGGCGTTAACGTGAAGCACTGCTGGCCTCATTTCTTGTTAAATTGCCCTTAAACAGAAATAAATCAATTTGTGCCCAAAAGTTCTTCCCTAAATTGCTACATCGTCAGGATATGAAGGCCACTGAGTAGCACTCGGAGGAGGATTGCATGCTGACGGAGTGGATTTTCTAGGGATCATTTTCCGGTTCTGGGGAGTCCATCAGCACTTTGTCTTAAAACATGGAAGGAATTTTTATGGACTATCTGACGTATTGTTTGCAATATTAACATAGGGAGGCTGTCGCTATCGTTGAAATTTATACACCTGAGAGTCCATTAATCTATCAAAAGCGTTGGGGCTCCGATTTTGCCATCATCGCGCTCCAGTTTTACGCGAGAGCTAAACGCACCCTCTTGTACGTGCAATGGATAAAAAATGTAAATCAAAATTGATAAAAGCTTTCAGAGCCCTGCGAATATTTAAATTTAAAATTCCATCATGGATCTGCGCCTAGGGCAACACCTTGATAAAATGCTATAGGATATTTTACATGCTTGCTTACAGCAGGAATTTTTTTTTTTTTTTAAAGAAGCTGGATACTGCCGAGGAGGCTGAACCTCTCAAAAATGCTTTGAACTCGTCTTTAACACGATTCTCCCTAATTTGAAGTAACTTATGTGTAGAGTTAGCAGAACACAATAAGCCGCATATTCAGGTGTTTCTGTATCTTTTTGTCCCCTTAACTGAGAACAATTGCTGAAGATGTGTCCCAACCCCTTCAGCTGGAAGATTACCCATTGTATTAGGGGGAAAAGTAACAAAATTCTTGAAACTCAGTCGCAACTCTCAAATAGTCACGGGATAAGGCGCACAACAAAAGGCGGATTGAATTATGTCAAGAAAATGGAAATTATAAGTCATCTGGGATTTAACAACTACAGCAATAAATCGCTGAAGAGATCTCGCTTCGAGTAGCTTAACAGCCCGGCTACAGAGGCCTTGTATCTGTTAGAAATTTCTCAAGAACATTTTCTCATGCAAACAAGAAAAGTAAATTAGAAAAAAGGCAGAGGACTCCCCAAATGCTTCGGGAAAATGAACTTGAAAATTCTGAAATGTCTATTTGTAGGACGAATGCACGAACGAGAAGAGTATCTAATATACAATTACTTTCACTGATGATATCTTATCCGACACGTCTTGTGATATCCAGGAATTTCTTTTGTTGTAAAGGAAATAAATTGCACATTTCATAGGTTTTGGCATTGTCATTTATGAAATCATTTATAACTCGTACTTACAGCTAAAGTATTCGAGTCGCTTATAAGCGTCAGACGCTTTGTGAAGAAAAATATTCTACTAAAATTATGTTCGCGTTAGGGTATGTAACCTAAAAGGAAAATATGAGATTCGAATCTAATTTATAAATTTAATATTATCTGAAATATGCACAAAGAGTTAAAAATGTAGAGTAAATGAGAATTAATGAAGGTGTTGTAGTTATTTGTTTTATTTTCCTCATATATTAATTTATATACGTAGAATTAGGAGTTCTTTTAAATTTATAGAGATCGTACAAAACTTTCTAAAATCATAATTACGTAATATACTAAAGAATTTGAAATTTATTGTATTTGATCTATAAAGTTTCAACTCGTGAGTTATGTATACATATAAATGCAATTAATTTTATTAAAATAAAAGTTTGACTTTTTAGAAATAAAATTCCAGTAGCGACAACAAGAAAGTAAAGTAAATGTAGTGAAAGTAAGAAATAATCTTTTTTGACTGGTTTTCATTAATACAGTGTGAGCTCCAAAATAGTAGAAATTGTTTCGCATTTTAACTCAAATTAAGTAAAATTGTTCAAATTGGGAGTCATTAAAGATTGCCTGTAATAAGAAAACGTGGCCACAGGGTTACAATTTCTAGCTTAAAATATAAGCAATCTCAAATCTGTAATACATACGTTTTCCACAGTAAGCAAATTTCGATATATTTTATAAATATGATAAAATTCTGAATGTTACAATCCATTGAATTGATTTGAATGGCCTCCGACTTAAACTGGAAAGAAATGAAATATCTCAGAAAGTCTAAAGTGAAAGGTTTTATTAAGATTGACATTTAAGTATATATAATATGATTGAATTTTTGCAAACGATTTTCGAAATTCAGTGCAAATTTCAGTTGGTTTAAAAAGCTAACATCTCAAGCACTTAGCTCCAATAAAGCTGTTCAAAATAATTTCATTTAAAGCAGTTCTTGTTTTACTGCATCATAAGAATGAAGGAAATTTTCTTAGCGGTATGATCATGGCAGGGATATACGATCTGTCCCAGGACATGTTTTATTCAGTTCTATTTTTCGCAAAACTTTCACAATTTTCGAATTTCTCATACTAAGACGGCGCATTATTCTTCAAAGAATCATATTTCCTTGTGAATATGCACACTGGATGGCTCAGCACACCCCCGAATGATGCTATAAGTAAATTTCCTCCGCCACAGTCCCAGGTGAAATTTTTGTTGAGAAAAAAGCGTTGAGGTAAGTTTTGTCACCTTACCGAACGACAAAGAATCGTCTCAATGAAATTTGATCGCGTTCTGAATTATTTATGAAGTCTAAACAGCTTAGAGCTGCTATTCATAGCGATATTTCCTGAATTTTGTGTCCCTTCTTGCCCTGCTAGGGGACTCAGCCGATGTGCTTTGTGTGCCCTACAAAGTCAAAACGATTAAGGAGGAAATTCCTTTCGCTGCGGAAATATGCGTCAGTTTTGCATTCGAGTGGGTCTCATCCTCTTTGTCGTTTTAAGGAGGACTGCTTAAAAAAGTTTACGTGTTTTTACAAATTTGTGAACAATTTGGTAAAAGCGGGAGAAATCTTAAATTCAAAATGGTCGTAATGTTCGGAGGGTGTCCAAGGTCGGTTCGCTCTAATTCCTCCCTTTTTTCCCTTAGCACCATTCCGATTCGGCGAGATGCTTTATCATGGAAACGAACAAAACTCGCTAACTAAAGTGCTTTTTATGCAAAGTGGAGCAATTTTCATTTGAACGGTAAATGCGCGGAAAGAGCACGGTATGAGACAGTTTTGTTTTTGACAGAATTTAAATTGGAGGCGAACCCATCGTGCGGAATCCATTTCCCATCATAACACCCCGGGAAAAATTGCCTGATAGTTATGAAAATTTATTCAAAAGTCGAAAAGCGGAAGGAGTGAACAGGGACATTGTCATTCTACGCCAAAACTTAGAAGTGCCCATTTAGTCCCCGATGCGAGGACATGATTTAGTCAGACGGACGGATGGACAGTGATCATTCGTCCGATTCGGGGAATCCCCGGCGTGTATGGCCAAATGAATGAAGGATATTAACAAAACAAATCTCCAAACTTTTTCAACGAGCAACCGCCACAAGCCGTTTGTTTGATGTCTGAAAGCCCTTCAGAGCAGCACTCCTTTTTCGTGTTTTTTGTTTGTTGAACAGGGCGTACTCCGCCTTTGAGGAGAGCAGTTACCGCCCAGCTCCGGTTATGTTCCTGGCGTCCCGACGAGGGTCTTGATTAAGGTGATTATCATAGTTTGTATCATGAAACATAATGCGAGGCAATTACTTTTTACGTGAACTGCTTATTCAACAGCAGGCCGAGGTGCAACAATTTCCGATTACGGAGGCTTAAGGGCCCATAAAATGGCACTCTTGTGATAAGATTTAGTAGCGGGTGGTTGCTTGTTGTCGGGGAGATTTTTTTTTTGGCTCACCAGAGTTGAGGTTTGGTAATGGCATGAAATTTGCTTATATGGCCACTTATTATGCTCTGTTTGGTTAGTGATTTCATTTCCAGACAATGCTGAGTTTTTGTTTGCTAAGGGCGTTAGTTACTTCAATTAATCTAAGATTTCAGCCAATCGCGATAACATTAACTAGAATAACTTAAGAGTTGTTCATACTACAGAAATGTATGTACATAAATACCAGTTAGAGTTTATATTTTTAAAGCTTTTTAAATTTATATCATTTTTGTTGTTGCTATCGCATGTACATTTTAACTAAGAGATTAATAGTGCAATATTATCATCATTATGTAAAGGCTTAAAATTTTAATTTAAGTTTGTTACGCTCTTCGAAACTAAAATGTTCATACTGTTTTATTCATATTCAAAAGACATTTTAGCTTATAAAGCTTTCATGCAAAGATTACATCCCATTCTTTGACATGAATGTCTGAAAGAAAAAAAATTTGTACCTCTTTATATGCGAGCAGGGGCATAAAAAATTTACTTTTTCTAAAGGTCACGGTAAAGATTTTTTAACTCATAGATCTCAGCACTGCAGCTTTGTCTCATCGTTTTTAGCAAAAACCAGCTTGGCGTGCAAAAAATTCTTTTGATAGAGTACCTATCGTTTTTAGAAAAGAAAAAAGGAAAGGAAACCGAAAATAAATGGTCGGCTTTGAATCAAGTTTTCTGGCGAAAATAGGATTTTAAGGCAAAAAGTTACTTGGGAGATACTTTCAAAGAAAATTTCATGCAAGAAGTGCAGAAAACCCTTTGGTTTAAATCACGAGGTTATCTCCTTTGGCATTAATAAAAATTCTGCACGGCTTTTTATTTTATCCTTCTAGTCTGCGTAAACCATGGAATGTAACTTCTGTTTTTAACTATAAGTCATTCACAGCGGGAGGTGCGGATTTATGGCATCCCTTATGTTAGGGTTGACTTTCCTGTATGGAAATTTGAGCCTGAGGATAACCTCTGAAAAAGAAGAATTTTCTTTTTAAAGTTCACGTGTAACCGAAATGTGAAAATGCGGTGTTATAAAATCATGGCGAGTCCTGCGAAGAGTTTTAAAGTTGTCTTTCGAAATTAGTTCCATCCTAATTACTGTGTCTTGAAATATATATATTTTTGTAACTTCTTATTTTTCAATTCAACACGAATTTTAATTCCTTCTTATTAAAATCACTCTCAGATTGATTAGTGAAGTAAATAGAAACATATCTTACTGACTATAAGTTAAATTACTTTGAAAGGAATTAACAAATTATAACTTAAATCTTTTAGTTAAAAATCTGGAATGATGATTATTTTGGTAATGCTTATTACTGATTAAGAAGTAATGAAGTGCAAAAATCGCTTTTTCAAGGATTTGAATGAAATTTCCAATTCTTATTTTATTTTTTAATGCGTTATTTGGACATCGCGGATTTTTCCTGTTGTTATTACCTACGCGTTGAATAATTGCAAACGAGGCGGAGAATATATACGCCGGGTGGAAATGGGAGCTCCGGTCACGCCTCAGTGGAGCGTAATTAATATTATTAATGTCTTGTTTTTGATAGGTGTCATGATAAATTGATAAATTTTCGAGCCAACACCGTGGCAAACCAAAACGTAGAAGCTTTAGCAGATATGAACAAATTCACCTCAGAGGAGAACGAGCTTTTGTCCTTCCTGCGTAGGGGAAATTTGTGAAAAAGATTGAACCCAAAAGCCAACAGTTTACCGGAAGGGCAAAAACTTTTCACATTTCAGTAATTTTGCGTCCACCTTATTGGCAATAAATGGGTCTTAAGGATAACGAGTCCTGACAGCGAGAAATCTCTAGTTTTACGCAAAACTCCGTAGTTACATGCAAATCAAATGGTTTTCTGTCTTCTCAGCGATTTCTGCATTTTCGCGAGTCTTTTCTTGAAGGCAATAAATATTCATTAGGTGGCTGTTTGGGTCTATAAGGTTTCAGATATTTTCTTCTTTTGGTGCAGGAGGACAGAAAGTGTTATCTTTGTATTTATGAGTTGCACGATTCTCTCATAGTCAAGGTTCGCGGAAATACCGCACATCGTATTGTTCCCTTCCTCCATGTGGTACACCACTATCCGAGGTCCTTTCATATAATTGACTCAAGGACGGGCACTTGTGCACTTCTCGGGGAAACACTTCCGGAACAATGTCCCTAGAAAATGTACATATTTGCGCATCTGAAGGGAGACTATTTTGTATAATGAATACACGGAAGTGAATTGTTCACATCGCATCCTTCGTACGACTGTCGTGAATCGAGTGGGAGAGATATGCACCCGTGTTTCACTTTTATTGTCGTAAATATGCACTTTGGGGTTTTCGCGCTTACAGTCGCAATTTTCAGCATGACGGATTTATTTTATTTTGAAGGGTTTTCATGCAGAATCGTTTGGAGTCAAGGTACTGAGGCGTTATGTTGCCAAGTACGGTTGACATGTTATCAAGTGATCGTTTATGGTACAAAATAATATGCGAATTTTTAGACGTGGAAGTTTTGAACGATAATCATTTCAAAGTTCTAGTGGGGCTTTAAAGTTATTCGGTGGGCAGAAAACCCATATATAAAATGAAAATATTAAAGAAATTTTGTCATTTGACTAACACTTTCATAAATTCATGTATTAATATACTCGTAATAAACTATGAAAAGTTACACATAATGTGTATAATTATAATAATTTCTATCGTTGGTACTAAACCTTACTTGGAATGAAGGGTACAATTACGGAAAATAATATTAGTTAGTTACTTCAATTAGAAAATAAAACGTACCACAAGATAACTGCCCTTTTAAAGTTTGGTTTTTAATTATTATTGATTAGGTATCTTCCCAGCTCTTTCGTATCTACTTTTATCTTTAAAAGACAAATACCTATTTTTAAAATTGCTTACATCACATTACCAAAATTGTTTTTTGTAATCTTTTGTAAGAACAACACATAGAAGAGAAATAACCGACATCAGTCTTTCGCCTTTGTTCCACCTGAAGTTTTGCCCGGAAACAATTAATAATTCAGTTTAGAAAATAATTTCCACAAGTGAAAAGCGGGTAGACTTGCAAAAAGCACGGGTGCCAAAATTACTCAGTATATGACTAAAAGGGCGCAAAGTCCAATTAATAATTCAATAGTGCCAAAGGTACTTCGGGTACAAAGGGGCTCTAGGCGAAGAAATTCATTAAGTGAACTTCCACACGGAACACATAAATAACGCTTTTGAATAGTTAAGGACAGGCATGACTTTCTACTACAAGTGTTTGATGCAAATAGATGGGTGCACAAATTCCTATGGAACTCCAATTTTTGTTTTTCTCTATAAAATTGGAAAAATAATTAAATATTATCCACTTTGGGTATAAAATAAACGCGGCACTTCAAATGATATAATCATGTCAAATAATATTTGTTTTGCGATATATTTTAATTGTGACCATTCTTTTAATAATAATTCAATGTTTGTAATAAAATGCAATTTAAATATTTTCAATATACTTTGGTACTAGAAATAAGGACATTTTAATTTAAAAAATCGGTGTAATTTTATTTCACACTTTACAATAGCAGTATCCAATTTTTTTTGTCTACACAGATGTGCAATCAAAACAAGGCAGATATTTTAGCTAGACAAATTAAATTCAATATTTGCGATAAAGAATTTCCTCTGTGCGTAGTTTTTACCAAAAAAATATAAAACTTGTTTGTCAGTTGAAATCGTGATATATTTGTATTTAAATGAAATAGCTTAAAATAATTGTTTTGAAAGGTTTTGTCAAAGCGAGCTCAACTGATGGAACGAGCAAAAATGGATTTTATTTTCCCTTCGACAAGAGCACAAATAAATGGCTTTAGTTGAAAACAGTCCTTCGAGTGTTTTACCGAAAACAAATTTCAGGAAATAGTTTTCCGACAGTTTCGAAATAAGAGCTTGGCGCTCGCACACACACATTATTATGCAGTTTTAGTGATTAATATGGGCGGTTGAAATTTGTCTCTGAAAATGAAAATGTATCTGCAGCTCTCCAAGTTAGAAATTGTTAAAAATTAAAATTTTATGAAACTTTAAAATTTAAAGTCCTTTGGGGACCAAACTTCATTTATTTTATTTTTGGCAGTAAACCACGCGTAATACGATGGACGCCAATCGAATGCATAAATTAAATTAATCGTGAACAAAATATAGTGGAACAATTAAGGATTTAATTAAACCGAGTGTCGTGATTAATGTCGCAATAAGGGCGGCCGCAGCTCATCTCTCTGATTGGTAAAATTGTCTGAGTGCAATTACAAGGATCATTTCTTTTGTGCTTCGAGTGAGGCAGAAGTCGCAAAAGACTATTCCTCTCCGTTTTGTGCAAATATCCAGGGTCCTTTGCTCCTTGCTGGCTGCTGAGTGACATTCCGTTCGGGTGGCTCACCTTCTTAAGATTTTCTATAAACTACCAGAGGCTCCTCGTAGTTCACTAAGTTACCCTCATTAACATCTATGAAACTTGAAACGTCCTCCACGTAGCAGACTCGAGTGGTTCGTGCCGTGAAAATGCTTTGCCAGGTAAAATCGAACCCGGGCACTCCTCGATCTGTGTTCTCTCAAAAGAAAAGGTGAAAGCTAAATTAGTTCCCTTAGAGTAGAGGGCACCTATTGAGGGCTCGAGTGTGCCCTATTGCCTTCAAGGACTGCTAATTAATAGTGTAAATAAAACGAGCAACGTTCTTTGTTGGCGCAGTCGGTGAAATGGGGGTTTACTTTGGCGCTCAATCCCTTAAACGATTGCTACTGCACTGACATCAATATGTTGGGAATTACAAGGGGATCAGTTGGGAATTTCGGCACTTTTGGGATGCTCCAGGGCTCACCAATTACACGTGCGCTCTATGAAACCCCTTTGAGTACTATGTTGCTATTCATTTCGACATTCACAGAGAAAATGAGAAAATGTTTTCTTTTTATGGCGGATGCATTCTATGTGCAGTTGATTTATTAAAAAACCATATAACTCTGTTTGCACACTTCATCCCTTTTGTGGGTATCAACATTCGTGAAATGTTCCAACACAGAGTTCTGATGTAAGGTAATTTTACTTCCAGGATATGCGACAACATGTACTATAAGCAGATTAATCCCTTTCCTGGAGCGTACTTAACTCATACACTGCGGAAGTTTTCTTCCTGTGGGGTTCTGTTGAAGTTGCATGTTTACACAGGGAAAATTTCTAGGAAAATTTGTGGTATACAACGTGCACAATATCCGATTACAATATACATTAATGTTTTGATTGCATTTACATCATACGTGTGCCAATCATGGAATCGTTTAAAATCCATTATCCATTCATGAAGAGTTATTCTTGTTGCTTTTACATTCTATGGAAAATATAATACTTTTTAGAATTCTCTCGTGGGAATCTATTAAATGTCCTTTTCAACTACTACAAATGTAAAAATAAGAGTGGTTTTGCTTTGATCCCTCTAAAAGGTTAGTACATTTTCATTTAGTTCGGTACCGGCCTCTGATAGTTCAATTAAAATATGTATGTTAAATAATAATGCTACATTAAATAATTACATACTTCAAATGGAGTTTATACACATTACTTATTAATTTCTGCATTTAGGGTTCTAAAGCTTTTCTGGGACGTCATTTTCAGCTTTTTAAAGATTGTTTTAGTAGGTTAATTAAGCCTTCTGCTTCCTTACCTAATAAAGAAATATGTACATTAGATCAATAAAGAAATATGTTTTTATTTTTATAAATATGTAGTGATGTATAATTTAATTTCATCAGTATACTATACGAAGACTATGCATAATTAATTTAACGTCCTCAGATATCGTCATTCTCAATGACTTTGCAAAAATTAGTTGTCATCAATTTTAAGTGTTAATTCACTTCATTTCTAAAGGAGGGAACATAACGAGTAACGACCTCTCAATTGTGCAAATCACACAAATTTTAATACATCCATAAACAGCCCCAATTCGGCCTAAAATTTGACTGTTCAAAGGAAGCACGGTACGACTTTCTTCGAATATATTACGGGGGAGAAAGCTCCTTTACGGGTTCTTTTAATAAAAGGTACTTAAGTCTCCTCGGTTTCTTATGCGACACACAATGTTCAATAGCGTCGCACCCACAAAAAAACTTTGGGAGGACGGGATTCATCCTTCTAAACAAGGAGATAATCCCCTTTGATCCAAAGTGCTCTTGTATCACTGTAGGGCTCCATAGACGAGACTCTGCGGTGACTTTAATCCGCATTGACATAGTTTATATCATCCCTCCTTGTATACGCCTTTATAGCCGAAAGAATTACTTTTATTTGCGGACTTCTCGCGGTATACAGCGGCGTTCTGGCCATCTATAATGAAGGCTGGCAATAACATTTCTGGAGAGTCCATTTCTCAGGACCAGCGTAGAACAGCGTTTATTGGTCGCTACAAAATAACAAATAAAAGCCACGATCCTGGAAGCCTTAAAATTCGCATCTGGTGCTTCTCTAGTACGGGGGTCTATATTTTTGGTGTGAATTTACGAGTTTCGCTAGAGTCCTTAAATTTTTACAGTGTTTCACTTCAACATGGCAATAAAGGACAACATTTAATCGTCTACGCATCGAAATCAGGTGATGCGAACGACATCAGGATATTAAAATTTATCCGCCATTTATCAAATTAAGTTTGTCTGAGAGTTCATGGGACGCGACGGTTGGAGAAGGTGAGGGACCCAACTGCGACTTTCTGGGATTTAGGGGCCTTACCCTTTCACTCCAACCGTAATAAAGATTTATTTACTCGATGAGTTCTTGCGTAAAACGAACACCCACCTGTTGAGATTAATGGCAAAAAAATCCCTGGGTGGCAATAAAGATCTAATTCCGTCTCATTTAATTTGTCCTTGGAGTCCAGTGATTTTCACAGCTTTAGAGGGTTTAAGGCCTTAATCGATCTACGACGTGCCGTCTCAATGGGAAACCTGAGTTAACACGTACTATTGGGAATTTTGTTCTATGTTTTACATACGAGCACGCCCGCGATGAAACTTTTAATTCAATCTTCTATTTTTGGTATAGAGAGCTTTAATGGAAGGTTATCTTAAATAATGTAGTTCTGAATGGGATGGAGTGGAGTCTTATTTATATATATTGAAGTATAACCGTTTATTGAATTTCCATTCTACCATATTTGTGAAGAAATTAAGTATTAAGGAAAGAATGCAGTTCTTTAATGTGTATATATCTAAAATAGAATCTTCTACCTCTATTCAATTTGTTCTTTTATAGACCTTCACCCAGAGATTGAACTATTTAATTTTTCATTTGTTTTGTATCCCAGAGGGAAAATGCGAAACTCATAAAAACATTGGCATATGATTTCTACAATAGAGAGTAGAATATTATTCACAGGAAATCTCCTTCTGAGAAAAGTCTAATAATTTAATGCATGTTTAAAGAGAAAAGGATGCTAAATTGGAGTTGTAGAAAGTTAAGTAATAATTTCAAACTGCGTCTCCCTTCCTTTAGCCTGACAAAGTCTAAAATACAATCATACATCGGGTATTCTTTTTATAGAACTAGCAAAAAATGATGTTATATATTTAGTATTTTTCAATTATTGTTCTTAAATAAAACAAAGTTAAATGTATTCATAGTCGATATTGTTTTGTGCTTAATTTGTGTTAAAATTCGTAAACTATATAGTTCGCAAAAAATTTGATCAGTGTATTCTTAAAGTATACATATATGTATGTAGGTAGCAAACTAGCATTAGTTTTTAATAAGAGCTTCTATTTTGATTGCCCCGACTTAAAAGTATGAAGAAATTAAAATTCCGGATTTTATGCCACAACACATTTATACATTTATTGCATATTGAAAGTACTAGGATGAAAAAGTACTTAGCACTAAACTATTATGACGCTCCGGTAATCGATTCCATATAAAAAAATATTCATATTTTCGGGCGTAAGAAACTGGAGTAGATTAAATAAAATAAAAATGCCACTTTCCGCTGCAGTAATTATTTCCTTATTTAAAAAATCCATTTATGAAGATAATTGTGTGAATAGTTTTCATCAAAAAATAATTTGTTACGCGAAAAGCCATACATTTATCAAAATTCTGATTTTATGGCCGTCCACAGGGAAGATTTATTGCACCTATGATGGTCCGCCGAAAAAGGAATCGCGTTACAAATGACCGACATTCATTCGGACAGACATGTGGAGGATAACACATTGCGCCAACGTTTTGATTAAAAGCGCTTGGAAGCCCATCCCACTCCGGTTAGGCGTAATAAAAGTGAATAATATCCTCCCCCAGGACGTGTGAGTCCATTTTTCATAAATGATAGAATTTGCAAAAGTAATGCTTCCTCCCAGATGCATAGGGAATCTTCGCAAACACCTACAATCCCATAAATTAGCTGATTTCGTTGGGCGAGGCATGCAAATTGGCTACAAACCAGGGATTAGCCCCAGGCTCTCTCTAGACAGTTTCAGGTGCTGGGATTTTCACCAGCTGTAAATTGTTGCAAATTAATATTTCGACACTTTGCCAGAGTAGCGATGGAATATAATTAGTCAGTTGGTAGCTGCTGCTTGGACAATATAATCATGTCGTTCACAGGCCTCGCTTCAGTAGATCCACTCTGGATTTAGTCAAGGTTTTCAGCTGGAAGGCCAGTCACGTATAGAAATTTCTAGTGGCGCACCCCCTGCAGGAAGCGCCACGTTTTCATTAAGCATAATATTTTACCAAAAGTGTACGTGAAGGCAACCGGTCGAGAAAATCGATAGGAGATTCTTATCCGGCAGTTCGCCATAAATGCCAAACTCCCTTTCCGCCGAATACTCCATGGTGGCCCTCTCAAGGACTCACCTCGAAATTGAATCTTACATTAATAAAATCCATCATTTTGCCTCACAGTTCAGGTGCAGGTGGGTTAAGTTAGTTAAATTAAAATGACAAATTGCTGCGTATTAAGAGATAATGTGCTGACCGATGTGAAAAATGCCCAACAACTTCTTCAGTGGTCCGCCAGGCCAGAGACCAGGACATTACGAATTCAAGGAAGCCGGGAGGTAAGGATGTCTTGGGGTTTGGGATTAATTCACTAGGCCTCAGCAGGTTGCGAGATAATATCGTTAACGACAGTTGGTGTACGAAAAAGATCCGCTCATAATAGAACCCCTCTAAACATTTCTCAAGGTAATTTAGTGTCCAATTTGCACTTGGTTGCAGGATTTCGTAATTGGATGGAATCTTCCGCATTTGAGTTTTGGTGCTTAGTCTAAGGGAGCCGAATAGGCTTGGAGGAGTTTATCTTATCCTTCTGAGGAACGTCTTGATTTGACGACGAAATGGAAATGTAAATTACTCAAAGTAGCTAAGGGATGTGGAGGAATTTACATAGACAACAAATTGCAGTGTGAAATATATATTGGGGGCTGGTTGTTTAACCTCATGTCATTTCAGTCTTGGTTTAATTTATCTTAAGGTTTGATTTATCTTTGATTTAAGGAATTTAATAACAGTGATCAGCTTGTACAACTATTTAATAATATAAATAGGTTTTCTAAAAAGAAAAAGAAATTATAATTGAACATCAAAAATCGACTTGGGTGACTTTATTACTTTGCAGATATCGAATTTAGTTAAATATAAAATAAATGAATTTTTTACTACAAAATTGATTTTCTGAGCAGTAGCTTCAGACTATCTGCAAATAGAGTTAAATTTAATGAACAAATATTTTCTTAAAAGACAATTTGCTCTTGTAAACTTATGTAAATAAAAGAACCTTTGACTGTTCTTAGTTAATTACCCCGATAAAGATAATTGGTCCTGCATTTTGTAGGAAAAAGTAAAAAAAAGGCAGTAATTAACAACCCTCGACTAGATTCCACACTTCCAACTCTTTGAGCTTATAATTAACACTTTGGAATGGGCAAGAGAATTTACGGAGTGAACAATTCTGGGCTTAGACCTAATTTTCATTAAAATTTCTTTGTGAAACTTCTTTACTTTGCGTGCTCGGTGATTTTAATGTGCCATTCACGCTGAAAGTTTGCTAATTAATTTCTAATTCAAAACGAACTTCGACAGCTGATGGAGTTTAATGCAGCGACAGGCCACTGGAGCCCATTGTGGGGCTCCTGTGAAGTTGCGGCTCGATGCCCTCGTAAGCAAACGGAGGAAAATTAATCAGAAGACCGCCAAAAGCAGAAGGTTTTGGGGCCAGGGGGCGTAATAGCCTCTAATTATCACACTTAGCTATAAAATAAATTTCGCCTGACGCCGGCGGTCCAACAGCGAGTCTGGCCTGCCTTGTTGTTGGCAATATTGCAAACTTTTTGAAAGGGTTAAAAAAGTTTCTTGTAATTCCGGAGTAAGGCTGGGCACCGCTGTCTGCTGGAAGATGAGCCCGCCCAGGCTTATTTGCATGCAGCCGGATTGGAAGCTACTCCCTTCCAGAGATGACCAGGGCGGCAAGGTTTAGGGTTTGTGGAATTAAACACTTTCTGAGCAGGTGTTCGGATAGATTAAGGTTGTTCCGCAAGGAAAGGGCTACTCCGAGTAATTATCAGAATAATTTACGGATCATATTTTTAGTTTTATGAACATAGCTGCAAGAGCTGCTGAAGTGCGACTTAGGGTCAAGGGATTTTCTAAAAATTCTTTCGTGTTGATGACTTTTGGTTAAACATTTTATATTATATACATAATGTAGGTATGCATATACCTATCTAATGAAAGTTCTTTCTTTTGTCAAATTGTATTAATTCCAGAACATACATTTTGCTTGCAAACCTTTCTTGATTAATATTCAACAATTAAAACTTTCGAATGATAGCATAAAATCAGACCTGAGATTTTCTAAAAATATTGCTCTAAGGGTTAAAATTGTTTTTATTGATTGAAAAGGCATGATTTGGGAAGAGTCCTCCAAAAAAATTAAAATTGACTATTGTTCTTTATTTTTTTGTTATTAAATGGTTATTCAGGAATCTTCCCCATGTAGATGAATTGTTAATTCTGTGCGATATAGATTCCTTAATATTGAAAAGAATTTTAAATTTTGTAGATTTCTTTGTGTCATTTGGTCTCATGGTGCCAATAAAACTGTTCTCTCATTGCAAAAGGCACTACTTATAATCAATACTGATTGCATCGGGTCAAAACAATTTATATCACTGACACAAAGTTCTTAACAGTAACATGAAACCTTTGAGATAAAGCACATCAAGTACTCCAAAACAAACGAATTGTTGTTTAATTAACACGATGCCCAGTGCCTTCGTAATGGCAAGCCAATAACTCTAATTCCCTCCACATAGAACTACCATATTATGCTCTCTGAACATCCTGAACGTTCACCTATTCAAATTTACCTGCAAACATAAACTGCAAACAAAATTTCCTGCACCGAACACGTTCGTTTCAGGGACTATCAAGCTGTTTTCAGATAAGTACGAGTACAGAAATCGAGTCTCTAATAAATTGCGTACTCCGAAAGGCATTATGCGGAGTCTTTCAGCCGTCGCTGCAGAGTTTCAGATGCTCACATCCGTGTGAAGTCGATAATTTCTGAGTCTCCTATTTATTTTGCATTTTCCCTGGTAATGAGAACTTTCAAGGAAATATACGAGAAACTCGGGCGTTATCTACATAGCAGGAAATCATTGAAACCCGGTTCTCGTTTCCTTGAATTGAAAAGTAAAGGACATCTTAAAAGAGAATATGGCGTTCCAATAATTTCAGCCACCCATCAATTGCGGCTGCTGCAGATCCTCGGAGAGTTTCTGTACCCCGAATTTGGATCGATTTGGTTCTTGACATTGAGAGGCGCACGGTTAAAACTCATTTGAACTAAAATTGAAATTTCAGAAACAATAAATCGTTGGAGACTTTGTGTATAGCCGACCGTTGAGAACCTCCAAGACGGATGTCAGCCGAGGGCGGGATAAATCAGAGGGCAATCCTTTACCATTAGCCTTGTCCTACTAATGAGACAAATTGCTTTTGATGATTGATTTATGGCCGACATTTTGCTCGTTGCAGCAAAATCGTGTCAAGGGTCGATAGACGCTATCTGAGGTATCGGACGGTGTCAAGCAGTGTAAATGCTTCCTGCAAGGACTTCACAACGTTGGGACAACTGGAAGAAAACGAAAATAACATGACTGTGGTAAGTCAGGAAAAAGTGCGGACAAATCCTTTCAACAACAATCAGTTTTAATTGAACTTGTAATGGAAAATGTTTGGACGACATCGCTCACTACAATGGGAATATATTTTTCAATTACATTTCCAGTCTTGAAAATAAAATCGTGTTTTTAAAATGAAAAATATGGAAAATTAGTAAACTTGCAATGTTAACCTTTTAGTTTCGTTTAGTTAAGATAACAACTTTTAAATAAATCGCAAGATAGTTTTCGAAATTCAAAGTATTGGATTTTGAAGATTTTATGAGTTTTCCGCTTTAAGGGCAGGGCACTATAAAATTTAAATTAGTATAATTTTTTTGATATTGTAAGAAAATAGACAAATAATTATTGTCGATGTGAAACTTTAAACTATTGATTCCAGTTTTCCGGATGCTGGCAGGAAGTAGATATTTTCAAAAATAAATGGATAATTTATGCACTCTTATTTTTAGATTTAATAATATTAAGATCCTTCATATGATTCGTCAGTTTTTTGGGAAAACTGTATTAATTAATAAATGTTTTAAAATTGCCACCTTGAAAAGTTAAATTTGTAAAACTTTATTAAATCCGCATATAATTGGGCTAAATGATGTTTTCCTAAAAGTTTTCTTCGCTCGTTTGCACAGTGCTGTGCATAAACTTTTCAATCATTAAAACTTCCCTTATGTTGTATAACTTCAACCCCTAAAAAAAACAAATCCAAATAAAACTAAGTCTCCCAACCAGGGCACAGTGTCTGGAGCCCAACAATTCCACGAAGTGTACATGCATACAAAAGCAATTGAATCTCCCATTCGCTGGAATACAAGTTGTACGAAATTTTCCCAGCTACACCGGTTGGAGCCGGAAAATCACTAAAAAATATTAATTTTCATGCAACTGGTAATTCGAGGAAACGAGGGCTCTTTTTGTCTAACTTTAACTTCAATTTTCGTGGCATTTGCACTAACTGCCACGAAGCTTTTCTAATTTCAAATGGTGCCAGAGCAGGCAAACAATGCACAGAATCCGGGGCTAGGATTCAGGAAGGATTCAAACGAAATACGTGCGCTGGTGTTTGACTCATTTATATTACATGAGTTTAATTTGAGAGTACGCGTAAGCCCAGTTGCTTGAATAAATGAATAAAATTTAGGTAAGCCTCCGAGCTAGGCCACTTGCCCTGCTTCTTCCCGATCGATTGGCATCCTTTCGCAATAAAATTTAAATTAAGTTTAACTGATTTGCAATAATCGTTAACGGCCTTTCAGTGGACTTTGGCGATTTCGTAAGGTTTACGTTTTCGATTCACGGTGCTAATTTTTGTGTTTTTGTTAAATTACAAACAGTTTGAGAGAATTAAAGTTCAATATCCAAAGCAAATTTTTAAAGTTTAAAGTGTAACATTTTTAGAATACGTTAATAGAGCAAAATTATTGTTAAAAGTATTAAAAACGTAACCACAACTTTTTCCATTAAGTGTTGTTTAATTAAAAAATGGGTTACTATAAATGTTTCACTGACTTTGTAGAAAAAACTTTTCGTTTTATCGCATATGTAGCTTAAAGTATGTACAACGAGTTTTTGTATACTTTATAATTTGATTGTTACATGCGTTATGACTTAACTCCTTTAAGTTGCGATCAGTTGTTGACCTTTTAATGTAGAATTAAACTCAAAAAGTGGAATTTTGTTATAGGTAATCTTACACCAAAACGTTTTAAATTAACATACGGAAATCGTCAATATAGTTTGAAAGTCGTATTTCATTCTTCTTATTTTTGCGTCATAATGCCATTTAGCTCAGCACGACAGAGTCAAAATGTTATTTAAAAATCCAAATTCTGCGCTTTGAGAAATGAGTCGATGAGGCAAATATGAATGAGTTAATAAAGGTGAATAGGGCAAATGGCTCTCGTGAATCAACCGAAAGTATCCCGGAATCTGAAAAAATTCAAAGCCACCAGCACGGCACCGCATTCAGTTAGATAGAGAGCTTCTGCGGATGAAGTCGAGGAACTGCAGGCGGTCCACAATGAGGGCTTTAAATTCTATTTGGATGCTGGCAACGCTTATGTTCCTGATATTGAGGACAGCCTCCCAGGAATGTCCTAACTGCTACGAACTGGCTCTCGACGGCTCCTGCCGGTTCCTGGAAGGTAGAAATTGTTTAGGCATTAAACGCTGGATACCTCAATAAATGTGATTTATCTTTTAGATGCCCAAGGGTGTGCCGTGGACGTGTAAGGGAAGTTAATAACTTCCCATTGTGAGCTTTATGTGGTGGAAGTTGTAAAATTAAGGAACAATAAAATTTTAATTCATAACTTTACACAAATTTTAATTTGTTTAATAATAAAGGTAAGCAGATTTAATAAATTTTGTTTCAAGTGGGGAGTGCCTACTTAATAAGGCCAAGAAAATGCAGGAAGTTCTTTTAACAAAATATTTTTCTCTACTGCTTGTTTTCAAATAAACATACATACATATATTCAGCGGATATTCTTTTCAAAATGGTGGTGCATCTTGTTGGGTATCTTTCTATTTCTTATTACATCAGTGAAGAATTATGAAAATTAAAGCGTTTTATAGTAGACGAAAATGGTTTAGTAAAGTGAGAATTCTCAATATATCCAATATAATTTATAATAAAACAATTATCTTATCACACGCTTTTAATTTTTCTGAGCAACGCTGTTGCTTCCTGTGACAAGAGTAAATTAATAAAATTTTCATGAAATACCATTAAAATGATTATAACTTGAAGAGCTTATTTCACGTCGATCATAACTTTTATCACTCTCATTGTGATTTTGATGATTTAATAACATTGAATTATGATACAAGCTTATAATTTTAATGGTGCATCGTTCACTGAAATTTTTATACAGCTACAAAATATATATTCCTTATCTGATGATGGAACGGATATATAGCACATTATTTCCGTCACGGACACGCTATAACTCATTCGAACCATTTAAACACTTAGCCATTTGGCTCCAGTTGGAAGAGAGTCAGCATTCAGGCCATTTAACAATGATTATCTTAGGGCATTTCGTCGTACAACCTCAAGTTGCAAATTGCTGCAAAATTGCCCACTGATCCGAATAATTCTCCTTTATGATGCCGGAGGACAATTGAAGTTAATTATGCTTTTCTAGTAAATCTCCAAGTTCCTAGATGTAGGGAGCTGCATATGTACACGGCGAGAGAAAGTATTTTGTCATCAGAAGGCAAACTTTGTCTTCTTCGGTTAAAAGTAATTACGAAAGTTCCATATAAGAGAAAAGGGTAAATTCTATAATCTTTAGGTCAACTATGGATTAGTTTTTTACGTTTTAATCAAACGGAAATGGATACGAACGATAATAGAGTGTTTAATAAATCATACATAGTATATCTATCCAGAAAATAAAGTTAAATTTCTTTCATTTTCGTTTGTTTACCTCTCCTATCTCTGTTAATCCAAGTGAATAGATCTAACTAAAGCTTAATTAGACCTTCTGCAAAGGACATCTACGACAGATTGGATTAAAAAAGCAAAGCTGAATAGTCCTCACCACGGGGAGAGGATGACCAAGTCCCTGGAGAGTCATGTGGGTACGGGAAGTCCTTTCCTGGGTAAATAAACAAAATTCAATGTAAATTGCAGCTGCAGTTCTCCTGCAGTTGGCAGGGCTATTTCGAATCGGCAATCCACCTCTTCTGTCCGACATCCAGATCAGCGATGTATTTGTACTTGAGGGGGAAAAAGGTTTGTTATACTGACCTTTTTTTTATTTAAACACTTTCGGCAAATGAACTGGAGTACGTGCAAACTCAAGAGTTAATCGGTACGAATTTAAGTATTAAATGAAACTATATAGGGCGTAATTAAAGTTTCATCAGATTTTAGAGATTGCGTATTTTTTGTTAAATTTCCCTTAAATAAGCAATATTAGGAGCTATGTTGGCTTTGAGAACTTTTTGCAAGATTATTTTTATTTATTTATTTTATTTATTTTTTATAAAGCCTGGGATATTATAACTCTGAAATTATTCACAGCTCAATTTTTGTACGAACTGGGTTGGAATATTAACAAGTAAATTTTGGCTAAAACGGGATGTTGTAGATCTCATCTAATAATTACTAAATTTATTACATATAAATGTTCGCAAATATACATAAATTTAAATAAAAATCAGAACCTAATGATATATCAACTCGAATCTGCGTTAGATTAACAATTGTTGGAATTCATTTCTGCTTAGCAGTTTTCACCTTGTCATTTCCTGCAAACTTACAACCGTCGATATTTAAATTCCCAACAATTTCTGGCTACCATTCAATCGGGCAAATGTGCAATATTCCAGTTTTCGTGTACGATCCAGTTTATGTTCTATAGCTGAATGAATTTTCTCAACTACCCTCGTCCTGATAATGTCGAGACATAACACTTGAGTCTTTTGCAGGAACACCAAGCGATAATCATTTTTCATAGCATGAATATATTCTCGCGTGCTTATCCTCCAGGAAGCGGGGTCCCGTATTTTCTCATTGTAGTCTAATGCAGATATTAAGAGCTATAATGCTCCATAAATTTCAAAACAAGGACGAAAAGTTCGCTGAAATTGAGCGCCGCACCATAGGCTTCAGTCGTCCTTTTAGGAACGTGTGTAAGTGGTTTTGCGCCGGATGGCGAACCAATGGATGGATATTGAAGAGGCCGGATGTAGTGGGAGTGGCCATCGATTGGCTTCACCCATTCAGGCAGGGCTTTAATAATTTTTTTTCACCCCCAGGAGACTTTTCAAAGTTTGTGTTCCGCATTGAGCCGAAGAGCCACTGGGTCGACAATAAAAAATTCATTTCGTTCGTCGACTGTCGTCCTGTCGATAGTGCGTCATTCGTCAGTGAGCGAATTTCGTCGCATATAATGAATTATCAGGGATAATCCCAATCGAATGAAGTCGCATTACAGTCGACAACAGAACTGAGTCAACTGAATATCTACCCAGAACCAATCAAATTACCGGCAAGACCTACCGAATGGACGTTCGATCGACATTTTGGGGACTTATTGCTCGTCGCGAAGGGATTTTGTTTCCAATATCCTCCGCACGGGAAGCTATTTAAATTTGCTGCAGCCGGCTCACTGGGAAAAGGACATGACCCGATGCACAGAGTCAATATTGAGTTTAGCAACACAGTTTGTTTTTTTAATTGAACTGATAGTCCCCGACTTAAAATAGTTACCGAATCGCCTGTTTGATTTTCATTAGCATCGGAGTAATGATCCATGAAATTGGATTATTCGTAGTTACCGGTGGCATTAGATCACAATTTAAAATTAAGTCGTCGTCCAGATAGAACTTTTGTAGTTTGCTCTTCTAGCCAATTTGCGTATTTTTGCTGAGAAAGCACGGCGGCGCACCTGTATCTAAGCTTAAAATAAATTGCTACCACGGGTGGGTAGGTTTTAATCAAAACTTCATTTAACATGGAAAACAAATTGCTATAGGGAAGCGCAAAGGTATTAACGTGCGACAAGGACTAAGAGGCAGGTGGAGAAATGAATCTTCGGAGAATGAAATTTGTTGCTAAGCCGAAGAAGATTTGAATTATTCTGAATTCTGACCACGAAATAGGATGTATTTACACTGAAGTTGTTCCCATTTATAACCTCAAGCAGGATATTCCAGAAATCCTTTGTAGGCATAAGAAGAAAACTACCCATCTGGGAAAGTCGGTGTATGGTCTTACGTGTCCTTAGCTCTTCCGTTTTTCTCACAAAATATAATAATATATTCCCCCAGTGACATTGTAGATATCCAAGGTAGCGCCACTTGTTCGGAGGAGATAAGTAGCCCGGTTGAGCAAAGATATTTGTTCAGAAAATAAACAACTTCTCTGGGGTTTTCTCGTATCAGCGGCAATTCCGATGTGGACACCAGGTGGTCGTCAGGAATTAAGGAAAATCTTATCCTAAGGAAACAAGATAAGGAGCGTGTCGGTTTAGTTTGCGGCTCTGTCCGATTAGTGAGTTTTACGAATATTGATTTAATCAAGATGAACTTATAAAAACCACAATACATATTATTATTCAATTCATTTTGTATGAACTAGAATAGTTCTAGAAACCATTCATTTTTTTCTCAGTGTGTAGTTTGAGTGATAATATTTATATTTTATGAGACACCCTTTTTCTAAAAAAGGATACAAAATGTTATTTTTACAGTCATATTTAGTTATCCTATTCAATTTCGATAACCCTTGGGACGTAAACTGTGGTTAAACTGATCTGTATGAAATAATCTTTATTACCAATTAGGATATTTATAAGAAGTTTAATTTCAAGTCACTATTAAATACTTCATAAATAAATACGTTTAATTTTTAATTAAAAGAAAATTATGGTTTTACGATTGAAAATCTACCCAATCAAAATTTAATTAAGTTTTTATCTCTGTGGCGAGCGCTAGAAAGCATGGTAGTGGGCGAAAGGAGATTTTGAAAGCAATTAAAATCAAAGCGCTTCCAGAAAAAGGTACTATCCTCTGAATCGAAGATACAATCTGCTTCCTTTTTATTGGTCTCTCCGCCTTAAAAGCTTGGATTATTTCGAACTCCAATTACCTGAAAATCTTCCGCAAACATGTAGCCGAACAACTCCTCGAAAAGCCAACCGTAGATCCCCGGGAGCAGAATTCCGACAACCGCACCACCCCCGCCCGGGAGACTAACTTCAGCTTCAGCTTCAATTTTCGAATTCACCTCACTCACAGGGCGAAAAGTTGGAGCCGTTCGCCGGCAATAACCTTCTTTCAATGGAAACAACAAAACCTTCTGGAGTGCCCAACTACTCAACTCAGGGGAGTGAAAACTTTGAAATCTTTAAGTAAATAAGCAATTTCCTGGACGCTAGAAAGTTTGCGGCGCTGACCACACGGCCACCGGAAGTTCGTGGGCGTGACAGGGATTTTTTTGTTCTCGTTTCGAATTTCTAAAAGGCGTCCAAGAGACCCAAGTCAGGTCGGTATTTAACTGAAAAAGCACCGCAAAATTCCCTGATTTAATGCTCATATTTGCCGGAAGTGGCGCACTTATTAGCGTTCGTTCCCGGATGTTGGATGAAGCGAAAAACTCGGGACTCTGTCCCATCCTTCTCCCTCAGGATACGATCGTAAGCCAGCGTTGAGCGGGCGGATAAAGTGCGAAGCTTACAACATGCGATAACCGGCAAGTGGGCAATAAATAAGGACTTTCATTTTTTATGGAATATTTATTTGTTGCCATTCCATAAGCCTCATATTTACGGCGCATATTGTAATTTATTTTGAGTGGAGGCCACTCCCAGCCAGCGTCTCGTTAAGGACCTTATTTATGGGTGCTCAATCCGTTTCGGGGATATTTATGAATACCAGAAGTCGTGTTGCCAGGCGGGATTTATTAGGTTCTATCGCCTGATCATTATCAGAAGTGGGGCCTGCTCTCCCGAGCCATCCAGGGAAAATCCATTTGACTTTAGTCTTTTTAAATTTATCTTTTTTTTCGTCCACTGGCTAGCCGCTAAAGACTGCACAATTTTGGTTGGTGTGGACCATTTTGGTCCAATATGTTTCTGCACAGAAAATTTATTGTTTTACTTACCCGCACCGAGGTCGGTGTATACTCCCAAAATCTCGACTTTGAATTATGTATACGATTTATTAGTTCTGAATCACATAGCGAATAATTTTAACCTCTTGAAGCAATATGTTGCTGCATTGTGTGAAGTTCTACTTCAGAATATGGGGACTAAATCAAAATTGAGTTGTTTTGCTATACAAAATTTTTATGTGCGGGGTTCGTAACATAAACTTCGTCGGAATGATTTAGTAGATGAGACGTCTCAATGCTATGGTAGTTATTGGTCACTTTTTGGAGGACGTTGCGTATCTCATGGTTAATCCACAAAAGCACCATGAACTGCACTCCTGAATGATTACAAAAAGTATTTTATGTGAAAAAGTAGTTCGTCATTGTCATTGTTTTATAAAGTCAATGACAATGCTTTTAGAATTTGGATTTTTTTAAATGCTATCAGTAATAAAATGAGCTTTAATGACCAAAACGGTGGTAAGATATTATACATATGATATGAGAACAAAAATTGAACCTTCATAATATTCTCTGACAATTTAAAGTCGATCAGGCAAGTATAATGTTTAGTACCTACTTTATCCGAAAAATTGCTACATGGTTTTGATCAGAAAAACCTACTCATTTTCTTTTTCGGTATATGACATGTACATGTATGTATGTTCCAACTTTAAGCACAATTATTCGAAACCGTATTATTAAACTTTATGCAAGTGATTAAAAGAAAACTTTGGTGGACCGCAATTTTCTGGAGTTATAATTTTTGTGGTAACATGAATGAATGAATTAATATTTTATTCGTCCTTCACCGCTGAGAAAGAAATTAATTCGTAAATATGAAACATGTTACCAATCGGCTTCACAGATTAAACTATTTTGCATTTCCGTATAAAGGGGTTGTAAATAAATTTAATCCTATTAATTTCTCATTCCCAAATTATTTCCCACTTAATTAACGTGAAGTTAATTTCACGATTATGAGCTCTCAATAGTCCCTACAATCCTGAAAAAGCCCCACTAGCAGCCTTTTAATAGCTTTTAAAACTAATTCGCATGATTGTGGTCGTGGTTTAGCCAGCAGAGATAAGTATTGAATAATTTTCCATTTGGCACATATTGTTCCATGGAAAACTCCGACAAAGCACAGCAAATCATAAATTTATGCTTCGTTTATCGGAAAACAACACACGAGAAATTTCGCATAAGTCCCGGCACACATACTCTCTGATTTGCATTAGTTGGAGCTTAAGTTAGTGCTCACATGGGGCTTACAACGAGCCTCTGGAGAGGATGCATACATTAAAAGTTTCCCTTCAAAGTAGCGAACTTGGGAGTCGAAATTATATCCTACTTACGCTAGAGCTGAAATGAATATGCAAATGACTGTCTTGTCGCTTGACTTGAAACATTAGGGCTAAGGATCCCCCACCGGAGGGAGCTCCTCGGCCTAGCGCCATTCATTAGGAAGTTGTCAGGAGTCGCTTTTGCGGAGCAGTCTATTTAAGCGGTTTATTAATTTCCATAACTCCATCCAAGGTCGGCTTGTTGCAGACCAAGTGGGTGGGAGTAGTCCAAAAATGGCTGTTTGTAGACGAATACATTGGCCCGAAAATTGGATAAACAACGCCATTCCACGGCCAACTGGCGAACTAACCTATTTTTGCACCTCCCACCCTAAAATCAATAAGCAAGGTAAATTTCTTCTGCCCTTCGGTTTGGCATAGTTTTTGGGATCCACACCCGCGGCCGGGGTTGAACCCTTCAGAGGTTGAGAAGAAGAGCGAAGCGACGATAGGAATTTTTTGGATCCAGTCCAACAAGTTTGCTAGGTCTTGTGGCTGGAAGCATCCAAAGCAAGTTCATAAAAGAGGCATTAGTTCTCATAAAATTTTAATTTCACGCGATGTTAATGTCCACATAAATTACGGGAATATTGCGCCTTTTTTCCAAAAGTTCTACTGAAAATTTAATAAAATCACATAATTTATTATCACTAAATTGGTCTTGAAAAGTCCCCTTTAAGAAGTCGGTGAAAACGACAGGAGAGCGGGTGCTGCAGCGGACTGAGATGCCATTTATAAAAATTGTTGAAAAATGTTTGCGAACTTTGATAGCGCCTTATGAGGAAAGAAGCGCCGCCTTGAGAGCAGTCGAGTGCGATATCGGATGCACTTATATTAATGAAGGTTATTATAATTTTATAACAAGATTGGAGCTCAGTAACATGAAAAATATTATCACTTAGTAAGATATTTCCGAGAAATTCACTGCTGCTCAGATTTTTATATTTTAAAAAGCAACAGGGAAAACTTTTTAGTGGATTTTTAAGAAGAACCTTCACTTAAATATTGTATAACAATTCAGGAATTCGTTTCCTAAATTCTTGAAAATAGAATCAGTAATTGATCATTTCAATTTATAATTACTTTAGCCTATGAACAATGCTATTTACTGTTTTCTTTATAAAAATGTACTTCTTATTGAGTTAGTAAAACAATCAAAATATGGAGCATCAACGTAAGATACATATATTTAGATGTCCTAAGTCCTAATTAAAGATACAACGTTTCATTCTGGTCAATTCTTAGGATTTTTGGAGAATTTTTCAATAAGCTTTATTTAAATTAAAACGATACCTTAAATTCTTGTTTTTTGAATTAGAAAAGATTTTGAAAAAACAAAATTCAAATTGAAAATTAAGTTTACAAATTGTCTATAATTTCTATGTTAAAATATCATATTAAACCTAAGAATGAAAATAATCTTATTCCTAACTAGTAAAAATAGTAGGTACATTATAGAATTATGAAACTTATATCAAAATATTTTGTGATGTACCTACCGTAGCTATTATATAGACTTTTCAAAACATAATTGGTGGAAAATGTAGAGATTTGCTATAAATAAGGGTTATTTCCCGCAAAACACCTGTTCAAAGGAGAACTCAAAATTAGTGAGTGGTTTCGCCAGTTAATGAAATAAATGATTTAACGATACGTTGTAACGCATTCACATCCAACCTGCATGTTTCCAGGTTCCCGGCTGAATTCCGGTATTTTTGCACCGGCTTCCATGGCATCCGGAATATTTGCATTTTGAGCGTATCACGTGACAAATTGTGCGCCACAGAACGTTTGAATATTTCGCCGCGCCACGCAATCGGTGTGTCCGCCGATTTCCTCATTAAACAGGAAAATCGCAATGCCGGGAGTACGCCAAAAATTCCATCTGCTTGAATGGGATAAAATTTCAATTTCGGCCAAGTCCTGATTTTGAACTCTGTCGTCGCAGTCGCGAGTAATCAGTAATCACTCGTCTGAACTTAGCCACTAAGTCAGGAGGATTACTCGCCGGCAATTTGCTTAACTGGGCCATAAACCAAATTGCTCACTTGGCACGGCTCGCGCCACCACCGACTTTTATCGGTCGATCGGACGGACCTTAGAAGGCTCCCGGGGCCCGCCATTAGGTCGGAGGCAATCAAGCCGAAAAGCTCGTCGATGGGGCTTACGGCCGTAACTTGTAACCGGCATCGATTTCAATCCAATTTCGAGTTTACGATCGGCGCGCAGATCTGAGCGCTCCCCTCGTCGCGGAGTTGGTCCACGTCCAGCCTCCAGCATCCTCGTCAAAGACGGGCTCAGGTGACGGCCAGGTATTAACTTGTAATTTACTGCGCTCAGGACGGCACCTGCTCTAAAGAACGAACCCCCCCGTTCCCGTCTTAGAGAACAGGATGAAGTTGTCCCCCATTCCCGTCTTAGAGAACAGGATGAAGTGCCAACTTGAACCTCTGTCGCCCCTCCCTTCCACCTGAGTCGGCCGCGAGATTATTTTAATTTTTGTTCTGAATTAAATATTACACGGAATAATTTCAGGTCAATAGCACAAGCCCACGCAAACAGGAAATTTAATGCTGCATTTTTTGGGGCGGCATGCACAAATGCTATTTTGGCTCAGAACCGCGAGTATGAAGGGAGTGAACTGCACCCGAGGAATGCGCTCCAGGCCGCGGAATAATTGGAGCTGCGTATGCAACGTATTACGCCATTTAGCGCCACATACACATATTTTTTTCGCATTGTTTTTAGTTGAATTTAACATCACAAATAAGAATTAATGGAATACGCTGCCGATTCGACAGTTTTCCATTTCACCCCGAATATGAACACACAATTTATGGGGGTTCCTTTCAATTTCCTGCAAAGGTGATTTTGTTTTTCATTTCCTACAATGGAATTGATATTTTTACTCGATTCGTTTGAATAATTCGACCTTTTTGTCGAAAAATAAATTAAGCGCATCATATCGGTTTTGAATTTTAAATTAATCAAGAGAATAAAATAAACATGTGTATAACTTTCGACGCGGGTCCTGTAAAGGTTTGATTAAAATTTTACTTGTTAACTTAATTATAAATTTATTATTTAGTAGTACTTATTATTCAAATAAACTTTAAAATTAAATTCATTGTAAGCTCCAAGTATTTTTGAACCTTGAACAGCCTTTTCATAAACTTAATTAAAATATTCGACCATTTTAAACTGAATTAAAATGTAACATAAATTTAAAATATCTCAGCTGGAAATGTTAAAATAAATTCATTTCAAAATTCAGGAAGTTATCATTATTTTTGATATTTTGTTGTTTAAATCTTAGGGCTCAGGAAAAATCAATTTAATAACAATGCTTAATGCTCTTTTATCGGTTCATAAATGGAAACTGAAAATTTGAATAACGATGACAAATAGAAGGCAAAATATTTTAATGTTCGTACTTAAGATATAAAGGCGGAAATAAATCTCCCAGTGGGACGCAAAATTAATGAAATACAATTGTCACTTTCCTGATTGTTCCGTAAGAACACGAAAGGTATAAAAGTTACAAATTTCCTGTAACCGTCAACATCAGTTAACGTTTTGTTTGATGACATCTGCATTCAAGCAGACTAAGTCTAACCGGAAGTTGAATAAATTAGAATTGCTTTTAAGATAAACATCCCTAAAATATTACGTGAGCCGGGCTAGCAGTGAAACGCGAACAACCGTGAATTAGTTCCTCATGAAATTCAGTCAGCTTAGTGATAAAGTCACTTGGGCAGGAAGGAACTGAATGAACTTTATTGCTCCTTTTCCAGGTATTCATAAAATGTGAATGCTTGTTCATTCCATTACGAGTGTACTCTAAGTCCTCTGTGGACTGTGGAAAGATGGCCTTATAAAATTTAAGGTTCATTTTTTCAAGGCTTAAAAAAACCATCCTATTCTATAATTTAAGAGCAGAAATTAGTCTCTTTGTAAAACTTTTCAAAAAATATTCGTTTTTACTCTTCATAAGGTCGCGGAAGCCAGATCATCCATCAAAAGATCTGCGTAAGTAATTTTCTCTCCATTTTCTGAATCTTTATTTTCCCACTAATCTTCAATTTGAGAAAAGGAACTTTTAAAATTGATGAAATATAATAGTTTTTGTTTCACAAAGAGAAATTGTTTTTCTTTTCAGCGCTCTCACTTTATAATCTTTCAAAGTATCTTATTTTATATTTTGTTATTTAATACTCCATTTTCAAAATTAAATCATTAAATCAATTTGCGGTTTGAAAATAAACGATTTTGCTTAATGCTTATGTTGTTTGCCATTCTCAAACTTTAAACAGGTTTTATACACAAAAAATAACTTTATTCCTTTGTTCCTTAAATAAAAAGTTTTCGTATTTAAGATGTAATAAATGTTGCTTTGGGTGTACACAACGTTTTAGTTGCTTTTAACGAGAAAAGCTCGCCGTACCTGACCTGCAGTTGTATGCGTTTTGACTACAAATGTGATTTCCAAGTATGTGTATTCCGCTGTTACTTATAAAATTTCACCAGACAATTTTAACCATTTCGTTAAATTGGCAGAGTGGTAATACATCAATTAGTAATATGATATTTGTTTGAATAAAAAAGATTTGAGGCAAATCAATGTAAGAGTAAAAACACTTACCTTTTACTCAACTTCTTTAAGCTCTATTTTACATAATTTCTAAATATCCGCTCGGCCAGATTGCGCAAAGGCACAATCATCATCAACATTAAGCTCATGACCTTTGCATAGAAAAGTGAATTCATTATCAAGCCATGAAAACTCGTTTTCTGAAGTCGAAAGTGATTTAAAGGGGTATCTGGCACTGGGGCTTTGATCCTGATAAAAATTCCTTTAGGATAAATCTGGACTTTTCACAGGATTTATTGGGCCATTGCAAATAACATCGGCCTTCAATGGTAAAGTCCTGCCATCAATTTATCGGGATAGTGAATTACATCTGTCAATCGGAAGGCGTGTCGAACGGAAGACAAGCAATCACATCTCAGATACGTTTTATAAACATCCCTCGAGATCTTATTCAAATTTTGGTAGATCTAAGTAAGTTCGGAGGCTGGAGTATGTATGGCACATATGTATGTTTGGTAGGACTAATGTTCGGTCATCATGTGGGCCAGGAATCACTTAGTGAAATGAGTTTCGAGTTGCTGCTTGTGACAGCATCCACGTCCTCATCCGTCGTGCCGTCAGAAAGGGCAAATTAAACGCAAACACACCCAGGGCCCTTTTATTGTTCACTGAAGTTGTGCACTTCGTAAGAACAATTTTGCTCCTTCGTCGGGGGAGTGTAATTAGGAAATCTTTCATACGAAGGGCGGTATATCACAAGATCCCATGAAATTTCTCCTCCGGCGATTGATTCATATAGCGACATTTCTGTGTTTTATTACGTTTAATATTGAAATTATCTATATGCATGAAAAAGTAATGTAATTTGATTTGTTCTCATTTCAGGACAGTTTATAAAGACTACCTACGAAACGATATTTGGAAACATTTAACTCTGCGAAAATATTTATTTAGCAAGATAAATATCCGCTCACCTTAGTAACTTTATCAAGTGCATGCAATTTTAAATTCGTTATGTGCTTACTTTGTGTTGAAGATATTTGGTGAGTGTTACACAAAATCATTACCATATGCCTCTCATTTAACTTAGGGCTAAAACAAATATTTGAAACTTGTCTTTTATCGAGTTTAATAAATTCTGAAGCATTGCTACGACCTCTTCGTAATTTTAGGTTATCTCAATATAAGTTATTAACGTTTTATGGAAATTGCAGTAAAATGAATTTTTAATCAACTTCGAAAAGAGCAATTGAAAATAAAATGTCGTGTCGGTCAGTTGTATAAATTCATATCACAAATAATCGGGTAGTGACAAATTTGTTTAGAAATCTACTCAATTTATTCAATATGAGTTATGTAGTATATAGTGAGAAGATAAAATGTATAAGAAAATGATACTTAGTAAATTAGCAAGACGATGAATGGTAACTCTTCTTAAAAGATAAATGAAGAGAGGGTTCTTTTTAGTACCCCATAAGAAGGCTTCTGTCTTTTACCCTTTTTTAATTTTATTTTGGTAGATATATGAAGGTAGATAGGTTTTTTTAATGTAACCCAGAATAAAGACGGCTTTCTACTCGTGTCTTGTGTTCAAGGCAATTTTAAATAATACTCTGTCAAAAATCGATATCTCCTTAACCATGTACTTTGAAAAGAGCGAAACTTTTCTAAGACCTATTACCATTTTTCCAATTTACTTTGATCCCTCTCCCTGGCCATTCATCCTAAAATTCAATCCATTAATCCGTCAGCTTTTGTCTCTTCACAGAATTGTCTATTATCCCGCCGCAAGAAAGTTACGGGGCTAGAAAACTTGATGTCGCGGGAAAGAGGATAACTCGATTGGCCAATATAATTAAGGCAATTGTGTGACATAGTTCTCCGCTTGGCGATGTGATTGTTCGCAGCCGGATCGTAATCATAACACCATTACCAGGAAGAGTTTTCAACTTAATAAAAACTTTTCTCATCATCATCATCACTGCCCCGGGCCGTTTTCTTCGGCGGAGCAAGTTTCAGTCCGCCACGGGCACAAGTTGCGAGATTTGATTTGTAAGTTTCACTCCTTGAGACCAATTACACCTCCTTCGCGATCGTGTTACCTTCGTTTTGGGAAAAGTTGCATCTTGTTCTAGAACTAGCTCTTGCAATAATCCTTGTGTCTTGGTCTCCTCAAGGATGTACTTAAGTTGGTCGCTTCTTCCGTATATTGTCTTAATATGCATCCGTTAAATGGATCAGAGGTAAGACGACAGAGTTGGCTCCTCCATAACTTGATCAATAATGCAATTACGCTGATAATCAGGTGGAGTTCGGGCTGCACCAACTTGTCCGCTGATTGTTCTCAATTGCATCTAGCTCTAGGGAGGAATAAATTTCTCAGACCCGTTTCTAGGTAGTGCTCTTGGTGCACGCAACAACGTCTTGTGCACTGCGGGGCCAACAAAAGGAACAGCCTGAGACATCATCCATCGACAGAAAATTATGCGAAACGTCCTATAAATTGGCTTTGTGAAAACTGTTAAGGTACCTTCGTATACCTTGGTAATGTTGCTAATTACTAGCAGCTATGGTTTCCCCTTACTGAAAAGTATCATAATCGGTGAAGAGATTATTTTGAAATTCCTGAACCCACCCAGATTAATAGCGAGATACGAAACTATGCCGTAAAGATATTCAGCGCGTTTCGTTTCGTGATCTAGTCACACCTGAAAATTATCATATAATTGCCAGGGGGTATGGCGGAGACAAACATCGAATATTGCAATATTGCCTCTAATTACAGACTCCGCAGACCTTACTCAATGGGACCGCGAAGAACTTGAGATACTACGATCAGGATTAAATTGCCAGGTATAGACCTATTTTGATCGTTCGGCTCCAGACGTCTGTGCTGGGTGGGACATTTTCGTTCTCATCATTGCGAACGATATTTTGTCATTGATGTCCTTTTCGTTATGTATTAATAATTGCGCAAAATTACTGCCTTTAGTTGGGAAAATGAGAAAAATAAAAAGCCTCAGGCCAATGAACTGCATAAAGTACTGATCAATCATTATCTAGTCAATAAGTACTTCTATATAATTGAACCCTTATTATGTACCTTGATCGAGATTAATACTTTTTCATATGGTTCAGTTTAAGTCATATCGTGAAAATATTTATGCGATGAAGAAAATTGGTCATGTATGCGTTCAAAAAATTGTAATAAAAAGTAAGTACATATGTATATAAATCGGTTGCTTAATTTACAAGAACTATTCATTTTAAACGCGATATGCTGAAGATATAATTACGCCTATATCGGCTGGTTTTCTAATTCTTAAAACTTAGAAAAAAAATTAAATATATACACAACTACATAAGTGGAATCATCGCAATAATTCAAAGAATTAGCTTAGTAATGATAAAGTAATAACTACAAATTTAGAATTATTACTGTTTCGAGAAAAAATTATTTAAAATTCGGAGCATTTGTGCGATGACGCTTTAGAAATATTCAAAATTGTTTATTTAATTTGATACAAAGGTGGTATAATAAAATAAAGATCTTTAATTTTTTGATATAAGAAGTACCACAATGACTCTTTAAGATATCCTTCTTTAACAAAGAGACTCAATTACTACAAACTATTGAAGAGCAATGTAATATTATACTCTACTTCTCATCTTTCTACTTATGGAGTCCTTCAGTGCACCGTCCTTGAGCTCTGAGAAGCGTAATCAGCTTCGAGTCTAGATGAAATGAACTTTCAACAATATCTCCTTCTGTCTGTAATAACTCTTGGCTTCGAACAATTGCACAATTGCATCTTGAGCCCATAAAATCGGGGCATTATCAAGGTATCGTCTAATCCTATTCAGGACCTGAAATATATCACCGTCTTTCTTTATTGTCCGATGGCGAGCTCTCCAAAATAAATTGCGGTCATTCCAATCCAACGCACCGAAACCGAAGACCAGTCCGTCGTAAATTTCAGGAGCAGTTGACCAAAACACACACGTCCGTCGCCGCCGCCACTGTTGTCGTCGTCGTAGTCATCATTTTAGTAAAGTCCTTTTTCCTTTCAGCCGCCCTAGACGGGGTACGCTTCTTGTTTTATTACATCATTTTTTTTCTCGGTGGAAATAATTTTATTTCCCTCCTAGGAAGAACGGCTGATAGATGGAGAACTGTCGAAAGTAGTTTTATCGAAATTTATCGACAATAAATCGTGACACAATTGTTTGCTTACGACTTGATTGCGTTGATTGTGTGGATCGGATTTGCGCATTAGCAGTTAGACCCTGTGTCCTTGTAGGAATAATAACAACAAAGCTGTTAATGACAATTTATGCTCGTTTCATTGATATTATGATTTCCTTCTATTATGAACATTTAAGGCTTAATGTGTCTTCAAGACATTGCGGACAACATATGAAGCTAAAATCGTTGTTAATTAATTGGTCTTCTAATATTTTAAAGTCAATTGAATTTCTGAATCCTTGAATGTCTAACAAAATTCAAGTCAGACGTTCCCAAGTTCAAGTAAACTCAACTGTAGGATATATTAAAATTCAATTATTATATTATTTTGTTTTATCTACCAAAAATTCGTCTTAATGGCCTTTTTTACCTTTTACTTTAAGTCTAAATATTTAATTACTTATCTACATTAAGGGGTATTAAATAAGTTTCTATTTTTCAAAATTTGTGATTTTTTCGTATTTTTATCTAATGGCAGAGTATCCGAACTTTTATTTAGTAACGTCAAGGACATTTACTACGTTGGTATTTTTTTTTAAAAAATTGGAAAAATGACATCCAATAAATTAGATAACATCATTGATAAAATTAAAAAGAGGTTTGGTGAGTCAAATTTTGTAAATTACAAAAAAAAGTCTGATTTGTCTTCAGAATTAGATTAATACCAACAAAATTATAAAATTTAGAAGAATTTAAAATTAAAGTTTTTGCTTAAGACCAGTATACCAAAACTAAATTAAAAATTAGGATTAATATCTTTTTGACCACCTGTAGTAATTCTACCTATATACCCTTTCTAAAAGGCATCTTTGTTTAATATAATGTGCACTTGAAAAACAATTACGTATATTTGTAATTAAACAGTTTCATTGTTTAAAGGGCCCCCTTCAATTTGATACTTTGCAGCGAAAAAGCGAAGCTGTTAAGGCATAAAAACAAAGAAGAATCCAATTAAAGCTCCAACACTCTTAAAAGTGCTTAAGGCCATTATTCCCTTAAAACATAAATTCCTGGACAGAAGGCCAGCACCAGGATATCATCCGCTGGAGAGGGCTCAACGTCGAAAAAAGTGCACAACCATAAGGCTGGCCTTAAGAGGAATTTGTTCCGCAATAGAAAGCTAAATCGTTTATCACTGAAAAAACGTTCAGGGAAGGGAACTTTTATTTTGGGTTCTTAAGCGCTCTTTATATAAAAGAATTACAAGGTATGTTATGTATGTATGTAAGTGAATGAACACTACTTCATAACATATTTTGTAACAATTAAAATTTAAAAACAAGGTTACTAATGTTTTAAAGGGTACTATTAATTATTTATTTCGTTGTTTATTATGGAAAATACCATACGTTTCCTGAAGCTCAAGCCTAACTGTCGTATGGAATTTGTCCAGGAATTCATTTCAAGGTAGCACCTCGTAGCATAGGGCACCGGGGAGCAATTATTGGTGTTAAAATATCTCGAAAGCGTGTTCTGCTCGAACATTAGGGCTGGAGTTGTACAATTTAAAATCGTTTTCCGTCCTTCAGAGTCCGGGAAAGGGGTGCAAAAACAAGATGCCGGGAAGGCTCCTTCTTCCCGGCAATAAACGATATGTGCTTGCTCAATGGGCTGTGAAACTCATTCGCTTACAAGGCTGCAGACTATACGAAAATCCTCTGGATTCAATTCCCAGCCCTTTTACAGGGAATCGCTGGCCTATGTCTACATAGAGACGTCTGTAGCCCTCGGGACTCGTGGAGGGGGTTGTTTTATTTTTCAATATCGCAGACTTACTTCGTCAACATTGTCGAATGCCGCCCGCAGATGTAGCTCTATAAAGCCCCTGCTCCCTTCTGATGGAACAAAGATATTAGAACTTTGGCATTATACTCACTTAGATTTCCGCTCAGCACCAAGTCATCAAACGTTTTTGAATTAGAATACAAATAGAAGCCATCACTCCGATGTTTTCCGGAAAGTGTATCCGCAGCATCAACCCAAAAGCACCCTTCCAATGTCTGGATTGTTCTTCTTCAAACCGTCAGGAGTGTCGGATTATGGTGCACCTGCTGGAGATTGGGGATGGTTCGAACTCCGCCGCTTATTAAAGACAGAATAGAATACCAGACGGCAATTTAAGCAATCTTACCCTGGATTTGTCCGAATATAGGTAGAAAAATATATATACATTATATAAAAAATGCAAATTTAAGGAGGCACATATGCCCTGTCTCTAAGCTCTTGAAAGACCTTTAAAGATTTTATCCCTACGGATGAAGAAGTTTGTGACAGATGATTTGGGGTGTTCTGCTTGGGCTCACAGGCTTATGAGTGTTATGAAATTAAAGACACGTGTCTCTTCACTTTTACAGCTTTATGGTAATGCTGCATAAGATTCGTGTCGAGAATCCTCTATTACATGGCCCCACTCATTAAAAGTAAGTACACTTATTTTTGCAAAAGCTAAGGAACGTGTAGCATAACTTTTATAGCCAGTAATAATTGAATTAAGTCACTGACTGTTGAGTGCATTTAAAGATGTTTTCCAAATATTTTTTACAAATTCTTTTAATCAGCTTATCTATGATAAAAGAAAAATAGCAATTTTTCAAATTCTAATAATATCAATTACTTAATATTCTAGACGAACCGACATTTAACTTTAATATAGGCTCTGTAGTTTAGGTAACCAAAAAGTAGCTATTTTGGGCCAAGAAAAACATAATAATTAATATCAAATCAATTAACGAAATTTCATAACTTTACTAAATATACATATACATAAACGACGAGACATCTTGATCTTTTCATTAATTAATTTTTCCAATTAATATGAACGACATAAGATTTCGGAAATTAAGAATCCATGCAGACCCAGAGGCATGGAAAATGATAATGTCTCTAATTTCTCGGTTAAATTTCAATTACCAATAGGTTCAGGATAATAGAACGCTTTTCCTAACTCCGCATAAGACCAAGTCCTAGGGACAAAACCAATTTCGTCATTTGATTCAATTAGCTCGTCAAACGTAAATTAATTTCCCTAATTACATCCATTTCATTATAATTTGTCGCAGCGCGTCCTTCCGAATGTGCAAACGTAAATTTGCTGTGACCGCATTGAGGGGTACCTGTGCTAAACGTGAAGAAAAGTAATGAAGCCGCAACTTGGACGAAGAAGTCACGTCCTTGGCCCTTATTTTATCACTCAATTTGGCGTCCAGAGATGCGCAGGATGCGTCCAGGCAGCCTCTTTTATCAACTTGAGCCCTAGACGATCCTCGTCAACACGAAACCCGGCTCAGTGGGACATTTCAATGTTAAATCCAATTTAATTGCGGACGTAAAGCGTCATTGTAATGAGGACTTCTGGAGATGCTGGAGCTGGTCCTGGAGGACGTGGCGAACGTGGATACATAGCGCCTGGAGGGAATCTGCTATTCACTTGACTTCAGCATTGGCCCTTCCCAAGGGGAATGTCTTTCGAGGAGTTTTGGAAGTTTTCGGCGACGTTGGCAGAAATTTTCAATGATTTTGCCCAAGGTAGGATCAAAATGTACTCGAGCGTTCCAAAAATTTTTGCCATCATTGGTGGTTGGGTGAGAGTGCGGTAGGAATTTCGTAAGGAAAATCCCGAAAATTTTAAGTTCCCTCAAAGAGATGATATTATTTTTTCATTTTAAGGTTTTGTCACACTTTTTCTGACATCGAAGGCTTGTGCATTACTGGAAAAACCCGAAACTGCCCCATGAGATTCAGAGATTCGGATGGAGCCCAGCCAACAGGGTTAGCACATATTTCGACTTTTATGCACAAAGCTCTCATATCTGATGCCGCGGTAACGTGAACAAAGTAGAGCAGGTTCTGTACAGGGTGCCCTTTTATATAGGGTGTCCTTCGCTATATCCCGGATATACGCGAACTATAGTATTAAACTCGTTTACGTGAATTCAGGCTGTTGAGAGGACGGGATTTGCAGCTCGAGGAATTCATCCAAACCTCCGAGGGACCTAAACAAAGACTAGCGGACACAGCGCACAGCATGTCATCGGGGCACAATTTGGAGCTTTACTCGTATTTCAACTATTATAAGACAAAACGTCCTGTGCGGTGTCCGTGCATCGGGATACCGCCATCCAAATTTATTTGCGTCATTGTTAGCGCTTTAATCCCCTTCCGAGCGAGGAGTAATTGAATTAGATAAGTCAACAGCGCTCACAGCCGGATTTAATCCAACTAAATCGATATTCAACAGGGGATGGGGAGATTTGCATTAATATATCACGTTTCTTACGGTGCGCTGATTCAAAGGCTGGTGAGTCAGCGTTGGTTTCAAGCTCTAAGCTGGCTTTACTTTTTGGACAAATTATCCGAACTAAGTGCGTCTCCGTTGAATTTCCAACGTACTAGCTCTATAAGACAATGGCCTGCGTTCGATGGATGCTTCATGCTGTTTTGGAGCTGATATGAACCTTTCTATTGAACTCAACATTTTGCCATAACGACCCACAACCGATGGTATAATGAAGCCTGTTCTACTTTATTGAGTGTTCATTAACCCGAAATGTGGGCACATCTATCCGAGTTGGAAAATTGAAATGGACGTTTAATACCTGGGCTTAATTGGTGCCTGTTAGTTTACTAGAAAAGCTTAAAAACATTCGACCATCATGTAATTGGAGTGAGTCTATTGTCAGGCAGATACATTACAAAGGATTCAACTCTGCCTAGGTAATTGGCAAAGCTTTGTTCAATTTTAACCGAAAACGTTTAGTTGAGAAAATACCATCTGCTAGTTGACGCTTGGACGTATGTATTTTGTTATATTCTGGTTTATTCTGATATTTAAATTGAAACATACTATTTTATTATTGAAGTACCCAGAATAGGATTTAATTTTGTATAACACATTATATACGTATTATGCACTCAATATTTAATTTATTATCATTTCACAAGAATAACAATTTTTTACATCAATTTCGAAATCGATCGATAATTCATATTTCAAAATGTGAAGTGCTTTATCAAATCACAATTTTCAGAAAAAATGGTTACAAACATATGTTTGTATTTTATTTTTGAAAGTTGGAAAAATAAATAAATATCGTGACGTTTTATAAAGGTTGAATACGTACTAGTCGTGATAAAAGAAGGTAAAGAATTTGAGATTTTTAAATAATAATTTTATCAGTGCATATGCATCCAATAGTTCATTAGATATGTTCTAAGAACTGGTTTTAAAGAGTCTATCAAAAGTTATCTGTGTGTATTTTTTGAAAAATTTCTTTTTCGTGTTTTTTTTTAAAATATTATAGCAGATACATTAGCCACAAAAATCCATTTGAACCCAGGCGAAAATCCTACGAGAAACATTTTTATGAAAAAGCCCTCAACCACTCAACTGAGTTATTTGAATCCGGATAAAATTTATCACCGGAAATTCCACAAAATTCAGGTACAGCAGGCAATTTCTCTTCGAAGTAAAAAAGTTTAGAGGAACAAAAACTGAAGGTGTAAAGTGCATTAGATTCGATTAGTACCAGCATAACTAAAAACCACAGCATATCTCTGGCGGGTTTAGGTGAGTAAAGTCAGTTTTAAATTTATATATTTTTCGTTAAAATAATGCTGTGCTTGAAATTTCTAAATGTTGATTTCTTTAATTAGAACCTTTTGGACCATTTCGTTACTATAAGTATGCTTATAAATATTAAGATATATGCAATCGGAAAAACACCGAAATGGGAATTGTTCTTGGCATTCGTAAAAGGTTAAACCACTAGCCCACGATTCCGCTGAGATCTGGATTAAAAGAAATGGGAATGCCAAGAATGAAAATTACCCACTTGGCTTTTCGCCCGCAAAACAAAAATTTAACGACTCCACGTTGAAAACCCCCAATAAACTCTACAATTTAATTTTTATTGCAGGTTAAAGCACTCACTTTGTTTTGTTTACGTAACCGACAAATCGCAGTGGATGAGCGTTCGTTGAACGTTCACCGATTTTGCTTCGCATTGATTCATAAAAATAAACATTTGATTTGTGCATCTGCACTTTGTGTAGACACACAAATAGAGGATTCATGTTTAAGTTTGCGTTCCTTTCAGCATGACAGTCAGTTCATATTTTGCGGATTGGCTTTAAAAGGAATTTTCTTCTTCTTAAATTTGAAAGTAATATTGAGTTTTATTTAGTAAACTTGTATTTTCCATAACATTTTTAGAATTTCTTTAATATGAAGATCTTAAAATATTTCCAGGTAGAAAAATATCATTATACTAATTTAATGCGTATGACTTCACAGGAAAAAGTATTGTAACATAATATAGATATATTTAGAGTTACAAGGGAACAAGGGCTATCAGGATTGCATTTTAATTATACTAATCAAGGAAAAGGGCAATCGAAACCTTTTAGGATAATGAAGTGGATTCAAACTTTTTTTTTTTTAAAGCATTAGAAAAATAAGGTGAAAAGAATTCAAATTAATTATACCAACTCAAAATATATATTTAATATTTAATTCTCTTAGCAAAAAATATGTTTATTAATCGATTAGAATGAACTTTAGTATTTGTGTTCATTTTTCCCGTGTTATTATTTTAATGTATTTTGGTTGAACGTTAAGAACAACAAGAGACATTATAAATTACGTCTCCTATGTACGTTAGAGGGATTAAATAAGGTTTAGGTCCCTGCGGATTTCAATTTCGCAGATTTCCAATTTGCGTTTCGAATCATAAATTATGCCTTTCGAAGAGGGTACCTTAGAAATTGTAACGAGCCCACCGGCAGCCTAAAATGAATCCTTTTTTCCCACATAATTGAAGCTCATTAGAAACCGCAAATTTTAAAATCTCCTAGGAAAACCATAAGCACGCCTGGGAGCCTAAGCCGCATGATAAGATCACTTTGAGAGGAAGACATTAGCGAGTACCTGAGGGCACGCCGCGTCGAATTATCCAATCCCGATCCAGGGAGGGCCATTAACTAATTCCCGGTCGTGAGCGTGCCATCGCCCCATTACTTCACGTCTCGTCGCCGTAAATAAACAGCGGCAAACGTGCGGTGTCAGAAAAATAGCACCACTCTGCGAAAGATACGAGGTGCAGATTGCGGGCGGCATGTGGTCGACGCTGGAGCAGAGCTTTCCCCAACGACGACCGCGACACGTCTCGAGTCCGATTCGTGGGGAACAAGTCCACCTCGAGGCGGGAGCTTTTCACCAACGCTAACGGTACCGTCGCGGCATACTGTGCCTTTTAATTCAGCCGCCGAGTATCTCTCAGAAGAAGGTGTCCTACGTGACGCATGATCAGTGGGAGCACCGGGAGCACCAGAGCTTATCCAGAATCTGAAATGGAGCCGCCGACTACGGCACAGCTCGTGGGGCTCGTGGTCACTAGTCGACTTTGGATCAAGAACGACGGGACGTTTTCAAGAACGTTTTACTCCCCAGAAGGAAAATAAATAATAAATAAAATTCGTCTATTTCGTCGCCGACGACGGCGTCGTTCTTCGAATAGTCCGCGACGTCGTGGCCAGGGGGGCTCTAGCTCTAGAATGGAACGTTGGCGCGCCAGTTGGGGTCTCGCTCGGATGCTGTGAAAGCCCGAAAATTTCTGCCGGAGCTGAGCAGTGAAAGAAAGATCTATCTCTTGAAGACGTTTGTTGCGGCTAGAAAGAAGGAAGCTCCTCCACCCGTTGACGATGCCGGAGGAGGTCTTCCAGTGTTCGATTTGAAGTTTGCTGAATCAGTGGTGTGATAGCGCCGAGTGGCCGGACTCATAGTATCTTTTCTAACTTTAGACGCGCGAGTGGTCGAACTGCCCCGAGTTTCGAAAACTGTTCAGGGGATTCCCCCGATATACCTCGCAATTCTGCCCATTTCCGGTGTCTTTTGAATTTGAAATCGCCGTGCCGAGCGCTGCAGGACCCGAATTTATATTTTTTTTTATTAGAATACTTCCCGCAGCTCCTTAAGTGTGTATAAAGCCCCAGAAAAGAAATCTGAGAATCACCTCAGATTTTAGACCGCCAGATTTTTGCGAGGAAGCAAATCGACGAAGACTTGATTCGGGGGCCGGAAATTAAATCAGCACCAAATATACCCGGGGTCTAATTACCCACTTGGGTGTTTGTTTTCGGTGCCTTTTGTGGGTGTTGGGGCCTCGCGGGTGGTCTCTTCATCTCGTTTTTGGTGGCGAAGTGAAAGTGTTTTTGCTTTTTGAATTGCTCCCTCCTCCTTAATTGTTTTGTTTGTCTAAAACCATTCCCGTGCCGCCAGATTTTGGTGTGTCGTCACAGTCGCCTTCGGGAACGGGCGCGAAAAAGGGTTATGTGACCCGAAAATCAAATCGACGGTAGAGTGGGAGTGTGATGTGAATATGCAAATTGCGATATAACGAAGCGAAATGTCCCCTTTGTGAATAAAAGGCAAAAAGCCGGGAGAGTTTATGGTGATGAAGGCTTGCGGCTTATTGGATTACCAGTGACGCTTAAAGGCATTGTGAAAAACTCGTCTATCGTTCGGTCAACGGCTGTTGAAAGGATTTCGAGAAGGATTCGTGAGATTCTCATCTTGTTCGACCAGGAACTGCAGATCCTTGTGACCGACTTCATCAACTCTGGGACTATTCAGGTAGAAGAAAAGTACGTGATCTGAAAACTCACTCCGATTCTAGAACGCACTATCTAGCCGCTCCCGGTAAAGGTTTTTCGGTTCCTTTTTCATCCACAGATTCGCCCTTTACGCTACCGTCTTCCACCTGGGAATAAGAAAAATAAGTTTACATTTGCGATTGGCTGTTGCGCCCCATCCCTTGGCAAATTCGGACTCCTCAATTTATTCCTTCTGGGCAACCAGCCCTCACTCAGGGATTCAACTGGTGTTGCGAATCCTCCAGAGCGTTGGAGGCGGTCTACCGCTTTAATATTCATTCCGAATTTTTCACGCTTAGTAACAATTGAATGCCATCGTTAAAATGGAACTAAATTAACATGGGTAGCGAACCTCTTCAACTTTTGCATCTCTCGGGAATTTTTGAGCAGAGGTGTTCCAAACAGGACTCCGCGCCTTTATCTTCCGGAATTAAACATCGCGGAAAGTTTCGTTATGACTGCTTCTGGAAGATATTAAAAAAATTTCTACCAAGTTTCAAAGCTGAAATTGGCAAACTTGCCCTCGTGGGTGGATGAGGGAAGGGCGGCTTACATTAATTGCTTCTTTGTAACTTTGAAAAGGTGGAGAGTTTTAGGGTCTAACGTAAAACAGAGATTTTATTTTGTACTGACCTTGCGGCTTTTTCGGAGGCGGTGCCTTGCATACGTGATTTAGGAACACTTTTGCTAGCCAGTGCCCAACAATAAAGTATTAGATTTCGAAATTTAGTGCTTCAACTTTTACGTGAAATTTGTTATTCTGGGAACGAAACTCGATATCGACTTGAAATATTAATGCGTGAAAACTTTTCTGGTTTTCCACAGTATCTGCAAATACTTCTATTATTGAATTAATACATTCTTTTTTCTGTGAATTATTGTTTCTAAAATGTTCTTTCAATTTATGAATAAAAATTTTGTAATATGTAAGTATACATTTAAAAATGCCTGAAAGGTTATAAAGAAAATTATTACGCATTTTTAAGTGAATTCTTAATTGTAGAGCCAATTGCAAAATAACGTAAATCAGAAAAGTTGACTTTTCATATCATACTTGTTTCAGAAATCCATTAAATTACAAATTGTTTACGAAGATAAAGTTGGAAATGGGACTGCAAACTAAAGTGCGTTTAAATCGGTCAATGCTGAGAAAGTGAAAATTTGCTTGATATTTTTAATAAATTGAAATAACTTTCCTCATTCATCTATTTGGAATTTTTAAAATTATTTTTGGAAGATTCGTTCATTTTCGTATAAAGTGCAAACGATTACTTAAAAACATTTAAAAAAGGTTTTCGCCCTCAAACCATAGTTTTCGATTTGACGAAAAACTTTTATTTTATAAAATTGAAACCATTTTAGAAAATGTGATCTCTGCACTGAAAAGAAAAAGAAGTATGAAATCTTAGGGACAATTTTCTTGCTCTAAAAATGACATTAAAGTATTTTAGTAATAGATTTATAGGTACATATGTATACACATAAGTAGATATCAAATTTTGGAGACAACTTCCACTACATTCTATTTTTATCATAATCTAATTCCTCATTCTCATTTTGTTCCACGTATTTCCCAACATAAATTACATAAGCTTGCAATTTATGTGAAAAGAGTTTCTTTATTAACCCCTGGCTCCCAGTGATGACGTAGCAATGTTAAAATATCACAATGATTTACAGATGAATTCTCTTGTAATTTCCGGTCCAGTACTCCTCATAACAATTCGGTGATATTGACCGAAAGGGATTGTGGCTACCATCCCATGGTTTTGCGTTTTATCAGTAACCGTAAGATTGGAAAATATTTTATATACATATCCTAAAATGTAAAACCAGAAGTGAAAGATCGAAATTTGGATGATTGCCATTTATTTTCTGTAAATCGTTCGTGTCGTTTGAAATTGATTTATAATCATCAAAAGAAGAATTCCATAAAATTTAGTTTTCTTTGCTGCAAACAAATACTAAATAAACGTTTTCTCAAAATATTACTTATGATTTCATTGATTTAACAAATTTTCTACTTAAAAGGTACAAATACTCTTAGACCTATGAAACTATATCAATCAACAATATTGATCTATATAAAAAGAACATCCCCCTTAATCACAAAGAGATTTTTCCTCATCAATTTTCTTCATGATTACCCAATTCATCATAATTTTTTTGTAGGCAATCTAAATCTAGACGTACTTGGTGCACAAATAAAAAAGCAATGATGAAATCTAATAGTCTTTTTTAGGAGAAAGAACGCGGCCAGCAAATTGATTTTCTTTACGCTTGGACGTTGCATAATCCAATTATTACCATGTTTGTTCACAGACGTATAGAAAAAGTTAATAAACTTTACCATGTAAATAACTTTACTAAAAATGTATGAAAATTAGTTAGAAGAGAAAAGATAAATAGTAACCGATATAAAAATTTAATTTTAACAGGAAAATACCTTTATCTGTAAATTAAAAAAACCTTATAAATGCAATCAATCCTTCCCATGGCAGGCAATTTCCTACTCAGGAAGGGAAAAAAACAACTAAGATTTGAACAACCAGGTTAATCTGATAACATTTTCCGGAGAACGTGGAATTACTGGCCACAATTTATGGGAAACACTTTGCTCAGCAGGCTCGCCACCAAGTTTATATGAGGGCTGTAACAAATAGAAAGGCTGCCCAATAAATTACACCCCCTCTGTCACATTTTTAATATCCTAGGATCTTGCAGAATGCTGCTGAAATATCTTTCTTTTCTTCTCGGCGATTTCGTTCGTTTTTCTTTAGATGTGAGGAGTTCACTGGAAGATGCCTGCCCTTCTTCATCCATTTTTGATTTATACGAAGGCATATAATTTCCTTCGGCTTCCGACGAGCAATCATACTTGGATTATGTTCTTTCCGAAAAGATACGCCTTTTCGTTGCGATAATTTACTCCGTGCGGTGGCGGCGGCGGGCAGACACCTCGTATTTGAGCCCCAGAAAGGGAATTTTTATTGCTTTAATCCTTTGATATGTTTCTGTGTTTAATGGTTTTGGGGAGCAATCCTATTTGATCCTAATATGCTCTTCCTAATTCGAGGCCGCCGGCACATTTGAAATATATTTTTTTCCCGCTAAAACGTTTTACTTTCATTTTGCTCGTTATATCCTCCTTAGGGACTTGTGATTTTTCTCGGAAAACACTTGGCTCTAGGTGGAGTTGTGTGCTCTTGAGGCTCGAGTGTCAGGTAAATGCAGCAATAGTGCCTTAAAGTGTGAACAAGGAAAAAAGTTGTTTAACTTTTGCAAACATTTGCTCTGTTGTTAAGGTGCCAAGGGAACTTTAAACATCCCTTCAGTTTGTTTGTAATTTTCTGTCCTTGGACGAATTATGACTGCATTTGCACTATGCACCATTCAAGTACATTTTTGTGTTTTTTTTTTTTTTTTGTAAATCCAAGGACAACGCGAAAGCAAAGTAAATTTTTTCCACTTCTCTCCTGGCCCAATAAAGAGTAGAATACATAAAACAAAGTTAAAATGAATGAGTGGATAGTTTCTCGCAAATTAGTGTCAAATTCCAGTTGAGTTAAACATTTAATTTTCTCACTTATGAAATCAACTAATAAATTGTTTGAAGTCGTTCTCCTGTTAATCGCGTATTTATCATATTACGCAATTTTCTGCACGAACGCGTATAACTTCCACAGGGAGTTTATTTGATGGGCTTGTGGACTATTTTAAAATATCTTCGATTAAAATCAGCGGTTTTAATTGATACAAAGTGAATGGTAATTTCATAATTCAGGATTAAAATAGTCACGAGCTAGTCGGAGGACTGCAGTTTGCGTGAACAGTTTATACAGACAACACGGTTTAATTACCATAAAACTAATTACAAAACTGTAGGTAATGATTATTTAAAATAAACCGACGGTCATTACGGAATCGATAGAACCACGGGGTGCTCAAAATTCAAATTATGTATACCACCAACTGTATCGAATTTGTTTCTGAAATTCTTCGGCATTTTAGCTATAATTTTTATAAATACATATCTTACCCTAATACGGAATTCATGAGAATTTTAAAGAACTTCAATAAAATCAATTTATCTGCAGATAAGTTGGAAATGGAGCAGAACAAAAGAAATCAATATTGAAATTACTTGGATGATATTGAAAACTAGCATTTTGGGTTAAAGTTATATTCACTTCTTTTTCATGCACGTCTTCAAGGAAGTCCTGCTAAAAACGACATAAGATAAAGTTAATGTGTAACAAGGAAAGGAAAAGCATCATTTTGATACGGGCATTGGAGACAAATTTGTTTTTGATGTTTTATCTTTTTCATCTGCGTTTAGGAAATAATCGCAAATGTGATGATGTAAGTCGATGTATCTGTTTACTAAACATTAAGCAAGATAAAAGGACGAACTTGCCCTTTATGAGCAATTGCATAAATGTTTCGGGATAATATAGGATAAGGGACTTTTGTTGATATGAGGATGAGCATCAAAATAAATTGAGGGGTGAAATGAACAATGTAATGATTTGCGTTGCTACTTATGGAATTTTGGATTGAATGTCTTTTTACATATTGAATGTTAAAAATAAGTTATTCCTGAAAAGGTAAAGTTGATAGGTTGGTTTTTACGTTGATTGGTAAGAAGAGGAAAACGTCTATTATCTACATATATATGTATGTAGATGGGTGGATAAAGCGAATCAAGGTAATATTTAAGCTACGTTTTTAAATTTTTCTGGAATCAAACAATGCAAAACAATAATTGAGTGCTATTGTAAAGGTTATTTGTTTTTCATTAAGTTTTTAATTATGTTCAAAATCTATGTAAACATTTGGAGTCATTGCATAATACCGCGCTAATTATCACCCTCAAAAATTTCCGCATAAATTAGAAATACAAACTTGGAAAAACGCTGAAGTTTCCCTCCAAATAAACACCCCCAGTTTATGTTGTTCTCGCATACTGCATAGTCTAATTGAATTTATGGTAATCACAGGGTATACACAGCAGGACTACCCCTGCAGTGCTACTGCTGCAGACTATTTCAAGATAAAATTTTCATAGATTTAACTGGAGATGTTTCCTAGTTTTTTCCACCAAATGCAATTTCCCCAACTGTCGCCGCCGGTTTCGAGCGAAAAAATTGTATAATCTCGGAGATTTTAAGTCAGTGCTTAAATTATTGTGTACGAAAAGTTGTGAAAAAGTGAAACAAATTACAATCAAAGGGACAGCTTTCTCATTCGTCCTAGAAATAGTTCCAACCGCTCAGGAACTTTTCGATATTAGTTGTGCTCCCCGAAGGGCTATAAAAGTTTACATTTTTCCTGAAAATTTTTTTATGGGCCTCTGGAGGGTAATACATCTTGAATATTTTCATTCCTCCTGAAACTCTATCTCAAGCTGGGGAATTGAACGCGGCTTACGGCTACGCATCTAACTATTGCAATTAATCAGAGTGCTTGCCTTCACTGAATATTCTAAGATTTTCGAAACAACTTCAAATATCTTAACAACATCTTTTTATCGATGCGACAAATTGAAAAAGATTAAAAAACACCACATCCAAATTTTTGAATCCGTTCAAACGAGGAAACCAAAATATCCCTGATATCGACTGAACCGAGAGTGAAAGTTGATTGAACTGGAAAAGCGATTTTATGTAAATTATTATTTGCATAAAATATTAAAGGAAATGTCTGCCCCGTGACTTTGTCGCTGTCCTGGCAAATAGCAGCAGTTGCGGTTATCCTCGAAATTCACCCCGTGTCGACCCGGAAATATTTCTACCAACAGTTCCCGAAACATATTTCTGAGAAAAAAAATTTAATTTTGCCCAAAAACGAAATCAATCAACAGAAACTTGGGTTAAAAGGAAAGAGAAGGAAATTTCTTGGCGGTTTGATTTCATAACTTACGATATTTTGATAGAAACAATAAAGTAGGGTAAGGGTTTTGCTTTTTCGGCAAGGAAATATGTATTTAGGGTTAAAGGAAGAGAGAAATTGAATCGATTATTATAATATTTACTCAACAGTCAATGGTAACACAGAGACGAAAAGCATAATTCCGTCTATAATATATACCAAGTCAGAGTTAATATATTAATGGAAATTATTTATGTATGTTAAAAATCTTACACATGATAATCACATTTCATTTAATTCAAAAATTTTTTTATAATATTGAAAACCTGGTTAATAAAATTAAAACACTAAAGTCTGCATAAAATTAGTTGACTGAACTTTGAACTGCAGTAATTCAAAGAACGACAAAAAGAAATTTTTCTTGACTTCACCAAAATGTTGGATTTATGTGAGGTTTATATCAAGTTTTATGTCCAGCTTATACTAACTCTCAATTTGTGCGGCAGACCCCAATAAAAGTCAAGTACTCGAAGAAATTCAATGCTTCATACAAGTGCTTTATGGATTTGTTGCCCCAAACCAAGACTTACACGTAGTATTAAAATTCATTTGAATGGTGAAAAAATTCCTCGTAAAATAAGTTAGGGACCATAAAAATGACAAAGATTTGTACTCGTTACTAGAAGTAATAATATGGTTATCCATGCAAATCATGATATGTATGATACTTTTTACGATTGGAAGGTTTTACGACTTTCCCAATTTTACCGCCGTCTTTACAACTCTTCATCAGGTTAACGCTGCGATAAGGAATTGTTTGCAGGGAAATATGTTTTATGATTACAGACATCCTTAAATAGTCTGAATTCTCTTAAGTAGATAGAAGATTCCAAAAATATATTTTACAAAATATTTTCTTTTAGAGCACACATATGTATTAATCTAATTAAGAAGTGGCTGATTATCCGTAAACGTGCTTTCTATTTTGTAGGCTCCTAAAATATTTTGAACTAGAAACAGCCCTAAAATGTCTTAGCAGGGATTTTTTTAAAACCATTCGAGAGATGGGCAGTATAAGTGTTCAACAATTATAGAAAATTCGTAGGAGTAACAAAATAATTAGATCAGCCCTAATTATTTCATTCTGATTTTCAAGGAACTTCGAATTTTGACTCGAAAGTAATTCTATTCCCCTAGTAAGGGGCCATTAATGTTTAAATTGTTTGTGTTCATTTAGAACTTCTTGTAGGCCCTTTTAATTATGCAGATTTATTCTACTAACGAATTCGGATGAATTTAAATTTTGTTTATGATTATTCTGATGCTATCCCAATTGGTAGAAAAATATTTGCCCTAGCTGTTGTGTAGAACACAAATTGCTATTTAATTATCGCTAATTTAGAATTTGTACTAATTGAAACTCATTCACATCTTTCGCATTTGAAATTGATATCTAAAAATGTTTTTAGCATTCATTGTATCTGTATTATGATTAATTCCCTAATTTTAGAATAATTTCAGTGATTTTATACGAATGAGATAAATTGAAATTGAAATTGAAATTAAGTGTTAATGAGATAAGTAAACAGATTAAAATAAACGCTTTCAAACGTTGCTGAAAGATGTTTCTTTATATGTTCAAGCACTAACAAAAAGTTCTTTGATCTCTGGAAAGTCACATTCAAATATAAATTGTACCACAATTGTTGCTTTTTAAAATTGTAAAGTCGCTTTAAAATCGAAACGACATGGTTTATTTTTGTAAAATAATATGAATGAAATGAAAAAGGGTTATGGAGCAAATTATGATTTGAAAAAGTCTTTTTTAAAAAAGGCCGTCGCGAAAGACTTTAGTAGGGTTGATTGTAATAAAATTTAATTTAAAAAAAGGCATTCAAATCCAGATGAACTTTTTAAGAGGAGCTTGAATGGTTCGTTTGCTTTAAACATAGCTCACGATGTAGGCGTCTTTTATGCAGGTGCTTAAGAGGACTTCACGGGTGCTCTCATGAACCAACAAAATTCACTTCACCGTAAAAAGTCTCTGCTTGTGTGTACCTTTAGTGACTTTCACTGCCAGCTCGGGTCACATTTAAACGATGTGACAGGGATTTTTCGTTTCCTTTGCCTTCATAAGTTCCTGGCAAGGAGCAGATTACGGTCAATCCTATTTAAAATTTCAGAGCTCCTGAGCATCGCCTGTTTTGTCCCAGTTTTAGTCCACACAGCCCCTGTAATTTGCATAGCAAAATTTTAATGGATGTCTTCGCTTTGATAGTATCCCCTGAGTTTACATGAAATGGTGCATAATTTTCCATTACGAGGTAGGGAGCTATTTTGATCGCTGTGAATTATGTACGATGCGGAAGGAGCTTTCCTTGCTCTGATTAGTTAAGGTTAGTACACTTAACTTAGTAAAGAGAGCCTTTAATGGGAACTTCAATAACGTACTAGTAATCAAGTAATTCAATGAAGCTTCAAATTCCATGAATACAAATGTTGTTGGGAAAACATTTGGTTTTGGTCCCACATGTGTCCTATGTCTTTCAAACATAATAACTGTTGCGTTTAATAAACAAGCAATTAATTAGAGGGATCATGGTGAACAAATCGGGATCCGAATCCAGAAAAACCGCAGAGACCGCCGCAAAAGGGCGGGAAATATTTTATGAGACCGCTTATCGATTGGCAAGCTTAATTTTAGGTTGCGTACAAAATATAACTATCATCAGAGGCGCCAATAAATAATTAAGAGATCCCTAAGCCGACCCGTAATAAAGAGGCCAATAAATCTGGATAATGAATCTGCGTATCTGTATCAACTTCGACAAGTTACAGCCCTTCGGCATGAGTGATCGTAATTCGTTTAATTCCATGGTACGACATCCTTGACTCCGGTATCGTCCTTCAAGGGCATTTATAACACTTTCGCCCGGCGAGCAATTCGAGCTTTGCCGGGACTCATCCCGGGCAGATTCGAGACTAAAATGTTCGGCATTTGGGATTTTGACGTTCTGAGCAGAGATACTCAGGGAAGGAAATCATCCCGACTGATATCAGCACTCAAACAAGCCCACAAAGCCGGGAAAGAGTTGTTGCGATGATAAATTGGATTCGTGTGGGGGTGCGGATGCTTGCTCCCGTTTCGCTTCCTTTGTTGCAAAAAAAAAAAAAATACTACCCCAAAAGTAAACGAACCCAGCACGAATACGAACCTTTAGAGGGAGCTTGTCGAGATTGAAGGAATTTTTCATTTTGTGGCTATAAATTATTAAAGATGATTTGAAAGCGCCCTTTAAGTGGTCAATTCATAACTTCACACCATTTTACCATTTTGCCGGCATTTTCGAACCCTTTTAATCTGCTTTTTCTGGTGTGAGCATGAAAATAATTTTACCAAATTCCATAACCAGTGTTGTAACCCTTTGAAATTTTAATACTTCCCCAGAAAAGTGGCATACCCCCCTCCACAAGGGCGCGATAAAGGCGATAATTTCCACATTTCCCTCAAGAGCGCTTGTTAAAAAATAAACCAGTTTATCTCGATACTTTTGGATTTTCCTCTAAATAATGCAGAACGCCCTTTCCACGGTTTACGTATATAATTAATGAGGTAAGCGCAACGGAAATTGGGCCGCCACACCGCCCCCGATTGGCAAGCCCTATAAAAATTATAAGAGTTAAGTGGCAATTTACATTCATTAATTTCGTCTCTCGTGGAAATTTATTTTATTATTGACTATGCCGCTTGTTATGTGCTGTATACAAAACCACATTTACTAAATGAGCCCTGCAACCGCGCGAAATGAAACACTCATGGGATTTAGATGCAAATATTTTCATATTTTAATATGTTCTGGGATTATATGTACTTAGAAGTGAATCTGATATTAATTTGGGAGAAAATTGTAAAAAGAAGATTATTGGAAAAAATAACCCATCAAAATTATGTAAAATTCTAAAAATTAAAAAGAATTTCAGGAAAACGCAATTAATTAATTTTGTAGAATAAAGATTGATTAAGTACTTACTACTTAGTCATTGATTTCTTCATTTAGTTTTGGTTTATGTTTTTCAAATTTGCTTTGATTGAGCATGAGTTTTCCCAATTTATTTTCTTTCTAATTCTTTGTTTCAACTATTTGAACCTAAAATTCATTACATACTATATAACAGATTTAATTTTATCTTGAGATTAAGGCAACAACAATAAATTGTACAAATTTTGATCATAACTCATTGGTTTAAGGATGCCATCGAGGTGAATTGACGTGTAAAATTCAATTAAGCATTCAATAAAGTTATCGTATAATAATTTCTTACAAAGCTTCTATTGAGTTTGGAGCTTTTCCTTTTAATTTGCATCTTATAACCTTCCTATAGAAAAATTGGATTATTGACCTATCAAAGAAGTTACGATGCCACAACTAGACTTACTTATTACAGCATGAAATGCCCTGCTTTATGTACCATGATATAAAAGGGGTTAAAGTTGAACCACATAAATTTTCCGATAGGTGAAACTTTCTGTATCTTTAATCTGGGAAATGGGATGGCTATTTTAGCAGGCTTATTTCAGTTCAAGTGTTTAAGAATTCATGCATTTGAATTTAAGAGGTTTTAAAGTACATATTTTTATTTTTTAAAATTGAGTTAGATATTGGTTATTTTTATTTGTATTTTATCAATTTTATACAAAGCTGATAAAAAATTTTCATAAAACCCTCGTACAGAGATGTTGTCAAAATCTGAAACTGACAACATAACATGTTTTCAATACTTTTGCAGATAAAAACTTCGCTCTATAAATTCTGTGCAATCCTCTACCATTGACCGAGGAATAGGATTACTTTTTCAGTGAAATTTATAATCTGCCCGTCAAACGTAGAAACAATTTCAAAAATCTGGTAAAGGTTGCTGGAATGCAATTGTTTACAAACGTGATGAATTCACGGCATCCTAAACAAAAGAAAGATAGACGACGGGGGTGTACAATTTCACTGTGTGATAAGGGAGGGTTTGCGGCGTCCTCATATTCAGGATGATAAAAGGCAGCCGCATTATGAGTTAGAATGAAGCTGGCCAAAGGAAAAGTTGATCGATAGAGCGAATGGAGCGCTCGTATTCACTCCGGTGGGTGATTCGAAACGTATAGGTTTATGGGACGGGAGCCTTGTCCAAGGAAGTTCTACAGGACGATGTCGGTGCCCTTTTTGTGCATAATCGTACCAACCGCAGAGGAAACGTTTTTCACCGCTTTCAGCAAGATTTTTTGCACATCGTTGCCTTTTGTTGATTGTCCTGTTCCCGGAGGATGATTTCGATTTTCATCCCTAGAGATAAGTCAAATGAATGATTAATGTTCTGCAATTTTAGCCATATGTTGGTGGGTATTCATCTGGCTCCAGGATGATATCAACAGCACCAGTTGACACGTTTCACTTAAATGAAGGTGATATTGGTTTCCAAATAAACGCCTCCGACGAATGAGGCAAAACTTACAAAATATTGAATGGATAACAAAAATTATTTGAATTTTTTCGGATAGTATATTTATATACAGCGATTGGAAATCAATCAGATATATTTTGTTTCTAAAACCCAGTTCCAAATTATGTTTAATTATAGCAGATTTACAAAACTTTGAACGGCGTTATTATTTTTATAATAAGTTGTGAAAATATTATACCCGAATTTTAATTAAAAGGACATCTTTGAAAACTGATGTATGAAAACATTTTTGATTACATTTTGAACACATAGTTAATTTTTAAAAACAAATGTTTACTCTAGATCAAAATTTAAGGAAAATCTTACGTGCTAAATGGAGAACAGAATTTAAAAATGTTTGTTTTTGATTTATAAACGCTTTTATCCTGTTTTTAATTGGATGCCGGCACCTATTGTTTACCTAATAGGCGGGTCACGTGAAACGAAATATTCAAGGAAACTCTACAGGACGACAGAGCAAGGGTTTTTTTGTGCTGACTCGTACCAATCGCAGAGGACGCGTTTTTCACCGTTTTTCTCTAAGTTTTTGCAAATCGACGCCTTTTGTTGATTGTCCTGTACCCGAGGGATGATTTCGATTTCTATCCCCGGAGATAAGTCAAATGAATGATTAATGTTTCGCAATTCTGGCCATATGTTGGTTGGTATTCATCCTGTCCAGTGCGAGATCAATGGCACCAGTTGACACGTTCCACTTAAACGGCGGCGAAATTGGTTTCCAAACAACCGCCACCGGTGGAGCTCAGCATCCCGCATGCACCTTTATCTCGCATGTCAATATCTCACGTCGATTTCTATTGACACCGTCTCCCATCACCGGGACGATCTGATATGCATATGGGAAAGATGGGAAAACCGGGAGACGTAACGCAAACGAGGACCGATTCAGAGGAGCACATTAGAATGAAGCCATGAAACGCGGTGCCGTGTCGTTGATAGGCGAAACGTGAGCCCCACCGGAGCACCTCACTCCAAATTTGGGGGCCTCACGAGTGTTCGTTAGGCCTCGACGAAGGAGAATCCCCTCGTCTGATTTGGCGGGCACCATATCCATCACACGCCGCCGAAAGGAGCCAGAATCTGGCTGTAAAAGGGTGACATCTTTCATGTTCTTAAAATTAAGTATCTTAGAATTACGTGACAGGCAAGTGTGCCCGCGAAAGGTATGCGCGCCACAATTTCTTCTTCGGTTTTTCCCTATTTTTAGAGAGGCTCAGAATTATGCAAATCATTTACTCGCCCATCGCAACCAAGTGCCGGGGTGAAGTACATAAATCACTGGAGGGCGCCCTGCTTTATTTGCTGCTCAGCCGTGTGATGTTTTTCATTTCAGGAAATTTTTCTATTTATCTTCATAAATTAGGGCATTTCACTGCTTTCCAATTCGACTGCCCTGTGACAGCCTCTCAAGAGGCCCATCGATTTTTATAAAAAAGGAATTTCAACAAAAATGTCTCTGCACAAAAATTTATATTCTAAAAAGACATGCAATCCTGAAATCATTTGAAAATTCCGAAACAAATTACAAAGTTTTCTAGAGCTTCTTATTACAACTGGGTAGGGGTAGGAGCAGAAGTCGTAACTGTTGCTTCAATTCAACCCTTTTGGGAAAAACTTTAAAATTATTTTATCCAATTCAGTATAGAAATATTTCGGACTATGCACCTTTTCCATTCAAGTTTAAAGCTCCAGAATAACCAAAGGATTTGTGCTCCTGAAACTAAAATCGCAGCAATCTGCAACCAAGCCATCATTCGGTAGATAGAACTCTGCAACTTCTACAGATGGAACCGGTCGCCGCAATTTGGACATGGTCCAGGTTACGACCTACTGAAATGAGATTTGAACCGAAATTTAATTCGAAAGTGGGAGAAAGGTTCCATCCATTCGAGGTTTTTTGGTATCAGACCGTATGCAATCTCTGCTGATGATTTCTTTAGAATGTGCTAATGACTCTGGTGTTTCTCATTAAGACCACCTGATACCAGGCTAACTACTATTCAAGCAAATTATCTCTGCACAGTTTAATTTCAGGAATTATAACAAATTTAAAATGAAACATTGGTAATTAACTTCATGTAAAGAAACCTTTCTCTTATATTTATGAATGAATTTAGTACTGTAGTAAAGAACTAAATAAGTTAATATTATATAGTAGTTAAAAAAATACGATTAATATATTTAGACAACCAGGTCATTAGAAAACAACACCATTCTTCGAAAGCACTAAAGTCTTATACTTATGTAGGTAAAACTAAAACGTGAAATCATGAACACTACTTAAAAATGAATGTCACCCATCAATTGAGCATTGACCCTCCGGGTACATTTTCAACGAACTGCTCTTCAAAACCACAAAAGCAGATCATCCGGCAAAACTCTCTGTCATCTCATGCGGAAGAGTACCTGGGATACCGGCGGACGTGATTTTGCAGAGTCAAAGAAATTCCAAAACGAGATGAAATCTACACTGAAAGCTTTGTAGAAGCGAACCCAGTTTATGGGGTTCGATTTAAACCACTGGAAATTTTGATTGATGCTTATGAAGGAATGAGTTGGCTCTCCGGGCAGCACTTGTATATGGATGAGTCGTAAAAAAATCATAAAGCCATTTGAAATTAGATTCCGAAGGAAGATATTTGGGCCATTCCGTCGAGCATATAGAGTGTGTGCGCAAACAGGTGCAATTAATCAAATATTCTTTAGTTGATTCAAGATATCTTTAAAGCTGTATATTGCGTTCCATTTTATTATTGTCTATAAAAATTGAATTAATGAAATTGTGCTTTGCATTATATTCCGTTTAATTAAACTGAATCTACCGCACCAGCCAAATTGACTAGTTATATTGTACAATTTCATCTTAAAACTTCCACATAATGCTACATTTTTTTCAATGATGTTAAAAAATTGTGTGGCGATAACTGAAGAATTAATATAACCATTTTTGGTTATAACCAGTTCTTCGAATTCTAACTGCGTGTCATTCATTTTTGGCTTCGATCTCAAGGTATAAAATTCTATTAAAATATTATATAAATAAAATGTCAATACAGAAAAAGGTACATCCAGACAATTATTAAAAAATTGCACTTTTTAACTCCAAATTTTTCTGTTTGTAGGGTTATCTAAAATATGAATTTTATATGATTTATAGCAGAATTGTTTAATTAGTACAGTGTTTGACAAACTAGTTTATAGAAAAATGAAGTAAACTGCCCCAATTGCCTACTCTGGCATGGTTTTAAACATAATACAAATTCAAGCAAAAGCAAAACTCAAAAACTGGGATTTCCCAGAAATAATCAAAATATGCGGAAGTTTAACTCGCAGTTGACCTTAAGCTTAAAGAAATGAGTGTCGCATTCTTGAGTTACCTGTTGCTTCTACCGACAAAGTCTAAGAAACAAAGTGGCGCATTAACACCACCTGGAGCGGTTACTTTCGAAAACTCGGTGGGTTTAAAGGCCTCAAGTGTCTGAAGAGACCAAACGAGGCTGCTGGGCGAGTTCGTTATGATTATGGATGGGCACTTCCCAAAAATCGCGCCTAATTACCTCCGACCTGCTAAATGCTTCTATTTCACCAAGAATCTAATGAATGGCCTGAAGTGGGGTCCGGAGACGGATGCTCCGGCCGGCAGGTGATTTTCCCAGAGATGACATGCAGCATCCATCCATCTCCCCGCGGCAAGTGGTTTTCTCTGAAAAAGAGCTCTCGCCGGACAGGGTCATTGCTCGGGACTTCATCATTATTTGGCGGAGGCGCATAGACGGGGCCCCAACAATTGGCGGAGCGGATGGGTGCCGGGAGGCCACCATCTGGACCAGTTGTCAGCGTGACCCAGATCTCAAAATAAAAATTGCCCGCTCTTGATAGGCCGTGTCATCCCCCCGTCTTTGTGGTTAAAAAAAAATAAGCGTAAATGGATGAGGAGGCTACTGACAATGGACCGTTTTGCTGCAGAAAAAATTAAGTACCCCGGGGCAAGTGTGAAAGCTCCCATACTCCGAAATTCCGCAAATCGTTTTCGTCCGCCCCAGTGGTGATTCAGCGCCAGAAAAGAGTGGCCCGGGATATTTTCGGATTGGCCTCCTCCGCGAGCGCCCAATCCTCATAAAAGCGTTCGCGGGAAACGTTTAAAATTAAAACGTTTTCCCCCATTTTCGTGGCACTTTGGTGATTTTCCGCGGTATTCGTCGAGTGGAATGAAAACAAGAAAATCGACGACGCGGCGGCCTCAAGTGGCTGCTCGCTCGAACCGAAGGGGGCTAGTCCCCGCCTCGTGTGGGGCTCTAATTAATAAGCGCCATTAGCAGATCTAATGGGTTTGAGCACCGCAAAGGGATTCCATCGAGCGCGAGTGCCCCAAACGGATGCTGTCGGATTGATGCTCTGATTTATGGGAGCCTCACGGGGCCCCACCGCGCCGCCGGAGCTCGACCGAGCCGGCTGTACGTCTTCGCGGTCTGTAAAGTGGCATGTGCCGGGGAACCGGGTCACAGGCCCTCCCCCACCCGAAATCAGAGGAGTTTAATTGGCTGCTGCATAAAGTGCAGAGCAGTTGACGCTAATTGCTAGTGGGACTTAGCTGGCTCATAAAGCGAATTTATTGCCCTCGCTCGCTCCGATAGGCCTCGTTTGAGGAGCCCCGCCGCTTGACGGTGTCAATCATGCTACGCAATTAATAATTAAAATTTTACCCAATGAAAATTTGAATGTTCCCATCGGGGAGCGCAGATCGTATTTCTTTACCGAATACGTTTAAAGTTTAACACACCGCCATCACGAGGAAGCTCAAAAGTTGCCTCAAACTTTGGGATAATTTAATTTTGAGTTATATTGCATGCTACAGTACCTTCTGCTAAATCCACACTTTCTATTGGATTACTAACTTTAGCTAGTTTGATTAATGATGTTCGGCCCTCACTCAAATACCACACTAAGTAGATAATAATAATTTCTTAGTCCCTCCGAAAATCCTTTGTAATTTTCTTGCGGTTCATTGCAAAATTGGTCAAAAGCAATAATTCAAAATTAATATGTCACTTCTCATTTAAGTACAACATTTTCTTAATCAAACAAAACCATAACTCAATTAAATGAATTCAGCTTTATTCGTTTTAAAGGAAAGTTAAATTTTGATGAAACTTCTGTAATATGTATTCATATTTGAAACAAATGTTCAGTCTATGGTGAGATAAATTTAGTAAATGGGAAAATCGCTTGTTTAAATGCAGTTTCAGGTAATTATAGATAAAATGTTGCATTTGGGAAATGATTTTTTACGTAGCGTTAATTTCTAAAATAAATCTTACATGTAAAATCACTTTTATTTAACCTATTATTGCTTTAACTTCTTAACATTCTCAGTAGCAGTTTTTAAAACATTTGCAAATGTTCAATTATGTATTTATTTGGAACAAGTAATAAAACCTTAAAGACTGTGGGAAGTCATTGTCTTCTGTTTTTACGAATTTACTAAACTTTAAATTACCAAATTAAGTTAAATAGGATTATTAAAGTTAATCCTTTTGTTTCTTAGATCCTAAATTTAATGATGATGATAATAATTTGTATTTGAATGAAATTTTCCGAGGTTAATATTATAGATGCCATCCCTAAATAAAATGTTTACATGCCTTTAAAAGGTTCATTTTAAAAGGATTAAGTCCAAAGCACTAATCCCATCCTTAAGAACGTATTAAATATAACAAGCCTATATTTCACATCAAATTCGTACTCCTTTGTCGATGAAATGCTGCAAATGACAGTTTTGATGAGCATTGCTGTCGATGAAACCCTTCGATTATCAGTTTATGGGCTTACCCATCACAACCCGTCTGGGCTCACCACCCACTGAGAGCTCTAACAAGCGATCCAATTATGCCATGCAAGCATCTCTTAAAAGGACTTTTTCTCGTCTCGGATTAATTACAGAGTTATTTTGAAACAATGGGACTTACTTGTCTTTTTTAATTACTTTACAAACTCAAATTTATTCCAGGCCTGGATGGCCCACATTTTTTTTTTTTTGTCGTGCCCCGGACCCCAAGACGGCGCACTGCGGCATGGCAGGCTGATTACATCGTAAGACTTTCGTAGCACCCTCAAAATCGCACTTTCAACAATGAGGGTCCTTTAATTAAGGGATTTACCAGCATCATGAAGAATTCTTTTTGTCGACCAACAAAGGAATATTTCGGGCTTCACAAAGTGCCCTTCGACAAAAAGTCAAGATGTAAGATAGCATCAAGTGAAATTGCCCGATATGCCGCCTCCCACACGGGGGATGGGTCCATTTCGCTGAGGACATTTGTCAAATCTTAAGCTGGGCATTAATCCCGAACCCGCCTCAATTCGTTCAAGTTTTTCCGTTTTGTTTCGCTTATAATTGTTCGTCTGGTGACAAGTTTTTCCCTCTTTTTATATGGAAATTAGAATTCTTCACGTGGGCTCAACTCGGGGCGATAGTGGCTCCGTTCTTCTCGAGGAATTGCATGGGCTTGCTGAAAACTTTAGTCGTTCATTTTAGAAATTTCGCCTCATTAGAAGAAGTGCAAAAATGATGATGGCGACGAAGTTTCAGCAGCCGCCTTCTGGTGATTATCAACTGTTTTCCGGGGAGCCAGACAGCCGCCTTTTTTTAATTAAAATATTTGGAACCAGACGTGGCTTGTTGACAGTCTTCGAGGAAGGACATTTAGCATGTCTTGACATATTTAGGCCATCGCCTGAATTATTTTAACAGACACATAAAATGGGTTTGTCTTCATGCAATTGGCGGGTAAGAAAAAAAGTTTACTAATTACAACAGAATTTTACTTGTTAAAACAGATGCACATCAAGGACCTGTTTAAGATTTTTTTTAAGACGTTTTGCATTTTACTTGAAATATAAATGGTACAAAATTGTTTATTGATATTTTTATCAAGCGATCAGATATAGAGTTCCAAACAACAATAAATATTAAAAATTTTGGGAAAATTCATTCATAAATGATTTTGCAATTCTAAACTTTCCAAAATTACCCATCTCGAAATATGCATAGATTTGGGTATATATATATTTCCTAGGCAAAAAGCTACGTAAAATTAGCGTACATGATATTTAAAATTTTTATTTTAAGCACAAAACATAAAAGTTGTAATAAAATATTTAATAACTTTTGAACGAAGTTTCTTAAATAGTATTTAAATAAGGCAATAACAAAAATGAAATCGTGGCTTTTAGCACACTAAGAATAGATGGAACAACCATTTTTTATTTCATAGTTGTTATTTTAAAAAATGAATATAACATATTTTCTGGATTTTTTCGAAATCGCATTGTATGTATCAGTCCATTGAAATATTTCAATATTTTTGTAGAGTAATTAATCAACCAGAACCATAAACCCCTTTTCTAAAAATTCTATTTCTGTTTTACTTTTTCCCTCTGAAATTTATCTGAGCGCTTAAAATCCCCTCTGCCATTGATTTGTTTGAAAGCTCAGAGATACGATTGGATAAAATTAATTGATAGCAAGCACCAGGCTGAGCCCGACCATCCATCAAGTTCAGCCGTGAAATATTCAGTTTCAATCAGCTAGAGTAAACGATATCAATGACAACTGCGGAGCTACCGTAGTTAAATCTTTAAATGGCAATCGCCTCCGGCTCACTCTAAGTAATCCCATCCGCCGGGAGTAAGAGTGCTCTTGTTATCGGAAAGCGTTTGCCCGCCCATAAGATGACAATTTAATTACAAAATGCAAATGAGTAGTGACATATTCGCGGCTTGCACAACACCCCGCGGTAAATTATGCTCCGCCATGAGAGCTCCTCTATCGCGGAACAGGTGCCACAACTGTCGCTCGCAGCATAGATGGACCCAGGGCTCGCGATGGCGTTTCTGCGTCCAATTCCATCTCGCCGGCGAGTAATTAAATCCGCAACTGGTCCATTTGAGACAAAACACGTCGATTCGTCCGTCGATCGCGGATTAGTACGGGAAGTTTTGACTTAGGCAGAAATTAATGGGATAATCAGCTCACCATTAATTTTAAATTAAACTTCTTTTTTCTCTAGTCATTAAGGGACTGGATGTGAGCTTAAGGAGAAACAACTTCAAATTAGTTCGCAATTAAATTACGATTGAATTAGCTAGTAGATACTCTTCTGCATAATGTCATTAGTAAGGAAAGGTTGCAGGTTTAAATGAATCTTTTGACAATTAAGATTTCATTTACATACATGGTTCAAAATGTTTAGAATTTAGAATTTTGAAATTCTTTCATATTAAAGTTAGCTAATTTTCAGTTTTTGAAGCATTACTAAGATATTAGATCAAATCAAGAAAATATAGTGCTTTAGTTAAAAACTTCGTGAAGGGTTTTTCTCATCTCAAAGCATATAGTAATATAGCTGAATGGCAATACTGAAAAAATAATAAATCGCATGAAAAACTTCGGTATGATGGGAAGTCGGGAGAAAAAATTATGAATCCAAGTTTGATTATAGTTATAATTAATTCCTTTATTATTACTTCCAGCAGAATATTAAAATCAAAGAAATTTCCATAAATCAGGAGCAAATTCCACGATAAATCTTCCCGATTCAATTCTATTTTCTGCTGTATAATCTCTTTTTATATTCATTTTACCCTCTTTGCATTTTAAATTGAGTTTAATAAACAAGTTTTGATTTAACGTCCTCGGAAGGGTCACAGTTTTATTTGCTTTATGTATTTCCTAGCATAAAATCTCCAGATGTTTTAAGCGAAATGTAGCAAACAAACATTGGAAAGTTATTGATATTCAAAAGAAAATCTTCAAAAATGAAAAAAAGTAAGACCAGAAAAGTCACCGTGTTGTAGATCCCCTTGTACACCACCACCCTGTCTTTTTTTTGTACTTCAAACACACATTCAAGATTCTAGGGGAGGAAATTTATTCACCAGTCAAATTTTTCTGGAGTTCAATAGTATTGGATGAATTTTGGGGCGATACGATACGTGAATAACAAGAAAAGAAATGTTCAGAAATCCACCCTAGTATGTTTTCGATATTTGCCTGATAACTTTTCCTTTTCTTTGTGAAATGTACAGAGCTTAAATATTTATAGGAGCGCTTTTTTACATTCACGTGACGCTTGTGTTTCCGGAAATGTAAATAGAACTCAATCACAGGGTACTGTGGACCAGATTTGCGTAACGTGACGCTTTAAAAAATGTAATTGAAAATATTCCACCTCTGGCTGAAGTAATAATAACACGCAAAGCGGTCTAATGACATGGAAATTTCCCTTTATTTTTTTCAGGAAGGAAAAATGAGATGACAACTCGTGATATCGCTTAAGAAGACATCTACGTGACCGGGGGTGTAATCTTCTTATAGGAACATAGAAAAACAACTGTCTGGAGAAGAGCTGTGGAAGTTATTTTTTGATTTAAACGGGGCACCAAAAATGTATTGCACCTGCGGCAATGGTAGAGATTATCGTTGGACACGTTCTGTTCAAAATTTAAACTATCCGTACGACTACCAGTGCTTGTACCAGCAGCCCCACTACCATAGCTATCCCCAGATATCCACGTGCCAGTACTCCCACAATTACCAGTACCCCCAGGTAAGCAGATGCCCCTGCCAGGTGGCGTACGCGTCCCTCCCGTGACAATATAAAGTATGCACGTGTCGAATCAACCCCTATAACCCGAACGAATGCGTTCAATGTCGATATAATCGCCAAATACTCTGGTGGCCGTCTTGTCCACGACTGTCTTCCATCAAACCTAACTTAGTGTCTAGTCAACCGAAGCAGAAGCCGGAAAGGATTCCGGCGAAGAAGAAGCAAGAGCTCCAAATTTCAACTGCCCAACAGACTGATCTTCAGCACAACATCGAGACGCAGACTGATGAAATGGACGGTTATGCCTCCTCCCAAGCGTCGAACTCACCTGTGCCCGAACCACCGCCGCCACCTGCCCAGCAGCCCTCGCAGACTGGGGTCACTTCACTGCCAGCGAATCTCAGGTCGATATCTTTTTCGGACGCCAACTACCAAAGATGCTACTGCACCTGCACAAACCTTGTACCTGGCAGCCAGTGTGGCACCCTGACCCGACCTGACCCCAGCAGCCACTACCACTCCAGCATCCATCAGAATGGCAGTTACATCACCGGATTCTCAGGTAAGCCGGTCCAGGAACCCCAAACTTCAATAAATATTTAGTTTTGAATCGACCACCGAAGTTATGTTTCGATGCTTTTGCTACTAAGCTACCGTAGTAGAAAGAGTTGTATAACCTCAGGCGCTCAATTTATGCTGATCAATATGTTTGATGCTCGTTTATGCTTAAAACTTTCCACAACTTTAGGTTTACTAGAGAAAATGGGAAAAGCAATATAACTTTAATCGGTATTAAAAACGTTAAAGAGACTCAAATAAAACCTTAAACGTTTAACTACATATTTTCATAAAATACGAAATCTACTCAAAATTGTTTAGAGTACCTTAATTTGTAATATCAACGTATGGAGATACAATATTTATATTGAAAATTGATTTAGGCCACCAAGATTCTCAACGGCTAATATTTACATACTATGTACTTAATGTAGTTGTTATATTTATGATTTTAAGAGAAGCGCGAAACATGCAAAATTTATTTATTTATTTTTATTTCAACGACGAAAATGCGTCGAGGTCTCAAACTTTATTATGGCGATTCTTAAATATAAGACATGCCCAAAACTTAGGAATAGCCAACCTTTTACAAGGAACCTAAAAGCCCCTGCTACTGGACTATAAAAAGACTTCGCGGCATGTTCCTTGTTGAAACTTGTTAAACTTAAAAGAAAAAATCAACCCCTTGACGATCGTAAATTACATGGAACCGGGCCAAAAACCAGCCGAGTAGCTGTCCTTCGCGGCGAAGACACGATAAAATTTTGTCTCTCGGGGAATTTCACTTACAACGTTACCTTGACTTGTTTTTGAATTACGGCGACATGACCTCTCATAGCTGCCGGGGCAATTCATCACCCGGAACGCACCCGACCTCGGCAGGCTCCATCTGATATCGAGAGATAAACGCAGCAGCCCCATGTTCCCCCCGCGGGCGGAGTCCTTCCAAGGTGAGCCCCATAAATGAGCCCTGCTCCCAGGACCTTCTGAGTTTCGAAGTGATCCTCCGTGGGCCCTGCGAAAATAGTCAACGAGTCAATTTTAGAGGATGTGCGAAGCCTCTGCGTTCGGGAAATAATGTCCCAGCAATTTGTCATGGTCTCGGGGAATGTAATTTTAGCCGTTCATATTTCATGAGCCAACCTTGTCCTGTGTCCCCCTGGTTGCCCTCGCTCATTTCTCAGCTGAGGGCTGAAACCGGGATGAAACCTCCTTCCAGGTGCCTCCCACACATTCGCCAGGAATGCGCTGCGAGTTTCAGCTTCGTCATTGTCGCCTTCTTTCAATTAAAGCAGCGCTGCAACGTATGAGCACAATAAATCTCGTCATTTTCATAATTGATAAGAGCGGTGGAAGGACGCGCGTTTTTTTATTTTTTCTCGAGGTTAATCCGACCTGCTTGAAGGCCCATATTGTTCCAAGTGCGAACAATTTGGTGAATGCTCCTTTAACGAGGTCATAAGTATAATGTGGACAAATTTATTTGCGCTTTAGAAAATAAAATGGCTAAAGGATAGCAAAAAAGTAGTACGAAAAATGCATGAATACGGGTACTTTTAAATGGTATTTTTGAAGAAACTTAGCTCTTTTTATTAGATCCCTAACTTGGCTCAGAACAGGTAGGTTTTTACTAATGCAGAAATTAACACAAGAAATCCATTACTAACACATAAACTAAAATTAGAATACAATTTAAAATCTACCCAAATGGAAAAATATAGTAAGAAAATGTTACATGTCATATTTTTATTGTGAACGACACACCAAAATATCGGTATCACAATTTCGGCTAAGAAATCAAAACAAAGTTCTGCACATAATAAAGCGAATTTTATTATGAAAATTATGGCAGTTATTGCTTAAAATACTGTTATTATCAATTATGCCTAATTTATATAACAATATTGATATTATACTACATATTTGAATTTTAAGTGAATTTTAGTTTGTATCCAAATCTCAAATATGTATAGAGATTTGTATATTATAAATACAGTCTGAATTCGAAATTTCAGAGTAAATATTATAATTCTACCGTTTTTGTAAAATTTAGAACTTAAAAAAATATTCTTCATAAATTTTCTTAATTGATTTCCATACAAATAAATAAAATAAAATAATGCAATAGAACATACAGAAAATATTTTGTCCTTGTTTTTAAAACATACCATTATTTGGTAAGCGTTTGTAAAAAAAATTTAAAAAATGTGCTTTTCCTTTGCCAGAGAATTAAATGTGGCGCACAGACCTCCGCTTTTTGGAATTGGTTTCAAACGTTTTAATTTTCCACTGCATTTAGTCATTGCAATGGAAAGCAAAAAACCAGTAGATAAACAAAATCCTTTGATCTTTTGATACCACTGTGATATTGAGGACGAGGTGGTGCCATTAATCCACGCGGAGGTGGCAAAGGATTTCCCTTTTTTATAGTTTAATTAAAATAATACAAAAAAACTGTCGACCAGCGGTTGGGATCAATTCGGCGATTAAGGCTGGCCTCAGTTGTTATTTAAAATTACTACGCTTCAATTATTATTTAAATCATCAAATTAATTTCACTAATTTGCCTATCCAGCACATTTATCCAGGCACTTAAATTGCCGCTCAGTGCTCGTGAATTTTTAATGAGGTCGAGGATGATGCCGTGAATGATGAATTGGCCCTGCATGTGTACGGCGTCAATTTGCAGAAAAAGAGGAGTCTGCTCCCAAAGGACCAAGCTCATACAAAAGCTGTTACTAGTCATCGCGAAATGTATCGCTCCCACTAAAAGTCCAATTTGGTTTTTGAATTTATTCGCCCCGGTACGTCGATATCTCGGCGCTATTTCGCTGAAAAACAAATGTAAAACAGTGCTCCGACCTGATAAGGGTTGATTTATTCGTCCAGAGCTCCTTGCTAATCCTGAGGAGAACCTTATGCTAGTCGGGCCAACGTCCTGGAGTAGTTTCCCTCGTAAATTATTCCGCAGCGCTGTGACATGCAAGGAAGCATTCACTTTAACGAAATGCGGAAAAGGCGGACGAGGGCGCACAGTGCGCGACGGAAATTGAATAGCATCGCCGGACCTGGGCAAAAGGAATAAATCCGCTGGAAATGGTCCTATTAACATAGTTTTTCGCTTCATGACAATGGAATGCTTGGAATTCTAAAGGATTTCCCACTTTTGACCGTAAGCAACTTAATTTCCTTTCTCTCTTTCCTGCGAGCCTTTTCGGATATTTTGCGTAACATCAAAAAGCAAATTTATTTAGGGAATTGTTCAAAAATGTGTTTGTGGGTATTTTCTAATAAACTGGTTTTATTAACTTACAATCGGTATTTTGAACTTCCAACATACCAAACTTTCGAATATGTTACTTAACTAACTTTAGCTGTAGAATTGAAACGTATTTAGGTTTATATTTTAGTCAATTACAGTTTTAATCTAGTACAGCCCAATAAGAATTTTGTTTAGCACATGTAAATATGTATATGTAAGTCTACTTTTTGAAAAATTGCCTTGAATGTTAAAATTTTTGAACACTTTCATACATCTAGAATCTGGAAGTTCTAAAATCAAAAACCATTATATGTGTGTTTAATTTGATACAAAAATATCATTTCATGCCTTAGTTTCGATTTTCGCAATTTGAATCTCATAGCAGTTTATTTCACAAATTGAGCGGGCTATGCAAAATTTTAAGCCAACTGCACCGAAATAACGAAATTCGAGCCACAGTGGCATAGGGAAGGCGGTGTTCGATTAGACTCTCCTCGATCCCATTTCGCGGAAAGTGGTTATCATTGCATTGCTCCTGTTTTGTAATAAGTTAAATGCAGCAGTGCTGCAGCAAAATCCCCAACCTGACCGTAACGCACTTCGTTTCCAGGATACGATGGCCGCAATCGGCTAACAGATGAGGAGGATTCCGCTTGTCCTGCCCTCCTGGAGCGAGAGTTCCACTCCCTGCACCGGAACGTGCCCGCCCTGCGTCGGGCCGGTGTGGACACCACCGCCATAAGACAGGTATAGTGCGATTTCTGACATAAAATTTGTACCCTTTCGTAGGTATGAGAGACGCCACCACCCTTGGGATAGCAGAAAACAAACAGACCCGAACGTTACAGGGTGCCCCATAAATGATTAATTTCCATCTCCACAGCACTTCTACCCGGACGGAGGTTGGGGTTGGATTGTTTGTGGTGTCGCATTTCTCGCCCATGTGCTTACCTCGGGATTTCAGCTTTCGTACGGATTGCTCCTGCTCTATGCAGTCCAACATTTGGGTCACGAGGTTGCCACGGAAACAGGTAAAACAATTTCATTACATCCTCTGGCTGACACTTTCTGAAAACCTCTGCAGCTTTGTCCCCAATGGGAAATATATTGCTCTCCTAGTTGTTCCTCCCACACTTCCGGCTTGCCATTTGTCCCCTATTCAGTTCCTCCCTAATTCTTTTGTAAACCACCCTGTCCTCCGCCCCTAGATATCGTCCTGTAAAAAAATCAAAATAGAAAAAAAACCTTCAAGGGTTTGATGTATGTCCCTCTTTCTTATATCCCTCCAATTTCAGGTTGGCTCGGCGCTGCCAGTTGGTCTATGTCGATGGTATCCGCTCCGATTATTATAGCGTTCTGCCGCCGGAAATCGACCCGGCTGACTGCTGTTCTAGGCGGATTAATCCTGGCTCTGGGAATTCTTTTTGCATCATTCGCCACGCATTTGAACCAAGTTGCCTTCAGCTACGGTAAGTGTGAGTAATCAATACCCTTCGAGCCCCTAAATCGTGGGCTGGTTTGGTATGCTGCGGAGCACCGGGTGGAGACACAAATTCTTTCCCAAATTAAAGTCACATTAGGAATGCCCTTTTGAGTGTTAAGCCTGGCCCTACACGAAAAATCACCCTCGAGAATAGGGCGCTCCTCAGGAATACCATATACTTAGGTAGATGGTGTCGTTAGGTAGGCACTCAAATAACTAACACCCTACTTCTGAATTCGTACTTTTGACGATGCTCTTATCTGTACGTGAATGCCTGAATTTAGGTGCTTTTACAGTACATAGAGCATTTATTATACAAAAATAAGATATCTCAAAATTTGTAGACATGCTGCCAGAATGAAATTCAGTCTATTTACACCCTTTGCATGATAACGCCCTTGTGCCTAAAATTGTTCTGGCATCCCACAAAACACACGGTTACTTTACAGCTTTAAGGGAAGTAGTGAAAAACAAAATGCTTTCCCAATATACAATTTAACCCATGTTTACCTTCCTCACATTGTCGCAACTGAATTACATACCACCTCAAAGCATAAAAGGTTTAATTTTACAAGGGTAATTTTGAAAATGTTTCTCAAGTGGTTTTAGCGCAGCCTTATTAAATGGTAAAACTATGTGTATGTGGCATGCTTTCGAAAAAACTTCTCTTTGAATTTCTAAAATTTTCTAGCTTCAGTAATTTAGATAAAAGAGAGTGCTTTAATTAAAAAATACGATTTTCATTAAGGAAACTGAAACAACAATTAAAACAGTAGAGTTAAATAAATATAATAAAACATAAACTTCATATTAGTCAAATTTGAAGTTTTGCAAATACAATTCAACACAAAATTGAAATTTAACTAAAGCAATTAGTGGTATTTTAAAATAAATTTAAATAATTTAAATTAAGAGTTTGCTAACAGATATATATATTTTCAATCCTCATTATAAATCTGTATTTTTAACATAAGTATCTTCTTCCAAATGTGCTGAATATTTCAACTATTTTTCGTTTGATTTAGGACAATTATTTTTAAGAAAGATGAATAATTCTCAAATAAACCGGAAGTATTATATTTCTTAATAACCACTTTTATAAAAGACAATTTTTTAATATCCTCCTTACATTTTAAGATTTATGTATTTATAGTTAAGTAAATACTTTGAAAGCACCTCATTTAATTACTTCTTACTTACTGTTTTTTTTCTTGAGGTGCAATTTCTTTCAATTTGCAAGGTTTTTGAAGAGATCTTTTAAGGATTAGGCGTGCTCGTTTAGGTCGCAAATTAGCTCAAGACGCCCGTAGGTTATTTGTCCAGCAGAACAAACCGAAGGAGCGAAATTAGACCTCGTCCATTCGCTAATTAATCTGAGTGAATTCTCTTATATCTTTTTGCTTCTCGTGTTTCTATCTTTTTGCTGATCCTTCTTGGCGGGCAATTCATCACCGGTTGACCTGGACAGGAATTGTAATGGGGATCGGAGCCTCGATGGTACGAGAAGCGTCCACCGTGATGCTGGGTCATTACTTCAAGAGGCGGCGTCAATTTGTCGAAATGATCACAATGTCAGGCGAAGGTGTCGGAATAGCCCTCTTCTCAGTCATCCTGAAGGAGGGTGTCGGGTAAGTTGAAAGTACAGTCGTAAGTATGTAACTGGAGCAGCTCTCGGTGCGTCCCTGAGTGCCCCGGGAGTATTTAAAATCCAGCTCTTCGCCACCTTGTCATTAGTGCAAAATAGCGAGGTTTTTGCATAAGAAAGGTGCCGAGCTCAAGTAAAATTAAGGACAAATTGCATGACACGGGCTTGGCGCCCGAAAGGCACCTAGCTCAGCATCTGCAAATGGAACGGAAAGATTTGTGCAGGAAATCCTCAATTATTTCCTTTTATATAATTCACAGGAAAATGGGATGGAGATTAGGTCTGCAAGCAATTACTGGATTCGTCTCGTTCAGCTTTTTCATGGGTCTGCTCTACCGCCCAGCCTCCCTCTACCACCCCCAAAGGAGAGCAATCCAGCATTTGAAAAACCAGCGGAAAAAGGTAATAATGACTAAAGTCATGCAGCCCCCAATATGCCTGGATTCGTTCGCAGCAATCATCGGTTTTGGTATTTCTTCCGGAGTCGGTTTTCATGCCTTCTCAATTTCTTTTAGTCCCTCAATAAATGGGATTAGTTCAGTCGTCCTGGGGAGCCGCAATTTCAACGAATTAATGATTTTATTCTTCCTATAAATGGAGACATAATCGTAAGCAAAAGGGGGAGAATTTATTTTACTGCATCACAAGAAGTGCTGGAAAAAGTTTTTGGATCCACAAATGAAGCCGTAATTATGATTAGCCTAATAAGGAGATAGCGACGTGTTTGGGGCTTTAATGGAAAACCTTCCTCCAATAGTGTTAATTAGATTGGTTATGGCTCCATTAAGCCTAACTTTTATAAATTGTTATAGTCGTGGATGGGAGAAATATTGGGGTTATTATCATTAATTCGTATTGAAATTATATGAAGGTACTACCTTCCTTAATTTCTAAATGAAAGGCGAAATACTAATTTTCATGGCTGTTCTTAAAAAACGAGGGGTTTTCTACTAATTCTAAGACTATTATCTGATGTTTGATCTCCACCGACAACAATACGAAATAAAATAAAACATGTCTAAATTTTTCTTTTTGAAAAGTAATACAAATGTATTTCAAAAACGTCTGGATTTAAAATTTTGCATTTCTAAATTTTTTGGGCTTTTAATGTTCGGGGCCAGATAATACTTCGCAACGGAGCATGCAGTTGATTAAATTTGCCAACATAATGTTCTTTAAATATACCCTTTGACCAAACGATTATTTCTTCCTAAGATTTGTTGAATAATTTGATAAATCCGATTTCACTGACCTCACAATTTATTTTACTCCTGTCTCACTTTAATTCGAGAGATAAGATAACGTTTATTGCCAGGAGCATAACAGCGAACCCAAGAATTTATCTTCGATTCATTTTCCAGCTGGTTGACAAACTGTTCTGAACATATCTCTTGTATGTTGGAACTCCATCTGCTGTTGATGTCGAACTAAAATATCAGAATCCACCCCCACACCCCCTGTTCCCAGACAATAAAACTCCGTTGAAAAATTGCTGATATCCAGAGGTTAGTTGTTTCAACTCAACTTGAGCTGTGACTGCCGATAAAGCATTCAAGGGTTGGTTGGTCTGGTAACCTGGTAGCTGTTAAAGTTGTAATCTTCTCGTTGCCTCAGGTTGCGAGAATGGACCCGAAAAATCTTATCAAACCTGAAAATCACCTAGTAACCGCAAAACCAGCCCTGAAGACATGTTTTATGCAGGATTTTAGGTGGAACATCTGGGTCAAGCCACGTAAAGGCGGGCGGTTCTCTTCATGTTGATATTAAGCGTCGGGTATCCTTCTTTTTTTTTAGGTCAAAGAAAAGAAGACCCACATAAGGTCACCGAAGCCCCCTTTCATCGACTTCACGCCGTTCAAGTCGTCGACAGTGAGGATGCTCATTATTACGTCCTCAGTATCAGCCGTTGGGATCTACTCTCCCATCTTTTTTATGGTAAGTCTTCTTCCAGGCGGGGAATCTTCCCGCCCCAGATCCCCGTTTTATAGTAGGCGGAATCATACATGCACTGATAGGCTCCACTGCCCAGCTTCAGTCGTTCTAACCGATGGTTTCGCCTCTTTCGCAGTCGTTCCACGGCGCCCAAGAAGGCTACGACGTTCAGGACCTGGTTCTGTTGCAGACGTTCCTCGGCCTCTCAATAGCACTCGGCATTGTCTCCAGTGGGTCAATCATAAATAAAACATGTCGTCTGGGGTACAAGGATATCTGTGTTGAAACACAATACGTTTGCCAGGTAAGTGGATATCCAGCCGACCAGGCGTGTGCCTTTTAATGGCGATTACTTGTATAAATAAGTTAGACCAAACCTCGCCCGACGCCTTCTTTGTGCAGATAAATTTTCTAAAGGACGACGAATCTTGAATTTCAAGAGCTTTGAACGGACCTGACGTGATCATAACTTTTTTATTTAAGTGTAGATGGAGTAGAAGTAGAGAAGTGATGTAGCTATGAATGAAGAAAGGAACTGCTCCTGTGGGATGAAATTATAAAAAAACATCTCCACAAATACAGCGAAAGAAATATACTTCCGTTCTTTAACATTTACCACAATTGTATACCGGCGTCAACGTCCAAAATAAAAAGATGTCGAAAGATAGGAAAATTTCTCATTTCTAAATAAAACATTTCAACAAATTTCGATATTTAAAATTTAGTTGTAAATAACTTTTATAAGTTAACCGGGCGATTTAACTTGAATTAAAGCCCTGCACAATATTGACAATTTTCTAATTAGGCTTCGTTTAGGAATCTGGGAAATATTGTTAATATTGAATAGAGTGAATGTTACAATAGTTAGACAATCACCAGTCTTCGACCCGGAAGCCACAAAACCGACAAGTCTGAATAGAACAAAGCTCCTTTTGAATTCCCAGTACAGGAAAAGGATCCCTATTGATTTAAAATTGAGAAAGGCGCCCGCACATTTTTTGGACGCGATTTTAATCTTCTTTAAGGCGCGGCCCAGTGACTTATCAATTACAACACAAAGACAGCTAAAGTAATGACTTGTTTACCCGAGGTCTGGAAGCACTTTGATCTTCCTCCACGGGAAATTAATCCATTTGTCACCTCCTAACTGCAGACCATCTATCTTCATTGTAGGGTGGGGGTGGAGGGTTGGTGCCCATCCCCCGCTGAGATACGACTATAAGCAGAAATCAATCTTGTGCATGGCCAAGGACGTGGCTTTTATCTCAGCACATCAAAAGTAATGGGTCTATTCTTTGTGGGGTCCGCATTGCAGGGGGGCACCTACGGAGTATTGACTCGTTGTTGCAAAGTGCTCCAGATGTCTTAGTCGCATTTGGAGTCATTAAACCATCAATGAAAAGAAGATGACATGGTTCCATGGCCCGGCAGAATTAGTTTCGCTGTTACAATTGCGTTTAATGGCCACTCAGTCTGCGAGCACTGCTCATTTCCATACTTTAATGAGACTGCTCGTTTGCGGCTGCTTCACTTCTCGGTTCTGGGCACGTCTTCCTAACGACAACGGATGTCTCGTCTGCACAAACAGACACATTACAAAGGACAAACTTTTAAACAAGTTCCTCGGCAGCGATGTTGCGCCGTTTGGACATCCTCCCGAGCGAATCTCCCTTCTGATTCACCTCGAGTCTCGTCCTTTTTTGCACCTTCTTGCACTATGCAAATTTAATCTTCCCGAAGTGAACCAAGGCTGAGACAATTAGAAATGCCGTGTACTACACCTTTTTTAATAGGGACTTCTTAGATTTATCTGGAACACAATTTACAAGGTGCAAGAGATATTTTATAAAAGAAAATTTTCATTAGAACTCTCTTTTGGATTTCGGACACCTTGAAATATTTCAACCTTAGTGGAAGTTTGCTCTTGGGTTTTTAAAACATTGTGCTTCCGCAAGACAAAGCAGAGACAATTTCCTTCTATAAAAAGTTTTAAGGCGGCAAGTTCAGAAAACTTTGAAATTCAATCAAACTCTCGTTCTATGTGTTTGGACAAGACGGATTCTTCAAGATGTCCACTAGTTTTTTTTTAGGACGACAAAGCTTTCTGTTGGTGAAGGACAACATAAATGTATTAATAGACTTGAGTGAAAGAAACTTAGTTTCGAATTCTATAGTACTAAACTAAGTACCTTAAATCCTTTTTTTATTAACTTTGAAAGAATTACATTGATTTCAATTTTTTCTTAATATCACTTTTCACTAGCCATACATAAAATACGAAAAACATATAAATATAAAAATTAGTAATCAAGAAGCTTCTTATAGTTAACTTTAAATTCAACTAGTCTTCCATTTCAGCATTGTTAAACAAATAGCTTCTCTGGTCATCCCTCAAAACCACTCAGGCCTGAAATGAATTAGTATTCCTTAAAGTTATTGCCTCTGTAAAATAGGGTAAAAGGGAGTTCCCATCCAACTTTTGATTTCCCTTCCGCAAAACAACAATGATTAAGAGGGCGTAGGGCAAGTAAGGGATGAAGGGACACAGTGGTTGTTCACTGCCATAATTAAAGAATCAAACGATATTGAGTGGCTCTGCGCGGCAAATTTGTGGTACAATGGCTAAGTTCTCGCGGTTTAATTATTTTCTACCGTGATGCTCTCGGGAGACCAATAGATTTCATTTGGCGTCCGCTGTTTTAATTAAGCTCATTAAAAATAATTAAGGCATAGGCCAATGAATTTTGGCGCGGTCCAACTAATGGGATCACATGAAAGGGCCCAATTCTTGCTACAAGTGCGCACCCTGCTGTAAATATTTAATTAAACCGATCCAATTTCATGCAAAGCAGCTGTTAGACCACGCTCTGCAAGGATGCTCCCGAATTGCGGGCATCAACAGTTCGGCTAAGCGCGGAACGACTCACTTGATCCATTAACAGCGGGGAAAACGACGAAATCAGCATATTACCGCGGCCGCGTAATATTTCAGCACAGGGTGGCCTTTCCACCCACCTGCAGGGTGGTTGGTTGGCTCCGCAAAAGCACTAAAGTATTCTTAATTCAATTCCAGATATCCGTCGTTATCACGTCCGTGTCCATGCTAATTTTATCCGCGGTGTTTGGCTACCGCAACCTGTGCATCCTCTCTTGGATGTATGGAATCGGGCTCGGCGGATTTCGCTACACCCTAAAAATGCTGGCGCTGGAAAGGATACGCACCAAGTACTTCACCAAAGCGTGGGGTAAGTACAAACAAACCAAAAACCTAAACCTACGGCTAATCCCTTAAAATCCTGTAAAAACAAGAGTAATCTGAAAGTTTGGTATAATTCATTCCACTAAATTAGACGAGAATATTTTTGACGAAATTACCCTAAATAACTTCGGCTGAACATAAGTTTTTTAAATAAAAAAATGTTTGGACTTACTCCCATTAATTTTAAAACTGCAGTACAAGACCCAATACTTTTAAGTCTAAAAGCGGTATTTTGTAAAATAATGTACAACAGTTTGCACTTTTGAAGTGTAAATTTAAAAGTTGCATAAGCAACCATGCTTAGATGAAACAAAAATTAAAACGTAATGTAGCGAAACTTTGCAACTTGTTTCATTGAGTAAGTTAAGCCAAAATTCAAAATAAGCGACACCTTTAGTAACCAACAATCGCACATCTCATATAAACTTATGCAGAGGTGTGGAGCTAAACATGTCGCTAAGATTTAAACTACGAAAGACGAAAAGCGCATAAGTTTGCATAATGCTTTCATGCTCTGGCAAGTTTCAATTGGCAGTTTGTATGAAACTTGCGAATAGTGTGAATATATTTAAAATGGAACTAAACTGCAGCTCTTTAACTTATGTTACTTAACAGATGAAGATTTTATCTAGACTTTGCTTTTGAATTAAGAAGTTATACTAAAATTATGTAATGCTGCTGCTGGTATTATTTAAATAAGAATACTGTAAAGAAGTTTCTCAGTGATACTTAGGATCGTTTGCTCTGATCTGGTTCTGATGGGAACCACGTAAGGTGATAAGTAAAGAAACAATTCTCTTTTAACAATTTGGTATTTACTATAAAAAATAATCTAACTGGCTACTTCAAATGCCAAAGGAAGTTTTGGTTTAATAAATTAACATTTTTAATGTTGGATTTCTTTTCGATAACTGTGTTCTTTTAATATTAAGTTAGGTATCACTCAAGAACTTACAGTTCTTAAAGTGATCACCTAAAATATAGAATTATCCCCTATTTGATTCTTGCTTATCATCAAGCATGATTTCAGTTTCGGAGATCAATTAAAAGCGTTTTTTATATAAAAATACCTGTTTTTGTACTTTAAGGATTCATTAAAGGAGCCGAATCGATACCCGTGTTAATTGGGGTACCGCTGACATCTTTTCTGAACGATTCATCAACGAAATATGGGCGTGCGGGGTACTACGTCTGCTCGGCGGCAGCTGCTATCTCGGCGATTCTCATGTTTTTCATCGGATATCCATCCGGGAGCCGTCAAAATTTGACCAAATATTCGGGGAACGGATCGATAACATCTCACTGTACCGCGATGAACAGCGAGTGCCCGGACCTGCTGAATCGAAGTTATTCGAACGTGGCCCGGTGCGGCCAGTGGTACAGTCCATATACCACCCTCACAAACGGTCCTTGCGGGGCGATCAACCACCACGGACAACAGCATCACCATCAGCATCACCGCCATCTCCAGCACCCGCAGTCGTATGTAAATCATTTTCGACATAATTTATTAAATGGTGCTGCGGGCGGGACTGTCCCCGCCGCATCCGGATGTTATGGGGTCCAGTGCTCCTACGGTAGCCAGATGGGGCTCGGTTTCGGAGGAGCCCCGGTCACAGGAAGTGTCGGGCGACAGCAGGGCCGCCGCCTGCAGAAGAGTCTCTCGTTCGCCTTCCCACCCCGCGAGGCTTGTGGACACGACTGCACCCACGCGTACGCGACGGCCAACAGGTGTTATTCCAGGTAAGCGATTTTTTCGAGCCTGCTGCACAGGTAATCTATTTATAAGCCAGCCGCTCGCAGAAAAAGGATTATGTATTTTTGTTTTTAAAAATCGCGAAACAACCGCTGGATCGATGCCTGGAGCCGTGCAGCCAAGACGAAATTCAGTTGTTTTCGCATGGTGTTGCTTCTAGGCCACGGGGCCATGGGGGTTGTTTACTCGGCTCAGTGGGTGTGCCGTAACTCGCAGCTATTTAACCTAATTGTACACTGCAAATCCCTCGGGGGAGCTTAAGCTGCTAATGTGCCTGGAGTTAGAATTCAACGTGAGAATTATTGTTCGCGCTTAAAGTGGCGCTTTAATCTCCAGCATTTGCGAGGAGAGCTCATTATGCAAATGCCGAGCCCGGGCATTTCCCCGCAATCTCTCAAAGGAGGTTGCTGACGCCGAATTAGTTTCCACTTTACATCTTCACCTTAAACTGCACCAATTAGGATGCAGGTGTATCGTGAAACTAGAGAGCTTTTACTTCTTTTGTCGATAACCGAAAAAAAAACGATATCTTCTCCTGATAACCATTTTCTTAAATAAAAGTTCTATTATACATATTTACAGAAATGCACTTAACTTTTATAAATAAAAACATGTGAAGAGGATTTGGGGCTCGCACAAATTTTACACAAAATAAAACTGTTGATCAACCAAATTTAAAAGCCAATACGATTAAACCCAATTTGTGATATTAACATATTGACTTTTGTAAATTTAGTGAAATAAAATGTATTCCGTGGAATCTACAAATATCAATTTTTAGAGTAATGTTCAAACAACATTTCCGTGAAACTACTGCATTTACGAATTTAGTAGTATGGACCCTTTTAAATTTAATTTTCCACAAAATTTGTTTCCTTTTTTATTCATGCCTTTTTAAAAGAGTTGTATTTTCCACGTTGAATATGGGAGCTAAATATACACATACATATATATTTTTTATTTCAGATGTGAAACTCCTACACATACAACAACTCCAGTAGCTGCTTACCAGCCAACCCAGCCGTCTAGAAGTCGTAGTGTTCCCGAAGGACTTGCTTACACATCCCAGTTCTGTACCTGCCCTTGGAATCAAAATTTTTACACAGAAGATAGATATAGGTACCAGCGGCCCTCTTCGGCCATGGCTCGACCAATCCAGGTAGTAGAACAGATCACCACCTCGGTTTGACTAGTATTGATCAAGGTGATACTTAACGTAGTTATAATCCTCACAATTCTACTATTTAAACAAATTTTAGTGTAAATAGTGAATAGGGAAATTATGTAGCGATATAAAAAAAAACCAACCAAGGAATTGTGTACGTACTCATTAGGAGAAAAATTATAAGAAACACTTTCAGCGTCATGTGTGTGTTGTAGGTGTTTTCGGATTCTTGATAGTTTTTTACAGCGGACCGTAGGTGCAGCGAATAAAAAAATTTCGAAAATATCAAAATATATCAAGCAGTGCTTAACCAAAGAAAATAATTCTACTATTAGTAATACAATGTACATTTTTAGCGAGTAAATTCTAGTTGAATTTTTTTATATAATTTATTTGATTTTTAAAACTGTTTACGATTCTAGAGGAATTTAAAAAATTCCTAAAAAAATGCTAGATAGATTCTAACTGAACGAAATTCTTCGACCTTTCCATATATTGGATGAATAATTGTAAATATTTTTGGCGAGAATTGACTCTGAATTAAAGTTAAACACTAAAAATTCGATTTAAAATAAAATTAAATAATTAAAAAAAACTTTGACTTAAACAATTAATAAATATTGAAATTAAATGCTCTCTTTAAAAATTAAATAGCAATAAGGTGAAGAGGATAAAGAGGACGATTTGTTATACAGATGCATCAGCAGTCGCACAAGGAATTATTAAACTGTGTATAAAAATGAGCAAAGTTATTGTTATCGAAGCATTTCTTTTTTTCCGATTGTACTCAGTGATCGAATCTGTTAGGATTTTATAAAGATTCATTTATTGGAATGATCTATTTAGGCAACGCCATTTAACTGAAGAGTTATTTAAACTTGAATTTGTACCGATAAACGCAATAAAACTGATGGTAATCAAAACTTGTCATTTTCTTTGCAGTGCTGAAAACAGTTCATTTAACCCTGTTTTACTTATTTATTACAAAGATGAAATTGAAAAGCTTATTTGTTGGTTAATCATCGATCGATCGATTGGACTATGTAGGTATAATACATAAGAAGTCTTCTTTGAGGAAGCATTTTTTGAAAAATCTACACACCCCTAACAAAAAAACCAGTGTCGTACGCCGTCAAAATAAATCAAAACGGCAAGACAAAATAGACAGGGTGGACCTAGACAAATAAATGCAAATCCGAAATCGGTAAATAAACAGTTAGTATGGATTACTATAAATAGTGGAGTGCCTCCTCACACAAGCTGAAAACTGAAAGTAACTCTTTTTCTTGGCAAACAACGCTGAGACAACGTATCCTTAAAATCCAAGGAAGCCTTAGGAGCCCGCCAGAAAGGATTATTGAAAGGAAGCTGAAAATGTTTTTATTTAAAATCGAAGAAAAAGCATCTACAAAGCAAACAAAGGACGATAACAATAAATCTCGGAAGGCATCGACTTAGAAAATCAAACGACTGATTACGCAAGAGTTTTATGGATTGATCACGATAAAATTCATTTGAGCGGTTCTTCGGTCGCAACCCTTCAAGTCAGAGTAAAATCGTTGCTATGAAAGCAATCTTCCTTTTTTTCTTTTACGCCAGAATCTTATATTTAACTTGGAGCAGATTTTCAAAAGACCAAACCCTAGTTTAACCTGCCCTAGGCCATCATTGGAACTTTCGTCAAAGGCAGGGTATCTTCCCTTCTCATTCTTTTTCGAAAAAAATCCCAATCTAGAATGTCAGTGCCCGAAAAGCCCGGATTTTGCTTACATGGTGTAGCCTCAAACAATCTGCTTGTCTGTCGCATCGAACCCCCACCCTGCAATCATTCAAAATCTTTTCTCGTCGACGGGGGTGGAGCCGGGGTGGGGTTCTGTAATCAATAGAATTTGTCGGGGACTTAAGCTGTGCAAATAAAAAGCAGAAGAGAGCTCGAAGGAGTCCGTGTGGTTCGCCCGAGGACTCGATAAATTTTGAAAAGACGGTTAAAATCTTCTGCGGAAAATCAGAAAAAAATATTGCACTCAGTCGGTTCCACTTCAGACACGTTAAAGGCGTCCTTGTGGAAAACCGCTCTATGTGAAGGCGGGCCATCGAGGCGGATGGGCGATGCAAATATTTTCAAGTATCATATTTCTGCAGCCAGATCTCCTAGGTATGGAGGATAGTATGATAGTATAAAGTACCAGAGAGTGATTTATTTGAAACCATATGTTTACTGATCTCAAGTACACTCCAGAGGGATGCAGAAAGAAAGAAAAATGTTTATTTTGTCATTTTCGCAATTATTGATCCATGACGAGCTATAAAATATTCCCTGGGGTGACTTTTAAAATTCAATCGCTGAAACGTTTTCTAATTTGATTAGCCTATGACATTAGGGTTGGCTTCGGGATTTTTCGGCACGAAGTTCCGCAGCTTCAATTTTCGTTTAAGTGTGCGCCCTTTAATAACTTAACCTACCGGAACTCAGTTCCGTCTTTAAAAGAGTCAGCATTTCTTCAAGTCAAACAAACAGCTTGAAGCAATTAACGAGGGTAGGTGGAAAGACATTATCCATAGTTGTCCGACAGAGAAATGATGCTAAAGAGTTGAGAATTTTTTAGAAGGACATACGCTGAACTGGTCATTTTTCAAAGAGCACCAGAAGCGTTGGTCTTCGAAGCGCGCCACCCATCCGTTCACATCGAGTCAAAGGGGTGTCGTAAATCAAGACGACAAAAGTTTTCCCTGTAAAATCTCTTTAATTACTTGGACGACTGAGGGTCCTTGGGTGGTGTCTCAGGCACATCATCTTGGGGGAGACTTCTTCCAAGAAGGAATGCAAACGTAATGAGATCACGGCCCTCCTGCGGGGATGATTTTTTTATTTTATTTTTTGTCTGTTCACATAGAGAAAAGGATTGTTTCGCACAGACTGAATAGAGCCACCGTGCCAGGGACTTGGCAGACCGACCACCCGAGCAAACAATCAGCAACACCAATCCCAATGTTTGTGTTCATTGCATGAGCATATTCAGCGTTGAGGCTATGCTCCTGCCACTTTATGCTGCTCTTCTTAGCATTTTCTAAACATCCGGCATGCAATTTGTATCATTTCCATGCCTGGAACCGACTTCCTCGGAGACGTGCTGCTTCTCCGTTTTTCGGACTTCTTTAAAATACTTTAAAAAGATTTGCAAGTTGAGAATATAAAGAAAAAAATATATATACATATATATAAATCCTGACTGTGTGCAAATGGGCAAACTTTTTCGATTCGAAAATTATCGTTTTTGTCAGCGGAATTATTGGCACGCGGTATGAGTTTGTCGCCACTTTACAGAAGGACAAACTTTTGAGTGTCAGCAATTTAAGGGTTGTGAGCACCCCAGCACTGGTCGGAGGGAAACGAGTGTCCTCAGAGGCTCTGGCTCGTAACTCCGTAGTTCATAGAGAAGTTCTTGCTTTTGCTTACAACTTCTAAGTGGCAAGTTTCAACGTTCCTTCAATAAAGAGCGTTATGTATTTTTTGAAATGTTTTCGGAACACGACTAGTTTTTCACTTACAAAACTTTTGGTTTATGAATAACAAATAAATAGGAAACTTGGTGCTGATGTTGAGTCAAGTTTGGGTGCAATGTGCGGCACTTTTGGGTCATTTCAATTTATATTAAGGTTGTAAAAATAAGCTGAACCAATTAGCTCCTTCGTTCAAGTTTAGAAAAAATTGCTCAAAAGGTATTATTTTTATAAACATTTCTTAAAATTTAGCCTTAATGAACTAAATCATATTGAGTGCTTTGTTAAGTTCATTAATCAGAAAATGTTTCCTAAAACTTATTTCTTTTAAAATTTTAAAATCCCACAAAAATGAGACAGCAGCTTTACCTTAATTGAAACTTCATTGAGTTTTTCAATATTTAAATCTTTAAAATTTATCATAATCCGATTTTATGTACGCCCAGCCTTAACTTCCTATTTAACAATCGAAATTTCTTACTTATTCGTGGATTATGTGGCTGTAAGAAGTTAAAAAGATGTGCTGAGTAAAATGACTTGACAATAAAACTTAATGGGATTAATTATCTTAATCCGGTTCCACTTGGTAACGTCGTATTAACTGACATCGATTTAGGAACAAAGTAATGATGGTATCTTTTAAGACGAATTCAGGAGTGTTCAATTACGACGCATTTCCGATAACAATAGAATTGAAAAGGAAAAGATTAGCGATATTTCATCAGAGCTTGTAATTTTAATTTAAGGAATGAAATTCTTCTCTAAATAATGTATTTAATTAAAAATATGTGGGATATTAGAAAAATTGAAATTCTTTTATATCTACTCTTCTCTTCTGTAAAACGGAGAAATGAAAAAGCTTCAAAAAATTCTCCAAATAAACTCAAAATTGTGAGTCACTATAAAAATTCTTCATTTTAGCGGTTCATGACAAAATTGCAATGATGCCACTCAACAAACTCATCATGACTTCGCGAGGCGAAAGTCTCTGAACGATGTTATCTTTCTCAACTTATCAGGAACTTTCAAATTCTTTAAGAAGTTGAAACTATCCAGCGAAAAGCTGACAATGTACTTACGAAGTCCTAAACTGTGACGTTATCTTTGAATTATTAAATAAGAGCGCGTCCATGAATGCATTTTGTGCGCAGTGTTCCTTTCTTAAGAGAGTGGTCCATAACCATTTTAAAATATCCTTGACACTAACCCTTCGCGAAAAGCGTTATATCGCCAGAGATTGTTGATCCTTTGAAATCTCCTTGTGCATGGCATATCGCCAGCAAGAGGGACTAGCTTCTCCCTGAAGTCCTAAACAACAGCGTGAAATATACCCCAAGAACTCGGCTACAAAAGGACACTCTACGGAGTAATGTCGTTATGCATGCAGATACATAGACAAGACACACTTGCGAGCCACATAATGCGCCCGGTTTTCCCGCAAAAAGCGTCTGTACGCCGGGGCAGCCAAGCCCGGGAATAGAGAACGAATTTGCATACTCACTCAAAGTTTAGGAATTCCCCAAGGATAAGAATATAGTAAAAACGTGGAAAAATATTACCCTTTGCTGGTCGAGTCCCTCCCGGCGAGGATGCAGCCCAGGCACCCAGGCGCTGCTGTCCACATTTAAGGTCATGTATTGAAATTAATTCGAAGACTGAATCTGGAATCGTCCTGGATGGAGTCCATGTGTGACTCAATTACTGGCCAGCTCCTGGCCCTAGGGACTCCATTTGCGTTGATCTTTCAATGAATTTTATATAAATGTCCTTCGACGGTACTGACTGCATCTCCTCCGAGGTACATGCATAAGTACCCGGCGCAGTCCCCGCAATGGCAATCGAATCTGGAACGATCTATAAATAAATTTAAACATCATTACGTCGGGGACATTATGTAAATCCCGAAAAAGTTTACCCACGCGAATCGCTTGGCTTTCGGGGATGTGTCCTTCCACCAACTGGAGCGAATTTAGCATCCTGTTGCGTACGAAATTATCTTGTTCACTGCTTACTGAGTGCTTCCAGATACGCGCCATTAATCCCAAGTCCAGAGTCCCCCCCGTTAAGCGATTTTTCTCTGGATGCAAGAAGGTCATCAGTCCAATCAATCTCTCGTGCACCTGCATCCACCTGAGCCCTCGTTCTGCCAGCTGTTGCAGGGTTTTTCCCTTTACCCTTATCCTTTTTTCGACAAAACCTGTGTAACGACTTGGGGAAAACTTCGTGTGATGGAATTTTTAAGGTGCGAGAAAAACAATTTGAATTTAAGGTTTGTATTGTGTGAGTGAGTATTGTTAACTTTTTTAGACAGCATGTGAGTATTTCAGTGAAATTTAGACATTGAATGAAATTACTCATGGGGGTTGTGATGAATTTTTCGACATTTTTCTCTGCATAGCTAGAGCTCGCCTGTTGTTCCCCGTGTTTAAATTGGTAGAAAGTTCACCATGCTTTGTATAGTCGAAATGATTGCATGTGAAATAACTTTATGAATATTTAAATACTTTTGTTTTTCTCCGAAAAATGTTTAGCAAACTGTGACGGACAATACGTCCGCTTCTTTGGCTTAAAGGGTGAACAACGACGCACTGGAATTTAAATTTTAAGCCATATTATTATAAACCTTACACAAAAATAAATTTCTTCCACATATTTATTTGTTTATACAATTTTTTGAAAGAATGAAATTACTAATTTTGAACAATTTTAGATTTGCAGTTGGCTCACTTTATTTTGCTGTACGTAAAATCGTAAAATTTTCTTGTAATATTTTTGTGTAATTGCCTGCAGTTTTCGCAACGATAAGGTATAGATATTAAATAATTATTATTCTATACACCATCTCGAATCATTTAAAGCTGTTGTTTCTATATTCGAAATTTTAATATTATATGTATAATATGATAAAGCGCATTAAGGGTTTACTTCGCATAAAAGTAGGACAGTAATAAGTAACAAGAAAAATTAATATGAAAGTCACGAAAATAGTTGCAGTCTTTCGAGAAGCTTTGCTAAAACTATGCACTCATGCTAACATAAATAATAGAGAACGCAAAATACATCTTATCCGAGTACCTTCTGAAAGACTTAGGTCTAATTTTTTCAGTTAAGATGAAATATTCAAAGTTTAATAAAAGCATGAAGAAAGTTCTATCGGAACTTTGTGATTACAAATTTCGTCTGTAGTTAATCGAAAAGTTGAAGAGAGTAAAAGAAAAATGTAATGAATGTGAAAACTTCAGAAACTCTTTAATGCACTTAAAACTCTATCGCAGCCTCACAGAATATCTGAAATATAATAATTAATTCATTTTCATATCTTGAAAATTCAAGGATTAAAGCGATTGCTTGTTAGGGAGCAGCACAGGGCCGAAATTCCCAAGAGGACATCATTAGGTAACTAATGAGGTGCAATTAGCATAAATGTGATTAAGCGCGTAGACGGACGACACAACATGTTAATACAAATTGGGCACATCCTCGTTTAAGCAGTTGTTTGCCGAGCTTAGCGACCTGGTGCTAACGAATGTCTTCAGTGCGAACGCGACTAAATTTTCGGTGGTGATGACAAAGGGGTAATTTCGCAGAAATTGGGGAGGATGCTCGCAGAAATTATGCTGAGCAGGAACTCCGAATAAGTAGAAGCCTGTTCGGAAATTGCGTGTAATGATTAATGGGATAAATATATTTTTAATCAACTGGAACCACGTCTTTTGGTGGAATTTAAAATGTCAATGATGTTTAACATGAGGTAAAAATTGTACTAGTTGATATACTACGCACGTCCCAATCTGGTGTAATTTCGAAAAAATATTGTAAATTTTCCGGAATTTGCTCAGTTTAAATTTAAATAATGTTGAAATAAGTGCATTACGCCCTGATTAACGTTATCCGAATTATGCAAATTTGAACCTCCATTGACAAACATAATTGCAATAACCATCAAAAGGGCATACCCATCATGTTTTAAATTTTCACGATTCGAACATCATTCATAATGACAAATACATTTATTGTACCTCGATGATATGATGCTATAATTTTGGGTTTATAAATTTTAATTACATGCAAGCATCACTGCACCGAATATAACGTGTCTTACTTAAACTGTCGGGAATGATTGATTCTGGCCAAATAAATGTTATTGGGATGTCCGCATGAAAAACGAGTGTTTTTACAATTTGTTAATTTTGTTATTAAATTATCTTTTCATGGGCGTTCAATTTTTAACTACTTGCTGTCGTTGGATTGAATCAATTTTATTAAAAGCTTTCAGTAAAGTAAAATTGTCTCGCATGGTAAAAATTATGTCCTGTAGCAGCCCTTAACATCGAAAATTGTTTAATTACCAAATATTATATATTTATATGCTATCGCTATTTAAAAGCATCTAAATGCAAATTTAATATACATAATTAAATCTATTATATATCTCAATATTTTAGTATTGTTTTTAATTAAAATTAACTAAAGTACCTAATACTACAAACAATCTTTTAGTGCCTTAGGGATCAAATACGTAAAAAACAAAACTGTCGCTTTTACTTTCCAAGATATTTAACTATAAATTTCCAAAAATATAATTAAATTTTATAAAAGCCATACGCTATAGATTTTTCCATCTTTCAATTATAAAGTTTGGATTACTCAATAGCAAGAGAAAACAACTCTATCAATAAATTATAACCAAACGTTTAAAGTACACAATAATAATCAATTTAACTGCAAAATGTTTATGAAATTTTAAAAACTATTTCATTAGATGCCTCAATTCCTAAAATTCGTTATTATGTGCATGTAGGAACTAAACTGAAATATTATCCTACAGCTCGAATAGCGTAGAAAATAAAAAATGTTAAATGAAACCTCTGATAAGCTCTCGAAGCGAGCAGCTACCACGAAGGGTTCTCAGGAAGGATAAATTATTTTGAAAACACTATCCAACAATATTTACCCAACCTACATTGTGCTTTCGAGATATTTTACGAAATTTTCTACTCGAACCATAAGCGTGAAATGTTTTGGAGGAACACCTGAAAAATTAGTAAAATATTTTTGTTGTTCTTTGAAAGGCTATTTTGCTTATCCAGCACAAAACAACATAACTCCCTTATTTCGAAAATAATCGCAGTTGGATCGCGTGCAGCACCACCATCTTTTTAATATGCATGAGATGCGGACGAACTCCAATCAGCCGCCATTCTTTTATAAGTCAGAAAATGCAGGACTATAATTTTTTTATGCGCGTTTTCATCCAGTGGTCCTATCATTTGCCGGGACTGGAGGACATGATTCGCGATAAAGGATACTGAAGCCGCGCAGAGTATCGGAAGAACTTCCAGCCAATTTTAGATTTAAAGTGGGATTAAATGAGAGGTCATTAATTAGTCTCTGTGATATTTATTGAAAATGAGAAAAATCGATGGTCGTCCGGTTTTGCTTGAAGAAGCAGCAGAATTATGATGCTTGTGGAGCTCCATAGAAACATTACTTTATCTCCAAAAATTTCACAGTGGGATTTTGTGTTGCATTTCCTTGTCGTTGCCTGCAGAAAGGAGAAAATACATTTTTTGGCTCAGGTGGTTATGAGAATCCCCTTAAATCCGGTGCATTCCTTTCCTGATAACAAAAAGGGACTTTTCATACACAAAAAATTCGAAGAGGTAAGCAAGAAAATTTATTTCGATAAGTACAGCAAAAAGGTAGTAAGCCGGCGTTGAACACAATGGTGGAAGCTGATTCTCTTAGGTTATATAACCGCAACAAAAGTCTGAGAGATGATGAAAAATTTCCGCGGTACGTACCTTAGTATACCTTTTTAGTTTAGTCCCTTGTAATCCCCTTAAAAGCTGGCGATATACAACGGATAAAAATTGTGTAAAATTTTTACTATTTTACAAATGAGGTCGGTGGTTTTATGGCAAGATATTGCTTAAACTAGAAAGTTTGGCAGAAAGCGTCTAGGAGATACACCTTTTAGCTGATGGATGCTAAATTGAATTGTTTTGGAGAAGCGGGATAGTGTTGGTGAACAAATGACATTTTTTGCTCACTCAGGTGCAGACTTAAATGAAATTTTTAAAATTACATTCTCATTTTATTGTACAAACAATTTATCGTATTTCATAAAATAATTTCTTGAGAAAAAATAGTAATTCTCTTTTCTTAACAGGTATTATATTAAGACGCAATATCCAAATATGAAGAAATAATTAAACGTAAGAGGAATTATATGGAGAATTGAGGACATGAATTTTAAAATTTTTAAATAAAGTCAATCTTTCAAAACTACCAAAACAACTGCAATAAGCATTCTAAGTTATATTTGACATACATAAATACTTTTCATTATTTTAATTTCCGTACAGAAGCTGGATTAAAAATTCTGAGTACACGGTTTTATCATTCCAAGGAAAATGTGGAAACCTAAAAGTTGTATTCAAAATAAAGGGTTTAACTTCATTTTCAGATAAAATTGAGTAAGATAAAGCTAAATAACCATAAAAAAACACCGCAACCAAAATGCAGCATGACCAAAACGATACTATATTTCAATTTTATGAACACATTTACTAGTCGTTGTCCCCAAAGTGCCGCGTTAAGAGCTCCTTAAATCGAATTGTCTTTCTGAGATATCTTTAAGTTAAAATCACACAAAAGCTCAATGTAAGTAAGAATAAGAACCTTAAGTTCTCATACTTTTGGTCTACTCGCAGCACACATTATATACATAGTGGGGGCGTACATTATCGCAATTAGATCGCTCTGAAGTACTTTGGGTGCACTTTAACCAGAAAATTATGTTTTAAGAATTCAATTGTGGTCCCTCGAATTCAATTATACTCGCCTTTTATGTTTCAAACAGAGACAGACTGCCACAGAAATTTCTGTCGTTATATTAGGGATGACGGGTACATTAACGTAACCGGGCTCAGAGCAGGATAGTGAAACGCAAACACTTCAGAGGTATTCAGACAATAAACTTATGTTATGACTGAAATTAACAATGAACGTTATTAAAAAGGGACTCGCTTTTTATGGCTTTCATATAACACAATTGCGGCCACGTATTCAAGGCGTTGAAGAATGAATATCTGAAATGGGTTTCTATGGAATTTTAAATATGAATTTTTTATTTAAATGTTTTATATTTTCGGTGCTTAATTTTAAGTAGTTTTTTTAATAGAAATATGCAACGAAGATGCTTTTAAATCATGGAACAAAAATTCCCCATAAAGATGGTTTTGAATTCCTTTATAGCAGCATAAAAGGGTCTAGTTGCCAATAAAGAAATTTATCTTTATTTTCCTGTCAAGTGCAATCCTTAAACTGCAAGTGCCTAAAATAATTTATTATAAAAGCATACCATCAACAAGAGTTTCAGAACCATACATTGCCAGAACCATTTGTCAAAAAAAAAAAACAAATTCTTGTGCTGGAGATACTTATACGTGATTTCCATTCGATTTACTTTGGAAAAAAATTCAACCAAGTTGAAAATTTATTTCACCCGAAGGTAAATTTTCCAATAAATGGAGCCTTAAGGTGAAGACGTTCGAATGCAACTGCATTCGAAGGAAGTGAGCATCACTATTTCCTAATATGCGTTTATTTACCTCAATTCTTATATGTGTTTAAGGTAGAGAAAATTTATTCATGCATTCTTACGTTTGCTTTATGGTTTCTTGAAAGTTGGTTGTTGAACTTTGAATGCACCAAAATTATTGATTTCCGTATGTTTAGATAATGAAGAGTAAGCCTGAGTTTCTATAAATTTTTTTGATTTACATATATATATAAGTTATTACATGTAAATATGAATTTATTGTATTAGTTTGGCTAGGAAATCGATTGAATTTAAGTATTTAATAATTTAAGTATAAAAGTATTTTTCTGTCCTAAAGAAGAGGAATTTATTTTAATTGTCAATATTCCACTAAGAAGTCGGAAAAATAAGGAGCATGTGGCTAATGTAAACGTCGACGCCTTTTTGTGTAATATTTTTGTATAGTTTTCTGAACCTTTTCAAATTATATTTTGAATACTGATATTTTAAAAGTGTATAATTTAGAAGCATAAAAGTGAAGGTTCCTTTCTCTAAATATCGTCTTGAAATTCCTTTAATTTCGTAAGGCAGTAATTAAAAAAATATATTGAATTTCTATTTCATATGCATAATAATTTGTAGATATATTATTTCGTACGTCGGTCGTACTGGTAGTTCTGCCTAGTTTAATGTGATTAGGTAAAGTTGGAATTTCGTCTGATTAAATTTTACTTGCGCATGTGGGTATATATCACTACCACATATTCTACAACACGTACTACATATTTGGTCACGTTGTTGCGCAGTTATTTGAATAATTTCAAGTCATATTAAAATATACACCACATAATATATTAATGCGAAATTAGGAATTACAAATACGAGCAGTTCAAAACCGAAAGGCCAGTTGAAGCAAACAAGAAATGAACTTCCCTTTTAAGCCCCTCTTATTAACTTGTTGATGAACTTTATACAAATATCTATTAAATTAATCGGCCCGAAGCTCACTAATTTCCCCTCATTGCAAATAAATGCATTTCCACTCACATTTGTTATTTTTGGTGAGGGTAAGTGACCATTTTTCAAAAAATAAACCCACATTATCATCACTGCGTACTAATAGCCATGTAGAGAGTGGCGAAAATATTTTTCCAGGCAAATAAAGTAAAGGGAGAATTAGCCAACTGAATTATGGCGGGCCAGTCCGGCAAATAAAAGGGAAGCCTATGAACTTTTAACTATGTGGGATTTGGCCAGATTTACGCAAACAAATTTCACGTGCTTATGAGTAATTATCCCAAATATTCCGTCCGAAATCCTCCTCATTAATTTCAACCGGGGGAAAATTGGGAGCATTGGGCTAATTAGAGCTGTGAAAGCTGGAATTTGACTTAGCTTATGAATGCTGTCTGCTCTCTACGTGGGACGGATGCTATTTTTCATCCCACGGACAAAATTTAGGGAATGTTTTGTATTTGATGGGACTGGAGTTTTGATTTTTGCCAAAAGTGGAATTATATTTTTTGGGATCGTAACAGATCTTGGTGGAAAAAGTGACTTATTTGTGAACACCTACATATGCCCCTAAGTGATTTGGACTTAATTATCTGGAATTAGAACTGCTTTTGACCTTTCAAAATAGAACTCATATTGTGTAGGTACATTTCAAAATAGATCTGTAGATCTAAGGTCATAGGTCTTCAAATTTAAATTGAAGGTATTTTACTTAATTTCTATGGCCTATCTCTCATAAATTTTTAAGCCGAAAGGGCTTTTTGTTGCGTACTTCTGAACGAACGAAAGAACGAACAAAGCATCAATTTTCCTTTACAATAAACCTTTTAACAATATTGAATTTTATACGCACCATGTTATTCAACCATTCAAAAGAAAATGTTTGACTTCTCATTTAATCCACCAAAACATTTAATTCCAAAGAGTTCTCGAAGTTTTGTATTTTTGAAACTCTATTTAAGTTGGCATTTGACATTCAATTAGTGCTATGTTTCTTCTTTAAATAATAAAAGTAGAAAAAGTAGAGAAACCTAATTAATATTTTAAATGGTCCATTATTTATATAACAATTCGTTACCTACATATTGAAGTTAGTGTTTAAAGGTATTTCTCGTTGTACTTTGCGGCAAAACTTTTAGCCTTACAGCACATACTGCTGCGGTCTTGCCAGACCAACCACTTTTGGAGTTTTCAAGTAACCCCCATTAAAACCGAAACTATGGAGGACTTAACAAACCGACTTTGCAGTGAAGGAGCCGTCAGCTCCAATTGTGGAGTTTGGCGGGAGTCCCTAGAACGTTTCTGGTACTTGAAACAATTTCACCTGAAGCAAGACAAAGACGATTTCACTCGGAAGGGCTTCCCGCAGGAGCGGTGCAGCCAGTTTTTGTCGCCACCTCCGACCGACTGGGATCCACATATTCCTTTCAGTTCAAGTCCCGAAGTATCCCCCAGAGCTGGAGCACTTGAGTTTTCAGAAATTATTCTGACGGTAGGCAATTTTCCTCTTTGGAGCTGTGGTGGCCAAGAGAGGGCTAGAGTTTGAACGCAAAGCAGATGCTAAATTGAATACGTTTCCAGTCAAGGACCTGAGGTAGCATACCTCCTCCAGGAAATTCAATTTCCACCCACCCTCTTTCCTCTTCAAGTGCATGGGGGCTGAAGCTGGAAACTGGGATCTGGAACCGGGTACTTTAAAGAATTTTCTGTTCTCTAAAGCCAAAGATAAAAGCCCGGTGAGCAAAACTCCAGGACTATTTTTATCATTTTCATCTGGCCGGAAGTAGCTAGCTACTGAAGCAATTCATAACGCACAAAATGTGATCTGCGTTGGTAATGAATCGGAACCGACAGTCTTATGGTCGACATTAAGAGAATTTTGGCGAATTTAAACCGAAACCAGGTATTTTCGCCTAACCGAAATGGGGCACTGGGGGGATCTCAATGCTTATTTGGACCTCGCCTTTATTAAGGTGGATTGGTACGTAGACCCGCTCGAGGGAAATGAGGTAAACAGCATCGCTGCTACTTCGTCTTGATTTTCAGAAAGATAGAAAGGTACCCGATGACTGGAGTTCCTATTCACCTTCCAGGACGTGCCGGAACAGCAAATGTTTGTGTTTAACTTGATCAATTGCCTCAAGGAGACTCAATATGAAATATCGACACATTTTGCAGCTCTAACTACTAAGATAAGCCACCAAAAACATTAAAGTAATATTGACTGAAAAATTACCCCCTTTATCATTTACCTATACCCTCGCAATGTACTATCCAACCCGAAAACCCACGATGTGGTCTGCTTTTTGTCGGTGACACTGTACGCGAAAGTTTATCAGTCTTTTTCCTAACGTTAAGCTCATTTAGGGTTCGATAGGCTTCGAAGGTGCTGACCCAATCTGATAAATTGATTTAGAAGTATGCTAAAGCATGATTTACTGCGGGAACTAAAGATGCAGTGAAACATTTTTTACGCACAAAAGGGATCCATCTGCCAGTGGAACAAGGCAGAATACAGAAAACACAACTCCGATTCTTTGGGGTTGATTAATTCGTCCAGACACTACTATTATATATGTTTTTTAGGATACTATAAGGCAGAAAAAAGGGGTCGACAACTGAAAATGTACATACTGCTGGTCATCAAAGGATATGTGGATGTTTTATGGTGTTTCGACCCGAAAGGAAGGGACTTCCCGAAAGGGTTAAGTGCGAATGTTTCGTTGGAAGGAAGAAAAAGGTTTCCTACCAAAAGCTTAAATCTCATTAGGAGCCACATCCGGATGCTATTTTCGGCTAAATTTATGTTCAGCTTACACGTGAAACTACTTTGGATTTGTTTTATGTTAAAACCGTTTGCACATTTGCTTTATAATTTATTCGAGTGAAAATCCCGGGGTTCTTAGTAGAGTGATTATAATTTCATTAGATGCTTTGTTCCCCTTTGATGAAGATAAGGAACAAAAAGTGCTTAAGCTGATGGATTTTCGAACTTTTTTTCATTTCCATTTGAAATGATGGGTGAAAATTAAATAAAAACTTCAAAATGAAACATTTAAAGTTTTTTCATTAGCCTTTTCAGAAGTATTATTTCAGAGACGTAAAGATTTAGTGTCCTAGGCACCTAGAATCAGATTGTTGTTTGATTAAGATGGGAACATTAGGAACTCTTGTCTCATACGTTGAAGAAGGAAAATTCTTATAAAATCAGGATTGTGAACATTGCACGAAACTGGTTTGTATTTCTTAGAACCTTTTATGATGGTTCTTCTGTAAAAACAAAGTGTTCAAATAGACACATACAGGGAGACTTTAAATTCTATGAATAAGAAATTCTATTTTAACAGCTTTTATTATTTTCTTTCTTATAAATCCAACGAATTATCTTAATCGTAATAATACAGCTATATCGCTACATATTATTTCTCAAGACTATTTACTTTTCGGTACACCATATTTCCCTTGATACTCCATCAAAACCGATGACTGAGCCATTATTTTGAAGACTACCTTCACCGCTAATAATGAAAAATAAAAAATAAATTATTAAAAATGATCATATATTTGAAAATTCGACAAAAATATTTTTGCAGAAGCAGTGGAGCACTATTCAGTTCAACTGCAATCACTGTCGCAGTTTAATGTTTGGAACTTGAAGGTTTTTGTACGAAGTGTTCGGACGGATCAACAAGTAATGCAATTAAAATACTACAGCAAAACTATCATATAACTGCCTTTTAATGGAACCGTCAATGTGTGAAATTGCAATTGAATTTACGTTCTTGCACATCACCTGCATTTCGTCCATTTAAAATGGAGAACTACCTATAATACAATATTTCCAGGGAGCTGCACTGGGAAGGACGAACGGCTTATCGAAAATGTGCACCATCATGTGTCTTTGGTAAAAGAAAATTTTAATCAAATTTTCGATGAGATTCCATTTCAATCGTATGTCCTTTCTTCCCCCAAAATGCTGTCCTCAGGCGTTTCAATTTTGCGCTCTGGAAAGATTTTAGCCAGCGGCACAGTTCATAAAAGACTGGGATTTTCTCACAAATAAATTTCGTCCATTTCCCATTGATTGACATCATGTTGGCATACGTTTCATTGCATCAAGATGTGGGTGTTATTGGAGCGATTTTCATGCTTAGGATTTCGGCTCGGAATTTTGTTGGTGTGTGTCTAGGCCGGCTCCCGATTGAGCTCTGGAAAGTCTTTGCCCCATCATATTGGAGGATTTGTTGAATTTTCAGTGTAGGCCATAATTCTTCGTAAAGGCGGAATGTCAGACTGGAAATCTTACCCCGGGCTGTAGTCATTTTATAGTCACCCCAGTTTTGCAACTCCCCGGAAGGCTTTCGCATAAAATATGATACCCCATTAAAGGGATATACGCGGCACTCACTTGTCTTTGATTTTACGAAATTTCTCTTTTAAGTGCTCTAGGATCCCCAAAATTGGTTATTCATAGTATCCGATGAGATTAGCAAGAGCCCACAAACCCTTATATAGGGGTTTGTATACTTAGATAAGGAAATGATATTTAAGATGTGAGAAAATTCATAAAAAACTCAATTCCAGTTTTTATTAATGTTATTAGTGCCTTGAATAATCTAAATTTGTTTTGATTACGGATCTAAAACGAACGCTGTATTTTATATGTGGAAACTTTATAATTGTTCTAGGAATTAATTAATTAATTCTTATAGTTATTATATTGAAAAAAGAAACATTATGCATTGTCGGAAATTTGGGCTAGTTTGTAAACTTTTTTCAAACCAATAAATATTACCACATTTTTTATACTTTTTAAATCCAATTCAGACACATAAATGAATTAAATTTCGAACCATTATCGGCCAAGCCTATCTTGTTTCTAAACAAGTTTGCAAATAAAGTTTACATATTAACGTAACCTGAATCAAAGGCGATTATCCATTAAAATTTAGTGTATGCAAGCGTAAGTAAAATATTGAAAAGAAATTAAATAATAAAAACTGAATTCCATGCCTTAGTTTTTGAACGTAAAACTAAAGAAAATCTTCTATTTTCATCATTTACCATTCACAACATTTTTACATTTTATATGTATGTATGTGTAAGGTGGTTTAAGTATTATAGAGTTTTCTATATCTCATAAATTTACAATAAAACATTTTTTTTTCGATTTCAGTTTTAAGCTGTGGGAATGTCTCAAGTGTCGATTATTAAAAATATTTGAAAGTTTTCATCGGTAAGAATATTCCCTGTAGAATTATATACAATCTTTCAAGACCAAAATTTCCGACAGTGTATTAAAATGAATTGATATTCATTACTGTCAATATGTTTTGCTACTAAATTAAGAATGACAATATTCTCATATTTTTGTGAAATCCACTTCTTGATTTCATAAGATTTCGCTTCAAGGGATTGAGTTTTCCCCAGATATGTATGTTCGATTTATGCATATGTGCACGTAATCCATACCTGATAAATACAATATTCCCTCACATACCCTCTAATTGACTGAATAAATTTCGAACAATCAGCAGTATTGGCTTTTACCCGGAGATCCTTTGGGATTAGGCTTGTGAATTGATTAGGAAAGTTTTGCCAAATGTATCGTCTCCTTGTTATGAAATTCTCAATCTTGTCAATGTCGCAGTCCCTTTTGATTGGATTCATCGATATCTATAGAGTGTTTTCACGTAGGTATGTTTATATTTACATTTGTTATGCTGATGATATTCCAATTTTACCAAATTTCGAACATGTATTGCATCTTGTTTTATTTGAAATAAGATGATTTGAAAACAATTGCAGATTTTATTCCGGGCAATAAAAACTTCCGCTTCAAAATGTTTGAATTAATAAATGGATAATAAATGATTGATTGACTTGTAATATGTTCCCAAAAAGCATCAACAATTAACGATCTTTAGTCGAATATCGACGTCAAGGCTTTTGTTGGAAAATTTTATAAAATAATAGATATATTTTTAAAAAAAGAAGTCGTTTCAGGCAAAACTGGGGATGGTGAGTTAATAAGTTGCCTTAGAAAATAGGAAAACTATAATACGTATCTTGAGATTTACATTGTACACAATTTTTAATTAACAAATCCAATATGTTTCATCAAATAAAAATCCTTCTTCTTCGTTATTCTCTAGAAAACCAAATCCCAAAGTAAAATATTTCATGAAATATTTAACGAAACAAACATATTTTGACGAAAAGATATAAAATACTCTAAAATAAAGCCAGACTTTTCAGCTTTATTTTGTGTATTGTAAACTAAAAAGCCATCCGACGTAAATTTATTTGTAGCCAAGTTCACTTGAAAAGGACCACAGTACCAATGCCGGATGGAAACAATAAATTCTAGGTACGTTTCTCTCTCTTGTTTTTTTTTCTCAAATATAATATCAGAAAGATATTTGTGTGTACTTTTTGTAAAGCTCAGGTGGCATTTCATCTTTAGCAAATTTCACGCAACTTAACAACAACATGTTTTTAGTCTCAGGAGGAAACTTTGAAGATGGGGAAATTGTGGCAAATGCTTTAAAAGGTAAAAGAAATTTATGTGTTAAAGTTTTTCCGTAAATTTTTATTTTTGATGACGGTAAAAGGGAAAGGATTCCTTCATTTCTTATTTTGCTGTTGTTTTTTTCCTCAGTTACAATTTAGTCTGTGACCCTAGTTCACCGAAGTTTCATTAATTAATTGGTTTTAGAGCAATTTATTTTACAAAGTATATAGTGAAAAAAACATGAAAGAATTCCGAATTTATAAAAAAACCAAAAAACAAATTTATATTATATCTAAAATTAATATATGTTTATCACGGAAGTTATAATCGATTGTTACGTAACTTACTTTTCCCGGAATTACCTTACTCTGTATTGATGGGACATTTAAAGAGAAATTACCTATGTTAAAATACATTAAATTATGCATTGAACTATCTAGGTTGATGCACTCATAGTTTTATATTATCAGCCAACAAGGCTTAATTAAACATTTATAAAGCATTAACAATCATGCCACCCATTGCATCATCACCATAACCATTCATAAATAATTAAATAAATTAAACCCTTAATATTCGCAAAGATAATTGCTGTCGCACACTCATTTTAGTATAATTACTAAAATTTCTTAATGAAACTGCGGCTTTAATTAATACCATAATTTACAATTGAATGTCCGTTTCTCATTTTTAATAATCACGAACTCTTGTTTCAATTACCCATTTTTAGATATATGTACTTTAATGGTATTATAATTAAATTGCGCCTTTGTAATTAAATGCTATTAATTAAAAGAAAACTAGGAGTTAAAACAACATTTTAGCACACTTTTGAATAAGTAAATTCTGAATAAGTCAAAAGATTATCAAACCTCTTATCATATAATTGCAATTAGTAATCCAAACATTATAAAAGCAAAACCAAATTATTTTTTCTTATGTAATATTGTTGCTTAGATAAGTAAGTAAATACTGCACATTAATAAATAAGAATTGTGATGTTTACGTATGTCTATGTTTCTATTTTAAGATTTAACTCAAACAATTTCTTCAAACGTTATACAATATTTGTTAGTTTCTGATGCGTTTCTCTTCAATTTTGGAACTAAACTGTATACGATTAATTTTCTTAAAAACATTATATAATTACACTTTTCAGTATAAAATAAGATTTAATTTAATACCTAACTCAATTGTACTGGTTTCTAGATATTTTTTCGATGCTTGAAATGAAATTCTTTGTGACTACAAAACTTTTCACTGTACTAATGTGCTTTTTATCTGAATGTAAATCACCGATAAATTGAAGTAAAATAATAACCCACATAATTTTTGAGGCTAGGTTAAAAAGCTTTTGTAAAAGACCTAATAGCATACATCCGTTGAGGGATATGTTGGCGTATTCATTTCTTGACCCTATTCAAAATTACCAATGGATAAAATGATGATGGTCTGTCTGTCCATAACCGGCGAATGCAATTCGAACCAGATATCGTGGAAATAAAAAAGACTATTTCCACGCCGAATCCGTTGTCTGCCTTTTATTTGTCGCGATCATCAGACCTTGAATTTCGAATAAATTAATTGAAAACAAAAGTTGACTAAATGCACAATAATACGAGTAAATAATAAGCAATTTCATTTCATTTTGAAAACTAATCCGCATCCGTGCGATTCGTGATAATGTTATCTCGTGTGTATGTATGTATATATAAAATGTGATCACTCAGTGCATGTCACTTAAGTATAATTAAAACAAGTTAATTTTATATCAATTAATTTTTCCTAGAAGAGGAGACAATGAAATCTTTTCACGTCAGTCTAATTATGTAGTCTTCTTTTAATATTCATATTCAGTTTTTCTGGTGAAAATCTTATGAATATTTTCATAAATTTATTCAAAACTTTGCTGTTTACATCAAGTAAATACTACAAACAAACTAGATGTGCTTGGAAAGAAGTTAATAAATTTTACGCATTTATTCACAACTCCTTCAAGTGGATAAGACAAGACAAGATAATCTAGTTGAGCCGATTTAAATCTCGGGGGATTGAGGTTCAATTTTCGCTTATTTGGTGGACGTATCCAAATAAAACGAAAATCTCATGAAAGCACAATTATACGGGCATCATCGCTGCAGCAATAATATTAATACAAGTTTCCGAGAAGTATAAAATACTTCGCGATTAAACGTAGAAGCCGCATAAAAAGTATAAATTCTTCCGATCCAGAGATAGTGAGATCTTTATATATAAGGGATCTCGTCTGGTAATCGTCAGTCAGTTTTGATGCTCGAATCTGAAACGTTCTAGCCCGCGCAATTACCACGTAATCCACACTTCGCGAAAAACAAGTTTTATAGTTGAGGAAATTGAAACTCGTTTCACGACGCGCCAAATAAAAAACGTTTTTAGCTAAAAAAGACATTAGCCCACCCCAGTGAGTGAATTAAATTGCTCTTGAAAATCAAAACGAATTAGACGTCCACGGTCCAATTCAAGTGCTCTCCATACCGCAAAAAATAAAGAGTAGTGTTCGGGGTCGTGGTCGTGCACCCAAATCAAATCCGAATCATGAGGCTAATCGCCGCGGTGCTCCTCATCAGCAGCTATTTGGCGAGTCATTTCAGTGGTATGTTTTGCTTCTATCCCAATTTTTTGCCATATACCATAATTGTTATCTAGCATCACGAGAAGCATCTTCAAGACATACGGCTTCTTGGGTTAAATGCACTTAAAACTCTGTTGAGGTCGTACAACATCTTCTTCGTTTTTGACCGCCAAAAACTTGTTCTTGACCATTAGCGTTACAGTTATGGGGATTAATATTGTTGCAGACCACTGTCCATTGATCTCCGGGCGAGTTGAAAGTGTTTATCGTTTTTTGTGGACCAAAGATTATCCACTGGCTCCGAGAAACGGTAGCAGCTTTAATCCAACTAAGTTGCTGAAAAAGCTGCAACAGAGTCCGGAGGATTTCAGGATGGAATGGGAGCTCTTTAAGCAATTTATCTAGTCATTACAAGGCAGCTATCCTCGAGGACCATTGTTGGCTGAAAGAAGGAGTGCACTACCTCAAGGTGCTCTGAGTTGTGGCGGAGCAGTGCGCCGTCTTATTTGATATACTTGGGCTTTAGAAAATAAGACGGTTTTCGCAAGTCTCCTCTCCTACGCGGTGGATTTTATATTTACTTTTCTTCTCTGTTGCTTGAAGTAGAGTGATGGAAGCTACTTCCGCATTTTTAACTCGACGAACCACTAAACTTTCACTGGAGGATGAGGACGAAGTTTTGTTTAACATAAGAAAAGTTCACGACCGCCTCCTCAGCTTCAGAATGCTATGAAGCGCGTGCTTTCGTTGCAATTCATTTTTTTTTCTTCTTTTATCCTCTTTCAGGGAAATTTCATCCAATTTGAATGTTTGAGTGGCCTTGCTTCCAGGATGCAAGTGGAGCCCATAGTTCTATTCCTCCCCCGAAACAATTTGTCTTTTGAATTTCTATCATTAAACGGGGTGAAATTAAATTTCAGCACACCCTTTCATGAAGTTTTTGTCAATTCGGCAAACCCACAAGAGCATGATTTAAACTATACCCAGTGAAAGTTTATCTTGCTATGCTCTACTAAAATTTCAATTATTAACAAGTTTTTTACGTGCGTCTTAGTTTTATTTGCCTTCCTTCCATACTCCACAAGAAAATAAGTAATATTAAAATGAAGTAAAATACCAAAGTTTGAAGTTCAACTTTGGTTTCTAAGAGAAATTAGTTGCTACTGGCAGTTTCATTTTTTTAGTACTTACTATAATTTTTTGTAAATGTTGGTTAAACCAACTTACAATTAATTAACAATTATGTTCTAGAACTAAACCACGACACTTCTTAATTCAAATTTATTATCTATTTATTATAAAAATAAACTTCTGTATGCAAGAGAGCAATTAAAATTAAGCTCCAAAACATTTTCAATTAGAGAATGTCATTAATGATCAACTTTTCTTCGAATTGAGTGTTATTCTTTTGCCAATGTCAAACATTATGAATGGTCAAAAATGTAAACTAATTTTCAATTAGCTAGATAAATTGAGGCCTAATTTTCTATTAACAAAATACGTCGTTAACGTGGTTCATGAGGGTATTTCGGTTAACACGAAAAACTACTTTCTATTATTTTTTTAATTTAAAAATTTCAACAAATTCAAAATAAAATATTTTAATTACCACGTTCGGAGAAATCTTTATTTTCGGTTGAACTTGTTTTTATATAATATGAAATAAACGACATAGTCTGAATAACGAAAATATTTTTGATGGAGAAAATCCAGAGTTTTAGTTGGATTTTGTAGTTAATTAATCAAAGTTAATAGCAAAAAGGTGCCCGTTTAAATATCTCATAAAATTAGTAATGGAGCTTTTCCGAATTATGAATGCGTACTTCAACTCCAAGTATACTTAGGTACTCATTAATTTCACAGCACTCATTCGACTGAAACGAAAACATCTCAACGAAAATTATTCATTCAAGTGTAATACCTCAACAACTCTTGCTGTTAATAAATTAAATGGATATGGCAGAGGATTCATGTCTTTTTTTAAATTTAAACATTTTTTCCCAATTTTCCGCAGAAACCTATTTTGTCGATTACTCAAAAAGAAAATTAATAAAATTGAAATGAGCCGGCAAAGGCAACAACAGACTGTAATCTGATAACATTGGATGAGACTCAATCTATTAATTGAAATTCCCCAAAAAGCTTCTTGACCTGGCCTCTCCATGGCTACAAAATAGGTGAATTTGGCAACTACCCAAAAATTTATACTTTTAAATTTTTTGGCAGAGCCCAATCTGGATGGGGATTTCTCATTTGCCTTTTCCAGGGAATATCCCTTGAGAACGTCGAAATCCCTTGTCGTCGTACGATGTGGTAATTTTCCATTAAACAAATGTAAAAGACCGAAATTAGGTGAAGTACCCGACCGCTGTCGACTCAAGCGCGAGAGACACATTTCAAGATATTTTGACCTTATGGAGGATGCTCCTTGGCAACATTAAATTTATTTTCCAGCTGAAGGCTAAACTCATCCAAAGACAAAAGTTTATGCTGGGATTTGATGGAGTTTTAGGGAGCCTCGAGTACCATTGCTCAAGTCCTCCTCGGTTGGGAGTTTGAAGTTGTCCGTTTTGTGGTAGCGAAATGTGAGTGATTGATGATTGATAGAGTGGACCAAAACAGCGGCAGTTCTACTCGAATAAATTGCTTGTCATAAAATATTTGAGCGTAATGATTATGTACCGGCTAATGTATATTCTGCGTAATTATCAAACTTCCTCATGGAAGTGATTGATGGCCGTAGAGGATTAAAGAAACATTCGCAACTGCTGACTGCACCCGCAAAATTCAAGTTAGTCCCTCTACCCAGAGATTCCACTGTATTCCGGGTTTAAACAAGCACCTATTGTGGGACCAAATGAAAATCCTCCAGTCAGAACCTGGGGGGACGGGTTCTATACATTTTATCGCTTTTAATCTCTGGCGATCCCGGAAACAATTGGAATTAATTTGCGTTCGAGTAGCACGCACGGGTCCGTTTTCTCCCACGATGGAGCAGAGATTTGTTTATCTCTCGTTCGACTGCCACAGGTCGTCTATTGATGAACATCAAAAACAATTGGGCACCTGATTCACCCAAGTTATGTCATTGTTCGGTTAATTCAATCAAAAGTGCTCATCTTTATTTATAGGCGTTTTTGTTGATCCTCGCTGCGGGGAGTGACTAATTTCAGCATCGGAAGTTATTGGCGGTTTTGGGACAAGAGACCATCAATCATTGTTTGGAGAAAAACGATTGAAATGCTAAACAGCCTCTTCAGGCCTTTAAAGATCTTTTGCTATCTTGTAACGACGTTTTTTCGTTTTTTCCAGTAACAAAACATCGATTGTGGGAAAAACTGAAAAAGTTGTTTCTTGCGCAGATAAAAAAGAGAAATCGTATATATATAATAAATCTTTGTACGAACAACTTGAATTGCAGGTGATGTCTTGCTTTTTTTTTTTGTAAGTATACACCATACATCCATTTTTGTACGCCTTAGTGAGTTTTGAGGTTTTCGTTACAAAGATATGTCCCATAAGTCTTTATTTTTAGAACTTTATCACTCGTTTTACGAGTGCAGGATACAAAATAATGGTTCACTTGGTTGGACTCTCGGACGTGCTATTACCCTCACGAGGTTTTGTGGTTAATTCTTTAGAGGTAAACTCTAGAAAATTTAATATTTTCTGGGAATGGTTTTACATCCGTTTTATTAAAGTTCTTCTTCAGTTTCTTCTTATTTTGAAAGGGGTCTGCAATTGTAATAATTTAAATTTTGTTTTAAAGTCGCAAATGACCTCTACAATAAAAATTTCCTTGAAATACCTTGTAACAGACAAGGCAGAATTCTCAAGGATCATCTCTAAGTGAAAGGGAAATATGCATTTACTTTATCTAAAAACAAGTCTTAACTTATAAGGAGAAGCTCATTTTTATTTTATGTATGCTAAACATAGCATATTTTAAGGTGGACACTACCATATTAGGATATACATACTTATAAGAGTGCCAAGTATAAATAAACAATTACAATTTAGACTACTTCCAAGAACCACCGAATAAAATTAAAATAAAATTTATTCCATTTATTCCAATCTACCCGTACATAAACTGTACACATTTTTAAAATTGCTGCTTGTTCGTTGGATTTGTATGTATTTAAGTTGCAACATTCTTAAAATTTCGAATTCAGATAGTAACAAAACTCCTCTCTGCACCCCTGCTCTTCGAATCTGAATAAAGTTGAGAAGAGTAAGTTTTCAATTCCGATGTCCGGGGTGGAGTTTTGTTGATAGTTATTTAAACTAACATTATAAGTACCGAAGTTCTTTCAAGTTTAGATAAAAGTCGTTAGGAGAGAGTTGAAATTGTCCCTAGGGAAAGAAAGATGCAAGGAGTTATTTGAGCAGGAGCATAGTGCAAATTCAATTTTAGGCTTAAGACGTGCTGCCGAAGTATTTTTGGTTTTATTCATGCTTTTCAACTATCTTGACAGGAAGGGGAAGTTTTATTTTGTTTTCAAGTGTAAATGAACTATATAACCGCATTAAGTTACTAAAGAGATTTCTAATGGTCGTTACGTTTGCTGAATTGAAAATACGATTATTAAATTTTGGAATTTGAGCTTTGAAATGAAAGAAAATATGCAAATTTGTATTGATGTAGCAAAATCGAGGAACGAATTCAAATTCAAATAAAGTTCCATCTCTCCCGATTCGCCTTTCAAATTTGAAATTCAAACATATACATACGTATGTACTATGTGTAATACGGAACACAAAATGTTAATACCGCCCAATTACCCTACAATCAGAGCAGAATATTTCCACTTTATTGGCATATCTATAGAGGGAGTGCTTGCATAAAATTTCACAAAAATCCGCAATTTGTATATTTCAGCGTTTTATATATTTAGTATCTACCTAGTAAAATCCTAAGCCGCAGGGTTCATCAGTTTCCATAAATCTGAAATTGATGCCGCGAACCCCAGGCGTGCAGTTCTCATCTAATATTCCCAATTTTCTAGCATGGAGGTGGTATTTTTAGGTCACACCGGAGCCACCTGACGAGCACAACAAATAGAAGAAACTAATCGGATGAGCCTTTCCCAGAAAAGAAAAACCCCTTTCCCGACGACGCTCTACTATAAAAATACGCTTCCGCCGCTTCAGACCAATTTCATTTCGGTCCGGGATGGCGCGAGGGGATTTACATACACAAATACCAGACACATCCCTTTTCTAGTATATGGACGGAGATCTCCCCGTGGAATTGGGAAATATCGCAAAACTTCAATTTCCTCCTAACAACGTTTCAGAGACGAGGAAACTTCGTTCCGGGATTGACGCCCCAAGCAGGAAGCACCCGGGACCCCATGTCTGGCGCGCCACCTGTATCGATGACACTCCGGCTTTCCAACTTATTCCCTGTAAATGTGCCATAATGTCAGTAAATTGATGTCAGGCCTCTCATGGTTCCATTGAAAATATTTTAACTTTGAAAGGAATTTTCGCAGCCTGCCGACTTTAAATGATTCGATCGGCGGAATGGGTGCGACATGTTTTGTATTCGTCAATGAAGCAAATTTTTGAATAATTCAAGAAAATTCTCAAGGGGGAAAGATCCAGTTTTAAAATTGAAATCTATTAAAGCATGTTACTAATGCGTAGTGTACCATATGCTGAAAATATCGCATAATCAGATATCATCGGGAATTCTATGTACTAACAAAGCTGAAAAAAGTAGACCAACTTTCCAGATATGCGTCGATTGTCTAGTTATATTTTTCTATTGACACAAATGTAAGATGCCAAGGGAAATTAAAATGAATGCATTTCCTGAAGACAATATTTCGTAAAAGTTCTAGCACGTCAAGAATCCACGATTTAAACTATCGTTAAATGCAATTGTATGAATAAAATTGTTATTTTTATATAATTATATAACAACGAATTAGATTAAAACTGTAGTTATATAATTTGTATGGCATGTGCATTGGTTTACGGGCCCAATTCACTCTTGACCGTTTTTTAACCTTAATCCAGGTTTAAATTGTACGTCGCAGAATTGTGTAAAACTTATACAAAAATAATAATTCATAAATTTGTGTAGGTTATGTAAAAAACCAGGGCACACATCAAAAAGCAGAAGGTTATGCGTATCACTTCATGCTTAAAAAATGTTCAGTACAAATTGCGTCATTAAATTTAATTATTGCGCACACATTATTTAAAGATCGATGGATTTTCTAAGAAATCTGGCACAATAAGTTAAAAACAAAAGACTTACTACCGCTTCACTTGATTAGTTTCTTTTCTTTTGAATCCTTCTAGATGAAATGTTTCCCTTTGTCTTACTCTTATATCGTCTATCCCGGTCTACCTCATTATCAAAAGGTATCCTTTTCATAGAAAAGGATTTTTTAACAAATATTAGATACTCTATTCCTGCAAAAGCAAGGTATATATATATATATATATATAAGGTATACCTTTTTCAATGTAAGATATGTAGTTTTCTATAAATTATATTTTAAGGCATGTACCAAAGATGTTCACCACTTACGTAAACACTTTCTGTGCGACAAAAGAACAAGCGTCCCCTAAATAAGTAGAAATAGAAGCCAAGGCGGTTTAAAGTTTTCACGTAGGTACCTTAAATTTGGTTGACCCTTTTCTTTATTCCTCGTCCATCCGCTTCCGTACCTTTCATGGAAAAAATTTCATTTGTAAACCAAAAACTTGAAAACTTTTTTTGGTATTTTCCTGTCCCTTCCCATAAAAGTTCGGAATTGGCACCCTCAGATCCACCTACCATAATAGACACTGCTTGTTTTTTTTTTTTTTATATACGGAGATATCTTCGTAAAGTGAATGTTGATAATGAGATGTTGTGGGAACTTCTCTAAGTTACGTATCGATAAAAATAAACCACATGTCGTGAGATGACTTTGTTACAGCGTTTATTTAGAATTTTGTAATTACTCTTCGAACATGAACCTTTAAATGCCTAACAACAATATCTAACCCATTTCGTCTATGTATCTTTAGTTTTGCTCCTGGAAAACCCATTTACGGAGCTATAAATACAAATTAAGGCAAACACTTCGTTGCAATCAATATTGCCTCCCTTAATTGGGTTCAGAGCGAGTGAGATATGCTTCCTGTGATATTCTGAGTACTTTACTTACACAGAGAATTTAATTAATTTAATTATAAATTGATGTTATACATGTAGTGGACGCAAATAATAGGTGTTTGCTCAGAGGTATCGGTTTTTAACTACAATCGAAGAATTTAATAGCTTTCTTATAAGCGACTTTCTTTGGGTAAGGTAGACTAAAACCTGGCATCAATATGGGCTTAAACCTAGTTCAAGTCAGGCTGAAAAGTATTGCATTTTGTTAAATATTAAATAACCTGAAATTTCAACCACACTTTATTCACTCAAATTTTGTTTGCAGATGGTGGACCTGTACCACATCATTATCAAGAGTTAGAAGCGAAACCTGGCTATATTCCAGTTTATATTCGATACGGAAACGCACCTTTGTTAGAAATAAATCCACACTTGGCTGCCGCTTTTCACGAGGATCATGAATTGATTGGAACACATATAGACTTTCCAAAAGAGGTAAACAAAGTTACTTTTTTATTAAAAACATAATTAAATAATTATTTTTTCAGCCTTTAAACATTTCAAGTGAAGAAAGTAAAGAAAGCAAGGAAAGCAAGGAAAGCAAGGAAAGCAAGGAGAGCAAGGAAAGCAAGGAAAGCAAGGAGAGCAAAGAAAGCAAGGAAAGTAGTAGCTCTGAATCGTCCGAATCAAGTGAAGAAGAGGTTCATCACAAGAAGGCAATTTTAAGATTGAAGCGCAATGCCGACGTGAAAGGATATAATTTGCAACTTTCAGACAGCACGGAAGACAGCGACGTTTCCGGCACAGAAGTATTAGAAAGTGTCGAAAAGAAATTGAAACGCCGACACAGTGAAAGTAGTAGTGAAAGTTCAGAAGAGAAAAAGGGGGATGAAAAGAAGGACGAAGCGAAGAAATCTGACGAGAAAAAGGATGAAGCTGTTGTAGATTTAAGAAGAAGGCGTTCCGCTGATGTTAGTGAAAGTAGCGGAAGTACTGAGGAGAAGAAAGACGGTGACCAGCAGGAGGCGGCTGCAGCAAGAAAAAGACGACATGAGCTAAATGCTGACAACGACACCAGTGAAAGTCTCAGCTCGAGCGATAATAGTTCCGAAAACAAAAAGAAGGAAGAAGTAAAGAAAGAGGAAGAAAAGAAAGAGTAATTCGAATCTTTATAAGAAAATTAATAGAATACACTAAGTCTACAATGTGATGAATCTTTACTAACAATGAGTAATACAAAATAAAAGTGAGCAAAAATGATTAAATTTATTTTCCCAAGATTTTTTTATGTAGTGGTTAATTTTAAGAGTGGGGTCTAAAATTAAGTCAAAATTAAATTTTGTGCACAGGACTTTTAAACTTAAGTATGATTTTAAAACAGGTCTTCCATAGAAACATTCCATAATTTAAAGAACATGCCGTTTCTTATTTACTATGTTTTTTAATTTTACCTTTGATGTTGAAAATAATGGGACTACCTAGCTCCTACGTAACGTAATTTAATTCATCATCGAGATCCAAGAAATTTGATGCTTTTTCAAAAAATTATAATAGAACAATTTTTTATCTATTGTTTTATCTTTTGAAATTTTCCGTTTGACGCCAACATTTCGTTTTTCTTCTAATAAACGAAATGAGTACTTTGCTAAAAAATTAGTTAAGAATCCAATTTTTATTTCAAATTTTATATTACAGTTTCAAGGTAAAACAAAATATATTTTTCTCTTTTTCTAATTGCACAATTTTATCTTTAATAAAGTTGTTACGACAATTATTTTTTTCTGTCTCTAATTTCAATATTTTTGACGGAACTTTAGCGCTAGTTAAGATTGAATCGCCATTTAAGGTTTCGCTGCTTCATATTTGATATGCGGACGTAAACTGATAGATCCAGAAAACCACTAACTATAAGATTTTTAAAAATTAATTTTGTTGGATACTCTCCCATAGAGAGTACCCATTTTCATTTATCATTTTCTATTTATTCTATTATATAGAATGTCTTTAGATGAGTCTCTTAAAATGCTAGAAAATATGTTTGACGATATTTTAATATTAATTCCTCAGTTACAACTTATTTCCTTTAAAAGTCATTATAAAAACGCGCTTCGAGTTTTATAAATAACAACGCAAAAAACCTGAAAAAATGAATGAATGAATGCAGACAAAAAATGTTGATCGCTTGTATTTAACCCATTTGCTGTAATTATTAAATAAAAAAACATTTTTTGAGTTGCCTGGCGATTTGGCGTTGCGTCGAAAAAGGCCAAGAGTAGAACGTCCGAATGTACTTAAAGTAGCATTCTTGTGAGCCAGTTTGGGCAAATTAGCGAGTACAACAACCTATTTCGCAAATTGTTATACAAGTTGAATTCTGTCATGTGGGTTGTGTGAAACGTCACACAAATTTCTACGGCTTGTTTTTGCTAGTGGAAATACGACTGCAATTCAAGTGTTCACCAGTAATTAAAAGGTTTCACGAGCAATGGCTGATCAAGAAGGTGCCGCGCATCCTTTCGTCATGTAAAATCCTGAATATCATCGGCTGTTCTTACAGAAAATGCATCAATGGACAGCGAGGAGCAGAACGGAGTCGAGTCGAAGACGCCCTCAGAAGATGTCGATGGCCAGACCGTTAATAAAATCGAGGACGTGATTGCAATCGACCCCGAGTGCCTGGAGCTGGACCTCAACCACCAGCGCATCGGGAAGCTGGAGAATTTCGAACCGCTGAAAAATATCGAGAGGTAACCCAAAAATGGCATCCTTACTTTTGCCCAAACAACGCCATTCCTCCTATTTCTTTGTTCAGACTCGGCTTCAGGTGGAACCTGATCAAAAAAATAGAGAACCTCGACACCCTCGTCACCCTGAAGGAGCTGGAGTTCTACGACAACCAAATCACGAAAATCGAAAACTTGGATAGGCTGGTCAATCTGGAGTGAGTCACAAAATGTCATTTTTTCATGCCCTAACTGCTTGCTTTTATTTTACTAGAATCCTCGACATCAGCTTTAACCGCCTCACTAAAATTGAAAATCTGGACACATTAGTGAAATTGGATAGATTATTTTTGTGCGCGAACAAAATAACTAAAATTGAAAACCTCCAGGCACTGACCAATTTGACGATGTTGGAGCTGGGCGACAACAGGTTGCGGGTTTGTTACATCCTTCTTTTAAATAAGAATTGTAAATTTGAAATTATTGCTTTTAGAAAATTGAAAACTTGGACAGTCTCTTCAATTTACGGCAACTATTTTTGGGAAAGAATAAAATCACTAAAATTGAGAATTTGGATGCTCTCGTTAATCTTGAGATTCTCAGCCTTCCAGCAAACAGAATTACTAAAATTGAAAACCTCGACAAGCTGACAAATCTTACAGATTTGTATATATCCGAAAATGGAATTGAAGTGATAGAAAAACTAGAAAACAACAAGCAGCTTGAAACGTTGGACCTGGCTAAGAACAGGATTCAAAGAATTGAAAATTTGTCCCATCTAGAAGAGCTTAGTGAATTGTGGGTACGTATTTTTAATTTCAAAATTCCAAATTCAGTTTCACAAACAAATTGCTGAATTGCACAGTTTCCTTCAAAAACTGAATAACAAGAATATGCTTATAATATAAAACAGCCCGATTCCTAAACAGTAAGCTATAAATCCTCTCGTTTTTGTTAAAGTACAGAATATAGATATTAGCTTTATATCTATTGTCACCATTTCAGCTCAATGACAACAATGTGAGTGACTGGCTGAATATAGATACTCTCGGGGAAAATAAAAAGCTGGCTACAGTTTATCTGGAGCGAAATCCCGTCGCTGATGATGTTCTTTACAGGAAAAAACTTAAGTTGGCTGTTCCTTGGTTACAACAAATCGATGCAACTCTATGCCGATAGGAATTCATGCTGAACGATGTTAACCAAGCTCGGATTAAAGCATTTTGTTTAAGTACATTGAAGATCAAAAAGGAGATAAACACCAATTGGAAAGTTGTGAACCATAACCATAGTACGTGTAACTGATGATTGCTAGCACTCGCGGTCGTATTAGGATTCTAACTATGCAAGCGAATTTATAACCAAAAATAAAGAAAACTTTTCCACTTTTAGAGAAACAGAACAGAAATAACATTGTAACTATGAGTATTAAATGTTGTAAATGGCATTCACATCTTAATTGATTGTTTTATTTGGGGAATAAGTTTTTGATAAGTTCATACATCTCATAAAATCATGGAATACTCCAATCTATAAATTAAATATTAATCTGAATATATTCCTACAGATTCTTAGGACAAGTAATATTTAAAAACCAACCTCAAATACAACTAAAATTAAAATGACACACGTAGACTCAAACACGTATAATTTTTTAAGACATTTTAGAAGAAGCGCAGTAACGAATCAAGTCTTATGTTGAAACAACAAAATACCGTCAAAAAATTCAGGAAGAAAAACTTAACCATTTCGTAGCTTTACATTTTTATACCGTAAGTACCTCCACATGTACACCAAAAACTCATCCCGATTAAAATAAAATTACTTACCTTTAAGTAATATTATATTTTAAAGTAAAATTGTTCCGTCTAAGAAATTCAAAAAATCCATCCCAAATCCCAAGTAAAATGCCAATTACAAAAAAAAAATCTTATCACTTTAGTAGGTTTCTTTTTACAAAATAAATTCACGTATAAATTTAAAAATAAATTAAAGCAAAGTGTAAAATTTATCTCACTTAACTTAGAACTTATCATATCTAGGTGGACTGGGGCCGAATGAGAAAGGACCTGCAGGAGCTACATTTTGAGTCCTGGCCTCGATTACTTCCCGGATACGTTCCTGGCCGCTGATATAACCCAGAGATCCAGATCCAAGGTAGACGCCTCCATTCGCGAGTCGGATGTATCCAAGAGCTCCAGAGCCGAGTGCGACAGCACCATTGGTTCTTGCTACAGGTGGTAAAATCGGCGGTGGTTGACTTCCGGGGAGGAGGGAGGGACTTATCCTTCCGTACTTCGCAAGAAAACTTTCCAAAAGCAGTGGGGACATATGCAGGAAATTGTCGGGAAGGATATCGCCAGGTATGTTCTCCATCACTTCATACTGTTTCAAAATTCGTCCATCCGCGACGTAGACGTCCTCGTCAAGAAGACTATTGTCCGCCAGCGGGTAAGCGAATTTTGTAACTGGAGCCAGCTTTAGACCATAGTTGAGTCCGGCATTAGAGCTGGCCAAGTCGTAGAGGTGCGTAGACGCACCTCGGGCACTGAAGGGTTTTGGTGGCTGTGGGTAAATGTAGCCTCGTCCATGAGTTACGCTGGAAGCCGCCGACTTGATATGTAACAAAGTAAAAAGCAGAAAGACCAGGCGACAAATAACCTGAAAAAGAAAACTGAATTAGATTAATTTGTAACTTGACGATGATTAAAAATTTTTGAAATATGCTATTCATGGTATCATGTCATGTAATGATCCATATGAGTATTACAAAAAGAGAATAGTATAGTATAATTGATCGGTGTTGCAACTGGGCCTTTACGATTTGGTAGCGCTGTGCCTAAAGCGGTTGGCACGCACCGTCCGCGATCAGCACGCACACGTTAGATCAAATTAGAGTGCCCGGTGCAATGATCGATGATCGATGTGCATAATCAGATTGCCGCGGCTGCCCTGGGCGCTGACTGTCTATTTGATCACGTAACAGTCTGCAACTTGTGGAGCCCTAGTTATCGGGCCCGGCTAAAACTCGATTAGGATTTTTATTTTAATTACAAGCCAACCAGTCCAGGGGCCGGTAATTCCAGGTGACCACAGGTAGGTCTCCAGCTTAGTGTCAATGATTTGCGAGTTCTTGCAGGCCTCCGCCACCGCCGCCGAGGTGCGACTCGTTACAAGAGAAAGTGGTCACTCGAGGACACTCGCGCGGATAGGCCTAACTCGGGCAGTGAATGTGGAAAAATTGCTTATCACCGATCTATTTGGATTTTATTGATTGCGGGGTGTGTGTTCGGCGAAAACCATTTGCTTGGGGGTAATTAATGAAACAGGTGATTTTTGTCGTTTTTCCCCCATGCGCAATTTGGACATTTTATGCGGGCGATTATGCAATTCAGCGGCTGCGATGGCAGGTAAAATACTTTCGTACCAGCGGATTAGGATCTGGTTATTGGCAGGCGTAAAAAGGGGAGTATTTCGGAAATATTAGTGCTACTAATTTAATACCTGATTGATTTCGCAATTTTCAATTGCGTCCTAATTGACCTGATTATGCATTTTTTTTATTTATAAATCCACTCTTCATTAGCTATTCGGTTTTTTTTTTGATTTGCTTAATGTTTAAAAAGCAATTACTAAATTAAACAGCACTTAATGCCGATTTGTAGTAAAAAACCTCTTTAAGCTTTATATTATGAACTCTGGCTTGGGGGAGGACTGAAAGATGTCGGATCCCATTTAAACTTTGATTTTTTAAAAGAAAAGATTGTTAAAAGAAAAAATTTTACTTTCGAAAACAGAGACCTCTTGCTTCTTAGAAAGGAAAACTTGTTATAGAAGAAACTTTTCATAACCCAAAGTTTGCAGATTTGTGCTATGTTATATGTAGATGATCAGAATAGCGCTGATAAATTGTTTTTTTCAAATTAAGTTTCGATGCAAATATAAAATTTGGCGGTATTTTCATAATTCATAACCTTTTTATTTTACTATTGGTGACTATTTAATTACTATTGAATAGATAAAAAAAATTATTTTCGCTCAGCATTACATGAAAAACAGTTTTTTTACAGAATTCTCAATGAAAGAAGAGAAAGTAAAATAGATTTAATCTATCAAACAGCATGCAGGTTAATCAGGTTATTAAAGTTTATTGTAGTTTTCAAACCTTCACGCCGAAATCTCTAATCTTAGCACATATTTTACGTAATATGCAAATGAAAGTTACCTTTCTAAGATATAACCCTCTGATTCTAGCTCAAAATAGCCTTTCTTATCCCGTGTAAATCTCTAGTGCTCGATGCCAATTTCCATCGAAAATATGACACAGCAATACTAAAAACGAGTAATAACTTAATGACGGCAATATAGAAGTGGTTAAAGGAAGATATAATCTCACCTTCCAAGCGCCTAGTTGCGCACCCTGTGGTGCTAGCATCATTAAGTAATTACCTCGTCAATTCCGAATGCCACTCGATGCGAAAAGAACGAATCGAAGGCATATCTCAGGCAGTTCACGTACAAATCATTTTCATAAATTGTGCGATTGTGCCTCGAAGGCGAGAACCTCCGTCAAGCCACCCACCGGCCAAATGTCGATTGGCGGCGACCGCGACGGCATCCGAAGAACAAATTCGAAAATTTCATCATTATCACCTGCTGCAGTTCAGCACGACAGTTAGCATATTCCGCTGTGGGGTTTATTTTTTTGAAGTTTATTCAGCATGATCTCTATGCAAATTATGAGTTCTCCGATGTAGAAAAAACGTGATAGGGTAAGAGACACCGTGACGTGACGGTGATCGTTCGGGGGTACCGCACTATGAATTGCTCAAGATCGCGAAAGCGATCTAGTTCGCGTGTTTCTTTGAATCTGGGAATTGCGGCGGCTGTTTAGCGTACATGGAGCACGGATGCTTCCCCAGAACCTTACCCAATCGGTGCACAGCAGGATCATTCGCGGTGTACTTTAATTAGGAGGAAAAATCATTACAAGCGCGCTTAATTGCAGAATTTCACGACTGTCGTGTTCGATCTGTAAATGTCGAGCATTAGCTTGTGTCGCAAACCGCCGCTGCAGCCGCTGTGCGACCGCAACAAATTCGAAATTAGGAAAGGAAGAAAATCGCTAAGGAGTCGGTCGCGATCAGGTCGCGATTTTATGCGGTGGCTGTTTCGCCGACCGGCCGGACGATTAATTTGCCTTTGTTTCTTATTCTTAAACTTGAGCTAGATCCGCTGCTGCCGTCGTCCACGCCGTCTTTCTGCTCAGCGGTAGCGACCATTGTGAGACCCGCGACACAAGTTCACCTGGCGGCGCGGTGCGCGATGGTTTTGTTCCGGCGCGCATTGCGCAATCGCACGGAGATAGTTTCATGTCGCATTACATCGGCCAACAACTTAATTATGACGCGGATTAATGGGCAGGTGTTAATGATGTTGGCTGCGAGCTGTTTACCATATCGCCCTCCGCAGCATAAATATAAATATACGCGCTGAGTGGGCGCTGATATATCGAACCCATTCAACCTGAAAATTGGGGGCTGCTGCGCCTTGTATCTTAATTAACGCCGCATTAGAGCCCATACGATCGTCTGATATTTATTGTTTGCTTTCCTCCCCGCTACTGTGCAGCCGCCAATCGAGTCTTCGATTAATGGTCCATGCCCCTCATCTTGGTCAGAAAATTATGCGCTGAAAGGTGTAATTGAAGCCCGGCGCTACTGCCAGGTCATTACTGAGATCAACGAGACGGTTAGTCACCGGCTAGATCTATTCCTGCAAATTGCTGGGTAATGGGTGAAATTGAAATCGCCGCGATCGCATTAAGCTGGGCAGTTTCACTGCAATTTTGTTGTGGGAATGGGGAGTTATTGTGCTAATTTTCTTAAGTAACTAGATCATTAGAGTGCTCTTCGAAAGGTCTCTATGGTGCATTTGTCAATAATAATGTGCGGTAAGCCAATTTCGAATTACAACGATACTGGCTGTTATACAAGAGCCGATTAGCGCGGTGCAATGAAAATCGAAATATTGCACTAATGCGTTTGGCCGACGGAATATAGGTATTAGCGTTTTGTTCAATGAATTCAAGTTATTACCTACTTGTCACGGAAATTATGATATTATGTTAAACATGAAAAGAGTTATTGTCAGGTTGCATGGCGTGGGCATTCTCAATTAATGATGTCATTTTAAAATGCACCTTAAACTTAGTTTTAACCTTATTGTAGATTGTTAATTGTATAACAACAGAGTTCCATTAACACTTTTACTGCCAAATGACCCACATATGAGCAGCATGTATAATAGCTAAATATATCGCTGAATAAAATTTGAAATCCAACGTATTAAGGCGGCCGATCGTTTTGTCTACCTTTGAGTATTGTATTTAAATATTAGATAAATCTTTTCAAAACTCATATTTCTTTTAAAAAATGGTTTTTCTACCACTATACAATATTTTTATAATAGGTAAATTCAAATTTAATATATAATGGATGTAGGTACAGATACATATGTCTATGTACTTACATACTTTGAAAAATAATAATTTTCTCTTTGCAATCCTTTTATTAAATTAAGATAAATGATTTATTTCCTTTGAAAAAATGGTATACGACATTTACATATATTTACTGTCAGGTTTTTTATTTATCGGCCTTCCCATTTTTCTTTAAAATTTTGCCAAGAGTGGCTTGTCCACAAATAATTCAAGTCTTCTAAGTGACCGATTAAGCTGAGACTACTTATTTTGGCGTACTCATTGCATAATTTTATATCTGCCGATGGAAATTGGATTAATAAATATAGACACACATTAAAAAATTCAGACTTTATAAAAAATAAATAAATAAGATATCGTTCCATGTCGCATTATGCGGTTACAAGCATTTTCGATTTAATTTAACTCCTCAAAAAGTAAAACAAGCCCCGTACGAAACCAAGGAGCCGCATAAATCAGCCTTATAGGATTAAGTATTGAAAATTCGAGATATGACATCTAATTGCCGCTCCAAATATATTTGTAATTTATCCGCCCGAAACTATAATATATGGTGGCTAATTGAACAGTGATAAATTGCTAACCTTGATGAAAATTGATTTCTAATAGAGCTAAATGGCTATCTGCTGGCCTTACCCCCTCAGTGCAACGCACTCGAGTAGGAAGTTTTAATTGGCAATTTCAGTTTCTGCCCTGAGGTGCCAATAGAATCCATCTAGCGTGCCGTCAGCAATAAAAATGCTAAATCTGAAGTTAAACATAAATGGGTGTGTTCCGAAATCAATGTGCGACTATAGTTGGTACGCAACAGCATATATGAAATCGTTCTTGTTTCCATTTGTGGTAATATCGGCGATTATGAAAGAAACACTTAGGCTTTTTTCCTTTCAGACAGTTTTGTTTTATAAATACAAAATATTGTGCAAAATATCAGGTAAATATGCGTACTTACAGAGTGAAGAATTGATCATTTACACCGCCCGCTTTCTTCGGCATTTTGAAATTATAATTTCCGTAGAAAGCCATTTTCAACAGCAGCCAGCAGGCACCCTTTTTTTGCCGCGATTATGTGATTATATGCTGGACGACTGCCGGCCACCCAATGGGTACGAAGTAGCCGTGGTTTAGTTGACCAACACCCGATTTCCTGCCATTAGCCACGGCTTGTGCCGCATAGATCAGCTCTAGACACTTTTCGCGTGGGCCTCTGTAATAAAGTACCAACTTGTGGCTACCAATTAATTATACTGTAGGTAGCCGGCAAATTGCTTATCACAAAATGTCTAATACCCCCTGACAAAAAGGTTGAGCAGTCCTTTTTTCCCCATTGAAAGTAATTTGATATGATGTCATTATACCTAACCACGTTTTGAGAAGTTAACTGGGTTAAAAAGTTGTTTGAGTAGCAGAAAATTAGGTATTATGTATAATAAACAAAAAGCGTATCTAATGGTTTTTATTACCTCATGGATGATCTTTACAAATAGACCGGTTATTTTGTATTAAATAGAATTATTACTTTTGTCAACGCATTCAAACGAGGGAAAAAAATTCAAATTCAATTTCTTTTCTTTCATTTCGTTTTGCCCTTTTAATTAATTTGAAAATTTATTTATATTTTTCATTATTACGTAGATAAATTTGGTTGGTTTTGGTGTGATTGTGATTACAAGAATGCATAAAAAAAATGCAATTATGTGTATTCAAGTGTATCTTCAGATATATGTATACTAATATTTTTTTAAATTTATGTAATTTTTACAAATGCAGACGTTTTTGCTATTTCTTTTATACACCTCAAATAAGTACCTAGAAGAGAAAATACAAGTTCATGATCAAATAAAATTTTAATAAAATGGTAACAAGTTTATATTTTTCTCATTTTCCACACTTTACTACAATATTTCTGGTAACCTTATGAACTTTAAAAACACTGGCCTAAAACGTGGGTAATTTAAACATTTCGCTCAGCAATAATTTGTTTTGAGTTACCTACGTGTTGAAATTTTCGTCTATGTCCAAAAACTGAACGACTTTCAAATTCAGGCCGACAACTTTTAACATTTTTTATACATTTTTTTAATGCTAAAATCCTCAAAAATGTATAAATAACTAAATTCACGAACTCACTTCCCCTGACTATTAGGAGCTATTTTCAATTACTCTGCCCAGCATGAGCTTTCAGAGGTAATAAAAAGTGAAGCAATGAAGCATAGATACGTCCGCAAATGGCATTTGAATATAAAAAGGCAACAAAATGTAAAATGTTTGCACAATTTGAACGTAAAAACGTTAAAATGTCAAAGGCATTTATTGTATGAATTCAAGAAACAAGTGCATAATGATGCGAATACTTTCGTAATTGGCAGCGGGAGAAGCATGCTCGCTTTATGCTACGGATTGCTTAATATGAAAACGAAAACCAAGTGCGATTCGTCGAGACGAGATCAATTTGTTTCGGAAAGATGCTGATTGCGGATCCCCATGGGAGATTTTTGTGGGAAAAAACAAAGCGTTAAAATTGGATGATGCGTGTTTCACAAAATATGATCATGCGTGCTTTTGATTTCCTGATATGATAATTAGCATGATATTTCTGCAACATTACCGGCGTAATTTAGAATACGAATAAACTTCAGATGTCATACTGTTTCTTTATAGAAACTAAAGCATTTAATTGTTTACTGGAGGCTAGGAAAATATTTCAAGGCTGCGTTTGCATTAAACAATCATTAAGTAGAGCAAAACATAATGCCTTCTTTGAAATCAGGAATGTGGTTTTCCAAAGATCTGTGACACTGCCATTTATATTTCTTTAAAGCAAAGAAAGTGTTTCAGAAAAAAAGAAAATCGCGAAAACGAACTTACCACGGTGAGGTGCGCCGATGTGCTCAATATAAAATCAAACCTCTTTAATAAAATCCAAGTTCTCGGCTAACATGTAACATGAAAAGTTGATTGAATGAGGAAGTAACTCCAGAAATGAAGTCTGCTTAACGGCCTCGCAGCGTACCCAGTGGCCAGAATCGCAAACGGCCACGTTCGGATAGTAAGTAAAATAAATTACTCATATTGTATTCAAGCGAATCGTACAAGGTGTTGATTTATTATTCACTGAATATATTAAGACTATACCTTCCATCGAGACCTCGAAGTGTTTAGCAGGTCCAGCAAATTCTGCATCGTATTCATTTTTTTTAAAAGAGGTGATTCAAGCTTACGTGGGTGGCTCCATTAAATAACGACATTATTTCTCTAAAATGACTTTGTGGTAAACAAAAGCATTGAATTATTCTCGCAGGTGATTTAATTCATTTGAATGACAAACGTAGAAATCAACTGCACAATCTACATCGAGGTTCTTCAAAAGCCGAGTTTGAATTACAGAACTGAAAAATCAGTGTCTGCACAAACGATGGTATTAATAAATATTGATAGGTCTTAACTAATAAACACGAATTAATTGCTTTGAAATATAATTTATTTTAAGCTACCGAGCTATACATTATTTTTTTGCACCTGTTGCAATTAACATTATCGCGACATCGATATCTCAAAAATGATTAATTATTAGAGGCACTAAATTGTAACTGGCAATTAAGAGTAATAGCCTCGACATGAAATTTAGTAACCACATTTTGAGTGGTTATCATACAATTAAATTTAATAAACAGTTGGTAATTGGCTCATATGATTTTCATCTTGATATCAATTCAAAAACTTCTTGTGCATTAGTGCTGAAAAATTAAAGTAAGGCTACACTTCTAATCTCGGCATCATTTGTCTGGTTGTGTTTTCAAACTGTTCCACTTTATGATTTGCAGTTTTTTCTCTCCTTTTTGATTTCATAAAATTGTTATTTTGTAATATTATTAATGCAATAAATCGCATATAGCCACAAATTAATGAGTATTTAGAAAAAGGTCGGGGTCCGCAGTAATTGGTTTTATTACACTTCTTAGGCATTTAGCAGCATACATTTTTTAGTTTTGCAAACTTAGTTATACATAGTTTATGAAAATTCATACAATCATGACCATCTAGAAAAAAATTAATCAATATAATCGACCTTCACAACTTGTGATAATATCGCATTATTTGAGAACTATTATAATGTATAATTTATTAATCATTCGTAGTATGAATTCCTTAGAAATGTTTTTAATTTTAGTACTTCGTGAATAAAATTAATGTATTAAGTCTTAATTTCTTAAATGAAATAAGTTTTGGTAGTAGGTCTAAAAACAAAAGGAATGGAAGAAAAATGAAAAGGTAAAGATAAACTAAAAAGAATAAGGTCTTATCAAAAAATATTTATAGAGATTTTTAGTATACAATTCTCTCATTACGACTTGTACTTCAAAATAAGTTGTCTAATAACAATTACATATTTAGAGAATAGCTGCTCTACTAAAATTGCATACAATACAATTTGTAATAATACCAACAACCAAATATAATTTGAAATTACGAGTTATCTTTATCTTAATTGCTGCTATTTCAAAGTTAACCCAAAATATTCAGTTTCATAAATTCCATACTTAAAATAATGAGGTACTTATCTGGCACGAAGGAAAAAGTTTCCACATATATTTTTTCGTAATTCTCAACAATTCTAAAATTGTTACATTATCCAATTAACTTTCATTTCATTTTCTAAAGTAATCACAATGAAAACCGAGGCATTTTCAGCGTTTCTCAAATGTTTACTCCGCGGTTATTGTGTAAACAATAACGATAATTAAGTCAAATAAAGTGGCTGTAAATGGACCTCTCACGACCTGGGTGAGTCGCAAGTTATAATTAATGTCAGGACCGTCTAAGCACTTGGCAATTTTAAATAAACTTCATCAAGTCGAGCTGGCCAGCCACCGTGATGCCGTTTGCCCACAAAAGAAATGAAAGCAGTTAATTATCAATGGAAGGTGCAAGGCTTCGTCTTAGATCGCGATAAATGAACCAATCGTTTTGTGGCTGGTACTTCGGGAATTGAGCGGAGGCTGTTTCTTCAGAAGTGTATGTTGCAATCCTTCTTATAATTTCTATGAGGAAACGAGATAAGAAAACAGAAGTGATTTCTTGCTGATGTTTTGCATGCGATCTCTGGAAGATTTACGACCTGCATTAAAAACTGCATCGTAACGCCAATAAAAAGTGAAGCGTTTGATTTAAAATGAAATATTAGGTGAAAGATAACAACATACTTAATAACCAAACTTAAAGCAACGAAGTAAGTAACGATCGTTTTATTTTGTGGCTTGTGGTTTTTATTTTACCCGCTAAAAGCTAATGTTACTACCGGAAAATTTCTTAATTTCTGCAATATTCTTGCAATTCACAACTTTGCCTTCTCTCAGCATGCTCCGAATGTAAAACTTGTCGCTTTTATTGATAACGTCCCATAAAAGTGCTTATAATTTTATAGCCTTTTCAAATGGACCGCAAACTTCAGGTCTACTTTCAAATCTATGAAATATCTAACTTTATTAATGTTTTCGCAAATGTATGTATTTGAAAGTTAACGATTTTGTCAATGGGCTATGTGTTGCATATAAATGGAAAAATGTGACAGTTTTAAAGTGCTACCCACTGATTTCATAATATTACACATAATTGCATAAATTAAAAAGCTTTGCATATAATTAAATATGCGATGAAAACTGAATCAATTTTCTACTTTTATTTTAGTATTTGATAACTTAAAGTACACCCAATTGGAGGCAAAACCGGTTCAGTTTATTTATTAATTAATTAATATTAGTATTAAAATTAATTTTTATTTTATGGATATTTTATTTTTATTTTTATTTTATATTTAGAATAATAAAATTACGGTTTAACAAAGTTTTACTTTGGAGTATTAATATTTTCTTTTGAAAATAAATATTTTTCGACATAGCTCTCAAATCTAAGATTTTTAACTACCATTTCTTTTCCCATTCGTTGTGTTGGTAATAACAATTTATTTGAGTATTGCATAAAAAAGTTTCCTATGATAATTCACTTAATAATTTCGAAAATAAGCAAATAAAAAAAAATATAATTTACTCAAAATCGCAAGATATTTCACACACTAACAAAAAGAGCAGCAATACAGTTAAAAATATATAATAGAAAAATGTTGTTAATAAAAATTGTGGAAAAAAATAGTATCTGCATACTAGTATTTTTGACATTATGTGTCTCTCGAAAAATCTTGCGATTTTTTTGTTAAAATATATCTTTGCCAAAATATATTTCAGATTTTTAAAAACGATATATCGTAGGTGAATGAGAAAGAACTTTGATCTGATATTTCCGACAATTTAAAATATATACAAGAGAATTAATTTAAACGGCCCTTTCATTTTTAGTAAGAAAATAGTTGAAACAAAATGTATTAATATATAAGTTATCACAGGAATTTCTTTTCTTTTAAAAATTTCTCCTATTAAGAAAATGGTGGAATAATATTAAAAAAACGTCTATAAAGAATTCACATAAGTTATTTAAGTTTCTGCTATGAAAACGAAAAAATGATGCGAAAGCCGAGAAAGATATTCAAATGCCTTTCAAAATGAATATAATATGAATAATATCCGGAAATAATCCGTGCAACGTTGTTATGCACTTGATGAATCGGCGCTCGAAATTTATGTATTCTTGAAATCGAAAGTGATTGATTAAGGTATACAAATCGAGCTAAATGAGCTTGCTTGAGTCCCATGATCAAATACAAACAATCTTAAAACTGAATTCATTAATCGGTACTTCTCCGGGTGTCAAAACATTTATATATCCACTTAAGTCGGATTATCTGATCGACATGATACCATTAATAAATGTTGCACGAGAACTGCACTGTCCGTTCGGTTCACGTTAGATTCGTATATGTATATATCCAAAGTTGGCGCACTTTATTCAAATTGTCCACTTCCAAAGATCTATTGACAGCCACTTTTGATCACTTTCATGTATATTTTGATTATTCACTCCACGGAAACAACAATGACAAACAATTCACTAGAGTGCAGCGGAGTCCTTTTGGTCGCCGAAAAGTATGACATGATCAATCACCGGGCGCAATCAAATGACCACACGACACGATCGATCACCAATGATCATTACGACCGCGAGCCTGAGCCTGAGCCTGGGTTCACAGCGAAAAGGTCCTCAATAAATAATTCATGAAGATCGCTTGATTGACAATGGAATAGGCCAGTCGCAGCACCGGTCAAGCCCGCGGATACCGAATATTATCAAAAAATTCGCCTTGCATAACGCCACTATACAGCGAAAAGTTAAACGAAGTGCATTTCCAAGTCGAACATGATTAAGTGGATCGCAGTGATCACCGTGCAGCGCACAGAAAACATACCGAAAACATTTTTCCTTTTAAAAAGACCACAAGTCTCTGGGTTGCAGCCGCCAATCTCAAAATTTATGAACCGCGTGCTCGATCAAGTTACAAATTTTAACTGAGCCTCGGTTTAATGCTGCCCGGTGCATTTATAAATGCGGCTCAAGCCATGAAAGATCGCCGCCAAGTCCGAGCTTGAGACTTGGAAGTCGCTTGATTCAGAGCAACGCAGCCAGGCGCAAGCGATTGTAGGCCCCGGCCAATTTTTATACCTCGAAGGAACAGGGTGAAAGCCTTCGCGAGACGTGATCGAGTCCACCGAGAAATATCTCGGATTAGGTAATGGGTCTTAAAGGCGGAGGAGCTGGCTTGGTTTTGACTTTGCACTATCCGACGATGAGTGCGAGTTCACGCGCTAAGGTGCAGATGATTGACACTGGGGGAGGTGATCTTTACCCGTCCAACGCGAGACCTAACTTCTACAGATAATTTTCAATCGGCGCTTCGAATGGCGCTGTAATTACACACATTTAGTCGAAATTGAATAGGAGGTCCAAGATCGCGTCTTAGCTCGCCGTGATCGTTCTTCACAGGTATTTTATCGCACGGAAAAACGATCATTTTCTCACAATCTTTTAGAGCTTGATGGCCATCGTGATGAGGTGCTCACCTGAATTTTATTTTAAATGTCACCTCAATGGATCGAGAGACTTGCGAATGACATTCGCCAGTATTTGATTCCACAGAACACCTACGAAGGCGCTGAATGGAGATTGTCCTACATGCACTCAGGTACACCTTCCAAACCTTAATGAATAAATACTTCTTGCACTTGCTGCATAAAAGGTTAATGAGTGCAGCTCAAGAAGTAGAAAAATATCGATATAGGTAGGTTTACTTTAGCTCCATCAGCTCAAATAAAATTGCTTATTTACATACGCGATCATGACTGGTTCTTTAAGTAAAGTATAGATCACGATCGAACTGTGCCACTCGCACGTTAGTGCCACAGATACAACCCGGATCGCGCCAAAACAAATTTAGAATCCAAAAAATTACACCTCTGAAAACCACCTAATCTATCTTTCCCATTTTGCAAAAGATTTAAGACTTTCAATTGCAGTTTCTTGCATATTAACTAGGCGGGTCACTTTATAAAAAAAAACTAGGTTCTTGCAACTATCACGCCATAAAACTCTTGGGGCTCAAAATATAGTCTTTATTAGCAAAATGGCAAAAATTAATTAATTTAACGTGGAAAATGCATTGCTTACAAAATGAAAAATAATATCCAAGCATAGTTAATGCAAATGATATCTAAAGATCCGGTGGGCGATATCTGGCCCCTACTATTTAGCCTCCAATTTCATTACATAAAAGGAAAGAAAAGTTATCGAAACACAATAAAGTTGGTTTCAATGAACTGGGTTGGGCAGAACACGACTGTTCGATCGGTTCTTCTTCTGCAATGATCTTTACAGATACGATCGGCATTGAGCAAAGTCGGAAGATGATTAGTTTTGCTCTTATCCGAATTTTTAAATTGCAGGATACTTACTCTTCATTGATTTTCTTTAATTTAACCCTATTTTCAGTAATATTTGTCGAAACATATTTTCACTAGTTTGGAAGCATATGTATGTGTGTTAGTATATCTTACTAAATATAATTTTATAATGCACGAAAATTTATGCGCTTCACTTAGAAATAAAGTTGAATATGGGGTAATCAAACTTACCAATTAGGCATGAACTACATTAGGCAAAAGCGTCACGGAACTAATCCGATTACATAAATATTGATTTCCATCGCAGGAAACTAAATATAACTATAACTCTAATTTAAGGTTTCGGCCTCTGCTCCTTTCGCTCAATAAGCAAAATTACGACAAGAGACTACCATGTCTAATAAACCACCGCTCAGTCTTATTCCAAAAATGACTTAAGGAGAAGATAAAGTTAATTAAGCAGCAATTATTTATCTGCGCATATGCACCGTGCGAGTGAAAGACGTGTGCATGATTACACAAATATTGTGTTAATGATCGTTAGGTTAATCCGCCGCCGTGGTGGAATTATCAACAGACCAAATGATAAAAACGGCGATAAATCACAACGACTGGGCAATAAATAACAAATACATTCAACACAATTTGAATAAATTTAATTTGGAATCCCCCAAGACAGGCTTCATCCCATGGGCGAATGCGCCAAAAGTGGGATTTTTAGACCCATGCACTCGCCCACAATTAATGGTCGCATGTTTGGGCCCGGTGTGCGAACCAGTCGTAAGTAATGCGTAATTTGATGATGTGGTTTTTCCCAACAATAACCCAAACCCCTGAGAGACGATCGCTTTTCGCGATTTTATTTAACTACTTTCCTCCCAAATGGCAAATGGCGGCGGTAATTCTAGAAACGTTTGATTCTGCGGTTATTAAGGACAAGACAAGACAAGACATCAAGACAAAAATTACCACACAGTACTTTTGCCCTCTCAAGGTGGATTTATTTTACTGGACTTACTGGAGAAAGCGTCTGCTTGGTTTAATGTGACTTTTGATTTACAGATACTCCGCGGAATACGTACAACACGACAGCAACAATGGGCGTTAAGAAGTTATAACTTTGTTGCAAGTTTATAATTACTTCTTCGCGAGATTTCATCACCACGCTGCTTAAGATCTCTAAGGCGTTGAGTGATGTAATTGGGAAAAAAAGTACCTACTCTAACAGAATGGAAACTTCGTCCAGTATTCATTAAAGTTAATAAAAATTAGGAAAGTTGTAGCATCCTACAAAGTCTAATGAAAATTTGTTTTGAATTTATAGGTGTATAAATCACTTTTCCGAAATATACCATAAACATTTTCTAATACATATCTCTACTAATGGTAATATATATATATACTTCATATTTCGCTCTTATAAGTGGAAAACAAAGTTTTTTGCAACTTATAATAAATATAATTTAAATATAGTATACAACTAAAAATGACCCCAATCGGTTAATTATTTTATTTGTTAAATAAGTAAATAAACTACGAAAACAGTGTTTCAAGAAAAACGCGCTTTAAGACTTAGGAACAAACTTTTATTAAAAGGCGATTAAACCTAGCAAAAAACAATTACTTTACAAAAACTTTTAACGCACTATAAAAAAAACGATACCAGTAAGAAACAAAATCTTTCATAACGCTCAATTAAGTTTAAATAAATTGACAAGATGACGATAACAAAATAATCGATAATAAAATTTCTGCCAGTCAATGACTCAATTTACACCTACCAAACAGTGGACAAAAAGTTCACTGTACCCGCAATGAAATGCGAAAACAACCAGCATCTGATCGCTGATGGGTGAAAGTGCCCCGCGGATATGTTAATTAAGATTAAAACTTTGGTTTTCGCCGAAATACTTGCCCTTCGATTCAAAACAGGTAATAAAACTCGTCCGCTCGCATTACTGCATGAATTAAAAAAAAACAAACTGGAAATAATATTCGCATTGAATTTTCTTCGGATGGTGCAATTACTTGCAATTTAATTGCGCATTTTGGCTTGGAATTTGATTAACCAAATAAGAGTTTGATATGTAGGTTGACTTAATAGGAGTCTTAATGTTTTTAACTACCTTTTAGATTATCCGGATATTAAGCAACAACCGAATTGACATGATAGTTAAGCTCTTGTTTTTTGGTTAATAAGTAGTTTGGAAATAAACATTAATTTATAATGGCTGTCATTATAAGTTATATTTCGAGAGATTTAAATTTTACGTAATTATTTTGACCGTAATTCAATATAGACGCGAACTTGTAAACTTTTATACCAAAATGGTCAAAGAGAGATGAGAAAGCATTGGGAATGAATATGTTATTGAATAAATAGTTAAATTTCAACTTCTATATATGTATATATAGATATACGCAATATTGAAAGCTAAGATTGGTCACTTGTGTCACAATCGTCAATCATGGTTTCCATGAGATCGAGAGACGGAGGGTTTAAAAATATATTCAAAGATTTATTTATGTACTTGTTGTCTGAAGTTTTCAAGGGTTTTAGAATTTATAATGTTATGCAAAAAATTCTAATGTTTCCTTTCTCAAAGGTATTTTATAGTTATTCAAACGTATGATTACCTTTCCACTAAGCGTTAACATTTATGACATTTAATTTGCATTTAATTTTTATTGATAGGTACTTATTACCTGCTTCAATTATGAGTATTTTACTATCGTCCAATGTACGTAGAAAAATAAGCAAATGTGAATGATCTATTTAATTACCATCTGAGGAACTATTAACATACATCAAAAAGCCGATATAGAAAACTTCACCTTTTTAAGTAAATCCGCGAGCACGATTTTCCCTCAGTTTGATGAACTAGGTCATCGTTTAAAAGATTTAAATCGGCAAAAAGGCGAGTTCACCACCAACTAGTGCACTCATAATTTTCATGAAGATTTATCCGGCTGCTAACAATATTGCGCAATCATTTGGCATAAATCGCAGCTCTTATGAGCTGTAAATCTTATCAGAATTTGGCACTAAATGCTCCTTTCCGACCTCACTGATAAATTCCACGCCAGATAAATCTCCTATTGAAAGTTATTGTTATTGGGTGCAACTCCGCAGACACCTTCACGCCCGAAACGATCGTTTTGTCTTGACATTTTTGACGAGCTATAAAAATTAATTTCTTCGGCATGGAGATCATTAAAGTCAGTGGGTCCATCATTACCTGGGGCTGGGATTTGTGTTATAAAGTGCCAACCGTGAGGTAAGCATTTTCTGAGAAGCAGTCTACCAAAGAGCGATAACCTTACCGGAGCGCCATTTATTTTGGAATTGGCGCTTGATCGCGATAGAGCAATCAGCGTTAAAGTCATAAAAATTGATAGAGGGAAAATGGGGACTTTTGCATTGCCCACATCCCTGGAAATTGTGGAGAGTTAATAATATTTATTGACTGGTAGGCCACAGAACCTTCGACAATGGCGATCATCAGTACACGCAATCGGTCGCTGTTTATGGCACTTACCATATTTTCTGCGGAAAAATGATCAACATCAGCACCGGTCGTGGGATACCACTCGAATGGTTCAATTGGCCCCAATTTGACGATTTTCTTACAATTTCAATCGAAAATGTGATCGAAACCTGGTTGGGCATAGCTCTACTATGGTGGCTGTGGGACCACTTCACGATCACGCCAGCAAGGCTGTCGCTACACGACCGGGGAGATCTAGATCCACTCGAGTGGTTCTACGGGAGTAAGGTAATAAATCAAAAATCGGCTTTGGTGGGACTTTGCAAAATTCTTGGGACCCCAGCAAACCAGGCAGGGATACTATAATCGTATTTTACGAATCGGACAATCGTAATTGCCGGCCGTCGCGCTCCACGCTGAAGGGAATTTATCAACTCTGAAAATTATTAATAAATACACGATCTCTCAAGTAATTGAGCCCCGATAGAAGGAAAAGGCTCCCTCGAATTCAATGAACGCCCCGTAGGATTGTGATAAATTAAAAAACACTTTCATTCATAGACCCCGAGGGGTACTCTATCAACTCAGCACTCGTGATCGGTGGGGTTTCTTGTGTCGCATTTGGCCGCAGTAAATAATTTGCAGGTCTTATGCAACGCACAGTTTCAAGTTAAGGCGTTACGCATGCCGCACAAAGTGGGTAAGCAAGTCCTATACTTCTTTTTTCAAAACAGCTTTCTTCCTTGATGACAAACTTTCCTCTGTGCAATCTTACAGCACCAAAACCCAGAGACGGAACTGGTTTTCGTCTTTTGCACATAAAAGAAGCACACCCATTTCGCGCAGGTTTTATGCACTCTCAAGTGATAAACAGTGATCGCAAACGTGTCACCTAACCGTGGCTGTCTTAAGATCACGGACAGTATACGCAATCAGTGCCAAAGATTTAGTCACGTTTGTGTGCCATAGTGCGCGTCAAGTTTTTTTGTTTTTAAGGTTTTTTGCAGAAATGCATGCGGTTTAGGATAGTAGTAGTTCTCCGTCCAGCAGCCTTGAGGAGCTCTTTCAAGTCGGTCGATTTTAAATAAGGAAAGGTCCAAACCGACCAGTCGATAGATCTCCCGATAAACCAGCAAAATACCAATAGAAGTAAATACCACCTTTATTCTATCCCATTAAGTCGCAATGTTCTAAGTAGCCGATATCAATCGACGAAAACCTTTGAAAGGCTTGCTGGTCAGTGAGATCACCAGGCCAAACTTAGAAGGGGGCAACTGCGAAAATATATTGGCAAATATTAAAAACGTTTTTATATTCTTATTATATTATTGTGTTGTGCCAGAGTATCGCTATCGGTTAGGTAAGAATAACCGATCGTGTGGCCCTGGCCTAGAGTTTTTATAATCGTAATTATCGGGTCGCAAGTTCGGCCTAAGAAAAACACTCTCAATTGTTAATTTTCCTGAGCCCAGATCGGCAAAAACCCATAATTCAAGCACAATTAACCCGCAAAGAAATGCTCCGAGTTGGCACAGTTTGCTAATGAACCCTCTGCAAAAACCACTCGTTGTTCGACAATTACAATCAAATTTAGTTCGAGGCATGCGGGCTCTGGTGAATCGCTTCTAATCAAGCATTTTATGCAAGCAACTTTTATTTGCACCTGTTTTCGCGATGCTACAAATTAATGGGAATTTGCGTAATGAGCTAGGTAAAATGATTTTTTTGTTTCAAGGGCTGAATAAGTATGATTCAAAGATATCTCAGCATCTTCAGTATCTAAATATGTAATGTAGTTAATTTAGGTTTCATTTCTATTGTTCAAGAAAAACTTTTAAAACCCTTTTTCTTGGAATTGGTTTTCATTGAGAGAACTTTTTTTATTAAAACCAAACATAAGCTAATAAAATATCATTATGAATAAATATAAAATGTTAGTTCGATTCTATAAACTAGTTTAATGCTAATCCGCAGGAATAAGTTAAACTTTAGCTTTTTAAAAAATTCCACTTTAAGTCTTACAAGTTTAAAGATTTAAGCAATTTTCGAACTTTTTGAAACCTCTGTTCAAAATTAAATCAAGACTCTTGCGAGGTCGTTAAAAATGTACAATATAACAAATTGTTAAGACAACTTATATCCTAGACTGTAAAATTTGGAAGGACCGCTTCAAATCTTAAACCAAAAGAATAATTAATTAGCTTGTAATCCAACCCAATTTATAGAACAAAAAACTTAAAATTCGTTATTGCAACTTACCATGATTTCCCAACCTTAGTAAAAAAATATTCAATCTAAATTATGTTACTTTACCCAGACGCTATTGATAAGAATTAAAATTTTACATTTTTATTAAAAATCAACACCACTATTACATTCTCTTAAAGTGATCCTATTATTAACATACCTTAAAATATATAAGTACAACAATTTATTTATAAATATACTGCAACTGAACCTTTCATTAAAATTGAAAGGATCACAATAAATCCTCATCGTGTGAACAGTTCGCAAGGATAAAAATACTATAAAAATACACACTCGCTAATATAAAAAACTCTATATATACACCTACTTGTCTTTCTCTTTCAAAAAGAAAATTATGAAAAAATCAAATCTTTGGTCTTAGCTAATGCCTTTTATTCAGGAAAAACAAAATGAGTTTATAATTTTTTTTATACAATTTTCCTTTTTATTATTTTAATGTTATAATATAAGTATCAAATTCACACTAAAATAGTAAGCAAAATATAAAAAGAAACGTCTACTATGGCTAAGGGTAACAAAATATAGGAGGGGATGCATCTCGATATCTAAAAGTGATAAAAATTGCAGTTTAAAGGCCTTTTAACTTGTACTATCCTAATTTATGAGGAAGGTAATCACACGCTCTTGTCCTCCTCGTCGCTGACGTACATTCGCGTAAGATCAGATGCAACGGATGCTGTTTCGTAACTGAAAGTAGAGAAATGTACCTAATAAGAATAATTATGCACACAAGTTGGCATTAGGAAATATATTTTAATAATCGGTAGCGGTGAGGATCGCATAAATTCAACTAACCATTACCACGCTACGGAAATATCGGACAGATCGACTCTGATTTTTCTGCACAATTGTTGGCTGCCACTGATCGTGGCTAATGAATTTTCATTTCATTTTCTGAGGCTGTTTGTGAAACGCGATTACTTGTCAATTTCAATCAGGACAAGCTCAGGAGTGTGATTGATTGACCCGTGTCTGTCTTTTATGAGATACAACCGAGGGGTTGTGCTGAATGGTCATCAGCAGAAGAATATCGCTTTGTTAAGGTGTTGGTGAAAATGAAGTGTTCTCGGAATTAGGAATATATTCACTGAAACACGTCCTTAATGATTTTTAGTGCCTGGTTCAGGCAATAATTCACATTTTGTTGAAACTATGATTAACTTCTTTATTGTCTGAAAAAAATTGAGACGATTGCGATTAAAATTACGTGACGTTATTCGGAAAGGAAAAGAAATATTTCCTTCATTATGCATGTAAATTAGTTCTGAGGAAATGTTGAAAATAAAAACGCATTGTGGATCGGACAGGTTCCCTTCATTGCGCTATTGTACTTATTTTACTTACTGCGCTTTACTTAAAACGATCGTAACGATCGCACTGACGACTTCCAGCAGAATTGTGCAGGTGTTAAGAATGTTACAATCCTTGCACACATTTTCCGCTGCTCTACTGCTTTAATTCGTGCTATCACGATCTGCCCATCGCCAGCGATCGTAACTTACATATTTCATGGCAATAGCATGCACCCGATCGTTTTCGCACGTGATTCAGTTCGATCTGCTTCAGTTAATTGAGTAATTGTGGCTAAGCCTGTTCCGTTTAATAATCATTTTCGATTGATAAATGAATAAATCGGTAATTTCAAGCCTTAATTATCCGCCCCGGTATGTTTTAAGCAACTCCTTCAGCAGGTGCCGATTGCAGAATCTTAAGATCTGCAGAGAATTTGTGGCGCTTGAACAGATTTCTTTGGTAACCAGAAACAGATAGAAAAAAATATGGTTCATGAGGCAAGAGCAAATATTGACAGCAGTTTTAATTTATTGGATCGCGTTTACATACATGTATATTGTATATGGTCAACTGCGCAGCTACTTTATTTTAATGTATGTCAGGAAGGAAACTAGAGGCAGTTTTAATAAGTACTCCTGGCTGATTGAATAAAATTGAAAGTTCGCAAAATAATGGAAAATGCTGGCTATTGCGCGATCAAAATGTGCGGAAGTTGAAATATGTAGATGATAACTACGGAATTCTTCACTAACGAACTTAATTTAATGTAAAAATTCACAACCAACCATTATTCAAAAATATGGCAAATTTATAACCAACATTTTTACTGAACGTTCATTAAATTTCGACAAAATCATTTCCAATCTGTTTATCGAAAGTAGAGTACACGATGCCTTCTAAACGTGTTTGTTCAATTTTATTTTTTAAAGTAATAATTAAAATAAAGATAAGGCAAAAATGTGTCGCGCTAGTTACTTTATGTTTTGTAACATATTTTGCTTTAAGTGCACAATTTTGAATGCGAGTTTTTAGCTCAATTTTAAATAAATCAAATAGTAACCAAATTGAAGTATTTTACATACTTTTGCTATAATAGAGGTCTTTAATTTTAAAGAGCTTTGTAACATTGATTAGTAATTCAGGTTAGATATAGTTTCTTGTTAGAAAGTACACTGGCTAAGCAGTTCTATCGATTAAAAAATTTCTCGCAATATTTGTATCCATGTTATAGGGCGTTATTTGTTGAAATTTCCGTATATTAAAATTATTTAAAAATATTCCAACATGACAATAATAACAAGGCAATAATTTATTGCTCAATAATGTGCAAAACCGCTGCACCTCAGTATTCAATAAAAACGTCCTCGCATAAAATGCAGAGTCGCATAAATCTCCATAGAATGCTGCAAGTAAGAAATAAAACAATGCTCATGCTCACCCCATCTCATTGTCATAGCTCGATGTCATCATGTTGCTAGTTTCGTTGTCCAGGTTGGAGCTGCTCCTCCGCGGCAGACTCATGTCTTCGGTGCTGCTGTCGAAAGACTTCATGACGGAGTCGTCGTCGAGGAGGACGTGGTGCATCTTGGACGCCGAGGGCCTGCTGTAGAAAGTGGAGGACAGTGTCGGCATCACGAAGGGCGTGCTCGCCGCGGTCGAGTCATGCTCCAGTCTGCGGGGAGAGATAAATCAGCGTGAGGCTCGTTTGTTTTGCATAACGACACCCGCGCTCCCCGAGGCAGGGAAATAAATCTAGCGAGCGTATCTATCACGAAAAGCGGGCATGATTGCCTCCAGGACATTTCTGGGAATCACTGGGGAGCCCAATTTTCGTGCCCTTTTTGCGCAACGCGATTATCCGAACCCCAAATAAGACGTATGGTTAAAAAGCACCAATTTCGGGTAATCTTACTTATTAATTTCAATTAGAAAGGAAGGTGAACATTAGACACCCATAAATTGTATGTTTATTCTGCTTTAGCAAATTGCCTTTGTTAATAATCTTGCTGCAGGTCACTTGTTAGAAGTGTGGCCAACTTGAGTTATACCTCCGTTTCCCACTGCAAGGTGCCTCCTGTGGTTATTTCATTGTTGATAACTAGACCGCAAATTACTTGAAAATTGTTGGGTTTGTTTGACGCTCGCGGAATTGCAGGTACACTCGGCGGAAAATTCCACGCTCGGGAATATGGAGCAATTCCACAGGAACACCGTGGAGCAATTACCCCACAGTGTGGCACGTGGCCATAACCCCATGTGAAGCCAGCCTTGAGCTAGGTCTAATCTGTTCCAAGTGTACCCTATTCTTTGGGCTAACAGCGAAAATCTACTAAATTTATTTTGTGGTAGTACAAATGTGTCGTGGGTTGCAAAATTTGAAAGGAGACTTGCAAAACAGAATCATGCTGCCGCGAAATTTCTTCCAATAAACATTCCTTTCACGAGTTTGCCCTGGCTGTGGCACGGTCTCCCTGTGGTGGCTCTGTTTTGAGGCCAATTTGCTTGGTAATGAAATCGTGCATGACGCCAGGGAAACCTTTTTATAATTGTAACCCGTTCTGCCTTGTGCTTCAATTGAAACTCATATGTTTTTTAGGAGCATGACCTCAACATTATTGAAAAAGGATACGGATACTATAGAATCTGGTACGAGTTATGCAACTAAATTAGAAGTAACTCATTCCGAAAACAATCAATTCAAGCTCCTCATATCCTGTACAATTTTTCTTATATTTCAAATATTTGGAAATATTTTCTAATTAATATTAAGAGGAAAATCTGGGCTACGTTTTAAGTTTTTACAGGACGACATTACTTTTAAATGCAATTTTCAGAAAATTTGAATTATAAATGTATATCTTCCTTTTTTTCCTACTAACTGCATGACTTTTACTGCGATATAAATTCAAATAGAAGCGTTCTGATAATAAATACATCAATCTTTCAATGAAATGCAAAATGAAATATAAAATTAATAAGTTGATCTTATTACAGAAAAAATAACAATGTTCGCAATAACATTGTTGTAAAAAATATATGGAGTTCCTATTAATAAATTCCCCTTCCAATATTTAAAACGTAAAACTAGCCAATTCTCTTTATTGTTGAAAATTATCTTGCAGTTTTATTGCAACAACTAATCACATCATAAACTTACTCTATAATGAATCTTTATTTTCCCAGTAAACTTTCATAATCGCAGCAGATTATTTTCTCAGACTATACTAATTAAACCTGACAATTCAGGGTTACTCCCATTGAAATGATTACGATTTATCATCCAGGTTTACAAGATATTAACCACTAAATAAAAAATGCTAGGAAGCTCATGAAAACCATATTAACTGAAGCATAAATATTTGAATTGCAAAAAAATCTTAATGCAACTGAACAATTTTCTAACATTCCTCCACGAAAACGGCGACTTTGCCTCATCGAGCTCAATGTTATTTTTAAAAAAATATATGTATCTTATGGTTAGCCTTGTTGAGCCAGAAAAGAATTCTTTGAGCTGATTGATAGTCCGTGAATTTCACTCTATCTGCAATTAATTTTCGCGACTCGTGGAATGATCGAATTGGCAAACAGCACAATAAACCGCGATGCAGCCGCCCACTAGTTTGATAATTAAATCAGTTGAACCCCGAGGTAGGGCCGAGTGGATTGCGCGCTCAGGAATTGCATGTCAAATTTTATTTTTAATTAATTGATCATTCGGGCAACTGAGATAAGACGGTAAGTCCCAGGCCCGGAGAAATGATCGGTAGTCGCCTGACTCATTACACGCCCCGGGATCATGCACGTTTTCGAAGTTAAGTCCTCCGTCCGGGTCCGGGAGGCGCAACCGAAGTTTCTAATTGACCACCGCGGCGGAACCCGATTCCCGGGACCGTACGCGTTCCCGACACCTCGTCGCGGGTCTCCCGACCGGAGGAAAGAGGCGCGGCCGGGTCCAACGTGACCAATCCAACGGGCAAATTTATCGGACTTACCTATCGGCCGGTATGCATTTACTTCTCATTACAAGCTGCAACCAATTTGGAACCGACGGTGTTGACGCTGGATCGGGTGTAAATCTGCAATTAGATAAGAAAGGAGGAGATTGCATGTCAGGTAATTTGACTTTTTAATTCCATTCGGTTTGGACAGACGAATGCAGGGTGGTAGGGTATAAATTAAATTGTACTGGACAAGCGTAAGGACAGGAACATGATGGAAAAACAGGGCACAGGACAGCGAAATGATGTCCAGTGCCCCGCACTTGCACCTCTGTACCTTTCGTACAATTGCCCGGTGAAAGGCGGACTGATTGGTTGCGCAATCGAAAGAGGTGTGAATTCCAGATAAGCAACTTGCGTGGGGACTCACACTCACCTAATGACTGAATTTGAACGTTTTACTCTCGGTATGGCGAATGTATCGCTGCTGGACTCCTCGCTGGACTGATACGACTCGGTCTTGATCTCATGTACCACGTTCAGCAGACTTAGGTCAAACTTTATGATTGCTGAAAACAATAGAAAATTGTTATAAACCAAATACATGTTCCAATATATTTTTTATCAAAATTAATTTATTCTTCGACACATTATTTCTTTATATCACATGCAAGTGCTGCCTACACTATATCAACATATCGAATTACTTATAAAAAGACTAATTCAAAAAATTCGAATGTGTACTCAATTTAGCTTACATTTTTTAATAGGTCCAAGCTTCTGGGCTGTTTGATAAAGTATGTCAGCTGTCCAAAAATGAGGAATTCTAGCAAAAACTTTGCGAACATCCTGTGGTAGGTGAAATCCTAATTTATGGAGAAGTAAAACGAAAGGTTGGTACATCATAACCGATCCCTGTTCGGAAGTCCAAGGAACAACTGGCACTGATTTATTTTTCACTATAAATATTAAATAGTCTTTTTATTTCTTTACCTTAACAACAAATTCTATATAACTTACAAATGCAATGGTATGCAACAGGTTCTATTATTTGAATTTTATCACCATCCGAATTTGTTTTGTTATCCTTTGAAGTATTTAATTTTAGTTTAATGTAGCAACATTCGACAAGAAGTTTTTGCAGCCATATTAAAAGTTTTCCTTTATTTTCTTTGACAAGGCGGTCTTTAAGAAGCTGAAAAAATTGTGTTTAAAAATACAAAAGTTAATACTTGCAGACTTTAGACAAGCTAATTTGATTCGTAAGTAAACATTTGTTATAAATATTCTCACCTCAATATCGTCTGAGACCTGCACAACTTCTGGATCTTTTATTTCGATTCCGGACTCTCCAGTACTCGCAGAAGACGCTGATGCTTTTACGATAGTTTTGTCACAGTTTGAATCTTCAACGCGCATTATATCGTCGTATTGAACGAGCGTAATAATATCCTACAACGACAAAATTTGTTCAATTTCTTGGACTTGAAAAATGTGCCTAGGTAAAGACTATTTAAATTATTTTAGACTAAAACTAACGAAAAATACTGGAAGCAATTTCGCTTATATAATATTAACATTGAAATAACTTAAACATGTACAGATAATTGCCAACCTGATTCTTTTCTAATAAAAGTACCATTTTAAAAGGCCTCACCGAAAACGGAATTGGATCGATCAGTCAAGGATAGAGAGTTAAACACAGCACAGTGGTTTGTTGTCCTATCTCAAAGTGGTCACACCTCAGGTTAGACAATGAAGAAGGAGACAACACCTCCGAAGCTAAAGATTAAAACGCGATTATTTAACATTATTTTGCAAGACCGTTTTATGCCAATTTGCACACGCACGCAATTTTTCACCCTAGGAATTTCCTGAAACATTAGAGCAAAACATTATGTAATGTATAAGCCTAGACTAAAGGAAGTGCATTTACAACGCAAAAGGGGATGGATAAATGTCTTATATTACTACTGTTTTTGAACTGTTTCAAAAAGCAAACATCAAGTTCCTATCAACATTTTTTAAACTGCGTGCACAAAGTCTGTTACAGCAATAGGTGTTCTGTTTTTGTTCTAAGCGTGTTACATGTTACAAGTACATATGCCAAAAATTGTTCCTTATACCATTACCATCCTCGAAACCTCGATCACCAATCCCCTGAAACCTAATCATAAGAAATCGCAACGAAAAGACCCGATTTGACGATCTGCCTCTGCCCAACTAGTGCCAACTCGTTCGATCGAGCCCACCAGCTCAGAGACGTGAACCGTGAAAAACGTGAACACAACTGATTATTACGACTTTGAGATAGATCAACCCCAGCTCACCTGTTGCAGCAGCTCGTGCATAATAGAAATTCGCGACTTTTTCACTTTGCCATTCTCCTCGAAGAGGTTTACAATCTTCGTTATCACGTCCTTGGACTTCTTGGCTTGTGCGTAGTACCATTGAAGTGACTCTCTTTCGTCTTCTGTCCAAGTGCTGTGGAAAAAAAATAAGAGACTTCATCCACAAATACTTTTTCAAAACCTGAAAAAAGACTTTTAAGAATAAAGCTTCTTTCTCTTTTTATCTAATATATATTAATTTAATTTTTCTAACCCAAAGTAAAGATTAATAATAATACAAAAAACGAGTATAACTTTAAATAATTCTCCTTTAACACAACTTGAAATTTCTATTGAAAATGTTGTAAGGGTAAGCTCATTAGCATTAACGATTAAATTAATAAAACTTAATGGCAAATCGTAACAACATTTGAGCGAAAGTTTTTGTTTATATTTAGCTTAATGTTATATGAATCGATGATTTCAAGTTTTGTTGTAAATAAGGCAGGGGTAACTTGTAAATTTCAATGAGTTAAAGTGTGTGTGTTAAAATGTGCTATTCAAATGTTTTTATTCGTTTAATAGTAAAGGTTAAAAACGGAAAAAATTATACATTTGCTGATTTGAATTCATAGTCGTGTGTATACACATTTAAAAGATTCCTCAATAATATTTATATTACTATTAACTGGCTGAATTTCTGAGATGTTTGTTTGATGATTTTATCTTAAATCCAAGAATCCACTTTAAACTGCATAGGAAATTGATAATGATAGAAAAATTCAAAACATGCATTAAAATATAAAATATAAAACAAAATTAAATGAATATGAAAAGTAATCGTACATACAATAATTGATTTATGATACAACATGCACCAACAGATCTAATATCGTCGTTTAATGCAAAGGAATCGAGGATGACAAAAACATAAAAGAATTATTATAAGTAAAATATAGTAGTGACTTACCTTACTGGATGTTCCACGTTATGCTCTTTAGTTAATTCGGTCAACGAGGAATTTGGCATTGTTGAGGTATGTAAAGGTACTGCAAGTGGACTTTTTTGCTGAGTGTTCATGAATTTGTGAATAACATACTCGATCAGATCGGACCAATCCTAATAATATAAAATAATATTAATACAATTAAAATAAGCAAATTTAAATTAGACATACATCACATAATCCGAATTCCGTTTCCCAAATTTTTGAGTATGTCTTTAAAATATTTGGCTGAAACAATATTCCAACTTGCCCCAAGTCACCACCGATATGATGCATCATTGTGAAAATGCAATCATTTACAAATTCACCATTTTCTCTGAAATCTTCTAAGAGCAGTCCATAATGGTACATGATTTCGACAGTTGCAAACCTATTGAATTAAAATATTGAAATAATTTTTTGAGTAAAATGAAATTTATCATTAGTTTACTCTTCAATATGATCCGTCATTTTTATGTTAGCTTTTGTATTGGTTGATTTCGAAACACCATCGAGAAGAAGGAGAAGTATGTGGTTTGTTACAATTAAATCCTGGAGGTATTGCTTGCTGTATATTAAAGGATTATATCTTCTAATCAGTAAAACAAAAAGGCATCGCAAATCCTCTGCTGAAGAAATTTGAATTTGAAGACGACGTAGGTGGTTTCGGTCCTCCTAAATTTCGAAAAATAGAATTTTTAAATAATACTCAAAAATGTGTAAGTCCTCTACCTGACTCAAATGAGTAATCTTTTTATAAGTCTCCAGTGCTTGAAGAAATTCGCGAATGGCAGTAACAACTAAGTGGATTCTTCGTAAAAATGGCTTAAGGCAATATCCCTTTTGGCTGGAAGTAATTTCAAGCTGTTCACACAGGGTGACTCCTTCAAAGGTAAGGTAACTTATGATATCGTAAGAAAGAACTGGGCTTATATGCTCCAGATCTAACTCTAATTGGGCAGCGAACTTTAGAAAGTATGTAACCAACCAAAAGAAATGGGAGGTATCGATCTGCACTTTCTGAAAATAAAAATATAGTGATATTTTATGTTTTAAAGAAGTTTGAATTATAAAAGAAATATTTAAATTTAATAGAATAGTATTAATAATAATTTTTTAAATAATCTTACCAAATCAGATAATAATTGTGCGTGTAATATTTGCACCAGAAAGCTATAGCCCTTCAAAAGGAAGTCGACTGTGAATTCTTTTAATATATTTGAAATGTCCTCATCGGTAGGCACATGTTGGACTAGTCCTTTCATATTTATTCTAAAGAAATATATGATGAAATTTATCTCAAGAAAAAAAATATTATTTAAAAACTTACAGGCTACTTTTACTCCTCTTCACCAGTTTTTTACGCCTCAATTCTTTTTTATCCTGTGGGGAAATATTTCTCTGCTTATTAGATGCATTGTATCTCTGTTTCTGGTTGCATGGTGGCTTGTGTTTTTTGTGATGTCCATCATCCTCATTACTCGATGTTGATATCGATTCTTGATTCTCAACTTGAGTGCCATACCCACAATCTGAATGTTCAGGTGATGAAGGACAGCAATCTCGTTTTTGTGCACAACATTTACTACAGCTCATCTTCCCAATCGAAGTGTGTGGCGATTTTGACGATTCGCTTCTATTTGGTGAGTGATGACACTGGCTTATCTAAAAGAAAAGAGAGATTGTTAAAGTTATGTTATATGTGCTAAATTCCTTGTTAGAAATTTACTTGATTTGATTCACCCTGTGGCATGCATTTCATATGAGTATCTTTTTGCATGGCGCCCACATGTATGGAGTATTTCGGTGGCCCCATCCCTGAAGAGTGGCTTTGGCTGTGACCATGGTAGCTCTGATGGCCTTGGTGGCTTTTGTGGCTCTGATGACTTTGGTGGTGCATCCCTTGTTGCTTGGTTGGACCCCTCATAAGGGCATTTTGGTACTCTTGACCTTTTCTGCTAACCTCCTGCAATGTTGATTCAGTTTCTTTATTTAAAGCGATTTGTCTTCTATCTTCAGCATTTCCCGCATTTCCACTGCCTGTAAAAGAGGTTAATATAATGTATCATGTTATTATTGTGTAATTCATTAAGTTATTTAACTTATTTTCTATTCATATTATTATTAGTTTCATTTATTGTATTATATGAAGATGCAATTCTTTGTTATTATATTCGACTATTTCCAAGTTAACATTTTCAAACTTTCTAAATTTTATATTTTCTTACCTCCATTGTCTGATGAGTCCGAAGTAGGATCAGAGGTCAACATTGGACTGGAATCTCCACTTCCCTGCTTTGGTGGCGATGTGTTACTTTCATTATCTTCCGAACTTTCCGATAAAGATGATTCGAACCAAATATTCAGCAGTTTTTGTAAAGTACTAACATGCTGGTCCTTGTACATTAGAGCTATTAATTGCACCATTGTTACGCCCCAATGCGTTTTCTGTGGACATGACAACAAGTAAATCAATACTTTGTCAATACTTTGTATAAAAAGGTTCCACAAAATTGTATTTTGCATTGAAGTGCAAGTGCTTCCATTATGGTGTCCTTGCGATAAAAAAGAGTAGCTCGGCTCTGGTATATGTAAAATATTTCTCAATAATAAAAGGCAATTATTAATGCTGTCACACTGGACGATGGACAATTTTGTATCACTTTCTAATATGCACTTCATGTGATCGATGATGGCTTTTGTACTCTTTGGATCCATAAAAGCCTCCTTACTTGTTACAAGTAAATTACTCAATTCGAAGATGATGCAGTGTCCGACGTTGGTCCGGGATATATCATCAACCTCAAAGAGGCATTCAACAGGAACGGTTAGATTCACCAAGATCTTAACAGCTGAATCTAGAATCGCTGGATCTTTTGCGTTAATCAGCAGTGGAATCAGATCTAACTTAACATTCTGTCCAAAGCCTACAGCGCGCCGGAATGTTCTCATGTTGGGATCTTCGCAAGATAATTTGCAATTAATCTCCTCCAGCACCGCTGTTAAATTGTACAAAATAATTAAGTTGGACTATAATAAATAAATAAAATATGAAGAATATTACTTACCACTAGCATTTGCGTTAATCGTGTACGTATCGTTTTGTATCCCACCCAAGGATGAAAACATGCTGTACATCTGGGGATTTGAAAGAAGCCAATCCATATTAACGGCTTTGTCTGCCACCTCTCAAATAACTAAGACAAGTGATTCTTCCAAATTTTATTTAAACAACTGGCGTCGTAATCTTTCTACACAACGTTGCTAATTTGCGCTTGGAACAAATTTAGAATTTTATCAAAATTTTGATCAAATTTTTATTTAACTTTCCCTTTTATGGTAAAATTTTTTTAAAGTAAACTTTCTTAATGGAAACTGTCTACAAAATACTATACAGCAGATGTTTACTATAACGGCCATCAATATATTGTCTTAAAAAACACACGCCCACATCCTCTCGTATTATTATAACCTGCAAATAAAAAATATATGCGATTTAATAATCGTTTCTACAATAATAAAAAATATTTAAAGTAAATGAAATCAAAATATATTTGTAATACTATGTGACATAGAAATTTGTTTTGGAAAACTTAATTAATAAATATGTGGAAAAGTCTTAATGCAATAATTTAACGTTAAATACGAAATACATTACAATAATAAAAAAGCGAAAAATTGTTTTGTAACCAAAATAATCTTATCGAAATTGTTCTGCTACTTTCCAGCCTTAGAGATACTGTGGCATCAGGTCACGACTAAGTAATAATTTTGTTGCCGCTCTTACAGAAATCGCCTTGTCCTCGAATACGCACCGGTTTTTAATCGCAATTATCAAAGTTTATCTATATATTACATAAGATTTATTAATTTCAAATAACTTTAGAATATGCATTTAAGAAGGAAAAGGATTATGGAATAATTGTAATGAAGGGAAAAGAAACAGACAGTAACATGTTAGAAATGAAATTATTAATTATTGTTTTAAAGAGTAAGTTTAATTGAAACATTAAGGAAATTTTAAAAACAGTGTTTAAAAACAAGCTTTTTAAAAATCAGATAATTTGGCTTGCGATACCTACCTCGAAGGTTATATTCACTTCTTTTTGCCTGCATTTAGACTTAAGGTTTCTTATAGCTTTGCGTGTTTGATTTCCAATGTACCAATTTTATAACTTCAGCTGGAAAAGTTTTTGTTCTATTAGCTTAAGATTATTAGTTTTTGGAATCAAAATCAAACTATGTTGCTTTTAAGTTGTTAATCTATTTATAATGTTTTAAGGCGTTTAAAAAGAATTGACCTTCTTTATTAGGCCCTAACAAAATAAAGATGACTAAATATGCATGAAAAAAATATTTTTAAATGCTTGAATACATTTGGACTAATAGGATTTATATCTAAAATACCTATCGAGTTAAAAAATCAATGTAGTCTAGACGTTGTCTTTAAAACATAAAGAAGTAAAATAACTATTAGATTCAAATAAATTCATCCACTTTCCATAAAAGCTCTAAAATATTGATGGATTAGCTGACTTGCGACACTCTGACATGTCGATGAATTAAAAGAAATTAATAGGACTTTACAACGTTTTAAGTCCTCTCAACAGGTACTGAAGCATTAATTAATTGAAATCCGGTTAAAAAGTGATGGAAAACTTTTCACTATCACCTCACGTGCCACTTCAAGCCGCACATTATTAAACTCAAGTGGAGGTGAGCATGATATTTTCCCAGCTCTGCGGGTACAACTCGAACATGATCAACCTTTTCTCTTGCTCTTTAAGCCGGCTTTAATTTCCACGGTGGAAAACCTTCCTATAAATTAAGGTGAGTTAGATTCTCTTGAGTTCGTGGATTCTCACTAAGCCGTCACGCAAATACGCGATGTGCATTATCTCTAGTCACGGGGAATGGCACGCGACGACAGTGCAGTGCTCAAATATGTCAATGCATAAGACTACTTTATTTACTTCAATCCACGCTTAACGTCTTTAAGCAGTTCAGAGGCTTCCCAGCGCTCTTTTTATTCGCTTCATTTTCTTGTTATGTTACCTCAATGTCTCTTTTATTACAGGTATCAGAAAAATACAAATAGATCGAACAATTTTCTAATACGCGGATTGACTATACACAACAATTGTTTTATGCTTTATTTACAGAGACTTATTAAAATTCTTAATGCGTTCCTTTCACGAATTATTATTTAAACATTTAATAGATAACATTACAAAGCAAGTAAAATTTATTGAAAATATAAAACAATCCGTAGTGAAGTTATGTTTTAGATAATCATGTAACGTATCTGTGTTCAACTATTTTTGATATACAGTGAGCACCAATATAAAGTTAACACACACAATTTTGGGAGCTTGAGTTCAGTAGCATCTAGATAAGTGATTGCTGTTTGTTATATCTGCATAATTTTCAAACACCTATATGTACTCTGTTGAAAAAATAAAATTTCTTTACTTCAAAGATAATATTAACAAGTTCATAGCAACAGAAACAAAACAAGCACTAAATTCATGCGTCAATATAAAGTTAACAGAATCGAAAATAATTAATTAATATTTCGTTGAGCCACCTTTTGCTCTTATTTCTGCTTCCAATCTCCTCGGCATGGGCTCGACAAGCGTTTTCTTATATTCTTGAGAAATTGTTTGCCATTCCTCAAGAAGTATTCGTTTGAGCTAATCTTTGGAAGTAAAGTTCGTTTTCTAGTTTGCTTATCAAGATGATCCCATAGATTTTCTATGAGATTAAGATCTGGGGAGAAAGGAGGTTGATCTAGCTGTTTAGGAGTTCTGTACAGCAACCACTCTTTCACAATTTTGGTAGTATGTTTGGGGTCCTTTTCTTGCTGAAATATCCACGACTGGCATAAGCCCAACTTTTCGACGCTAGGCTGAAGATTTGTTTGCAAAATTTTTAGATAATCTTCCTTTTTCATTGTATCTTCTATGAATACAAGTCTGCCAACTCCCGAGGCTGCAAAACAGCCCCAGACCATCACTGATCTCCCTCCATACTTGACGGTACATACTAGATTCTCTTCCTGTAAAGCGCAGTTCTCTTTCCTCCAAATTTTCGGTGGTTTCCGCTGTTTCAAAATTTCGAATTTACTCTCATCTGAGAACAAAACATTCTTCCAAAAGGAAAAGCCCTTTTCTTTGTGCTTTTGCGCGTACTCAAAACGCTTTTTTTTATTAACTTTAGAGATTAACGGCTTTTTCCATGGACCTCTACCAAAATATCCCGTGGCATGAAGTGCTCTGCGCACTGCACTAGCACTTACATTATCTCCTTTTGCTTGACTAAGTTCCTGAGCCACTTTTACGGTACTTGTATATGGGTTTTTCCTCACTTCTTTAACTATAGCCCTGATATCCACTTCATTTAATTTTTTAGGTCGCCTTTTGTGGTCAATGTTTTTAAACGTATTAAAATTTTCATATTTGTCAATAATTTTTTTTACCGCTACATGACTTTTTTTTATTATTTTTGCTATCTCTCGCAAAGATTTTCCCATTTTAAACATTTCGACAATTATCTTACGCTCTTCTATTGTAGTTTGCTTTCCCATTTATTGTACTTTGCACTTTTAGACTGAAAAGGGTATTAAATCGTAAAAACTATTACAAATATGACGGAAAATGCGAATTACCGCCGTGAATGAGCAGTAGGTGCCTGACTAAGATTGAAATCTATACGGTTAACTCAACAATGCAATTACAATTCCACGAAAATATCCTGTTAGATAGTGTATTTTCAAACGTGTTAACTTTATATTGACGCATGAATTTAGTGCTTGTTTTGTTTCTGTTGCTATGAACTTGTTAATATTATTTTTGAAGTAAAGAAATTTTATTTTTTCAACAGAGTACATATAGGTGTTTGAAAATTATGCAGAAATAACAAACAGCAATCACTTACATATCTAGATGCTACTGAACTCAAGCTCCCAAAATTGTGTGTGTTAACTTTATATTGGCGCTCACTGTATGTATAACTAAAAGTTTGCGTTTAAACGTTTTGTGTCTGGCTCAACACGTGGGCACGTTTATTACAACGATATAGTTTGCAACATCTTAGATTTCACCGGAAACTCACCTGTTTTGCTACTCTTTTGAAAAGTTCCGGAAATCGGATAACATGTGATTTAGAAACTATAGGAATACAACTACAATAATTCCCATGGAAATACACTTTCTAATATAAAATTAGCCAAAACCTCTCGTTGAAAATCAATACCGCAAATATTTCTTGAAAACAATTTACGTAATTGCAGCATGGACTTTTAACGTGTATAGATTTACTTCAGGCAGTTGTACAGAAATATGTTTGTAAGTGACATTTTTCAGACTATTGTGAGGCCGATATTAATAGAATATGTACAGTCGAGGACACACCTCCCTACTTGGGAAATACTTTTGTGGAGTAAACGTTCCACAAAGCGTACAAGCTAAAAACTGTAAACTTTATATAGCCATTTCTTACAAATTTTACCGTTCTGGGTGCAGAAAGTGGGTCAATTTTTTAAATAATTTGAGAGCAATATTCATAACCTTAAGGCATAATAAAAGATTTGCTATGAAACTTGAATTGGTATAAAGGATAAAACTTAAATGCAAAGTGGGTTTTGCTTTAATTAATGTTGTTATAGATATACATATATCAAAATTATCTTTTCTTTCCTTAAAAAAATGTTCAGCAGATTTACACAGACAAAATAAATAACGAATATGAGATAACATCTGTCTGTAGATGACATATTTCTTCTTAATATCAAGCCTGATGTAAAACTGCCCTCATTATGACTGATTCTTGCATAATTGAAAATAGAATAAAAATATGCATATTGCGCCTCTATAAAATAGGAAAATGGTAAAAAATTGCATTAAATTTGTATGGCATGGCCTTTATATTTGTGTTATTCAATATCTACCTTAAATAGAAGTTGATAAGATTTAAAGCAAGGTTTTTGCATTTATGTAAAATATATACATACATAAATATAAGAAATTATAAAACTAAATCTAATTATTTGTGTACCTACATATTTATAACCTTCTAAATAATGGCTTAATGTTTTAATATGTATATATATAAGTATCAGTACGACCACCATAACTACAAATCAAAGCATTATTAAAGCTTTTCCAAAAACATTTTTCATAGTTGAACTGAATAACCAAGAAATAAGTATTCATTACTTTTCATTATACGCGAAAAGAATGTAACAAAATGCCAATTTCTGTGATATATAGTACTTGTAGCTATGAAACGCATGATCTACGCAAATGAGGTAGGGCACTCAGATTCCGATATGGTGCCCACATAAAGCATAAAACATAAAACTATAGATATACGTACACAGGCTTGGCTCTTGTTGGAGTGACTTCAATTAACCTTAATTGCAAAGACACGTACCAACGTAACTCCAAATTTAGGACCAAATTAAAAGCCCCCTATCAATCGGTGTTTTCAGTTGAGATCGCAAATTGTCAACTTTTGCATCTTACAACAACATCCTGGAGCAATCTCAAATTAATGATCAGTCCCGAAATAGGATATTTCGTGAACTAATGTATGGACGTGATAATCATAATCGGTGGGCATGCGACATGCTTGGGCACGTACGAAATTTTCTGCCCGTCTGTCTGAAATTATCAACTTCCATAATAGTACCAGGTAACAGGTAACATAGGTAAATACTGCACCAGTTAAGTATGTGCCTAACTCTTGTAGCTAGGAATGTAGTCGGCATCCATTCAGACGCATAACCTAGAGACTGTGGGAATGGTTTTAGCGTGCCGCTTTTACTGTCTTTGGACTGGTCCAAGTTGTTTATTTACTCCTCTTACCCAACTTCCTGAATGTATAAACATGTCAGGCTATCAGATATGGCAGTAATAGACTTTTCGCGTATTTAGTCGAAACGTGAAATATCATATATCGCGGTTATTCATTTAGTAGTTTTGCTTTCATATTCAGTGGATGCAAATTAAGACGAGTTTAGAAGGAAAAATGACTGTAATAGATATACTAGTATTCTGGACTATATCTACTCGAAGGAACTATCAATTTATCTGTTACTTGGAGTAGAGTTCGCTATACTTCTTTTATGTATGATAGTAAATAACAACTGTCCACGTTTATCTTTGCCATCAATCTCAACATATGTAAATAGTGCCTAGTCTAGATTTCGAGTACGATATCGACAATTTTAGCACTATGCTGTTAAAACATGGTTTGTGAACTATTAAGCTTTTAAGATATCCTGTTATGATAACAAAGTAGATCTTGAGTACACTTTTTGGGAAAATGAAAAAATTGCATACATAACAGAATAGATTATTGCAATGAGATGATATTCATATACATATGTAATGTATTGATTTTTTGGAACATTCGGATAAAGCAACAAATTTCAAATCAAATAAAGAAACTGATCAAGTGTGACATGACAACAGGATACCATATGTCCTTTCTTCCAATGTACATAAAGCAGCTTGATTTAAAAATCTTAAGATGAAAATATTGACATAGGAAATATTTCTCCTGGATTTCTTATTATTTTACGAGTATGCATGCTCTATAGTTATATAAAAAAAATAAATCTTCAAAAATTAATAACTCTCCGATTAACACTTAAAACTTTTTGCTATTTAATTGGATAAAAATAAATAACTATAAAGAGTTACGTGCCGATATTGCGACCATATAAATTGAAATAAATTATATGTTTTGTAAGTCATTTTAATTAGGAATAGATATATCATTTTCTTTTCCTATAAAAATATCCAATTACTAAAAAGACGTTAAGTTGTTTATAGATTAATGCAACGTTAACATTACAATGTCTAACAAGTAGAAGTAAAATTGCGAGAAACCCATAAAAGTCTTGAAGAACCTGTTGCACTTGGCATTGCATGACATGTCTACTATAGTTTAGTTGCACCTATTTATAAATTTATAAAAAAAATCTTCACAATTCTTATATAAAAGGTGGTACCTACTAGTGCCAGTTCACACATCGGAAAGCCAACAATTTTATTATTTCTAGAGAATGAGTTCATAAACAGATAATTATTTAAAACATAGAAAAATTTAACAAAATTACTTGCATTGCTTCTCTCATTAACCAGAATGGTGTGGTAAAGGCTGGGCTATAAAACACGTCGGCTAGAAACCTTTCGACATGTTTAGTAATTTACATTTACAGGCAACGTAAATGAGCTTCGTAAATTGATTTCAAATTATTGCACTTGATCCGTGCTTCTCTTGTACCTGCGGTTGCGGTGAATGGGTCAGAAAAACTAAAAAAGATTAATCTGCAGCTATTAGGGCTATTAGCCTATTAAGCACTAGTTTTAAACTATTAGGGTCTATACATTCGGTTTGTAAAATTGGGTAAATTTGCTAAGTGTTGCAATTAAATGAACACTTTAAGACAGAAGTGCTGCGATTATTGAACAATAAAAATTAATTTCTGCTTATTACAGAACATTTAAGTGTTGCAGAAATGTATGCTTTGGTATTTGCGGTAAACATTATCCTTCAAAAAAAAAGGGGAGGGCACGTGCAATTAACAGGTGACATAGACCTTAGATCCTCCGTTTCTCTGCTGTCACGTAATTGTTAATTACCGAGCACGGGGCAACAGTGACGTGGGTTGAATTCGATCGAAAGATTTAGAGTTCAAGAAGCTGCTATGAAAACGTGTTGGCTTTTTTCACCCTTCCAGATTATTGAAACTATTTCATGTTTGATTGCGAGGGAAAATACACGTTTTCAATTTAATTATATTTAGATGAATTTGCATATTAGAAGAGGAATGAATGTAAAGGTTTACCACTTTCGAGAAAAACGTTTGCGTTACGTAATAAGTTGTTTCATAACTGATAACCATACATACCTTTAAAAAATAAATTTAAAGTTATAACTTTCCATGTTAGGTCATAATATCATATTATACATATACATATAATAATAAGAGACATCCAAAACATACTGAACACAATCGTTTTGCATAATAGTCAATTATGAGGACGATAAATGTATCCTTATGCTAGTTTTTATCTAAAGACTTAAGGATTAAAAATAGGTTATACGATGGGTCAAAAATTACTACTATTGGACAAGTAACAATTATGTAATAATTTACTCGTTTTGCTGAATTTCAAAAAATCAATTCTTCTCCAATTAAACCACGCTCTAGTTCGCCGCGATATGATGTCAGTGAAGAACACTAAAAATAACCCTTTATTTCTTAAATATCTATTTGTGTTTCCGGTGAAAACAATAAAGAGTTACGTAATCCTCCAAAACGGAAAGGTTTGCGGATTTTACACAACAATCTATGCGTAGAGAAATAAAAATGGGGCTTGACCCTGAAAAACATCCTGTTTGAAATTGAATAGGTAAAAGGTTACCTACATATAGAGAAAGTGTTAATCTTAGCATAACGCCCCTTCTTGAAAGTAATTTAAACCGAAAAATGCTAACTGGTCCGGTATAAAACTAAGAACTGCGTGCTGAACAACGTGAGGGAAGTTATTTGCATTGTTCAATTTCGGCACAGCTTTGCTTGGATCAAGTAAATTTAAAGGCATAACCAATGTATCGAATTACTTTGTTTACTTGCGACCTTACAACTGGTGGTCTGGTTACAAAATTCTTTTTATGTAATTGAAATTTAAGATACTGCCGCCGCTTAAGAATGGCTCTCTTATTCAGCTAATAATTAAATTATAAAGTTTGACTGAACTGTAAGAAGTCAGAAAGATACAAATTATACTCACACTTAAGCGCACGTTGTACAACTGGAGGTGTTTGCCATCATAATTAATCTGCCAACGGCCTCTTATGTAAGAATGATTGTGAAAAACGCTTAAGAGTCCTAAAGAGGTGCTGATTTCGCATTTTTTCACCTATTGGCAACTAACCAATCACTACAAGTTACAAATATTCTGGGAACTTTTACTAAATCTCTCAAATTTTAAACAAACGACTTCCTTAACAATTTATTAACACTGCATTTATCTTCGTAAAACGGATTTTGGAAGATAACGAGCACTTTAGTTAGTTTTGTTAGTATGAATTACAACTTCTTCCCACCAAAGGTGGTTTAACTTTTAACGTTTTTCAATTGCACTTTTGCCGGTATTGTACTAATTTTGAATATAGTAAGACACTTAGTCAAAGCACTATGTCACTAGAGTACTATCATTTCAAAACAGATTCCAATTAGATATGTTTACACAAAATCAAAAAGAATATTGATAATTCAATCGCCAAGTAAAGACAAACAACTCGTCGATGACACAAATTGCAATGAATTAATGTTAACAAGGTTCTACACTTGTGACAAATGAAATTCAAAATTAATAGTTAGCTTGCACGGAACGACAAAAAGCGATATAATATTTATTCTCTTACTTATAAACCGACCTTGCAGATTGGCTGAAAAGAGTGGAATGGAACTAGAATGTCTGGAAAGAACTCAGCCGAGGTACGCCCGATGAAGCAGCGAAGCAACCGAAGCCCGGAATTTTCACGTGGAAATTCAACGTGACCCGGCACTGATGTGAAATCAACGTGTGCGCTTCTCCGTATCGGAAAAAGCGGCGCTGGTGTTATTCTACGGAGCCCCTCGCACGCGTTATCACCTCGACAGCGGAGGTACGTAGTCTACAACCTCTTTCTATAGACGAATAGAGGAATTTCTCAATACGATAGAACAAAAGGTGCCCTTGTCTCTAAACTAAGACCCTACGACTATATAATAAAACCCTCAGATACTCTAGATCGCTACATCCCCTTCATGCTTCAACCAACGTTTGAAGAGTTATGAAGCTCTACATTGAAACGGTAGAGATCAATTGACCGCTTGACCATTCATATAAAATAAAGCGCGCCCGTATGTGGACCGATGAATTAATGGAAATTTAATTCACGCAAGTCTTTCATAATTCGCTTCTCGGGGTGTAGAGTGGCAGTAGGGTCAAACTTCATCTCTCCATCTGCGAACGAAATTTTGTTTCATAAGCTCAACGCACGTGTTTAACACTCTGGTTATACTTAGCTGCCTTACAACTTCACAAGAAGCGAGAAGTTTGGGGTGGCTTTTGCGGAGGATTTAATTGAACCATTATAATTAAATACCAAGGAAACAGAATTCATTATGTATGGGCGGAGTAAAGAAAACACGTACAACACTTTTGGCCTTCATCTTTCACTTTCTAATGAATTTAATAGGTCGAAGCAACATTTGTATTACTGTAAAGTGAGGTACAAGGATACGCTGATGTATTGTATGTATTTATTTACAAGGTCATAAATTGTTTTAAACTTCTGATCCTTTGCATTATAAAGACACTAGCTTTCAAATTTACACAATCAATTAGTTTAGATAACTTCAAAGGTTTTTATCGAAAAACTTGAATTTATACCTTGAAATGTGCCCTAGTATATTATATTTCGCTGTAGTAAAGTCGCCAGTTCTGAAAAATATTACAAGTATTTCTTAAACATATGTATGTACAAATAGTTCAAAACTATTAATTATATAATTATAAAAGAAAACGTTAAGAAAACACCGCAGAAATATAATTGCTATAAGTGGGAAACAAAACACGTGCGGGTATCACATTTTCAAAGGCTTGATCGTCGTACTAAACATGAGAAAACTTAAAAAATTAACTACATAGTTTGTTTTCAAAAGTTGATCTTTTTGAACAGTTTTTATTATGAAACAACTTACTTTGTGTTTAATTTAACAGGAATTCGATTTCTTATTTTAAAGAGTACGGGAAATATTTATCACGTGGGTTTGGTATAAATTTAAAACAACAAAGGTTTACAAGTTTTATCGATGTCCAAAAAGTTTGACTAAAAATAGATATCGTATACACCAAATTGCTACAAGAATTATAAAAAGTACATGCGTATCCTAAAATTAATTTTTGTATTGTAAAAATTCGTACGCATGTATCGAACTTTTTGCACGTTTCCTTTACACATTTCCTTCGAGTACCAGAAACAGATGTGATCAACGTTTTATTTATTCTTTTATATAAAAAAATATTCGTTTAAAGTGGTTTGTCTTATTGTTATATGTTTACTGAGAATTTTTGATTATATCGAACGTGATGTTATGTAAAACACACGAGAAATTCGAATCACAGTGGGCGGGATGCGTATCGATTTCACTTCTTAATTTCTCTTATCTCTGAGTTAACTTTATCTAGGCATACTGGTTATAGTAAAAATGTGAATCTACACGTGGTATAAGTAAATTCGATATGCGGTTTTCGGCGTATTTCAAATTTAGTTTACTCCTTTCCTTTCTTATGTGGGGTGTGGGTCGATCAAGGACATTGGAGTACAGCATAAAAAAACGTAGAACTAGTAGAAGGACAACAATTTGTAGACAGCTAATAAATAAATAAAAATATGAAGAGAATGATATTTAAAGAAGCACATGTTGGTGAGGATAGGGCACATTTTAATGCCGCATGCTAATTTACATATGCAGATAAACCAGTCTAATAAGCAGACGTGTGTTACTATCTGCGTTGTAAAGTATGTTGGATAAAAATATCAGGATATTTATTTTACTAAATATCTACTCCGCTGATTGGAGTAAGAGTAGTGGCTATAAATAAAGTCAATCATTTTTTGGAGATTTATAAATTTCTATCAGATGCAAACACGGGAAATGGTTTTAGCATCCACCCCCAAAATCTTTTTCTGACTGTTTCGAGATTGTAATGATACAAAGTAACATACTTTTAGAAGTTCATTAGTACGTTCAGTTTGAGGACCGTCCGGACTGGATTAAAAGATTTTAATTGTAATTTTTTAATGTTATGAAATTTTGTAAAATTGTATGATATGATATGAACATTTTATAGCAAATAAGGGAATTAATTAGATATATATTTTTTAAATATTATATTTTAAATGCCAGTATTTTCCTTAATCCAGTCTCTTATTAATGCAACTCTAGAATAAACGCCAGGATATTCCGGCTTAGCGCATCCATACCCCCAGGATACAACGCCGAATTGAGTCCCATTTGAAACCAGCGGACCGCCGGAGTCACCTTGGCAAGAGTCTTTTCCGCCTTCTTCGTATCCGGCGCAAATCATCCTTTCGGTGATTCCCCCGTGCTTCTGATACCTTTCCGCGCAGAGTTCCCGATTAACGATTGGGACTTCAGCCTCCCGCAGCCAACTTCTGCTTTCGTTGCTTAAGGTATTGCCCCAGCCGGTCACCTTGCAGACGGTTCCGTCGACTATTTCCTGGTCCTCTTCCAAACTGGGCAGTTTCACCGCCCGTTTGTGGTCATCAAATTCAATTTCCTTCTCGAGCTCCAAAAGGGAATAGTCCCAGTCAATCGTGCTGTAGTTAAATTTCTCATGCTGCACTATCTTCGAAATGTTGACCAAATCTCCTCCTTCTGCATACTGCGATGAACCCAGCCTCACCCTCAGCCGCTTAGCGGCTTGCCCACTGAAAACAGATTGAGAAATGAGATAAATTCAATTTATTTCAGGAATTTTGACTAAAGCTGGCTCTGCAAATTGCTGGAGCCCACTTGAGAGCATACCTTGTGCAATGAGCAGCCGTGAGAATCCATTTTTGTCCTATAATCGATCCGCCGCAAATATGACCAAAGGTTGATTGCAAAGATATTTGATGCGGAGCATCAGTGATGTTGATTTTGTAACCGCCGACGATGCGACCATCCAATTTTGGCTTTGGTTGAATCTCGTCCTCGGCTGTAATTATTGCAGATATTTGCTTATGATATAATGTGTCTCTTGCAAAAGTTGGAAGCTTGCTGTTTTTAAGTACAATCAATCACTGGTATAGGGAATGGGGGAAATCGGAATATCCAAAAACCTTCACAAGCAGTTACCTATTGCCTAATACTCTTAAATCTCTTAATATAAAAAAACCAAAGACGTATTTTCTTTAATGCATATGAAAGTATCCACAATACCGTGAGGGATTACTTTGTTATTTTTTTTATTTGGCTTTTTTTACTGGGAATATATTGCAATTTTCGGTAATTTTTTTATTATTTCACCCTTCAAAATGTTCATCATTGAGCACGTAGTTTTCTGCGACGAAAGGGAAAATAATGAACCTATTAATTTTAAAGTTACTAATACTTAAGAAGGTATACTTTCATAGTTATAGACACCTGAGGTCTACGGACTGGATTTTCGCGCAATTACCGAAGGACGTATTTAGTCGTTTGGTCTTTTTTGGGTGCTTAGCGGAATTAATTAATAACAGCCTTAACACTTTTTTCCCAAAACGTAACAGTTTCGACACAAATTTTAAAAGTAATCATCTTTAAAGGTTATCTCATATAAATACAACAAAAAAGATCGAATTTCATTTTTTTTAAAAAACAATTTGCACACAAGCCAACTAACCTGAACACCCACAAAACACACTTATTATAACCGATATAAAGAGAAATTTAGGACAGCACATTATTCGTGAAAATTTCATTAAAAGCTTTAAAGTGATCGACTGCGTGCTCAATTCAATTTATACCTTGGAGTAATCTAAGAACGCTCAGCAGGTAACCGCATATCAAACCTTACCCCATGCATCTTTTACCTGAGCCAGGTGCTTTATCGTTAATGACATTTTAAGTCGGATAGGCGATTCTGAAATTAGTGCACCCGCAGATTTGTAGGCCAAGTGTAATTACAGTTACTTTATACTTGTTACCATGGTTTTACACTATAATTATAATATTAATTCACATAAAAAGTACCAAAAGTTTAATTTAGTTGTACTCAAAAATGCTGGCTATTGCTTTTCTGGGAAATTGCAATGTTTGTTTCAAGAGAACTCATATTTAAGGAATTAATTTAATGCAATGCTTGTAAAGTCGACTTAAAACCGAATAAATTGCGTTGTTTGTTCAAGTTCCAATACATTGAACAATTCATTTTGAAATGGATGGTTTTCTGAAGGGTACGTGTCAAAGTCTTGACTTCATATATCATTAAAAGTAAGTTATTTTTTAGTCAGTAAAATTCACCAACTTTTTATAGTAAAAGTCATTTTATTATTCATAATAAGTTACCAATGATTTTTCAAATAATTCCCAATGATAGGATTCTGATAAAATGAAAACACCCTAATTAAAACGATAAGGTACTTTTACAAGGAAAATGAAAGTTTGTATATTGGTTTTTAGATGATATAGAGATTCGCTTGATTTTCATCTTTTTTTTATTTTCATTATTAGGGGAAGTCAATACATTAAACCAAATGCGAAAAGAAAAAAATTACTCAACAACATAGACAAAATATCTGCCAATATTTTCAACCGTTTTTTCCGTTTTAAGGAGAACGCTCGTTTTATCCGAGCCAATCTGGAAATCGCCTTCAGTTAATTCAATTTTTCCTGTCTTGTAATCTCCAAATTTGGGTATTTGCCGTGGACCAAGAAGAGGGTCTTCAAATCGCCAAATTTTAAGTGCTGAAATATCTGTAATTATACATTTTAATAAGATTAAATCAAATTAAGATAATTTAACATAAATATTGTACCTTTAAGTCCAATGGATTTTGCTACTTTTTCCTGCAATTTCTTGACTGTGTCCCCATCGCAGATTATCGTGTTCACTGTAAAAAGGCCCGATCTCTCAATTGGATTGTGAAGTGTTACAGTCACACTTGGATTTACTGTGAACATGATGAACGGAGCACCTGGTCGCACCTCCTCCTTGGTCTTTTCAGGAACAAAAGGGTCATCAGTGGTTTTTATTTGAAGCACTTCAAGCTGAAATATAAATCACGTCTTTATAATAGAATGATTAATTTTAAAAAAGTTCGCTACTTACATCTAGTGTAGTTTTCAAATATTCAAGATTGTTTACAAGAACTTCTCGTTCATCAAAGTCCAGAGTAGAGGCCATGGCACTCTTTCCTTTTCCGTTTGGTGCTTCCACCTTTTCTCTAACCATTTGCGCGAAAGGCATGACACGCTTCATATACTTCTTCAAGATATCTTTTGTTTGTAAAGTGGAAGCAATGATTTTATTATCAGGAAACCCATTATTTTTTTCGTAAAGCTCTCGCAATGTATTTAATACACAACTTTGCCATGGTGGATAACTTTTGGCCACCCAGATCACAGCATCCGTCGGTTTTACATAAGGATTAACTGCCTTTTCTTTCCCGCCTTTACCCTTGACCTGGAGGGTGGTCTTCAAATTCAACCGGAATGAGTGAGCTGCCTCCATTAAGTACTCCGAACACTGAATATCAATTTCATTTATCTGCCCCACAGTTGGCCAAATCGCCTTGAATATACTTGCAGTATTTCCCAATAGTTGCCACACATGTTCAGCAACGTGAGGGCAAATTGGCGCCATTAATAATGCTTGCCGGCGAATAAATTCAAAAACTAATTCAACATGCATTCCGGCAGCACCGCACAGTTCGCGGTATTTATCGCGAGCCAACTGTAATTCAAAGAAGCCCGTCCTAAGAGCCTCTTTAAAGAGCATTCTTTTATAATTCTCATCAGTCTGCTTTGTCTTAAGATACATTTCGCTGATAAAGACTTTATCGTTAAAGGTATTTGGCGCTCCTTTTCGTAGGAGCATCTTAGAAGCCATCATTTCCTTAACCCATTCGATGAAAGTGTATAGACGCAAAATACCAGCATCAGCTGTACTCTCCACGAAATTAGCGTCTTCTATACTATCTCCAGAATCAGCTAGAGAAAGTCTCATACCGTCCGCGCTAAACTTGTCTATGGCTTCGTGTAGGGTCAGGAAATTTCCCTCGCTCTTAGACATTTTCGATGAGTTTAAAAGAAGATGTCCATTCACCCGAACTCCACGAGGCCACTTTGTGGTATCATCAGGCCAAATAGCGCAATGATTGTATAACATAAAAGTCAAGTGATTTTGGATGAGGTCCTTCCCTGAAGCACGAAGATCTAGTGGGTACCAATATTCGAATTCGCGTTTCATCAACTCCAAATGTTCCTTTTTAATGTTACTTTTAGGTAGAGGCTTCTGCTTGAAGAAGATAAAGTCCCAGACTTCAGGAGTCATATCTTCAGGCTTCACACCTATTGGACTCGGAGTCTCTCCCTTAAAGGAGCCTGCTTGCAACAAGTGGACGATTGTGTAGAAAGCCATGTAAATGGTAGAGTCCGACAAAGATTCAATAAGCCATTGTTCGTCCCACGGAAGCTTAGTTCCCAATCCGTAAGTTCTAGAACAAGCATATTCGTGGAGCCAGCTAAGACAGGCCTCGAAATTATTTCGGGTCTCTGAATGGAAGGTTTCCATATCGCTTAATACTTTAAAAGCCTGTGATTGCCAGTTTGGCTCTCCGTAGTTCAAGTACCACTGGTTGCACAGAGCTACCACGCAAACATCGCCAGAACGTGAAATAATGGTTTTTTCTGGTTCATAATAAATGTCTGCTTGATTTTGATTAATCAACTTCTTTTGAATGTCTTTTTTCACATCTTGAACCTTCTTCCCTTTAAACTCGCCTACAAGAAGTACTCCATCGTAAAATCCTTTAAGATACACCATCTCCTTAGCTTCAGCCAATTTATCTTTATCGTTCTGGCTTTGAATTTTAAGTTGTTCATACATAGTAACCGCGCAAAGATTTCCAATCGTCGGAACTTCTATGATAGAGATTGGATTGTATGGTAGAACCATGTCGTCTTTAATGCCATATTTCTGCCGGAAAGGTTCCTTTTTTTGAAGATCTACAAGAGCTGCATAATCATCAGGAGAGTCTGATGGAACAGAGCTCACAACGCCCGTTCCTTTATCTTCCTTGATAGAAAGCATAGGAAGTGTGTATATTGTTTTATGGGAAGTTAAAGGAGCCGAAAGTGGAAGTCCAAGCAAATCGAGGCCACTTAATTCAGCAACAATCTCGAATTTCCCATCTTCTTTAGTAAAACCTTGGTAAGACATATTCCGAGCTGCACGACTTGTACAAATCCAAACTTCGTCGTTTTTAGTTGTTTTAAACGCAATATACTTAATGTCAGGATGTAGCCAGCAGTTCGTTTGGCCATACATTGTTTCAGGGCGGAGTGTGGCTGCTACCAGGTAAATAGGATTTTTCACTTGTCTAAAAAAGTTTAATATTAAAAAAACAGAAGTAAAGTTCGATCCACGACTTACTTTAAAGCGTTGGGAATGGAGAGTAATTTCATTTTAATGAGTGTGTACTCCTGAGGACCGACACCTTCGCCGGTTGAGCGATCGTGATCCATGCAAGGCTGACCATCTTTCGGCGAAAAAATAGTGTGCCGCTTACCGTACATAACTTTTCCTCGACTTTTTAGATGGTTAAATTGCCATCGAACAAATGAATCGAAGAATGGATTTGCGTCTGTTGTGATAAAAGTCCGACGCCAATCAATCTGAAAGGCGAAAGTTAAAAGCTTTAGTTTTTAGCTTTTAGTTTTGATTAGGATGATTACTTTAAATTTGATTTCATCTGAATGTAAAATCAATGCAAACAAAATTCGCTGAAATTTCTAGCTACTCTTGTAGAAGCCTACAAATCTAAGGAGCTAGTAAATTATACTTACATGCAATCCAACTCGCTTAAGATCCTGCACAGCCAAAGGAGGGAAGTAGTCGAGCCAGTACTCAGCCTCAGCGAAGTTCTTAATCTCTTCGTCCTTGAGACCCAAGCTGTGCATAATTTGCCATTGGTACTTGGCCCCGCCAGCCTTGGCAACTGCCTTGCTTTTCTTGCCCTTGCTTTTATCCTTTGGCGCCACGTCCTTTTCTTCAACGACAGCCGGCTTTTCGTCGTCACTAGGAAAAACCGGCGGATATCCGTAGGACTCCATCTCGCGTTTCAGTTTGTCAGCGCAGGCTTTGATGGGCATTCCGGTGCAGTGAAACCCGAACGGGAAAAGGCACCTCTTTCCCTTGAGTCGGTGATAACGCACTGCAAACTAGAAGTGCTGAGGTTGCAATTGCTGCTTTTTTAATGTAATTTTCAAGCAAAGTACCTCGGCTTTCGACAAGGAAAACGTATGTCCGAGGTGAAGGCGACCGTTCATATAAGGAAATGGAAATGTAACAAAGAATTTCTCATCCAAGTCCTTTTGCGATTCCACCGGGGCATCGGACTCATGCAGTTTTTCAGCTTCCCATTTCTCTTGCACTTCCTTTTCTATGCGTTGCAGGTATTCGACCTTAAAGGTCCCCTTACGTTCCACAGCGGCCTAGGATTTTAAAAACGGAGAGTTAAATACAAAAATGTTGCAGAAAAGTGAAAAGTTTGTGGCCCAATTGCATCAGTTTAAAATTAGTACGTTTTGAAAGTTCCAAATAGCGAATAACATACCATGGCTCAGTAACGCTCACTTAAAATATCCTTGTGAAGTGTGAAAACAATAAATAACAGCCAGAAACTGATAATAAATTTAAAACAATTCAAACACCCGGCTAAGAGGGAACGACAACGTGATCCACCCTCGATAAAAAGAATTTTGACACCTCAGCAGCTGCTTGATATTGTCAATTTTTCCATAGTAGTGGCATTCTTGTGTTTAAAATATCTTAAGAGTTGTATTGACTTCGTTACATTTTATTACAATCGAAGAACTGATTAATTTGTAATATAAGTAGTTTGGTGTGTTTTTCCAATAATTAAAGTACCAATTTGGTTATTAATTTTTAACTGATTTTGCAGTTCCTCCTAGCATCTGCCTTAATTGAATAGTTCGGTTGTTTTACTTCTCTCTTCAATCAGCTGTAAACTGTCAAACAGAAAAGTCATTCGTTTGTGTTTACTACCAGGACGGCCGCGTTTTTCTACTAAAAGCCCAGCGAAGAACCACTTTCCTTTTAAATAGAAGTATTTAATAAACCTTAGCCAAGATGTCTTACATGCTACCGCATTTACACAACGGCTGGCAGGTGGATCAAGCCATCCTCTCGGAAGAGGACCGAGTTGTTGTAAGTACTCCGGCAGCCCACACAAAAAATTTCAATTAAATTTCAACAATTTTAATTTATCTAGGTAATTCGTTTTGGACATGATTGGGATCCAGCTTGTATGAAAATGGACGAAGTTCTCTACAGCATTGCTGAGAAAGTAAAAAATTTCGCGGTTATCTACCTGGTCGACATCACAGAGGTGCCCGACTTTAACAAAATGTACGAACTCTACGACCCGTGCACGGTGATGTTTTTCTTCCGCAACAAGCACATCATGATCGATTTGGGAACAGGTAACAACAATAAGATTAATTGGCCGCTGGAGGACAAGCAGGAGATGATCGACATCATTGAGACTGTCTACAGGGGCGCGCGAAAGGGCAGAGGTTTGGTGGTGTCGCCGAAAGATTATTCGACTAAATATAGATATTAAGCTAACTTCTGTAAGACTTTATTTTGCCCTGATTAGAGTAAGGATTTTAATAAAATAATTGTAATGAAAAATGTAATGTATTTAAAAATGCCACCCTGTAGAAGACAACGAAAAGTTTCAATAGTGCCAGTCTTCCCTTCAACAATTTTTTTTACTGGTCAGATAAGAAAAATTAAAAGATCACCGACCTAATTTCTAAAATTTTGGTTGAATGTCATAAAAACTGATAATTAAGAAATAAGAATTAACAACAGTAGAGAATACAATTTTTTTTTTTTTTCAAATTATATGCTGATTTCATTTTATTTCTTTATTTTCCACAATATCTTAAGCATCTGTAATGCACAAGCATATGCGATTGTAATTTATTTAGCAAAATAGAGGTTGAAATGCTAAAATTCCTAACTTAACTGAAGCTTAGTTAAATTTTAATTCAAAGCTATATAACTTTAAATTAACTCAAACTTAAAGCCTTTTATTTTAGCTAGGATCAAAGCGGACCGATTTAAGACTCCAACGTCGAATTGTTAAACTTTGAAAGTAATGGCAATGAAGCATTCCAAATTTGCTCGAGTATAATTCAAGTAAAAAAAGTTTTCAAAAGATTAAAATTTGTTAAAATTGATTTCCTGCTCTCAAACAATCCTACTTTCCCCGTTCGTTTAATTGTATCCATAGATAAATTAATTTTCCCATCATTATATATTACCACATATCACATAATGCTTTGTAAATACCTAGCATATTTGTTTAAATAAGTTCAAAATGACATCTTCTTAAACATACATACGTATCTGTTCCTTAATATAAGCTATTTGCTTTATTCCATTCTATACTAATTTAATTGATATGCAATACTTTCGTGCAACTTGCTAACAAAGTTCAACTTGTTGAGAAGTAAATGGTCTAGGAAGAAAAAGTAAAAGATAGAAAAGAAGATAAAATCAAATAGTGGCAACTTCCACTTGTCCTTTACACGTATATATAAATTAAGTCCTTATTTAAAAGGTGTGCGACTGTTTGTTTACATTTCCATTTATAATTTACATAAAATTGCTTTCGTTTACGAAACACTTTAAATTAACATTTTAAGTCCTTTTCACATTTCACGGCTGCATTTTTATTTTCTTCCTTTCTATTACTCTGCACGTTTACGAGCTTGACCTGTTTTCCTTAACAACGTCCTTTTCATATTGCTACATGAAGCGATACTTTTTCATATTTTAATAACCACATGAGAAATATGTGCATAAATCAGTTGGTTGAGATTTATTTTAGATAATTTTAAAATATTTCGCTTTTCAAATATAATTACTATTTTCAATATGTTATCAATACTCATTGAAACTCCGAAATAATAAGAATCAGAGCAAAAATGTAAAAGAAAAGTGATGAACAGTACTTTCCTATTAATGACTTTCAGAAAAAGCTAAGTAGTAATTATATAAGCTGATAACAATTTAACATGAGTTAACAAGAAATTTAAAGTGAATCATCTACTGTATAAATATTTATTCCGGAAGTTTTTGTTTAAAAAGTAAGAACTTTATATTTAGAAATTAAGTTAATTACCCTTTATAGACTATAGGAGAATAGGCATGATATACTTACATACGTATGTATGTTTATGAACACTAATTAGTAATTTTTAACTGGAAAACTGTCAAAAAAGAGCATCGTATAGATAAGATTAGAATTTTATTTGAGATTTTATTTTTGATCTCGTGCAACAAATTTTAAGATTACTTCAGGTATAAATTGAAGTGTTCGCTTTCCCAAATTTCAAGTCCGAACTTCGGTATCACCAAGTATATTTGCCGTTTTTAAAAATGTTCCGCTCTAACGCTATTTCGTTTTGCTTACTAATAAGTGCACTTGGTTGTACAGGTTAGTTATGTGCAAAAAATTTAACGTGAAAATTAATAATAATAAATAAGTCGAATAATAAAAATTAATAAAGACAATAATAAGGAACAAAAAAAGTAAACATTCGTTCAATAATTACAGCCCAAATTGTGTGGCCAAAGCCAGAATTGAAGAGTCGCTTTGTTGGGGATGCTGCGAATATTGAAGAAGCCCCATTCCAGGTATCAATTGAATTGTTCTTTTTCCGCATCTGCAGTGGAAGTATTATTGGCGAGGATTTAATTCTTACAGCTGGTCAATGTGTTTGGTATGTTGTGCAGCCATGTAATCTTTATGAAACTAACTTATATAATATCTGCAATTTTCCAATTTTGATTGAATATAGGAGAAAAAATGAAAGGAATGTAAGAGTGCGCGTTGGAACTGATACATACGGTCGAGGAGGCCAAGTGTTGCAGGTTGAGGAATTCATTTTACATGACGATTTCGAGGACAAGACTAAGAACTTCGACTTCGCGTTAATTCGGTTGCAAAGTAAAATCATATTTGATGAAAAAAAAGGTCCAATTATAGTATCGTCCCAAGAAGCTGCCGCAGATAGTGCAGTTATAGCTTATGGCTGGAATTCAATTGGATTCCGTAGAAATTTGCAGAAAGTAAACGCGAGCATAATTGATGATACTGACTGCTCGAATACATACCGACGAAATGGAGGTATCACGGAAAATATGATTTGCGCACAAATCGACAGTTCAACAAATAGATTTGCTTGCGGGGGCGATGTTGGTGCTGCTCTTGTTTCAGAAGGACCAGAAGGATTTGTTTTGGAGGGTATTGCTTCTTGGGGCTCTGGATGTTCTCGTCCAAGAAATCCTGTCGTTTATTCTAAAGTTTCTGCAGTGTCAGACTGGATTCAAAGTAACGCTGCTGAGGATTAGTAATTTTACATGATTGTATGTTTTTTTTTTTAATCAAGAAAATCTTTAATAAATGTGAATTGAAATTAAAAGCTGTTAAAAACAATTGATTTATGACTTTCAGGAAACCCTATAAACTTATATGTTCTTATAAAATACTTGTTTTTCATAGTTTTCATCACACATTTGTAAGAAAATTGGCATGTAATGTAAAGTATTTAATTGTACAATAGACATACATATATGAATATATACATATAAAACATATCAAAACACTAAAGATAGACAATATAGAATGAGTAAGTAAAAACGACGTAGTATTTACCTTAAACATCATTACCTCCTCACTATATACCTACATTTGCAGATAAGATTAGAGATTGTGTGATATCTTGTTCGTAAAATATTAAAATTACATCAAACATTTACTTGCAAATGTAAATAAAAAGTTAGTCCTATAATTTGCCTGCTATCTGAAAGTAGTGCTATTTGTACTAAGAACAGCAAATACTAAAATTGCGAACTTACTATTACATTTTGGTGAAATTATTTATTAGTGTATTTTTTTTTGAAGTTATTTTGTTCTTTTAAATGGAAAAAATAAAATTCTGAAATTAATTCTAGTTGTGCAGACTTTGCGAACATAAGACTCATACTATGGAAAATAGACAATCGAAGTTCTAAAAGGCGTTATTATTGCAAAGAACAATGGAAAATTCCAAAGTGTAAATTATTTTATACTCTTACGGCTTCTAATTACATATTTTAAGACGGTTTTATTCCTGACATATTTTATAATGCTTCCTTGTAAAGACTTAAATCTAGCCTATGTAACGCCAATGGATATTAAAGCTCAAGACTTAATTAAATGGCCGTAAAAGTTGTTCATGCGCATCTCGAGCAACATTTGGCCACCTGAGCTGGAAACAATTTAGTAGGCCTCACGATAACGCTCCAAAATACTTCTAATTTTAAATCATTTAATGGAGTCGCAAAATCTAAATTAGCCAAACTATCGAAGGTGTTCACTTGCGCTTTTGTTCAACGAACCGGAGAAACTTGTAAAAACCGCATGCTAGTTCAGTTCAGTTTTAAAAATATCCCACTTTTCCCACAGAATTCCACGACTCCCACTCTGGAAGAGATCCCAGTCCTCGAAAGGCCGGGAAACTTAGCTCTCTTTCACGTTTGTGATTCGGGAAGCAAAGAAAATTTCCCTCGCCGTGAAAAGCCTTAGCAGTCTGTTTAGAATTTTCACGGCGATCACATTTCACGTCTGGAGGAATAGTGTGAATTTACCTGATTTATTAGTTTCTTCTTTTCGCTTTCGGTGGAGTATGGAAAAACGAGAAATTTTTCTTAAAATAATGTGCTGAAATCGGTTGCTAGGGTTCGGGTCCTAAGATTTGTTTTTATTTTATTTCTTTTGGAATATATGCACATAAAGCGAGAAAAATTGGAAAAATTAAAAATGAATGAGAGCGGAACAAGGAGAGGCTCACTACTCGTAGAGGGACGACTATCGACTTAACCTCTCCTTGCTATAAAACGGGAGCTGCACGGGGGTCGTGGAAAAAGGATTCAACAAATTTTCCTTCTTGTTTTCCAACCATTTTCCGTTTCCGATTTTTCACCATATATCGAACAGGCGGGCGCGCAAGAGTGTTTTACACCCGGTGCGATTTTTAACTGATTCCACCCCGTTCAACAACTTGTTTGATGATGAAGAAAAACACCGTGGAGCCGTGAAAGAGGCATGCAACTTGCGTGCAACGATTTTTCCCTACACCCAAATAGGAATAGTCGGTTAAAAAATTTTTCCGGATAAATTTAGAACGACAGGAAAATTATTATTATACTATTATTTTCTTGGTTCTTGTGGCAAGGTGTTGAAGGCAACGCTCCTGGATAAAGTGCATAGTGGTTTTTGTGTGTGGCCAACAGCGCGGTGTGAAGTGATCAATTATTTTTGTTGGTCTCGCGTTAAACACGAGATAATACGAGCACCTGCCTGGTGAGGGGGTGGGCTCTCATTGTGGGATTGTGTTGCCGTGTGACGTACCCCTGCCTACATCTGCTGCTGCCGATCCTGGTTTTTGTTGAAAGCCTGCATTTTGCAGGCACAGTGCCTGGCTCAGGTGGACCGTCCCCAAATTGTTTTTTCAACGAAGGAGGCAACAACTGCCACAAACTCTTCTGCAAACGTTTTCTCCAGAGATCCTTTTTACGACTGCGGTGTGCACTTTTACCTGGGAGATCGCCTTGAGTGAATGTGATGGGTCGCAAGGTATGTTTCTCCTCAAAATCCTTTAATTTTCTTCTTCATTCACTGATGCGTGTCACTTTTAGTTTTGCTTCAATTCTTATTTTTTTTTTTTTTGTGAGAAATTAGAATATTTATACATACATATATAATTATATATATACGTGGGCGAAACGATGTACCAAAGAAGACGCTCGTCTCATCTCCATCAAATAAATTTTTAATTTTGTTTTTTTGCTGATAATATTTAAACGACTGATTTCCAATTCAATCAAATTACGAAAAAACAAATATTCGCCTCGCTTGCAAAGGCCACTCTCGTTCTCGACGAAATTAATTATTCAGCGCGAATGGCGTACCACTAATTTATATTTATGCGGCGGATTATCGGGAAAAAATATGATGAATAAAAATATAATAATCGGGATATGTAGATATACATATGCATGTAGGTAGGTAAAATTCAGATGTAACTTTTCACAAATTCGGAGCTCTTTTTAGCGCTTGTATCGTAGTTTGCGTGAGCTCATTAAAACGCTCAGTCGGAAATCAAATCGAAGTCAACTGCTTTATTAGCCATTCTTAGACGTATAGTTCTCAACTTCGAATTAGGTCCTCGGCCTCATGAATACTACACATTTGCGATTGTTATTTTTGTTTTTTTGGAAACCTTAACCCTATATTGATTTCAGCTTCCCTTTTATGTTCGATGTCCCTTTTCAAACCTCTTTAATAACTCACTGGGGTATTGATTCTCAAAATTTGTGCTTTATGGAATCTCATATTTTATATTTATTGGTGCTTTGTCATTTATGTTATTTTTTAGTATTTAAAGCTGGCTCCTACAAGGCTCCAGTGCGCAATTCGCATCAGAATATCAAAAAATAATTTATACTCGAGGGAATACTCCACGATTAAATAAATTAAAATTGTCGAACTGAGTAGTTAATTATAAATATCTTTTATTATATAATCTGAGTTTCGAGTAAGATTACTCCAACAAAAATTGTTTAATGAAAATATTTACTCTCTCGAGATATTATATTAAAAAATCCTGAAGCTTAAAATGATAATTTGTATTGAGAATATACGATAATTATTCTTTGAGTAGTTAAGAGATTCATTTGCTAAGATTTATAAAATCGTTTTAGGTTGCCATCGTTTTTTGTGCAAAACAACCCTTCCCATGAAAAGGGGGTGATAATTTTGTTTGCCTTTTCTTAATTAATGTTAAGTAACACCTTATTCAAATTTACAACTTATATTGTAGAAGCAAAATTTAAAACGACAAACAGAGGTTTAAATATAATTAGTTATATTAATGATTATTTTATTACAGAAGGAGACAATTTCTTAACAAATTTGGTAATTAATAAGCTGAGATCAAATTTAATCTTCATAAAGTAGCTAAATCATCATTAAAGTGCTCGAAAAGTTTGTTAAATCAGAAGAATTGATACAAGTTTTCAAACTGATGAAAATTTGTCATTCTTTGTACTGGATAATTTAGCTTAGCTCTATCAGAAGTTCCAAGAATGTAACTTAATCCCATAGGAACTTCGGATGAATAAGACTAAAATTATATGAGTTGCCTGTGGCAGTTGATTATGTAGAAGTTTCGTGTTTCAGAAATATGTAACTTGACTGCTTATAATTTGAATAGCTGATTTAATAATGATTAATGAGGTATGATATGGATATTTAACATTTAGGTAGCTATCTTACTATTATATAAAACATTTTATTATATATGCCGATGTATGTATTACATTTACGTTTTTTTACGTTATAGTCCGTACGCTACAATTTTCCTAGATTTTGGTTCGAGAAATAGAAAAATTCGCCTTATACCAAAATTAGCAATCCTTCTTTGTACTGTACTAAGGAAATTTGACGGATATGTTGCTGCAAAAAAGAAATTATTATTCAAATTCTTCTTTAAACATATAACTTTAAAAACTTATAAAATTATTTATAAGAGTGGTAAACAACAGTAACGCAATACAGCACTATCCTGATCCTTCTGACATATTTCCTATTGAAAGTAACATTGTTTCTACTTTTGTTCGCATTCAGTTCTTATGTTTAATCCTTCTTTTATTATGTGAGTGATTAAACAACAAAACCGCGTCTTTGTTCTTCCATTCAGCAGAAGCATTTTGTTAATGGCCCCAGAATCCCATTTAACAATTGTACATCAAAACGCCTTCATGATGAAATTCTTTAACACATCCTAAAAATAAAATTGTTTTGTTTTTGGGCATTTTGCTTGATTTCGTTGTTGATGCTTGTTCTGTGCATGTTCTAACAATGATGAATGATTTTATTTCAATGGAATTAGGATCACAAATCCAACCATGTTTTGCTGTTCAATTGCGTGATATTTCTCAATAAACAATCTGCAGGAAGCTGCTAACACTAAATAAGCTTTTTTGAGCTTATACAATTTTACACCTGCATAGGAGATTTATTAGATGTTAAGAAATGAAAATCAGAAATATAATTTATTAAAAATTGAGAGTGTAATTGTCAAGCCAGCGAACAAAATAAAAACTAATAATTACACAAAATAAAATTTAATAGGAGGAGCAACAAACTAAATGATATACATACAACAGGCATTGAATGTTTTTTTTTGTTTTTATTATTTTCTGTTAAGAAAAGGCAGTTACATACGTTATTTTATTTGCGACGGAGTGTAATTGTATTTAAAGAGAAGTTCAAACTGTCATAAAAGGAAAAGAGATTCAACTGAATTGACACCTCACTTTAAACATTTTAAACAGTTAAAAAAGTGCATTAATAAATTCAAATATGGAACCGCATATCTTAGATTTGTATACAAATCTTTTCATTTTGAAAGAAAAGGGGGTTAGTTTATTCGAAGCTGAATTTTAATTAAAACTGTAATTAAATTAATATATGAGCTATATTTGATATTCTTACAAACGATTTTCAGCGTTTCAGAAATCAAAAGTATCATTTTCCGGGAAAAAACTACAACGAAATTTTTTAAGTTTCCGATGATTATATCTAATATTTAGATTAGATTAGTACTAAACTAAATTGCATTTATCCCTTATTTTAAACAAATAAATATATTTAAGCGATAGAATTTCTTAACTACCGAAGGCAGAAAGCTATTTTAAAAAACAAAAGTAATCATAAAACCAATGATGTACATATAGTAAATAGCTAACGATTAATTATTAATAAATAAATGATACACATCAGATAAACCACATCCAAAAACCCATTTGATTTCTTTATCTTGAATCGTTTATCGTTTATCTACCCCATTTGCAGCATAAAAGTCGGCTTTATGTTCCTATTTAATTCAGATGCTATCGACAAGTTCATGAAAGCTAAAAATAAAATTAAATATCTTTATATAGATTCTAACACTATCCGCTATAACTCGAGTGACTTGGAAAACAAATATGCTATAGAATTACCCGTCGTACAAAAGAAATTAATGAGAGCAATATACATACGTGCATACATACATATGTATGTAAATATATTAAACAGACCAGAAGGCGTAGACATGAATCAAAAGTAAAATAAGCTAAAGAAATGGATCTCTCTCCCCGTACATACAGCAGAGACAGAAGATGATAATCCTTGATTAACCCTACTTCATTTACTAAAGTCAGACATTTGCCCCTGAAGGAAAATCAGTCAAAGACACTCTACTACACTGGCTTACCAAAAATAGCTTCTTTAGCAGACGTGAGAATGAAAGTTAATTAAATTTCTTTATTGATGTAACGTATGAGTGCAAAAATAAATTCAGAAGAGGGTTGCATAGATAATTTAAGAACATAATAGAATATAAAAAAATAGGGATACTCTTTTGGAGTTTTGAGAAATGACGTCTGGAAACTTGATGTAATTTTAGTTAAAAACACAAAGTGGAAAAATGCATATAATTTTTTCTCCATCAAACTGAATAATTTTAAGGATTTCTGAGAATTGTAGGGCGTGTGCAGATTCTAATGAGGAGGCACGTCAAGCAAACATTGCAAAGATAAACATCTTTTATCGCCTGCAGAAAGAAGAAGGAAATCGATCAATAAATAATTTTCGACTCAATTTATCCTGAAAGGTATAAGGCCCGGAACAAGAGCTTTGCGGATAATTTGAAGCGTTTTTGAAGTATAAAACGTTTACTCCATGTAAAATCTACGGAATTTTTGAAACACCTGGGGATACAAAATATTAGGATTGACTGTTATGCAAAATACATAGATACATACATATATTGTTTGATATATTCTTTTACGGAAATAGCAATACTTCCGTCTCAAAATATGGATCAGTTCAGGAAGGAGTCTAAAAAAACTTTATTGCTTGTTTTCACATTTAATGTTTGATATTTTTTCCATTTTGTCAGACTGGGTTAAGCGAGTGTTAAATTGCCTTGATCGTTCCATCGCCGGCAATTTGGCAATTTAGTCCTTTCCAACATTCCAACAGTCTGATATTTACTATTTTATTTTCTCTTCATGTGCCAGTTTATGAATACGTGGTACTTTGAAAGCAACCCCATTGGCAAGTTTCCCAGCCTTAGTGGTTTAATATCTCAATTGTTCAGCTCGGATAGTGAGCTACTTCTCGCTGCAGTTTAGATTTTAGTTTATTCCGGAACCGGCGAATGTGAAAGCTAGCTTAAATGCATAAATGCCTTCAGACGGAAATCTGCGCTTTTCAGTATAAAATCTTCATTTTGCTAAAAGCTTGTATGAAAATATCCATTAAAAAACAAAAGTTGTCTGCCTTGATCAGTCCTCCGAACCCCGGTCTTATTATATTGAAATTATAATGTACGTTTTTAGCAATTTTATTTACTTTTAACGTCTGGTAGATATTAAAAATTGTTGAAATCTTATGTACCTATTTTTTAAATAAGTTCTAACTCCTTTAAAAACATTTGCAACAACCTTACATTTTCAATTTTTAATAATTACTATTTATATACGATTCCTATTTTGAAAATGCATATTAAAGTAACACTTACTAAAGTAAAATTTGCTCATATTTATTGTAGAGTATATTTGAAGCTCTACTGATTACGTAAATTCTCAATTATTTTATTATTTTATTATTACGAAGGATGCGTACCTTATCTAATCATCCCGAAAAAACCGACCTCTGCCTTTTTGTACCTCACAGATGTTTATATACCTTTTTGTTCAGCTTATCTTCTAAAGTTTATAACCCCCTAAAAAATGATTCTTTCTTAACTCTTGTTCTCAACACTTCATTGCCCATTTACAAGTTTCCTACACTTTAAGCCTTTTTGAGGAAATACTTTAGGAGCAGAGATTTTTATTTCTTTTTAAATTATTTTCATTAAGATACCAGTCGTATAAAAGAATTTATCATACCTTTTTACAAAGTTAATTGTATCCTTTTACTTTTCGTTTTCTAAGTTTATTTTTTAGGCTTTCGAAAAATGCCAGCGTAGCGTCTTAATCAAACTTGATCTTATCTCGTTTATTCACAAAAGGATTACATTTGGCGTTGTCTCTATAATGAAGCTTTTAAATTATTCTGGATTCAATTAAATTTTCTAAACCGTTAAAAGGAATCTGATACTGTCATTTCATACTTTTAAGAGATGGTAAGTACAACAACTTTCTTATTTAACAAATAAAAAAGATTTATAACATGCTTAAACTTCTACTTCAATTAAGCTCTTAATGACTAAAGCGACAAGTTTCTGACATTACTCCTCCTACTGAGATGATTTTAAAATTCCTTCGAAGCGTAAACGAATTTACTCTATTTTATTCTCACGCTATCGTGTCTATTCAGAAAATTCAAAACAGAAGTGTCATTGTCACTTTCCATTTCTATCGAACTTTGTTCATACTATATAACATAAAGTGCTAAGTTTTACCCGAAAACTACTACATTAAGTAGAGAAATTTCTCATAATACCCATTTTCTGGTACAGACATCACAATCGGAATATTGAAAATTAACTCAATGTAAAGTTCGACAGTTTTCTTAAATAGTGAATAATCCTTGTTATGTTCTACATGACTTACATTTTTATATCTATTAGTTATTCATGTGCAGTATTTAATTAGATTAAGTTTTGCAACGTTAATTTAATAATTCAAACCTGCTGCATCTGAATTTAAGTTAAATTTTACCGGCATTTTTATAATGACTAATTTTGTTTATATATGTAGACTATCTTAAAGAAAAGAGCCTTAAAATTTGCATTACATATTCTTGATGTAATCGCATTAATTTCAAAGTAGGCAGGTTGCTTTCTTAATATTTTGCTCATAAATATAAAATGTATGGTAATTTATTTTCCTTCAATAATTTAAACTGAACTGAATAAATACGAACTTTTCGATTGCGTATTAAACCTCAATACTCCAGACATGTTCGAGTTTCCTGAATTTTTACGACGGAACAGGTCACAAGTTTATAGCAAATAACATTTTTGTTGCTTTGCCATATTTTTTCTCCTGAAACCAAGTAATTCCTGGCAATGTTCTTCATAAAATTGCAGGAGAAAATGTTTGCTTTTCAAATTCCATCCCAGAATCGTTCATGTTTAGAATCCCTTTTTACGAGAGTGGATTATCGTTTAATTATTTACTTGACTGTTCTGGACGAAGGAACTTCTTTGTGAATGTTGGAACTTGGAACGAGTCTTATGAAGAAAGGATTTTAATTTTGTGTTTTTAATTTAATGTAAGTTACTGGAAATATGCCAAATATAACGCTCGGCGTTTTTGTATTTTGTTATGTAGATAACTCTGTGAGGAACACAACTTTATGGAAAGGCAAACGAAGTTTACAACATTTTCGAGGATATGATAAATATAATATTCATTATCAAAGTCCCATTTCAGCAACCAATTAAAGTGCACTTCGAGAAAACATGGTTGGCAAACATTTTTAAATATTACATTGATGAAGCGTTTCAAAATCTAGTTTATAGTTGCCATACAAGAAGAACTTTGATTAGCTTTAGCAAGGAATTATTTTATAATATTACTTACGTAATTTTAAGTAAATTAATAAAATGCCACACGTATTTCATATTAGAATATCTTGATTATAAGTTTAAATTTTGCGAACATTATCTTACTTAATCAAAATCTCGCGTGTTAGCAGCTATCCATGCAATACGTGTTGAAAATCCTTCCAAAATTTGAGAATCCCGAAAAAATAAAAGTCCCAAAAGCATTTACAATTCCCATAATTAGGCCCAAACCCATAATAACCAATGAGTTACTAGGAAAAAATGATAACATCCTCTCCGAATAGAAGGCCTTCCTTCTGTACACACGAATGGTTAAAAATTCAATCTCACTCTTTCTACCTCACATATGAATCCATATTTAATGTGTTTACGTACTCAGGTATGCAGGGGGTGCGAAGATGGAGAGAAAAATGAAAGAGCACCCACCTCGCCCTCCGTAAAAATATCCCCTAACAAGGCTAAAAAGCGAAGAAAAGTTGAGGGAGAAAGCGTTTTCTGAAGGAGCTGAAATGGGTTGTGAAAGGTCCTGGCCAAGGCAAGGCGAAATCTCAGGCGGAGGAAGGCGAGAAATGGGTTCAACCATAAAACCAAGGAGAAATAAATTCATTTCGTGTGGCTGGAGGAAAATCAATATGACCAGGTCGGGCATGAGGCTTCGTCCGGGGATCCCCCGTTCGTCGTGGATGGAAAGTTGATATTTTATGCAGCTGAATGCGCTCGGGCGAAGACCTTGCAAAAGTTGGGTCCCGGGGGCCCGTACACCGATGGCGCTCCATCCTCGCCCTGGTCCTGGCCTTCAGCCGCCTTTCAGTCACTCAAAGTCAGTATCTAATGCCGTGCCCTGACTCCGTCTTAGTACCTAATGAAATCGTTTTAAAGAGGCTATCAAAATCCTGCCAGCTACATAGAATCCATTATCGCACCATTAATATGAAGCATCTCTTTCAAAAAGGACAAAAAGCCATTTCGAGCAATCGGAGGTGTCTGTCGTTTGCTTTTATGCTGGAGGTGATACGTGACTTCTTCGTGCAAGGGCTTAATGAATTTTACTCAGTTCAACTTTATCTACATATATGTATCTGTACGTGTTAGAGAGCGTCACCAAGGGTACCATTTTAAGGGTAATCTCCCTGTTTGCTAGAGCTTTGTGTTACACGGAGAACATTTTTAAGACGCCTAATGGCAGATCACTTTGGGTACATCAGGTGAAGATATTTTAAAGCTATCTGACAGAATTTGTAAAATTACTGAGAATTAATGTTTAGACGATGCAGACTATAAGATCTAAGAGTTTTAGTTATAATAGATATAATCAGAGATTTTCTACATTTTTTTATAATATAATATCGTATTGCATTTATGATAAGTGAACTCAGTAACAGATATCTTAATTCTTAAAACGCTGGCGCACTGGATCTCTTCGGACTGAACCGAATCAAATATGTATGTAGGTGCAAAAATAGAATTCGACTTGGAATTTTATATAGAAATATACCATATATCTTCAACATTGCACTCTACAAATTGCACGAATATTTTATTGGAGAAATTCATACTTTAATTTTTTCCAAATGCCAAATATACAATAGTTTGAATATTGTATAATAATATCGTTGAAACTTCAAAGGTAAAATAAAGGTATGTACATATTTCGTCTTATAATATTTCGAGTTTGTATGCAGATTAGTAAATAATAAAAAATAAAAATATACTAAAAATTGAACCTTGCGGAGCACCAATTAGAAATTAATCTTTGATACAAAATACCCTACGTACGCCGCATACGAAATATATTTTTTGTAAATAAAAGTCACCACCATTCTTTGGACAAAATGTTATTTGCAATTAATATTGTATAAGGGCATTTGTTAAAAAGTCTTTCGTTGTACACCTACCATCTTCCTACTTTGGAGGAAAAGAAAATCTCTTGAACAGGTGAATGGAGCGAAACTGCAAAGTAAATTAAACGTGATTTCCAATCTGCTTACGTCTCTTTAAAGTTTTATAAGAGCTCCTCCGCCGAGTCTCCAGTGTTTGCAGCAATCACTTGAAGAGACGCGTCTCGGAGGCTTTAAGGGAAAACATATTAAAATACCCCTGGACCGTTCAGGTAGAATAAGGGAATTTCGCTGTTCTCCTTCAATTCAAGTAATTTGATCCTGTCCCCGGAGGCCACATTCACGCTGGTTGTTGTTGAATAAGTGCTCGCCCTGGGGCAACAATGAATGTCTGGATGAATTATTTAATAAGCCCTTGGTACTTTCCCCACAACCTTGAGGCACCAATAACGGAAAGGTCAGAGCTTTGCTCCAACTTCATCTTAAGATAAAAACGAAGAAAAAATAAACACCAAAAATTTGCATAGAAGTTCATAAAAAATTTCGTAGGTTTCATCGTATTTCCGCAGTTCTTCACTGAAAATAGTAGGTGGCAAGGATTTTTTTTCCTTTTAACCAGGTAAAAGCGCTCGAAATTGGTTCCGGGGAGTTGGTGAATTTCGCATTCCCAGGGAACGTGTAGAAATCAATAAACCTTCGACAGCAAGTCGTTTTTGGTGGCGTAGTCGAAAGCATCAATAGATTTTTACTGAGCCTTCGGTGCTAATTATGGAGCACCTCCAATCAATTCCCTCTCATGCGAGGCCCTGCAACAGGCAATGTTTGCCTCTGGAATTTTATTACCACGTGAAGGTACGTTCTGGAGTGATTAATTCAGCACATAATTTACATGCTAAAAAGGAATTTAGGGCATTTGGCAGTTTTAGTGTCAACTCACACAGCCTGCGACCAGGGTCGGCCTAGAGAGTGTGTCCGGAAAAAGGGAAACTCTTTTTAGGGCATTTTCCAGGTTTATGTGTGATTGTGATTTATTGGCCTCCCTAGTCTCTGCCGAACCGCTTTCTGTCTTTTTCTCTTCGGCAATCTTTCCGGGAAAGGTTTTTAATGCGTTTCACGTTTCACATTTGCTCCCATCCCCCTCCAACGAATTTGTTGGAACTTCGTACTCTGGGCATATATTCATAAATTCGTACATCGATCTGGATAGCTTTGTATACGGTTAACGTGCGATAGAAATGGCCGGATTCTTGTCATGCCGGTAACTTTTTCCATTTAATTTATTTATTGATTTGTAACTTTCGAATTGGGCAATGTTAGAAAAGGTAGGTTGGAAAAAGATCAAACAAAATTGTATAAGAATTGAACGTATCTCTTTTATACAAATTAGTTGGAACATTTTTCTAAAAAATAACTATTATAATCCTTAAATTTAACCGTCAAGAGGGTAAAAATACCATTATGCAAGAAAGGCTTTGGGTTATAAATGTTTCCTGGCAACGACCGTCGTCTTTTCTTCTGAAAAATTTACAAAACGTGACTTCGCCTTCTTGAAGGTAGAATTTAATGGACTATCTAGACAAGATAATAGGTATAATAAAAAACAAAAGGATCCCTCAAAAAATGTATGGAAAATGGATTTACATGTTCTGTTTTATCTGAAATTTTAATGTATTATGTACCTGTTCTTTCTCGTCTGTTTTAAAGCATTTGAACGAATAGTTTTCGTAAATGTACAATTAGTTCTCAATTACGAAAAAAAAAAAAAAATTCGAAAACGGCTTATGTACACATATCAAAATATTTTACTAAACTTACCGTCGTTTTAGCGTTTCTTTCGAAAAGAATTTTTTGAGCTGGCGAAATTCAGGTAGAGTTTGAATCACAAATGTATTATTTATTTTTGAGCAGGAACCTTTTTTTAGTAAATATTGGGTAAACATGTTTGATTCTTATTAAAATTTAAACAAAATGTTATCGTATTTACCTTATTGATATGTATATCTTCAAAACTCCATCGAAATATATGTATAAAATATAAAATGCATTCCTTAATAATCTCCGATATGTAGATACTTGTGTACTCCAATATTAATGGAAAATCCCAGCACATTGACTTCATAAATGATGTGGGAGCATCTGCTGCGGAGTGACCTGATTTCCACCTTCCTTGTTATCTGGAACGAAATAATAACATTTATGGGAACTATACATCATCCGAAGAGAAATTCAATAAACCAAAGATTTTAGTTCGCAAACGTTATTTCCTCCCGTCAATGTAGTTAAATCATACTCCAGAACAAGGCAAGTTCTCTTCGCAGGATATGGGAACGGGGCAGGAGTCCTGGCGACACTGAGAAAAGCATTTAAATGTCCCATTTTCCTGCTGGAGGAAACTCTTCCCGGTAGAAGTTTTCACGTGCAGTTGGACGTTGGGTTTGTTCGTTCGCCTCTAAAAAGGCGCAACAGTGTTCTGGGAATGGCAAATCTATCTCCATGAACTCCACAAAGATCTAAGCTCATGGAAAAAGGAAAAAATCAGATCTCGATTAGTTTCAGGAAGATGACGGTGAGAAGGCTATAGGGTTCTGTGAATCTGCCCCGGGGGTATTCAGGCGCAAAAAAATAGACTAGAAGCCAAATCGAGAGCGAGTGATAGTTTCGCTTTCCTTTTTTCATTTTTCCTGATTCCGTACAAGGGAAAAAATCGATATTTCTGCTATTAAAGAAAAGAGGATTCCCTCCCCGAGATCTTGTAAGCCTTGCAGCTTTTTGCAGTACCACCGACGATGAAATGAATCCTTTGAGCATAAGAGCTTCATTTCCCGAAATGGGCGTGAAATGTACTTGAAAATTACTTACAGAAAGAAATTACGGTGATAGAACGATAGAGTGGAGGAGCCCTGACGCGATAACTTTTATAGTGAGTGGTGTCGTTACGATGTCTTACAAGATTTTCTGAGTAGGCATGGGCCTATTCTTACTACAAGGTTTTTCGGATTTCGTCTACGTAATAGCGCTATTGAGATTTTAAATCTTCTTTAGTTTTAAGTGAAGTAATTTAAAAAATTTTCAAATTTTTGTGTTTGAACACAATAATTTTAAACTTATCCAATTTTAAAGAATCTCAAGAAGTAAATTTTTAGCAGCATTCAAAACCAGATAAGTTCTATTAAAAAATACATGAATTTACAATTTTACTGAGGGAAAACATGTCGAAAGATAAATCTACATATATTTTTTTTAATACACCACACTAACCACATTTATTGTTAAACAAATGGGTTAACTAACACAAATGTTTTCATAAGAGAAGATAAAAATTGCAATCAGTGCTCGTTTTTAGCTAAATTAAAAAAAAACATTTTACTTCAAATACATATTCCAAGAAATTCACAAAACTATTCAAATTACCTCTATTGAACAGGAAACGGATTATTGTAATCATTTAAGCACATCAACCGCATGCACAGGAAGTCTCAGGGGATTTTATTAGTCGATTAGAATGCCAAACATTTTACTGCCAGTCAAACATTCCATGAATTTTTAGTCCCCTTGAGACGTCCTTTACGCATTTCGCTTTTCCCGGGGAAATGCTACATTTTTGCATACACCAATACGTTACTCTGCTTCAAAAGAAAACGAATAAAGAACCAAACTTGCGAAATAACGCCCTTAATTCAATGGTATTTGTCAAATAACTGAAATACTGAAGTTTTGGTTTTTGTTTTTGAAAATATGGAAACTTCTATGGAATAAAAAAGGTAGTACCAATTAGCGATTTTAATATTTGGTAAGTCCAAAAACATCGGAACGCCCCCTAAACCAACAATTTGTGGGCAAAAGGACCGACGGGGATATATGCTAATAGAAAAATCAATAATTCATTCACCCCCTGCCGGAGATAACGTTCACATCTTAGGCGAGTAAAGGGATTCCAGATAATTTGGGACCCAGATTAACTTGTCAAATAGTATTTCATTAGGAGTCATTTGTAAGCCACGTACCTATCAGAGTCCCTGCCTTTCCTGCTAGTAATGAAATAGAAGAAAGGACGCATCTCACCTTACAGCCATCACGTAGAAGGTGAGCAATTTACCTATCCTGTCCCCCCGATCACGCCCCATTTCTCCGCCTGATTTGGTTCTTCTTTTCTCTCAAAACTCCGTCTGTGGGGTACTAGGGCCATGTTTCCCTACGAAAGATATTGTTGCTTCTACGGGAGTTGTTGTAGGATGCTGCCGTCCTCGATGCGACTCCGAACACTTCGAGGAACCCATCCTGAGAAAGCACATAGACGCAACGCTTTTCGTCTCATGAATATATTCGAAAAGTTAAGGTCATAAATGCTGGTCTAATGGGCTTCGTATATGTGAGGTGAATGGGAGTTTTCCTTTGCCTTTTCCAACAGAAATAAATTCGTTATGTGGGCTGGAAACCTGGTAACGGGGGCCCCACAGGAGAGCAGGTGGTTGGAGACGCACAAAAGGCTCTTTTTATACCTAAAGACTTCATTTACTTTCCCTTCCTTCACAGCGACACCATCTACTATATGTGTCAGGAACCCATGTCCCTTTTACAGGCGCCCGTACCTTCGGGTCGGTTTTGCACTTTTTTTCCTGCCGGAGAAACCAAGTGTGTTCATTAATTGTAGGACTACGGGATTACATAAGAGTCGCAGAATAATTAACCTAGCTCGCTCTCTTTCATACCTAACTAAAAAAAAACAAAGTGATTTTTGTCCGACACCAAAGTAATTTAAATATTAAATGAGTTGTTAACGTGCACAATACACTCTGGTAAATGATGCTTAAAGTTGTCGACCTTTTTTGTAATTTTCCTGCGTTTCAAACATATTCAATCTGGCAGCTACCCTTTTGTTTGAGTTATAAAGCGTTTTTCAAAACACTTTTTCTGTCAATACACCGTTTTTTAGAATTCCACGCCTATCTCATTTTCTGTCTATTTTTCATACAATAGTATCATAGTTATGGAATTGCTAAAAAAGTTGTTGAATTATTACGCCTGCTAAGTTATTCGTTATAATATTTATAAAATAATTAGAAGAAATACTTTAATGAAAATCGAAATATTGTTGGGTTTTCTTAATTGATTTTATGAAGAATTTTTTAATGTAGAAATTAACTTTGGTGAACACACCTGCCTTTTCACTTCATTAAAAATGAATGCTACGGTGCGTAGTTTTCCACATGTAAATGCAAAATTACCAGTTTTATTTCAGTTCCCTATTAGTTCTATGAATGACGCAAATAAGGCTTACGAATAACATAAACATTGACTTATTGAAAGCATTTCTGTAATGTTTCTATGCTTATTAGAGGTATAAAATTTTTAAGAACGGGTCGAGATTAGTTTGTTTGACGCACGTGTGGGACTCGTCATATTCATTCAGATAATTCTTGAGAAGAAGTGATATCACAAACCTCAGTCGACCATTGAGATTTCATTATTCATGAATTTTGTCTGAAGAGTTTTTTGTATAATATTTTTGTTGTCGAAACCACTCCTCTCATTTCCTGGAATGAAAAAGATAATTATGTAATGTAAAAAAAGAAGTACTTTGGTTAATGGCTAGAATGGTACTACTCAAAACAAAGTATGTAAACTCATAAAGTCTCTGGAAGGGCAAAACATAAAATCACCCGGTCCATGTCTTGCTCCACTTTGCCAAGAAACTAGATAAACCCTACCGGCGTTAGCGGAATGAATATTTCCTCGGTTTCAGCAACATTTAAAAGTCGTCCACTTTAATATGAGTTTTGATGTTCGTTCTACCACATCACGTTGTGTTTACAATCTCTGAAACGAAATGAAATAGTTGCTCGTCGTCTTCGTTTCGCCCTTAGGCGGTGGACGTGGAGATAAATTGTACGTACTTTTAGCTGTCCAAGTCCTAGGTGGGCCTGAGCTCTGACAAGAATTTCTATTTGTACTTGAGCCCTGCACAGCAGCAGTCCTAGCAAATACGACGCCCGGAGGACATGTAAAGCTCCACGGGTCGTTGCAGGAGTTATTCTTTTCGATTTCCTCCTTCTCCTGTATCCTGAGTTGGTTTCATTAAGTTAAGTGATGCAAACGGGAAGCCCTACGTAACCGTGATTACCATTATTTATGGGCTCCATAATTCACGAGCACTCAGAGATCCCTGACATGGCAAAACGAGAATATTGGGGAAATTATGATATAATTCATCGGGCCAGTGCTCGTCCCTGTGAGATCAAATTAATGCCCCGATTGATACATCAACATAAGTTTACCTTTTTTTAACCCAATTTTAAAAATATGATCGAACAAAGTGTTTATTTATTTATTAAATCCCCATTTATTATATCGTTGCAGGAATGCCTTGGCCTGGACTGAAATGTAGTCAGGTGAGTACAAAACAACATTGTTCCCGGCGAACTTGACACATTTTACGAGCTATAAAACATTTGGTAAAAATAGGAACGACGAGACTGTTGCCTCTGATTTCTGCTAAAGTGGAAAAGAATGGAATTTATGGCATCGTAAAATCGATTTTCTTTTCTGGATACGGTGATAAAAGTTGTATTACTTTTTCCAAACTCCGAGCCCCAAAATATGATTGCATTACTTAATCTTATTCTGAGATTCATACATCGCTTTTTTGGAGCTGCGATAGATCAGATCGTAACAAGATCATTAAACGCGATCATAAATAGACCGAAAATAAAACTGAATATTGTTTCTAGAGAAAATCATTTTTAAAGTAATAAAAGTTCGAAGCATCAGAAACCAAATGGTTAACTTTTGCGTAAAAAACTGTTCAATATGATATAAAAGATAGATGGAAATTAAAGAGAAGGTATGTATAAAGAGTGTAATAAAAGATAAAAGGAATTTGTTAATTACGGGTAATTCCAAAATATTGTAATTTAAAACAAATTCCACAGTTTCCATTTCTTAATATTCCGAGTAGAAGATAAAACTTAAAAGTTTCAAAGATCTCAATTTCTTTTATTATCTACTCAATATTTCCAGCGTCTGGACGCCAAAGTAGTTAACGATGAATCAATCAAATTTCGGCTACCCTTATCAGTTTTGCACATTGTGTCAAATGAAATTTAACTTTAAATGTTGATGCAAAATTTAAATTTTTTCCAACAACTGAAATTAAAGCTGTATTCCGTCTACTATCTATTCGGAAAGTATGTTGGTCACAATCTATCTTTTGTTTCAAAGTAATGTTGTAATATAAAATTCTCAGAAAACAATACAATCAATTTATTAAACTAAAGACAGCGTTATTGTGTTCGAAAACGAGTTGGAAATTATACACAGCCAGTGCTGTTAGAATTATCTGGGGAACAAGACAACTTTAAAGAGTTTTATAACTTTAATACCTCTAACAATGCAACGTACTGCAAAGCAAACTCTGCGGCTACAACGAGATAAGGATACCATCCAACTTCTGCTGTGCATCTGATTACGCTTTCATTAAAACTCTTTTCCCTGAAAATATCGAATTTATCCCAGGGCTGGTTCTACCTCGCCTTCCCTGGAGTTTTCTGCTCGAACAGAAGGTGCAAAAGTTTTAAAACCATTAGAACAATCCTAAAACTCGTTCAATACCAAATTTTCGACACACATACAATCATACATACATATGTCGTCTCGACTATCAGTTACACTTATTAATTGGGTCTAATAATTGATGTCGTACTTGGGGAAGATGATGCATGAGCCCACATGACACGGTGTGATTGATTTGATAGCAAATGGGACGTGAAGTCGGTGTGATTCATCTGAAGACCAACCCGGTCTTCCATCACTGGGGGTCTACAGGGAAAGCCGACATTTCATAAATTATGCAAACTCGGGACTCCATTGATTACAAGGTTCACTTAATAAATCACCCGGCTATGAGAGTTGGTTGAGCCTCACCGTTCCGGTTCCGGTCGAGGAATCACCTGCTGGAGTCAAGGACGCGAATGATGAACCATCCCACTTGTCGCCGGGAACAGTCACCTTGATTTTAACAGAGAATGAGTAATGCAAATAAATCGTTGTGATATCCTTTACACATTTTACCTACAAAATGTCGGTGCTCATGAAATTTGCGTAGAGTGGTTCGTAGTCGCTCAGGGCACGTGAATCCTGGTGATATTTTGTAGTGGTACCTATCAGAAACAAGGATTTCTTCACGGTGAAAAGCCCATCACTTTCAAGGAGTCACTCGTTTCCTGCGTTTGATTGAGTGACTTAGTCGAGAATGCTTTTTGCACACTGTACTTCTCTGTTTTTATAAGTGCTTCAGTTTGCAGTGATGATTTTGAAGCGGATGTCAGTTTTCCTTGAAGTGAAATAATCTTTTCTGGGATAAAAATTATTTGAAAAATGAATGACATTTATGTATGTATGTTCTTTGAAGCAAATTTTTCAGACTTAAAAACCGAAAAAATTGAAGATCGATTTTGTTTCAGCATAATATAAGTTCCTTTTCCAAACCGAATTGAAATTGATTAATTAGTAAATGATATTATACTTAAATAATAAAGTATATTATTTTCAGAATAAGAAATTTTTTTCCAAAACTTGTAAAGCCAGTTTTGTGATTTGAGCATTTAGAGATCCCTCATTAGAATAAATAACACTTAAATATTAACAGTAACTGCATTCAAACATTTTATGTTTGCATACAACTAAATAAAATGTTTGTGAAGATTTTAATGATTTGTACAAAAAGTAGAACATTTTTCAGACACAACGAAAATAAACACCTAATTTCGGTATTATTGTGGGATAATTTTCAATCAATCGTATTTTAAAATTGAAAAGAATAGAAGGGAACAACCTAGACCTGAGAAAACAAATATGTTTTTTAGTCTATAAAAGTTCGCTAATAAATTTTAGAATAAAAACATGGAATCAATAAAGTTGAAACCAACTACAAAAAGTTTCTTCCTTAAGACTGTGAGGAGAAATCCGAAAAATGTTTCGTAGGTCTTCCGCATATTCAACTAAATCAGTGGTATACATTTTTCTTCTTGTTTATCCCATTCAATATTGGCAAAACAAACTCTTAAAATGTTTGAAATCAGAGACAGAAACGGAAATTGATTCGATTCGGCGCTTGATTTGATCACTTTCGAAAAGTTTTCCACAGATGCTGTTCACGGAAGTCGATGTACTTAAAAAGTTTGACTTATGAATATTTGTCTGAATTACAAGTTTTCCGGAGAGAAACATTTATCTAACATAAGTGAAAATTGAATAATAAAATCCTCTTCACGCAAAAATTTTAAGCAAGTTCAGTGAAATGGAATGTTGATAACCCAAGTGCTGTAAGCAGCTTTAAAATTTTCTGGGAAAATTCCCGGGAAATATTGACGTTTCCATTAAATACCCATTTTCCATCTCTCCCTTCTGTTCGTTGTGTCTTAAATTAATAACATCTCAACGAAAGTTTTGCAATTACCTGAACCTCCTGTTCTCCTACTCCTTCCTCTTCGGAGCTCTCGCAAATTTTAAAAACTTTTGGAATTCTTACGATTTTCACGATTGTTGCAGACGCGGCCAGCGAGTATAATTAGAGTTCTCCGGTCGCATTCATCCAATCATCACTGGAGCTCGAAAATCCCTTTGACTGTGTCCTTGCATCCTCCCCAGTGGATGTTGAACAGGTTTCTTAGTACCTCAGAATCTATTAAGGCAGACACAGCAAAGAAAGGACGCCAACGAAGTCCTGAACTTTTGCCTTATTTTCTCCCTTTCTAACGTTTTTCAACTTAATCGATTCTGAGGAGCTTTGGATGATTCTTTTGATTGCTCAAGCAAAAACTGCCACTGCCGAGCATTTTTGGAAAAGATTAAAAATCGATACACCAAGTAGCCATCCAATTTTGAATTTATTCCAGGGAATTTACTATTTTGTTCTGGAATCTGAAAAATGATTTATTTATGTGTGTGATTTGAGGTGAAAACCAGATAGTATCATATAGATTTTCAGTCCCAGCCAATTCACCAGTCGATGTATTGTCATTATTGATTTTCACTTACATACATACATATATGAGTTGAGTTGGCATTTTCATATATGAATTTTAAATTTTATAATGAAGCCACAATAGATAAGGTTGCTGAAAAAACATGAATCTTAATACAGATTTTTATGTGAAATAAATGTATATTAAATCATACTTTCGATTGATAAAGATATGGGGTTTTGGATTGAGTTCACAATCAATATCATCAATAATTTGTCATCAATAACTAAATTATACAAATGGGAAAACAAATTTTGCAAATATCCTTCACCTCGAAAAAATTTTGAATCAATCAATTTCAATCAGTTATAACACTCCAACTTTTTGGGGTTCTTGGAAATTCCCATAAAATAATCACCCTGTTGCTAAGTCACAAATGATTAATATTAATGTAATTAGTTATTCAGTCCATGTGATTGATTAATGGATAAATTATGACTTGAGATTAGCAATTGCGTTTTAATTATTTGTTGTGGCTGAACAAAATTGTAACTTAAATCTATTCGATCTTAATTTTAATTTCTGAGTATTTTCTGGGGTACAGAGATCATTTTGAAATGTGGCGCCGCACTGCAGTAATGCTTTGGGACTGTTCATAATTGTAGTCCTGCCCAAGTTGTACCCCGACTTCCTATTTGCAGGTTTCCGATTTATAGCAAACTCTGTATTTACTGCTGCACTCAAGAGTAAATATGCCGTTGCAGTGCAAAGCCGGGTATTTGAATAGACCCATTAACATAGTGACTTAATTTGAAATGCTTAAAGTATAAATATACGCATGTACAACTTCTATTATAGGACAAAATTTACATTTTTCTTAATTCAAGATATTTGACGAAAATGAATAGTTTAACACTATTAAAACTTACAAAAGTTCACACCTATTTAATTGAGAGAAAGACGTTTTCAGCTAAGAAAACAAACTTTCATCACTTTAAAATTTTAAAGTACGTTTATTCAAAAGGTTGGCTCGCTTAAAAGCCTTTTCATGGAAAAATTTGAACTAAAGTGATTTACTAAAGGTCTGCCTTCACCAAGTTACCGAAAAACCTTTAAATGTTCATACAAAAGAAATTTTTTACTTTGTGGTACATTAAAAAGAAAGTGCCAAATGGTTAAAACTTCCACGTAATACAATTGAGCTGCATAACACTTTTCCATTTTAGTTTTATTCTTTCTTCTATGAGTTTTAGAAACAATTAGAATAAATAATTTACAAATTTATTTCAATAAATTATATTAAGACTTTTTGTAGCTACTAGTATAGAAGGTTTAGTTCATAGTAAAAGAATAGATTTATACATATACATACATATGTATTAGATTTTGATAATAAAAACGAGAAAATGGCAATAGTTATCGAAGCGTTCTCTAAATATTTTGGCATAAATGCTATTTATTTAGTGTGGTTTGAATCTTAATGTTTAAAATTATTTTGACTTTTGAAAGTGTTAGTTCTTAAGCTCCATTTAAAAAGAATACATATTCTCCGAATATTGTGAAATTGAGATAAAGAAAATAATTTAAATTTGAATTGGATACTTTGTGAAAACATTTATTATTTATTATTAATAAATTATATTTAAAAAAATTAAAATCTGTTGGAATTAGTTTACTGGAAAGTATCGGCTGTATATTTTAATAAATAAAAAAAGTTTATATTTATCTTAGTTAATACCATACTTTGGCAGTTTTTAACATAGCATTTATATATTTTATTTTAGGAATGCAATCTAAAATAATATTCATAATTGTATAAATAAATCTGTACCAGATACCTGCTGCATAAGACTTAAAAAAGAATAATCTGACTTAAATATATATACAGTAATATAGATACATATTTTTCGTAATTTGTTCTAGTTTTTCTAACTTTTTTAATTGATTTTGGAGTTGTTGACTTTTATTTTACGTATTTCTTTCCTTTTCTTAATAAATTCTTGACGTCAGCGCGCCATCCGATGCTTATCGAATTACATCTTTATTTTAGAATTTAAATAAATAAATAACGATTCCCCCAGAAAATTGTCCTCATTATTGCGAAACTTTACAAACTTGGCGCCTAAATTTTGCAAATATTGTGGCCACTTAGGAAAATCGAAAGTCTGAATAGGTGTCAGCTTGTCGACTTGAAACCTCTTCCACAGCAATCTGTTTTAAGATTTCCTCTTCCTCGCTGTTGTTAAAACAGGAAGGCTTACATAATGAGCAGCAACAGTCGCCACAAATGCGTTCTACTCGTTTTTTTTTATCTTAGTCCTCGTTTTTATTCTCCTTGCGAAAGATTTTCCGGAAACAGAGCAATTTCTCAGTTGTAAGCTTTAAGATGGATGACTGTATGCGTTGGGCGAAACTATTATATGTGCCCAGGAAACGACAGTCTTGTTAGTGGAAGCATTCAGACGTACATACAAACGTTATCCCGAGCAGAATTTCAACCCGCTTTTTCTTCGGGCGTTTCAAGCTCTCAACTTTTGAAGCACTTTAGCTGTGTCCCACATAGGCGCTGGAAAGGAAAATGTCATGCACTTTGGCAGTAGACAATTTCCTTTTCGGCGTAAAAAAAGGAAACACAAACAGAAGGTTTTATGTACAGTAGAAATCCAGAGTTCAAAAAGTCACTGGCTGCATTTTAAAAGTTGGACAGGGGTTGGTTGGTGTTGATACATGTCCCACATGCTTTCGTGGTGACGAGATGCAATCATGATAATTTTAGCTGGCTGATTTCAGCTACAGACAACCGACCGTCTGCTGCTGCCAACTCTGAGGCCAAGAAAGTGAAAGGCGACCAACAACATAAAAGTGAATATTTTCACAAACCCAAACCTCGACAGGCGTCTAAATAAGTTGACAGGTTTGCTCTCCCCGTCCATTAGCACCCGGAATAATCCTAGAATTGCAACATATTTCACTCGTCTGAAAGACGATCCACCTCCTCGGATCAGACATGCATTTGTTTGTCTATTGTGTTGCACATGCCAAAAGTCTGCAGAACATGTGGTCCAAAATTGACTTGCACTTAGCGGCAGAATTGTTTATATTTGGCACCCACTCGAATTACTCCCTCAGCTCGGTTAATGAAGGAGACGCCGAGAAAATTTATGAAGTGCTTTTGGATTTTAATTACATTATTTCGGGTTGGCAATAGCCTTTCTTATATTCGTATTATGTAAACATGGTTGGCATGTATTTCAAATTAACTCTAACACTGTATACATATATGAGTTTCTAGTACCTTGCTATGATTTTTATTCTAATCAATATATAATTTATTTACTTAACTTTCAAACGTTTTTGCCAAGAACAGTCAATTGTCTGATTACGTTTCACAGATGCAGACAAATTTGATAATTTGTTATCACCTGATTCCTAATAGTTATTACATTTTCCTTAGCTGTACCACAATGCATTAAATATGATTTTTCATACATTTTATTTCATCCTGATATATATACACCTTTTATAAATCGTTACAATAAAATTTCATGTGAGTTTAACACATACTCTAAGACCCAATAAATTTATTTTACGCACAACATATCTACGACGCGATTACGTGCAAAGTCTCATTCGAGAAGTTTTTTATATCCATCCACTAGAAAACGATCTCAAAAATTATCTTCACCTGCTTGGGTACCTTTCGGCATCAGCTCTAAATGAGGCTGGAAAAGCCCTAGGCCATATGTACCCCACACGATTTTAATGCTGCGGTTTTTGTGAAAATGGACCCCTTGGCGGGCGCGTGAGTTTATAATTTAGGCAAATGGTACATATCTCGTCATAGGGTCGAGCATTCGGAGCTCCAAAGTCCACTGGGAAATTGCCGCATTTTGGCCACATAGTGAAGGCGAGCCGGAAACCGTGAGGTATGCCGGAAAATTATAAAATGGAATTTTATGAATTTCCTCAACGAGTTCTCTTTTATGAACACTTAGCCTCGAATTACATTATTTTAATATTCTTGGGATTTAAACCAAGCTCTAAATAGAGATTGAGTTGTCGGCTGATTCACAGATTCGCACAGGCATGTTACACCGGAGTAATTTCAAACAATAATCCCTCCTTAATAAGATACTCCTCTTTTCCCGAGGAAAATTTCTAGAATTTCCACAAAGCCTTGCTACTGGAGGTTCTCGTTAAAACAAATAGAGGCCTCGCAGTACACATGAAAAATCTAATTTCCTTCGTCATTTTCATCTTCACAAGTCAACCCCTCACCCTCGAACGGAGACATTTTCTTTTCCATAACGACGACTTTAAGGCGTCCTTATTATCCTTGAAAGGACTCTTTTTGTGCAGCAGAGATGTGGAACGAAGGACAGATTCAATGGGGGTGAAACAAAGGGAAAATATTTGCCGAGCTGTTCGAGAAAAAGAACTCATACCTCGCCCGCATTTTCCTCATCATTTCTTCGTTTGAAATTTCATTTTTATGGGGCGTTTGAGCTTTGAAGGTGCTCATAATTTTTGAATTACGACACCATCCTCCCTGAAGCCTAATATGTCTAGCTGTGGGGTATAGCGCGTAAACCCTAAAAGACTTCGGGGAGGAAACTCGTGGTACTTAATGACGGCTTGACAATTTAAAGACGATAGGGCGCTTTATCGCTCCAATTTGCTGCATTCTTCCTTGTTTTTGAAGACATTTTATATAGTCACCCCCGCGAGTCTCGTGTGGATGTAATGCCTGTATCTGTAGCGACAGGAAGTCACCCCGACGAGCTTAATTTACCTCACAGGATGAGGCGTCTCCTTCTGCCGCCATATTGCATTAGACACACCCGAGGGCCTCCAAACGTCTCCTGTTAGCCCTCCCGTCCCAAACCACCTGAGCACCAACTCGTACACAAAGTCTCCATACAGACAACAGGTGAAAGTATTTATTTGAGGTAGCCGAGGTTGTAGAAGGTCACAGAGCGGACTCCCAGGGACGTAGAAGCTCTTTGATTAAGTAGATAACTTTTCTTAGCAATGGAATACTCAATTGCAGTAATAAAATTTCCGCAAAGGTGCCCGTTTTGCTACTTGAACGTCGTAAAGTCGTTTTTGTCGATGAGGTAAAACAATGTCGTAAATTGCAGACAGAGAGCAATAAAGGGAAGGGAATACAAAAGGGTTTCTTACAGTGTTGGCTAGAATTGCTAGAAATGGAACTAAACTGAATCTACAACTTTGTTTATTGTCAGAAAAGAGGTTATTGGTTTTCTTTAGGCTTCAAATTACATTTTGTGGATATAAAAGCAATGGCAAAGAGGAATGGAAATCATCAAAGTAATTTTTAGAAATGGATTTCGTATTAAGTTACAAAATAGTTTGCTTTTAATTTTTACTTGTGAAAACTGCCAATATTTTTTGCATCATTGGGCTCTAGTTTTACTTGATAAACAAAGCCATTACGTTTTTCGAAATTATAAGATTACACATTTTTATAATTTTACTATAGGTGTTTTAAAAAAGTAAGATTTAAATACATTAATGTGCTAAAAAATATATAGAGGCACTAGAAAACTCCAGATCACAGACGAAGTATTCCCACAATAAACTGAAACCGGACACAAACCTTAGGAAAAGCGTCATCCTTGCCTTTATCAGAACCATGGGAATTTAACGAGTAAATCAAACAATAATCAAGAATACCCAATAGACCTAATTTTCATTGACTGTTAGGCACTTCAAACCCTATCGTCGCTCATCTCACTAGCAAATGACTATTTAAATTTGATTAATCGTTTTGGAAATGTCTCGACGATTTCGTGGTTGTGCAACTGGTGCACAATTATTAATAACGATATGTTCACATATTGGTAACTTTGCAATGGTATTTTATTTTCCTTCATTCGGAAATTTAATTCTTTTCGTTAAGTTGATAAATATAAAACCAGTTTTCTTGTGATACAGGGTTTAAAAATTTACGATTAAACTTACCACTCTCCTTCTACCTCCGCTCCATTTATTTTATAGCTGCTACATACTTAAAAAAAAATTCGAATTTTTTCACAATAACATTTAAATACAGCCAGCTTCATTTCCCATTTGATTTGCATTTATTTTTAAGAAAACTGCCAGATTTTCACATTTTCCAAAGAAAGGTAAAAACATATAGATCGCTCAGAAAATAGCCTGAGAGTCTTCCGATGAGCGGATATGGATATGTTTTCAAAGGATGATTATGCAAAACTGTGTGGTATTAGACCCATTCCTTTCCCACCGCCAGCCCTTAAAGGCCCATTGTTATGTAAATTCCGAAGACAAATGGGTTTAGGTGAGGTTCGCTGCAAATTTGTTGGCGGAGAGTTTTGCATCTGCAAAACTTTATTAAGGAGATGGCATGGATTGGGAAGGGTCTGCAACCAAATATGGTAAATGGAAAGATAAATTCTATCATCAGCTCCTATCCACACAGATCAGAAGAAATTTATTGCTATAAAATGATGTTGCCGGACTTTGCAGGAGCTCTTCATTGCCCTATATAACGAACGACCTTGAGAGACAACGTACTTCGATCTTAGAGACCTGTTTATTCATGACCCGATTGTGACTTCATCCCTTTGGTTTAGAGCTGGTGGATTATTAACTTCAACAAGGCTCGATGCTAAGGACCTGATCCACCTAAGGGTTGAGTTCAATCTGTGTCGAAGTCAGGAGCCGAATTATCCTCCCCTGAATCCTGAAGGACGTGACCACTTACGATATCCGCAATTTATTGACTTGCTGGTATCGATTGCTCTAACAAACCATCCCCGAGGGGAGCTTCGGCTGCGAACACAGTAGGACGATATCAATTTATTCCTCATTTGAATCAGATAGCCCTCTCCAGCTGCGAAAGACTGGTGACGAAAATTACTTTTGGCACAAATTGCAGAATATACCCCAATAGGTCCGAGCACTGTGACCCGGCCGGCTCAACAGAATGATACTTGGATCCATTTTTTATAAGCTCATGATTAAAATGGTTCGTTAATGGACCATTTCGACTTTATGAGCTGTCGGAGGCTCTTGTTGTTGGTTCTTGAAGATCCTGACCAAATATGGTCCATTCTCCGTCTACCCAATTATTTTGTCATAATGCTGCGGTGCTCATTTGCTGACTTTGATCACCGTCTTAATGGTGGAGAGTGCTTATCATGTTGAAACATTAACTGGACTTTAGAGGATTACTGACCCTTGACATTTTGATGAATGAGAAGCAAATGGTGGGTTGTTGCTGGTTTCAGCAGCAGTTCCTCGCTGTGTAGTGATAATTACTTCTCATACTTTACTAATTATGTTTTCAAATTGCCCGCAATTTTATTACAATGGCCTAATCCCACTGTTCGGATTTATTTACTTAATTAATCCTACTTCTTTATTTTAATAATGGATTCAAATAAATAAACAATAATTGGTACATTAATTGCCCAAATTATTTTTCGTCTTACAAATTTTCCGAATATAAATTATACCCTTCTTTATTAATAGTATTGCGACCAAAAACGATAAAGATAAGAGCGTTCCAGAAAAGCTTAACTTTAAAAGACCTTTTTTTTCTCATTCTACAATTTTAATACTTGTAAGGAATTACATATTAAATTTCTTAATAAATTTTGTCAGAGTAAAATCATCCTAGAAAAATATTCAATAAATGCCTTTGGCATGTTATTACTGCCAGTACTGCTTTTTTGCGGTGTTATCAGTCGGAAAATCGAATTGCTAACTTTTAAAAAGTTTTTAATTGTAGTAAGAAAATTAGAAAAATTTGTTTTGAGTTTGTGTAAATCCTTTTGATAATTACACAAGCATTAATAGGACGTTTAAAGAGATTTGTTTAAGAGGAATCTCGCTATACAAAACGAATTTCATGGAATTAGGATTATATTTGCATTCGCATGCACCTACTATCGTTTAATAAGATTTATATATTTTCCGATGTTTTATTATATTCAAAAAATCAAAGAATTGTTTTTATGAAGAAATTCTCGGAATTCATTGAAAACAGCACAGATGTAAAAAGCAGTAAAATGGAGGTGTGCGAAAATTCCTCAGGCAGTAAATGTTGAATTTGTTGAGAACTGAGAACTCAGAAACAATTCGACCAAACCCGTCACTTTGTCGGCTCCACTTGAATAATTACGAAACAGAAACAGCACCTATTTCAGAAAATCAAAGTCAACGTAATCAAAATGTTAAAGTTTGCCAAGGTAATTTTCGGAAGGTGGAGCGTTTACAGACTTTTCGCACGCATACGTACAAGATTTACACCTTTAGACACCATTCCACCTGGGGATGACCTAAAAATAAAGCCGTCGAATCCCATTAGCATTACCACCTATGTGGCAGAACAGGCTCTTCTGGGCTCGGGCTCCGTTGTGAAAGGCTATCCGGTTTTGTTGTTCATCACGATTGGACAGAGGATGCCATAAATATTTTCGTATGGAAGTTTAAACAAGAAAATGTATACCAGCGTAACAATTTGTTTATTGGTAAAATCTTACGCGGCATTATTTATTCAGGACATGACCTTAGGCTGATTCAACCATCCTCATAGTACCTTCACTTCAGCGCCTGGGGGCGGTGGAGCGGTTAAACAAATAAATTGACAATTATAAATCCACCCAGTAAAATTAATGAGTTTTTTGTTGGCTTTAAAACGCTTCAGTTCAGCGTACAATCGATGGAAATTAGCATACGCAATTATGGCAAATGTTTCTTCGTTGAATTCTGTTCCATAAATAGGAAGCTTTAATGAATTTTGTTCTGTGGAAAATTATGAAATGGAATGTCCCAAGCTATTTCACAATTTCTCACTTCTTCCTTGTATATAACATCTCATGGAGTCTGTTTGAATTGAACATCCGGAAAGTACTGGCACAAAGATAGAAATGTTCTCCTTACATCCGACTTTTGTGGCTCAAAAAGCGACGTACTGAAAGAATTTACAAACCTTGAAATTTGCCAAAAATAAATGCTGAAAATGAGTTCGCAATTGTAAATCGAAATTTTCCCCAGCACCATTGAATTGATCTCGCAAATACCTTCGGCTTTTGCATGGGCCATGTGCATTCGATTGATTTTGAAAGCAATTGTAAAAATACGAAAATTGTTCGCTTACGCTAAAAATACACGTTTTTATATATTTTACCTCATTCTGCCGGTAGATAACCGAATGCCCGTAAAACAAAATTTTTGTACAAGTTTATATGTAGAATGAGGGTGCTTTGATCTTAACCACATTATTTATAACATTGATGATTATGCTGGTTTCTGAGTTATGTCCCTAGGTGAAAAAGAAAACAACATTAAAATTAAAGGTAAACCAATTGCGGTATTGATGATACAAAAAATTAAAAATAAAATAGAATGGCTGATGACTGCAAAAATATGATACATATTGTATTTTAAGCATATAATATAAGTACAATAAATCTCTTTCATTTTATTAAATTCCATTTTGCCATTAATTGATAAAATTACAATATATGGATAAAAGAATTTGTTTATCATGAATAATAATTTTTTAGACTGTAATGAAATATGAAAGACTGACATGCTTACGTTGTTTTTCATAATATAATGACACCTTTGTGCTGCAACATATTATTGGTGCACCACATGTTTGAGGTTAGTGGGTGCATTTTATGTTTAAAGCTGAATTGCAGAATAAAAGACGAGGTGAGAGTTGCTTTGTGAAGTTTCAAACTCCGAGGCAAATCAAGTATCAAACAACTGAAAACTTTTTAAGCCTTTAAGTACGAACCTAGAGACGCTCGTCTGAAACCATTTAGCTCGCAATATTGTATTAAGGTCAGGCCCTACTCCAATTGCCTTTTGTTGTTCTTGTCAGGGCACTAGGTTTGCTTCATCGATATTTTTAGGTATTGGTTTATTTATTTCAAACATTCATTTATTACGTGAAACCTTTTATAGTATTAAAAATTTTTATCCACATATGGAGCAGTTAATTTAATATTTAATCCTTTCAATAAATCTAATCTTTTTCTTTTTTTATAAAATTAGTCCTCCGCTGATTTTGGACTACGTTAATGAATTTAATTTTCGCATCACAAACTACAGTATTTTGTTTCTATTGTTGATGTATCCTTTCAATTTTTTAATAAGAGCAATACAAAACCTTATAAAAGTTGAGTATTCAAATTGACAGAGCCCCCGGTAAGGACACCACTTATCTACTCACGAGTTAAGAGACATTGTGGGAAACCATTCATCTAAATTCCCACAGGAGAAATTAATTCAAAAGGACAAAGTGATTTTATCAAAGGATAAAAGCAATTTCGTCAGAGTGCACTCAGCTTCCTTTGTAAATTCCATAACATTTAGGAAACTCGCTAACAAGTGTAGATTATGTGTTTAATTAGATAATGACTTTGTGAAAGGATTAAGCACGTGCGCGAGACGAGCATTTTCAACCACGTTGAGTGATTCTATTTTCAAGTTATAATTTAGGTATGTCGTTAAATGAAATAAACGGTTTTAATTTTTTAGACAATAGTGATGATATAAAGTCGAGTATCCCTTGAAATGATTATTATAATAAAATATTTCTAAGAAATATGTAATAATAATAGACAATATTTCAAAGCTCAAACTAAATTAAAATATAAGTAGTTTTCTATATTTATTCAGCTGACCCTACCTCCTTTAAATTTCAGGAAATGTGTCCATAGCAATGGCAAAAATTGCGCGACGGTCAGTTGCGTCAAATCCGTCGTCGCTGACATCATCAATAAATTCAGATTTAATACCAAACGATAGCGTTAGTATCGATCAACAAAAATCATCGGTAACTCCAACAAACGCTGCTAGTACACCAATACCAGTAACGCCAGATCCTTTACGTTCAAGTGGCTTCCAACTCACAACCCGTACAATTCCAAAAAATTTAAATCGCCATGGAAATACATCATCATCAGGCCAATCTGCCAGGTATACTTACTTAATTTCTTAGTTTTAAATATTTATCAGAATTAATTTATTTTATTTTATTTTTCAGTACCACTAGTAATAATAATAGTAAGGCTTTTGATAATGTTAACACCAATTCGACAAATTCAACAATTAGCCAACAAAACTTCAATAGCACTAAGGATCCTAAAGCACTTCAGCGGGAAAAAGATAGAATCGAATTTTATGCAACATACGACGTCATGACAGGAGTTCGGATAGCAGCTACATTGGGAGGGTTTTTCAGTCTGATGGTTTTTCTTATTGTTTACAAGAGTAGGAGTCACTCAAACGAAACGCTTAAAGTTCTTAAGGTAAGTGGTCATTGTGCGTGCTCGTCGAGCAAACTTACCCTTAGACAGACGCACTTAATAACAATAAAAGAAAACTCAATTATCGATTATCGCGTTTGTTTAAGAAACGCATGTATTTATAATGTACGTCTTTTCTCCTATTGAAAAGTGAACTGAGTCCAAGTAACTTTAATTATGTAGTTTTTGTCAAAATCAAAAATATAAAGGTACACATATAATAAAAAACCTTAATTCAGGATTATTACAAAAACCTACGCTTTAGAAAATCCTTGCAAATTGTTGTTAAGTGCGTGAGAGATTATAATAGATATTCTATTTATATGTATTAAATTCACGTAGGATCCTAAAATAGCGGCGGTGGCAGCTGCTTGCATGCAGGAGGAAGAGGAAAGGATAATCCAAGAAGCAATGGAAGCTACTGGCCTTTCAATATTTCCTGACGAATACGACACCATGTTATATCGACGACAACGAATGCTTTCCGTGGGAAATGTTAGCGCTCCTCCAGTTTTGCACCGTGGCTTCCGATTTTCTTCAGTTGGTAAGAATTAGGCTAGAAACAGTCCTTCTTAGGCTCAATAGATTATATCAATTTGAAAACAGGGGGTGGTGGCTACAGCAGTTTATTGGAACCTCCTCGACGTTATTCATACAGTGGTAGTCGCCGAAAAAGTGCGTCTGAGTCGTCGAGAATTCTTAGTGCCTATCCAATGGGTAGCAGTTTTGGTACTGATGACTACTTCGTTGAAACTGATGACGAATTGGAAACTGAGTTTGATCACCTAAGCACACGAGATGAAACGACACAACAACCTGCTTTCTTGGTAGTGCCCATGGCGGTAAGTCTACTAAATTAATCATGTCTATTACAATCAAATTGTTTAATTTTTTAAGTCTTTTATTTTAATTTGTTCGTTTATATTAAAATTGGAATAAAAAGCCAAATTTGTCTATTTTATGGTGGGGTTTCTGAATAATTGTATTCGAATTAATCTAATCCAGATTAGAAAATCAGAATAAAACATGTTTGGGAAAGAAAATTACCCTCTTTATTTTCACCCTTTCAATCTCTAGTTAAAAAAATAAAATCATCATGTCGTATTAGTATCTTAAAGAAAATGGAAATAAAATATTTATTTACAAACTGTCTCTTTATGTCTAATGTTATTAAACAAATAGAGCGTGAACGTGGCCTTTTTCTATAATTTCTGGTATAACCTTGATAAGATAATGAAAGAAGTCACCTTGACACTGGCGTAGAACCAAATTAAGTCTTATAAAAAAAATTCTGCAAAAGGAAAATAAAGAAAATAGTTTATCTTGGTCTACATCATGTTTGTATTAATAATAAATAACGTTGAGGCAACGGAGCTGTCTCGGCATCTTCGAGTTGGTCGGAAGATACTCTACGTCTATAATTTAAGTGATATATTCGAGCATTGCTGTGATGCATTCATCTCAGCTCCTTCTTAAGTAATTTAAAACTGAAGAACGTCTTAAATAATATTGCTAGATATTGTATGTAGTTTTTTTCTGGCTTTTATTCATGTCAGCGTGCTTCAGACCCTAACATTGTACTTTTTCTTAGTTTATGTATATTTTTGAATCATCTTAATTTTTATTTATTACTTACGGCTTAACTGTTCTATTTCGGGAACCAATTTGAGCGAAAGAGATGTAGTTTGGTTTCAATAAATTTATTAACTAGAAAAAATTAACACCTAAAATAAAATATAAAATAACATATCTTTTCCATTTAAATCCAGGGGCAGGAATCTCGTCGCAGTAGTGCAATGACTTGTTGCAGTACAGAAAGTTCATATTTAGAACGACGATGTTCTGCATTAACCTTGGGATTAAACTCATTGCCTTCAACATTTGAAGAGGCATCCAATAAACGCCGTTCAAGTACAGAAAACTGGGATTATTATTATCCCGATATCCAGGTCATTTCGGCAACTCCAAAAACATCACCATGTCCTAGCGAACGTAGTTTGGACGACAAACCCGATAAGCAACAAATCCCAACCGCAAGGAGTGATTCAACGACATCCTCAGCTATCAACGACAATGGCTACTATAGTCCCGAGGGACAGTTGGCAAGGAACGGCTCGACCAGCAGTACAACTGGCGGGAAGCCCGTTTTGTTGCACAGGACTGACAGCACAAAACGGCAAAAAAGTGCAAAAAACTATGCCGATAATAACGAATTAAAATTAGTTGTTAAACGAAAAATATCAGACCCCTCTAGCGTTAATAACAACAGTTATAGCAATGTTTGTAATAATAGTTACAAGTATAGTGTACAATATCGAAACGATGAGGTTCGCCGAGCGCCTTTAGCATCGATTAGTTCCTTCAAGATTTCTTCGATTGACTATCAAGACTCTGATTTAAAAAGTTTGGGGTCGGATTCGGTTTTTGTCGAGAGTTATGCTGACACTGATGACGATATGGAGCAGTTCAGTACGGACAGTGATGAGCTTAGTGAAGAAGGCGATCAGCCAGCAAAAGAAGATACCAAGTCGCAAGCTGTTCGGACTAAACCTCTGGATGAGAGAATTGCTTTGAAGCCAGAGTTTAGCCAACTGAAAACGACTGATCTCCCAAAGGTGGGCATAAAACGCGGCAGAGCTCTGCTAGAAAGGCACCGAACATTATCTGTTTCTTCGAACGACAGAGTGATGCTCATATCTCAACAATCGCAGGAGCAACCCCTAGTAGAAGAGGATCTCCGACCCATCAGAGATCCAGAACTGAATCGAATTAGTACCTATCCTGATTTTGTATCTTCTCCGCCATCTTTATCACACCGGGATACGGTCAGTTTGCCGACTGAAGAGACGACATACACAACTCCAACTCCATCGACTCAAAACACTGAAATCCAAAAAGCCACTACCAGCTTTAGTTATGACAACAATAATGATAGCTGTAGCAATAGCAGTAAGCAAAGTAGAGAGAACAAAACTAGCAAATCAAAAGAGAACAACAGTAGTAGTGGTAATAATAGTAGCAACGAGTGTGTGGAGGTTAATGTTATTATTGAAAATAGACCAACAAATGTAATTAGTCCTTCTGTGATTCTAGAGTTGCCTGTGATAGCCCTGCCGTCACAGGATGATGACCCACCAAGAGATCCTAGCCTACCTGGGACATCTAGAAAATGGTCTAAGGAGACATTGTTCTAGCTCTACATAAGTGTTGTTTTTTATTTAATGTTTAAGAAACTTGGTACATCTAGGACTATCTCTGTACATTGTATGTATAACCGTTTTTTACAACCTATCATTTTCGAAACATTTGACGATTAGCATTAGTAGATGGACATCAAAATAATAGTATTGATAACAAATGACAGGATACAAATGATGGACATCCCAATAAAATAAAAAACAAATATTTTAATGTTCATTTAGACCCTAAGTTGTTGTTTCTTAATGAACAGATGTCTTTTAAAATAAGTTTTGGTTACGAATTTTAGAAGTAAATATTTCTTTTGATTTACAAACATACCTGTTTTATTAAGTAATTAAAGCGTGTTTTTAATTTTATCCTTTTTCCTTCCTTCGGCGTATATTTTTAATTCCATAAACGGTATCTGAAATTTTATTTTATCTGATGTTCTTTGATAGTTAGATTTCTTATTTGTCAGCTTATTTCTGGCAATTTGAATTTACAATTTGGTAAAGCAAGCGACAATATCTGTAAACTGAATAATGGACAAATTTAATTTATTTAAAATCTTATTCATTCATTTCCATATTTATGAATTTTCAATTTATAGTGTCATAATTAATAGAGAGAGTATGTAATTTTATACATAAAACTGATATATTTAACAATGCCAGAAATCAATATATGTACCTTCTCCATCTTATAAAAGATGCTCAATTTACAAATTTCCACGCAAAATGTATCACAAGTGCAACTCTTCCAGCAGAATAAATAAAATTCACTTTTTCGAAACGTATCAATCACATGAGCTATGGACGTGCCAAAATCCGACAAGTTTAGCAAATAATTACAAATGATTTATGCATCATGTTGCTATCCCATTTTTTTTTTGCTTTCTGCATTCAAACATATTCGAGTTCCATGTATTTTAAATATGTACATTCGCGTTTTTTAGCCTTTCGCTTTTTACGCTTTATGATATCATTGAATAGGGGGCGATTTTTTCTGGAACGAATGCTGAGCGAAATTTATTTTATTATTTCAATATGCCCTGAATGATATGTTTTCCGTGCAAACAGTTACTAAAGGCTCGACTGGTTTTCCCTTTTTTTGAGTAGACTGAAATGATTTACTTCGCTGTTTCAATTGAATAGATATTTTATGGCATTTAACTTGAATACTGAATTTGGTGTGGTGAATTAAAGAATTGCGCAAAACATAAATATGATTTCGCATGAGTTGTTATTCCAAATACAATACCATACAACAATTTCACTTTTTAAAAATTTAAGTTTGTTTCATTTGCAAAATCCTTCGGAAAAAAAGTCTTTCTACATTTATTACTTTATTTGCTGAAATACCCAAATTATATTATTTAACTAACCGTTTCTTGTGATATATAAAATGTCCTTAAAATTGGCAATTTCAACCATTTTTTGCAAAAAATAATATCATAGGTAAGTATATAAAGTAAATATTTAATAACATAAAGAAAGTCATACTTAAACAAAATCGTTATGCGAAAACTGTAATTCCAATTTTCAAATTGCCAGAAATGATAAAAACTGCAAAAGTTATAAATTTAAGTCTTTGGTCTCAAAGATCATTTTCTAAAGTGCAGTAGGTATTAAAGCGAATTGAAATACCGTTTATTTCCTTAACCTCCTTGATACTCCTACAAATTCTTAATATTCCTTCAATGTTTATAAAACACCTTTTTCTAGACAGATTAAAATGACGTAATTTCCCAAACTAAATAATTAATAAAATCGAAAATTGATTTAAATAAACCATAAAATTGGAATACACTATCTAAATACGCACAGGTAGATAAAAAAACAAATAAAATGTTAAATTAGAAATTTTGTATGTTTTAATAGTACTAAGTTTTATATAAAAATTCATTCCGAAAACCTACGACATATCCGCATTGACGTAGTAAATACGTATATATCTTTAAAGAAATAATAAAACCGTTTTTCGTAAAATCAGAATGGCATTGTATTGTGTTTTGTTTTTATACAAATTGCGGAATTAATAGGAAATTGATTGAGTCTGATGTAAACGTTTCGATTCAATGATTGTTGAAATCAAAAAAGCCGAATTCAAATAAATTGAATAGGTTTTATATATATCAGCAGGAGACTTTATTTTTTTACTTCTGGGAAAATTTGTTTAACTATGAATTTAATAAAAACGATTAATTGTTGAAGAATAATAAATATTTCGAGGATAAATAAAAACAAGGAAAAAAATCTTTATATAGATATACATATTGAGAATTAGAAAGAAGATTGTTATTTCAGAAAATTGTAAATGAATTACGGCGATAATTTTCTTCTTCGAAGATGATACTTAAACTTTATTTGTTTTACGACAATTTTTAATGAAATCTAAAATACATTATCGGAGAATTCTGTTTATGTATTATTAATTCGACATTAACAAAAAACTGTTTTCTTCTTTTTTCTAAACAAAATGCATTTATCATAAATGGAATGCAACTTATAGTATGTAAAATGGAAACAACGTCAATTTGAATTTATTTGTTAACAATTTAATTTAATATTATTGACATTAAGCATAATTATTTAAAAAGAAACGTTTTAAGTTAGAGTTTAGAAAAAAAATTTTCTGTCTAGAAAACGAAAGCTTATCTGTTATAAATTTGCTTGTTACTTTCAAATGTTGTGAATGTGAAAATTATTTAAAGTGCCCAAATAAAAAGTGATTTGATTAACATTATAATAAAACACCTTTCGCGAAAGATGTAATTGGAAAATAAACAAATTTAATAAAAGCTGATTTTAAAGAAGAAATCGCAAATTTAATAATGTAAGCTCATACAGATAAACTTGTTAAGGCGGATGAATAGAAAAATGGAAGAAAAGATAATTTTAAATAAATTGAATTAAAATAATTAGTAAGAGATAATATGTATTTACGTAAAAGTATAGTCTTTTTTGTTTTATTGAAGAGTAGATGCTTTTAAGATTTTTATAAATTGTTCTTCTGGTTTCTGACTAAATCTTGGTCCTTTGAAAAGGTAAAATAAATACTTTGTGTTATATATAGTACATTTCCAGTAAATTATCAATTTGTATGGAATTATTTCAAAGCAAATGTAATTGATATGACAAACATTACTGGGAATTTTTCGTATTACTGATTTTGGATTGAGGGTCTCCCAAAAATTAAGTTTTCAAAATTCTGTACGACGTTTTTAACTAGGAATGCTTTCTCGTTACAATGTTGTTATAATTTCTATCCGAATCTACATTTTCATACACTTCACTCCTTGATTAAAAATATAAAGCTAGTGCCTTTTTAGAATATGTGCAATATATTACCATTACTGATTTAAAACTTGTTCATACTTGCCGTACAAACTTCGATTTGAATCTATACGATGTTAGCTCCCACGAGAATTTCTACAAATCTTTTCTTCCAAGGTTACATTTTATAAAATTAATGCGCTTTGAAGTAATTCCAAAAAAATACCTATATTTTAATAAAGAGGTTTGAGAAAATTAAAAATCTCGATAAACACTTTCAGTCCATCCATTTCAAAAAGGGTAGGTAATTAACCAGGGTATATAATGTATCATCTAATCTTCACTTGCGCACTCATTTGAAAAAATCATACAAGATTCAATTATAGTGCTAAAGTACTGCAAGATATTCCCATCGAATACTAATCAATTTCATCATACACAAAAAGAAAAAAAGTTAAAATAACGACTTTCGACCAATTTATAAAGTCTGCAAATTTAAAAACGCCTGTAAATACGATCTACACATCTTCTTATAAACCTCAACGACGACAAAGCTTCCTGAACTAAATTTTGTTATTCTACGACGTCAGAGCCCTTTTAAGTTTATTTTATTTAAATCACAAGTAAATTAACATTTTCAACATTCTGACGAAGTAGTCGTACACCATTAAAATCCCTGTTCTAGGAGTGTAAAAAAGAACAATCATTAAATAGAGTGTTTATAAAAGGTATTTTAAAAGAAGAAGAATAAAACCAATATATCGAATTGTTTGAGTGTGTCGTGCACCAAAAATCTCTCCACGAAGACATTGCAAAGAAAGGCGTGTTAAATTCATCAGTAGTCGTTTAGGATGTGTATGTAAAATACTGTTTATAGGGGAAATCTGTACAAATGTAAAATATAAGTAAGTAGACAAAAACAAATGCAAAATAAACCGAAAGATTGAAAAATGTGTTGAAACTTATGTGAGTATATAAAAAATAAATATATTTAAAATAAAACATTTTGTTTCAATGGGTTGTTTCTGCTTTCTAGTGATTCAGATGCAAAAAAATATTAATGAAATGACCAATCTTGAACTCTGCTTATTAATTTTTACAACTGTGAAGCGTACAATTTGAAATGTTTGGAACATTTATATTCTAACTCATATTCAGCTGTTATAATTTATTGAGCTGAGTTAAGAAGTCGACTGTATAAAGCTTTTCAGTTATTAGAAAGTACATAAGCTTTATGATTTGGAAGCTTGAAAGCTTCTGAGCAGCAGATGGTGAATTGAAGTTGACTTGACGTCTCCCAGTTGCTAAACGAAGAACTGTTAAGCTAAGAGCGAAGTGGTGATTTTTTGGTAATTTCTTTTCAAAACGTTAAAAAAAATGGGTTCTACAGAGCTCGTTTCTACGGAGCAATTGCGTGAAAAATTAAGGAGATCTTCAGAGCTCCAAAGACGAGCTGAAAAAGGGTGTAGCATGGATTCTTTGCGTCTAGGACTGGGTGAAATTCAGTCAATGATCTCCGAGCTCGAGAACTTAACCGTTAAAGATGTCCATGGCCTGTGCGTAAGGATCAAGAGGAAGAAACACGCCTCCGACGAAGACATGTTTAGGCTAAGTCATGCCTTCCTTCAAGCAGACGATAATATATCGGAATTTGTGAAAAACATCGGCGCCATAAATGTTCTGGTGAAGGAGCTCACAGGTAAGATTTGTATTTTCATAGACTATTATATTTTACAAGATATGTTAAAAATTGCAGGCCACGACTCTGAACTCCAAATAAAGGCTTGCGAAACTCTCTGTAATTTATCCTTAGGGGGAACTGTGCCCTGTGAAAAGATTGCTTTGAATGCTGGCAGCTATTTAGTCACTTATTTGGATAGTACTGATTTAAGGCTAAAGGTTATTTAGTTGTCATTTCCCTATCTTATTTAAATCTTAATTAAATATAAAAATTTACTTCCAGCTCAGTAGCTTGTGGGTTATTTCTAATATAGCTTCAACTGGAGGGAAAGGTCTTCAGGCTCTAGTTGCCCTCGAAATAGTCCCTAAACTGGTACAACTTTGGAGTACAGAGCAAAATAACGAAATATTGGAGGAAATTTCTGTAGCCTTGGATTTGATTGTTTCCTCAGCAATCCTAAGGTAAGGTGGTGGTTGAGGTGGAAAATAGTTCCTACAGTTTTAATTTGAATATCTTAATTTATGTCCTGCAGGTCTGAAGACAAAACCGCCTTGCAGGAGTGCCTTCTAAAGGGATCACTTAACAGGTGCTTCGGGGACTATCAACTAAAATTCATTTTCTATTCTCTGATAACCAGTGATATTACCTTAAATGAATCTAATTTATCGAGGGTGGTGGATCTCTGTGCAACAGCCCTACGTGAATCAGAGGATCTTTGCAAAAGTGGAATTGTCCAAAAACTGCTGTATTCTGTTAGGATTCTCTCAAATTTGATCTGCCTTTACCCGAACTCTGCGACTATTCTCGTGGAAAAAATTACGACTTCAGGGGTTTCATTAGCAGATGTCTTGAACATACTTCTGGAAAGAAATGAAACTGTTAAAGAGGTCCTTTGGTTTACTAAAAACTTGGTTTATTCCGAAAATAGCGATTTAAAAGTGTACCTGCAGGAAAATGGAATTTTGCAGGAACTCAAATTCGGAAGGTTTAGTGTTCCTGGAAGCTTTTAAAAGTTGTTTTTTAAAAATAAATCTCAATTTTCTTTAATGTTTTCTTTATTTTAATTGGCCTTAGTGGAAAACGAAAAAAAATGGCATTTTCTAAGGAATATTATGTATAAGCAACTTGCGATATAATAAAGTTTTTAAATTTACCGGGCAACATTTGTTGATACAAAACGCTGCTTGGTTATGTTTGAGTACATAAATGTTAGAAACAGCTGATATGCCAACTGTCAAAAATTTTGCATTGGGCGCACGTGTGAATACGCAGCGTTCCTTAGAAGATTTCGCAATAAAATGAAGCAGAAAAAAAAGTTGGGTAAGTTTTTTGTGCAACAAAACTCCTTAGAAATCCAGATCTTCAAAGATCAAAAAATTGTAGGAATTGGGCTCAGCCGAGAGGAGCGCACAGTAATCGTGATCGGTGAAATTATCCAAGAACTCCTCGAAGCACACGAGCAGAAGAAGGATGTGAATCTAAACCGCATGAAATCCCGGCTATCCTCGAAATATGGCCTGGAGAGTTCACCACGTCTTGTGGACATCATTGCAGCAGTCCCGGAGGAAGCCAAGAAAATTCTTCTGCCTAAGCTAAAGGCCAAACCGATTCGTACCGCGAGTGGTGTAAGTCTCTATACTTTCTCATTTAATTTTTGGATAAGCTGAAGAAAATTGTTTGTTAGATTGCAGTTGTTGCTGTAATGTGCAAGCCCCATAGGTGTCCGCACATAAACATGACCGGGAACATCTGTGTATATTGTCCCGGAGGTCCAGACAGCGACTTTGAGTACTCCACCCAAAGTTACACGGGCTACGAGCCGACGTCCATGAGGGCGATTCGCGCCAGGTATCACCCGTTCCTCCAAACCAGGCACCGAGTTGAACAACTCAAGCAGCTGGGGCACTCTGTGGACAAAGTGGAGTTTATCGTCATGGGCGGGACTTTCATGTGCCTCCCGGAGGAGTACCGCGATTACTTCATCCGGAATCTGCACGACGCCCTCTCAGGCTACACGAGCTCCAGTGTAGCGGATGCTGTGAAATATTCGGAGAAGGCTCGGACCAAGTGCATCGGGATCACAATTGAAACCCGGCCTGATTACTGTTTGAAGCGGCACCTGTCCGACATGCTGTCCTACGGGTGTACCCGCCTGGAGATCGGGGTTCAATCCGTTTACGAAGATGTCGCCCGGGACACAAATCGAGGTCACACCGTGAGGGCTGTTTGCGAAAGCTTCCAACTCTCGAAAGACGCCGGGTACAAAATCGTGGCTCATATGATGCCCGATTTGCCTAACGTGGACTTTGAAAGGGATATTGAACAGTTTATTGTAAGTATCATGATAAAACAATATTTCTACTTTTTTGTCTTTAAAATCATAATTTAATTTTATTTTATAACCTTAAAGTTGATTTTCTGCTCTTCTAATTTTGTTTCAAAAGATCTACAGTTTTATCCAGAATGAGAACATTTATAAGAAAACCCTTCCATTTTACTGAGGATACAAAATGATGCAACAATTTACCAAAAACACTATATACCTTTTTCTTAGGAATTTTTTGAAAATCCGGCGTTCAGAGCAGATGGCTTAAAGATCTACCCGACACTAGTTATCCGAGGCACAGGACTATACGAACTCTGGAAAACCGGCAGATATAAGAGTTACCCTCCTTCAATGCTGGTGGACTTGGTTGCGAAAATTCTAGCCCTTGTACCGCCGTGGACAAGAGTTTACAGAGTTCAGCGAGATATTCCAATGCCACTTGTAAGGTAAGGAATTTTCGAAAACAGTCTTAACAATAATTCTTAATTACAAAACATGTTTTGTCAACACAGCTCTGGAGTTGAACATGGGAATCTCCGCGAATTAGCTTTGGCACGAATGAAGGACTTGGGTACAGATTGCCGCGATGTACGAACCCGCGAAGTCGGAATTCAGGAAATTCATAACAAAGTCCGACCTTATGAAGTTGAGATGATACGACGTGACTACGTAGCGAATGGAGGATGGGAAACATTTTTGTCGTACGAAGATCCCGACCAAGATATTCTCATCGGTTTGCTAAGATTGAGGAAATGTTCCCCAGATACTTTTAGACCCGAACTAAAAGGGGATTGTTCCATTGTCCGAGAATTACACGTATATGGTTCTGTAGTACCTGTAAACGCCCGAGATCCCACAAAGTTTCAGCATCAGGTTTGTAAATGTTTGTAACCCAACAGAACTCTTTTAATAGCTACTTGAAACCTAGGGCTTTGGCATGCTGCTAATGGAAGAAGCTGAAAGGATATCCCGTGAAGAACACGGAAGCACAAAATTGGCAGTAATATCAGGAGTAGGGACAAGGAATTACTACAGGAAGATGGGCTATGAGCTTGATGGTCCCTATATGTCTAAAAGTCTTGTTTAGAAAATGTGTCGCTTCTTTGAAATACATTTACTTAAAAATATAAAAATGTAGCAATATATACGAATCCTTTTATTGAATCGTAGCCCAGGTCGGACTGGTTGAAAGAAAGAGCCGGCGCCTGTGGCCCTACCAAGGCTTTTTCTTTGGAATGGAGCATCCGAAAACTTCAAAAAATTATTACTTATTAACTCTTTCAGGCAATAATTGGTTCCGCCGATCCGAAAACAGTGAATATGATCCAACCGGCGAGATTTATTGCTGCAGCTGTGCTAAATACCATCGGCCAACTTTGGGTTAATTCTAAAATGTGACCAGCCAGGTAGACTCCGAGAAAACCTTTAAACATTGAGTTTTAGATCTAAATAAAATTATTTAGTTCAATGGAGATTACCTGGAATTGCTCCTACAGTATTCATTAAACCGAAAACGCTACCCGAATGAGAAGGCGCTAGATCCTGGGGATTGACTGTGACTGCATTATTGTGGAAGCCAGTTCCTCCTTAACAATTGAAATTCATTAAAAATTCCTAAAGATTTGAAAGTTTTTTTCTACCTATGATGATGGTCATGCAGGTTAAAGCTGTATTAAAATTATTTGTACGACTCATGACGAACAGAGCGGCATTTTGCGACGCAAAGCAGATGCTCTGGATGAGTTTTCGAACAGTTGAGATCGACCAATCTTTAGAGAGCAGGTGGCCAGTAAGCATTTTAGCGAATATTGTGCATGGTGGGAGGGCCAACCAGGGTATCATATTCACAACCCAGCCCTTTGCATGGGGATACCCTTCGTGAAAGTACGTGGGCAGCCACGATAATAAAACAAAGAAACAATTCATTTCACATGCGTGGGTGAGAACGCATGCCCAAAATGAAGGCTTCTTAAAAAGCTGCAGCCACGGCACTGAATCTGACATACCGGAAGATTTAGTGCATAGCCTACTGGGAATTGACACGTTAATCACCCGATTCCGCTCGGAGGACATCGTGTAATATCTTAAAAATAGAGTCCAGGAGAGCCCCAGAAATCCAATCGCCCGGAATACTGACGGCCACCCGAAGTAATCCAGAATGAATGAGCCCAATATTCCGGTTAGTAGAGTTCCCATCGCTGATCCGGATGTAAGCAGCCCGAAGAAACTTGATCGTTCGTTTGGAGATAAATTCTGAAAAGATGCAATCCTTAAGGTAACCTTTGGAACGGGGGAGTGACACGTACTTGACTAGTGATGCTTATCATGCTAGGAAAATGCACTCCTTGAAAGGCGCCGTTCATTATCCTAATGGTAACTATGAAAGGGATCGAGTACCCCTTGACAGTCGGGGCGAGGTATATAATATTTGGCATCCAAAATGTTATCAGGGACCATCCGATTGATGCCAAGAAGATCACCTTTTGTCCCCCGATTTTATCACTGAAATATCCTCCTAAAACCTAAAAAGAATAATCCTTTAATTGCATATGCCTTTCATACTTCCAACATAAAAATCGCACCATAAAGTCTAAGTACCCTAACATTTTCTAGTTTTCCTAAAATATGTTCAATATTTTCATGTGTAAAATTTGTTTGGAAATTCTTAAAGGCGAAATAAACCCAAACGCACCTGCGTCAAAGTGTACCCCCAGAAGAAGGAGCTCAGCACAGTCCCAGACTCCGTTTTGCTCCACTTCTGCTCGGAGGCGACGGCTGGAACCAGCAGAGGCATCGTGGTCCTGGTGGAGTACAACATGCAGGTCCCGAGAAGTAGAGTTAAGAACCAAATCCGCTTCTCATTTCTGCGAAAGACTTTATCTTAAAAATAGCCCAGGAAGGGAGCAAAGCCGGCCAAACCTCGTCCAGACGCTCTGGTTGTCGTTGAAGTCCCGCAGGAGGGAGTACTTAAGTTTTTCGTCCATCGCGCTGTCTGACTATCGGTGCATTTTGAGATTTTGTTAATTCGGTACGATTTAATTGTGCTGTACGCCCAGGTAATTGGTGCGAAATTCAAGCAAACAACATTTTTCACTTGGTTCCAGACAGCAGAAATGTTTTGCATCAATTCTATATTCGTGCCCCGCTGTCAAATTATGTGGCACAAATCAGCTGATTCAGAATGAGTGAAGGATTCTGTAATGCGTTTATTCCGTTTCAATTTTCGCAAGCAGTCTTTCGTTTCTATTGTGACTTGATCTTTTCAAACGTTGACAGTTCTCTGAAGTAAACAAACGAGAAGGGGGAAGGCGCCGATTTTGTTGTTCTTGCGGAGAAAAACGTGAAATTATTGTTTTTTAGCCTCGGGATGGCAGCATGTCTCTCTGATTCGCAAAGCGAGATCTTGAGTGATTGCTTGACGGACAGCGAGCTGGACGAGGAAGACACCCAGTCGGAAAATTTCGAATTTCCGGTAAGGCACTCAATGGTGCAGGTGGGTGGGGGCATTGATGCCGACTATCCGAAGCTCTTTTTTAGAATAGGACCTCCTGCTGGATATGCAACGGATACTACGGACCCAATTTCGAGGAGCCCCTCTGCGGCACGTGCCACGCCTTCCTCTATCCGACCAATTCCCCGGAGGAGCAGGAACTGGTCACGATGCTGTCCGACGACGAGGACTCTGGGAACGATGAGCCTCCCTTCACAGCGGCGGACAAGGAGCGGCAGGAGCGCGAGGAGGAGCGGGGCGTTCCGGAGTTGGATACCCCGGAGAACGAGGACAGCAAATTGGGGGCGAACGACAGAAATTTGCTACCGATCCAGAGACCGGCTCCCTCACCACCCAGGCCTTTGTCAAAGTTCATGGAACTCTTGTCCCAACCCCGGCCCGTCGACAATTGCGAGAAAAGCATCACCTCTTTGCCCGTCGAGGTACTTGTCCTGATTTTCTCGTACCTGGACGACATCTCCCTGTGGAACGTTAGCCAGGTCTGCAAGCAGTGGAAGAGGATCCTTGAGGTTAACACTGCCCCGTCGATGTGGCGCAAATATCTGAAAGAGCGGTGGCCCCTTTTCCAGAATTTAGTGGACGTCCCAAACTGGTTGCAGGTATGTTCATGCTTCAATTTTTATCTCAAAATTCTTATACAGGGAGTTTAAGAAATAATAATAATATAATTCGAATTGAAAGGTTTCTAATTGAAAAACGATTGAATTAAATAAAACGGCTTACCTCAGTTTTTAATCTAATAAATATTTTTTGTAGATGTATTCTTCTCTAATGTCCTCTTGCTTCTGCCGAACTTGCCTTCTTCAAATGGCGCTCAAGTCCCCACCGCGTCCTAGGGAAAGCGCCATTCGAATGAATCGCCTCCGAATAGAATTCAGAACACTGAACGTGGACCCCTCCGAGGGCATTGAGGCAGTGCCTCTTGATAAACAATGCTCATATTGGCAAGCCAGTATTTTGGGACCAACAGGAAGCCCCTACGAAGGCGGAAAATTTTTTTTATACATATTCTTCCCAGACTCGTAAGATTAACTCTTAAACTTTTTTGCTTGTTTTATGTAAAACTGGTCTGCGTTATAATATTTCAGGTACCCCATGCTACCTCCCACAGTACGTTTCTTGACAAAAATCCTGCATCCGAACGTATCCAGGCATGGCGACGTGGGTATAGACATAATTCAGCACAACTGGTCGTTAGCGTTGACGGTTTCAAAGCTTCTTCTATCTGTTCAGAGTCTGCTTACAGATCCCTTCACAGAAGTATGTTCCTATATGTTTTTTAATTTTCGCAGATATTTAGAGATTCATAAATATTTGCAGATTTGCATGGAACCAGAATTGGGGGACATGTACGAGAACGATCGACAAAGATTTGAATCTCTAGCCAAGGCCTGGACGTGGAAGTATGCGATGTTTGAAGTAATACCGCCTCGATGAAGACTGCTTTTCTGTGCCATTTGGTTTCTTCACTCTTCATATATTATTATTTTTTTTTTACTTTATTTACGCTTTTAAGTAAGTGGTAATTGTAAGAACTTAGAGAGCTAAATAAAGCTAGTATATCCCAGCACAGAATTTTTGTTTGATTATTTAAAATTGTGGGTTCTGTTCAATTCAATTGATAAACGCGAAAGAGCCCTATTTTGTCGACGTTTATATTGAAGTGATGCAATTTTAATTTTTTCATAAAACAGGATATAACTATCCAAAACCGGTTTTAGCTTCTTCTGATGATAAGTGAATTGAATACGTAAATCTAAACAAATAACACTTTAAAAACAAAATAAATTAATTAAAATTATTTTCCATTAATAGGGACATAAAATTACTGAGATTAATATTAATCAATTCATTCTCAAAAATTCTGTTCAGAGTTATCACAGTTTAAGAAGTCGACCGGAGAATGATTCTGGTATCTACATATGTAAATTAACATGTATGTACTTTCATTAATTGCAGAACGACTACGATTTAAGTGTCCTAAAAATTTCCATACCTCTTTTTCAGATATAATTTTTTTTGTGTTTGATTTAATTTTATAGGTATGGACTTCATACGGTTGACCTCCATCAAAAGATACTATGAGAACAGAGTGTCTGGGTTCTCTTATCTCAAGAAATATTAAACTGATTTAATTTTACTTTTATTAACAAATGAGACATGGATGGGTCATACCATAACCTTGAGAATTTATTTTGTTACATCATTAGAAAAATGATCGTTAGATTCTAATATTTTGAATTATTTGATTTTAAAGGTTATCATTTTTAAATTATTTGAATTATTTTACGACAGAAAAACTGAATCCTATTATTCTGAGTTCGTCTTTTATTTGCGTAAATTTCCTTAAAATCTAAAAGATATTTGAACAATATGTTCAAATAAAAGCTCACATGATTCAGCAACGAGTGATTCGTCTTCACTTTCCGCTTCATTTGATTCCAACAAAATAAAACAAGGAGTCTTGAATTTTACATTAATCGAAAAAAATAAAAATTCGTAATACTGAACAGTGTTTAACAATGGAAAAGTAATATACAAAACAAAACTCAACAAAAACCTTATCAAGATTTGGATGCAGTAGATATTTCATTTGATTCTTCATTACTTATCGTGCTAAGTAGTGGTGGATCGATTCGATTTTTATTACCAGGTGGCGGTGATTTTAGTATAATTTTCGGTTGAACAATTGGAGTCATCTCTTGTGATATCATAAATTGATCCTCGGGGAAATCATGTTCACAGTGGTGTTCTCCACATATTTTACATTCGTATATATTCGGTTTAATTGCATTTCTTAGTTTCTGTAAAATAAAGGATGTTAAATAAAATTTGTAAAACAATTTGGGTATGTTCAAGGACAATTTTTGAAAATTTAAAGCAATATTAAATTGAGTATATTGAAGATTTGATGAATTAAAGTTTACTTCTACTTACTTCACAAAAACTATCTCCAGGAGCTCTGCTTATAGTTACTATTGCGTAACCTGGGATGCAAATGAGCGACAGAGCTGCCATGACCCAGCCGATGGCGTAGGCCCAAACGGGGTAGTTGTACTGTCCGTTGTGATAGGTAGGCTCGTGATAATTTATTAAACTTAGGATCCACAATGACTGCAAAAGGAATATTTTTTAAAAATACTAACTTTGTACACTTTGCAATTTCAGGCGTACTATTAAAAGCAATGGTGAAAAGACAAGCCAGCATGATCTTATATAAAGCGAAGGCGATCTTCCAGTCATCTGCTTCACGTTCTTTGCTAAACGGCCAGTTCCATAAAACCATCCAATGGCTATCATTTGAAAGAAAGCTACAAACATAATCGAAATTGAGGCCGCATAGTGGTCCATCAGTTGAAAATAATATATCCCTCCCTAAAATAGAATTGGCAAGTGTTTGTTATTTAAATTATTTATTTAAGAACGAAACATGTAAAACCGAATTCTTATTTCAATATTTCGATAAATATGGATAAAAAAAATTAAAAATAATTATCCAAATAGAAAATAGTATCTTACTTGAATTAAATTCGGCAATCCAAGAAGAAATGAAACCGCACAAATAATAAGCACCAGCAGTTCGTGATAAACCAGTTTTCTTTTGATCCAGTTCGGAAAGCCATCCTGAATTGAGGTGACCACTACTTCGACTATAGCAAACTAGAGAAAAATTGAATAAGTAATAAAATTAAAATTTCTTCAAACTGGCGGTAATGTAAATATATTTAATTATCTCGATAATATGAAAGTTACGGGTAGCAAAGCTGTTTCTATAATTATAGGTTTAAGTTCTAGCGCAGCGCTCGAAGCTTGTCATTCAATTTGCCACTCTTGTAATAGAAGCTGTGCCGCTAGCTATTTACTTCGAAATGACTGTGGTAATAACCGCATAATTAAGGCACCCATTCCCCAATAATTATGAATAAATCGATAATTTACCTGACTATTGAGTCCCAGACAGAGGAGCATGAAAAAGAACATGACCGCCCACATTTGGCCGGCCGGCATTTTCGCCATGGCTTGGGGGTAGACAACAAAAATGAACCCAGGGCCATCGCTAATCACATCTTTCACGTCCGTGTTCTGCTCGTATGCTAAATTGCCGAGTGTCGCGAACGCGAAAACTCCGACCAAAATACTCGTCACTGCGTTCACAATTGAAACCGCGAGCGTGTCGTGCAGAATGTTATTGTTGTACTTGTTGTAGCTGGCGAACGAAATCATTGATCCGAAAGCAATCCCAAGCGAATTAAAATTTTGGGATGCTGCATTTATCCAAACCTATAGAATATTTTAAGTTTTCAAAAAGATTCTAAAAAAAATAACACAATAGTCATACATTTGCATTACGAAGCTCACTCCATTGAGGTCGGAAAAAATATCGAAGACCATCCTCAGCACCTTCCAGTGTGAGGGCGCGACCCATGAACACTACAATTAACACAAACGGAAATGTTGCTGTGAAATATCTAACCTGAATAAACAAATAGCAATATAAAATTAACTCAGTACTAAAATAGTCGAACAGTTACTACCTTGGCTGACGATTTAATCGACTTCCAAATTGCAAAATATACTAAGAGCCACGCGCAGATGAGGCAAGCGAATAGCTCCCATCGCATGTTCCCGGGGTATTCTATTCCAGGACTTATCTGTAAAACCTTGTTTCTGTAAATGGACACTTTGTGAATACTATTTATAAAATTTTACTCTCGCCGAGAATTTCTTACTCAAAGAATTCTTCTGAAGGCGTTCTTGAAAGGTCCGATGGTGTTATATTGACTGCTTTGTGGTGGGGTACCCAACAGTCAGGAGTATTCCATCTGATTTAAGTTCAATAAAATAAAAGTTAATGTTTCTGCTACATTAAGATGAAAATGGTTTTGCAATTGAGGTAGACTTACCTATTGTTGCAATCAGTCCAGGGCATTATTGGCTTAAATGAAGTGAAGAAATAGTACACGGAATAAGCTATTATCACACTGTAATACGTTGACATTAAAAACGAAACAATCACACTTCCCACACCAGCTCCTGTAAAACAGAATACGATTTAGTTTTTTAATTACGAGTCCAAGATATTGATGGATCTAAAATTTGGCCGGTGTCAAATTATTTTGTAGGTACATATTATTTAATTTATAATGAAACCTTTATTTAACAACATTTTTATTTGAAAATCCTGCCTTATGTCTTACGATCGTTAATTTAAAATAATTAGTGCCTTTGAATATATGTGTCCGAAAAAAAATCGATATTTATTAAAACCAACGGCCAAAAAAAGCAAAGATTATTTTCTAAATAAAATAATCAAAGAAATAATTTTAAAGTTTGTGAGACTTGAAATGCTATGCACCTAACATTCTGCTAAAAATTGTGGATTTGTTGGTTTTTTGTTGTATTATTGCATGTGTTGTTTACCTTTATTCCATACTCCGACATGACAAAACCTTATTTGTAACAAAACTTGTATGGAACCAAAAATTGTATTCAGAATTCTAAAGCACTCGTGTTTATTCAGTTTATTGGTGTTATACTATATATTAACTTAGAACTTCTTTCAGACTCATTGGAACGTTAGCGCTAATAAAATTGTGTACTTTTTAATTAGGCGCGTTTTACGCACAAGTTATTTTTCTGAATGGTCTATTTATAGTAACATTCATACACACTTCTCTCGAAGTTAAACAAGAAATTATCACTAGAGGGCAAAGTGTGTTCAATGCCCAACTTTTAAAAAAGTAATGTTTTCCAAAAGCTACCTAGATTAACTAAATCTAAAAGCAGTAAATATTCTTCCAGAAATAATTTATACTCAACGACGCATCATATGCTGTTTTGAATTTCAAATTCTTTTGTACAGAATTTTTTCTAAAGTTGCAAGCTGAATGTGATTAAATTCGCATTGTTTAGAACAAATTTACTGCAGCAACTGCTTGAAATTAAACCACGCTTGACATTGAGCAACAAGTATTCCACCCACATGTGTGACATTTTTCCCGGATAATAAATTTTGCATTAAATTCTTAATAATAGCGCTGTTGCATTTTGATGCAAGCACTTTCATATTTTAACTATTTTATATTTCGCGTAATGTTCATACATATTTACCTTTAAAGAGAGGACAGAATTGACCTAGTGCGCCAATTGGACCTCTTCCGGTGTACTGGCCAACGGACAGCTCCATAAACAACATCGGAGTACTGCATATAACCAAAATGATGAAGTAAGGTATCAGAAATACACCTAGAAATGAATAAGTGGAGTATTTAAGTTTTTGAAAGTAAGATGAGTTTTAGTGAACAAAGAAAGCCGCGCAATCAACACCTAAGCGGATGTTACAAATTTTGATCACTTGAACTACACCATGTAAATCAGGATAATGAAGTCTCTCTGTTGAATAGCATTAAACCGTACATCTTAAGTTCTGGCTTTAGTAGAACTGATAAAATTTAACGTGAAGAGATTGAAAAGTTCTTTTATTGTGCATATTAGCATAAGTCTAAAGGTTTAATAGCTTAATGATTTTCAAAAAAGCTTTGTTTAGTTTGATAAGTAATTTTTTAAATAAAAAAAAATCGTGAGTCTTCGTAAGTGGATAGGTTCGTGATTTCTTGCTATTACAGTATAGTAACTAAAATATAAAATAAAATAAGAATTACCTCCCCCACTCCTATAACATAAATATGGAAATCTCCATACATTTCCCAGGCCCACAGAGTACCCTATGCAGGCTAATACAAATTGCATTTTATTTGCCCAATGCTGCCGTCGCGGCTTGAGGTTCGGGGACTCTGGATCGTCTGATAAGTCACAGTAGCTATCGTCATCATCGTCTTCGCCAGGCGGTCTAGGAAATGAATAAATTTCAAAATTTCAAATACTTATTATTCAACAAATTTTTTGGTTTAGATGTAAATTTTCTGTTAATTTAGAAACAAAAATTGATGGCGCCATAGCCACTTGCAGTTAGCTTTTCAAATCACCCATTGAGAAAAGTAAACATTTTTGAAGTCGTATAATGAAATCATTAAACACGTTTGAATGCAAAGTCCAGAATTTTAAACTTAACTTTTATGGTAACAGTCGTGACAATCGTCTTAACGACAAGCAAGCCATATTACGTGGATGAATATTTAAAATCACAATTATCACCTTCGTACGAAAGATCCGACCCTCTTTTCGTATGGCCCCAGGTAGCTCTCACTTAAAACTTGAAATTAAATTTGCTTTGACAATAAACCAAATTTAGAATCTGAAAATATTTGAGAAACGTGTGATCCTCTAAAATGTGTTAATAAAAGGTGAATCTGCTGAGTTTTGTTATGGTTTTTAAAACACTGCAGTACAAGCTATGTGCATCCGTATCCGTCTGAGGTTTATGTCCGATTAGTTTATTACGTCTAATTATAGGTCACTCGATTAGATTAAAGAGAGATTCACCAAGATTCACACTGTCTTATCTCTAGAAGGGCGGGGCAATTTTAATAGATCTTAATTGCTAGAAGAACGACTTGGGTTTTAGCGAGAATGATTATCTTGAAATGCAGCTGCGATTTTTTTGTCTGTTTGAAAAGAGTATCAGAAAGTGGATTGTTTCCGCTTATGTAGGCACTCTAATCAGATATGAGCCAGAATTATCGTTAAAAGAGAAACATACATACGTATACATATCTAGTTTCTGAAATTTGTAAAAGTCGAAGAAGACTATCGCCTCACGAATAAAAAATATGCTTTCAAAAAATCCGCTTTATACATTTGCACCTAATATACACCTTATCTACATTTACGAAAATATATCTTTTAATTTATTAAATATAATGTTCCTGAAACAGATTTTAATTTTTCATAAAGTAATTTTACTATAGCAATGATTAAGAAACCAATTGTTTAACTGATCAGCGCTAAACGGAAAAAATGTTATTCAAAAGAAAACTTACATTTTGGCAACACGACTAAAATTGAAAGAAGGCTGCTCTGAAGTTTTGGAGACAGCATCCAAAGGAGCAGTATCTGGCGACACTTCCGGTTCAATATTTACATGAGGAGGCATTGTCACAATTACCTCCGGAATAGTTAGGAATCGGGACAGCTTTGCTCAAAAATGTGTAAATAGAATAACTTAAATTTGTTCACGTACAATTGGGTTTGCAATAATTTAGAATGCCCCTGATCCATTCACTACTTAATAATTGCGTTAAAAGAATTGAACAAAAATCGCGTTAAAGGCATTTGCGTGCCAATTTTTGTTTTTGGACGAAAGAGTTGATAATGGTTCCGCCCGTCTTATGTAATTTTTTGATCTTAAAAATTTTTCAACAGCGGCGGAAATCGTCCACGCGATTCTGTTAAACTGATTCAACTAAATTTATGATTTGTGGAAAGTTCTCTCAATGCGGTTGAGGTTCCACGTTAACAGTGCAATAAATCTCGAAGGTGATAATTATTTCTTAGGCAAAACGGTCGTTACTTCGGCACTTAAGCGAAAGTTAAGCGAGTTTTATGACGTTCTACACAAACAAATCAATATTAGTACTGGAATTAGGAAAGCAAATATGATAGGGTGTCAAAATAACGAATTGAAACTGGCTCACAAAATTCAGCAATAATTGAATGTCTTACTAAATAAAAATTATATCGAGGCCTTTTTGAATTTTCAGATTTGAACAGTCATGCTTAATATGAAATAAGATAATTATATAATATTTACATAATATAATATAATATAAAATGCATAACAATGGGATTAAAATGATCGAAAGGATTTCTCTTTACCTTCCTCTCAATTTGAGGGTAGTATTGCATTTATAAAAAAATTTGTTTAATTTGAAACTGAATATCCTTAGAACCAATGTATGTGTGTACTCCTTGTTTTATTGACACTGTATAATTTATTTATACTGTAAAATTATACAACAGTCGCGTTTTTAAAATAACACAAAAAGTGGTCATTTCAGCATGCTGCGTGAAAAGTGTAGAAGTGGTTAGCAAGGTGATAATTTACGTTCAAATAATAATCAAGGCGATGTGAAATGAACTTGTAAATTACTAACCAGATCAAATTTCTTACTTTGACTTTAGCTCAAAAGTGATTTGATCATATCCATCGCGAAAAAAAAATTTTTTAAGTTTGGTCAGAGACAGAAAATCTAAGTTGTGAGATCATATCCAGCAGAGTCTCGCTGAAGCAGATCTCAAGAAGGCTTAATCGCAAAATTGCATTAATTTTCGTTTAAGTGTGATTTACAATGGGAACAGCGGTTGACGGCGATAATGACGCCCATTTCATTGAATGAACGTTTTGAGTCCGAGGCGGGAGGAAATAAGGAAACGTACAATTTAGGATTTGTGCAGATCACATAAGTTGGTCCACTAATACGGGAAGTCGGATTTCGCTGAGATCTTCAGATTCATCTTCCCGTGCCGATTCATTGAGGATTCTGGAAATGCAACATCGCGTGTGCTCGCACGTTCGCAGTCACACTTGGCGGCACGCCGCCGTATCGACTGGCCCGATCAATAGCACGATCATCGCAGCGTGTAATGCAATCCAGCGCGGGAACCCACGGGCAGTGTTGTGTTACATTTGTCTGAATTTGCATATGAATGGTAATATCGCGTCTAATTCATCACTTCCACCGCGGCAGCCGTGATACATATTGACACCAGCGCATTAATTCGCGCATTGTGCTGGGAAAGTTATTTTTGAATTTTTAAATTGAATCAAACGTAGGCCGCAGATGGTTGCGTTATTTCCGCGTTGGAATTATTTCGAATGACACTCCCTTAGGCTAGTTGTGGATTTGTTTTTATAAATCGGCGACATGATGGCGTTACCAAATTATATTCCGCCTTTTGAAGAGAAGAACCGCGACAACAAATCGGAGCTACATGGCGGCACATAAATTATCATTCCAGGAGTTTTAATTGGATCCACCGTCGATGCATAAGAAATATAGTGATCACTTACCCTGGTCTAAGCCAAAGGAAGTACACTTTACTCCACGAATTAAGACTTGTCTGAGACAATTACTGTCATTGGCAAAATTTGAATTTTTTAAGTGGTTGATCCGCGTTATTGCCGCTAAACACGCGGCTGCTTCTAAAAACGTGTAACTCATCAGTCGAGTCGGACTGACTAATTTCCGCTCCTGTGCCTGGAGATTTATCAATTTGCATGGATGTTTTATAGGCCTTCTACATAATTTTCGCAAATGGATCATTCTTAAATGGTAATTGAATTTTAGATTTACTTAATACCTCTTAAGAAATTATAAATATGTGGGTGGAACTAAAGCTGGTCATGACATGGTTTTTCATAAATTGCATTCATAAAACTGATTTAGTTTAATCTCACCAAATAAGGTAATTGATATACTATTGGTAATGTTAGAATAAGGGCTAATAGACTTTTTTAAAAGCGGATAGGCTTGCGTTCCTTTGCTATAATGGCAAAAAAATTGCAGTCCTAGCACAGGCTTTTATTTAACTTCACCTGTTAGTATATTTGAGTTAAATCTTGTAGTTGAATTTTAAACAAGTTTAGATCAACTGAAAACTACAAATTTGACTACAGCTTTGGCTTTGGTAATAATGCACGATTAGTTAAGTGACGTCATTAAAAATTCAATAAGTTGCAGTGACAAAATGGTGATGTATGTTTTTCTATAACTAGCTTCTTGACATGGGTATCAGTTGAAAGTTTTCGTAGAGTAGAATACGATAAAAACTGGTTTTAAAAACTCCTTTTTAAATGAAGAACTGATTTTTATTATCTTATTTAAAAGAATAATAGTACATACTAAAAATACTTACGATGTTTGCGGTGGGTTCATTAAACTGAACAGCTCATCCGGAGAATTTGGTACACGTCTTATGACTAATTTTCGGCCATCTGTTGAACCCATCCCTATGGAGGCCAGAGATCGTATAGATGTTGCATCGGGAAATATTCTACTTGAAATGGTATCACTAAGGTTATAGGAACTAGTTCTCAATATCGCGCTGGATGACGGTGCTGTGAGAGAATTACTCGTTGCCTTCGGATCTCCTTCATTCTGCGCGGTTACTGCAACAAAAGAAAGAAAGTCTTCAGACATAATGAAACTTGAATAGGGCGTGAAGTGTAAGAGATAATTAAATTGCAACACACTTAATGTAATCACCCTATAAAGAAAACTTATAGCCGGCCGCCTTGTCGAACACGAATTCTTTTAATTCAATCATAAAAAAATGCATATTGTTACGCATAAATGGAAAGTTGAACGTGATTCGGTTTTATAATGAATTTGTAGCCTATAAATATCATTCGGCGTATACAACTGGTAAAGAATGCTGAAGACGACAAAAGTTTATATTTGGCAATGTTATTTTGTCGTCTACTAATAACAAAAGTAACTTATTAATGCATTTGAATAATTTTTAGTTCTAAATTAAGTGCTTGCTAATTGTTATGAATGCAGTGCGACAAAACTGGCTACCGTAGCTAATTCATAAAATCGGTGCATATAGCAAATTATTATAAAATATATGATTGTATGCTATCATAAATTAATGAAAATGATAACAAACTTAAAAAGCATTTAAACTATTGAATTATTGCTATATCGTTAGAAAGGTAATTCTAAAATGTAAAAATTATATGAGAATATTAGTTAATTTACTTTGAAACAAAGTAAACGAACAATTAAAATATTCTCACCGTAATTAATGAGTAAGGTAAAAAATCTTAAATCAATGGTTATAAAGAATGGACAATTAAAAACTTCTGAAAAATAAATGCTGAGAGTAAATAAAAACCTCGTAATTTATATGTGAGTATGTATGTAGCATAACACAAAAGATAAACACAGACTGTCTCGGAAGCCGATTTATCGTTAAAAAAATCTGTAAATTCGTGACAGTGATTCATTTCGGTTTCTTAATCCTTCTCTGAAGATAGGTGTTATCAGAAAGGTGAAAAACACCTTACATGTGTTAATCTTAACGGGAGCACACTTTCTCAATTGTCCCTAATCATTTAATTCATTTAATTTAATAATAAAAAATTAGGTCAGTCGCTTTAATATAGTTATAATTGTAAAACTGGTATTTTCTTTTAACGCTGACTGAATATCATTTCAATACTGATGCATATTGATTAAGAAATTACAATTAAGTGCTTAATTCAATGCTATAATTAATTAATTTTCTGCATACTTCGCTCTTTCATATGTCGTTGTAATGGCAATGCATTCTAAAAATATTATAGTCGAAAAAAATTATATTATATTTTCAGACAAATTCGTCCATTACTTTCACAAAATTGTATTTTATATTGTTTTTTTGTTACACATATGTAAGTCCAATTGTATAGCTACATAAAAATAAAAGATTTGAAAAATAATGTTCTTTACTTAGGGGGGAGCGGCTGAAGCACGTAATTTTTGTTATTTTGTTAGCTAATAGATTATGAACGTATGTAATTAAGCATGTATTGAACATATGTTATGTATATTCTTGTTCAAAACAATTGAAAACCAGCAAAGTTATTGACGGCCGGATGGCTTTTAAGAGACTCCTTCTAAATATACTACCTACAAAATATATTACCGTGATTTTTACTCCTAAAGAGTACTAATTTTTAAGTATAAAATGCAAATAATTACAAACATTTTCGTGATTTAATATTTAAAATTGAACAATTATGAAAGAAAAAATGCACGGCGACAAAGTCGTTCAATAAAAACGCTATTAAAAGTTTAAACTTTGCATGCACGACTGTGTCGACTTTAAAGGCCATAGTTTTTAAAAATCTGACTTAACACTTTTATCGCATATTCTTTAAAAACTATGTGGTTTTAGAAAATGCAATAATAAAAAAGTTGTGATGGTGTTCCCCTTAAGATTTGAATAAATATAAATTTCAGCCTTTTCTATAGTACTTTAATATGTTTAATGTTTAATTCATAGGGTTCCACGGAGTAGCTAATCATGGCACAGCTACCGTGATTCAATTATATCATAGGTACCTATCTCAAGTAATAAACTTGAATTTACTTCAACAGGCATTCTCAGCTAGAAATTGAATTGGACACTTTAGAGCATCCTTCAGAGTGATTGCCTTAAGAATACGCGGCGAAGATCTCCCGCCCGTCTCATGCCAGCACACTTGACATAAATTGATAATGCAAATTGAGCTTATCTCACCTGACGCAACTGAGCGGGCACTGTTGTGGAGTTTTGGTCTCATAGCCACCGCAAGTGTTGGGCTAATTGAAGTAATTGGTAGGCTGCAACCGGCGGCGGTTACCGCGGTTGTTGTCACCGTCGCTGGACCATTTTCACTCTGATGAATGGCATCCGACTGGTTAATCAGCCCATTACCGCCGCTTCCACCGGCCAGTCCGGGGCTCGGACTCTGCTGGCCATTTGAAGACGTCTCCGACGTAGGTGTCGTCTCGATTGTTGGAATGACTATCGTCGGTGGTGTAATTGGTGAAAAGACGACCATCGGTGGCGGCGATGCGTTCGGCGGTAGTGGCGTTGGTGCTACCGCCGCCGCACTCGACGTCGATGGAATCACAATAAATCTCCGCGTATTGCACGGTCCTTGAACCGTGAATTTTTGCCGGTTACCATTATCGAAACGTTCGTCACCGCTCCTCTGGAAAGTCGGTTGCTTGTTGGCGGGACTGCAAAAAGTCCCTTTGGGACCCACATCATTTTCCACGGTTGGCGCTTTCGCATTCGTCGCTGTCTCACTATCCATTTGGCAGTTTAAATAATTTTCGAAAATAAAAATATTCTTATTATCTACACGATCTCAGCTCGGTGGTAATTTACATTTTTTATCTTTTGTTTGTTCTTTTCACTGATTCGCCACTGGGTGAGCTTCTTGATTTATTACATCACTCAGACGTACTACAGAAGGAGCATCACATGAGCACGCTTGGTAACGTCCGACGCGGCACTTTTACGCATAACGTTCATTTTGATTTATTCCACCGGAAGGAGACTAAAGAACTTTTCAATTTCTATAGTTTCTATCTACAAAAAACAACTGTTACAGTCTATAGTACAACCAAATCATAAGAGCTGTTATTTTTAAAAGTGGTAGATAAAAATCCACTTTTTGAATCTATACTTTAAAATTTGACTTGAAAACTAGTAGTTAAAATAACAACTTTTACGATATCTACGCAAAAATCTTCGTTTGCTTTAGATATCGTCTTCTAAAAGAATACAATTTGATCTCCATCTACAACTTCGATCAATACTGTTTTTAGATATTTTGAAAAATACAAAATCCTTTCAAGCTTAACGTTTATAACAGGTTTTATAAACTTCACTGTAAGGTTTATCGCATGAAAATACATATAAACAAGTACAGGAAAACCGTAGCAATTTTTGTAAACTGAAAAGTGTTTAAGTTTAGATTACGGATAATAGTATAACATTTACTACAGGTTTAAAAAATGTACAGAGGGAAGTGCAGAAATTAAATGTGCATAAGCAAATTTAAAAATTAATCTGTTTTCATTAAGAATTTAGTATCAAACAGAATTTATTCGTAAAAACATCGATGCCTAAATTATTTGTTTATGTTATCAAAATTCCATTTCGTAATATAGGCAAAAATAAAAAAGTTAAAAGTCAATTTCATATAGGAATGTTCTTTAGAGCCGGTTTTCTGTTAGATTAATAACTATAAAAGTGATATTTTCCCAGAAAGCATTAAAAACTACTTTTACATCATCAGTTTTTAAAAGCTTTTATTTATAACACACATAATTAATGTCACATAAATAAGAATTACTTTCAAGTTGCAATAAATCAACCTTCACATATCTAAATCGACGATTTTGTCGTAAAATTCTCCGATAAGGATTTTGATTTTTATTGCACCCTAATTTGCTGTATTATTGCCATCTTATTTACAATCAAAATAAACTTTTGATCACCTAATCACATTTGTATTCTATCACTAAAAATTCCCCGATAAGAGTTGACTTTTATTCTGTTTTGTTTTGAGTCTGTTTGACTTTTGAGGTAGTAATGTAATTAATGTAAATTATTACATAATTTAAACTCTTAAGAATATTGATTTGCTCTCAAGGAAAGTGAGTTTAAAGTAGTTCCTATGAACTGAAGCTAAAGAATTTTATTCAAATAAATGCATGTAGTGTTCAAGATTCTAATTGATAATTTAAAAATCTTTATGTTTATTTATTTTTACGGAATTGCTTGCCTGGATAGTATGTAAATTATTTTTATGAAAAAGTATTGTTCAAAATAAAATGAAAAATAGAGATAAGCAATTGAAAAAAAATTAAAAGGAAATCCAAATAAAGATTGAAAGTTATTGGTATCTACACGTTTTGCTACTTTTTCAGATTTTCCTGTTTAGCTAAAGAAATATATAAATACTATATGTATACATTCTGACTGCAAATTAGAAATAATCATTTTCTTCAAAATCAAAAAAAAGTTGCTGCGGACTCTCTATCAACAGTGTGGTCATTCCTCCTAACAGATAGCCGGGAAGATGAAATGTTTTAATTTCATTGAGTTATTTTTTCGGCGAATATTATAATGAGCTCTTGATAACCTTCAGGCTAATTGAAAGTTAGAATTGCTATCTGTAAAAATTATTTTTGCTTATTTTCTGCTACACAATATTTTCAAATTGGAACTAATTTAAAGGCTAAAAAACTGGTTAATATTTTCCTTTTGATCTCAAAGTAACGCAGAAATAATTATTATCAGGTGGTACTGATCGTTATTCTTGATTATCAACTAAAAGGGTCAGATCTTTAATTTAAAAGGCAAAACATAAATTCATCACACGAATTAAATAAACGGTCTTATTTCACTTCAAATCATTTCTAAACTTTTAACGCTTATGATATGTAGCCGCATCCGGAAATATTTGATTTATGATCATTCATATAGAATTTTCATTGGGTCTAGTTGAAGTTGCCGACCAGTGAAAATTTCTCACGAGATAAGGCCATCCATCGTGTTCGGATCACTTTACTTAAGTATCATCATCAAAATGGATTTGTTTTTCTATTTTGCACACAAGTGGCATTATCACTCAATTGAACACACCTTAAAAGCAATATCGATATATGTAACGTTTTCAAAATCGATTCTACCGATCACGATAAGCCGAAATCACCCAAATAATAATCGTCTGTCGACGACGATGAACTGATTTTTGTAGAAAGCAAAACTACAGTCTTTAATTCAATTAGTAGTGCGCACGCAACTTTTGCGGAAACCGACAAATGAAGCTGTAGATACGACGTCAACGAATGATCAAGCCACCTTCGCGGGCTGTGGCTGCTTTCGCTGTCAAATGTCAACTGATCGCGTATTGTACTCAAGCGCTACTTATCTTGTATTATAAAACATGAAAAAATGAATAGTCGAGAAGTAGTAGCATTCGCGCGACATGTAACCGTTTTTATCTACATGTGCACCGCGAGTACACCGGCGGTTTCCTATCTAGACAGAGTGACACGGAAGATCACTGATCGCATCTAGCGGCGAAATATGTGCCATACACACTACGGAATCTGTAGATACACTTGGTGCATTCGATGTCGTGGATGATACTATCTCTCCGCGCGATTAATTATGATATCATAAATTTGAGAGATAAACGCGATAAGATGCTGAGAACGAGATTAAATTGGGCTCACATTTGAGTAGCGTAGGTAAGTAGGATGATTGATCGTGGACGCGCACAGCCTCCCTAGGTCTGGTGACTATCAAAAAGTCTATGACGCACCGCTTAGGACTCCAAGAAACAATAATGAAAATTTTTGATAAACTGTAATTAAGCTCGCCGAGAACGCTTTTGCAGCACGCAATTTTAGAGAAGGTAAATGACCAAGCCGTCGTTTGATACGATTTTGAATATTTTACTACTTAAATAGAATTTTATCTGTTAAAATGGTAAAATTGATAAAGAAATAAATTATCGATATCCATTGAAAGGCTTTTAAATTTGAAGTTGTAGAGAAAAGAAAATAAATGTCAAGGGTAAGATAATAACTTATATGAGCATAAACGAATTCGTGTTGATTAAATTTTTATTTTGATCTGACTGAGAAGGAATTTTTAAGAATTTATTTTCTGCTGTATACATAGTTCTTCACTTTTAAATCATTGCATTAAAATAACATTATTTTTGCATCATTTCTAATATACATAGTCTTTGAATCGATCGTTACGGTGTGATTTATCATGACACATTTTAAAATTATCGTAACATACTTAAATTTCTTAAAAAAAAAAAAGTATATATTTTGAAAAATACTATGCTTACATTTTTTTATCAATGATTGTACTTACCGGGCGTGTGATTCTTCAATTTCACTTAAATCGTCCATTTGAACTGTTGGGATATACACAATAAAATTTTATTGATATGGAAAATGATGCAAACACCTTGAGAAAGAAGAAGTCCCTGTTATTTCTTACAGTTTAGAGCTCTGAAAAATAAATAAATGCGACAAATTATAAATCAATTACTTTATTACAATATTATGCTATTTTCTCGTCGTACTGACCTTGGTTTTCATGCTATATGTTTTGATGTCAGCTCAACCTCAAAAATTTCCAAAAATAAATATGAACACACTCGAATAATATGATTATTGAATACAATAACGTAAACAAATTAATCACCATTTTACCATTTAATTTATTTGTATGAGAAGAGGAGACTAGGATATTTAATAAAAACACCCATTAATTTTAATATTTTTTTGTAATTTATTAGTTTATTTAGGCGAAATTATTTTTGATATAAAAATTTACATTAGTTTTCCGTATTCGTCTAATTACATTACTGTCAATAACCATTCGTCAGATATCTTTATTTTTTGCAGAAATGCAGTGCAAAAAGAAATTTTCTTAATGAATGCAATTCACTGTGCAAATTAATGGAATACCATCATAAAAGGAGTATTTAAAAAACGATTTAGAAAGAACACGGGATACCAGTCTATGTAAAACTACGGTGAAATATTTATATTAGGAGTTTTGGCAGATACAATTTACCTTCTTTATCAAAGACACGAATATCTAACAGGATAAATACGCCCTATTCACATGACTTACAGTAGTGACTATACATTTCATTGTTTCTCTTTTAATATTCGTTAGCTTTTTAAGTAACCATTTGCTTGCAAAAATAAGAAAAAATCGGGAAAAATTAATGGAACGATTGTTTCGCTGCATTTGTTCCAAAAACTTTTGCAGATTTTATCCTTTTTAATTGGGTATTTCTTCCCTCATATTTATCGAAGCAACAAATGGTAGTGCGCCATTATTATTTTTTATTTTTTATTTTGTTGTTCTTTTGTTTTTAATGAACGCATCTACCGGTTAATAAGTAAAGGCCCTAATTTTAGTTAAATAGTTCGAACAAATATCATTAATTCAATCACAACAAGCATTCTATGTAAAAAATATACAAATAAAATAACGTTTGACTAAATACTCTACGTTTATTCATATTCAAATCCTCCGCTAGTCGTCGTTGAGATTAAAAGTAAAAACAAAAAACAAAATAAAAACAAGACTAAATTATAAAAATTAATAAAAAATAAAAGCAAAAATGCATAGTTTCGAGTGAAGATTCGATTACTTTTAAGTAACCCACAGTGCTTATAGTATACAGAGGCATTCTCAGTACCCCTGTTTTTAATGGCAGGATCCTTTTATTATTTTTCTCACATTCAGTTTCCACCGCGGAATCGCTGGCTGGAAAGGCAGTTTAGAAAATTCTTGCTAAAGTCCCTTCACCATTGCTTGCTTGTTTGTCTTTTTTAAGGAACTTACAAATATTCGGCTAGCGGAGGAGATGTCGTGGGGAACACAGATCACTAGCTGTATTTTATACGACTTTGGCAGTTTTCGTTAAGAAATTACGTTTCTTTTATTTTTTTACTTTATTTACTACACATTTACTTACTCTGTACATAACGGCTACAGATCTTTCTAGTTTTCCGTGTTCCGATTAACATTAAAATTTTCGTTTTCATGGTCTTACTTTTATGAGAATTTCAATACTCGCGGTTCTCTACTAAGACTAGTCTGATAAAAATAAGACCATCAAAAGTAATTTACTCTCCTTCATTTCCTTTCTCTTTTTTACATTTTTTTGTTTTGTTCACAAAAATATTAATACATTTATCGCGGAGCGTTTCAAAAACGCGATTTTCACAAAAAAATGTCTAAATTTTCTTTTTGCACATGCTTACAACATGTTACAGCATTCAATTATTGCAATGGTTTTTTTTCATTTATAAAAAAACATTCTTGTTCTTTAATTTTACACTTATAAACTAAATTATGTCAAGTTAGTAATAATTCTCGTATATTACAGCACCAGATCGATTCATTTCTTTCGGGCGGTTAGAATTAGATTCAGACCGAGCCCTTATGAGAGATAATCCGGTGTGGGTTCCGGAACGGCGTCCGGGTTTGAGAAGAGCGGATTCGGGAACTCTGGAGGATGTGGCAATGGACCCACCGTCTTTGGTTGTCTTCTGTAGGCCATTAACCAGCACGAAATTGCGACTGCTACAGCCACGAGGGCTAAGAGCGCTGTTATCACCAGAGCTATGATCAGTCCTACTGTTGGAACGCAAATGTCTTCCGTGCGTTGTGCCGATGGTTTAACTTTAATTTTAAGAGTGTGGCATTAGTAAGGTAGTCGAATACTTTTTAAACAAAATTGTTTACTCATTACAAAAATAAATTTGACTTAAAGAACACGTGTGTATTTCTTCAAATTAAAATATTGTTGCAAAAAGTCATTAATTTTCATTGGTAGAGTAGTTTAAAAATATTCACTAATTATTTCACAAAATATTTTTTTTGTCGTTTAAAATTAAATGGAATTGTCACTTTTAAGAATCCTGTGGTAAAAATAGGCGTTTCGTAAATTTCAATTTCAAAAATTTTAGAACTTACAGGGGATCCAAAAGTTAAATGCATCGGGGATATTGCAAGAGTTGCTAGATCGATTTAGGGTTTTCAAGATTTAGTTTTTCGTCTTTGTGAGTTAGAATAAAAAAACCGTTCTTACTTAATTAGAGGCTTCCCTATTTAGGACACTTTAATCTCGATGTAACCCATCCCATCCCTTGAATAAGTTTTAATCCAAATTACTTACAAAAATTGCTCCTTTCGGATTTTTCTATCCCTCTTAGTAGGGACAATCTGTTTTCATCCCAGGGCCTTATTAAAAAATAATTTGTACTTACTGTTCTGTGAATCTGTGTATCTTCCTTCTCTTCTCTCTAACGTCAGAATAGCATTCGATTGTATCGTAATTTCTTCTCGCAGTTGTCCTTCAACACCGATTCCATTCGGAGCAACTGCTGTGGTGGGATCGGTCGAATTTTGATCAGCTATTGCACGTCTTCTCCTCCTTCCAAAAGCATTATATCCTCTACAGTTCACAGGTTGGCATTTACCAAAGCATACGCGTATATTACACTGGAATCTTATGTTGTCGCTAGATGGGAATTTGAATGCATTAAAGCTGGCCAGTAAGCTGTTTGAGTCGGGATTATATTCCCATTCGCCAAATATTGTTGGATCGGTGGCACAGCCGTTTTCATCCGTTACTATATATTCGTTTTCTATACTATCTTCCATTGTTTTGGCGATACAGCTTCGGGCGAATCCTCCATAAATTGCTGGAAAAATAGGGGATTGGAGTTAATTTTTAATTGTTAATTAAATATATATTTTATAGTTCATACTTGCGGGTTCGACGTCAACTTGCAGCATCAAATTGTCTCCAATTTCAGCTGAATCAATTTCTTGTCCGTTGTGTTTCACTATTTTCATTTGGCAAATTGGTGGAGGTCCGGTATTGGCAATTGTACCCGCTGTGGTCAGCATAGATACATTAAAGCCAAGAGTTACGTTCTTTTCTCCAGTTTGGTAGACACATTTGATATTATATGCTTGAGCTCTGTACGTTACTAATTTCGGATGTTTCTGAATCACCAGTACGAAGCTGGCAGTTCCATTTACATGGATAAGTCCACAGCTTCCGAATAATACCTTGAATACTTCCGTCTGTGATTTATTGTCACCTGATAGGTTAACAACTCTACGGCATCGTTCGTCTTTGCTGTGTCCTTTAACGTACAGTACTCCGTTGAAGACCGGTTCATTAATATGTATTTCAACTTGAACTCCATCAGCCAAACAACTAACTACCATGTCTGCTTTCGGGAATTCTCCAAGTCTATATCCGGTTTCATTGCACATTACTTCTGGATTTCCGGTGTATCGATAGACGCATTGGCAGATCGCAATATGGTTTGTGGCATTGCAGAACGCATTTATTCCGCACGTCTTGGTCAAGCAAGGATCGTCACAAGTGTTTGTCTCCAAGTTGCAGTATCTGTTGTCTGCACAATCGCTATCTCGTACACATTCTGGTTTGTCCAAAGGTATGCAGCTTCCACTTTCAGTTTGTCTGTAGCCATGTTCGATTGGACAGCGACATTTACCTCTTTCATCGACGACCATTCCTCGTTCAATGTCGCATTTACAATGTCCAGTCTCATCGATCTTGAAGCCCCTTTCTGGTAGACAAGGTGTGCAGAACTCGTAAATATCAAGCGCTTTTCCAGGTGGACAGACGCATCTACCATCAACGTCGCGGACGAAGCCCTTGTCGAAGTGGCAGAGTGACACTAGAATTATAGATTATTTATTAATATTGCTTCAAAATTACATAGAATGGTAAACCCATGCGTTGTCGAACGCTGTTCAAAAAATATTTTGTGATAGTTGTATTTAAAATCACAAAGCAAAGGGTAGGCAATTTAATGATATACGTTATAACTAATATGTTGTTCTCTGAATATGTATTTGAAACATTAAAAATACAAATTATGAGTGGTACTTACTCTTATCACACTGCACAGCTGCATTTCCTTGATATCCTTCTGGGCAAGTGCAAATCATAGTCCTTACGGGTACTGTGTCCAAAACCTTACAAATTGCGTTTACTCCACAAGATCTTGTTGCGTTGCAAGGATTAACACATTCTCCGCCAATACAAGCAGTTTGTGGTGGACAGTCGTAATCATATGTACAAATTTCGTACTGTGCAACCCTACAACCATTTCTATGTGGAACGTATCCTGCCGGGCAAGCGCATTCCGGTCTATGATTATAGACCTTGCAAATTTCATCGATTGCGCATGCAGCTGTTGTATCACAAGGATTTTGGCATTTTCCGTTAACGCATGCCTGATCACTGGGGCAATCTCCGTCTGTTCGACAGCCAAGAGGGACACAAGATACCCTCGGGTTGCCACTAAAGCCAGGTCTACATTCGCAAACAGCTCTGTGATTTATACCGTAGCATTCGGCAAGAAGTCCACAAGCAGCTCCATCAGCTGCGCAAGCGGGGATGCATTGTCTGTTGATGCAAGAGTGTTGAGTTGAGCATTCATCATCAGATCTACATCCGATCTTAATGCACTCGAATTCTGCATTTCCTTCAAATCCTTGCTTGCACGAGCACACAGGTTTGTGGCTCTTGATACGACATTCAGCGTTAATTCCACAATTGCAAGGGTCTCGGCATATTCCATTAATACAAGCCTTATCTGAAGCACAGTCTGAATCTGCGATACAACCTCCGATATCAAATACAGGTTTAGTTGGTTTACAAGTTCCACTTCCACTGCTGATGTATCCATCTGGACAGATACAGATCATTGTGCGGACTGGTGCTGACGGTGTTACTTCGCATCGAGATGGTCTGTTGCATGGTTCCAGGATCAAACAAGGGTCTTGGCATTTGTTGTTGATACATGCTAGTTTCGAAGGACAGTCTGTATCATACGTGCACTCAGGTGTAATTTCAGGTCTACAGTCAATGTATGGATTGCCCATAAATCCAGCTGGACATCTGCATACAGCCATGTGGTTTTGTGATCTGCATTCAGCTCTTTGTGAACATGGGTTGCTGTAGATACATGGATTGACGCACTGGGCATTTTCGCAAGCCTTATCTGATGGACAATCGCTATTTGTTCTACATCCAATAATCGTGCACCGTTCATATGGGTTACCACGGTAACCTGACAGGCACTTGCAGTTGGCGCGATTGCCTACAACGAAACATTCGGCATTTGATCCACAAGGATCGTTAACTAGGCAAGGGTTTACGCAGTTTCCATTGATACAAGCCTTTCCAGAGTCGCACTCAGTATCAATGCGACATCCGACAGTTCTACATGTAGCGTAAGGATCTCCTTCAAAGCCATCTTCGCATGAACACGTTGCTCTGTGGTTTTGGATATTGCAAATAGCGTTCGATCCACAATTACATGGGTTTCTGCACTGTCTATTGATGCAAGCTTCTTTGTCAGAGCATTCGTTGTCCGAAGTGCATCCAGGTTGTCCTTGCAATATTATAGGTCGGCATTCTCCATTTGCGTCTGGTACGTATAAGTTGGGACACTCACATACCATCGTCCTTACAGGAACGCTATCTAGTACGCTACATTTGGCGCTGGATGGGCATGGTGATAGCTCAAGGCATGGGTTGACGCATCGGTTATTTATACAAGCCTGCTTACTTGGGCATTCTGGATCGGTTCGGCATTCTGGTTCATTTTGTGGTATAGGTTTCCTTTCGCAGTACGAGAACGGATTTCCAAGTGGCATATCTTCTGGACATTTACAAATTGCAGCATGGTTAATTGCGAAGCAATTAGCATTGTGCGCACAAGGATTTTCCAGGCAAGGATTAATGCATCTATTTCGTACACACGCTTGATTCGAAGCGCAATCGTAGTCGGAGTGACATTCTACTCGTTCGCATCTTGTGAAAGGATCTCCTTCTAGACCAGCTGGGCATCTGCAAGTAGCTCTATGAGTTCGGCCGTAGCATTCAGCATTTACTGCACATGGGTCGTTGACCACACATGGATTAATGCACTCATTATTCAAGCATTGCTTGTCATCAGAACATTCTGCGTCGGATTGGCATCCAACCTTGACACAACCGAACTGGGCGTTTCCAGAATAGCCAGGCTTGCAATAGCAAACTGGATGATGATTTGTTACCGAGCATTCAGCATTAGGTCCACAATTACATGGATTAACACAGGCTTCGTTTATGCATGATTCGGTTAATGGACAGTCTGAATTTGATCTGCAGCCAACGGAAGGTTCCGATGCTATTTGAAACAAAAAAAATCAACATTAATAAAAGGGCTTCTTTGAAAAAGGAGATTTAAGCTTACGAGGTGTGCATGCAACATGAGGATTTCCAGTGTAGCTAGTTGGACATCTACAGATGGCTTGACGATTCTCAACATGACAGAAAGCTCCTCTTCCACAAGGATTGGCTTCTCTGCAAGGATTGACGCATCTTTCGTTGTGGCATACTCGATCAAATGGACAATCATCATTTTGGTAACATTCTGCTTGCACTGATGGGGGTACCTTTGAAACTATGAACGAAAAGGAAATTAGATAAATTATTCTGTTCCAATTTGTTGTGAATTGTTAAGCGTTATTTGTTTTTGTTAATAAAACTTAAATTGGAATAAAAGTGTTCTATTTGGAATTTATAAATGAGACTTTTGCTCTTATTATTTGTTGTCTTTTAATAATTTTTAATTAGTTCGTAGTTGTAGTAGAGTTGACACTGAAAGGTTTGAAAAATAATCAAGAAATACGTACTTGGATTACAAGCGATTCGTGGATTTCCTTCGTATCCAGGAGGACAGCTGCACTGTGCGTAGTGGTTGGATGATTTGCACTGTGCATTTGCTCCACAATGTTCTAAGTGGCAAGCTTGCACACAGTTTCCTCTATTACATACTTCTGGATTAGGACAATCTTCATTGACTTGGCATCCGGGAACGTCGTGCTTAATCGGGATACAGTTCCTTGATCCATCAGTTATCATATCAGCTGGACACTTGCATATAACCGTTCTAAGCGGCAATGAGTCCAGGACAGTACAAGTTTGTTGTGGAGTACAAACGTTTGGTTGATGACATGGATTTGAGCATTTATTACTGATACAAGCCAGTTGAGATGGACAGTCAGCGTCCACTCTGCACTCAGGTTCTGGATGTGATGGTTCTTTGTAACCTGTGCATTCAATGTAGGGATTGCCATATGTTCCAGCTCTGCATTCGCATACTGGTTGGTGGTTTCTTCCAATACAGATAGCTGTTGTGGCGCAGGTATCGTCATCACAAACAAGTCTACATACGCGGTTCAGTCTATCGCACGCCTCGTTATCAGCGCAATCCTCGTTGTATTGGCAAAGGCCTGTTATGCAGGATATGAATGGACTTCCTTGAGTTCCCGGTGGGCAAACACATGTAGCTTGATGATTTTGGGCGTGGCATTTAGCTCCAGTACCACAAGATTGAGCTCCGTAAGTACATGGATTTAAGCATTTCTCACCAAGACAAGCCTTGTCGTAAGGGCACTCTGCATCTGTTTTACACTCAGCTGCAATAGTCATTAAAGGGTTGTTATTTTTTAGAATGTTCACAAGAAATAGCAACTACTTACGTTTGTAGCATTGTACTTGTGGGTCGCCACCCCAACCGGTTGGACAGTAGCAAAGTGGTCTATGTTGAGATACCTTGCATTCGGCATTTCCTGCGCAAGGATTACTTTCGGCACAAGGATTTTGGCAGCGTTGGTTAAAACATGCCATTGAGCTTGAACATTCTGAGTCTGTTGTACATTCTGCTGTTGATATTGGAACTGGAAAGAAATAGATTTTGTTAAATTGAGCTTCCTTGCGTTTTTTTCGTTGTTTTAATAAAACAATAATTTTTATTTTTACCTTGGTAGCAATTTGTGAATGGGTCGCCTTGTAATCCAGCTGGACATTTACAAACCGCACGATGATTTTGAGCCAAACAATCGGCTGTTCGTGCACATGGTGAATTATCGTGGCATGGATTTACGCAGGCTCCATTTCGACAAACATCAGGATTTGGACACTCATCATTGGTATGACAACCTGGTTCCTTCAGTTCTTCTGCAGGAGGAAAAGAAATACTTATAGAATACATCCACGATGTTAGGGTAAAAAGACGTTATTCTACAATGGTGTGTAAAATGTGTGTAATTTTTAATTTTGCATTGCGTTTGAATATTTACATAAAAAAATGTATTTACAAAAAATATAAAAGCTTCCTGAAAATATAGTATAAAATTGTTAAGCATTCCAAAATTTGTATTATTTCGAAAATAAGTAGAATTAAACTTACCACGTCTACATCCGACATCAGCGTCCCCGATGTAACCAGGTTCGCATTGGCAAATCATAGTCCTTAGAGGCAAAGTATCAACAACCGTGCATGTGGCATGAGCGCCACAAGGTTTGGTTGTGGTGCATGGATTTCTGCATTCGTTACTGAAGCAGGCCAATTTACTTGGACAGTCTGCATCTGTTGTACATTCTGGTCTATCTGCTGATGGTTTAAATGGTGAACATTGAACTTGTGGATCGCCCGTGTATCCTGTTGGACATCTGCATTGTGCGCGATGGTTGTTTACACGGCATTGGGCACCTATTCCGCAATTACATGGGTCTTGGCATCTCTCATTGACGCAAGCCAAGTTGAATGAACAATCTGAATCGGTTGTACATTCAGGACGTACGCAGCGGGCAAGAGGGTTTCCACTGTAGCCAGGTGGACAATGGCATCTAGCTTTATGGTTGTAATCAGTTCGACAAGTGGCATCGGTTCCACACTGGGTAAATAAGCATGGATCCATGCATTTTTGATTTACGCACGCTTCGGTTGACGGACATTCTTCGTCTGAGCGACATCCAACTAGTCACAAAAAATTAGAAAAATCGGAGTTTTTAAAATGGTAAACATTTTTGAATAAGGATTTATAAAATTTAAACCCCAACAAAAGTTTAATTTAATTATGTTTTACTGAGAAATGTAGTAAATATAAAGTACTTCTATTTATTAGGACTTGTTTCCTTTAATTCTAGAAATTTAGAACATTTTATATATAATATGATTACGTGATTGGATAAAATCTTTTGTTTTTGTTAATGTAATAATGATTTGTAGGCCGCTAGGCTTCTTGCCAATAACTGTTTTTTGAATAAATCTTATTTCTATTTTAAAATATAATATTATACTCACTTAGATGACAAAGCGTTTGGGCATTTCCAGTGTATCCTTCATTGCATACGCATAAAGGTCGATGCATTTGAACATGGCACTTGGCGTTGTGTCCACAAATATTTGGCTGACTGCAAGGATTCTTGCACTCCTGGTTGATACAAGCCTTATCATTGGTACAATCGTTGTCTGAGATGCATTCTGGTTGTGGAACAATAACGTCCATTTGCCTGGTACATTCAATGTATGGCGATCCGTAGTAGCTAGGTGGGCATGAGCACACAGCCTTATGATTAATAGTCCTGCAAATTGCATTAACACCGCAGGCATTGATGCAGGGATCGCGGCATTTTTGGTTGACACAGGATCTGTCCCTGTTGCAGTCTTCATTGACCACGCACTCTGGGTAGGAGCAAGTGGCGACGTTGTTGATGGCTTTGCATATTCCATTGGCTCGACATGGTGATGGATTGCATGGATCGACTGGTTCCTCTTGTTTGTGACATTCCACAAATGGATTGCCGACTGTGGGAGATGGACATGTGCAGATCGGATTGTGGTTGATCGTTTTGCACTCTGCTCCGTATCCACATACGCCAGGGCATGGATCAACGCATTTTGCATTAACACATGCTTTGTCTCGTGCACAGTCTGAGCTGAGAGTACATTCGGGTTTGCATCCATATCCAGAAGGATTACCGAAGTAACCTGGAAGACATTCGCAAACTGCGGCACCTTTGATGTTTCGACAGACTGAATTTAGACCACATGGTGATGGATAGCAAGGGTTTTCGACATCCCTTGAAGGTTCTCTCTCAATAATCCTGCATTCGCGGAAAGCATTTCCAGTTAGACCAGGTGGGCATGAGCATACAGGAATATGGTTCGTCACAGTACAGACTGCTTCGAATCCGCAGGTTCCTCGGCATGGGTCTGTACATTTGTATTTTATACAAGCCTGGTTTGATGGACACTCTGAATTTCCAACACATTCTGGGCGACAGCCATCGTAAGGATTGCCAATGTAATCTTGAATGCACTGGCACTCATAATTGGTACCACGTACGTGGCAATGTGCATTGGTTCCACAAGGATTTGGACTGCATGGATTTTTGGGTTCAATTCGATCTACTGGTGGCGCTGAAAATTATTTTTAGAAAAAAAAATTATTAGAATATATAACGAAAGTTGTCTTACAAACTAAGGTTAAAACTAAAATATAAGTCTTACGTTGTGGTCTATCGTGGCATCTGTAGAAGGGATCGCCAACAAAATCGTTGATGCATACGCAGCTTGGAATGTGAACAGTGACAATGCACTTGGCATTTTCACCGCAAGTACCGACGCAAGGATCCTGACATTTTTGGTTAATGCAAGCCAAATTGTTAGGGCATTCGTCGTTATTAGTACATTCTGGACGGCAGTTTGGTGGGGCGCCTAAGTATTCTGGCAAGCAGGTGCATTTAGCTTGACCACCTGCGTTGGCGCAATTAGAATACAAACCACAGGGGTTTGGACGGCAAGGATCTTGTGGTGGTTCGTAGAGTGGTGGACGAGTTTCTATAATTTTAAGAGTTTTGGTTTTCTATTTCAGGGACAAATTTTAAGATTTATTTTACCTATTCTCTGGCAAGAACTATAAGGATTGCCTGTGAATCCTCTAGAGCATTCACAAACAGCCCTATGTTGGACTGTCTGACACTCGGCATTAATTCCACATTTTCCAGGACAAGGATCGATACATTTGTTATTAACGCAAGCATGGATTTGGGCACAATCAGAGCTGGTGTAACATTCCAATCGACAGTTTGGAGGAGCTCCCATATACCCTGATATACAACTACAAACACCCTGACCATTAAATTCACGACATTGGCTGTTAGGGCCGCACGGTGAGGGTGAACATGGATTTCTTGGAGGTGGTTCTAAAAAATCTATTATTGCAACTGAATTCTGCGAATTGTCAAATTGTATACACATACTTTCAAAAGGTCTGCACTCAATAAAGGCATTTCCTGACATTCCATCAGGACATCTGCACATTGGAATGTGATTAACAACATCGCAAAGAGCATTTTGTCCACAAGTTCCTGGGCAAGGGTCGACGCATTTATTTCTCTGGCAAGCTTTATCCCTTGGACAATCAGTGTTAAGGACACATTCTGGACGACATCCGAAGTAAGGATCACCATGATATTCCGGTATACAAGTACAAGATCCAGCGGAACAAACAGCATTTGGACCGCACGGTGATGGATGACAAGGGTCTTGAGGTACCCCTATTTTCCGAATGATTTAAAAATATAGAGGTTGTTTGTGAAAATGTGTTAAAATTCTTACTGTCATCATGCGCTGGTGGTGGGACTGGTCTACAATTTGTAAATGGATTTCCTGTATAACCAGCTGGGCAAGAGCAACTTGGAGTATGAGAGATAACTGTACAGATTGCTCCAAATCCACAAGAACCGGGGCAAGGGTCTGTACATTTTTCTCTAATACAAGTCTTATCGCTAGAACATTCTGCACTAATAGTACATTCTGGTCGACAGTTAGGAGGAGCTCCAATGTACGTTGACAGACAGGAGCAAGATGGTGATCCGTTGATATCTCTACACTGTGAGTAAGGGCCGCAAGGGGATGGGTTGCAAGGGTTCCTATATTCTTGGGGATCTGGTTGTGGTGCTGAAAAGTAAGATGTATCAATGGTAGACGCCGAAGAAAAGTTTTCATCCAAATTACGTGGTATTGGGTAGCATCTTGTAAATGCCTCCCCGGTGTACCCAGCTTCGCAAGAGCAAAGAGGACTGTGGTTTCGAACGTGGCAAACCGCGTTTGTGCCGCAGGAGCCTGGGCAAGGGTCTTGACATTTTTGGTTTATGCAAGCTTTGTCCGAGGGGCATTCAGAGCTAATTACACATTCTGGTCTGCAGGCCGGTGGTGCTCCTACGTACTTAGGTAAACAGGAGCAGATTGCCTTCCCGTCTGATTCTTTGCATTGACTGTTCGGTCCGCATGGTGAGGGTTGGCAAGGGTTCACGTATTCGGGTACAATCGCTGTTGAAGAAGAATTTTTTAAAGGGTATTGCACTGTAGGTTTGAAGCAAATAAGCGCAATATTTTCTTAGCCGAATAGAACAAATTTAGGCAGAAGTTCTTTAGAAGCAGAAAGTAGCAAAATTTAGGAATATTTTAAACAGTAAATTCGAAAAAAAACAATTTTAAAGCTTGTTTTTGTTTGCTCTTACAGTAACTATGTTATTTTTCTATCTGTAGCATTGTTTTTTCTTGTAACGTTTGCGGAATTTCAAAAATATTTGAAAAACCAAGCATTTATAAAAGCTCAAAAGATGAAAAGAAAAAATAATTTTATTTTGAATTGTTAAAACCTTTTGCTTTGTAATTGAGTAATTAACTAGAAAAAAGAACTACAATAAGTTCTTAATAATTGTGTGAATTTGTGAAACTTCTGTTCAAAAATATCCTTTACTTCGATTTTTATTTGTTATGAATATTTACGGGAAAGTTTGGGAAAGTCTTTTTTGCGGATAGTAAATATGGTTTTTACTTATTAATGCTCTAATTTTGTATCTATAATAATTCTCTTTATAAATGAATCCTACTAAATCGAAGTGACAATTTAATTAGCCATTTTAGCCATTTACCTATATATTTTATAATTTGCATTTTAATATAAATAAACTCGATAGTATTAAGCTTTAGAGGAAATTTGGTTCAATAGACCTACTTTTGCCACTTTACTTCACTTCTAGAGTATTGTTAATTTTAAAAAGCAAGCAATTACAAATAAAAGCGCAGCGAAAGTTTAAAACAAAAATAATCTTACGGTCAGCAGGTATACTGCAATAGTGGTAAGGATCGCCGGTATAGCCATGTATACAGGTGCAAGAAGGTATGTGATTTACAACATGGCATTGAGCATTAAATCCACAAGTTCCAGGACAAGGATCCTGGCACTTATTTTGTACACATGCTTTATTCGAAGGACAGTCCGAGTTTAAGATGCACTCGGGTCGACATCCCTCGTAAGGATTTCCGAAGTAATCTGGTAGACACTGACACGCTCCAACATTGTTTCGATTCTTGCAAATAGCGTTTGACCCACATGGGCTTGGGTTACAAGGTAGTTCAACTTCTGTAGGTGGGTCTTGCTGGACAACGCAGTAGGTGAATGGATCGCCTCTATAACCAACTGGACAAACACACATCGGCGTATGGCTAACAACTCGGCATTCGGCATTAGAACCACAAGAACCTGGACATGGGTCCTTGCACTTCTGGTTAATGCAAGCCAAGTTGCTCGCACATTCTGAGCTTGTAACACATTCCGGACGACAGTTTGGCGGTGTTCCCAAGTATTCTGGAAGACAAATGCAGGATGGTGTATCTCCAACTGCTTTGCATTCTGAATTCGGACCGCATGGGGATGGCGAACAAGGGTTGGTCGGAGGCTTATGGTCATAAATAGGTGGCTCAACTGTTGGTGATTTTATAGAAAAAATTAAAAACCTGCATTTCTGCAAATAAAAATAAAATCTTACTTATAGGTCGGCAGGATACAAATGGATTGCCTGTATGTCTACTTGGGCAACTGCAGAATGGATTATGATTTACAACGCTACATTTAGCATCTATACCGCAAGTTCCTGGGCAAGGATCGGTACATTTTTGGTTCAGACAGGCATGACTTAAGGGACAATCCGAATTCGTAGTACATTCAGGTCGACATGTAGGCGGTGCTCCCATGTATCCCGGAAGACAAGAGCATACAGCCTGCTGATGCGTCTCCCTACATTGGCTGTTTGGTCCACAAGGGGAAGGTTGGCAAGGATTTTTATCGTACGGTTCTGAGAAAAATTTGTTGGTACTTAGCAAAGTTCCGAAGTTATTAAATTTATATGTTTGTATACTTTCAACTTGATGACAATGTACGAAGGCATTGCCGGACATATTATCTGGGCATCGACACATCGGAATGTGATTGATGACTTCACAGATAGCGTTCTGTCCGCAAGTGCCTGGGCAAGGGTCAACACATTTTTGCCTTATACAAGCCTTATCGCGTGGACAATCAGAATTCAAAACGCATTCAGGTCGGCAACCTGTGTACGCATCTCCGTGGTATTCTGGTAGGCATGAACATGATCCGTCCCTGCAGATTGCATTTGGACCACACGGTGAAGGATTGCAAGGGTCTTCATCTCTGATAGGTATTTCTATTTAAATACGAAGCTCGTTAAATTAAGTTCAAGTAATAATTTTTAAGAATCATACGTGGTGGTGTAGGTGCTAACTGGCAACTGGTAAATGGATCACCAGTATAACCAATTGGGCATATGCAATTAGGTATATGATTGTTTACGGTACAAGTAGCATAAAGCCCGCAAGATCCTGGGCATGGATCTACGCATTTTTCTCTTATACAAGCCTTATCGCTTGGACATTCTGAGTTAATGGAACATTCCGGTCGGCAATTTGGCGGTGAACCTATATAAGTTGGAAGACAAGAGCAAGAAGGATTGCCGTTTAAGTTTCGGCATTGCGCGAATGATCCACAGGGTGTAGGTATGCAAGGATCTCTGTATTCATCTCTATCTGGTGGTGGTGGTGCTGTAACATTGTATATTTTGGTAACGATGAACGAAAAATATAAAAACCGATTTAAGCTTACGAGGTATAGGGTAACATTTTGTGAAAGCATCGCCCGTAAATCCAGATTTACAGTAGCAGATAGGACTGTGGTTATTTATTTTGCAATCGGCATTTTGTCCACAAACTCCAGGGCAAGGATCGCCGCATTTTTGTTTAATACATGCTTTATCTTGTGGGCATTCAGAACTCAAAGTGCACTCAGGTCGGCAAGCCGGAGGAGTGCCTATATATTCTGGAAGACAAGAACATATAGCCTGTCCGTTCAACTCCTTACATTGGCTGTTAGGTCCACAAGGTGTTGGTATGCACGGGTTGACGTATTCTTGAATCGGTGCTGGTAATATTTTGATAATTAAGTTCTTTATTTATAACGAATTTTAAGGGATGTCTTACGTTTAGCCGGCACATTACAATAACGATATGGGTCTCCTTCGTAGCCGGGGAAGCAATTGCATGTCGGCAGATGGTTCGATACATGACACTCAGCGTTTTGTCCACATATTCCTGGACAAGGATCTTGGCACTTATTTTGAACGCAAGCCTTATTCGATGGACAATCTGTATTAAGGATACATTCTGGACGACATCCTTCGTAGGGGTTTCCAAAATATTCAGGCAAGCACTGACAAGAGCCTGCTTTGTTCTGAACTTTACAAATTGCGTTCGCGCCACATGGACTTGGATTGCAAGGATCTAAATGTTCGACTAGTTCTTCTCTTACGGCGTCACATTGCGAGAATGGATTTCCAGTATGACCAGGAGCGCAAATGCAATTTGGTATATGACTCAGAACTCGGCATTCTGCATTAACTCCACATAGTCCGGGACAAGGATCTTTGCATTTCTGATTCATGCAAGCAAGATGATTTGGACATTCCGAATTAGAGGCACATTCTGGACGACAATTTGGTGGTGATCCTTGGAATTCGGGGAGACAGGTGCATGACGGAGAATCGCCAATTGGTTTACATTGGGAATTTGGTCCACAGGGTGATGGTCGACATGGATCTTTTGGTATATCGTGTTGAGGCGGTTCAACTGATGTTACATAAGAGTTAAAATGAGTTTTTGAATTGACACAATATAAGAAGAAAGGGACGAGAAATATGATCGGAATTTTTCATATACTTTTTCTGGATGAAAATTTCCATCAATAGCAATAATTTGCTTTTTTCAGATCTCTTTAGAAGGTTGACCACGAAGTTGCAAATATTTACATATTTTTAAAATGTATATAGTACAGAATTGATCGGTATTAAATATACCCGAAATTAAAAAATTAGAATATACAACTTTTTCAAAGTAAACAAACGAAGAAATCTGGTGGGTAGAACTTTTCGAATTTCAAATAATATTTTTTTAGAGCTTATGTACTTCAAATTAATATTCAAATTATTTTGTTTAAAAAAAAATTCCGAAAATATTTTGCATCCAATTACAAAAAAAAAGTCGGGACATACTTATGATTTGACAGCCTATAAACGGATTTCCAGTATGACCAGCTGGACAAGTGCAGAATGGATTGTGGTTAACCACTTTACATTCAGCATTTCTCCCACAAGTTCCTGGACAGGGATCTTGGCATTTTTGATTTGAGCAATATTGACTAAGTGAGCAATCAGAATTTGAAACACATTCCGGTCGACATGATGGTGGACTTCCAATGTATGATGGCAAACAAGAACATACAGCTTGAGTGTTAAATACACGACATTGACTATTTGGCCCACAAGGGGAAGGTTGACACGGTTCATCATCTAATGGTTCTGTGAAATTATAAAGATTTTCCGTTGAGGTATGGTAAAAGGTTTTTTTTTTATAACTAATATACTTTGTCCAATATTGCACTGTATGAAAGCATTTCCAGTCATTCCTTCTTGGCAAGTGCACATTGGAATATGGTTGTAAGTTTCACAAATGGCATTTGTTCCACAGGTTCCTGGGCATGGGTCGACGCATTTATTTCTGATACAAGCCCTATCTCTTGGGCAGTCCGAATTTAGAACGCATTCAGGGCGACATTCAACGAATGGATCGCCTTGATATTCAGGGAGACATGAGCAATGGCCGTTTTTACAAATAGCATTTTGTCCGCACGGAGATGGGTAGCATGGATCCTCTTGTTGATGGTCAGCTGTACAAAATGTCCACATTAAATCTCTAAATAACGAGTTTTTAAGCAATTCTTACGTGGTGGTGGGGGAGTCATAATGCAATTAACGAATGCATTTCCTGTGTAGCCTGAAGAGCAAACACAGTTTGGTATGTGATTTACAACAGTGCATTCGGCGTTTAATCCGCAAGATCCTGGGCAAGGGTCCCTGCATTTCTCTCTTATGCAAGCCTTATCGCTAGAGCACTCAGAATTGATAGTACACTCGGGCCTGCAATTAGGCGGGCTTCCGATATAACTTTGCAAGCAACTACAAGAAGCTTGATTATGAATTCTTCGGCATTCAGAGTATGGTCCGCAAGGAGAAGGTATGCAGGGATCGTGATATTCGTCGTCGGTAGGCGGAGTTGGTGGTGCTAAAATAAAATTCGATTTAGGGAATATTCGACGTTTAAGCGTCTAAGACATACGAAGGGCTTGATAGCATCTTGTGAATGCATCACCGGTGTAACCTGGTTTACAAGAGCACAGAGGACTATGATTTCTAACGCGGCATTCTGCGAAGGATCCACATACTCCTGGGCAAGGGTCGACGCATTTCTGATTTAAGCACGCCTTATCGGAAGAACATTCACTGCTGATGGTACACTCTGGACGACAGCCTGGTGGAGTGCCCATATAGTTCGGAAGACACGAGCAAATTGCTTGGCCGTTGAGTTCTTTACATTGACTGTTCGGGCCACATGGTGTGGGCTGGCAAGGGTTCACATATCCTTGATCAGGTGCTGTTTAGATTTTGGTTTTAATTTTGCAACTAGAAACAAACAATATGAATTCTTACGCTGTTCGGGGATTTTACAGAGGCGATATGGATCTCCGCTGTATCCTGGGAAGCAGCTGCATGAGGGTAAGTGATTTACAACTTGACATTCGGCGTTTTGTCCACAAATTCCTGGACAAGGATCTTTACATTTATTTTGCATGCAAGCCTTGTTTGACGGGCAATCCGAATTTAAAACGCATTCAGGCCTACAGCCCTCGTAAGGATTACCGAAGTATTCTGGCAAACATTGGCAAGATCCAGCTTGATTTTGAACTTTGCAGAGGGCATTAGCTCCGCATGGGTTGGGATTGCATGGATCAAAATATTCAACATCCCTTGGTACTTCAGAGCAATACGCAAATGGATCGCCTGTATAGCCGGAGTTGCATAAGCACATTGCTGTGTGACTAACAACTCGACATTCTGCATTCTGACCACATAAACCTGGACAAGGATCTTTACATTTTTGATTAATGCAGGCAAGGTTACTTGAACACTCAGAATTAGTAATGCATTCTGGTCGACAGGTTGGAGGAGATCCTTGGAAACCATCAAGGCATGAACATGATGGTGAGTCTCCAACAGGTCTACATTGACTATTTGGACCGCATGGGTCAGGTTGGCATGGATTTTTAGAAATAAAATCTTGCGGAGGTTCAACAATTGGTTGACAACTTATAAATGGATTGCCAGAATATCGGTCAGGACACGAGCAGAATGGATTATGGTTTACAACGATGCATTTGGCATCAATGCCACAAGTGCCAGGACATGGGTCTTGACATTTTTGATTTTGGCATGCTTGATTTTGTGGACATTCCGAGTTTGATGTACATTCTGGTCGACATGATGGTGGGGCTCCAATATAGCCTTGTATGCATGAGCAAACGGCTTGTTGATTTATTTCTCTGCATTCACTGTTGGGACCGCATGGTGATGGTTGGCAAGGGAATATAAAATCGGGCTCTACGAGGAATATGGGTTTAGAAAGCAAGAAAGAGGTAAAAGGGTGTATAAAATTACTCTTTGCTGGGGTACATTGGTAGAATGCATTTCCTTCCATACCGTCTGGACATCTGCACATCGGAATATGGTTGGTAACTTCACAAATTGCGTTTTGGCCGCAAGTGCCAGGGCATGGGTCAACACATTTACTACGTATGCAAGCCTTATCGCGAGAACAATCTGAATTCAATACACACTCTGGACGGCAACCTGTATAGGGGTCTCCTTGGTATTCAGGAATGCAACTACATTGCCCATTGTTACAAACAGCATTAGAACCACATGGTGATGGGTTACAAGGATCTTCCTTGAATGTTTCTTCTGTGTAGGGAATATCTAGTTTAGGTCTGAATGCAAAATTTTTCAGAGGAAATATCTTACGTGGAGGCGGAGCTGGTTGACAGGAGGCGAACGGATCACCGGTATACCCTGAAGGACATGAACATATTGGAATGTGATTTATGGCGCTACATATTGCAGAAATTCCACAAGCTCCTGGACAAGGATCGACACACTTTTCACGTATGCAAGCCATGTTACTAGCACATTCTGGATTAATTACGCACTCAGGTCGACAATTTGGGGGAGTTCCAAGATAATTTGGTAAGCATGAGCAAGACGGCGCACCATTAATTGGTCTACATAGAGAATTAGGGCCGCAAGGTGAAGGTACACATGGATCGCGATATTCATCTCTTTCTGGAGGAGGCGGAGGCGCTGTAAAGTTATTATTTATTAAATAAATTATTATATCCTTTTCCGAAGCTTGTTTTCGAACATACGTAGTGCTTGGTAACATCTTGTAAAGGCATCGCCTGTGAAACCAGATTTGCAAGAGCATAGAGGACTATGGTTTCGGACATGACAATCCGCATTGCGACCGCAGGTACCGGGGCAAGGATCTGCACATTTCTGGTTTATACAAGCCTTATCCAAAGGACATTCGCTGCTGATGGTGCATTCAGGTCGACATGCAGGAGGACTTCCTATATAATTTGGTAGGCAGGAACAGACTGCCTGGCTGTTAAGTTCTTTACACTGACTATTTGGACCACATGGAGATGGTTGACAAGGGTTGATATATTCTTGGACAGGTGCTATAGTTTTGAGAGGAAAAGTTTATGTTTAAATCACAATTGGTGACTAATAAGGGTAGGAATTCAAATATTTACTATATTAAAATTGCAGAAAATCTTTAGAAGCCAGAGAAGTTTTCTAGTCTAGAGAATTGATTTGAAAAAATTTTCTTCTGCATTTGCTTTTTTATGAAAATTTCGTAATAAATTTCTTTATATGCAGATTTGCTAGGTTTGGCAAATGTACTGAATATAGCATTATTTCGGAAAAAGATGCGTGAATAGAAATTTGGCTTAAAATATCTTACTCTAGACTAGAACATTTCTATGAAGCTAGAAACGGAAAACACAAAACTGCAACAAAAGCTTTAACAATTGTTCATAACCTTTTATTGCAATTTTCATTGTTTTGTTTTTATTTGTGTTTTGTTTTTTTTGTCTTGTAAATGTATCATGATCTGAATTCAAATAAAGCATTTTTCAAAGTTTAATAATTATGTATTCCAAAATTTCTATGAGCTTTTGAATTCCTCCTAACTTTTAAAAATAAAAGCAAGCAGAAATGGATTTGGCTGTTAGTATAAAATATTGAGCAAAAGAATTCTTACGTTCAGGCGGTATATTACAAAAGCGGTATGGGTCTCCGGTGTATCCAGCGAAGCAAATACAAGAAGGCAAATGATTTGAGACATGACATTCAGCATTTTGTCCACAAATTCCAGGACATGGATCCTTGCACTTATTTTGCATGCAAGCCTTATTTGAGGGGCAATCGGTATTCACTACACACTCAGGTCTACATCCCTCGTAAGGGTTACCGAAATACTCTGGAAGACATTGACACGATCCTGCCGTTCCTTGAACTTTACAAATTGCATTAGCTCCACAAGGACTTGGATTGCATGGGTCCAATTGTTCTGTAATAGGGTCACGCAGAGGGTCACAACTGGTGAATGGGTCACCAGTCATTCCAATTGGACAAATGCACATTGGAGTGTGACTGATTACCCGACACTCGGCGTTGCGTCCACATAGACCAGGACATGGATCTTTGCATTTTTGATTTGCGCAAATCATATTGCTTGCGCATTCTGAACTTGTTACGCATTCCGGCCTACAATTTGGTGGAGATCCGACGAATTCTGGTAGACATGAGCAAGAAGGCGATTCTCCTACTTCTTTACATTGCGAATTTGGTCCGCATGGCGATGGGTGGCATGGATTTTTCGGTATTGGGTCTTGTACATATTCAACTAGAGAAAATTCGTTTATATAATTGATTTGTTTAAAACCTTTAGAAGTGCTTAATCTTACTTATAGGTGTGCAGGCAACAAATGGATTGCCGGTATAACGATTTGTGCAACTACAGAATGGACTGTGATTTACAACAGTGCATTCAGCATTGCGGCCACAAGTTCCTGGGCAAGGATCTTTACATTTTTGATTGTGACAGGCTTGATTCGGTGGACATTCGGAATTAGAGGTACATTCAGGTCGACACGCTGGAGGGCTTCCTATAAAACCTATAATACAAGAGCAAACACCCTGTTGATTTACCTCTCGACACTGGCTGTTTGGACCGCAAGGAGACGGGTGACAAGGATTTTGTACTGGCGGTTCTAAATATAAAAATGTAAGTTTAATATAAAAGTTTTGCATTTTTAAATGAGATAGTACTTGGCGCGGGATTGCATTGGAAGAATGCATTTCCGGACATTCCATCAGGACATCTGCACATTGGAATATGATTGTTAACTTCACAAATGGCATTGTGACCACAGGTTCCAGGACATGGGTCGATACATTTGCTTCTAATACAAGCCTTGTCCCTAGAGCAATCAGAATTCAAAACGCATTCTGGACGACATCCAGAATAAGGATCACCCTGATACTCTGGCAGGCATGTACACTTGCCACCATTGCAAACGGCATTTGATCCGCAAGGTGAAGGATTGCAAGGATCATCCATTTCAGGTTTAGCTGCATAGGGTAGTGTATTTGAAATGTAATAAATTGTAAAAGATAAGGTTTTTATATTATTCTTACGTGGCGGAGGGGCTGGTTGACAGTTTGTAAATGGATTACCAGTATAACCGACAGGGCATGAACAAGATGGTGTATGATTAATTACATGGCAATTTGCTCCAAAGCCGCATGATCCAGGACATGGATCCCGACATTTTTCTTGTAAGCATGCCTTGTCACTAGGACATTCGGCATTAATAGTACATTCTGGTCGACAGTTGGGGGGAGATCCAATATAATTTGGTAAGCAACTACAAGACGGTGCTTGATTTATTTCGCGACATTCAGAGTACCGCCCGCATGGTGATGGTGTACAAGGGTGACGTGGTTCATCGGAATCTAAAACAGGTGGTCGTTGCGCTAAAAGTTTATAGCTATAGTCAAATAGGTTCTATATTTGTATAAAAGGAGCATTTCATCTTACGAGGAATAGGAGAACAACTAGTAAAAGCATCTCCTGTATATCCTGTTTTACATGAGCAAAGAGGACTGTGGTTTCGTACACGACATTCGGTATTTCTACCACAAACTCCTCCTTCACAAGGGTCAGCACATTTCTGGTTTATACATGCTTTGTCTGAAGGACATTCCGAGCTTATAGTACACTCTGGTCGACACGCTGGTGGGGTCCCGATGTAGGTGGGTAAACAAGAGCAAACAGCTTGTTTGTTGAGCTCTTTACATTGACTGTTCGGACCACACGGTGAAGGCTGGCAGGGATTCACATAATCATGGACTGGTGCTATTTATTTTTAAAAGAAATATATGTTGTTGGTAAAATTGTCGGAATATGATGCAAATATTTCTTACGTTCTTTGGGAACTGTGCAAATCCTATAGGGGTCTCCGGTATATCCAACATAACAAGTACACGAAGGTAAGTGGTTAAGAACATGACAATCCGCATTTTGTCCACAAGTACCAGGGCAAGGATCTTTGCATTTATTTTGCATGCATGCCTTATTAGATGGACAGTCAGTATTCAAAATACATTCAGGTCGACATCCTTCATAAGGGTTTCCGAAATATTCAGGTTCGCACTGGCATGATCCAGCTTTATTTTGTACTCTACAAATAGCGTTTGCTCCACAAGGACTTGGGTTGCAAGGATTTATGTCATCATACAGAGGAGCCCTAACAGTTTCACAATTTGTGAACGGATCTCCTGTATATCCCGGTAAGCATATACACATTGCTGTATGGCTAACAACCCTACATTCAGCATTAGCGCCGCATAGTCCTGGGCAGGGATCTTTACATTTTTGATTTACGCAAACAAAATTGCTGCTACATTCGGAATTAATGACGCATTCAGGTCTGCAGTTAGGTGGTGTTCCAATAAAATTCTCAAGGCAAGAACAAGAAGGTGAATCACCAACTTCCTTGCATTGAGAGTTCGGACCACATGGAGATGGGTGGCAAGGATTTTTGGGCACTTCATCTTGTGGAGGTTCAATTATACGTTGGCAGCTTATAAATGGATTTCCGGTATAGCGATCTGGACAGGCACAGAAGGGACTGTGGTTAACCACATTACACTTAGCATTATGGCCACAAGTTCCTGGGCATGGGTCTCGACATTTTTGATTTTGGCACGCTTGGTTCGGTGGACATTCCGAATTTGTAGTACATTCAGGTCGACATGTTGGAGGAGCTCCAATATATCCCTGTATGCACGAGCAAACTGCTTGTTGATTTATTTCTCTACATTGACTGTTGGGACCACATGGCGATGGTTGGCAAGGATTTTCATAAATTGGTTCTAAAAGGGTATAAATTTAGAAAAGCTGTAATATAAAATAAACAAGAGGCAAATACTTCGAACTGGGTCACATTGAACAAAAGCGTTTCCAGACATATTTTCAGGACACTTGCACATTGGAATGTGATTCAAAACTTCACAAATAGCATTTCGGCCACAAGTTCCTTCACATGGATTAATACATTTTTGCCGAATGCATGCCTTATCTCGGGGACAGTCTGAGTTTAGAACGCATTCCGGACGACATCCTACGAAAGGATCTCCTTGATACTCAGGTAGACAAGTGCAGTGCCCTTCACGGCAAACTGCATTAGGTCCACAGGGTGATGGATTGCATGGGTCTTCATCTGCTACTTCTACTATTAAAATAAGGTACGATTTTTAAGGTTCAAACAATTTGGGAAAAGTTAAATCTTACGATGCGGCGGAATAGGTTGGCAACTAATGAAGGCATCACCGGTAAATCCGGGCTGACAAGTACAACTTGGAATGTGATTAATAACACTGCAAAGAGCGTTAAAACCACATGATCCAAGGCAAGGATCGCGACATTTCTCATTTATGCAGGCTTTATTGCTTGAGCATTCGGAATGAATGACGCACTCAGGTCTACAATTTGGTGGACTTCCAATGTATGTTGGTAGGCAGCTGCAAGATGGTGAACCGTTGATGTTTCGACATTGGGCGTTTGCTCCACAAGGTGAAGGTATGCAAGGATCTCTTACAGGGTCATGTTCAATTAAGAGAGGGGGTGCTAAAATAAATTGTTTTTGCTTTATAAATGATTTGTTCGTATTGGGGTAATTTGATCCTTACGAGGCAAAGGATAGCAACGTGTAAATGCATCTCCAGTATGTCCAGGTTTACAAGAGCACAGTGGACTATGGTTTCGTACACGACACTCCGTAGATTGGCCACAAGGTCCAGGGCATGGGTCTGTGCATTTTTGATTTATGCAGGCTTTGGTTGTTGGACATTCATTGCTAATTGTACATTCAGGTCTACATGTCGGAGGGCTTCCAACATATTCCGGTAAGCAAGAACAAACAGCTTGTTGATTTATTTCCTTGCATTGGCTATTTGGTCCGCATGGAGTCGGCAGGCAAGGGTTTACGTATTCGTAAGTAGGAGCTAATTTCAATAAAAGCGAATCAATTAGAGGTTATTACTGTTCCTAAAAATAATTCTTACGTTGTTCGGGTATTTTGCAATATTTATAGGGGTCTCCTGTATATCCTTGGTAGCAATTGCAAGATGGAAGATGATTTACAACATGACATTCAGCATTTTGTCCACATATTCCTGGACATGGATCTTTACACTTGTTTTGCATGCAAGCCTTATTCGAAGGACAATCTGAATTCAAAATGCACTCAGGGCGGCAACCTTCATAAGGATTTCCAAAGTATTCTGGTAAGCATTGACATGATCCTGCACCATTTTGTACTCGACAAATAGCATTTGAGCCACAAGGGCTTGGATTGCAAGGATCTAAGTGTTCAAAAATCTCGTCACGTTGAAGAATACACTGAGTGAATGGATCTCCTGAATGGCCAGGATTGCAAATACACATTGCAGTGTGGCTAACAACTCTGCATTCTGCATTATCACCGCATAGTCCTGGACAAGGATTTTTACATTTTTGATTGATGCATGCCAAATTACTAGCACATTCTGAGCTAGTAACACATTCAGGTCTACAATTTGGTGGCGTTCCGATAAACTCAGGTAAACATGAACATGACGGGGAGTTACCGATTGGCTTGCATTGCGAGTTTGGTCCACATGGTGATGGGTAACATTGGTCTTTAGGTAATTCATCACTTGGAGGCTCAACTGTAGAAATATTTTGCTTTTAAGAATTGATCTAAATCGAATTCAAAAGGACGACATACTTATAGGTTGGCAGCTTGTAAACGGATTTCCTGTGTATCTATCTGGGCAAACACAGAATGGACTATGATTTACCACTGAACATTTAGCGCGATTTCCACAAGTTCCTGGGCAAGGGTCTGTACATTTTTGATTTAAACAAGCTCTATTCGCAGGACATTCGGAATTCGTAGTACATTCAGGACGACAAGCTGGCGGACTTCCAATATAGGTTGACAAACAAGAGCATACTGCTTGCTGATTTACTTCTCTACATTGACTGTTAGGTCCACATGGTGTAGGTTGACAAGGGTGCGTAATTAGAGGCTCTATAATTTTTATAAAAATTCGAAAAGACTCTAAGGGAAAATTTTTATAAAATTTTACTTGGTGCGGGGTTGCATTGAATAAAGGCATTTCCGTTCATTCCATCCGGACAGCGACAAATTGGTATATGGTTGTAGACCTCACATATAGCATTAAATCCACAAGTACCTGGACAAGGATCTTTGCACTTCTTTCTAATGCAAGCTTTGTCTTTCGGACAATCCGAATTAAGTATACATTCAGGTCGACAACCAGAGAAAGGATCTCCTTGATATTCAGGTAAACAAGAGCATCTACCATCGTTACACACGGCATTAGGTCCGCATGGTGATGGATTACATGGATCTTCTTCTTCAATCGGGTCGCCTATATTTAAAATTGTTCGATAAATTTTATGACTTGAAAGTTATTGCGAAAACCTTACTTTGCGGAGCAGGTTGGCAACTAGTGAACGCATCACCAATATATCCTGCAGGACATGTACAGCTTGGGGTATGGTTAATCACGTTACAAATAGCGCTTAGTCCGCATAATCCAGGACAGGGATCAGTACATTTTTCGCGAATACAAGCTTTATTACTTGGACATTCAGCGTTAATTGAACATTCTGGCCGGCAGTTTGGCGGAGATCCCAAATAGTTTATAAGACATGAGCAAACAGGCGAATTATTTATCACGCGACATTCAGCATTCGAACCGCAAGGCGATGGTACACATGGGTCGCGGTATTCAGTTGTTGGCGGCTCACGAGATGGCGCTAAAATTTGTGCTTTTTGGTAAAGATTTCATTTTTTATCGACAACAAAATAATATCTTACGAGGTTCTGGAGAACATCGGCTAAATGGATCTCCAATAAATCCGCTTATACATGAACAAATCGGACTGTGATTTCGAACATGACATTGGGTATTTTGACCACAAACCCCAGGACAAGGATCAGCGCATTTTTGATTTATACATGCCTTGTCTGAGGGACATTCTGAGCTCAGGGTACATTCAGGTCTGCAAGCAGGTGGTGTACCAACGTAAGTCGGTAGGCAGGAGCAAACAGATTGACTGTTTATTTCTCTACACTGACTGTTGGGACCGCATGGTGAGGGCTGACAAGGGTTAACGTACTCATGTATTATAGCTAAATTAATTAGGGAATTTAATGCTGTGTTGGTGAAAACAAGAATTTAATAATCTTACGCTTCTCAGGGATGGTACAAAGACGGTACGGATCTCCTTCATATCCAGCAAAACATGTACAAGACGGCAAGTGGTTGACTACATTACATTCAGCATTTTGTCCGCATATTCCAGGACAAGGATCTTTACATTTATTTTGCATGCAGGCTTTGTTTGACGGACAATCAGAGTTCAGGATGCATTCAGGTCGACAACCTTCGTAAGGATTGCCGTAATATTCTGGAAGGCACTGACAAGATCCAGCTTTGTTTCGTTCTTCGCATTTCGCATTGGCTCCACAAGGGCTCGGATAGCAAGGGCTCAAATTTTCAGTTGGTTTTATAAATGGTGAACATTGGGTAAATGCATCTCCGGTATATCCAGCTGGACAAATACACATTGGTGTATGGCTGATTACTCTACATTCAGCATTTGCACCACAAAGTCCTGGGCAAGGGTCCTTACATTTCTGATTTATACATGCAAAATTACTGCTACATTCTGAACTTGTTACACATTCTGGACGACAGTTTGGCGGTGATCCAACAAATTCTGAAAGACATGAGCACGAAGGAGAATCTCCAACTGGCTTACATTCAGAATTTGGACCACACGGTGAGGGGTAGCAAGGGTTTTTCGGTCTCTGTTCATCTTGTGGAGGTTCGACTGATAGTAAAAAGTTGTAGGGTTTTTAAGACTATAAAAAATATTTACGATTTTCAGGGTCATACTTATAGGTTGGCAGCTAACGAATGGATTTCCTGTGTATCTACTTGGACAGCTACAGAATGGGTTGTGATTAACAACCGTACATTTAGCATGGTTCCCGCAAGTTCCTGGACAAGGATCTTTGCATTTTTGGTTCAGACAAGCTTGGTTCGACGAGCATTCGAAGTTGGCTGTGCATTCTGGTCGACATGTTGGTGGAGTACCAATGTATCCTAAAATACATGAGCAAACAGCTTGTTGATTCGCTTCCCTGCATTGGCTGTTCGGGCCGCAGGGTGATGGTTGGCAAGGGTTTGTAATTTCTGGTCCTGGGATTTATAAAGTTAGCTAAAGTAAGTTTGAATAAATAATGTTATAGTACTTGGAGCTGGGCTGCATTGAATAAAGGCATTTCCAGTCATTCCAGTGGGGCATGTGCACATTGGTATGTGATTATTAACTTCACAAATGGCATTGTGCCCACACGTTCCTGGACATGGATCAATACATTTACTTCTTATGCAGGCCTTATCGCGAGGACAATCAGAGTTCAAAACACATTCTGGGCGGCAGCCGACAAAAGGATCTCCTTGGTATTCAGGTAGACAAGTGCAATGTCCATCTTTGCATTGAGCATTTGGTCCACAAGGTGAAGGGTAGCAAGGATCGTCTATGGTTTCATCTTCTGCTCAATATTTGTGATGTTGAATAAATGAAAGGGATTTAACAAAGAATAGATTCTTACTTTCTGGTGGTGGAGGAGCTAAATTGCAATTTTCGAATGGATTTCCGGTATAACCTGGAGGACAAGCGCAATTTGGAGTGTGATTAATCACATTACAAATAGCAGCAAGGCCACAAGATCCTGGGCATGGGTCACGACATTTTTCCCGAATACAAGCCTTATCACTGGGACATTCCGCATTTATGGAGCATTCAGGCCGACAATTGGGAGGTGCCCCGATATAGTTAGGTAAACAGGAGCACGCGGGGGCCCCATTAACTGGTCGACATTGCGCGTTTGCCCCACAAGGTGAAGGAACACATGGGTCTCTTTGCTCCTCGTGAGATATTGTGGGGGGAGCTGCTGTGTTTATTTAATAAAATAATTCAATAATTTAAAAAATTACGGTAAATTTGATTCGAAAAGCTTACGAGGTATTTGGTAGCATCTCGTGAACGGATCTCCTGTATATCCAATTTTGCAAGAGCAAAGTGGACTATGGTTTCGAACTCGACATTCGGCATTTCTGCCGCAAGGTCCAGGGCAAGGATCGGTACATTTTTGATTAATACATGCTTTACTGGTTGGACATTCTGAACTAATAGTACATTCCGGACGACAACCTGGAGGTGTTCCAATATAATTTGGCAGACAAGAACATACCGCCTGATTATTAATTTCTTTGCATTGACTGTTAGGTCCGCAAGGTGATGGTTGACACGGATTTACATAATCGTGTACAGGTGCTATGAGGATGATAGATAATAAGGAATTTCGCTTAGGGACAAAACATTTTAGTAATCTTACGTTTTTCAGGAATACTGCAATACTTGTATGGGTCTCCTGTGTATCCGCTGAAACAAGTACATGATGGCAGGTGTTTAACAACGTGGCATTCAGCATTTTGTCCGCATATTCCTGGACATGGGTCACGACATTTATTTTGCATACAAGCCTTGTTCGAAGGGCAATCAGAATTTAAGACACATTCAGGTCTGCAACCTTCATAAGGGTTTCCAAAATATTCTGGCAAACATTGACAAGCTCCTGCTTTATTTTGCGTTCTACATTCTGCGTTTGCTCCACATGGGCTTGGGCTACAAGGATCTATATGTTCAATTTGAGGTTGTCTAACTTGTTCGCATTGATTAAATGGATCTCCAGTAAATCCAGCCGCGCAAATGCACATCGCTGTATGGCTTACAACCCTACATTCGGCATTATTTCCACAAAGTCCTGGACAAGGGTCCTTACATTTTTGATTTATACAAGCCAAATTGCTGGCACATTCTGAGCTTGTTACACATTCAGGTCGACAATTTGGTGGTGATCCTATAAATTCTGGAAGGCATGAGCATGATGGAGAGTTACCCACTGGTTTGCACTGGGAATTAGATCCGCAGGGAGATGGTCTACAAGGGTCTTTTGGTAATTCATCGCTCGGTGGTTCAACTAAATTTATAGGTCAATTTTAATGAGAATTATTACAAAATCAAGGGTTCTGAAACATACTTAGTTCCCGGCAAGCAATAAATGGATTGCCAGTAAATCGAGGTGGACAGCTACAGAATGGATTGTGGTTTACTACAGTACATTTAGCATCGATGCCACAAGTTCCTGGACATGGATCTCTGCATTTTTGATTTTGGCAGCCTTGATTTGGAGGACATTCAGAATTCGTCGTACATTCAGGTCTGCATAAAGGTGGGCTTCCAATGTAGCCTTGTACACACGAGCAAACAGCCTGCTGCTGTATTTCACGACATTGACTGTTTGGACCACATGGAGAAGGATGGCATGGGTTCTCAATTTCAGGTTCTACAATTACGAATTCGTAGACAACATAATCTTCTTTTTTACAAAATTTATAAATTACTTGGAACAGGGTTGCATTGTATAAATGCATTTCCGGACATTTTATCGGGACATCTGCACATTGGAATGTGGTTTATAACTTCGCAAATTGCATTATGCCCGCAAGTTCCTGGACAGGGGTCGATACACTTGCTTCTAATGCAAGCTTTATCTCGAGGACAATCAGAGTTCAATACGCATTCTGGTCGACATCCTGAATAAGGATCTCCTTGATATTCTGGAAGGCAGGCACAATTGCCGTTTGTACAAACAGCATTTGCTCCGCACGGTGAAGGATTACAAGGATCTTCGTCGAATATTTCTGCTACATATTTAATATCGATTAATTTTACCTTCCGACAGATTTAAGGTAAAAATAAATTATCTTACGTTTTTCTGGAGGCAATGGTTGGCAACTGGTGAATGGATCTCCTGTATAACCGTTTGGACAAATACAAATTGGTGTATGATTATTTATCAAACATTTAGCACCAATTCCGCATGATCCTGGACAAGGATCGGCACATTTTTGCCTAATACAGGCCTTATCGCTACTACACTCTGAATTAATGGTACATTCTGGTCTGCAATTAGGCGGTGTTCCGATATATTCAGGAAGACATGAGCATGATGGTAGTCCATTAATATTTCTACATTGGGCATTCTGACCACAAGGTGATGGTACACATGGATCTCTTTCTGGGTCATGTATTGGAGGGGGGAGTGCAGCTATAATAAAATGGACTGTATATAATACGATCTTATAACTGAGCATAATAAATGTAATTACGAGGAATCGGATAACATCTTGTAAAGGCATCTCCGGTAAATCCAGGCTTACAAGAACAGAGTGGGCTATGATTTCGAACGTGGCAATTTGCATCTCTTCCGCAAACACCAGGACAGGGATCTGCGCATTTTTGGTTAATACATGCTTTATCTGAGGGACATTCAGTGCTTAGAGTACACTCAGGCCTGCATGCTGGTGGACTTCCAACGTATTGTGGAAGACACGAGCACACTGCCTGTTGATTGACCTCTCTACACTGACTGTTAGGTCCGCAGGGTGATGGTTGACATGGGTTCACATAATCATAGTTGGGTGCTATTACATCATTAAAAATGTTAATTATTAGATTAAAAGATCTGATAGTACTTTCCGAGAAATGTATCTTACGTTTTTCAGGTATTTTGCATAATCGATATGGGTCTCCTTCATATCCAGCGTAGCAGTTGCATGATGGCAAGTGATTTACAACATGACATTCAGCATTTTGTCCACATGTTCCAGGGCAAGGATCTTTACATTTGCTTTGTACGCAAGCCTTATTCGTTGGGCAATCTGAGTTTAGAATACATTCTGGACGACAACCTTCGTAAGGATTTCCAAAATATTCAGGAAGACATTGGCAAGAGCCAGCATTTCCTTGTACTTTACATACAGCGTTTGTTCCACATGGGCTTGGATTGCAAGGATCCAATTGTTCGATAATTTCATCTCTTACAGCATCGCATTGTGCAAATGGGTCCCCTGAATATCCTTGCGGACAGAAACAGGTTGGAGTGTGACTTACAACTCTACACTCAGCATTGATGCCACAAAGATTTGGACAAGGATCCATACATTTTTGATTAATACAAGATTTATCGTTAGGACATTCTGAACTTGTAACACACTCGGGGCGACAATTAGGTGGTGATCCATTAAATTCTGGTAAACAAGAACATGAGGGTGAGTCTCCAATGGCGCGGCATTCAGAGTTAGGCCCACATGGGGAAGGTCGACATGGGTCTATTGGTCTTTCATCTGCAGGTCGCTCGACTAATTTTAGTTTTTAATAATAAATTTGTATTAGCAGTAGTTTTCAGACTAAAGTTGTGATAAGACATACTTATTGGTTGGCAGCTAACGAAAGGATTTCCAGAATAGCGCGGTGGGCAAGAACAAAATGGATTGTGGTTAACCACACTACATTTTGCCTCATACCCACAGGCACCTGGACATGGATCCTCACATTTCTGATTTAGACATGCCAAATTAAGAGCACATTCCGAATTTGTTGTACACTCTGGTCGGCACGTTGGTGGGGCTCCAATATATCCTTGTATGCAAGAACAAACTGCTTGTTGATTAACTTCACGACACTGACTGTTGGGGCCACATGGCGATGGTCGACAAGGGAAAGTTACAGGGGGTTCTAATAGCATTAAAAATTAATGAGATAATAAGATTTATAATTCATGTCTAATTTACTTGGAGTGGGATTGCATTGAATAAAGGCATTTCCAGACATTCCATCAGGACACCTGCACATTGGAATATGCGTTATGACCTCACAGATGGCATTGAGCCCACAAGTTCCAGGACATGGGTCAGTACATTTGCTTCTTATGCAAGCCTTATCACGAGGACAGTCTGAGTTTAGTACACATTCTGGACGGCACCCAGAGTATGGGTCGCCTTGGTATTCGGGCAGACAAGTACAAGTGCCGGCATTACATAAAGCATTAGGTCCACAAGGCGATGGGTTGCAAGGGTCTTCTTCAAGAATATGTGCTATTTTTGGGTAGGTTTATTCGTCAGTATGTGCCGAAAGGTAATCCTACTAAAAGACTATAGCCACTTTAATCCTTTGAAAGTTGATAGAGTGACTTTTTTTATTAAAGCATATGGAGCATAAAAAACAAACGAGGCCTCGTTTTCGTTTTTTCTAAATTTGTAAAGTTTTACAAATTTTAAACTGAATAGAATTGAATTCGGCCTTTGTTTTATTCTAAACGTTTAAAGTTTTTAGTACAAAACTTATTTCCGAAAAAAATTTAAAGCAAGTGGTAAGATTTTTTAGAGACGAATCAATTTTCAAAGGATTTTAAATGGATATAATTCCTTGAAATCTATCTTACGTGGTGGTCGAGCAGGAATACATTGTGTAAATGGATCCCCGGTATATCCTAGAGCACATACACAATTTGGTATATGATTAACAACATTACATTCGGCATTTAGACCGCATAGTCCAGGACAAGGATCAACGCATTTTTCCCTAATACAAGCTTTGTTGCTAGGGCATTCAGCGTTAATTGAACATTCTGGCCGACAATTTGGCGGTGATCCTAAATAATTTGGCAAACATGAACAAGATGGTGCGTCATTTATTTGTCGACATTGGGAGTTTGGTCCACAAGGCGATGGTATGCATGAGTCTACAGGAATTGGAGGACCTTCATCTCTTGATGGTAATACTGGAGCTAGAATATTTGTAATTTTAATAAATTTAGCATTGCCGCAACGCTTAATTTTTGCATACGAGGTATTGGGTAGCATCTTGTAAATGCGTCTCCTGTATATCCAGGTTTACATGAGCATAGAGGGCTATGGTTGCGAACGCGACATAGTGCGTTATTGCCACAAACACCTCCTTTGCATGGGTTTACGCATTTTTGGTTGATGCAAGCTTTGTCGGACGGACATTCTGAACTAATGGTGCACTCTGGACGACAGGCTGGTGGTGTTCCTTGGTATGCTGGTAGACACGAGCATACTGCTTGTTGATTTACGTCTCTACATTGACTATTTGGTCCACATGGTGATGGTTGGCAAGGATTTACGTAGTCAGGTATCGTGGCTGTACGAAGAGGTTTATTAATATTAAGATGTAATGTCGAATCGTCGGGAACTTTAATGGGTACTTTTGAATATTTTTAGACCTTTATGATTCGAATTTTCCCCAATACTTTTCAAATTATGTAGGCTCTAGAGTGCCAGATAGATCTAACGAAATTTACGCGCACTCAATTTCGGGGGCTGAGATTTAATACAAATATTTTAACAAAAAACGATTACATACTATCCTTTTTCGTATGTTTTGAACATGAACTGGGCTGTTGGGTTTATTATTTTTAAAAATGAAAATCTATTTTCAAATTATTCGGGCACATTTCTTTAAAAACTTAACAAAGCCAGGAGGGGAGAAGTTTCGAAATCATATCTATTTTTCAAAAGACCTATTAAACGTCCAGGAAGTTCAATTCTCTTACGTTTATCGGGAAGAATAGTGCACAGTCTATAAGGATCGCCTGTAAATCCAATTCTACATGTACAGGAAGGCAAATGACTGACAACTTGGCACTCGGCGTTTGTTCCACAAGTTCCAGGGCAAGGATCCTTACATTTATTCTGCATACAAGCCTTATTCGATGGGCAGTCTGAGTTCAAGACACATTCAGGTCTACAACCCTCATAAGGATTTCCAAAATATTCTGGGAAACATTGGCATGCTCCAGCCCCGTTTTGCTGCCTGCATTCAGCATTGGCGCCACAAGGACTTGGGTTGCATGGATTCAAATATTCCTGGACTTCTCTTACAACATCGCACTGGGTGAATGCATCTCCAGTATATCCTGCAGGACACACACACATCGGAGTATGGCTTACAACGCGGCATTCTGCATTCGCACCGCATAGTTTTTCGCAAGGATCTTTGCATTTTTGATTAATGCAGGCCAAATGGCTTGAACATTCAGAACTGCTAACACATTCTGGTCGGCAATTTGGTGGAGTTCCAAGGAAATCGGGCAGACACGAACAAGATGGAGCTTCTCCAATAGACTTACATTGAGAGTTCGGGCCACATGGTGATGGTATGCAAGGATCTGATGGGGGAGGTGCATCCATGGGTGGTGCAACTATTTAATTATTGATGATTTAAATTTGAGTTATAGCGAGTTTTGAAATAGTATGGACTTCAAAAGGACATACTTATTCGTTGACAGCCAACAAATGGATTTCCGGAGAATCCCTCTGGGCATGAGCAGAAGGGATTATGTTTCACTACAGAGCATATGGCCCCAAAACCACAGGTTCCAGGGCAGGGATCCCTACACTTTTGACTTAAGCACGCCTGACTAGGTGAACATTCCGAATTTGTCGTACATTCAGGTCTGCATGTCGGTGGACTTCCAATATATCCTCGTAAGCATGAGCAGACGGCTTGTTGATGAACTTCCCTACATTGGCTGTTGGGTCCACATGGGCTAGGATGGCAAGGATTCGTAATTGGGGGTTCTAAAACATTTAAAAATTGTAGTTTGGTCCTCTCAGCTAAATTAAGGTGAAAAATACTTGGTGTGGGGCTGCATCGTATAAAGGCACTTCCAGACATTCCTTCAGGGCATCGACACATAGGAATATGATTAATAACTTCACAAATTGCATTGTCGCCGCAAGTTCCAGGGCAGGGATTGATACATTTGCTTTTAATACAAGCCTTATCCCTGGCACAGTCCGAATTAAGTACACAGTCTGGACGACATCCCGTGAAAGGATCCCCTTGATATTCAGGCAGGCACGTGCATTGCCCGCCGTTGCATATTGCATTTTGCCCACAAGGTGAAGGATTGCAAGGATCATTCACAACTGGATCTTCTATTATGCAGACAAGATTCTAAATGTAAAAAAATTTTTCGCTACAATTAAAATAGTGCTTACTCATTGGGGGAGGTGCAGGATAGCAGCTAGTGAATGAATCACCAATGTATCCTGGTGGACATGTACATGTAGGGTTATGATTAATAACATTGCAAACTGCACCGAATCCACAAGATCCAGGACATGGGTCTATACATTTTTCTCGAATGCAAGCCTTATCACTAGGACATTCAGCACTAATACTACATTCTGGTCGACAGTTGGGAGGTGACCCCATATAGTTTGGCAAACAAGAGCAAGACGGTGAACCATTAATTTTTCTACATTGAGCGTTAGGACCACAAGGTGATGGGACACAAGGGTCTCTCACTTCATCTAAGATTGGTGGTGGTGCTAAAAATGTTATGTTAAAGATTTCGATCTCTTTTTGGTAAAAGAACAATCTTACGAGGAATAGGATAGCAACGAGTAAAGGCTTCTCCAGTAAATCCATGTCGACAAGAGCAAAGTGGGCTATGATTATGAACGCGACATTCGGCATTATTACCACAGACTCCAGGGCAAGGATCGACACATCTTTGGTTAACGCATGCCTTGTCCGAATGACATTCGGTGCTCAGAACGCATTCAGGACGACAACTAGGAGGACTTCCGATATAGTCAGGTAGACAAGAACATACTCCTTGACCATTGATTTCCCTACATTGACTATTCGGCCCGCATGGTGAAGGTTGGCAAGGATGAGCCACGTAATCCGAAGCTATAGGGATTTTAAAGTTCAGTAGCCGATTTAACAATGTGGAGGATTAGGATCTTACGCTTTGGATCAATCACAGGGCTGCAGTAATGGTAGGGGTTTCCTGAGAACCCTTGACGACAGGTGCAGGATGGAATATGGTTTACCACCCTGCACTCGGCATTGGTTCCACAAGTACCAGGACATGGGTCTCGGCATTTATTTTGACTACAGGCTTTGTTTGTTGGGCAGTCAGAGCTATGTATACATTCTGGTCGGCAACTTTGGTATGGGTCTCCGAAGTGTTCAGGTAGGCATTGGCACGATCCAACGCCATTTTGTTCGCGGCAGATTGCATTTGATCCGCAGGGGTTCGGTTCACATGGTGTAATATGGTCATAGACAATTTCTGAAAGGAGAGAAGACTTTGGTTGGGTACGATTCAACAGATTCAAGTTCAACAAAACTCCTTTTTCCAATAATTCGGGGTGAGTCAAGTTAAATTGCATACGGTGCCGCACACCGGTGGGATTAGATTCACATTACTTTAAAAAAAAGGCACTTCGGTTACTGGGTGGGGTTTAGTAGACGATTAGAGAGTGAGTAGTGTTCAGTCAAAATAAAACAAACTGTGATTATTTCCTTGACGGCTGCAAGCCATTTAAGCATCCTACAGGCTACAAAAAACCTATAATGGTGGTTCTAGGTTTTGTTTTTCGAACGCATTATTTTGATAAAGGCAAAGGCATTTTTGGGTTGTGATATTATTCCAATATTAGTCGCCGTCCACTTACGCAAATTCGGTTTTAGTTGGCAAAATGAGTCAAATTCAACTACGTTTGATAATAAATTAGGGTTTTAGTTATTTGCAAGAATGAAACGGTGTTGGTTGTGTCTGTGTTGTATGTGATTTGGTGTTGGCATTAGGAATTTTGATTTTTGTTTTTCAGCATTAATATTATTAATTTTTCGACAAGCTGGTTCGAAGCGATTTCAAATAAATACTAAGTCGGTATTACTTGTGTTACAGGTAAGTAGGCAAATATACTTTTAAACGGTTTTCAAAATATTAGATGATTAAGCTTAGGGCAGCAGTGGCTTCACTAAATATACGAACTTAAGGTCTAACACTTTTTGCACTTTAGAGGCTGATTTTATACCAATTTTCATAATAGCAGCAACTTTTATCACTTTTAAATGCACTATTTCTTACTCTAAGCATGATTTGTTTGTACCGTTTTATGCATATTTGTAAAGTTTGCATACAAATAGTTCTATTTGGATCTTTAACTTGTGTTAAATATTGTATATACATCGAAATTTGAAGAAAATGTAGGAATAGTTTTAGTGAGAATGAATGCAATATTTCTTCCATCAATAAAACTGCATAACTCCGGATTTACGTCAGCATTAGTAATGGAGAAAATTACAGAAATGATAGTGGGTAATGGTTACAGGTATAAAAATGGATTTTAAAAGAATGGAATTCTGGAAGTTTGTGTTGAATTGAATTTGTAGTTGATTTTAATAAAATTTAGGATCCCTTTTTCATTTTTCGTTCAAATCAGTATTAAGCTTAAGGTTTATGTTTTGAACAGTTTTTCTATTGTTTCTTCATTTTAACGAAATATGAATCAAAATTTAAGGTTTGTTTCTTTTAAAAAACATAATAAATCTAAGGTTTAAAATTTCGATTTTAAAAAAAGAAACATTTTTATTGGATTTTCAAAAGTGGTGCCAGAAAGAGCGCAAAGAGGAAAAATTAATTTATTGAATAAATCAGCTATAAATTTCAGCAAACGTATGTATGAAAACGAAAGGATTCAACAAGTCCGAGGTTTTAAGGCATATTTATAAAGCGTACCTACACACGATTCTGAATATCATTTATAATCTGTCTGGTAAAGTATAACATTTGCGGATAAAGGAATACTTCAAGATACAAATTGTTTTGACAACAAAGTTTTATTGGTTTTTAATAAGTTTGCACTATCAAGAACGAATAAAAATGTTTGAATTCATTAGTAACCACCAAGAAGCTACAAATGAAGATCAGAATACTGTTCATAAAAGCTCAAATTTTCTAAAAAACCTACTGTTTATTACTTTATACATAAAGTGGTACAAACAATATTCGAAAACCAAGCAAAAAACCTGCGCGTTAATAAGCCATACGCCATAAATGAGGCTTTTTGCGTAATATAAATAAAACTTGCACCTACCTGGAATCGGCGAGCATCCTGTGAATGGATCTCCAGTGTATCCTGTGTCGCAGGAACAGACAGGCATATGGTTTGCAACGATGCATCTCGCGTTTAGACCACAAGATCCTGGACAAGGATCGGCGCACTTCTGGTTCATACAGGCCTGAGTTGAGGGGCACTCTGGATTAATTGTGCACTCTGGTCGACAATTCGGTGGGGTTCCAATAAACGTGGGTAAACAGGAGCACGCTGGGCTATCCTGCACAACTCTGCAGTCTGAGTTCGGGCCACATGGTGATGGTATACAAGGATCTCCTTCTGGTTTAATAACATCCATTGGAGTTTCGTAGCACCTTGTGAAGGGATCTCCGGTATGTCCTGGATTGCAGATGCATATTGGGTTGTGATTGATCACTTGGCACTTGGCGTTTTGGCCGCAAGCACCGGGGCAAGGATCAACGCACTTTTTATTGAGGCAGGCAGTTTGCAGGGAACATTCAGCACTAACGACACATTCTGGCTTGCAGGCTGGGGGAGTTCCCAACATTCCCATTTGGCAGGCGCATACAGCACCGGAAGGTGTTGCATGGCAAATGCTGTTTGGTCCACAAGGGGATGGATTGCAGGGATCGCTCGGTTTATCTAAATAAACAAAATATATTTAGCTTGCTATAAAAATAATACGTTTTTGTTTAATTTTCAAAATCAAAAATACAACTCAATAAATAAGTTTTAAAAAAATTTTTGATTTTTTGTTTTTTTAAATTTTAACTGCCAGATTTTAATCAGCCATTCAAGTATTGTAAAATATTTAAACTTAATACTAGAAATAACATTTCTTAGGCAAAACAAAATATAAAATCTCTTACCTTGTTGGATGTCTCTTCTGCAGCTGATGAAGGCATCTCCTGTGTATCCTCTAGGACAGCTGCAAATAGGAATATGGTTTTTAACGTCGCATTCAGCTCCATCACCACAAGTTCCAGGGCAAGGATCTACGCAATGTTTGTTGAGGCAAGCCTTGTTCGGGGAGCAATCTGTGCTTAAGGTACATTCAGGTCGGCAACCAGAATAAGGATCGCCGCGATAGTCTTGAATACATGTACAGATTCCATTGTCGCATAATGCGTTTGCTCCACACGGCTGCAATTCGCAAGGATCTGTTGGTTGAGTTGGCCTTGGTGGTTCATCAATAATTTCGAAACATTGAGTGAATGGATCTCCAGTATATCCTGATTGGCAAATACAAATGGGGATGTGGTTTTGAATTCTGCATTCAGAATTAATTCCACAAGATCCCTCGCAAGGATTTCTGCATTTTTCAGCAATACAGGACATGTCTGAGCCACAATCGGTGTTCACAACGCATTCTGGTCGGCAATTCGGTGGATGTCCAATGTAGTTAGGGAGGCAAGAGCAAGATGGTGAATCTCCTATAGGTCGACATTCAGAATAGAGTCCACAAGGGGATGGATGACATGGATTCACTTGTTTTGGTGGATCATGTTCCACAGCAGGAGCAGGATAGCATCTAGTGAACGGATCTCCAGTCATTCCAAGTGGACAACTACAAATTGGATTATGGTTTATGACCTCGCATTTAGCTCCGATGCCACATGTACCAGAACATGGATTGGCGCACTTCAATTTATGGCAAGCCTTATTTTGTGGGCATTCTGCATTCACGGTACATTCTGGTTTACAATTTGGTGGAGATCCAGTAAAGTCTTCTAAGCATGAACAAACGCCAACACCGTTTGATTCCCTGCAGCGACTGTTCGGTCCGCAAGGTGATGGGGAACAGGGATCAAAAACTGTAGCTTGTGTAGGCGGTACAGATCGTTGACATACTGAGAAGGGATCACCTTCGAAACCATCGTCACATACGCAGTTTGGAACATGGTTTACAGCGTAACACTGAGCATTTTGTCCACAAATTCCAGGGCACGGGTCTTTGCACTTATTCCTGATGCAAGCCTTGTCTGTCGGGCAATCGGAACTGAGGACACATTCTGGTCGACAACCTTCGTAGGGATTACCTTGATATTCATCAATGCATTTGCATGTGGCAGCGCCGTTACGTTCAACGCACTCAGCATTGGGACCACATGGCGAAGGTTCGCAAGGTCTGATTGGCTCTTCTTGTAGAATACATTGTACAAAAGCATTACCCGCATATTCAGCTGGACAGAAGCATGATACAGTATGGCTAATGACCCGGCATTCGGCATTGGTACCGCATGATCCAGGACAAGGATCCTTACATTTGTTGTTAATGCATGCTTGGGTAGAGGCGCAGTCAGGATTGATAATACACTCGGGGCGGCAGTTCGGCGGTGATCCGTAGAATTCAGGCAAACATTGGCAGGATGGAGTGTCTCCAACTGCTTTGCATAAAGCGTTAGGACCACATGGTGACGGTTGGCAAGGATCATGAGGTTGATCTTCACCCCTATCAATAGGTGGCGGTGGTAGATCTTGGCAACGTTGGAATGGATCACCAGTTTTTCCAGGCGGGCAGCCACAGATAGGACTGTGATTAATAACTTCGCATCTCGCGTCAATTCCACAAGCGCCTCGGCATGGATCAACACATTTCTTGTTGACACAAGCTTGAACTGGTGAGCACTCACTGCTGACGATGCACTCTGGTCGGCATTGCGGAGGAGTGCCAATGAATTCATCCAAGCATGAGCAAACAGCATGATCGTTTACGCTTCTGCACTGACTATTAGGTCCACAAGGTGAAGGTGAACATGGCTCTACAGGCCTGTCTGGTTGTTGGTCCTTCAGTCGGCAGTTGGAGAATGGATCTCCTTCATAACCTGGCAAGCAGGAGCACACAGGAATATGTGCAACTACTTCGCATTTTGCGTTTACTCCACAGGTTCCTGGGCATGGGTCAACGCACTTGTTTCTCAAGCAGGCCTTATCTCTAGGACAGTCTGAGCTGAGCGTGCATTCTGGCCTGCATCCATCGTAAGGATTGCCTCTGTACTCGGGTTGGCATCGACATTCTCCGTTGAAGCAATCTGCATTTGGTCCACATGGGCTTGGTATGCAAGGATCAAAATCTGACGGCTTGGGGGTGGCTAAAATATAAATTTAGTTATAAGTACATCACTGTTATCGTTTAGGAGTTAAAGTAGAAACACATTAGAGATCAAAAACATTAAAAGTTAAACAATGATAAAAACTTCTTTATATGTTTCCATTGCAGATATGCATTCAAGTTGAATCAACTTAGCTTGAAGGAAACATGTTTAAAGAGCGTCTATTGAGCTTTTAAAAATCCGTGTTTTTATATTATAGATGAAATCACGAAATTACTGAGCACATTAAATAATATATATTGTTTAAAAATGAAAAAAGTATTGTAGTTTCATATTAAAAATTTGCTACACATTTTAATTCCTCAAGTGTTTTAAAAAAAACTTAAAAAAATAAAATACTTACTTGATGGTACTGGGCTACATCGCACAAATGGATCTCCAGTGAATCCTTCAATACATGTGCAAATTGGTAAGTGATTTAAAACATGGCACTTAGCATCAAAACCGCACGATCCTGGGCATGGGTCTTTACATCTTTGATTTATGCACGCTTCTTCGCTACCGCATTCTGAGTTCAGAACACATTCTGGACGACAATTCGGTGGGCTTCCAATAAAATCTGGTAGGCAAGAGCATGCTGGGCTACCTCCGACCATTTGGCATTTTGCATTAGGTCCACAAGGTGATGGAACGCAGGATGGAGGTCTTTCAGTATGTTCCACATCGTGTACTATAGCTGCATTAAAAATCAAAATATTGGTTTAAAATTACTAGAAAATATTAAAAACAGATTTGGTGAGCTTACGTATTTTTACGCATTGTACAAACGGATCTCCGGTCTGTCCTCTCGGACAGGCGCAGATTGGCCTATGATTTTTGGCCGTACAATGAGCTCCAATACCACAGGTGTGCGGGCAAGGATCAACACATTTGTTGTTAACACAGGCCTTCTCGGTCGAACATTCAGAACTGACGATGCATTCAGGTCTGCAGTTTGGAGGTTGGTCAATAAATCCAGACTGGCATGAGCACACAGCCTGGCCATTTATATTGCGGCAGACACTGTTTGGTCCACATGGAGATGGGACACAAGGGGTTTCAGTTGGTCGTTGAACAGCTGTGTAAAATATTTTGTTTAAATATGAATGAGGTTTCAGCAATAGCAAAAAATCTTACGTATTTCTTTGCATTGGAAGAATGGATCCCCAGTAAGGCCTGGCGGGCAAGTGCATATAGGGACGTGTTGATCAACAGTGCAAAGTGCGTACGTTCCACAAATGTTATTGCAAGGATTGGTACACTTAAAATGGACGCAAGCTTGAACACTTGTGCAATCATCGTTACTTTCGCATTCTCTTCGGCATCCTCGGTCTTTATCGTAGGCATTTCCTTCGAAACCTTCATGACAATAGCAAGCGCCGGCTCCATTTCTTTCGCGGCATTCAGCATTTGGTCCACAGGGCGATGGTTCACACGGTGAAACCACAGGCTCCCTGGATGTTGGTGGTACAACTGGAAGGCATGCAGAAAGTGGATCACCTTCATACCCTTCTACACATGTACAAATCGGGTTATGCTGGACAACTTTGCAAAGGGCATTTTGTCCACAAGATCCAGGACATGGGTCAATACATCTTTCATTGCTGCAAGACATGTGACTTGGGCATTCTTCGTTATTTGTACATTCTGGACGGCAGTTCGGAGGACGTCCAATGTAATTTTGTAGGCAAGAGCAAGCTGCTTGATTACCAATTTCTCTACACTGGGAATTTGGACCGCAGGGTGATGGAATGCATGGATTACCAACATCTCTAGGGGGTGTTTCTGGTTCGAAGCAAGAAATAAATGGATCTCCTGTGAGGCCAGGAGCACATGTACAGATGGGGTTGTGGTTAACAACTTGGCATCGGGCATTATTTCCGCAGGTTCCAGGACATGGGTCATCGCATTTCTGGTTTACACAAGCCTTATTTTGTGGACATTCGGAGCTGACGACGCATTCTGGTTTGCAGGAGGGTGGCGCTCCAATGTAGCCTTCTATGCAAGAGCAGACTGCATGACCATTTGTTTCCCTACATTGACTATGAGGTCCGCATGGTGATGGATCGCATGGGTGTTCAGGCATTAGTGGTGGTTCTAGGTAGCAAAAAATTGTAGAACGGCTCTACTTTGCTATATACAAAACTTAATAATTATTGGGAAAATGCAAGAAGTCCTGACTTTACTTATTTTGAGCTCTTATAGGCGGCAAACTTTTGAGAAATTTTACTGTTTTTTTTTACATGTTGGAATAAAACACATTTTAGAGCATCATCAAGAATGGGTATTTGTTGGTTTGTGAGCGAAAATGGTATTTTATTATTAGTTTAAATTTTTGTTTTTTAAGTAGGCCCCATTTATTAACAAAGATTGAAATATCGAAAAATTGAGTTACTTTTCCCAACAATTATCAAAAAAACAAACAAATTGACACATACTATCTTCAATAAGTTGGCAAACTCTTAATGGATCGCCGGTGTAACCAGTCATACAGACGCAGTTCGGAGCGTGATTCAGTACTCGGCATTCTGCATTAAATCCACAAACACCAGGACAAGGATCCTGGCATTTGTTATTCATGCAAGCTCGCGATCGATCACAATCCGAATTTTGTACACATTCCGGTCTGCATCCACTATATGGATCACCGAAGTATTCCGGAAGACAAACACAAGATCCAGCTCCATTTCTTTCCCGGCATACAGCATTCGCTCCACATGGAGAAGGGTTACATGGGTTTATAGGTTCATTCGTTGGTGGTGCTTTATATGGAAAATATAAGAAATAAGTTAAATCAGAGAACATTCCGTGAAATTATTTATACAAAAATTTTCATACTTGGATCTTTTAGGGTACAGCTAGAGAATGGATCTCCAGTGTATCCAACATCGCATTGGCATGTTGGATTGTGCTTAATAACTGTACAGATAGAATGTACACCACAAGCTCCCACACAAGGATCAACACATTTTTGATTTGAGCATGCCAAATTTGCTGGACATTCAGCACTACTGGAACATTCCGGTCGACATGTAGGCGGTCGACCGATAAAGTTCGGCAAACAGGAGCATGCAGGTGAGCCGCCAACCTCCATGCATTTAGAGTTTGGACCGCATGGAGATGGGACGCACGGATCACCAGTTGGTGGTCTAGTATCTACTACATTTTTTTTTACATAAGAAAGACACATAGAAAGATAAAGATAAATAGAAATAGATTAGACACATGCACAAACCTGAAAATGTAGAAGTTTTAGAAAAAGATAGAAGAGTCATGCTTACATTCAATTCTATGGCATCTATTGAAAGGATCTCCACTATAGCCAGGAGGACACGAGCATGCTGCGTAGTGATTAATTACTTGGCATCGAGCATCCGGAGCGCAAGTACCAGGGCATGGGTCAATGCATTTTTGATTTTCACATGCCCTGTTCTGTGGACAGTCGGAGCTAACAATGCATTCTGGACGGCAGTTTGGAGGTGATCCATTGTAACCTGTCAAGCAGGAGCATACAGCGTGGCCGTTTACTTCGCGACATTGACTATATGGTCCGCAGGGGGATGGTTGACAGGGATTGACTTGTTGGTCTGGTTCTATGAACATTGATAAACTGGTTAAGAATTGTTCGCATTTTTCGGGGTTTAAAATTTATTTACTTGGCGGCGGTGGAGGTTCATGGCAAGCACTGAGAGGGTTTCCTGTGAATCCTTGAATGCAATGACATGTTGGGGCATGGTTATTAACCCTACATTCAGCATTAAAGCCACATACACCTGGGCAAGGGTCCACGCATTTATTATTCGAGCAAGCCTTGTCGCGAGAACAGTCGTTATTCGAAACACATTCTGGTCTACAACCGCTGTACGGATCGCCGAAATATTCGGGAAGACAAGTACAAGACCCTGCGCCGTTTCGTTCTTTACATACAGCATTTGAGCCACAAGGCGTAGGATTGCAGGGATCAATAACTTCATCCTGTTGGGGAGCTACTCGGAGAGGAGAAAGCATAAGGAATGAGAACTATTTTTCTTTTCACAGCAAAAAAGACGAGTCTTACGTTTAGGTTGGCAACCAGAAAATGGATCTCCTTCATAACCAGGTATACAGGAGCAAATTGGTGAATTTTTGATAACATTGCAGACGGCATTGAAGCCACAAGAACCAGGACAAGGATCTTTACATTTCTCGTTGATACAAGCCAAATTAGCTGGACATTCTGCACTCTGGGTGCATTCTGGACGACAATTTGGAGCACGACCGACATAATCGGGAAGACACGAGCACACAGGTGTTTCACCAACAGCCCTGCATTGAGAGTTGGGACCACACGGTGATGGCACACATGGGGTTTCTCGAGGTTTAGGTTCTGGGTCTCCTAAAATATGTTTTTATTTTAATAATAAGGCTCACGAATATCTGTATATATTTTAAGATATCCGTACTTTTAATTGGAGTACAGCTCAAGAAAGGATCTCCTGTGTAATCGACATCACATGTGCAAAGTGGGAAATGATTTGTGACCTTACATCTTGCATTTGGAGCACAAGTTCCAGGACATGGGTCAACACATTTCTGGTTAACACAAGCCTTATCTTGTGCACATTCTGAACTAACAGAGCATTCTGGACGGCATGCTGGAGGAGTTCCAATATAATTTTGGAGGCACGAGCATACCGCATGATCATTAACAGCACGACAATTACTGTATGGACCACACGGTGATGGTGAGCAAGGATTTTTAGGTTGTAAATCATCTACAACAAATTTAACAAACATAAGTTGCTACTTAAAAATTATTTAAAAAATGCGCATACGTTGTGGAATTTCGTGGCAAGACTGTGATGGATTTCCTGTGTATCCAGATAAACAAGAGCAACTTGGGGAATGATTAATAACGTGGCATTCCGCGTTAACAGCGCAAACTCCAGGACATGGATCTTTGCACTTGTTACCAACGCAAGCCCTATTCTTCGCGCAATCGGAGTTAAGAACACATTCTGGTCGACATTCGCTGTATGGATCGCCGAAGTATTCTGGAAGGCATGTACAAGAGCCCGCTCCATTTCTTTCTTTGCAGATAGCATTTGCTCCACATGGTGATGGATTGCAGGGTTCAGCCACTTCTGTTGGCGGTGGTCCTAGACATTTTTAAGGAATTTTGTAGAGGATTATTTTATTTATTGTACAATTTATGGATGGGAAAGGATGTATGAATGAAGGTTTTGACGATGTTCAGAAAGACACACAAATCAAGAACTCATTTTATTTCGCCGAGGTCATGGTCGTTACTGGTTCGGACACATTACAGTCTTTCGTCAAAAATTTAATTATCGTAGGTATTTAAATCCTTATAATAATAAGCGCAGATTTTGGAGCAGCCAAAAAAATATAGTATAAGCACAACAGTCATATGGCAGAAATAGAGATTTTCAATTTTCAGTTTCTGCTCGTTCTTTAAAAGCTTCAAAAGTTTTGGAATCTGACTGAAAACGGTACCCATTGGAAAAGTATTTTAATTCGAGCTAAATAGTTGTTGATTTAATTTATATTTTGAAGCAATAAAAATATAGCCACAACAAATAAGATTAGACAAAGGATTATCATGCAAGAAAACAATAAGAGCGTCACAGTGTCTTTTCAGAAACGTTGATAGAAAAAATAAATGATTTATAACATTTAAAGCCATTGTCAAAAGAAGACAGATCATAATGCCAGTTCTTGATTTGTGTCTCTTCAAAAATAGGATAAAAATGAAAAAATTGAAAATTGAGAAATAATGTATGAAAAAGAAATAGTAGAAGTAATGTAAGAAAAATATATGAAAATCTTACTTATATCAACACTACATTCAAAGAAGGGATCACCAGAATAGCCATCGTAGCATGTACATAGCGGCCTATGATTATTTACAGTGCAAGTTGCATACATGCCGCATGAGCCAGCGCAAGGATCTTTACATTTAAAATTTATGCAAGCTAAATTTCCAGGACATTCAGAATTTGATGTGCATTCAGGTCGGCAATTTGGAGCTCTTCCAATATACCCTTGCAAACACGTACAAACAGCCCGATCGCTAATAGTGCGACATTGTGCATTTGGACCACATGGTGACGGTTCGCATGGGTTTTCTGGATATCTCTCTATAACCGGAGGAGCTAAAATAAAAACCAAATTTCATGCAAAACGAACCAGATAAGCGAAGCGATGTGCGATGTATCTTACTCTGTTGAATGCATCGTAGGAATGGATCTCCAGTAAAGCCACTGTTGCAAGTGCATATCGGATTATGATTAACAACCCTACACTGGGCATTTAAACCGCACGTTCCCGGACAAGGATCTTTACATTTCTGATTGTGACAAGATTTATCCTGAGCACATTCAGAACTAGACATGCATTCTGGACGACAATTTGGAGGGGCGCCAATATAATTTGATATGCACGAGCAAACAGCGTGTCCGTTTATGGGCCTGCAATTGCTGTATTGTCCGCATGGTGAAGGGTGGCAAGGGTTTTCAGGTACAGGATCTCGGTGAACTGCGATTTTTGATGTTGAAGAATTTCCATTAAAGCGACAGTGAAAAAAAGAAATGCGTGGAAAAAAGCAAGCTATATATTGTGCCTATTGTGCAATTCAACACAACGATGAAGAAACAAATTTCTCAAAAGTCTCAAAAGTCATGATCTACTTTTGCAGAATTTTTTTGCAATGCTTCCTATATAAGATAGGAAGAAGCAATAACACTTCTGCAAAAGAAGAACGTTTTAAAAATTCTGCTCTGATATTCATTGCTTTTCATGAGCTATTTCTCTTTATTTAAAATTTTCATCAACAGGCTCAAAATATAGCAACACCCAAACGTAACACAATTTTATGAAGTATCTCGTTACGTTTGAGAGTTTTAAAAGCAGATAGGCTTACTTGGCGGAGTATGACATGCTCTCATAGGATTTCCACTGTGCCCAGGTAAGCATTCGCATAAGGGGGCATGGTTGACAACTCGACATTCTGCATTTATACCGCATTGACCAGTGCACGGATTTACGCACTTATTATTTACACAAGCCAGAGACTTCGAGCAGTCGGAATTAATAACGCATTCAGGGCGACATTCTACATAGGGATCACCGAAATATTCGGGAATACATTTGCAGGCAGCAGCCCTATTTCTTTCTTCACAAACAGCGTTCAGTCCACAAGGACTTGGTGTGCAGGGTGTGACTGGTTCGTCTAATACTGGAAGATAGTTTGATTCTTTTTAGTGCATCCATGGTGGTTAGTCTTCCTAGAGGGATCTTACTAGGTCTATGGGGGTGGCATCCTGTGAAGGGATCTCCGGTGTATCCAGTTGAGCACATACAGCGTGGGGTGTGGCTTATAACGCGGCATTCAGCATAAACTCCACATGAACCTACGCAAGGGTCGGCACACCTAAAGTTCAGGCAAGCTAGATGGGAGGGGCATTCTGAGTTGATAGTACACTCTGGGCGGCAATTGGGTGGTCTTCCAACGTAGTTAGTTGCGCAAGAGCACACTGCCCGACCATTCGTAACTCGGCATTGAGAATTTGGTCCACACGGTGATGGAGCACAAGGATTTGTTGGTGGAGATGGGGGAGATGGTGTTGCTATAAAATAATGTTTTTGCTTTTCAAAGGACCTACACAGAAATTTTGAGCAGTTTTCTTACGTCGAACAGGGAAGCACTGTGTGAATGGGTCGCCAGTAAAGCCGCGTTGACATGTGCAAATCGGTGAATGGTTTGTGACGCGACAACGAGCGTTATGTCCACAAGTTCCAGGGCATGGGTCCGTACATTTTTGATTTAAACATGTTTTGTCGAATGGACATTCAGACGTTATCATACATTCAGGTTTGCAATTCGGTGGGGCACCCATATAATCTGGAAGGCACGAGCATACAGCCCGCCCGTTTAGTACCCTACAAGAGCTATAAAGTCCACACGGAGAGGGTTGGCAAGGGTTTCGTTGAGGTTCTTCGTGAGTGACTGATCAAAGCAAATAGTTTTATAAAATTTTGTGTAAAGGAATCAAAAGCGAGGGATCTTACTTTCCACAATTTTGTGACAAATACTTAAAGGACTGCCACTGAAACCAGGTAAACAACTGCAGACGGGAACGTGATAAGATACTCTGCACTCCGCATTTATACCACACAAATTAGCGCACGGGTCAATGCATTTCATATTTGAACATGCCTTATGTCTAGGGCAATCCGTATTTTGTACACATTCTGGTCTACAGTTTATGTATGGATCGCCAAAGTAATTTTGCATGCAAACACAAGAACCAGCCCCATTTCGTTCTTTACAAATAGCATTCGATCCGCAAGGTGAAGGATGACACGGATCAAAATGCTGCGGTTCTACTATAATACAAAATATATATTTTTAAATTCATGCATTTTTGTTTTTTTTTAAAGAAGTGAAAATGCAGAAAATATTGTACAAAAGTTGGTGCACGAAATACTGACTTAGACTAGACATACCTGGACGCTTATTGCAGCCGGCGTATGGGTCACCTTCGTATCCTTCAATGCATGAGCAAATTGGCCTATGATTTTGGGTGTTGCACAACGCGTTGAATCCACATGATCCTACGCAAGGATCTTCGCATTTGTTGCGAATACAAGCGCGGTTCGATGGGCAGTCTTCATGAATTACGCACTCTGGACGACAATTTGGTGGGGCTCCGAACATACCTGGGGAGCATGAGCACACAGCGCGGCCCTCCATATCACGGCACTCCGCATTGGGGCCACATGGGCTTGGTATACAAGGGTTGGTCCTTTCTGGTGGGTCAAAAGCTGAGGGAAAATTATGTATAAGTTTTTTTCTGATTTTATTATAACATAATAGATTTTCTTAAAATATATCATACGAGCATTGAATTGAGGTTTTGTTTTATTTAAAATTCTATTTTGTTATAGAAGCCACTCTTAAAAACTATGGAAAGTTCAATAAGGGAAAACCTTATAAATCTTGGTATGTAAAAATTACTTACGTTTAGGAGAACATTGTTCGAATGGATCTCCAATATAATCCGGTGGGCAAGAGCAAATGGGATTGTGGCTAACAACCTGGCACTTGGCATTAAAGCCACATACACCAGGGCAAGGATCCACACACTTTTGACTAATACAAGCCAGATGTTGACTACACTCAGAGCTTACAACGCACTCAGGTCTGCATGATGGTGGCGCGCCCATATATCCCACTTGACAAGAACATGCAGGTCGTCCATCTACAACGCGACACACACTATTGGGACCGCACCGCGAAGGTTCACAGGGACTGACAGGAACAACAGCTATATTAAAATAAAAAAATAATTATAAATTTTATTAATTGTAGATATATAATATTATTTAAAAATATAATAATATCAAATTGAGGATAAAACTTACGATGTACTGGTTCTCGTTTGCAACCCTGGAATGCATCTCCTTGGTAACCTCGCTGGCAACTGCAAGTTGGAAGATGGTTAACAACGGAACACTCCGCGTTATAGCCACAAATTCCAACGCAAGGATCGCGACAATGTTGTTTGATACAAGCCAAATTGCTTGGACATTCAGAGTTGTAAACGCATTCTGGTCGACAACCTGTAGTATAGGGATCGCCAATGTAGGGTTCAATACAGCTGCACTTGGCCTGTCCATTTCGAACAGAGCAAACAGCGTTTTCTCCGCAAGGACTAGGGCTGCAAGGATCGCGATGTTGATCGTGATATTCAGGTTCTTTAGAGCATCCTACGAAAGCATCACCTACATATCCTGGAGCACAAGTGCAATACGCCGAATGAGCAACAACGTTACATTTTGCATTAAATCCACAGGTATTAGCGCAAGGGTCCTGGCATTTCTCCTGGATACAAGCCTTATCCTGGGGGCACTCATTGTTTAGGGTACACTCAGGTCGACAGTATGGTGGGCTTCCGATGTAATTTTCAACACAAGAACAAACTGGGCGTCCTTGTTTCACTTGGCAAATTGAGTTCGGTCCGCATGGGGATGGTAGACAAGGATTAGATGGCTCCCTTGGTCTTTCATCAGTCTGTGTGCGGGAACATTGGATGAATGGATCACCTTCATATCCAATATCGCAACTGCAGATCGGATTATGATTGAGAACTTCGCATCTTGCATTAAATCCACAAGTTCCTGGACATGGGTCAACGCATTTATTGCTGAGACAAGCCCGATTCTGTGGACATTCTGAGTTGACTACACATTCTGGCTGGCATGTTGGAGGCGATCCCCTGTATCCTGGCAAGCAAGAACAGGCAGCGTATCCCTCCCTTGAGATTAAGCATCTACTGTTTGGACCACAAGGTGAAGGTTCGCATGGGTTTGATGGCATCGGTTGGTCAGGTGGAAGATAGTACGGTGTACAAGAAATAAAAGCATCTCCTGTATAACCAGTAGGACAGTAACAAACAGGGTTGTGATTTACTGTTCTACAAACAGCTCCTACTCCGCAAACACCAACACAAGGATCAGCGCATTTTAGGTTGATACAAGCCTTCTCGGATGGGCAGTCTGTGTTCAAGACGCATTCTGGACGGCAGCCAATTAAAGGATCTCCAAAGTATCCTGGAAGACATACACATGCAAGTACTGCATCCTGTTGCTGGCATTCTGCGTTAGATCCACACTGAACTGTGTCACAATTTTCTCTCCTTGAAGGAGTAACTGCAGAAGGTACTGAACAATGCTCGTACGGATTACCGTCAAGTCCTTCTGGGCAGCGACAAATTGGATTGTGGGCATATACATGGCATATAGCGTTGTGTCCGCAAGATCCAGGACATGGGTCCAAACATTTCTGCCCGAGGCAAGCCTTATTGAATGGGCAATCAGAATTTGATAAACACTCTGGTCTACAGCGAGGATTCTGAATGGCATTTGGTCCGAAGCAAGGATCGCAAAGAGCAACTCCATTACTATGTACTGAGCATACATCAAACGCTCCACAAGGTGAAGGAGAGCAAGGGTCTCTTGAAACATTTGTTACGACCCCAATTGGTGCACATTGTAAGAAGGCATCTCCTGTATATCCGCCAACGCAAGCACAAAGAGGTGTATGAGCCGTAACCCTACATTCGGCGTTAATTCCACAAATAGTTCCAGTGCATGGGTCAGCGCATTTTCGATTTATGCAAGCCTGCGTAGCAGGACAATCGGAATTTATAACGCATTCGGGTCTGCAGCCTGATTGAGGATCGCCTAGGTAATCAGGAAGACAGGAGCATACTGCCCTTTCTCCCATAACCTGGCAATGGCTATTTATTCCACAAGGACTGGGTTGACATGGGTTTGGAGGAAGCATTATATCGAGTGAATAGCAACGAATTGCTGGATTTCCTGTAAGTCCAAAGTCACAGAAGCAAACTGGATGATGTCTTTCAACTTTACAGTTAGCTCCTGCTCCACAAGCACCTGGGCAAGGGTCACGACATCTGAATCCCATGCAAGCCTTATCGACTGGACATTCGTCGTCAACCTGGCATTCGTATCCGGTGCAGCCAGTGATACTTGTTGGATCTCCTCCCATTCCTTCGGGACAAGTGCACATACTCTGTCCAGACGGGCTTACGACGCAGTGAGCATTTGGTCCACATGGGTTGGGATCGCAGGCGGTTCTTGGTTGTTCTCGACAGCCTGAGTATGGGTCTCCAATAAATCCTGGGCGACAGAAGCATTGCTCGCGATTGTTTGCAACATAGCAATCAGCATTTCGACCACAAGGTCCGGGTCTGCATAGCTCCTGTGGGACAACAGGTGTTGAGCATTGCTTATAAGGATTTCCAGTTGTAGGTTCAGGGCAGAAGCAAACTGGATTTCGTGCCGAATCACAAACAGCGCCGAAGCCACATGGGTTCGGTTCGCAAACGTTTTTGGGTTCAATGCAACCCCTAATTGTATTGGGACTCTCAATATAACCTGGCAAACATGTACATTTTGAAAATCCATTGCTGAGGATAGAACATTGGGTGTTCGGACCACAGGGTGAAGGATCACATGGATTTTGTGGTAATTGGCAAGGTATATGTGGTGGTTGTCCTTCATATTCTGGGAGACAGAAACAAGTTGGGGCACCGTTTACAACCCTACAGCCACTATTAGGGCCACAGGGATTTGGTGAACACTCACTTCCTTCTGGAACTAGAGAGATAATAACATTACTTAACATTTTCTAGATTTACTTATGTAGCTTTTTTCATAAACCTTTTGCTTGAATGAAAAGTTCTGAAAATGCATAATTAGAGTGCAATCTGAAGTCCATTTTACTACTGAACATAAATTAAAATTTCTGCTCAAACTTTACATCATAGTCCAAAAATTCCATTCAAAGAAAGTTCATAATCAGATCTGGATTGAGATACTTACTGCAATTCTTGAAAGGATTTCCAGTGAGTCCCTTAGGGCAAAAGCAAATTGGATTTCCACGATCGAGTTCACAAAGAGCATTAATTCCACAAGGGTTTGGACCGCATGGATTTGATGGTGGATGGCAACTATCTTGGGGATTTCCAGTGTATCCAGGTGGGCACTTGCAAATTCCCTGGTGGTTGATGACGTCGCACAGGGCATTTGAACCGCATTGGCAAGGGGAAGTACACCTTCCGTTGACACAAGCTTCGTACGAGTTGCAGTCGGCATCAGACCGGCAACCTTGAGTTCTAGAGCATTCAACGTATGGATTGCCCATGTAACCGTCGAAGCACCTGCACTCAATACCATGATTCACCGGAATGCATTCAGCGTTTTCACCGCACGAGTCCTCGAGGCACGGACTAATGCACCGCCTGTTGAGCCTGTCACAGAGCTTGTCTGGTGGGCAATCCTCGTTATATTGGCATATGGGTTGGTAATCATAAACTGTTGGATGTTACAAGTGTTATAGAATGCTGTACACAATCTGTGTGCTCGAAAAAGGCGTTTCAATACAAACCTGGTTGACATCCTTTGTAACCATTGCCATTGTATCCTTCTAAACAACTACAATCGGAGCCATGGTTTGTGTTTATACAGACGGCGTTATGTGCACAAGGATTACGCACGTCACACGGCCGTTGGCACATGCCTCCAATGCACGCTTCAGTCAGTGGGCAATCCTCATTGATAGTGCATATAACTGTGCAAAACATTGAAATATTTTTGTTTTGTGTATAAGACATTATTTTGTGTGTAGGTGCGACGAAAAAGATGAGATTTTTTATTATACATTTTGCGAAAAGTGTATCGTACAAATATATTTTTTGATATATTTCTATTTTATACGAAAGGGTAATCTTAAAACCTTAAGACCCCCTCTCAGATGTGTTCAAAAATTATACAACCAAAACTTTTTTCGACACTTGTTGATTAATTTTGTATTATTTTTGTTGATTAATTTAATTAATTTGTTCTTTTTAAAGGGAACAATAAGTTAGTAAGGATTAAAGTCTTACGTGGTCCTGTTGGAGTGCATTTCACTGTCGGATTTCCCTCATTTCCGGGTGGACATGAGCAAATTGGTCTATGCATTTTAGCCTGGCAATTCGCCGTTGGTGCACAGACGCTTGCGAATTCACACGGATCCTGGCACAGGCCCATGTAGCATGCCTCGCTCTCGATGCAGTCTTTGTCAGATTGACACGGCTCTGGAATTTTCGGGGATCCTCCAGGTTCTACTTGATACAAGTTAATTGTTTTTTGGTTATATTTTGTTATTTTCTTAGTATACGAGCAATATATTTATTTTGAGCAAGCAGGTTTTGTGTGAATGTTTCATTCCTGATTTATTTGATGATTTATGAAATTTTTGTGATGTATGCAGCCAATTATGAATGTGTACCGTAAATTGATGAATGAAGGGCGAATTAATCATAGTAATTCGGAGAAACTTATTTTGTTGCTTTAAGTTTCTTAAGAATGATAAACAAGCTATATAATATATAATGTTTCGTTCCAAATGGTAAAAGAGTGCCTAAAATTTAGAAGCTTTGAAATGAACGCTTTTGTCGGACTAATTTGAAAAATTAATGAAATTTGCGAATGTAATGATGCTTTAATTTGAAAATATGAAAGTTCTAATAAATATATTATGTTTGTATTACAATAGACTCAGTAATATTTTTTTTCTCTGTATAGTGCACATAACGTGAAATGCATTGGGTCTAAAAGAAAGTAATGATTTTCGTTGCTTGCCGAGATTGTTTCTATTTTTGTTTATTACAAAATTGTCATTGATGATTTTATATTGCATATTACCCAGTTTTTTAAGGATTTTTTGCTTTAAAATGGTTGCGCAGATACTTAAAGTTGCAAAAATTTTAAAAGCTAATGCCGAATATCAATGGATGATTTTTAAAAAATATGTACTCAATAAATTATGAATGAGAAAACCAATCTGTACTGAACCAACTTGATAAACAAGTATCACATTTAAAGCGATTTTCAACTGAATTCAATATGAAAGCAAATTTATTAAGTTTAAGAATATTTATAAATTGTAATGTGATATAATGATGTGTTGTATGAGTAATGAAAATTGCAAGATTATATTTTTCCAAGTCAATTTTGGAAATAAATCAGACTTCAAATAAAATAAGAATGAAACGGCGACAACTTAAATTATTATGTAGTATGCACCTAAAAAGCGTACACTAGTCCAAATTATGTACATTTATATATATACATTATTAAAAATTATTTACATTAGATCAAGCCAGTTAGTAAAAAAAAATATACCTTTAACACAATCGATGTTAGAAATATCATCCCGACATAAGATCAGGCAACGACCATTAGTGCAAGTTTCGTTCGAGACACAATCTTTCGTGGTGTCACAGGTTTTTGAAACGGTCATTGTTGTTGTTACGGTGACATTAAAGTCCATTTCCTGGGTACTAGTTTCTGTTGTTGAAGCCGATGTTGTTGCTTCATATTGTTCAGTGCTTGTTGATAAATTGGCAACAGTGGTAATGTTGTGGTAGTCATACTCTAAGGAGGTATCACCTCTTGTTGAGGGTTTTTTAGTGTATTCAATAAATGGTGTTGATGTTGATGAAGTTGTCGTACTATCAGAAGGTGTTGTTGTCGTTGATTCTTTTTCAATAGTTACAGAACTTGTTGAAGTTTCAATGGTTGGCTTAGATGTTGTTTCGGAAAATTCAGTTGTGGTTTTAATGCCTGCAGTAGATGTTGTGCCTGCATCGGTTGTTGACACTACTTGAGATTGGGTAACTGACTCTGTAGTTCTAGTTGTTTTTGTTGTTATTTCAAGTATAGGTTTCGTAATAGGTTCTGTTTTCGAAATAAATTCTGTTGTAGTTTCAGGAGTTGAAGTTAAAATTGTTTCAGTTGACTTTTCTCCTGAAGTTGTTGTTGAACCTTGTGTCGTTTCAACAGTAGCTCCTTCCGTAGTAGGTTTAGTTGTTCTCAAATTCATAGCAACACCAGTTGTACTTGTCGCTGTTTCTTCAGTGGATGTTGTAAAGGGATATGTTCCTGTAATATTATTATCGCCATCTCTGTAACCCTTTGGTGGACCAGTTTTTGTTGTCGTTGGCACTGAACTTGTTTCAGTCGTTTCTGTGACACCTATGCTTCTCTCAGTTGTTGTTATTCCTGAAGTTGTTGTTTCTACTTTTTCAGTTGTGCTCGCTTTCGATGCCGTAATTGGTGTTGTTGACGTAATTGGTGTAGTTGTTGTTACTAAGTTAGTAGCAGTAGTTGTTTCAGATAGAGAAGTTAGAGGTAAAGTAGAAGTAGTACTTTCAATTGTTACATCGGTTAATTGTTTCGTGGTAGTTGAAATCGTGTCTAGGATTATTTACAAAAAGTTTTGTTTTGTTTTTTTCTCTAGTTTTTCTAATTCTTAATCTAAATTGGTGTAATAGAAAACAGTTAAAAATAGAAATTGCAAAGAAATTTTATATTTACAATAGATACTAAAATTCTTTGCGTTCTAAACTGCTTCTGAATGAAATTTGAAGCGCTTTTCTATAAATGGCTTTTCTTTTTAATTTTGAAAATAGACTCCTTGTATAATAATAAACAGATATTGATTAAATGAAAAGCGCATTGAATTTCAAATTTCATTAAATTTGTGCGCATTTGTGTTTACAACAAGTGCTAGCCTCGAATTCGAGGAAAAACATTGCAAAATTATGAAGTTGTTTATACATACCTTTAACACATGCACCAGTAGTAGGATCACAGGATACGCCTGGTGGACAATGTTCACAGCCAACAATGACTTGGTCTCGATCTGGAAAAAGAATATATTGGATTTTTGTTCAGTACAAAAATATACAAATATTCGTAAAAGAGGCTTTTTATTAAATTCGTAAAACTAAATAATACAACTTTCTTGGGCGAATGTGAAAAGAATGTATATATTTGTTTAAACAAATTGAAACTTTCAACAGTAATGAACGAAAATATTTATTTCTCTACAAGTATTTATCAAGTAAAAATATCAAGTGCATGTCCTTGAGTGTTTAAGCCAATGAAGATTGATATTAGAAATATCTGCTACTTACGTGGCACACAGTTGCAGCCATCACAAACCAATCCTCCTCGGCAATCTAAATTCTTCTGACATTGACATACTGTTGACGAGAAAAAAATGTTTATAAGAAATGAAATAACAGGATAAATGTTATCATTAATTTGTGGAGATTTATACAAACCTCTCGCACAAACAGCTTGATGATTTTGAACCTGACACTCTTGCTCATGGGAGCAAGGGTTAGCATACGAGCAAGGATCAACACAGAGTGCATTTATGCAGGCTCTTTGGGACGGACAATCGCTGTTCGACGCACAAGCAATTTCTGGAATTTTACAGATAAATGCATTAGCCGACGAAAACAGGCAGACGCGATCCATTTTCTGAAAACTTTTTAAATAAACACATCCCCACCACCATTCATGCTACCCACTTAGTAGGCTTCAAGCATTAAGAAATTTCTACACTACAGGTGTTAGTCATCAGGTGATATATAATACAAAGCATGATAAAACTATTTTACAAGATGCTAAAAATGAGAAAAACACATTCATTCACATGCTTGACAGAGCACCAGCTTAATACACAATCCTTGGAGAGCAGCAGTAGCATATCATCGAAAAAAAAATCATTCGCCAAAAAATCTGAAGAAGATTCAAGATTTTCCCCCAACATAAAAAGTCAAGAAACTTTAGATAAAAAAAACGTGAAGATTCATGCAACTGCCAGCAGATCTGCTGCAGTACAATGGGCGTAAAGGTCGGCGATCTAGCCACATCGATAAGTCATTTTGTGTCCAAAGATGCATGTGCAAAAGTTTCCAAGGATATGACGAAGTAAATGCGTCTTTGTCGCCCTGTTGCAGTTTCAGATCGGTTTGCGATCTTATAATATATTTTTCTATATTTTTTGCCAATGACACCCCACCCAATGAAGGATGGGTGTCTAGCCGAGAAAAAAGGAAGAGTAGCAGCTCGCAGAAGGACCAGGCCTGCGGTTCATCTGCACAATTTCTGGCCCAACGCGAGTCACCCATTAACCACGAATCTGAATTTTTTGATTTTTATCATATGACGAAAGTGGCTCAGTTTTTACCTGCGATTTCGTGACAATCTGGCGTGCTCAAATCTGCGTCTGGATGGCAAAAGCACACAGCCGTATGGTTAAATGATCGGCAAATGGCAAATTTATGGCACGGCGTAAAGTGTCCGCAGGGATCCACACAGAAGTTGCGAATGCAAGTCTCATGGTCGCGGCAGTTAAAGTCTTCAAGGCACTGGAGCGACGTGTTGGTCTCCGCAACATGGGGCTCCATGGTGAACACGGGAGCCCCTGTTTCGGAAGGCTTCACAGTCGTCGTCACCAGGGCACTTGATTCTGTAAAAGTCTGTCTCTCTCCCATTTCAGTTGTGGCAACACTCGAGGCGCTCGCAGGAACGACAGTTAGGTTTCTAGTAACCATAGAAAATATCGGGACAGTTGGAACGGCAGCAGGGAACAGGGTCGTGAACTCCTCTTGAGTAGACGGGATTTCCCTACTTTCGAATTCTATTGTTGTTTCGGTTACAACCTCCCCAACAGTAAAAGACAAACTAGAAGTTGTTTTTTCTGAAAAAGGTTTAGATGTACTCTCTGCAGTCGTTGGATTTTCTTCAGATTTTGTAGAGCCAGTTTTAATTGAGGTAGGTATAGGGTAGGTATATCCTGAAAAGGGCACAGTGGTGGGAGGTTCAGTGATTTCATCTGAAGCTGTTTCAAGGGACGAAGGGTTTCTAAAAGAATATGTGGTTTCTGGACCAATTGTTGAGCCAGCGTTAGTCGTGGAAGGACCACGGTAAATATTCCCTGCAGCAGCAACAGTCGTGGGAGCTCCAGTTACTTCGGCTGAGTTTGTTTCATAGGGCATAGTAGTTCTGGTGTAGAATGAAGTAGTTTCTGGAACCATTGTTGGCCCAGTTTCACTCGAAGTGGAACTAGGGTAAGTAGATCCGGGAGCAGCCACAGTCGTGGGAACTCCAGTCACTACAGCTGAGGTTGTTTCCTGGGGCGAAGTTGTTCTACCGTAGAATGCAGTAGTTTCTGGAACCATTGTTGGTACAGTTTCAGTGGAAGCAGGACCAGGGTAAGTATATCCTGGAGAAGCCACAGTCGTGGGAGCTCCAGTCACTTCAGCTGAGTTAGTTTCATGGGGCGAACTGGTTTTGCCGTAGAATGAAGTAGTTTCTGGAACCATTGTCGGCCCACTTTCAGTCGAAGAAGGACTAGGGTAAGTATGTCCTGGAGAAGCCACAGTCGTGGGAGCTCCAGTCACTTCGGCTGAGGTTGATTCATGGGGCGAACTGGTTTTGCCGTATAATGAAGTAGTTTCTGGAACCTTTGTCGGCCCACTTTCAGTAGAAGAAGGACTAGGGTAAGTAGATCCTGGAGCAGCCACAGTCGTGGGAGCTCCAGTCTCTACAGCTAAGGTTGTTTCATGGGGCGAAGTTGTTCTGCTGTAGAACGAAGTAGTTTCTGGAACCATCGTTGACACAGTTTCAGTTGAGGAAGTACCAGGGTAAGTAGATCCTGGAGCAGCCACAGTCGTGGAAGTTCCAGTCTCTTCAGCTGAGGTAGTTTCATGGGGCGAACTGGTTCTGCCATATAATGCAGTAGTTTCTGGAACCATTGTTGGTCCAGTTTCAGTGGAAGCAGGACCAGGGTAAGTATATCCTGGAGAAGCCACAGTCGTGGGAGCTCCAGTCACTTCGGCTGAGGTTGTTTCATGGGGCGAACTTGTTTTGTCGTAGAATGAAGTAGTTTCTGGAACCATTGTCGGCCCACTTTCAGTCGAAGAACGACCATGGTAAGTAGATCCGGGAGCAGCCAAAGTCGTGGGAGCACCAGTCTCTTCAGCTGAGGTAGTTTCATGGGGCGAACTAGTTCTGCCATATAATGCAGTAGTTTCTGGAACCATTGTTGGTCCAGTTTCAGTGGAAGCAGGACCAGGGTAAGTATATCCTGGAGAAGCCACAGTCGTGGGAGCTCCAGTCACTTCGGCTAAGGTTGTTTCATGGGGCGAACTGGTTTTGCCGTAGAATGAAGTAGTTTCTGGAACCTTTGTCGGGCCACTTTCAGTCGAAGAAGGACTAGGGTAAGTAGATCCTGGAGCAGCCACAGTCGTGGGAGCTCCAGTCTCTACAGCTAAGGTTGTTTCATGGGGCGAAGTTGTTCTGCTGTAGAACGAAGTAGTTTCTGGAACCATCGTTGACACAGTTTCAGTTGAGGAAGTACCAGGGTAAGTAGATCCTGGAGCAGCCACAGTCGTGGAAGTTCCAGTCTCTTCAGCTGAGGTAGTTTCATGGGGCGAACTGGTTCTGCCATATAATGCAGTAGTTTCTGGAACCATTGTTGGTCCAGTTTCAGTGGAAGCAGGACCAGGGTAAGTATATCCTGGAGAAGCCACAGTCGTGGGAGCTCCAGTCAATTCGGCTGAGGTTGTTTCATGGGGCGAACTGGTTTTGCCGTAGAATGAAGTAGTTTCTGGAACCTTTGTCGGCCCACTTTCAGTCGAAGAAGTACCAGAGTAAGTATATCCTGGAGTAACCACAGTCGTGGGAGCTCCAGTGACTTCATCTGATGTTGTTTCATAAGGCGAACTGGTTTTGCCGTAGAATGATGTAGTTTCTGGCACCATTGTTGGCCCAGTTTCAGTCGAAGAAGGACCAGGGTAAGTATATCCTGGAGCAGCCACAGTTGTGGGAGCTCCAGTCACTTCGGCTGAGGTTGTTTCATGGGGCGAACTTGTTTTGTCGTAGAATGAAGTAGTTTCTGGAACCATTGTCGGCCCACTTTCAGTCGAAGAACGACCATGGTAAGTAGATCCGGGAGCAGCCAAAGTCGTGGGAGCACCAGTCTCTTCAGCTGAGGTAGTTTCATGGGGCGAACTAGTTCTGCCATATAATGCAGTAGTTTCTGGAACCATTGTTGGTCCAGTTTCAGTGGAAGCAGGACCAGGGTAAGTATATCCTGGAGAAGCCTCAGTCGTGGGAGCACCAGTCTCTTCAGCTGAGGTAGTTTCATGGGGCGAACTGGTTCTGCCATATAATGCAGTAGTTTCTGGAACCATTGTTGGTCCAGTTTCAGTGGAAGCAGGACCAGGGTAAGTATATCCTGGAGAAGCCACAGTCGTGGGAGCTCCAGTCACTTCATCTGATGTTGTTTCATAAGGCGAACTGGTTTTGCCGTAGAATGAAGTAGTTTCCGGAACCATCGTTGGCTCAGTTTCAGTAGAAGAAGGACCAGGGTAATTAGATCCGGGAGCAGCCACAGTGGTGGGAGCTCCAGTTTCTTCAGCTGAGGTTGTTTCATAGATTGAACTGGTTTTGCCGTAGAATGATGTAGTTTCTGGCACCATTGTTGGCCCACTTTCAGTCGAAGAAGGACCAGGGTAAGTAGATCCGGGAGCAGGCACAGTCGTGGGAGCACCAGTCTCTTCAGCTGAGGTAGTTTCATGGGGCGAACTAGTTCTGCCATATAATGCAGTAGTTTCTGGAACCATTGTTGGTCCAGTTTCAGTGGAAGCAGGACCAGGGTAAGTATATCCTGGAGAAGCCTCAGTCGTGGGAGCACCAGTCTCTTCAGCTGAGGTAGTTTCATGGGGCGAACTAGTTCTGCCATATAATGCAGTAGTTTCTGGAACCATTGTTGGTCCAGTTTCAGTGGAAGCAGGACCAGGGTAAGTAGATCCGGGAGCAGCCACAGTCGTGGGAGCACCAGTCTCTTCAGCTGAGGTAGTTTCATGGGGCGAACTGGTTCTGCCATATAATGCAGTAGTTTCTGGAACCATTGTTGGTCCAGTTTCAGTGGAAGCAGGACCAGGGTAAGTATATCCTGGAGAAGCCACAGTCGTGGGAGCTCCAGTCACTTCGGCTGAGGTTGTTTCATGGGGCGAACTGGTTTTGCCGTAGAATGAAGTAGTTTCCGGAACCTTTGTCGGCCCACTTTTAGTCGAAGAAGGACCAGAGTAAGTATATCCTGGAGTAACCACAGTCGTGGGAGCTCCAGTCACTTCATCTGATGTTGTTTCATAAGGCGAACTGGTTTTGCCGTAGAATGAAGTAGTTTCCGGAACCATCGTTGGCTCAGTTTCAGTAGAAGAAGGACCAGGGTAAGTAGATCCGGGAGCAGTCACAGTCGTGGGAGCTCCAGTTTCTTCAGCTGAGGTTGTTTCATGGGTTGAACTGGTTTTGCCGTAGAATGATGTAGTTTCTGGCACCATTGTTGGCCCACTTTCAGTCGAAGAAGGACCAGGGTAAGTAGATCCGGGAGCAGCCACAGTCGTGGGAGCACCAGTCTCTTCAGCTGAGGTAGTATCATGGGGCGAACTGGTTCTGCCATATAATGCAGTAGTTTCTGGAACCATTGTTGGTCCAGTTTCAGTGGAAGCAGGACCAGGGTAAGTATATCCTGGAGAAGCCACAGTCGTGGGAGCTCCAGTCACTTCATCTGATGTTGTTTCATAAGGCGAACTGGTTTTGCCGTAGAATGAAGTAGTTTCCGGAACCATCGTTGGCTCAGTTTCAGCAGAAGAAGGACCAGGGTAAGTAGATCCGGGAGCAGCCACAGTGGTGGGAGCTCCAGTTTCTTCAGGTGAGGTTGTTTCATGGGTTGAACTGGTTTTGCCGTAGAATGATTTAGTTTCTGGAACCATTGTTGGTCCAGTTTCAGTGGAAGCAGGACCAGGGTAAGTATATCCTGGAGAAGCCACAGTCGTGGGAACTCCAGTCACTTCGGCTGAGGTTGTTTCATGGGGTGAAGTTGTTCTGCCATAGAACGAAGTAGTTTCTGGAACCATTTTCGGGCCACTTTCAGTCGAAGAAGGACCAGAGTAAGTATATCCTGGAGTAACCACAGTCGTGGGAGCTCCAGTCACTTCAGCTGATGTTGTTTCATAAGGCGAACTGGTTTTGCCGTAGAATGAAGTAGTTTCCGGAACCATCGTTGGCTCAGTTTCAGTAGAAGAAGGACTAGGGTAAGTAGATCCGGGAGCAGCCACAGTCGTGGGAGCTCCAGTCTCTACAGCTAAGGTTGTTTCCTGGGGCGAAGTTGTTTTGCTGTAGAATGAAGTAGTTTCTGGAACCTTTGTCGGCCCACTTTCAGTCGAAGAAGGACCAGGGTAAGTAGATCCGGGAGCAGCCACAGTCGTGGGAGCACCAGTCTCTTCAGCTGAGGTAGTTTCATGGGGCGAACTGGTTCTGCCATATAATGCAGTAGTTTCTGGAACCATTGTTGGTCCAGTTTCAGTGGAAGCAGAACCAGGGTAATTATATCCTGGAGAAGCCACAGTCGTGGGAGCTCCAGTCACTTCATCTGATGTTGTTTCATAAGGCGAACTGGTTTTGCCGTAGAATGAAGTAGTTTCCGGAACCATCGTTGGCTCAGTTTCAGCAGAAGAAGGACCAGGGTAAGTAGATCCGGGAGCAGCCACAGTGGTGGGAGCTCCAGTTTCTTCAGCTGAGGTTGTTTCATGGGTTGAACTGGTTTTGCCGTAGAATGATGTAGTTTCTGGAACCATTGTTGGTCCAGTTTCAGTGGAAGCAGGACCAGGGTAAGTATATCCTGGAGAAGCCACAGTCGTGGGAACTCCAGTCACTTCGGCTGAGGTTGTTTCATGGGGTGAAGTTGTTCTGCCATAGAACGAAGTAGTTTCTGGAACCATTTTCGGTCCACTTTCAGTCGAAGAAGAACCAGAGTAAGTATATCCTGGAGTAACCACAGTCGTGGGAGCTCCAGTCACTTCAGCTGATGTTGTTTCATAAGGCGAACTGGTTTTGCCGTAGAATGAAGTAGTTTCCGGAACCATCGTTGGCTCAGTTTCAGTAGAAGAAGGACTAGGGTAAGTAGATCCGGGAGCAGCCACAGTCGTGGGAGCTCCAGTCTCTACAGCTAAGGTTGTTTCCTGGGGCGAAGTTGTTTTGCTGTAGAATGAAGTAGTTTCTGGAACCTTTGTCGGCCCACTTTCAGTCGAAGAAGGACCAGGGTAAGTAGATCCGGGAGCAGCCACAGTCGTGGGAGCTCCAGTCACTTCATCTGAGGTTGTTTCATGGGGCGAACTGGTTTTGCCGTAGAATGAAGTAGTTTCTGGAACCTTTGTCGGCCCACTTTCAGTCGAAGAAGGACCAGGGTAAGTAGATCCGGGAGCAGCCACAGTCGTGGGAGCTCCAATTTCTTCAGCTGAGGTTGTTTCATGGGTTGAACTGGTTTTGCCGTAGAATGATGTAGTTTCTGGCACCATTGTTGGCCCAGTTTCAGCCGAAGAAGGACCAGGGTAAGTATATCCTGGAGAAGCCACAGTCGTGGGAGCTCCAGTCACTTCGGCTAAGGTTGTTTCATGGGGCGAACTGGTTTTGCCGTAGAATGAAGTAGTTTCTGGAACCTTTGTCGGCCCACTTTCAGTCGAAGAAGGACTAGGGTAAGTAGATCCTGGAGCAGCCACAGTCGTGGGAGCTCCAGTCTCTACAGCTAAGGTTGTTTCATGGGGCGAAGTTGTTCTGCTGTAGAATGAAGTAGTTTCTGGAACCATCGTTGACACAGTTTCAGTTGAGGAAGTACCAGGGTAAGTAGATCCTGGAGCAGCCACAGTCGTGGAAGTTCCAGTCTCTTCAGCTGAGGTAGTTTCATGGGGCGTACTGGTTCTGCCATATAATGCAGTAATTTCTGGAACCATTGTTGGTCCAGTTTCAGTGGAAGCAGGACCAGGGTAAGTATATCCTGGAGAAGCCACAGTCGTGGGAGCTCCAGTCACTTCATCTGATGTTGTTTCATAAGGCGAACTGGTTTTGCCGTAGAATGAAGTAGTTTCCGGAACCATCGTTGGCTCAGTTTCAGTAGAAGAAGGACCAGGGTAATTAGATCCGGGAGCAGCCACAGTGGTGGGAGCTCCAGTTTCTTCAGCTGAGGTTGTTTCATAGATTGAACTGGTTTTGCCGTAGAATGATGTAGTTTCTGGCACCATTGTTGGCCCACTTTCAGTCGAAGAAGGACCAGGGTAAGTAGATCCGGGAGCAGGCACAGTCGTGGGAGCACCAGTCTCTTCAGCTGAGGTAGTTTCATGGGGCGAACTAGTTCTGCCATATAATGCAGTAGTTTCTGGAACCATTGTTGGTCCAGTTTCAGTGGAAGCAGGACCAGGGTAAGTATATCCTGGAGAAGCCTCAGTCGTGGGAGCACCAGTCTCTTCAGCTGAGGTAGTTTCATGGGGCGAACTAGTTCTGCCATATAATGCAGTAGTTTCTGGAACCATTGTTGGTCCAGTTTCAGTGGAAGCAGGACCAGGGTAAGTAGATCCGGGAGCAGCCACAGTCGTGGGAGCACCAGTCTCTTCAGCTGAGGTAGTTTCATGGGGCGAACTGGTTCTGCCATATAATGCAGTAGTTTCTGGAACCATTGTTGGTCCAGTTTCAGTGGAAGCAGGACCAGGGTAAGTATATCCTGGAGAAGCCACAGTCGTGGGAGCTCCAGTCACTTCGGCTGAGGTTGTTTCATGGGGCGAACTGGTTTTGCCGTAGAATGAAGTAGTTTCCGGAACCTTTGTCGGCCCACTTTTAGTCGAAGAAGGACCAGAGTAAGTATATCCTGGAGTAACCACAGTCGTGGGAGCTCCAGTCACTTCATCTGATGTTGTTTCATAAGGCGAACTGGTTTTGCCGTAGAATGAAGTAGTTTCCGGAACCATCGTTGGCTCAGTTTCAGTAGAAGAAGGACCAGGGTAAGTAGATCCGGGAGCAGTCACAGTCGTGGGAGCTCCAGTTTCTTCAGCTGAGGTTGTTTCATGGGTTGAACTGGTTTTGCCGTAGAATGATGTAGTTTCTGGCACCATTGTTGGCCCACTTTCAGTCGAAGAAGGACCAGGGTAAGTAGATCCGGGAGCAGCCACAGTCGTGGGAGCACCAGTCTCTTCAGCTGAGGTAGTATCATGGGGCGAACTGGTTCTGCCATATAATGCAGTAGTTTCTGGAACCATTGTTGGTCCAGTTTCAGTGGAAGCAGGACCAGGGTAAGTATATCCTGGAGAAGCCACAGTCGTGGGAGCTCCAGTCACTTCATCTGATGTTGTTTCATAAGGCGAACTGGTTTTGCCGTAGAATGAAGTAGTTTCCGGAACCATCGTTGGCTCAGTTTCAGCAGAAGAAGGACCAGGGTAAGTAGATCCGGGAGCAGCCACAGTGGTGGGAGCTCCAGTTTCTTCAGGTGAGGTTGTTTCATGGGTTGAACTGGTTTTGCCGTAGAATGATTTAGTTTCTGGAACCATTGTTGGTCCAGTTTCAGTGGAAGCAGGACCAGGGTAAGTATATCCTGGAGAAGCCACAGTCGTGGGAACTCCAGTCACTTCGGCTGAGGTTGTTTCATGGGGTGAAGTTGTTCTGCCATAGAACGAAGTAGTTTCTGGAACCATTTTCGGGCCACTTTCAGTCGAAGAAGGACCAGAGTAAGTATATCCTGGAGTAACCACAGTCGTGGGAGCTCCAGTCACTTCAGCTGATGTTGTTTCATAAGGCGAACTGGTTTTGCCGTAGAATGAAGTAGTTTCCGGAACCATCGTTGGCTCAGTTTCAGTAGAAGAAGGACTAGGGTAAGTAGATCCGGGAGCAGCCACAGTCGTGGGAGCTCCAGTCTCTACAGCTAAGGTTGTTTCCTGGGGCGAAGTTGTTTTGCTGTAGAATGAAGTAGTTTCTGGAACCTTTGTCGGCCCACTTTCAGTCGAAGAAGGACCAGGGTAAGTAGATCCGGGAGCAGCCACAGTCGTGGGAGCACCAGTCTCTTCAGCTGAGGTAGTTTCATGGGGCGAACTGGTTCTGCCATATAATGCAGTAGTTTCTGGAACCATTGTTGGTCCAGTTTCAGTGGAAGCAGAACCAGGGTAATTATATCCTGGAGAAGCCACAGTCGTGGGAGCTCCAGTCACTTCATCTGATGTTGTTTCATAAGGCGAACTGGTTTTGCCGTAGAATGAAGTAGTTTCCGGAACCATCGTTGGCTCAGTTTCAGCAGAAGAAGGACCAGGGTAAGTAGATCCGGGAGCAGCCACAGTGGTGGGAGCTCCAGTTTCTTCAGCTGAGGTTGTTTCATGGGTTGAACTGGTTTTGCCGTAGAATGATGTAGTTTCTGGAACCATTGTTGGTCCAGTTTCAGTGGAAGCAGGACCAGGGTAAGTATATCCTGGAGAAGCCACAGTCGTGGGAACTCCAGTCACTTCGGCTGAGGTTGTTTCATGGGGTGAAGTTGTTCTGCCATAGAACGAAGTAGTTTCTGGAACCATTTTCGGTCCACTTTCAGTCGAAGAAGAACCAGAGTAAGTATATCCTGGAGTAACCACAGTCGTGGGAGCTCCAGTCACTTCAGCTGATGTTGTTTCATAAGGCGAACTGGTTTTGCCGTAGAATGAAGTAGTTTCCGGAACCATCGTTGGCTCAGTTTCAGTAGAAGAAGGACTAGGGTAAGTAGATCCGGGAGCAGCCACAGTCGTGGGAGCTCCAGTCTCTACAGCTAAGGTTGTTTCCTGGGGCGAAGTTGTTTTGCTGTAGAATGAAGTAGTTTCTGGAACCTTTGTCGGCCCACTTTCAGTCGAAGAAGGACCAGGGTAAGTAGATCCGGGAGCAGCCACAGTCGTGGGAGCTCCAGTCACTTCATCTGAGGTTGTTTCATGGGGCGAACTGGTTTTGCCGTAGAATGAAGTAGTTTCTGGAACCTTTGTCGGCCCACTTTCAGTCGAAGAAGGACCAGGGTAAGTAGATCCGGGAGCAGCCACAGTCGTGGGAGCTCCAATTTCTTCAGCTGAGGTTGTTTCATGGGTTGAACTGGTTTTGCCGTAGAATGATGTAGTTTCTGGCACCATTGTTGGCCCAGTTTCAGCCGAAGAAGGACCAGGGTAAGTATATCCTGGAGAAGCCACAGTCGTGGGAGCTCCAGTCACTTCGGCTAAGGTTGTTTCATGGGGCGAACTGGTTTTGCCGTAGAATGAAGTAGTTTCTGGAACCTTTGTCGGCCCACTTTCAGTCGAAGAAGGACTAGGGTAAGTAGATCCTGGAGCAGCCACAGTCGTGGGAGCTCCAGTCTCTACAGCTAAGGTTGTTTCATGGGGCGAAGTTGTTCTGCTGTAGAATGAAGTAGTTTCTGGAACCATCGTTGACACAGTTTCAGTTGAGGAAGTACCAGGGTAAGTAGATCCTGGAGCAGCCACAGTCGTGGAAGTTCCAGTCTCTTCAGCTGAGGTAGTTTCATGGGGCGTACTGGTTCTGCCATATAATGCAGTAATTTCTGGAACCATTGTTGGTCCAGTTTCAGTGGAAGCAGGACCAGGGTAAGTATATCCTGGAGAAGCCACAGTCGTGGGAGCTCCAGTCTCTACAGCTAAGGTTGTTTCATGGGGCGAAGTTGTTCTGCTGTAGAATGAAGTAGTTTCTGGAACCATCGTTGACACAGTTTCAGTTGAGGAAGTACCAGGGTAAGTAGATCCTGGAGCAGCCACAGTCGTGGAAGTTCCAGTCTCTTCAGCTGAGGTAGTTTCATGGGGCTTACTGGTTCTGCCATATAATGCAGTAGTTTCTGGAACCATTGTTGGTCCAGTTTCAGTGGAAGCAGGACCAGGGTAAGTATATCCTGGAGAAGCCACAGTCGTGGGAGCTCCAGTCACTTCGGCTGAGGTTGTTTCATGGGGCGAACTGGTTTTGCCGTAGAATGAAGTAGTTTCTGGCACCATTTTTGGCCCACTTTCAGTCGAAGAAGGACTAGGGTAAGTAGATCCGGGAGTAGCCACAGTCGTGGGAGCTCCAGTCTCTACAGCTAAGGTTGTTTCATGGGGCGAAGTTGTTCTGCTGTAGAACGAAGTAGTTTCTGGAACCATCGTTGACACAGTTTCAGTTGAGGAAGTACCAGGGTAAGTAGATCCTGGAGCAGCCACAGTCGTGGAAGTTCCAGTCTTTTCAGCTGAGGTAGTTTCATGGGGCGAACTGGTTCTGCCATATAATCCAGTAGTTTCTGGAACCTTTGTTGGTCCAGTTTCAGTAGAAGAAGGACCAGGGTAAGTATATCCTGGAGAAGCCACAGTCGTGGGAGCTCCAGTCATTTCGGCTGAGGTTGTTTCATGGGGCGAACTGGTTCTGCCGTAGAATGAAGTAGTTTCTGGAACCATTGTTGGCCCAGTTTCAGTCGAGGAAGGACTAGAGGATGGTACTTTTGGAATATTTGAAGGTTCACTTGTCGTTTTTATATATAATGGTGGTGAGGTTTCTGGAACGTTTTGTGTCCCTTTTTCAGTGGAGGTAGGAACGGACTGAAATGGAAATTTAGTTGGTACTACGATAGGTTTTGTTTGACTTGCTACTGTGGAAGTTTTGTCCGTTTCTATAGGCACATCAGTTTCATCTGGTGAAACTGTGCGAGATTCAGCAGGGATTGTTGCATTTATGTCAGTATGGGATAAGGAAGGAATACTTGTTTCTTCGATACCTGGAGTTATTCCTTCGGGGATTCCTATTTGAGTTGTGGTAGGCAGTGCAACACTGGTTTCTTTTTCATTCTGGGGCGTAGTTGAAGGAAAATAACTGGAAATTGTACTTAGTACTTCCTTAGTAAAATCTGATACTCTCTTGGTTACTATTTCTGTTAGGGTTGGTTCAGTTCTACTTTCAAGTAGAGAAGGGTTGGTTGTGAAAGTAATGTCAACTGTCTCAGAATTCAGAGAACTTACTTCAATTGTTTCTGCTGTCGTAGAAGGTTCAGTAAAATCACTTTTCACTGTAGGCGCAGTAATACGCCGATCTGATTCAATAGTTTCGTTTTCACGATCTATTGAAAATACTGTTGCACGAGACCTACTTTCAAATGCAGTACTTTTTACTGGAGATGTTGTTGTGAATTCTGTAACAAGTTCTATTTCAGTCGTTTGTTCAGTCGTTTGTCCAAGTTCTGTAGTAATATTTATTCTGTGTGGTTCGATAGGAGAGCATTTGGTCTTTGGGTCCCCCGTATAACTTTCTTTGCAATTGCATGTGACATTGTGTGCTTTTACTACGCAGATTGCAAATTCACCGCATCCAGTGCGACATGGGTTTATACAATACCCCCCGAAGCACTGGAGAGTTTCACTGCAGTCTTGGTGTTTTGTACAGCTGATCATCTGTGTTTCATTGGCTGTGGATATAACATGTTGGCTGTGTTTTTCTTAATGTTGTAAAAATATATACACAAAAACAAAACAATAAAGAAATGTTACCTATTTACAATTAGTGAACCTTTCTGAATTAAACTGTACACAGTCATCCAAATACCTAATCGATTAAGGTCGAGTTTTATTAGTTTTCGCTAACTTACGACCACTCGGGTTAAGATCCAAAATGCAGTCTTAGGGGTGTTACAGGATAGAAGCTAATAAGAGTAGTAGAAGTTAGAAGTCTAGCTGGAGAGTTAAGAGTAGTAAGACAGATAGCAGATATTTTAGTGATCATTAAAGTGAGCATGAGCGTGTGTGAATGTATAAAAAGATAAACGTCAGCAAATTTTGACTTCAGAAACGTAAGGAGCTTGTTTTATTTTTTAAATTGCCTAAGAAGACTTCGTTTAGGAGAAAGATTGGTTTAGAAGTTCTTATCGGAAGTAGCTGCTGGCATTATTAGAGGCCGCGGCCTGAAGGCATTTTTAATCTGCGTTTTGATTCTGATTAGGTTTCGCTAAAGTTTAAGAGATAGAGAGAGGAAAATGGTATTGAAAGACATTGTTTCCATTAAACATCAACGGGAATTGTTATACATTTTAAAATTACAAAGAACGCTGCATAGGAATTTGTTTACAAAAAGCTCTTGTTCCTTCCTCTGGTAGTACAGGACTAACTCATAAAAGTTCATTTAATATTTGAAAATTCAAAAAACACTTTACCTAGACTTATTGCTTTAGTTAATGTACTTGTGTTGTTACCTTTTTGGCATCCGTTTCGAGAATCTGCTACGAATCCAGGCGGGCAGAATTTACATATTGGCTTATGATCCTCGACAATGCATGGTGAGTTTGCGGCACAAGTTGCAAAATCGCATGGGTTTATGCACTGATAGTTTCTACATGCGAGCCCGACAGGGCACCCATTGTCCCTTAAGCAGATCGATATTGATGGCATACAATCTTTAAGACATATGCAGACCGCCTTGTGGTCCTGCACTTGACACGACTTGTTGGTAGGACAGACTGGGCCGCGGCTCAGTTGCGCCATACATGGATTTCGACACTTGCTGTCTATGCAGGCCATGTTCGAAGCGCAATCATCGTCACGGTAGCATTCACGCTTTTCAGGGGCACATGTCAATTCGCCGTATTCGTTCACAACAAAACCAGATTTGCAAACGCAAACTGGACGATGGCGGCGAGTTTCGCACTTCTTATTGCCTTCGCAGGCGTATGTTGGATTTTGACAAGGATCAATACATTGGCCAAATCGATCACACCTCAGTGTTTCTGGACAGTCATCGTCTACATTGCATGGCACTTGTACGGTTGGATCACGGGGTCTTGGCGTTGGTTCAATGTCACATTTTGGATCTGGTTTACATTCAATATTTGGCCGGCCAATATAGCAATTCGGACACGAGCATCGCGGTCGATGTAGAACTGTGCGACAAAGTGCATTTGTACCGCACGCACCACGCATTGCACAAGGATCTTGACAGTGTCCTTGTATGCATGCCTTCTCGCTGGGACATTCCGTATCTGAGTTGCATTCTCTGTCTAAATTCCAGGAATATATTATACACATATAGTTTTTTTTTTTGGTTGGGCTATTTTGGCGGTATTGTTTTTTTTATTATTATTTTAGAGTAGGGATTTCTTTCTGTGCTTTTTGGATTTTTTTCTGTACTTTGTTCAAAAGTTGTGGGTAACTGATCTAATTTGGATCGTACAATTTCTTAAATCTAATTAACTAAATTGATGCCTGGATTCAGAATGGGTCTAAAAGTCTTATTTATGCAAACACCCGGAAGTTTTCATTAAATTTTTATTAAACTGATGCGCTGACATGTCTCATAGTAAGGCAACATGAAGTTTTAGCTAAAATTTAAAATAATTTATCTAGGAGTTTCAAAGGGAATTAATAAAATTTTCAGAAAACTTTCTTTTTCTACTGGTTCCGTAATTGCATATTAATGACCTTATTGATTAATGTATATTAAATTAAAATTGTACTTTGAAAAAAATAAAAATAAAGTCCTTAGATTGCTTTATTTATTGCTTTTAGTTTTATGCCCATAACGAGTTAATGAACATAAGAAATTGCAAAGCAAAGAGAAAAATTAACCGATATTACAGGCGCAGTAAAGAAAGATATAAAAATATTTTAGTCCGTTGGCAATTTTGATACAGTGTTATCGTTAAAGTTAAATCTCTAAACATATAAATATCTTATTTTTCTCTTTTCATATACCATGCGAGTATATCCTTTACACATTAAAATTAGTGCTGAAAACGCAGCATAAATTAAAAAATTTAAACACCTACATAGGTGTATTTACACAGGTACGAGTATATGGTGAAAATAGAAAACTTTTTCTCACTAGTTACATATAAGGACTTTTTTAAATTATTGTCAATATTGTTGACGACCAAAATATATTCTTTTTTTTTTTGAGTATCCCAATTAGAATAATACTAGTATTAATTTTATGTGTGCCTCACTGTAAGTAATTATTATAAACGTTTTCAATGGTTTCCATGTATATACTGAACCTCGTACTATTAGCCATATATGTATATATGTATTTCCATGGCACTTTTACAACTAATAAATTAAAACAAAACGAAAACCAATAATTCCATTCTGTATCCATAAACATCGACCTATCTTACATAAAAAGTGAAAACCTACATTTAAGTAAAGTAAATAAAAAGTTTAGGAACAATAGAATCCTACAGATTTGTGCTCTTATATATAATCTTAACATAAAACACACGAACTGGAAGCGTGATAGGCGTGATAAAAATACAAATAAAATAATAAAAACAATAAATAAAATAATTTTGAGATCAGCCGGTGGTTTTGTATTTAAAAATAAATTTTAAAAAATAATACAAAGAAAGCGTTTGGGTTAAATATAAAAATCATAAGCAAATTAAAAAAATACACTGGAACTTCAGAGAACTGTGAAAGGGAAATTCTTCTCACAATGAACGAGTAAATTGTACATTATAACTATAAGGAAGGTTTTAAGTGACTTTTATAAACTGTTGCTTCTCTTTAAAGTTATAATAGTAGAAAAAAGCTACGAAAACCTAAATATTCTGCTTGTTTTATTTTTATTAATCGTATTGTTGAAAACATCCAACACATGCGCTCTGCCCGGGAGAGACACGGTAGGAGGTGTATTGTTTGTGCATTAAAAAAAACAAAATACTCACAATATAAAAGATAAGAGAAAATATAAAGGAAAAAACATAAAAATAGGAAAGAAACAACTGACTGCAATTTTTTTCTCTTCTATTGCGGACATTTTGGTCGACAGTCAAACGAATTTGCGAAGCAATTCAATTATCCTTGCGAGTATGCAGCATAAAAAAAACATTCAGCAAATTTCTAATTCAATCAGAAGACAAACAAAAATAGATGGAAAATGTTAAGTAGTTTTAAAAATAAGTAGCAGTAATAATTCTGTCTATTTACAACTTAAGCTTAAAGTGGGAAAAAAGGATTTTCTAGAGGTTTTGAGAAATATAAAAACTATATAAGGAGCACGGCAAGCCCATAGGAAAATAGTTTCTGCATCCAAAACAATCATTAGCAACGACATTCTGTACACAGCCCGAGTCCTGTTTATTTTCTGTTTATGCATAAATAGTAATCAAATACTGCTTTTATTTATAAATATATAAATGTTAAGTTACAATCCGTGCAAGCATTGAACTATGTGAGAATTGTCCCGTCCACAGTTCCCAATCTGACATACCTTTCTCAAAATTATTTTTTTCCGATTTTCAAGTTTTTACTTTTAAGATTCGTTCATTTAATTAATTTTTTTTCAAACAAATAAAAAGAAAAACAAAAAGAAATCATAAAAGAGAGAAATCTCTGCAAGTTTTTACTGTCGCATTATCTTAAAATTATATACAAAAACAGCACAAAAGCTAGTTAAAAACACATCGAAATAACATAAAGAGGGGCAGGGAGGTGAGGGGTGTTCGTACATTTTGCTGGAAGTAAGGGGTTTCAATCGTGAACTTATAGTGTCTACTCATTTTCTTACTAGTTTCTTTTAAAGGGAGATACATTTCGTAAGGATGAACATTTCAAACAATTTGGAGTATGGCTTTTATATGACGTATCGCTATCGCAGTTTTTTTTTAATTGTTAACTTCAAATGAAACGCAATAGTCGAAATAGAAAGTATTAATAAGCTGCAGTTATAAACGCCAGCAAGAATTTCGAAAAACATACATATGCGAGTAAGAAAACATTTATAAGTATGTATTTAATTATTTCCAATTGAAATATTAGCTATGTATGGAAAGATTTAAATAATTCAAATGATCGTTAACTTAATGTTTAATAAAAAATTTACTCCATACTATAACTCCAGATGGAACAAAGAAACTATGCCCATAATGGAACGGAGTTTAGAAGAGATTTAAAAAGGTGTTCTTATGGGGACTTTCACAAGTACAAGAAATCCAGGTTAAATTCAAGAAATATGTATAATACTCTTGTAAGAACGTAGTGTCAGTTGACGGTAAATATTAGCAATAAAATGGAATAGCAATTCCAGAACATCCCTAAATAGTATATGACCAATATGACTGCACTTTTATAATTATGGTTCGTTAGAAACAACTGTCCTCGGATATGGTTATGAGTTCTTGATTTTGTTACTTGTTTAAAAATATCATCCTTTATATAATTAACAGAATAAAAAATATTAAATTGAGCAGACACTTATTATTAATACTATGACATTTAAATTCCGAATAGTCAATACATTTTTGTAGGAACTTTAAATTTTTGACAAAAACTAGGAATTTGGATTAACTTTGGCATTGGTTTAATGTGTATGATCATTGGTAGGTGAATGAAGGCTTAGATTGAGAAATGTTGCCATGATTGTGGCGATGGTGGTTGTATTTGTTAGAATTGTTTTGAAAATGGATTTCAAATGGAATATATGTGGAATGGAAATGACGATGATTCTTTTTGCTTTTTTTTTATAATGAGCAATACACAATCAACTAAGGAAAAAGGCGAAGAGGAGGATAAGATAGAAAAAGGCACAGATTGGGAGACCGCGATAGCGACAGCGACATTCCACTAATTCTGCGCTCTGACTGAATAAAATCAAATTTATTCATTATGTAAAACAAAAATAAATAAATAAAATAAAATAAATAAGACACACTAAGAGCTAGCTTAAAATTAATGAATAAAATAGTAAAACAAAAAAGTTATATATTTTGGTAAAAAAGATTTCAATGGCCGGTAATGTATGTATGTATATATAAAATAGAAGAGCAAGAAAATGTGCGAAATTTGGCTAGTAATATATATAAAAAAAATAATTGTTCGGAATGAATAGAACAAAACAGGTACCTTCTTCTTTGGTGTATAAATCATGTTTTTGTGGTTTTGTGTAATTTGTGTGATAATTTACAAAATGCAAACGTCTATTTTTTAAAAAAATATAAGGGATATTATTACGTTGAGAGTATGGTTGAGATTATAAAATTTTCGATTTTCCAATTTTAATGGTAATGACAATTTATTTTTAAACTAAAATGGTGTCGAAAATCTGAGGATAAGTTGATTATGTACACACACTAAATTATCTTCTGTCTTCGGGGTGAATACTAAGTTTTTACAATTAGTTGCTTTCCGATATGTTAATGGTATTTATTTAAATATACTTTATCGTGGAGGAATTTTAACCAAGGTTTAAATGAGATATTTTAAGAAATAAATATGTTGTAAGACTATTAACCAAACTTTACCACAATCTTTTAATAAACTGAATTGTTAACTCCGGAATTGTTCTAATGGAAATATACAATTATTTCGGAATGCAATATAAAGCTCGTTAGAAAACACACCCTCACTTTTCAAATTAAAAATCTATTTCATTCATTTACTTGTTATTTTCTCCTCACTTTCATAACTCACATGCACTTCAATCATACCTTATAAACTTCGCTAAACTAAATTAGTGTAGAGCGCTCTAGATTAATACCCTAATCCTAATTCACAAATGATGTAGATCATTCGTAAAAATTTCATTCTAATTTCACAATAGTTTTTCATAACGAGCTTTATCATTGTTAACTTTATAATGTAGAAAAAAATAAACAAATTATATATTGTTATATTTTCAAATGATTTCTTAAACAAAAATCATATTATTTCTAGGAAATATTCTTAACAACAATTATTATAAATATCAAAATGTAAATTTAAACCTCCTAAATTCTTCCACGCAAACAACAATTTCATTAAAAAATCAGATAGCATAAAATTTAGTGATACTCGTGTTTAATTAAAAATAACAGCAACAACACAATGACCGTAAGAAATTGTTAAACTATTCAAAAATAAATCAACTGAATTGGTTTGTTTAGATAAATGAAAAATATTAAATCAAAAAATAACTTCCTCCATGTTATGAGTCTAGCCTACGGCTACATCAATTACATGGTTTTAATGTTACTCACAACAATTCTTTATCAACTTAATAAAAAAATTAATTCTCACAAAAATTTTATATAAAAACAACTTCAAAATAAATTAAAATCCGTTCTTTAACAACAACGTGCTTTAATACTTTTGTAATTAGTTCGAATAATAATCGTTTCTATCGGAAATAATATTTCAAGGCCTGGACCTAGTAAAAGTATCCAAAGGTACTTACCTTGCTTGCAAATGTATTCGATACCTTGACGGACACATTCTCCAATGGCACACCCAGTTGTTCGACAATCTTCGTGCGGATGTATTGGAGTACCTTTATTTATTTATAATTTAATTATAGGTAAAACTTTTTAGGTAATTACAATTTTAACTTACATTCCACGTAAGCATCACCGTATGGGAAAGCATCTGGACAGTAGCATTGTGGCTCGTTATGTTCAAGAACTCGGCAAGCGGCGTTGATTCCACAAGGTTGATCATGGCACGAGTTGATTTGGTGTTCACCACAGACGCACCCTTTATGAGGATCGCCCATGCAACCAGCCATGCAGGAGCATTCGTATCCACCGGGAACATCTCTGCATTTGGTGTTGACGCCGCAGGGATTCTTGGCGCAGCCTGGGATAGCAAGGGCTTGGCATTCAACTTCAGGATTGCCGAAGTAGTCAGGTGGACAAGAGCATTGTGGTCGTCTGTTAACCACACGGCACTGAGCATTGATTCCACAAGCTCCGATTTCCAGACATGGATTTTTGCAACTACCCTTAACGCACTTGCTGTTGATATTACAATTGTTATCTGTTTGACATTCAAATTGGTCACAACGTTCAGTTGGTTCGCCACGGTATCCATCAGGACAGAAGCATAGTACTCGGTGGTCGGAGACTCTGCAAAGGGCATTCAGACCACAAGCACCCTCACGGGCGCATGGGTCCAAACATTGGCCATTAATGCAGGACTGTTCTGCTGAGCAATCCGAATTAGCTCTGCACCCAGCAATGCAAGCTCCATTTTCACACAGTTGTCCTGGAGGACAAACTCCTTGTTCGCACTTATGACGACACTTTCCTCGGGAGCATATTTGTCCACAACTGCATTCCTCGTTAAAGTTGCAGGTTGGCGCACAGAATATGCCCATTTCGTCGCATTGGCAGTAAGAGTTGCATCGTTCTGGTGGTTGGGAACAGCCACTTAAACCATCTCCTAAGAATCCATTTGGACAGCTGCACTGTACCCCGTGATTAACAACTAGGCAGTTAGCACAGGAACCACATTGTCCACCGTTCTGGCAAGGATCTTGGCATTTTTTGTTTATACAAGCCTGATCAGTTGAGCAAACGAAATCATTTCTGCATCCAACTTGGCATACTCGTCCTTCACAAATTTGTCCTTGTGGGCAAGATGCATCTAAGTTGCAAATAGCTCGGCAAGTTCCTCTAATACATCTTTCATCATTCAAGCAGTTCTGATCATTAACGCACTTGCTCTGGCAAATATTTCCGTAGCATGAGTAATTAGGAGGACAGTCTTCATGTATGGCGCAAGTAGTTTGTGGGGTCTTGCAAGCAATTTCAGGATTTCCAATGAGTGATTCTGGGCATGAGCATTGTCGCTCGTGATGGAGCACGTGACATCTCGCATTAATACCACATGCAGTCGGCTCCGCACAAGGATCCCTGCACTGCTGATCGATACAAGCCAAATTGTCAGGACAACCTTGATTTGATCGGCATCCCAAAAGACAAGTAAGACCGACGCAAACTTCGTTGCTTCGACAATCGTCGTCACGTCGACATAGTGGTTTACAAATTCCTGCCTCACATCTTTCATTGCTAAGACATCCAGAGTCACCGGCGCATAGTGGTCTACAGTAAGAATCGATACAGGCCAAGCTATCGGGACAATTTCTATTTTCCAAACAAGCCAATGAAGGTGATCGAACACAGCCAATTTTAGCAGTTGGATTGGGTACCATTCCTTCGGTACAAGAACAAGATGCCCGATGGTTTGAGACTGTACAAACTGCATTTGGACCACAAGGATTCTCAGAGCAAGGATTTATGCATTTATTATTTCTACAGGACTCTGAAGCGCTACAATCATCGTCTGTGTGGCAACCGAATACGCATTTGTTACGCAGGCAAATGTGTCCCAGGAAGCAATCGTTATCAACACGGCATGTTACTGTTATTAAAATAGATTAAGATTTTCATGTTTTTCCTAAATATAAGAATGAATAAGAGTACTTACACATGCAATTTCCTCTTAAGCACTTCTCATTCAAAGCACAATCCTGGTCAGTTCCACATTTTGGCAAGCACATGTGATCGCGGCAGGAGTGTCCTTGCAAGCAATCTCGATCGAGAGTGCAGGAAATTGGAACTAAAGCAATTAGGTAAGTTATTATAAGAAGTCGAATATTTCAATTTTGTATTAATTACTTCTAACGCATTCCATATCTGGACTTCCGGTAAAACCTGCTGGACAAATGCACTGTTTAATGTGGTTGGAGATCAGACACTGGGCATTCATTCCACAAGCCTGGGGTTGTTCGCAAGGATTAAGGCACTGGCCACCTCGACAAACTTCGTTAGAACTACACTCGGTGTCCAATACGCAAGCCGCTAAAATATTTATAAAAAAAAAATGAAAGTATGTAAATTGCATAAAACATAAATATCAAACTCTATTGATGTTTGTTTTATTTAAATGTTAAATTGAAAACCAAAAACTGATAGATTTAAAAGTTTTGTTTAAAAAAAAAGGTTTATAACTTACGTTTGCAAAAACCTTCCGAGCAATAAGAGCTCGGAGGGCAATCAGTTGTGAATTGGCAAGGTACAGGAAGTGGATGACATCCACTGGTGAAGTCGTTTGGATTTCCATCGAAGCCGGCTCGGCAAGAGCAGTAAGCCTGGTGCCCCTTTGGAAGGCAATCAGCATTTGGTCCGCATCGAACTCCTTCGCAAACATCTTTACATTTGGGAATTCCATTGAGCTGGCTGCACTCAGCCCCAATTGGGCAGTCGTCATTCTTAACACATTCCACAGCAGTACGACACCCTTCGTTGTATGGGTCTCCAACCGTTCCTGGAGGGCACGAACACCTGAATGTTCCACGTGAGTTCTTGCATCGCGCTCCAGGACCACAAGGTGCATCCTTGCAAAAATCAATGAGATCACAACGAGTTTTGGGGTCGCCTGTAAATCCGGGCTGACAGTAGCAAACTTGTTTATGATTCTCAGCTGAACACAACGCATTCTCTCCACATTGGGGTCCAATCAAGCAGGCAATCTTGCACATATGTCCATCACATGTTTTGTCGTGACTGCAGTCGTTATCTGTTTGGCACTCAATCTTACGGCATCCAGTTTTAGGATCTCCGAAGAACCCATCTTTGCATGTGCAATCTGGACTATGATTTCGGGCCGTACACTCAGCGTTCCTTCCACAAAGGACTCGTCCAACGCAAGAGTCTTGGCAGCTAGCGCGACCAAAATTGTCCAAAACGCAGTTTTCACTAAACTCGCAATCGTCGTCGTTACGACAGCGAACTTCTTGCGTGCAAATGTTGTTGAGACAATACTGAAATTCGGGACAACTGGAGTTAGTTTTGCAGGTGGGTTGACAAACTCCTTGTATACAAAGTTGATCTGCGATACATTCGCGATTGCTTGTACATAAGGAGCAGCACAGTCCATTGTTGCAAATCGTTCCTGAAGGACATTGAGAGTCACTGTTGCAGTACTGCAGAGCAATACATCCCAAAAGTGGGTTTCCTGTAGTGCCTGGCTGGCAAGTACAGACCCCAACGTGATTCTGAGGGATACAGTCCGCTTGATGTCCACAAGCATTAGGCAGTGAGCAAGGATCAACACACTTGGCGTCGATACAAGTTTTTGAATTAGGGCAGTCATTGTTGTATGAGCATTCGATCTGAACACATTCGGCGTGAGGATCACCACGTGAGTTTGCAGGACACCTACAAATGGCTGTGTGACCAACGGCTGAGCATTCAGCATTGATTCCACAAGCATTCGGCCTTTCACATGGATTTTTACATCGAGAATTATCACATACGGCAGTAGTGGGGCAATCCGAGTCTGTGAGGCATTCGTTGGGATTTCTGCATCCTGTCGAAACAGGATCACCAACTAGACCTTCTGGACATGTACAAATAAAGCTGCCAGGAATATTCTGGCAAATGGCAGTGGAGTGGCAGGGATGATTAAGACATTCGTCAATATCTTCGCAGATTCCGTCGAATAGATAGTAACCTTGGTAGCATGAGCAAATGGCTCCGTGATCTACAACACTGCAAGACCCCTTTCCACAGTTTACAACATCACATGGGTCTGAAAAGTAAAGTTGAAAAACATATAAAATACATATCCGTTGATTGGCGTTAAACACTTATTGTATAATTCGACGAAAAATTCAGTTTTTATATATGATACACAATAATAAAATCTGATTTGCATTGAATCTTTAACTTGAAATGAATAAGGAATTCACATTTAAAATGTGTGTAGACTACTTTGTTCAAATGCAATAATAGTCAAAAAAATAAATACATTTAAGTTTTACAATAGTACTTTTTGGGTATAAGGCCCCAAATATTTTTGAAAATTTTCTAAATTAAATTTCATGCTATCCTCAATGATATCAAAAATGTATAAAATACCTTCAAAAGCCGAAGTATAATAAACTTTTAAAATCAGGAAATTATTTTATTTTTATATCGTATACTAGTTAGTTTAATACTTACTTATACATTTGTTGGTCTCTGAATGGCAGTGCTTATCGCGAGCGCAATCTTCATGTGTGATGCATTCAACGCGGAAGCATCCCACAGATGTGTCCGCAGGATCTCCGAGATGTCCAGCTGGACATTGGCAAATAGCCCTATGGCTGCTAGTCTGGCAGATAGCATTAGGCCCACAACTGCTTCTTAAGCACGGATCTAAGCACTTTCCTTCGAAGCAAGCCAAATTGTCTGCGCAGTCTTCATTCTTGTAGCATTCCTTGGGGGCGGAGCATCCAATATTTGAATATGGGTCTCCAACAGTACCCTCTGGGCACAGGCATTTGTAGGATCCTGGCGAGTTTTCACATTTCGAAGATGGATGGCAGGGATTTTCTGTGCACTCATTAATATCTGAGCAACCGAAGGGTGTGCCAATAAATCCTGAAGCGCATTTACATTTTCCATTAATACAGAGCTCTGTAGCAGGGCAATCTGCATCAGAGTCGCATCCAGGTTGACAGGTACCATCGTTGTTACAAATTTCTCCTGGTAAACAATTATTGCTGGTGTAGCAAACCTTGGCGCAAATGTTGTTATAGCAACGTTCACCAACAGCACAGGCTGAGGTGGCTTTGCAGGGCAAATTGCACTGGTTTGCAATGCACATATGTCCTGCAGGACATTGATTTGTTGCTTTGCATGTTGATGGCACACGTACACAACCCTGTTCTGGTGTTGGGTTTCCTTCGAATCCTGGGGGACATTTGCAGAATGTAACATGATCCTGACAGGTGCATAGCGCATTAGGACCGCAAACTCCATCAGTTTGGCATGGATTTTGGCATTTACTATTTATGCAAGCTTCATCGCTTCCACAATCTTTATTGCTTCTACATCCTATCAAGCACGAGCCACCAAGGCAGGCTAAACCGCTTGGACATTGACTATGATCAGAGCATGGGACAACGCACATACTTTGGATACATTTTTCTCCGAATGAGCAATCATTTGAGTCCCTGCAAGCGACCTTACACTGTCCATTGTGGCATACATCTCCCTTGCAGTCAATATCGTTGATACACACGGAAACTGATCTAGTGCAACCATCCTGTGGTCCATCTCCAACTGGTTGGAATCTCAGTGGGCAAGTGCAGATTGGTTGGCGATTAACGACCTTACAAACTGCATTCTGACCACAAGCGTTTTCACAAGGATCAATGCATTGTCCATTTGAGCAAATTGCATTTCGTGGACAATCTGAATCACCATTTGGACAATGTCCTTCAGGCCGGCATCCCGTTTTGATCGGATCTCCGACGTATTTAAATGGACATTTGCAGACTGGTCCCGTTGGTGTTACTTCGCATACAGCAGATGGATGGCATGCATTTGGAGTGCAACCACCAACAGGAATACATTCGACTTCAGGGAGGGGATTTCCTTTGAATCCTGGGGGGCATTGGCATAAAGCTCTATGATCTTCTGCAAGGCAGACGGCATTATCACCACAAGATTCTTCGTCACATACATCAAAGCAGGTATGGGTCAATCGGTTGCACAATTGCGTTGGAGGGCAGTCAATGTTGTACACACACGGCACAGCCTCACATCCATTAATTGGATCGTAGGGATCTCCAGCGAATGGTCCGGGCGGGCATTGGCACTGAGCTTGGTGGTTGTTTGTTATGCATACAGCATGCGGTCCACATTTTAAGCTTTCACAAGCTGGCCTGCACATTAGACTATCAGAAGATCCGAATTTAATACAAGATTCAGATTCAGGACATTCTGCACTAGTTCGGCATTGGTTCTTTTGAACAGGTTGGCAACCATTTCTATCATTAGGATTTCCAACAAATCCAGGTAGGCATTCACAGCTACCGATGTGGCTTACAGCAACGCAAACTGAATTAACAGGGCATGTAAATTCTGAGCAGACTGCTGTGCATTTAAGCACCCCTAAGATATCAGGTCGACAAGCTGCATTTTGGTGGCAATCATTATCAGATGTACAATCAGGAATGGAAGGTTTTTCGCAGCTTGATGAAACTGGGTTCCAAACAAAACTATCCTGGCAGTGGCATACAGGATGCCCACTTCCATCAATTCTGCAGATTTCATTTTTACCACAAACAACAGTGGAACAAACGCTTACGCAAGATTTTACACCTGCAGCATCTGTGGTGCAAGTAAATCCACCAGGACAATCCAAATCAGTTGCACATTCACCACGAGGTTCAATAGTTTTCTTCTCCGGTTGGCATCCTACTTGCAAGTTGCTGGGATTTCCGAAATATCCATCAGCGCAAATGCATGTAGATCTATGGTCATTGGAAACGCATAGTGCGTTTGGACCACACTGAATTTTACTACAAGCATCAACGCACTTTCTAAGCCCTTTTCCTAGTTGGAAGCAGATTTCTGAATTCTTACAATCTGCATCGTTGTTACATTGTCCTCTAATTGAGCAGCCAACTTGTCGATCGGTTGGATCACCAGAATATCCTGGAGGACAGATACATTTTCCAGCATCGCAAGCAGCCCGTGGACCACATTGGACGCGAGCACAAAGATCTTTACACTTGTTTCGTTCGCAGGTATATCCAATTGGACATTGCACTTGTTCGTTACATTGACAAGATCGAGGATCTTCACAGTAATTTGGTTCAACTGGTAAGCAACTGACGAATGGGTTTCCAGCAAATCCAAGTTTGCATCTGCAGTCGAAGCTACCAGGAATGTTAATACAAACTGCATGTTCACCGCAAGGTTTGTTCAAGCATTCGTCAATGTCGTTGCAACCCACGTAGGGGTTTCCGATGTAACCCTGAGGGCATTCACATGTAATTCCACGAGCATCCATATGACACTCAGCATTCAGTCCACAGCTGTCTGGAGCACAAGTAATCTTTTTCTGGGCCCCACAGCCTTCGTAAGGGTTGCCGGAAGTTCCGGGATTGCACACACATCGACTAGATGTAAGTCCATATTCACAGTGAGCATTAATTCCACAGTCCGGTTCACATTTAGCGTAGGTGATAGCTGTTTAAAAAAATATATATACAAAATAAGAAGTTGTTTTTGAGGGATGTACTAAATGATACTTACGAGGCATACACAGAAGGTCTGGATTTCCGACAAAGTAAGGTTCGCAAATACATTTGCCAGTTGCTTTGTCGCAAGTAGCTCCAACTCCGCAAACAACTCCGTCGCATCGTTCTTTACAACGTCCGCTAATGCAAACTTGGGGTTCGTTGCAAGGTCTCGTTGATGAGCATTGATCAGTGTAACAAACTCCTCCTGGGAAGGGATTTCCAAGCTGTCCTTGAGGACATTTGCAAGTAGGTCCATCGGCTGTTGGTATACATAGGGCTCCTTCTCCGCAGAGAAAGTCTTTGCATTCTGTGGAAATTTCAGTTGTATTATTATTTGCCTATATATTTATTCCAATTTAGCCTTAATAATATAAAGAGATTCAATTTAGTGCTAGAACTGCAAACTCATTCTTAACTTTACCTAAGCAACTTAATATTGAAAACCTATAGAGTTCTACTATTTATTTTGCTTCTTCAGATCGATAAGATTTTACTATTACTAGATACTCACGTGAAACGCATTCTCCGTGAGGTCCTTCTGTATATCCGACGCGACATCTACACCATCCAGCGTGATCTTCAGCTTCGCAGTAAGCATTGGGTCCACACAGTAAGCTAGCACAAGGGCTAACACATGTTCCTTGAGCGCAAGCCAAGTTGCTAGCACAATCCTCATTCACTTGGCACTGACTCTTCACAGAACCTTCCTCCAAAATGCAACCTCCCTTGTAAGGATCTCCCGTGAATCCCTTCGGGCAGATACACTGATACCCGCCCTTCTTGTTGATGCAGTGAGCTCCATAAGCACAGGGGGTATTCGAACATTCATCTTCATCAACACAACCCAAAAGAGGGTCACCCTTGAAACCTACTTCGCACATGCATTGCGGAGGATCGCTTGGGGTGCATTTGGCATTGATTCCACAAGGGAATCTCTCGCAGGGATTTTTACATTTGTTACCGTCAGAAATATCTAGGAAGAATGGTGGTGGACAGATGCATTCGCCTGGTTGAACGCATTTCTCATTTGGTCCACATTCTCTGTCAGCCGAGCATCTTCTTTGGGCTGGGGCACAGAGACCATGATATGGATCTCCACTATAGCCCTGGGGGCAGATACAGGTGTACCCGCCCTCGTTGTTGATACATTGAGCTCCATATCCGCAAGCATTTTGTCGTTCAACACATTCGTTAACATCAGCGCATGAACCATCAGATAAGGTCTTGTACCCTTTCGGGCAAGCGCAGTAGCTGACTCCTCCAGCAATTGAAATGCATTCAGCTCCTTTGCCACATTTTTCGCCATTAGAGCATCCTGTTAGGATGCAATTATTGCCCACAAGTTTATAAGGTGGCGAACATTGGCATTCAGGACTATTGCATTCCTCACAGAGATTGTAAGGATTTCCATTAAATCCTGGCGGACATTGGCATTCATAACTGCCTGGAAGATTTTTGCATAGTGCATTAAGACCACAAGCTGGCTTATCTCTGTTTGAGGAGCACTCATCAACATCTCTACATTTTCCTGATTCTTGATCCCTTTCATACCCTTGTCTACAAATACAAACTCCTGTCCCAGAGAACGAATCTGTTACGCAATTCTCTCCTAGAGGACAAGGTTCTGCTTCACTACAGCTGAAAGGTACGTTAATTCTAGCACATCCCCCTCTATAGGGATCACCTGATGATCCTCCTGGACATTGGCATAAGTATCCACCAGGCGTATTCGTGCATATGGCTCCACTAGGGCAAGGGTTTCCAACGCATTCATCAATATCGTTACATCCCCCGATAGTGTTCGCACTGCCTGTGTACCCTTCTCCGCAAAGGCATTGTGCAGCTCCATTCACCAACATACAGTGAGCGTTTGGTCCACAAGAAATAGTCTCGCAAGGATGTCTACAATCGTTGCCTACATTAGGGTCAGGGCACAGACACCTTTTCTGATCATCGCAAATAGCATTTCCAGGACAATCGGCATTTGAACTGCATGTTACAATTGCAACGCATCGTACAGTTGGATCAGGATCTGGAATTGAGTTCTCCGGACATTTGCAAGTGTATCCTCCGTCTTGATTGATACAAATAGCCCCTTCTCCGCATTTGTTAGATTTTGCGCATTCATCAATATCAATGCATTGCCTGGTTGCATCTCCAGTGTATCCTGGAGGGCATTTGCATGAGTATGATCCAGGTGAGTTTGTGCATGTCGCGTTTAATCCGCAAAGTCCAAATGGGCCGTGGACACGATCACATTCATTGATATCAATGCATCCTGCAGCAACATCATGTGGATTAAAAGTCCAACCATCTTCGCAGATGCAGTATGCTTCAATTCCGTCAGGTTTGCAATAGGCGTGATCTCCGCATTTAACATCCTCGCAAGGTTGCTTGCATTGGATCCTAGGCGGAGTACCTACGAATCCTGCTTCACATTCACACCGATATGAGCCAGGTGTATTAACACAGGTGGCATGTGGTCCACATGCATCTGTGTGTGTTCTACATTCATCTATATCCACACAACTAGATCCTATGGGTTCGAATCCATCTTGGCAGAAACATTGTCCTTCTATACATTCAGCATTATTCGTACAATCGAAGTTTGTGGTACAAAGAATGTTTACATCGACTTGTTCGCAGGCAACTTTAGGGTCAGGTTTTCCGTGAAAACCTTGTGGGCATAAACAAGTATATCCTGGATTTGCATTCTGGCATATCGCATGATTTCCGCATGGTTTTTCAAAAGCCGTGCATTCGTCAATATCCACGCAGCCTCTAAACGGATCACCTGTATACTCAGGTTTGCAAGTACATATAAAGCTACCGACTGTGTCTGTGCAAATGGCGTTCTCACCACACGGATTATCTCGGCACTCATTAACATCTAAAGAAAAAAGTTGTTTTAATAAAGCCATGTTTTTTAATAATAAGTAAATATCAAGGACGATGTGTTCGATTAGTGCAAAATAATGTGTAAAAAGCGTTTTACTAACTTTCACAGTACAAATCGCCTTGCCCCAAAAATCCTGGCGGGCAAAGGCATTTGTACGAGCCTGGAAAATTGATGCATTTGGCATTCACCCCACAAGCGTTAGGTTTGCTACACTCATTCACGTCGGTGCATTTTTGTCCATCTGAGGTGTATCCTTGGGCACAGGTGCATTCGAACCCACCTGGCACATTCGTACAGAGTGCACCCTCTTCGCAGGGACTTTGAGCGCATTCATCGAGGTCTTAAGTTCGATTTGGCGCATTTGTTTTAAATTGTTTATTATTTTAAGGTGTGTTGGTTTGCAGGCGGTGTGTATATTTTTGTGTGAGCATTGTGAGTGCAATTGAATCCCGGCGTGAGTTAAATTCGTATTTAGGAATGAAAATGGAAATGAAAGCATTTGTTTTCGATTAGTGCCGCGTGGCAGGATTTTTGCGTGAAAAAATGGTACTTACCGTCGCATCCTAACATTGGGTCACCTTGGAAGCCTTCCGGGCACAGGCACTTGAAGCTTCCTTCAACGTTTGTACATTGGGCGTTTCGACCACAGGGTGATCTGGCACATTCATCGTAATCTATACAACCTGTGGGAGACCTGGCGTCACCGTCGTAGCCTGGAGGACAGTCGCAGCGATAACTGCCTTCCAGGTTCGTACAGTGCGCTCCAGGACCACATGCTCTTGGATCAGCGCATTCATCAACATCTGCACAGCCGTCGTAGGGGTTTCCGTAGAAGCCACTTTTGCATTCACAGGAATAATTTCCGGGCACATTTATGCAATTCGTGTTAATACCACAAGCTTGAGGATTTCGACATTCGTCAATATCTGCAATAAAACAGGAAATAGTAACAATAGTCTCACAGTCAAAGCTATAAGTGGAGACAGTAAACGTCAATTTAGGACATTTAAATATTTCTTCAGAAAACACTTTTGAAAATTTGATTCCCATGCCTGATATATGTAGGTGTATTAAATAAATAAATTTTCTATATAACAAAAAATCGAACTCTGTATGAACTTCAAACGATTTTCGAATCAAATTATCCCTAAAGACTATAAAGTATATTTTATTTCAACAGTTGCTGATAGTTTTGGGACTCTTTATTTTAAATACGTTTGTTTGAACTGGCATTAGGAATTCTTTAACCTGCATTCAAGTTTCAAAAATTAATCATTTATAAAAGCAAAAGGCTTCTTTCTCTTTGATCGACGACCTTGAAATGATATTGAGAGTGTTACAACCTTCCAACAAAAATGTTATGCAAAACCGCAAGAGCCAACGCCTTTTCGCATTACTACGATATTTTTTATTATTGTTTCTGCAGTCTGAACAAATGCGGCGAGGCAAATTAGCAGCCCACGAAGCAAACACCTGAGCCAGGAGACGGGCAGAAGTCGCACCGCACCGCATGCGTGGTGAGCAGACATAAGTTGCTCGCGCATCTTAATATGCCATCATACTCAAAAAAGTTGAAAGAAAATGGTTTCTAAGAACCGAAGGGCATTTTATGCGGTTTCTCTGGAATTCACAAAAGACGATAGACCTTCTTTGGTGGAGGGCCCGTTTCGAGACACACTACCGTCTCAATGGCCGCAGGATGAATTATATCCCGAGCCTGTTCAATAATTCAACAATTTTTTTAAAGCAGAATTTTTTGGTAGACAAAGGCGGTTTTTAGAAGTTGTCTGTTAGGTTCGCTTTTGCTAAATTACTTTTGAAACAGTCAAAAATGACGACAACGAGGTTAATAGCCTGCCACTCCGACGGAGAGAAAAATTTGAAATTTATGCTCGTCTCCTCCAAAAATTTATGAGGATACCATCTTGAAACTTACCAGTACAAAGGGTTTCGCCGTCGCCTTCATAACCATCTTTACATTTGCACAAAAAGTGAGCTGGTAAATTACAGCACTCGGCATTCTCGACGCAACGAGCTGCTATCGCCGGATCTTGGCATTCATCAATATCTGAAAGTAAAAACAAAAATTTTCATAACTACTATTTAAGGCGGAGGTAAACAATAAAAAACTTAGAAATAGATTGGGTAGCGCCACAAAGCGCCTTAATTAAGCCCAGTGATTCATGCGCAGATCGAGCGTCTCAGAAATTTAATTAACATCCTGAAAAGGTTGCTCAGAGGTTACCCACGGCCCCATCCAGCCGAAAGGTGTGAGCCCCATCTCGAAGCCCAGGTGAGCACCAAACTGGACTGCCTTCACCCGTGTCGAAATCAGGTTCAGGTGCCAAGAACATGATTCAAGTCAACGGATAAAATGAGGCGTTCAAAAAAATCACTTCTTCTTATTTTTCTATTTCTTATAGTCGATCCGCGACTGGCGGCCTCCCGGGCGTCCCGCTGGTAACTGTCTTGAGTAGGCCGCTCGCACGGTCTCTGGTCATCGCAAAGACCCTCGGTTAAGGTCATCAAATTTAAATCGATTTGTGTACCTACGAGGTGGTATGACTTAATAGAGGAGCATGTGTTCCTCAGGTGTTCCAGGTTAATCCGGTGGGAAATTAAGCGCAACGGCGGAGGGCTCGCGGAGCAATAAAAGGTGACAAATTGCCTTTGTTTATGCCCTTTTAATGCTCCTCGGGGAATATTCAATCCGTGGCTTTGTATAAAGGAGAGCATTTTCAATTTAAAGGGTGAGGATTTCATTTAATTGCTTCCTCTGAGTGATTTATGGAGTTTTAGACAAGTTTCACAAGAATTGATTTATGTTTTTTTTGGGTACTAACCCTACTTTAGATTTCACGAAATACTTATGTTACCGAGCTTTTACCTGAATTTAAATAGCGGGCTTGAAAACCTAGGCATGCTTTTTAAAAGTCCATTGCAGTTCTACCATTCCTAAACTAATTTGCAGGAAATTTTGAAATATCTAATTTACCATAGTTCAACAAAGCAATTCTATACTTAATAAAAACAAAAACGAAAAAATGCAAGACGAATTCCCTTCCTAAGAGATCCGCTCCATTACATAGGATGCAAAATTAGGAATTAATGATTTTCAGCCGTTTTCCTTTAATTATGTAATGAGTCCTTGCTTCGCCCCAAATTTATGTTCTAGGACAAAGGAAAGTAATACTTCAGTACCTTTTCATTAAGCAAGAAATTTGAACTCTTCACAGGATTATAAGGCTTTGTATTTTACTATACTAATTTCAACTTGATACTTCTACATAGACGTTTATGAGAAAAAGGATTTGGACGGACCGATAAATGGGCAATAAAATGATATTATTTATAATGGGGGCCTGACATCCTGTTATCTAACAAAATAATTTAAATTAACTTAGTTAATTTTATTATATGAATCTTTGCCAATTGACCCCATTTTTTTTATAATTATTTTATTTTTCCATAATTGCAATGGCAGGTAGACTAATTACAAGATGTATAAAAGTGACTAAGACTCTTCATAATATTCATAAAATAAAATTAACCCACAAACCACAGATGAAAAGGAGTTCAAATCTATCTTCATTACGCATGTGTAAGCTCCTGGTCACAAAATGAGTCACTAAAGATTTGGTTAAACAACATTGAGCGTACCTGCGTTAACTGCGACAATAAATAGCGAATATCTAGTTAGCGAAAGATTCTTCCGGCATCTGTTCTGCGGACGAGTAGCCGCAATGGTCCACGAGGAGATCTCGCGAAGGTTGCCCCTCGTCGACGATCGCGGATCTTGACAAAGTGCCGTAAAATCTGTGCTCCTCTCAACTTTTATGGTTTCATCTTGGACCTGGGGCTCCGTTAGAAGTCACAAAAAGATTTCGCGGTGAGCAAGAAGAACAAACAGTGGCCCGACTAGATTCGCGAGATTGGCGACGTTGAATAATTCTGCTCAGCGATTCGGACCAGAGTCCACATAAGACGAGAGTTGGATCTTGGATCCGAAATGCGAACTTTTCTCAGGGCTGGAATTCTATGGTAATGAAGGTCGTTCAGGTGCAGTTGCCAGGAGTATCTACGGCGCCGGGCGTAGACCCACCTCATCTTACGTAGAAGATCGAGTGGGATGCTCATTAGATGATTGTGCGTCGGAAGACACCTCTCTAAGGGGGTCGCGGAGGCGTTAAGACATACTTGTAGACAAAGATGATGCGAAATGTGTGGCATAAGATAATAAAAAACAAAGCGCCACGCAACAGTTAGTCGAACTTGTTTGTGGAGCGTCTTCCAAGAAGCTATACATCACCGCCAAACTGGGACATCCTGGCCGTGAAGTGAAGGTGTCAGGTAAACAGTAGTTCTAAATTAGTAGCAAGTTTTTATGTCTTGGAAAATACTCAAAGTTTCCATGTCAAGGGAAGAAAATTTATACCTCCGAGGAAAAACCTAACTACTTTGCAAATTGGAATACCGGAATCGTTGTCGGGAATCAACTCATCGCATTATTTATGCACTTTAATTTAAGCAATTCACTAGAATTTGCCAGTACAACCTAAAGATAAATTTAATATTTTTATTTTGAATTTATTTAGTCGAGCCCACGTATGTGCACTTATGCACCATCTATCCGCTGAATCCGTCTAAATTCTAAAGTGTAATTGGCGCTGTTTTTGCGCTAACTTTGATCATTTCAGCGGGGAAAGACTGGTTAGCGAGCTGAGTTCCTGCCAAGACGAGATTCAAGCCACCGCTAACGACGCATTTGTTAAAGATGCAAAAACTCGTTTTGACACTAATGCTAAATGTTGACTGCAATCAAATAATTTGCACAAATAACCTTTATGGCGCTGAGACCTCTCTCTTTCCATTACACGACAATTTTCGATTGGACTAAACTTTTTGCAGAAGATTGCACGTGTTGGCGGAGATTATAGAAGCCTCTTAAGAAAACCGTTAGTGAAAGGACTATTTTATAAAGAATGTCCCTAATGGTTTCTAAGATGGACGGAGAGGCTAAATAATAGTAATTTCATGGGACATACCGTTTTCATGCACTGTTTTAGCTGGTTAATATTCTTTGAAAGTTATCATGGTCCAGGCATAACTTTTATTAATTTGAAATAGTTTGCGTGTATTTGCAAGGATTATTGTGATAATTTTAATAATAACAATCTTACAATGTAAAAATAAAACTGTAACATAATAAATATCTTTGAAAAAACGTTGTTGACATTTTTGGAATTCTTTATCAAAATCCGCGAAGAGACTTCTAACTTGTATTTTCATACCTTTTTTTACAACGAACACAAATATTTCTTACTCCTAGCACAGGTCATTCAATTTTTGTAAAGAATTTTACTATTTGCGGCTGAAAATACTTTTAGCAATTTTAAGTTCAAATAATTTTTTTTAAGTTATTTGATTGGGTAAATCATCTATGCAATTCATGCAATTCAGAAAATGCAGCTACGATTTCTTTCAGCCTCTACCGTAAATAATAGTTTTAATAAATATTAAAGTACAAAACCCATAATTTACACTATACCTAATCCAAATAAAATCGCATCGAATGGGAACATTTTAATTAAAGAATCCAATCATCATTCTGCGACTACCTCGGAGGCAGAATTCTCACGTTTTCAAAAATCGTGCATTTGCGTCATAATTTCTGAAAGAGGCAATCATTCAAAACACGTTATTATTTCTTTTAAAAAATTTAATAACATGGGGAGCAAAAAGTTAAAACAATAATGTTTTGCCAAAGATTTTACCCCGTCCGGTGGTGAGATGAAGAGCTGCTTCCATGCCAAGAAAGCACGCAAGGCCCCCCGCGTATCTCGTGCCAAGATCGGCAAAACGTGCAAAGGGGCCCAGCGAAAAGATGTTGCCGATCGGCTTCTTTCGACTTTTAACACCTTCCTGTGTAAATTGTGCGGATATAAAAGTCAACATCAGAAATTGCGCGAGAAGAAGCCCTCGAAGGGTGTTCGCCTACCTTGACAAGGCTACCAAGCATTTCCGAACATGCCCCAAAGGTGCAAATAGCCCACTAAATTGAAGGGGATTTCGATAGCATCCTTAGGAGTTAATTGCAGGTAATAGTCCCAGACGGGGGCTAGTCCGATGCTTATCGTAATTCCTCTGGCATTTATATTTTTTATAACGAGGGGTAAACGCACTCGCGGAGGTATTGGGTCCAGGTGAGCGGGAATTTGGTCCTGCGATCTGAATGTCCGTTGAGATCACTATGTCAGGAGTAAGATTGATGACGCGATGCCGTCAGCCTCGAGAAATCAAATTGCGAAGCAATGTGTCAGGTTCAATTTTGCGAGATTTCTTGAGAAGGCCGACACGATCGCAGCTGAACATTTGGGTTTTGCGCAAGCGTTCGAGCATCTTGGCAGAGCCACCAAGGCGTAATTAGATTAATTCTGTTCTTAGAGGTGGAAGACACACGGCACGGCGGCTGCAGCGCCTCATGCAAATGGCTGTGAGATGCGATGGGCAGCATCTCAACATAAGACGTATCGCGGTCTATTGAGGAGCTGGCCGAGGAGGACGCCTCTTGTTCCTCTTGCAGCCTTTTGTTATTTTGCTCTGCATGATCTTTATCCATGTTCCGTTCGCCATTCTATCTGGCGTGCTGGATCTATCTTTTGCCTGCCGTACGTGTGCACTGCTCGAGCACTCTCGAGGAGGAACTTGTAATGGGCATATAGTGATGAAAGGCACCAAAGGGCAATGATCTCTTGGGTACCTGTGCCAACCATCCCGGTGTGGTTGTTGTTTACTACGAATGCATTTCTTTAAGGCTAATAGAGTAAAATGGAAAAAGTCAGTACCTTCAGGCACGCCAGTATACCTCGAGGGTACCAAAAGGTAGAAAGGAAACCGGGGTATATAGTGTGCTTCATTGGTTGAGCCAATAGTCCATGTCTACTGGGCCATGGACTCTTCACTTCTTCTTCCGTGATTCTAATCGAAAAACAAAAGGTCGCCGAGGTCTCGGCTGTTGGAAAGTGAATTCAAATTGTGCACGCCGATGTAAATTGCAATCTACCATTAGATTGGTAGCGAACCAATGGCTCCCTGCGCCAGGACTGGCCATCTTAAAACGACAGCTGGCTTCAAGAAGCATTTTGTTGGATGTTTTCCTTGGCCTTTTCTAAACTATGTATGTACACGAAACGTCGACAGGCTTGATGGAAATAAAGTTTCCTTAAAAATCAGGAAACAGCTCGGATTCAATGGTACTAGCAGTCATGCAAGCTGCTCAACGATTCTAATAAACCTAACGAGCCAAACGGATCACAAGGCCTAAGAGGAATATGAAGATGGCCTCGCAAATTTTATAGTCTCACTCTGAATTCCTTTTAAACGAAGCGGACGTTACACTCTGCGACTTACAAGACTATTTCTTATTTTTAAGAGCACCTAATTAGTTGGCTGACAGAATAGAAATTGAGACGTTGCGGCTCGGTCTATTCCCGGAGATCATAATATATGTTCCTAACTGGTTTTATCATTAGAATCTTCCATTCTGTGTATCTGTACGTTTAGATCTCCTTTAGATTAACACTGCACCGAGGAGCACACCGGATTATGACTTCAGTTTCGGTATTAGGCTTAATGAATTGCGCCGTCGGCTTCCGATATGCGCTTGATTTATGACAAAAAAATCTGAAAGTCATAAGTGGACACTGATTGGATGGGTCAAGGTCTCATCAGATTTATATCGTAAGAGATCCAAAGATATTAATCTTTGTTTCCTGGTCAGATTGCGTTTAGCCCTTTTATACTGTGTAGTTTTATTGCGCAATCAGATTGCGAATGACTGTCTGGGTTTATTAAGATTTACATCAGCTGAAAAAGCAACAGGAGATGGATTTATTCGAAATATTTTATTGCTCTCATCTACTTGAAAAAGTATATTAAATCTACAAATCAGCGGTCGTTAAACTATAACTCTTCGTTAGAGAACATTCCTTAATTTTATAACTTGTTTCATAGATACGTTGTTTCTTTGGTTTTCACTCAATATAAAATTACTGAAATTTATTTATAAAGAAAGTTATTACCAGACTTTGCTTTTTATGAAAGAAGACCCAAGGACTAATTTTCCACCTTTTAAAAGGTAGATGCTATACAGAACAAAATTAAATGACAATTATAGCAAGTTTCCAAATTTAATAATGTTTCAACTAGATTTATTTTATTTTGTATTTCAATTATAAGAGTTTGATGCTTCTAATAACAATCATATACCCATTCTGAGAAATTGATTTATTTATAACTTAATGAATTTGTATAGATCTATTTATGCGTGTTTGAAAGCATTATTTTAAGCTGATATATTTAACTGACAAGTACGAATTCTAAACTATTATTTAAGTATACAAACAAACAAAAAATTAAAATTTGGCTTGGTGAATACATAGGATTAGCTTAGATTAGCTAAGGCACATTGATAAGCCTTACAAGCTAAGAAAATTAGCGAATTGATAATAACATTGAATAAAAGCGGCCCTTAGAATACCGCCCACTATCTATAGGGTTTCCGAAGGAATCTTGTTAAGTGAACTTACTTCAACGATAAGTTGACTCTAATCCCCTACGTCGAATTGAATAGCATGATCACTCTCTAATGAATAAATCGCAGCGGCTTGCTTTCTGCCGATTCTCAGGCCGGATTATTGCAATTACAAAAATTCCTTAATAGCCTTAGGTAATAGAAAAAATACAAAAACCCCGATAGGCCGATTATTGACCTATGCATCAAGTGAAAGTCTCTAATCTCTAGCGTCAAAGTCTAATTGCCAGGTAAACAGTGTGCGCCAAAGTCTGAGCCTGAGGAATCTCGCGACTCGCGATCTTAACAAGTCATGCAAGTCTTTTTGTGGCGCTAATTTTTTTCCTCGTTGTCTTCGCGGTGTTGGGGCACAGAACGATTTCCACTCTGAAAGTGATCTGCCCCAGTTACTGAAGATCACCTAAAAATTCATTTTTCCCCGGTTAATTGTTGTACAGTGATACGGGCATTTTGCTGTGCGACCCGAGAAGCACGTTACCTGGCCGTATCGAATTACCTCCGCCAGTACGTGCAGAGCCTTAACAGTACCCCAATGAGGTACAATGGGGCGCCCGCTTTGCAAATTATTATATAACTGAACCTTGCATGGTCAATTTTTTTTCGCCTTATTCTTATGTTTTTCTTATTTTTTTCTTCCCGGAGAGTTACCTGTAGAGCAACTTTATAATACAAATATCAGATTTGTACAGCTTGCCTTATCTTGACAAGGAATCTGGAAGAAAAAAAGCATCTTGAGATAATTATATCCAATAGGAAGATGCAAAAAGGTGAAATAGTAAGATGCAAGGCAATAGGCGCATCCCGTTAGAGTAATAATCATCATCCAGTCAAAGGCTTGAGTGCCTGAGAAATTTTTCCTTCTTGTCGCCGGGAGGTAAATTTCCCTCGTCGTCGACTATAAAGATTGGAATTTGTTGCATGCCCGCGATCACCTCGGCTCATATATCGAGTGACGTGGACCGGTGATGCTGCGGAAACCGGTGATCCTCGACGCTTCTGCCCGTCAACAAGTCGATCCGGTATCTTCTAGTAGCTAGTTAACAACGTCAACTTCTGTGGTTCACTAAAATTGTCGTATATATTCTCTATTGAATCAACGCCGGCGATCGATGCGCGATCGTAAGCTGATCATATATGCATTGCATATTTCGAATCTAATGCGCGAAGATGCGCCTCAAGGAAAAACCCGTCCGATTACCGCTCATTCAGCAACTATACGAGTTTTGCTGGAAATTTTCGATGTTAGATAAATTTAAGTAGCCTGATTTGCTTCGGATATGTTCGGAGCTTGTTCTCAAGCCAGATGCACTCAGTTGAGTGAAGGTGGTATTAATTTCAATCCACCGGAATTCACACTTGTACCTTGTGAGATTAATGGATTATGTACGAAGAAACGTCTGACTGAGCTGCGTTAGACAAGAAATGCCTTGAAAATGCATCCAACGCAGGCGGTGCCTAGAAGATTTACACGTGATTCGCGTTATCCATCGATTGAATCATGTTTCAATGAAAATTGATTTTGTGGAAGCTACTCCTTGTCAATCTTATGAGAAACGATAATAGTCCCAGTGTAAACCCAATTAGAAAGAAATGTAATTAAAAATAAGGCATTACTACTTTAAGCCAAAACAGAATATCGCTAAGTTAAGATTTTTTCATCGCAGTTTTCTAAATATATTTTTAAATACACTCAAAACATCGATATTACCAAAAAAATTATTTCTGTAACATTATCCGAACATGGTTACTCATTAAGTCGGCAGCTGTTTTTTATTGCTATTGAAGTATTTGTTACATCACACTTTTACATAATATTACCATTTTTGAAAATAGTTTCAAAATAAACATAGAATCGGTTAATCGCCCCCATAACTGGTTTCAACCTTCAATGGTATGTAAAGACGCCATTTAAATTGTTTACCCCAAATTCAAATAAATTCTCAATATAAAAATGCGCATCGCTTAATGATTCTGATTCTTCGCTTGTTTGTTGTCATCACAAACGGAATTGTTGAGTTGATAAATAAGCGATGTCTAGATTTGATTTCTTTATAATTTTCGTTGTCATCACATCATGCGTGAGCTTTTATGGTAGAATGATAAATAAATGATTGCTTCTATTCTCAAATGACCTCGGTTAGACAAGCATAAAAAATCAACTTGCAAAAAAATAATGAAGTTACTCTGAAGATATTCGGAAAATTCAAAAGAACAGATTCTTATTGCGCTTTTTCAAAAATTAGATAACTATAACACTAAAGTTTTTTCAGTGCTTATAAAAACTTTTTAAATTGTTTAAAGTAATTTTATATTACAATTGGATTGGGATTCTTCCTCTACCGATGAATAGTGTCTTCTTGGACATGCCAACTACTACTGGTTAAATTTAGAATATGAGTTTCGCTTTTGCTGGTTTATAGGAAGTATTGTAATAAGGCCATGAAATGAGTTTATTTCGACTATAAAATTAATTTTATAGGTGAAGGTGTGAAAACAACTTTATACTTACTTCGGTAATTAAAGAAACCAAATACTGGAAATTTAGGTACAAGTCCTCAAAAAAATTTTATTTGTTTGTTTTATAGCAATTTCCTGAGACCTCCATGATAACAATTTAACGATTTCAACGAAAAACTTTACTATAAGTAATGGACGAAATATTCTAATATAGTAAGAATAAGAAATTAATATTTAGTCTAACCGAGATTAAACAATTACAACTAAAACATTTTGCTTTACATTAAATACCAACATTTTGTAGCTGTTTTGAAATCAAGGCAATATTTGTTGCGTTCCGTCCTTTTATATAATTAAACTGAACTGAATAAAGATTTTTTTGATTTGTATTTCGATTAGATAAGTGTTTATATAGGTGATAAGATTGCAGTAAGAGTAGTTAGCTATCAAAAAAAACTTTATTCGATTAAAACATTAAAAATGGAAGAGAAGTACGAACAAATTTGGTGGGTTTAAATTCGAACTTCAATTTAGTAATTACTGAGAAGGTATATCAATATGCTTTTTGCCTTGATTTTAAAATGAAAGCCAAAAGTTTTTATAGGTTTGCTCCTATTTATGGTGAAAGAACTATTTTGTTGTACAACAAAAGCAATATCAAAGTTAAGAAAACCTTCTATGAAATTTTGTAATTAAAGGAGAATGTTCGGAATGTTTTTACAGAATATTTTCTAATCTTTAACTACTTTTGGAATAACTATAACTGAATAGACAGTAAATTATATCCAAAATTTCTTACGTGTAGCTTAAGGAAACTTTATTGTGAATTTTTCAATTCTTATATATGTACTACGTTTTTACTCAACACGCTAACGTAGTAAAATAACATGAAAACCTTTAGTAAATTACGCTTTGCTACAGGCGAGCCACATACAATTACCGACTTTTTCTCCGAATACCGCCAAAGTAATTTCAACTATTTTAATGGCGGCCTCTTCTAGACACAAGTGTAAAATTCAATAGAAAATTATTGCAAAAATGTTTCTTCGCCACATGCACGATGGCAAGCGAACCGATAAAAAACAAAAGTGCTTCGCTAAAAAGCTCGCTAAGAAACGGTACGACCGCGGCCGGTAAACAGCTGTTCCGCCGAAAGCCCTACCGAACAATAACAAAAATAATGCACCTAAGGAAAATTGCTCATAAGACGATGCGTTCCGCTTAAGTTGCCAAGGTATGTTGACTCGAGTTACTCTTTTTGTCTGCAAGTGCGCGAAGGAAAAATTGCTCGAACGCGCGGAGACCGTCCGGTGCAGACGCGACTCGCAGATTCAGATTCAGCGCGGTGGAAACTCTGGTGAACTGAACGCATCCGAGATTTGAGTAAACAATTTCCATAACAGAAGTTACATAACCGGGGCGGCAAGACTATCTTACAAAATGAGTATAGGGTACAAAGAAAAAGAGCTTCAGGTGGAACAGGTGATGACCTTGGCCGGCCGATCATGTGTGATCTGATCTTGGGATGGCAGATTCTTATACCATCTCTTGACCACCTTAAGGTATCGTCTTTTCTTTTAATATGCTTTTCTTATTTTTATTTTTCACCAGAGAACAAGGCGCCGTCGTGTCGCCTTTCTCACCTTCCTGATGTAATTTCAATACTTGTCAACCCTGTGAGAATTTTATCACATAACCGAATGGAATCTGACCCCCTTCAAGATAATTTAAGTGAAGTTCACTTACCTTCGCAGTGAAGCCCATCGCCACGGTAGCCGGGGAAGCAGGTACAGGTGAAGCTGCCGAGTGTGTTTGTACAGTGAGCGAAGACGTCGCACGGTCGGTACTTGCACTCGTTCTCATCTGGGGGAAGAAGGGTAGAGAACGGGTTAAGGAATGCTTATTAAAAATTAATTAAACGGTGACGTAGTTAAAGTAACGGAGTACTGCACGACCAGCCAGTAAAATTTAATTAACGAACTCACCTGGAACTTGGCAATTGCACCCTCCGTAACCATCGTTGCAGTGGCATACACCACTCAAGCACGCTCCGTGCGTGCAGGTAGTGCCGTCTTTATCACAGTCATCTGTAAAATGATCAATTTGTTAATAACAATTAATAATTTTGTTAATGTTGCGACGCAATGTGTCGTCACGTTAACTCACTTGAACATTTGAGCTCTTTGCTCAGCTCATCGGAACCCAGGAAGCAGTCCTGGGTGCCGTCGCACAGTTTCGATAGTTCGTAGAGCTGCAGGTAATCAGTTGACTCATTGACTTGGCAACCAAAGTAGCCATCCTCGAGATTGAGAAAAAACACTTCACCTTTAAATCTACTCGTTTTACTTCTGTAGGATTGTGAATGTACCTGGAAAGAAAAGACGGTTAGTGTGTGGCCAAAAAGTTTAATGAACAGTCAGACTATCGCGGCACTTCCGCACTACTCGAATGCTGCAGCCGAACCTTTCGTATAATTATCTCAGTCTTAAGATTCAGCTTCTTGAGTCACATAGATTGATTCGCTCTGATGGTTCACAGGCTGAACCTGGGTAAAGTTACTTTTTTGGCGGAGATTCTTAATTTTTCGGAAATCGTGCAGGTAAGTCATCTGCTCGCTTCCCGTGGCTAAAGAGGAGGATAACGACTTAATTTGTCGCACTTCGGTGATTTTATGGCTTATCCGTCAAAGATTTGGAAAGTTTAACCGGCTTTTATTGCCGGTGTTAAAACAGTTATGTAACCTCTCTTAGGACGTTTTTCCATAAACGTTATTTTCTAGAATTCAATTACATACAGAATTTTAACAGTTTTCTTTAAAAAATAGTAGAACAAGGCCGCATTCATTTTAAATTTGTAATTCTGCCCAGGTACTGAGACTTTACAGCAAATAACATAAGCTAACTTGGGATTGGAGCATACTTGGCGCATTTACGCCAAGTGGTGAAATGTTTTTCACGATATGCAGCAAGTTCTGATTACCAATGAAGGCGGCATTCTGTAGGTAGGTACAAGTCGTGAGGTTGATTCCGCGATAGTTTCACGCGGAATATGCTTTTATTTAAAGAGAATTTCCTTGTTTCAGCTTGGAATTTGTGAAAAAGGCGAAAAGGTAAAATTTTAGAGAGATACTTAAACGGGAAGTGTAACTGTTTGACTTCTTAAATCAGTTATCTCTTCCTAATCAATTCCCTTTAATTAGTTTAGAAACATTACATTTTGGAACCCTAATAAAAAAATTAACCTTTGTGACTTCTTCTTCTGCTCCTAAATCATCTTAAATCTAGACAAGGCATTTTAAAAATAATATTACTAACTAGATACTTAAAAAGTTATTATTTAACATTTAATGAATTTTGCATTGCTGTGTATGTATGTGTGTATTTATATATAGTAGATATAAATCTATTTAATGATACTGCATTTTTTTTGCACAAAGGAATCATTTTGTAAATAATTGACAGTACTTATTAGTGTCTACGTTAGTTGATTTAAATTTCTCATTATAAAAGTAAAATATAAATCAAACAAAAGGTCATTACTTTTTAACAATACATTTATCTTACTAATAGACTTACGTTACCAAATCAAATTTACATAATTCTGCAATAAAATTTTCATGAAATTACTTTCAAATCCAAAAGAGCAGGTCAAAATTTTGATCACTTCTTGAGATAAAAAAGACAATTTCATATTCGAACTTGGTCTTAGGTAACTAATTATTAAAAATTGCATTAGTTCAAGGATTCTATCTTTATGAGACCTTACAAAAATTACTATACACACTTTAGACCCCGAGATTGCGAAGTTTTAATCTTATTTATTAAAATATTTGCAAAGCTAAACCTTGAAAAATTCTTTTGTTACTTAACTAATATACTCATAATTTAATTTAAGTGAATTTGGGGCACTATATGGAACTAAAACTATGGTTATAACTTCTATATAAGGCTGTATAACATAAATTTAATAGTTATTAGGTGTGAAATTAAATTTTTATATCCCTATTATTTTAAAACATTTCAATCATTTTGATATGTACTTGATAAAAACATATCAGCTTAAATTACATGTTGTATTATATTATTTAGATGGGCTCTGGTAAATCTAAAAAACCTTTGATTTGCAGGCCTGCCCGAAGGGCACTTGGACAGAGTGTTTACTTACTAAACAGTGCTGCAATTAACTCCAATATTTACTTTCATATCTGCAGTTTTTTCTCCGAACAAATTATTTTACGTAATATGCAATCATAGTGTTTTTTACATATTATATTTCGAATAGGGTGAGGAAAAAAATGGGCCCATGTGTTGAAAACCAGCCCATTTAAAATTGCAACGAAGTAAGAATATTCGTTACATAATCTGGTCCAGTAAGACGTTGTGATCGTAGACGCAAAGGTCTTAGGTCGGTGTTATTTTCAATTATATTACACACACCAGCAATTTTAAAATGATGTATACTTGGGCTTGGGGCAAAAAGACGAGCAGAGCAATTTAATTGTTTCATAATCCGAAGGAAGCTACCTAATTCACGGCCTTCAAGCAGAATGTTGATTTGCACGCGATTTTATAAGATTCCGAGTTTGAACAAGCGCCGAGCGCGGTTTGGGAAGTCAAGAACTAATGGGCAGAACAAAACAAAGTCCGCTTCTAACCTGAAGATACAGGTGAAGAAAATGAACATAGGCGTTTTTTGTTTACTGTCTTTTTTCACTTGCTTGTTAGTTGATGAGGTAGCTGAGAAGTTAATTGTTCTTTTATAGACGTAGCTTTAACTGTGAATCTTCTCATTGTTTTTGTTTTTTTCTGCGCAGATGCTTAAATAATCTTGGTGTTCTTAATTTTTGCTAATGCTAAAATAAGTCACTAAGTAACTTTTTTTTCAATTAGACGAGCAAATCCCAGAGACTCGAGAGTTCGTTGTACCAGTTTTTGTTATGATTGCATGGGAAGGTACCATTTTTGAAACGCCTGTTTTGTTTTGATCGTTTAATTATTCTCATAAACTTTGTTATAATTCGTGTGAAATTTCGTGTTAAGAAATATTATTTAAACCATATGCTTCAAAGCGTTTGCGTTGGTGTAGTAAGATCCATTTTTGGGTATTGTTTTCGTGTTTTTTTGTGGTACCTATTAGGAATAGGTTTTTCAGTAGTATTTGTTCACTGGTTGCAAATTTGGAGAAGAAGAAAACGGTTAGCAAATTGTATTTTTGACAGCTTTTCGAAAATTCATAATAAATGAATTCGGGTTTGAAAATCAATTTTTCGAACTTGATATAAGTCAATATGTACCATACTTTTAAAGTAAGTAAGACAGCCACGAAGTCAGTTCTCAATGTATAAAAATATAACGATAAATGTGCAAATTGAGTTATGCACGATTACCTACTTATTTCATGCTAACCCGAATACTAAAATTCCACTCGAACATCGTATGTAAGATAGTAAAAATGTCTCCCAAAAGACACTTACGGTTGCATCAAATGTCATGTAAAGTAGTTAACCTTCCTCAAAGTATTCCCCAAGATAGTCGAGCATGTTCAGCCTTGCACACCGTTAAAAGTTGCAATTTGATCCACTTCCACTTTTGGCACAGTCGACCGTCTTAATTTTACTATTGGCACCTTTGCAACTCAACTACAAATTTTGATGTAGATGTTGATTTCGCAACTGAAGTAGTACAATTTATTGCCGATGATTGCGGTATAAAGAAATTTTTATATTTATAATACCTTTAGATAGCAAGGTGACTACGTATTTTGGCTTTGAAGTAAAGCAATAAAATTCTACCAGAGATGACCTATTCTCGGTCGGAATATTAGACCATTTTCTATAAATTAGAAGATTAGAGGTACTAAAGAAGACGTTGAACTTCCTGGAAAAAAAGGTATGACAAAGAAAGTCACTGGAGGGTTCGATAAATGAGTGATACGTTGCAGGAAATAGAACCAATAAAAAAGCAGTTATAATAAAATCTAATTAATTTTCTCCGTTTAATAAAAATTACTGCTTCGCCGCTGTATAGGCAATAAATCAATAAAGAATCGCCCACGTTGTCGCCAATCTTGACTGCTGGCTGAACTTGTTTTCGTACCTCTCAAGCGAACTCCTGTATAATTGGAAAAAGCAAAAGGTAGGAAAAGGCCAAGCAGATAACTCGAAGTCTTATACCTTGAGACGTCAAATATACAAAGCGTACCACTTTGAGATAACGACGTGAAAAATTTGAAGCGTACGAATATTTGTGTAAATTATATTTTTAATTTCTTCACAGGCAGAAGATATAAAATCGCCTTAGTTGTGATGGTTTAAATCGGTGTGAGATATTTCGTCACCTTTTAGCGGTTTTGCTGAATTAAGGTGTTTTTTCCTTATGGTTCCTCTCCAAAAGAAATTAAACAGAGTCGCATAAGGTTACGATAAATTAAAATTGAAACTAGTTTATCTGTGGTTGAGCGGTTCGGAGTCGTGAACTTTTCGATCTGAACTCGAACACCTTTCACCATATGATTTTGGTTAATTTTTTAATGTTTCTTTCGAGGTCATTTTGATTATCTTGTTCATATTGAGCAGTATACAACAACTGATTAATTTTTTTCATTCATTTCATTTTTAATTTCGGGGAACAGGTGAATTTAATTGTCATAAAAAAATGTTCGCAATACTTTGGTACATTTTATTTTACTTGAGATACAAGGGATATTCAAGTTGATCAAGTTTATAAATCTAAAATTCCTTCGTGTTCAAGAATAAACTTACTTTTTCGGATACTTAAATCTTAAAATTGGTCCTACACTAATGTACACTATTAGTCTTAAGTCAACAAAGGTGTCAGTGGCCTATCTTACAAACTTTCGTCTTACCTCTTTTCATGCAGATTTTGCTATTTTGATGTGCTTGTGTTAGTCCCTAATAAAAATTAATCCTAGAGTCCATCAAATTTACACTTTCATATTTTAGATAACTCTTTTAGAACTAACATTGATAAAATATTCTTTCGTTCATTGAACTTTAAACGAAATATTTGATTTTCCGTTATTTGCAAAGTTAGATAAATCAATAAAATCGAAATAGCCAAGGTGTGGCTCTTTGACTGTTTACTTCCGCCGATGGTTTCAAACTTCTTTATAAAATAAAAATTTGCCTTCAGTCTCGCACACTTTCATTTCTCTCAATACAAGCTCAAGCAAATTTCGGAATAAATCCATTAGGGTTTTAACACCTTTTTAAAACTGTATACATTCGTTTCTTATTTAGAATATAATCGCCACCAAAATTTAAGATAGATTATACAAAAGTCACGAACTTTACCTGTACCTACATTTTTTAAATTTTTTTACTTATTTATTTCGAAAACGTTTTTATTTACATCGAATACTGCACCATTTCGAAATCATTTAATTAAAACAACTGAACAGAGACCATTCATTAAAATCATATAAGAAAAGATTCAACTGCAGCATATTAGGTATTCCGACGATATTTTCTGACATTACAAATTATAATAATATAATAATAAAAATTAACTTACCGAAGTCGAGAACAGCACTATCCACGTGACTAGTGGCAAAAATATTTTCATTTTTGCTGTAAAGAAAAAAGAATAGAAATCAATGAGTAAGGTAGTGCATAAAATACTTCCTGGCTTCTTAGAGTAATCAAAAAGGTAATTATAGTCTAAATCCTTTCAAAGCCTTAATTAAGGAAATAGAAGTCATATTTATGCGCATTCGGTGGGTAATTAAGAAATTTTACTTATGCGCACAGCTTAATTAAATACAGATGCTATGTTTATTATTTGTCCGCATGCGATCATCCCATTTTATGTCTTTTATCCCCTTTCCTAATTGAAGCAGGCTGGGGGTATGCTTGCGCGACTTGTAATTTACAAAGATGCGGCGTTAATTTTCTTGCGCTTTTAAATTCTGCAAGTCAGTCGCAATTGGCTCCCGGACAGGGCTTCGTGTGTGTCTACAGGAAATCGGGAATAAGTGAAATGGACGTCCAACGCAAATTAAATAGACTCCAGAGCAATCGCGGTGATCCCGGCCACCACCATCATCACCAACACTAACACCACCGCAGCAGCGGCAGCATCCCAGCATCAGGATTTATGGACCAGGCCGGCGATCCCGGGATAACTGGCGCAGCCACCCGACTCCAGGCTATCGACATTGATAGACACTTTTCAAGAATGCAGTCATGCGTGTTCAGCTTCCTGAGTTGATTTCTTGAATACGCGGGTTCGTAGGTAAGGTGGGTATGTGTCTTCCCTGTCGATGGGATGCTGCGCAGTTGTATCTTAATTCTTCCGTTCATTTCTTCAGGGAGAGATCTTCGGTTAACTGGAGACGAAACCCAGTTGAAATATTGCGCCTATTGCGGGCAGTTTGATTAATAGTCGGCTACCAGACAGACAATTGATAAAAAATATTTAGACTTTTTTACGCCGGCTCCCGCATTGGGTGCTGATCATATTTTATTAATAACGAAAGTAACTTGACTGGGAATTTCAGGATGCATCTTCTTCTTGATTTACCGTTTGCCCGTGATTTAAGTTCAATCGGTGGAATGTCTTAGGTTTTTACGAAGATGATCGACACGGCTGGATATGGATGATTTATTTGTCTAGATACTGAAATACGTGGATACCCGTCAACGTGGGATCATTTGATATTAACTACTTTTCGACCTCTCATGGTATGTGGAACTAAACGATTGATGTGGTGAAGGATCAGGAGCCTAAATACCATGAGTAGTCGATTTTTTGTTATTTAATTATGGAGGATAGTTATATGAACAAAATCAGAGTTCGGGTGATCCTCAAAATATAACGAGACCGAGAGAAATTTAATCTTTTTGGAGTCGGGATTCAAGGCCACCTATTTTAAAATGTCTGGGGCTTTTATCTTCTTTGGTGGTAACATAATAAGAGGAGAAGGATAAAAAATTGACCGATTAATGGTCAAGTCATTTAGGCGTAAATAGTATGTAAAGGAAGGTTTTAGTTAAATTAAAGGGGTTGCATACTTCCAAACGGAGCGAATATTCATTATCGTACTTTAGAAATTTTATTTTGTGTAAGAAATAAAACTCTGTATTATATATATTACATATACATAAAAACTATACTTCCAAATGTTAAAAGTATTAGGTATATTTTTTAGATATTTTTAATCTTATGTCGAAAACTATACCACATAAAAGGAAATAAAAAGCTATTTTAAAATGTACAAATGAAGTTATGTGTGTCATGGTATACCTCATTTTAAAATTGTGACCCCCTTCATTAAATTTGATACAAAACGTTAGAAGAAAATGAAGTTTTCCTTTTCAGGAACACTATAACTGTGTTTAATTAACGACATAAGAGTGCATTCAATTTTACAATGCAAATTTGCATGACAAGCTTAAAGAAGCGAAAAGGTATTTTATACGGTAAAGTTATATGAACAAAAGGTGTACATTGATATCAACGTTTTTACTGCTATTTGTTTTTTTGCCTTTTTTTTTTTAACCAATGCTTCATTCTAAGTGGGAATAAAAACTTTAATAACTATCACGTGAAATCTTCGTTTCTTTTTGCTAGCATACTTGGGAACAGACTGTGGTCTACTTATATATGTACGTACTTTAACTGTACTTCTTCGGTTGAACAACCATTATTATTTAGAAAAAATATACGGTTCCCAGGAATTTTTTCTTTGCTATTTAAATTTGCATTCCTTTGTTTTATATTTAACCTCTAACTACATTTAAATAAAAAGAGATTAAAGAAGAATTTAAGTGATATTTTGAAAAATCTAAAAGTTTTTCGTAATAAGTACGATCATTTTATTACAATCTGAAAAATATACAAACGAGGAACTAAAACCTAACTATTCTTTAGGCTTGTAATATATTTTCGATCTGCCTACTAGTTTGACTTCAAAAATACACTATATTTTATGTGTGCAGTCTGAGCTAGATTTTGTAGTAATCAAATACAAAACTGTTTAACCTAATAAAATATAAACATATTAGATTACTCGTCTTTCCATAAAAAAAGAGGTTATTTTTTTTGATACAATGCTTTTCCTACCCACCACAGCAACTCAATCAATCACAACAGAAATTCCTCAGTATGAATAGTTACGAAACAAAGGTATCCCATTTCCTGAAAATATGTGCCCACTTGGACAGCACGCGAAGGAATACTGCAAATTAAAATATAACACTTTAACACAAAGCGTTAAAAAATCAATGACTGTGATTGTAACACAAAACTTTTGGTTTACATTTCATTTCGTGAGCTATTTAAAAAACGAAAAATATTCCCACCTAGTGGTTTTCTCTGTTACGGCCTTGTGGTTACAAAAATCTCGAGGCATGATAATGTCGACAACTTACAGGAAATTACCTCATAAATGTCAATCGAACTTGCGACTTATATCACAAAATACAAGAAATTTACAATGCTATAAAACTAAAATACAACATTGGTAAATTGAGAATTTTGTTTGATTTCCTTCGGGGAGGTGCTTCAAAAATGAAAATAAAATCCAATTAGCTGCAAAAGAGGGTACACGCCTGGAAAAATATTGCAATTCTTTCTGCTGTTTTACCTGGCTGCTTATCGTCGCGATGATCAGACATTGGAGATTATTTTAAATTAAATAAACCGTATCGCCAGGTAATTTGCTTTTTTATTTGTCGTTTCTTTTTGGTTTTTGTATGAAATTAAATAGGCAAGCGGTCGTTTTTCTACACTGAAGGGCGTGTTATTGATGCGATTATAAGATGCAATAAGACTGGCATGATAGAAAACATGTCTTATAAACTGTTTTTCATAGTTCACCTGCTATGCGATACAAAAAGATGACATTATCGCAGATCAATTACTTTAACTTATTCCCAAGAGAAAATGAATTATTGGATGTATTATCTTCATTATTACTGGCTATATAAGGGACCAAAGAATTCCTGTCATTACGATTTTCCTTTGAATTGAACTGGTTATACGCCTCTTCGTCAAAAAAAGAAAAAATACGATAAGTCTTGCATTATAAAGATATGTCGTTTAGAGCAATCATATATCTTTATGAAAGTAAAATCTCTAAGACAGTTATAAATTGTTGTAATTGAAGGAAAGCAATTAAAAATATATTTATAATAAAAAATTGAACTTAAAGGTTTTTTGTACTTTCTTTTCAAAGAATTATATCTCTTTTAGTAAAATTTTGTAAGTAAAAAAGTTCTATTCTCTCTATTGTCTAAACTGCATCAGTCAGCTTTCAGCTTAAGTCCCTTTTCAGCTACAGAGATATCTCAAAATTATTGCAGTTAAATTGCATTTTAATTAACGCTCTGCGCGAGCTGACAAAAAAGAGGAAGATGAGTTAAATGACCCGTACAGACTACAAAGATTATACATAGTTATAGTTTTACGATTTCTTGGATTTTATATTCTTCTACTATCTCTACCTATAAATACCTTTTGAAGACTGTTGATTCATTGAAAGCAGAATGAACTAAATTACAATAAAAACGAAATAATCGTGAAAGTTGCTGTTTTACTCTTATTTAATAAAGTGAACCACAACACCTCGCTGCAAATGCACTTGAAATACCCGTCCTCATGTACGCGGGATCTAAGAAATGCACTCTCAATAAAAAAGAGAAAATCCCTTGAATGGGGAAGCAGACGAAAACATCTTCAGAAAAAACATCGAATAATTTACCCAACAGCATAAAAGCATAAAAGTCAACATAGAACGTGAGCATAGAATGGCGTTTTAACGGTACAAATCCAATCAAAAACTCGTTCCACTTCGGCTAAAAGAAGTCTCCTCTCGTTGGGATGGGACCCAATTGTGAGGAGACATGCCACAAAAGAGCGGAAGATTAATAACTCTAGAGGCCCTAGATGTGTTTGCGCCATCGAGGCCCAGCATCCATCGACAGTCCGTGGAAATCACACGGCCGCGGCAAACTATGAGCTACAATAAATGCTATGCGCTATGCGGTCTTAAGAAAATCGCAATGAAAGGAAAATGGCTTTTCTACAGTTCCGCGGCTTTGGTATGCCCGCGTGCTGCTTCGACACCGGCGTAGAAGTTGCAGCATAAAAAACATAATAAAAAACGATATAAATACGACATGCGGTTTTCTGCAGCGAAATTATAAAGTAAAGATTGTCAGAAGCAGCCGGCATTTTGCCAGATGCTGTCCGGAATGACTTAATGACTGTTTATTATTAGATTTCTTTTTGAAAGAAAAAATCGCTCTGGGATGTCTAAGCCCATGCTCGACATCGCGGTTTTCGGTTAGATCTTGGTAAATTCATCTACCCCACGGGGTCAGTATCTTTCTATCGGAACGTGTACTTTTCGCGAATCTTAATGGCTGTGAACAGTTATGATGAATCCCGGTTACAGTTCAATGGACATTTCATTCCACGTAGATTTCACGATTCGCCATGAGAAACGGCCAGATTAATCTCGCATCGGGAAGGCATTTGCATTTTCATCGGCATGACCCACTTTGATAAGCCACACGCTACAGTTTCCAGTGGAGGACTAGACTCGATTTGCATGAATATATCGATGGTAATTTCTAACATGTTAGAATGATAGTTGCAACATTAAACGATCCTTAAATGTGCAATAACGGTCTAATCATTTGTTCAAAACATAAATTCAAATTAAAAAAATGAAAGTAGTAAATTTTTCTAACTTAGATTTCTAGAAAGTTTATAGAGCAAAACCATTTTAGCGTGAGCTACACAAGAGAAAATTCTTCATTATGAATGAATAAATAAACTAAGAAATTTAATTTCTCTGCAATTACCTACATAAATTCAGATTTTCAATCACGAAGCATCTTCACATTTAATTTTCGAGTTAGAATTAATAAACTTTAAAAATGTAACAAAAATAGTAACATTCATTATTGTGGCTTTATTTTTAATTAAACACCAGAACATCGAAATCAAGATTGACAAATTAGAAGAAAACATTGTTCCGGTTCACACTTCCAAAGGAGAGTTGTAAAAGATTACGATTCAAAATTATTTCCCATAATGTGAACTGATTTTGAATCATAGTTCTGCATAAAACTGAAAATATTATAAAATAAACCTTTTGTGTTCTTAAGGTGTTTGGAACAGCTAACTAATATCTTGATGCTAAAATTTAGATGAGATATGTACCCATTATAAGAGGGTTAATCTACAAATCGAAGAGTAAAAGAATTTTCAAATAGGTAAGACAATCTTTTCGTGTAAAAGATTTCAAATTTTTTTTACTTGAAAATATTAAAAATAGTAAATGAAGCGATTAGTTTACCTTGTAAAAATCAGTGGGAGGAAACAAGAAGTGTCTGGGAGCTTCCTACAACATTAAAAACTAAACTCCCTTTTATTAAAAACCTCCTTCTACATGTTCAGTCCCAACACTAAAGAAAATTAGTTCCTATTAAACAAACATTGTTCTCAAGAAAAATATCTATAATTCTCTGCCCGCCCTCATCGTGTTCGAATAAAAATTTTTTAAGTTCAATCAAGAGTGCTACGGCCTTCTTTGACTACCCAAGTGTAACGCCTACAATGAGACCCCGCAATGCAGGTGACCTTCATCACGAATTAATGGCAATCACGTTCGATTTAAAATGGTTTTCCCTTTCTGAACCACTTCTCATTATCGTTTGAACGGGGCGCGCTTAATGCATATGTCTGCGAGGAGCCGAGTTGATTCCCAGAAATCATTAGATTATCCGGACTAAATACCTACTCAGCATCAGGTGAAGCACTTTGGGAATTGAGATAAGAAGCATTAAAAAGGCTATCGAAATATTAAAATAAGCGGCTAATCCAACTGAAATTGATTGGCAGTTTCGTTAAAGAGTTGAAAAATTCTCGACTCTTCTTTAAGATACCATAAAATTTTAAACGTACGAGTATGTTGCTACAGATACAACTTAAAAAAATTTACTAAAAGTGCGAATCTCATCAATGTCTAATTTCGTTACATAGATAAAAAAAAACTCAGTATTCATGAACTGATTTCAGCAAAATCGCGAAATAAAAGTTATCTGCAATTATACAGAAATTAGCTATTACAGTCTCAGAGGAAACCAAACAGACAGGTGTTTTGCGAAATTTTTATATAGGTGCCCATCTTGAAGTAGATTACTCTATCGAATTATTTCCAATTTACTCCATTTAACTGTTACATCAGGTACAAAGGGAACAAAAGCGGCTACCATGGTGAAAAGAGTCGGCGCAGTTAAGGCAATTGTTGAAAAATAGATTCGACTTGAATCAATTAAGCGCAGGTTTGTCGCTTAAGTCTTTCGTTTTTCGTGATTCACAATGGGACGCAAGAAAAGAGGAATATGACCTTTGAATTCAGCCTGTACGTCATTCTTCTATCTCTTGTTGATCGAATAGCTCTAAATTCTTCTTTTAATTCGTTTCGATCGTTGACGGAGCACGTCTTTTTAATGTTTAATTGTTCCTCGTTATGCGGGCAATCTTAAGATATCTAAAGAACTTAAGAACTTTTAGGTGGTCAGGGTAAAGAAAGGAACTCTATTCTTTTTTTTAGATTGTGGCATTTGACGAGGCAATTGAAAAGAGGTGAACAAATTCTCGATAAATGGCGATTTACTACAAATTACCGCCACTTTACAGTTGTCTACTTCACGCTTTTGATTCTTCATTTCGTCGCAATATGCGCGTGTAATTAAAGCAATTAACGAACGTTTTCTGTTGATGTAGGTTAAAGTTAAGTGTTAAAGCGCGATTTTTGTTTGGTAAAAAAATCATTCTTTAGAATTCTCAAGAATTTGAACTTTGGCTATACATTAAGTACCTGCTCCAGTAGGGTTTTTGTCTTTATATAGGTCAATATACATTTGAACAGCAATCCTGCTATTTTTTGAAGATTGGTTTATCACGCGGATATTTTTAGTAGAGGTCTCTTAAAATGACAAATTGGTGATGGTGAATTTTAAAATTCATATGGGGCCAATTTTACAGCAAACAATAGAAATCTTTTGAAAATAAAGTGTTTTTTCAAACAAAATATTTGAGTATTTTGGACTTAGGTACTTAATTATACGAACTCTTTCTATTTTGGAAAACATGTCGTGAAGACTTTCAAAATCCCAAGTCATCAATTATAGTGCTGGTCAAAAAGCGCATTTTCTCGCTGTCTTCCGGGGTCAAGTATAATAGCGTTTTTGCAATCTGCTTGAAGTCATTAACCCACTAGGAAAACAAGCAGCGTTGAAATTTTTTCTTCCGGCCAAAAAGCTCATTAGGAGAATTCATTTAAATTAGTCCAATTTGCCGTTACGTCTTTCGCTAAAGGCACTATCCAAATTTAGATAGAATCATCAATAATCCAGGGAATCGTGAGTCACTATCAATCGGATGTCTAAGTAATTCGAATTTGTATGAAAATATGCGAATTACTGGTGGTTATCGCCTTTTAGATCATCCTCAATCATGCGGGTTTATTAGTTACATAAAAGTTTATGAGCAATGTATTGCTTCGAAAGTCTATCAGATACAGTGAGATTCAGAAGCACGATACATGGTACCTATGCTGAAAACGTATATCACAGAGGTCTTAGAGGGGTCCGAACATGAAAAATCTCCGGCCGGCGAAAGATGCAGGCGTTTTTAGCCAGGAGAGTAGACACGAACCGATCCAAAAACCGGTCATGAACATCTCCAGAAGATCTTCACGCCATTGTGCCTTGCCTTCGACGGGTATATGGGTCCGTCTTAGCGCTCACCATCATTGACTGGAATTTTTGAATTTGTTGCGAAAAGTGGAAACCTCTAAGGCGCTTATACATATAGTGGTTCTAACTGTTCGTTCACCCACAGATGTTGCCGCGCACTCAAGTGCGCCGAGGTTGATCGAGGGCTAGAAGATATAGAAGAAGAAGAAAAGCACCTGCCCCGGACAAGAAGAAAGCCAACGGCACATATCTACCCGTCCACTAAGGTGGCAAATATTAACCAAAAAGAAGAAACCGCCTTAGACCAGAGCCGAAACATTTCCGAAGACGTGAAAAAACGAGAAATAATAATGAGAAGTCGAAATAGCACTACAAAGGATGGACGGATCTGATCGGATAGTTTGAGGCGGTATCAGCGCGCGTTGGAGCGCGGACTCGAAGAAAACGAGTTATTAGCGTTATGACTCTTAATATGCATCGAGCCCGCGCCGATCTCGTTTTGTGCCGCTGAGAAACGCCGGCCAGATCGCATCCGCAGATTTCGCCCGTGTTAATATTGATCTTCGCAAATATGATTAGCGAGGAGCACGGCCCAAGTAAGCGCTGATCGGCCGCGGCCAGCTCCGCGATCGTTCTGCGTAGCGCCACGAAAAAACCGCCAAGTTTGCGGCTAAACAGAAACTTTCTTTAAACATGGGCGTGACGCTGTTTCTTGAGCCTTTTGTGTGTACCATTGAATTGGAAAATGCGAGATTAGAGCCCCGCGCATCGAGGCTACCAATTTTGCCATTTTCCGTTTGGATGATCGCCTTCAAAGCTGCATACTGCGCTTCATACCGCGGCCAGCTCACGAAAGTGAGGCACGCTAGATAGCTGGTGGCATGATCGCTTAATTAACAACAACGTTGGCGATTTAGCAGGCCCCCATTGCGATTGGCGGTATGATCGTCTTCGGCCGAGGAATCGCTCCGTCGCTGCCGCACTGTATTGTTTCGCCAAGATCGTAAAGAAAGATCGATTTGTTCTGCAGACTTAGCAATTTATTAGAATTTCTCAAGGATGCCCCTTAGAGGAAGTCTAGCTGGCCACGATTGCGATAAATCGGCTATTTGGCTCATAAAGTCATTAACGATTTATTCGTCTCGACAAAAAATTAAAAAAAGCAAAAACATAATATTCCTCGCTTCGTTTCTTGAGTTTGTTTGTTTGTTTAGTCTTGCCAATGGCGTATTGTTTGCTACTTTAATTGCCAAGTGAAAGCAACTTCTTTCCATTATCATCTTAAATGAGAGTTCTTTGACGGCTGTTTTGCATAACCTCTAAGCTTCGCTAGTTGTTCGTCATATTTGCTGAGACTGCTGCAAGATTTCTCTAATTTCTGAAGATGGATCATGGATGGTCTCAGAAATTTGTGTTTGCTTTCTTTACTCTTTGTTTGTTTACATTTTTAATTACTATTTTTTAGATGAACGCCATGAAATGCATTTTAGATACTTTCAACTGGCAGTAAAAGTAGTCGGGGTGGAAGTACATATGTATATTTTTAAACTAATATATTTGAATATAAAAATCGTAGTGAATTTCAAAATTTTATGAATTGAATTTAATTAAAATACTTATTTAAAACTCATTACAGTCACTCAAAGAATTTGTTGCCAGAAAATGTAGAAAACAATTTTTGTTTAAAAATATATCTATAGATATCTCTACCATGATAGTATCAAATCAGAGAAAGTAACATGAAAACAGAAATTTTCCACAATATCTTTTACGTTCGTAACTAACTATTAAAAAACCCTTTTTGTTCATAAACCTGTTGTAGGATGAATATGTACGTAGTAGATAGTGCAAGCGTTAACTCATTTACATTTTTACACCAACTCCAAAATTGCCTATTATGTGCATTATTGTGCAATATACTTAATACATATCTAGGTCTCAAATCTAGACTCTTCATAAGCTTGAGCAAGTAGAGCAGACAAACCAATTTTGCAATAGAAGAAATAAGTTTTCGCTAAACGAAGCCGTTCTCTTCACCTGCTAATTACAAGGTGCGTCTAACATGTGTCAGTGGGATTTCCTCAATCACGACTTTGAAGTCAAACATCAAAATCCCATCCGTCGCTCAGACAAAGGCCTCAATTCAAAAACGCATTGTTGTATTATTTCACGCAAAATTTCATTCATTCAATCAGTCCGTGTACGCGACTCAAGTGAAAACACCTTGAAAAACACTTTCGTTACGGACAATATGCCCGCAACATTTCTTTAAGACGTGGTGGCGGTGCGGCCAGTACCCACCTCGATTAACAAAGAAAACGTGGAGGTACGGGTGAAACAAAAGGCCAAAAACAGTCGAGTCGGTATATATAAATTTTTTATTTACAAATTTTCTCCTCCTCTAATTGGGGAGAGAAGCTGTTTTACCTGGCTTGTTAGTACCACGAACATGGTGGTGGTGCAGCACCCATCCGCTGTTTAATATCTCAACACATATAAAAAGAGAAAGAACGTGAAAAAAGGTAGTCGTTGAAAATCTCAAAACTTTCACTTGCCACAATCTCAGCAAGTTTTGAATGCATCTTGAACGTCTTCAATTTTCTTCTTATTTTTGTTATGGTATAGAGCAAAAATTGGGTCAGTGCGTTTGCAGTTTCATGCAAGGAGGCGGTGGGAATTAAAAAAAATTAATACAGCGCTGCACTGTGGCACTGCACCTCTTTTTCTTATTCAGCACCTAAGTACCACTGTCTGCAGGTATGATCTTGAAAAATATCATTGAAGAGAAAAAAGAAAAAATTCGCCACGATCGCATTGGAACAGGCGAAAAATACGCCCGTTCCGTGGCTCATATTTGTCAAACCGAAGGTGAACGTAATTGCAGAGGTAATGTGGGCCGGTTATGTTTTGCAATCCGCTTAATATGCAGCGGTGCCACATCCGATCGCCTTACCGCCGCCTCGCAAGACAGTTCAATCCCAAAGTCGGTGGACTGACTCAGAGTTTATATCCGAGGGGCGGTCTTGTAACTGCTTCACATATACGTTAAGTAACCTTTTATTTTCGGTTACCGAACGCTTAAAGCGGATTTTTTTCGACCGTTTTATTTTTCATTTTTCATTTTCGTGATTTACTGCTAAGCATTACGGCGCGCGCAACTTATTTTCGAAGTTGTAGTTGAGTCAGCTAAAACATTGACATCGTTTGGAACCCACCAGTTCGCGGCTGGAATAAATCAAGTCGCGCTCAACGAACTCACCTGAAATATGTGATCTCAATGAGTAGATGGATTTCGTTAAGTAGTAGAGCATGATCTCAAACGAATTGGGATTAGAAGTGAAGATTCGTGTAATCTCCTCACGTTGCTTTTTCCTATTTTGCGGCCGGCCAGCGGATCAAAGCTTGACGGGAATCCGAGTTCGTCGCTTAACTCTTTCGTTTCTCCGACGGCCTGTGTGACGACTTTGTTTATGCAAGGTGGCAACTCATGGGGGGCAGGTATTAACTGCTAATGCAAATTGTCGCTTACGGGGGTATTTTTAGAAGCGCTTTGCATTCAAACTGTTTTTATAATGTTATGCCGTAATATCGAAAAAAGAGCGAATGAATGATGTGGGCTTACGATCGTTGAAATGGTCGATAATTACCGCGCCGATGCTATGTGACTGGACTTTTTTGTTCGACTCTTTTGCACATAAAGTCAATTTATTTAATCATTCGATGACTATCATATTTTTGGCGCCATATTATATAGGATTTACATCTTTTTGCACATCAATTCGTTCGAAGGGAATTGCCAAGTGAATAACCTTAAGTACTCGAGTTGAAACTGAATTGCCAGGAAATTATTTTCGACGTGAACACTTCCACTTTGTAGGCAGTCAAGTGAAAAATAAGTGACGGCGCATTAATTGAAACTGTCTTGGTGGTAAGGAAACGTTTTGGATTCATCAGATAAACTCTTGCGTGGACAGTACTACCGGCCATCAAAGACGTGTCGGAGACTATTTAATTCACAGCGTGAAATTGCCCATCTCCGCTGCATATTCTGCAAAACTATTTCTTTGACCGTCACTAACATTTTATTCCATGCAGCAGCTTAACTCATTCACCCGGCTTAGTGTCAGGTTTTTGTTCTGATATTTTTATTTGTTTATCTAATATCATTTGTTTTAAACATCTTATCTCCCTAGGCGCATTCTTTAGTTCATTGTCAGCAAGAAATTAGTGGGGAGTTTTTAGTGATATTCACACAAATTCTTAAAATGTTGTTTTTTCTAAGAAAATAACGAAAAATGCTAATATATGCATAAAAATTTCCGATGAAGCATATTGATCACGAATATATCACCTCTTACACCCAAGAATCAACCAAGCTAATAAAATAGAAAAAACTATTTATCTATTGTTATCGCTAATTTCTACGATTACTGCTCACAAGCGTTAAACCGTGCCCCTGAATTTATTCATTCAGTATTAAGTCACCACAGCCGTTTGGGACTATGGCTAACCTTAAGAAATATTTCAAAAAGTAAACAAGACACCTAAAATGAAACCTGTTCGTATCGTCATTTGTCTACAGAGCTTTTTTAATAACTGCCGTCTGTATTAGGCCAGTTGCTTCTGATGTTCGAATCACGTATGCTTGTGTTTAAAAGGTCTCTAGCAAATAGACAGATTTTAGACAGCTTTAGACAATTAGGTCTAAAATTAGTTTTAGTGTATCTATTGCTATGCTGTTGCTCTATTGCCTGGAGAATTGTTTGGCACAGATTTCTGGTAACGGTTAATTTATGTCTATGCTGGAACATGTTTTTATTTCATGAAAATGTTTTATGTCGCCGAAGGCACAGAGAGTATATGAGATGAAATCTTGTGTGCTGTTTACGGAGATAAAATTTAACAACCAATAAAATTTAATTGAATTCACATTAGAACTTCTTCAGAGGACTTTGTTAGTAATTGCCTTACTAAGATGCCAATTTCCAAATAGCTAGGATTTTGAGTACTAACTAACTTTTCAGTACTAGCTATAAAATTATACCTCTATTGCTTATTTTTAAAAATTGTCAGTTCCTTTCCAGCTATAGCTAATTTGAATAATATGAAATTCGTATTACTTACATATAGTTGGTAAATGTGCGGTGATTTTCAAAACAAATTGAAAATTCATAAAAGATGATTGAGGTTTTTGCCCAACTTTAAGAGATACTAACACTTGTTTTATGAGACCTGCTACAGAAATTGTTGCACTTTGTTTTCCTAATAGGAGAAAGTTTAATTTTTCGCTAAAAATTTTCGTTTTCTTTCTATGTTAATTTTAACTTTTAACTTTGTTTAAAATTGTTAGATGAAATACTTTAGTGAAGGATTTAGCCACAATAATCAAGCTCTGTTTCAGATTGTTTTTTTCCTCCGATATCATAGAATGCTAAAGATGATTAATTTCAAATAGGCGAATGTCCGGGTCTGAGGTCATTCAAAACTTTTTTACTAAAGCATTTTTATGCGTAGCATAGTGTTAAGCAGATGGCATAGATATATGACCCATCATTTCTGCAATAATAAAAAGTACCTACTTTACAAAAGCCATCATTATGAGTCACGATGTGTTGCTTTTTGCCATTGTAAAGAATTCATAAACAATCTTAAGAATTCTTCGTACCACTCTCAAGACCTATTATCGTGGGAGAAAAAAGGTGCAAATTAACCGCGTATTCATGATCTCAACGCCCAAAAATAAACTTCCCGTCAGAATAGTCCAGGAGGATGATAAATCTTAATCACCCAGAGGTTATAAACATTCCTTTTAATATCAAATATTGCCAGAAAAACTCATCAAATTAATTCAGACGTCGTGTGGAATTTCCCGGCCAAGTTGGGACTCATCCTCAATAAAATGCAAAAATTTTTGCGAATCAAAGAACCCATCTTACCCAAGGTGTCTGGAGGTGTTTGTCTGATTCGAGGTACTTTCCAGGAACACCTCGGCCGGTAATTTTCATAATATATAAATGAAAGAAATGCAAAGTGACTTAGCTTATCCGCCGGAAATGTGCCATCTTGTGTGCCACAAAGGCATCAATTGCTCAGTGGAGGCGACGTGCAAGACGGGACGAGACAAAAATGAAGAGGGAAAAATAAAAAGAAGTGCTGGGCTCTTCCTTAGATAGGAGGAGGAATCAATCGCTAAGACGGACACTAGCGGAATACGAAAACAAAAGGTCCCCAGCAGGTGAATGCAAGATAAGGGGCCCGGCGAAGGTTCAGTTACCAGCACCTTCTTGGTTAACTTGGCTAACTGCTCGCTGGGTGGGTAATCGTACCTTTCTCACCTGTCACCAGACCTGTCGATTCCAACGCCGTCACTGATTCGATGCCGATCATAAATGCTCCCGACTTCCACTGAATTTGATTATTCGAAATCGGTGTCGGCTGTTCTGCGTCGCTGGCTATTGACACCTGGACGTTCATTGTCTGGACGTTCCGACGCACCGTGATTTTTCGTGGGATCGACTAGACACATTCGACGTGTCTTAGCCGGGATGAGGAGATGAATCCGTGACTCGGCGTCGCGGTATTCGACCGCGGTGAAAAGTATGCGCGATAGACAGACAGTGCGATGGCAGACTAACCTCAGAAACTCGTCAATGTCTTGAGTAATGGGCGAATTTTACTCAGCCTCTGTCTTTATGACCGTCACGACTTGGTCAATTCCAGATGGGTATAGCACCAACTGTCTTTGCCTTACTACGTTAAATAAATTGATAGGGCGATCGATTTAAAGTATCATGGTCAGCCCAGAGATTTTTAAACATTTAATTTTTGTTAAAACCACAAATCATATCGTTGGGGAAACGCCGCAATGGCGAGTCAAGAAACTACACATTTTATTGTCAAAAATTATTGATTAAACATTTAAAGTTACGAATTTATGAGCCACGATGTGGTGATAAAAAAATTCCCTTCATTATCCCATTAAAACTTTAGTGAAACCATTCGGAAAATAAAATATTGAGTAGAAGGACAAGGAAAAAATGTTCAAATCGAGTTATTTCTCTTCGAGGGTTTACTGGAACAATGTTGAAAAAAAGTCGTTACGAAAAAATCGCGTTTAAAAATTTCGTTACATTTCTCTTTATGATATATGTACATACATATGAAAAACAAGAGACGGACTCAATAAATTCAATAAAAGTTAAACAATTTTCGGAATTCTAACTTAAAATTTAGTTATATATGTATTTCCGAAAATTTCTTATGTATAAAAGCATAAGTATATCGATATTTCAAGGTATCGATACTTTTACGGATTTATAAAACCATTTTCTATTGGACCGCCAAATCGCGAGCGAAAGGTTAGAAGCCAGTTAAATAACGCCAGGTGAATTAGTAAGCACTTTTAGATCTGATTACTTAATTGCGAGGCTTTAAAGCTGATCACATTCCGGCTAATCCAGTGGCGTCTCGCGAAAAATGCCTTAAAAGTGAGTGGGAGAATTGATTCAAAGACCGCGATCCGGCTGTTTCTACTACAACTCAGAGCACTGCCCACAGCGAAGAGTGTCATTCATGCGGTCAAATAAGGAATAAAAAATCCATAACTGCAGCACCTACTCCTTAAGATCAGTGGTCGGATCGGCCAGCGGCATCTTATGCGAAGGCAGATATAAAGTCAGCGACTTTCTTGAGGTGACCATGACATTTTTAATTTCTGCGTGGCTCAGGCTGTGGTCCGATTTGCTCTCGCTTTGAATAAAAGCGAGTTTAGTTAAGAAAATTGTAAGTTAGCGATGCGTTGTCTCAGCTATTTTTAGAAGTGTTTACTGCTGTAAAAATGGCAATTACCTGGTTTTTACCTAGCCGGGTTTGGGTGCACTTAGCATTCGATGCTCTCTTATGAGCCGGATAGTTAACCTTTCAAGGAGTTGAACTAGCGGAATCGGTTCTTTAATTCGTGTGATTATTGCTGACTATAACCAGCCATTTTCTTGCTGAAAACGAAAGCAAATCACTCAAATTAAACGGCCTGTTGCCGCCGGATTAGGGAAACCAGTTTCAATCGGATGGGTATAATTTGCTAATCACCTGGTTGGATTTTTTATTCATATCGAACAATTGTTATATTTAATACTTTAAACTACAGTCTATCTGTGGAAATAAAAGTTCAAAGGTGTCTCAAGTGTCCGGAACTATTAATTTTTTTTTATTGCTTATCACTAATTATTATCAAAGTTTAGTAAAAAACAAGATGACGACGTATTAGCACAAAAGTCGAGATATTAATTAATTCAACCTGTTCTAAAACTGATATGAGTTTATAACATTATTTGTCCCAAGTTAGTGGCTCAGCTGTTTTATTATCATATAACTAGGCGTCGAGCTACTTTTTGTTAGCTAATGATATAATAGAATTCTCATCTCATACCACATCAATTTATAACTTTTTATTTTTGTATAAAATGGCGTCATGTGGCGCCATATTGAATTCAATTAATTCTCCGATTTGCTAGCTAAATTGGTTTCAAATAATTGAAGACGATGTGTACATATAATCTAAACTGTCGAATGAAATTAAAGATAGAATAATTAAATTGTACAAATTTATCTGGGAATGCAAATTCTTCGTTTGTATATCTGCAAGGTATGCGCTTTAGAGTTATAAACCTTAAAATTAATCCTACAAGCCTATGTCAGGTGCATATAAATAGAAATTCTTTGCACCTCTTCTACAAAGGTTTCTTAACTCTCTCATAAATAAATTTCTTGTACCAATTAAATGCACTCAAGAACCTATCATCACTTTTAGCTTTTCAGTCAAGGGGCAGTGAGCTCTCCTCGATGTTACAAAGATTACAATCATGCGATTTTGTTCTTTTATAACCATTTCCCGAACGTTTGTTCAATACGAATTTACATTAAAATAATTTGCATACCAATTATCAATGAATGCAAATCCGAAGCAAAGGAATTAATTGATTCTTTCATTGCTGATCGATTTGTTACATTGCGCAGTGTGTTCTTTTCATTAGAGCCTGTTTGATTGCAAATTAATTGCATTTAATGTGATTTGAAACGCTTATAGTATTTGTCGCGTGGATTAAAAAAGGTCAAGTGGGGTATATTTTAACCCAGTTTTCTTCAAATAAAATGAAAGATTTCTAAGCAAGACTTTGCAGGTAAGCCCTGCATTTAAAATAGTGTGTAAATGATTGAAATGAACAAAATGTTCTAACTCCTAATAGGCATAACTTTATTATCCCGATTAATGTATTGAATCGTATGGTACATATATTTCACAAAAGGAATGATCGATCATTGATCAAACTGAAAAGGACATCTCTTTAACCAGCTTAAATGGAGATCAGATCGATCACACGGTCGATTGAAATTATAAACACGTCCCAAAGCAGTCTAGTCTGACGACGGTAGAATTCAAGATCCAAAACAATTGAGGTGATCGTGAGAATTTTAAACGAGATGGGAAAAGTCCAACCAAACCAGTTGGAGAAGATTTTATATTCAAAAAATAAAAATTAATGCTGTCTGGAGTATATTTTGTACTCTTGGCGTCTTTTCTTCAGATTACATAATCGAGACGAAAATGTCATCGATTTGGTTTTATTTGTCTTTAAAAAAGGAATAAAATTGCTCACTTTAAGAACTCTGGATTGCCCAGTAGCCTCCAGCTGTATGAAAAATGACTCAATTGTCGACAGTATGGTGTCCGAAAAAACCAGTCCCATGAAGTGAGTAACTGAGAATTGCCACTCATGCCTCTGTGGGGGATTGTCTTGTGGGCAGAAAATTGAACAAGACTACCTTGCCTGAATGGCCCAACTTTAGCAAGCTACCAAAAAAGTAAAACAGCTTTCACTCAGGCCACCTGAGAATTATTTCCCCGTACCGCAAGACTCTCTCATCAACACTTTTAGCGGCGTGGTTCGCAAGAAACACGACCGTCTTAAGGAGGTCTATAACAGCCGCCGTTGGATGCAAGTTCCCGAATAAGGAGCCATTCGCATGGATAAGACTCGTTTGGGTGACGAATCGATCGATTGCTGTTATATCATCTCTTCGATCGGTAAACAATTAGACAAGATGGCCAATCGAGGTTCTTTTTTACCATTCTGTCTTGTATTTTTAATTTAAAGCTGTAAAAGTTTGCTTAATTGGCAGGATGTGGGGCCAAAATAACGAAGAGACGACAACTTTTAGGTCCTCATGATCATGATGTGATGATGGGTTCGGTTGAAACTTGTTCTTCCCGTTCCAAAACTGTACGCGCCAAGATCGAATCGAGTCAGTCGTGACCTTAAGGTGATCTCGCCGCGCCAAAGACAGTAAGACGTTGAGACGGCGAGTGCCGGCCACTGCGAAAAATATATAACAAAACTCGTTCCTAGGCGAACTCAAAATAAGATATCCAGTTTTAAGCTATCCGCATTCGAGGATTGTCGTTGGCGCTGGGAGAGTTATAGGTCATGCATTCAATTTAATATACGTGCGTACAGTGCACCACTGCACCTAGAGCTAGTAAGTATAGTCCGGATCGTAATATCTGGACGGGGCTTTGTTCCCGGTCTCAAAATTGAAAGATCACAGTCCCACACGGCCTGTGGATATGAAGAAAAAAGGCGTCTGTACCGCCCCAGCAGAGTCCTACCATATTTGCCAGTTAAAATGTAACGTGCTCGACTGCACTCGCCAAGAAACTATGGCGGCGGCGGCGTCTTGGCGATTGCCACGATCGCAGCCTATATGCTTCGCGCGAACGCAAAGAAGGCAGTGTCTTTTTTAACTTTTTTAGTTTTTTAAGAGATACCACGACATTCTGTAGATACACGGAGATTTTGCCGGAGCGCGGCGCACTCTTCGAATCTCTAGAGGTATATTGCCTTGGCTTGCGATGGTGAGGTCTTTTCGAAAGTTGCCTTTTCGTTTCCTACGCTCAACTGCTGACTGCTGACTGCTACTTTTGCTGCTGCAGCGACGGCGGCTGTTGAGAGTTGCAAAAATCAAAATATAAAAATACAAATCTACAAGACAAAAAAATATCCGGCTGATTCGAAAAAGATCAAAAGAAATCAAACTATGGTATTATACCACAAGATGTGGATAAGGTGACGTCATTGTGGCTTTACCATTTAGAGGAAACGATCGAAGACGGCGAAAGAGTTTGAGCTTCGCTGAAGCGGTTGCAACACTCTTTTTCGCCATGGTGCAGAATTTATGCTTTTTGGTTTTATACATTTTATTTATATTTTTTTTTATTGACTAAATATGTTCCGTGATGCAGCCATTTGGGCTTTATGGCGACGGCTACCATGGCGCAATTTATGGTTCTTTAAAACAAAAGGTTTATGGTTTGTGGCCCAGTGTTTATGAGCGACTAATTGCATTAAGTGTTTTTTGTTCAACGCCTGTTTTGGGCAGAGGCTCTTGTTACTTCTGACCGCATACCGGAGCGCCTTCAACGCCCTCTGCAATAAATACTCATGCTGAGGCGAAGTTTTATGATAATTTCTTCAGCATTTTCAGTGGCTTGTTGTATAACTCATTTTAACATTTAAGAAACTAATTTCGATGAAAATTATTGCGAATATTATAAGTAAATTTTTATGGTGTGGCAGTTTTTGCGATTTCTAAATTACTTCACCATTTTGACCATACCTTAAAAGGGACTTGTGCTCTTTAAGATAACCTAAAATTCCACTAAACTTTTATATTATGAAATTGACTCACTATATCTGATCTTTTGATTTATATACATGTGTACATACATATATTTATACAAAACTTTACAAATGCGATCTCATCAAAATGTGATCGAATCTCGAAATTCTGAAAAATCTATTGAAAATGAGATGGTATACTTTGTGATCAATCCGGTTTTTTAGAAATTTGAATGCATCACTTTTAGTTGGTCATTTATGAGAGAAACCTTGTTTTATTAGGAAATATCGTGTAAGGTCAAGTAAGCGGAGCTTCTATTAAAGCAATAATCGAAAGTCGCTAAAATGGATGGCGACAGTGCGATCGTTCTTGACACGTCAATCCTTGAAGGTAATGGAATATAATTTGGTTAAAAAAAATCGTTATCTAAAACGGTTTTAGGTTTCAGCAGGAAGTCGAGCTGCATAAAACTACCGAAAGAAAATGTTTTTGTAGTGAAAATAATGTTTGCTGAATAGACGAAATAAACTCAGTAGAGAAAAAATAAAATTATTTGCAAAATAACATAATGTTATTTGGGAAATATCAATATTCACCCAATGAAAGTCTTTTTATTAGTTAATGTAACTTTAATTAATTACTTTTTTACATAAGTTTAACCTGTCTCAACAAAATTACTTTCACTTGATTATGGATTAATTTTCTTATTTTGTTTGCAATAAGTTAACGTTAATGATTTATAATCCTGTCTGAAAAAATTTAGAAAGTTAAATATAATATATACACATGTATTAAAACTTATACATTTTGTAAACTTCGCAATTTTTGGGAGCACGGTTCGGATACTGGATTGTGAAAAAATTTGACTTTTTAAAGACTGTGACTTTGCAATTGAAAATCCTCATGATAAATATATATAAAGGAAAAAGTAGATAATTAATTCTAAGCTCGAATGTGTAGTAATTTTTAAATAACGGTTTCGTATCAATTTTTGTCATTTGTTCCATAAATCAAAAAAGCTCTTCGTAATTACTGTAACTGCAAATTTTCATTTTAAAAATGCTTGGTTAGAACTATTCGCTAAGTTTGCTGTAACTTTATATCTTGTAAACTTTCATCATATTTGTTTATTAAACATGGAAATAAATTAATTTAATTAGCCTAGAAATGCCCAATAAGAAAAATATGATTCTGGACCTAAATTCTACGTTTTGTAGTCAATTTCGGGAACTAAAAGCAATGCATTTTATTTTATACGAAATATAAAAAATATATTTTGAATTTACACTCATAGCCCAAAAGGCATATATATTTCAATCTCTTTTTCGATTGAGGATATATAGATTCCAAGTCACTTCCCTTGCCAAACACCGTACTCAATTATATAAAATACAAAAGAACTTAAGATATAAAATAGAAATTCGGAGAAAAATTAAAAATAATCGTAGTCAGATTATACTTATCAAAAATATATATATTTAGACATAAAATATATAACCCAAAATATGCATATAAATGCTGAATTCAAATGACTACAAAAACAAAAGACGTGAAGGTTGTAAAATGTTAAAATTGAATCTTTGTTAATGAACGGTGCAGATTAAAAATTATTATCTTTAAACTATCGAAGATTGAAAGGCCATTTGTATTGTACTAAAAAGTTCGGAAACACTAATTAACGACATTCTAATACCTTAATTCTATCTAACAAGGTTAAAATGCACATAAAATTTAGATCTTTTACAGAGGTATTGTTTTAAATTCTTTGAAAGGATTTGTTGGACTATAAAATAAAAATGGTAGATATTAATAATTGTTAATATATATTTGTATTTTAAATTAGTTAGTCTTAAAAAATATTTCTAGTTGAAACAACACTCCATTAAATTGTCCTTATTTACCGGTAAACTATTTACACAAACTACGAATAATATCCAATAAACAAAAAAACCAACAAATTATACCAAAAATAATGTGGTTGAAAAATTTACCAAAATTTTTTCGAATGTCATGTCTCCGCAAGGAATATATATTTTTATGAATGCTTTTATCTTATTTTTTCTTGTTTTGCCGATCACTGGGAAGCACTTATCCAATAAACGTAAGATAGCACAAAATACAGGAGTACATCCGCAACAGCGATGAACTTGTGTTAATCCAATCAAACTCTAGGTCACCAGAAGATCATCACCAACTTCTAGATCAACACTTTGATTCACTTTGATATTTCTTCTTTCTTCTTCTTAATTTTTATATTTTCTTCCAATTCATAATCACTTTTCTCAACATTTTAACTGTCAAACACACAATGCGATTTATCGCAATTAAGGGTTACAGTGCGGCGGAACCCCTAGAGGATGGAGAAGATCGGTTGTTTCAACTATATACATATATTTTTTGTTTAATTTTATTTTATTTTATTGCAAACGATATAATTTTTGTTAACGTTATTTTAGCATTATCGAATAAACGAGTTTTTTGCTAATTGCTGAGGATCGCTGAAGATCCCTTTGATAATGGCCTGGCACCGACATAAAAAGCACATTAAAAAGACTTGGAACGAGGTGGTAATTAGTTTTTTTAATCAGTGCACCACCGCAAGCATAAGTCGTCCAACCTGGAGTTGATGATAAAAGAGCAGTGGAGCACTGGAGCACCCGAGCCGCTTCTGTTCGAATTAAATCGAGTCACAACTCGGTCGCATTTAATAATAGAAGTAGAAGCAAGAAGTCGCTCTCATCTTATGTTCGCAGCCTTCCTGCGGAGTTCGCCGCTGCGTTTAGTTTCTTGCTCAATACTTTGAGCCGGACCGGGGACTTCAAATAGTTGCGCGGATATGCGCGGGGCAGTTAATAAATATTGATCAAATGATATCTGAAGACGGTAATTACCCTACCTCACATGATCGTTTCGTCCGGCTTTGGTAGTAAGGAATAAAATTAAAAAACAGAATGTTCGAAATCCACAGTGAATCTTTTTACGAAAAATTATAATTTCCGTTCAAGGCCGATCAACTCCAGTAGAAAACAGTAAGACCTGATCAAGTCGAAAATATGCGAGTTGAGTAACGTGTAGAGGCGTATGGCTATATTTAGAAGTACTGCAACCGGATGTTGAGAAAATATTTAACATATGGTTTCATTGAGTCCTTTTAATCTTCAGACAGGAAGATTTTGGTGGAATTTCGAAAGCCTATTAGTGGTTTTGATCCAAAAACATTATGTCCTTTTCTAAAGTGATCTTCAGCAATCGAGTTAGTCGCAGCGAATTTGGTTTGCAGTTTTATTGTTTTACTGATTAATTTTTTCTGCTTTTATTATTAAATTTGATTAAGCGGCGTTATTACACGATATAATATTTTTTTGCACACCCCGAAAGCAGTTAGGTCGACGCACTAAAGTGTGATTGACGATCACTCACCATTCACCATGGCTAAAGCGCCACAGTGTTAGCGTTTCAGAAAAAATGTCTCTTCCGAATTTATTTGCCACTTTTTCCAAGAATAAAATCAACCGACAAGCAGAGAAAAAAAATAATACTCGGTTTTAAATATAAAAATTTGAAAGGAAATATGTAAATTAATCAAAGGAACGGCACTATAAACTAAGCACTTGTGCTTCACTCGAAGTCTAGAGAAAGACTAAAGATCTTGGTAGAGTTTGCACAATTAAGATACTCGCGCAAGCGCAACCCGTTCGAGCGCACTGAGATCATCGAATAAAATGCGTGGTACGGCCAGGTATCGTGGTAGCCGCTTACTCTCTTCGAAGCACCGGCCATCCAGTCCAGCGATGAGAACATCGCGGAATTCCAAGTCTTCCAGCCCGAAGACACCCTCCCGGGTCTTGTGGTTTCGCTGAGGTGTATCTTCAGCGGCTTGTTGCGTCACCTATTCCAGTGGAAGGATCAGTCGAGGAAAACCACAAGACCATAAAAATACGCGAGAATAACGGGCGGAGTGAGAAATGACCGCACTCCGCGCTTCGAAAAAGCTGAAAAAGTCGCGATCGATGCTCGCCACTGCTGCTGCTGCTGGTGGAGCTGCCGGTGGTTGAGGAGCGCTGTCGTGCAAGAAACTCAGGCGAAGACGAAAATAAGAAGAATTCTAAAAACCGTATCGCGCACGAGGAAAATAACAAAGAAAAGGCGAACGGACACGGGAAAAACAGGAGACTTAAGCGACAAAACTTGACATTTTTACACTAACTTCTTTGAGTTAGACCACTTTTTCGTACTTGCAATTTTAATGTTTTATTTAAGACCCCTAAATTTACTTTTTCAAAATTCCAAAGAGGACAAAATCCACCAGCACAAAATAAATTCCCCTTGACGGCTCCATTCCCTACAAATTTAATTGGTGAGAAAAACGAACGACTTAAGCGATGAACTTGAAATTAAATTTATAGTCGCTTTTTACACAGCTCTAAAATTTCTTAATAGCAGGTACTGAGCAGGACAAAATCCCCAAGGAACTTAATAAATTATCCCTGCAGGCAATCGTCCATTACAAATTTCATTGCAACTTCTTGCAAATGTTTATTACAACATTCCAGACCTGAGTCGTTTTGCCACGCCCTTATGCTATATAGTTTTTAATGTTTCTTCAAGTTTAGCATGATCCGCCAGTTGTTGCTCTTATACGTTTTTGATTTTTTCCCTTGACCGTAAAATCACCCTATACTGTCGGAGGTTTTAGGTTTCAGAAATACAATTATAAACAATTCTAGAGAGAAAAAACAAACCATTTTTAATGTTTGTTTTTAGCTAAAGTTAAAAATATATTTAACATAATTTTCGCACAGTTTGTTTTAAAAGTGAAAAAAATGTTAACTAAATATAATTTCTTAATTAAACTTAAAACGCTTTAAAAATGCGGTGGTCGTTAATGGTTTAAAACAAGAATTTAAATAATAGTCGAAATTTCCGATAATGTACGGAATATTCTATTTTAATTACTCAATTTAATTTTTCTACGGCCGGATCTAAGAAGTTTTACACTGCATCATCTAGGGAAATTGCTTTGATCAGAATACAAAAAAAAGACAAACATCTTCAATTCGTTTAAGAACAATGCCAGCACCGTTATATCACCGTAAGAGGGTTGGTTAAGAATAACTTATTTGGCGGTCACTACTCACCGATAAAACAATAGACGATTGAGGCGTACTTGCTCACTGCTATACCATTTCTTGCTTATTGATGATGCCTCTTTGCTAATTTGCTTACATAAAACGAAATGGTACCATTGTATGCGCTCGCCAGGGGCTCTTTGGAGTATGCCCGTCTGTCGTTATGTAAATCTTTTTTACTGTAGTTATAAGCTACTCAGATTTCAGGGGAAAATGAATATGGTTGCAGTTAACGATTGCATTGGACTCTAATGCATGTGATGGACTGCAAGTGCACTCCCAGTAAAAATTACCCACATTTTCTGACATTGGTAGCCCAGCTAATATTTGCCTGTGGTGTTAATAATAATGCAAACTCTGTTCACTATTTATTATTATTACCTACTTCAATTATTCTGAAGTAGTGAATAAATATTACTTATTCTTTGTCTACAATATAACTATTATTTAACATCCTTAGTTAGCCAAGGGTGCTTTCCAGATTGTGAAATAAATTTCATCCGAGTTGCATAGAAACTTCTAGCATATTAGAGTGTTTGACAGTGTGCTAGAATTTCAGTTTTAATGGAATAACTTTCTAGGATTTTCAGATAAACTTACAGAAAAATAATTAAAATAATTTAGTAGAAATATCTACTTCAAATTGCAATAGAAAAAGTTTTTGGCAATGTAGTGTGATTTGCAAAAACATTAAACTTGGGCAAAGATATATCTTTAGAAAAGCACTAATTTTTGGTAAAGAGTACCATTCCGTTGATTCTTTCACAAAATTAGAAAAGTTAAAATTTTTTTAATTGTGTATGTTTATTTAAGTAAAATCGTTCGAAAAATGTTCATATTTCGAACAAAATTGCTTCTAATATTCTCTAAATGCCTACAAATGCGATCTTAAAACGATTTACTTCCCTAAGTCTGGCAACAACGTGGAATTTAGATACTAACCAAGAATTCAAATGAGAAACCAAAATAAAATTCCTTTTTTCCGCGATTAAAATGTAAAATCTTCCGTCAAAGTTGCATGAGTGGGATGATTGGTCTTTTCTGAGAAATGAAAAAATTAACAACAGTCGTCGACCACTGCTGGGTATTCCCTCAATTGAATTAAATTTTTCCCTTTCGTTTTGTATAATTTCCTTATTCAGCTACTTAAAACCACTTCCAGCTAAATGGAGATTTTTGTATAATAGTTACTTTATCTTTTCACCTCAAAATGCATTACATCTGCATCTAGAATTGAGAACATTTGAAATGCAAGACACGCCAAAATTAGTTCAATTGTCCGTTCCCAGACAAGAGGTTTTTCAATTCAAATAGAAAATTTATTCCACCACACCCCTGGCTAATTGAATTTATTTACAACGCCGCTTAGAATTTTGTAATCTTCACCCAACTGATCATTATCACCGACATTAGTTTCGAGTGTGGGTGGAGAGGTAGCTTCGAGGTTGTTTGGTGTCGGTTACGAGCCTACACCCAATTTTTCAGATCTTACCGAACGGGATTAATGTTTTTATTTTTAATAATAATTGATTTACAGTAAAAACCCATTGACAAATGATTGAATAGATTTATCAATTAAACTTTGCAATAGTGCAAATTTCTCATGTATTAGTGGTTTGAGTTTAAATTGTGTCATTTCGACTTCAGCGTGATCACAATTGGCATAAACGGTTTTCAGTCATCAAACATTTTGCTAAAACTTCTACACTAAGTGCAAAAAGCGTCTGAATGTCGCGGGAAATTAGCATTTACAATTTGTCGCTACGTATGCAAATCAGACTAGCTTTGTTCAGTTACCAACATTTTTCATGGGGGTCTGGCTTTTGTTACGTGGGCTTAATTGCATTTTGTGGGCGCAAAACTGGTGAACGGAGCAATTTCTGAATCATGCGTGAATGATAAAAACAACAAAAATAAATTAAATAAATAAATTCCCCAGAGTCTATTTCTTCGCACAGTTCTCGTGAACCCTTAAATCTTCTCTTAAAATTATTTCTGAGAAGTAGTTACCAATTGATTCCCACCTTTTTATAGCCAAAAATCAATTTGTACCGTGTACCTAAATAGCTGTGAATATCCTCTAAAACGTAATGAAGATGGACAGCATATGGAGCTAATAAATTACAATTACATAAATAAGGCGCCCATAAACGGGCGCCATTAATTTTAACTTCAATCCACTCGCGGGTCTAAAGTGAAAAGTCAACAAACCCCAAGTGTAATGGACAGTTCTTGATGCGGGCAAAGGCCGGGGATGAGTTCGACGATTTTTCAACTTCAAATCTCATCAGCATCCTCTCTCGATTTGCCCGAAAGTTTTATGGTGCTGGACCATAAATCAGGCAGCTTCCCACTTCCGATCAAATTATTATTTTTGCTACTTATCTTTGGCCGGGGGTTTCTCATTCTCATACCTGGTGGCATCTTCTGTGCCTAGAAGAAGCCCCGCCGAACCCACGGGCACGGGACGGTTCTGTGAGGTGCGTTGCAACATAAAAGGCAGCGCACGCCCCGATAACCATCTGCCGCGTAACTCTTGTAACCAGTTCTTGAAAAAGAAGTTGATGGTGATAGGCGCCAAGATGTATCCATTGCACGCTGGGGCACCTTGCAGATGCTGGAGAGATTTAATTTGATTGAGACATTCATCTTGCCGATCGGCGACCTCAGCCCGATATCTTAAGGTAATATTAGCTCAGGAGGCTGAAGAGCGGGAGCCCCAAAGCCGCCGGATCACCTCTGAAGTCTACCGATTTGAAAAGGAGCTCTCTGACGGTTTGGAGGAGTTGTCCTCAGCGTTTTTAATGAAGAGATCGCCGATCATCAATTAATTAATGCCAAATTGCAAGTAAAAAGGCGAAACTATTTCAAATTCCTGACCGCGCCTGGTCGACATTAATTCCTGAGAGGTGTACATATAAATTACCGTGAATATTACCGCGAATTAAGTCAATTATTATTGCAGAGGCGTTTAGAACGTAATGACTCATTAAGGAAGTTGTCTGTCTCTTCTATAGCTGTATGGGTAATTATTTAGGCCTTTAAATTGGATATGATGTACCATAAAACTTATTAAGAACACCCATTCAAACTCACTTTTAAACACCGCAGAAGATTGAGATTCAGCCATTATGCTGCTCTCTAATGGTAACCTCATATCGCTGGACCATTTGCTTGGTAAGTGATCTCTTAAATGTAATTTGTCTCCGTGATCTGGGTTGATGAATGCTCTAAAAGACGCTTGGACAAGGCAGTTAAGGCAATTGTTAACGCTACCATGCAATGAAATTCTGTTGTAATTAATGGCGTTGAATATTTTATCTTTATACTGGAAATTATGCTCGCATAATTTTATGAATATATCAACTGCATATGCCAAGACTACGTAAGAGTGTAAAAATATTGCAATGTTGGTATCATGAGATAAAAACAGCACTTATGTTCATTTTTAAAATTTTTTTCAAACACTGCGACAAGCGACAAAAGGCTATCTGGTTTTTAACTACAAAACTCGGAATATTGCATAAAGTTCATAATTTCAATAATAACAAGTTCTGAAAAATTTGAAATTTAAGCTAAGAATATATTAAAAATAATAGGTTGTTTTGTTTTAAGTTGTATTTAACGTACTCAGAAAAATTTGGCTTCCCAAAAAGACCAATCACCTGGCGGATAAGAAAATGTTATTTTATTAAATAAATTCATCAAAAATTAAACGGATTCAATTATAACTAAATTTCTGAGGATATGGTCCCTCATATCGAAGATTGTTCGCTTCAAGTTTGAATGACATCGAAGGATGTTCCATAAATGAAAACGTAAAAAAGGATCGAAAGGATACTTAAAAAATATACTAAAATTTGTCTCTATTCTTTAGCAATTGTTTTATTATAATTTTTTAAAGGTTTATGTTTTGTACCTCCAAACTTCGACTATACCCACTTTTCTTAGCGGCACATTTGCTAGACACAAAACGTGTTCGTCATCTGAACTGAGACGGCAGCATCAGAACAAATCAGATATAAACCGTGAAGGTCTTGGGGAGTCACTTAATATCTCCCGTGTTATTATGATTTTCTTTCCGTATCTTAGAAAATATCCGATGCGTTAAGGAGTTACGGTTATTCCCGTGTTTTTCTCCGGTCGTTTCTTGTCTTTCAACTTACCTTCCGCAGCCGAGAGGCTGGCTGTTTGTCATTCTAAAGATATTTTCCAGAAACAAAAACCTCCCCGCGATTCATATTGCACGAAACTTTTTGCAATATGATGCGATTCCTTGTGCCATGCCGACATTTGGTTCACCTGATTGCGCTCATTCCACTACTAGAAATTCCCGTCTGACAAAAACCGCCAGACTTTTGTGATATTAATATGCACATTTTTGCAATCTAGTGAAGCAAGTCAAGCAGCATCCGTACCTGTTTCAATTAGCTTCTCTTCGCAGATCTCGTCTGTTTTGTTTTTTATCGCTTCTTAAATTCACTATCCGGTTATCTAGATAGTGACAAAAATTGAAGCAAGAACTTTTCGGTTCTTTAATTGAGTCAGATTGGTTTCTAACGCCAGTGAGGTGGCATTTAAGGGGCGGGAGATAAAATTTGTCACATAATTTGTAGCGAATGTCACTTCACGCGGTGTGATTTCAGCGCAAGAAATTACCTTGAGATTGGAGGAAGGCGAAGACGACAAGCAGCCGCTGGCACGGAATAAAAAGAAAAATCCCAACTGATCAAGAAAATAATAAAAACGCTCGCGGGCAGCTCTAAGATTTGTAGATGTGTACCAAAACCAGCTCAACAAACGTTCTGGACTCGTGGCCTCAAAGATAAAACGACCCCTCAAAACGAAATTAGCAGAAACAGTGGTCGAGCGCTGAGTCGGCGAGGGCATTGATCTTCCTGTCGCTGGTAGGCTTTGAACTTTGCGCGAGCACGCTGCTCATAATCAATCTCAATCTAATATCGCGGAAAGAATTTTGCATATATGTTACTGTTAATGGGCTCACCTCCGGAGCACCGGTCTGATCGTATCCGCTCCGATTGCGGCGATTTATGCTCACGGCTAAGGAAATTCCATTTTTGTGCACTGTAAATTCCAAACGCGATTGACAGAAAAAGGATTGAGATCTTTAATCTCTTGTATTACTTTGAAATTATTTTAACTTGTCCGTAAAATGTTAAATATTTTTCATTAATGGATTTAATCGGTTTACACTATCGAAAAAAATGTTTATCTAATATATAATTCAATTCTGCAATCTAAACATCTACCCCACGTAAGATGTATAAGTATACATACAAAAGGAAATTAAAATTTAATATATTATTTGATTGTAAGATCACACAGTTGATGAATAATCGGCATACATAAAATAAATTGTAAGATATATTATGTACACACCTAAACATAAAATTAAAAAAATATACTAAAAATTTTGACGACTTAGAAAAAATAAATTTAATCTTACCATCAAATTATTTAACAATTATTAAACAATTTTTCTTACCATAAAAATAATACAATGAAATAAATTAACACCGATAAATATTTAGAAAAAAAGTAAACTGCTAAACACCTTAAAGCGCCTGTAAAAGCAAAAATTATAAAAAACAATAATTACGCATACCCGCCAACTATACCATTGCAAGTTCTCCGAAGGACTAAACAGACCGGGGTGCCTTATCGAACTGAAAGCAATCAGTGGCGGCGGATATTTATATTATACAAAAGAGCTGAGTTTTGCTGGACTGAGCTAGTACTCTCGCGAGGATACCGCTCTACGCACTTAGCTCCGCTTACGCACTGCTATAACATGCTAAGGACCGTCTGAACCTCAGTGAATATCTGTTGGGAGAGATTTTCGCACAGCTTCCAGTTGGACCAGGAAAAGCGTAGTGATTATGCTTGGCGTCGAGCCAATTTATGGTTCTCTCAACTATCCGATACTGGGCGCTTAAAACTGCTGAGAGCTACTCCTGCTTATACATAGTTGTTTTGATGTTTGGATTATCTTTCTAATGCGAGGTGACCTTGTATTTTTCAATTTTTCTACGTAAGCCGCTAAGCACGTTGGATGCATAAGGGGACAGTCGGTGTAATACTGGTTGCTTTATAATCGAACTAAATTTGTTCTTTTTTTAAATAAATAATCAATATACATACATATAATATAATATAAAGAATTTTATTTTGAAATACAATTTAAAAATAAAATGATACAATAAAACAAAATTATTTAAATATTTTAAACACACCCCACTTATTGGATGCTGATACTTGATTTAAAATGTGCAAATTTTGTTATTTTGTCCGCAAATCGTGAGTTTGTTTAAATAAAATCACATCAGCGAATACAGAGGACAAACGGAATTACTTAAAAAGACAAATTTGCTTTCTGGTTCTCTTCTTTTGGATTTTGCGAATTCAAATTCTTATAATTTTTTATGTCGCTTCTTAAGTAGTTGAAAGAAAAGTATTATTTGAAATCAACAATCATTTTTATGGTGGATATTTTTTTATTTATTTTAACTTATGGCCTTAAAACAGAAGGTGGTTATTATTTTTGTTTAAGATTAATCTTGTATTTCTGCGTTTTGCTGTTGCTATAGTGTTGAAATTGTTTTTAAATTATTAGTTGGTATTTTTTCCACGTATACTGTGGAATGCTTTTAGATATTGTTATTCATGATACCTAGATGAGAAGATACAAATTAAAGTAGGTACTTCAGAATTTTATAAAGTATCATATTTTACTTCGGAGTGGTATTGAACATCCTCAGGCCTTATTGTATATAATTGTTTACAATTACGTGGCTGTTAAATAAAAAGTTAGTGCAATTTCCTCAAGTCTGGGTACTCGCTGGCACTGACCCCGGAGTAATGCCCTCATTAAAATAAACGAGTGAATGTCCGGCCGGCCCAAGAAAGTCCGGACTAACTATTGCGCCCTAAAAAAAGAATCCGCTTTTGGTCGGGAGCGGTCTTTGTGTCCCCGCACGGATTCTTTGTTAAATATGCGATCGGCACGGCAACGCACGGAATGTACGTAAGTAAATTCGAAATGCCCAAAGCAAACAAGTCCGACTCCAGACTGTTTGCAGATCGTATTTGCTGCTCTTAACCACTTGGGCTTTTCGAAATCCTTTCCGACATCGTCCGCCTGGGCTCTGGACCAAATCGGGCCTCCCGGGCCTCCTCTGGGGCTCCGCCGCGCTGGGTGCGTTAATGAAGACAAACAGCGCCAGTGCCGCAGAGACAAAAAGGAGAAAACCCGGGGAAACAGCGACTCCGAGGACTTTATGGCGACATATTTGCTTTTTACGGGTCAATTAAACACACATGCCGGCCACGAGCAAAGACACCGACAGTCCAAAGTTTGTCCACTTCTTGGGTAAACCCGGGCAAACAACCCGCCCGAATGGTGAGTTCTGTTTGGTGTTAGATTAACCGCGGACCGACGTTAGAAACTCCCACGCGGTTCGATGGAGCATCGCAATTCGTCTTGGACAAGTGAGCGCTTCTTGTCGAGGACTCCGCAAACATTCTCAGGTGGGAAGATTAATTTACAGCTACCAGAAGTAGCTCCTATGCACCTCGTGTGGCCCGGGAACGCTGTAATCTCCAGAACGTCTTAGTACTAGAGCGAGGAGCTGCTCGGTGGTAACTACTATAGCCGGAACTGTGTTACGTCGTTTGAAAAATTAATGTTTCTTTGCGCTGTTAAGAATTTCATTGCTTTTTAATTTTCAGGAACAGTTAAGGCTGAGTTCTTATTATAGTCAGTATTTTATTCTCTAAGAATTTAAAATAAAATACAAATGTTAAAACTTTCTAAAATCGCGGATTCACGTTTTCTGGACAGTAAAACGAGTACCGGGATTTAAGAGTATTAAAAAGTTTATGAAAATGATTTTGTTTATTATCCTAGTTCCACCCGTAAAAGGACCAATAACCAAGAAAATAAGAGCTTTTTTATTTAATTTGGTTAATTAGCATTTGAGTTATCGTAACGACTTATTTTAAAAAGCAGTTTTTCAAAGAGCTTTAAATTTCATGTCCGTCATTGTTTTGGCGACGAAAGCTTAGTCGTTTTTTCAAATTTTGAAGATTTTTGGTATTTTCTTTCGGAGAATTTTTCGAAAAAGTTAATATAACAATAAAATAAATTATATTTTTCAGATTCACAGACATACATATATAAAAACTCTGTGTAATTTTATTTTTGTTGTCAAATGAGCATACTTATAATATTTTAAAATATTTTCATAATACTTATCATAATATAAAATTTCAAATTTTTTTTGTATTAGAAAGAAAACTATAACGAGCTGGAAAAAAGTCAAATTCACCTCGATTTTGATTTAATTACGCTGGAAGAACTTCGTTGTACAAACTTCTATATGTATTTTGCAGGTTAAAAAAGCCCTGCAATTTACTGGGTAATTGCTTACGATTTACAAAAGTTCTAAAGGTTCTCTGAAATTGTATTCAATAAGAAAGTACTTAAAGAAACTCCGAATACTGCGAAATAGATCGCTAGTACATTTTATGGATAGAAGATCCTCCAGAAACAAAAACAGCTCGTAACTATTGACATGCCCTCCGAACCTGGAGCCAGACAGCGTCTATCGTCTTGGGAGGAGGGAAAGACCCGGTAATTCTTAAGGAATTACACCGAAACCCGAGTGCACAAAGAATGTGTTCATAACACTTCTGCAAATTGCCACACCGTTCCGTCCACTTAGCGCATAGCGTTGTCGGACAAGCCACGGCAGTATGAAACAAATGAAGCAAAAATAGCGCAAAGAGTCGTGTCTCCTTGTTCTTTCGCGAGGAGGAGGTACTGCCCGCGATAAAATCACGGAAGTGAGCAGTCAAGACCAGGTAATAAGACCAGAAAAAGTCCCGAGGTACTTAAATAATACCACCGGCCAGGTGCAATGCCCTTCAATTGCAACTCGCGCGCCAGTTTCTGTTGTGGTGGCTGGCGTCAAATGGGCCTGGAATAGAACGAAAGCCCAGGAGAGGCTCGGTCCAGCTCCAGGGCGCCCGGCTCTAGGTCCCGGGAGCGGAGACTGGGGCCCCATTCTGCAAATTCAATGAAATTGGTCTAATTACATGGCCATGTAAACACGGCTGGCGTTTGCACGCTTTGCTGCGATAGACAAGTTCCCGACTTCAACTAGCATTAGAAAACTGCGCGGTCGCGATTTTGTGTGCCGGGACCGTTAAAAGCGCTCCCTCGGCCACACGTAGGCACGTTCCCGCCAGGTACCCAAGGTACCCCGGGTATCCCACAGGTACCCCAAGCCCAAGCCCAAGACTCCAGACTCGCTAGCTTGACATCTGCAGAACTATCCGCACTGCGATCTCGTAATGAGCGCTATTTTGTGATGGGCATGTCGATGCTACCAATTATTTCTGTAATGAGAAATGGGACGGTTTTTTGCGGAGGAATTTACCGAGCATGCAAATTAAAGGTGGGTGTTCACCTGGGCATCCTTCCCTCCGCGGCCTGGCTGGCCCGGATCGACTCGCGGTGAGTTGTGGAGCAGGCCTCGTCGCGGAGACAGGCAATTAAGAACCTGCTCGGAGAAATGATGTAGAACACGTTCTTCTTATTGTTTTTTTGGGTGTTCTGCTAAACATTTCACTTTTATAATCCACTTCCAGACGAACCGCGAGTTCTCAGAAGTCGTTGCAAGGAGGTCGGGATTTAACCTTCGTTGGAGCTCGGAACTAGTATTGGGTGAAAAAGAAATTATACTTTCTGATGAAGTTGTGTTTTGAAATCGGAACAACTTTTGCGTGGTAAGATGTTTTTTGTAAATAAAAGAGACTATAAAAAAATGGTTTAATTTGTGTTTCAAGGTCCTTCATATTTCATGTGAAGCATGCAATATCACTGGTCAAGAAATCAGAAAAATAAGCATTCTAAAAAGCTAATAAAGATTGCGCTGTTAGAAAGGTAAACAATGAAAGTAGAAGCAGAAAACCGCAGCTGAAGCAGAAGCAGAAAACAACTACAGTATTAGTAAAAGAAGGGCTCTGCTTTCGTTGTAGAAAGGATTCAGTACATTATACATATAAGAAGAAAATCTGTGGATATTAATTCTTTGATGATGAAATTGTATTTGTTAATAAAGTTACTTAAAAAATTGCGGTCGTTTGATGTTCAGAAAACAAGGTAATCCTAAAAAAGGTTTCCTCAAAAATGTTAAGCATAGCATTTAGCCTACATTCTACAACATAATTAAATCGATTTTTTATTAACTAATGACTATATTTACCTACATAAAAGTGGAGATTTTTTGTTTTGTTTATTTATTGGAATGGGTATCTAAATAATTAGTTAGCACTTTGGACCTTTCAACAATCTTATGAATTTTAGTTACTTAGTGCGAAGTTTGTATAACTATGAAGTAGATATTGCAATTATAAAGTAGGTATAAAGATTGCCGTTCACGCCTTTGAAGAAAAAGTGTATTTTCACGTGGCTTTGGTACAGTGAGCACTTCAGTTACCCAAGACGTAAACTGTACTTGAGTGAAGTGACCTTCTGGTTCTGCTCTTAAATGAGAAATCACGTTGCAAACCAGGAAATTGCTAAAACTTTACCGTACGCTGAAAATGAGTGTTGTCAATGGAGCATTACATTTTCCACATTTCCCATAAGCCTTTGGTGTGTATCAATCACGTCAGAACTCACGGAGCTCCTCTCTATGACTTCATCATCACGAGGATAATTTCGAATGGTAATTGCTGCTTTCTTGTTTCACCCGGTGATAGCCCCGCTGAAGGTAATAACCCTTAATAGGTTTCTTTTCCTGCATGCACCGTGAGTGCGCATATGCATAATATATTATGATGGGACGCACGGTATTCGCGGTCACAGCGCATTCTTTCGTGCTAAAAAATATCCACCGTCACCTATCGCAGGAAGTGCAGGTTAAAATTTTTAAGTGGCACCCACCAACCATTTCGCGAAATGGATTGTTCTCCGTGGACAAGTGGCATAAAGAAATCAAATATTTGCAAGGAGTCCACGAGGAGTGGCCACCTGCAGCATATTTGCATTCTTATGTATGTTTATTATGTTTTATTCCTTTTATTATTTGAGTTAAGCGAAAGATTATCGATGACTCGGTGCTGCTCCGCAGATTTTTAACTATCCAAAAACATAAGGGGCACGGAAAAGGTCCGATTTACATGTGCGCCGTGTGACAGTCATGCGCGAATATCGAGACCTGCTTGAATGCAAATTAGTCTGGATCGATATTCTCAATCCCAGGAAGGCAAAGGGAAGAGCAGTGTTCCCTCAGAACCGCACGGATCTCCAGGTACATCGTCTACATGTTTTTATTATTATTGGGATGAACTATGCCCAGCGGACGATGAAATTGCGAAGATCTTCTAATGGCAGACTTCTACTGAAAGGAGACCCGGTCCCCGCAAGGGCACGGGATCATCGTTCATAAAGATCACGATGACACAGCGAGATGATCGGCGATCGATTAACCGCGCTCCTTGAATAGACTTCTGATTGGAGATTATTGTCTCTGTTTGATCTTCTTCTTGCTGGTGCGGCGTGCAACATCGCGGATAAGATCTTTTGCGGCCATCTCCAGTTTTCCCGGGTCGCCCTTCCTCCTCTGTTGATGGGATTTTATTGAAAAGCGAACACCTACAGATCGGCGAAAGTCATGCGCGCGATAATCGCGTCTTTTGCGCCAAGAAAAAGGTCTCCAGCCCCGGGATTCCGCGGCCATTTGTTACGGTTGACAACGAAATTTTTTACCACTCAAATTGTAAGGTTCTTTTCGGGTTGCGGACGTGGGACGCTCAATGGCTTTCAATTCGTCTTTTATCGCCACCTTAAAATTTATTTTTCTTTCACTGCGACCAGAAGTTCTTTAAGAGCGCAGAATTTTTTCTAAAGCTCCGTGAAAGACCTGTAAAATGACTCCACATAAAATTCTGAATGGCGTTAGTAAACGGCTTTTGAATTAGTGGAATTTTTGCCACAAAAAGAGGAAACGCTTAAGCTGTTTATAAATAAAGCTTGCCTTATCGAGGCAAAATTGACTGTTTACTTCGTACCATGCAGTCTCTTTGAAAGGAAATTCTTAACGATTTTTGAATCCTATATTTTTCTAAATGTGATGATGATATCAGCCGACACTCTTTTTAACTTATTATTCATTCATTTTACGTACCTACTTACTAGGTTTGCGCTTGCGGATGAGTTTGAAATTGAAGATCAGATTTCATTTATGAGTTACCTATACGTATAGGCTCCGCACTTTTTAGTACCTCACTTATAATTATTATTATGGTTATCCTTAAAGCTAACATAAAATTTCTTAATTAATCAGACCCGGAGTCTTTTATACAAAATGACCTAGACATCTTCGTTTCTCTGAAAATTAGCATAGGGAGATTTTCTAAGTTCTTGATTTAATTAAAATAGGTATATGATTAGATTTCTTCTATGTATATACGAGACTCGAAACCTTTTTATTTGTAAATATTTCGAAAAGAATGAAAATAGTTAAGTGAGGTCGAACAGTTAAATTGAATAAATCTTGAAAACCTATCCATATCCCCCCTACTTAAACGTGTAATTCCATCATGAGCTTCATGAATAAAGGTACAATCGGTGAAAGAGTTAAGGTTTGGGAGAAACACAAACGAAGCCACAGGCAAGACTAATTTTCTTCCTGAGGTTTATCGCACACGTCTTTCATCACGTTCCTTGATGAAATCTTTTGTGTTTTTCCCAACTGATTTAGCGAAGTCTATTTCGAGGTTCTTCTTTTATTGAAGTGAAATAAACTATTCAAAGACCATAAGTTAATTAACAACAAAAAATCATTTGTTTCTTATAAGTTTGGTGAATTACCTACCCTACAATTGAACTGACTTATCTGAATTTTCTGAATTCACCACCTTGAGTCAAATTCTCACTAATTATATTTTTCTCACTTTCATTGAATTTGTTTGCTTGCGGTTAGCAGTTTTTCATGGCTACTGTATTTGAAAAAAAAAACCATCACCCTCGATGCATCACGCATTATCTAAAATTAATAATGACCATCGATTGGGACCTGAACAAAAAAAATAAATATATATTTATCTCTTAAGTAGGAGCATTGATTTATGCAAAATCGTGAATTCTGTCACTATAGCTGCATGAGATACAAGGATTTATGCACTTTTGTGAAATTGTATGTAAATAGTTAACTCCGCCGGAAGTTCTGGGCCTCTGTCAAAGTGCATCTATTGTGCAAAAAAAGCGATGGCCACTGTCAGGTAACCTCAACCGCGAAATTGTGAATTCATTGCACGAGAAACGCTGACTCATCTCCTGCAGAAAATATACCTATGATGAATATTCTATCAGTCATGGAAGACCCTCCGTGAGATGCACTATCATCGCATATGATTACTATCCGTCTTCGCAATAAATTTCTTGTTTGCTTTTCAATTTGCTAGTTAGATTCAGCGCATCATGGTGGAGTCAATAAAATGGGTTATTACGTTTTCTTGACCTACCTGACCAACTATGCAAACTTTTACTAGTTAAAACAATATTACGCATAGTGCACTTTTGGTTTAGACAGAAGTTCCGCCTTAAAAATAAATAAACTCTTTGCAAGGCATATGTACCCAACTGGAGCGATTGTATCCACAGAACCAATCCGAACTGCATCTTGGAACATCAGACGATCTAATTTAAATACAATGTAAACGAAAGATCCACCTGGAGCCAACTTTCACTTGCCAGGGCGGGTCAGAAGGTACCTGAGCAAATTATCTGCACCTTGTATGTACCTTTTTGTAGACAATATCCAGGCGATGTATGCTCCACTTTTTGTAGGGCGTTGCCTTGTGCAGGATTCATAAGACGAGCTTCTTTACGTGCTGGAAGCAATTAATTACCGAGCATTATTTTGCTTACCAATTTTTTTTTCTATTATCCTCGGGTACTTGGTATCCGGGTTTGGTAACGAAAGAGAATCTGACAAGAACTGGATCATGGAAGGTCTTCTGCAAAATATCCCAACAGGTATTATTTGCTCAACGAACCATTTCATGCTAATGAAGTGGGAGGTTTTCTGTTAATATCGAGCCAGCGCCTACTCAGGTATGTATATATTCCAGATAATTACTTTCAGTCTTATTTATGTTCTCCATACGAAAATTAAAGGACTTCCTATGTAGTTTCCTTTCCTTGGTTTATTTTTCCTATTTTAAGACCCTTTTTTCAATGGCCCTTGTAATGAAGTTAATGTGACATTTTCCGGTAAAAAATTAAATTCGCATGTTAATTAAACGAACCTATGTTAAGACAAACCCATCTTCTCAAAGACTAAGTTATGCAAAATTAAACTATAATTATAGTTCCTGAGAGCCTGGTAGCTGCATCAAGTGGAATTGAAGAAGAAAAGTTGTATTATTTGATATCTCTATTAAAAAAATCACCTCTGCGTTTAAAACGAAGCAGTAAAAATGAATTCATATAAGCAATAACTGGTAATAATTTAAAAATATAAATTATCACTAACAATTTTTACTTGGGACGGTATTTCACAAAATAATCTTGCTGCAGAGGTCTAAAATCCCAACATTGTTTTGAAGTAACTAGAATAATGATAGTAAAACAAATATATGTATTAAATTGTATTTCAAGTAATTTTCAACAATTAGTCAAGATCAGCCTTCATCACATTTTCATGACCAACAAAATTTTTTTAATACCATAATCTTGAAATCGGTTAATTGAATTTCAGTACAACAGTTCAAGGCAGATTTGTTTTGGCTATCGCAGTATATCCGCAAAATAAGCTTGTGAAACAAAGCAAGTCTTAATTACTATACAGTGGTAATCTCAAGCAACTTCTTTGGTCAAAGTTCATCTGCAGCTAATTTAGCACTGATTTATCGTAATTTTAACGCAGAGTTTTTACCGCCCTCCACATAATTCATTCAGCTTAAGTTTCTTTCTTACGACGTGAGAACGGTTTGATCGCTAAAAATAAATTAGTCATCCTCACGCTCAGGAAGCTTAGGAGATGTGTTGAAAAACTTAAGTGTTATTAATAATTACTAATAATACATTCCTCGACCTTCCGAAGTATTTATTATCGGCTGAATCTTTCTAAGTCACTGAGTTTTACAATCTCTGCGGCCTCAGCCAAGATCCAGACTGTTTCTACGCGTAAAGTCTTCTTAAATGATTTTTTTATGATGATTTATTGTAAACTCATGAGCTGTAACAGTGAAGTAAACAGCATTATAACTACTTCAGCTTTCAATTAAACTACAGAAACCAAAAAGTTGTAATATTCAAATGAAGGGAGTAATTTGATAATAATCAGTGGTGTGGTTTAGAAGTTTCGTAACTTCTCCAAACCTAAACCTTAGGTAATCTGACCGTGATATCCACGCTTTAGACCATCGTAAAAAATGCATTATATGCAAATGGAGCTAACATGTGAAATAGTTTCCGATTTGCTAATTATGCTAACTAAATGCAGGCAGTCGACCAGCCAATTGTTCATTAAAATGCCGACCGTAGAAAACTATAATTTTTGCAAAAATTTGCGTCTTCGACCGTGCTGGATGCTCTAGCCATTGTGATTTTGTGATTTTGCATTTTATGCCAGGTTTGGGCTTGGATTTCAGGCATTTTATTGCATCACACTTAAGTACTATCTTGGCAGCCCCGACAGTGGCACCTAGGATGAGATCATCAAGATAAATTAACACACATCTCATCAATCAGACAGGACTCGTGAACGTCTGGTGAGTGAGTTTTCGAGGAAACTTTAAAATATATAAACAAAAACAAAAACGTGTAAGACGTGCTTTTTCAATTAGAAAATTTTTGCAGAAGCTCTTGCCAATGGGGTTAAGAACAAAAAGCAGTCAGTCACTACTTTTTCAGGGAGGACATGGACTTAAAATTAAATATTAGTCAGTGAGCCCGTCAGAAGTAATAATTCATAATGCGCCGGGTAAATCTTAAAAGTTATCAAGGTACAGAAGTGTAAGTCATCGAACGTCTTCTGGCGGATAACTTAAGATCCGGCTTGGTGTACTTCGGTTCTACTTGAAGCAGGGCCGCGCCTAGTTCTATCTGTCCATTCACAACGAGAGAACTGACCTAGATCTATCTATCTGCCCATAACAGGTGTTTTATAAAAATAAAAAATATTGTTGACGCCACTGCAGAGACGTTACATAAATAAATAAAGTAGGCACCGATGCACTTTGGTGCCGCAGAAGGTTTTAGGTCTCGGAGAAAGTACTTCTGCTACTGGGTGACCCAAAATGGGCACGCATGTTTCACAACAAGTTTTTATTACACTTTCCGGCTTGGTCAGACACCGGCGACCGCTGCAGCCTTATAAATTCACTTTCTTTCGTGTTAAGTCCCATTGTGCGCGATTTGATGGCTACTTAAGATAAAGAAAGAAACAGAACTACAACTCGAACGATTTGAATGAGGAATTAATTGTTTGTTACAGAAACCTAGACTACTATACAAAATTAGTCTAGTAATTTGAGTGAAATATTAGTAACCTAGTTCTGGTTTAGATATCACTCAAGACCATTAATTCAGTTTCTAGATTTGGTCTAGGCTTAAGCCAAAGGCCTAATTTAGGATATATAAAACCCTAGCCTAAATCTATGGTGTTTGCCTATACAGGCAATACAAATTTTCTAACTAAAAATAAAAGGAGTTGAAAATGTATACTTGTAAACTGTATAGGTACCCGTAAGTATTAAGGACTTCTATGAAAATTGTCGCTTGGACTCCAAATAACTATAATTTTCATCCTATTTATTTTATATTGCAAATAGAATGTGATAGATATGCATGCAGTTTTAACATTTTACATTAGTTAACAACAGGTAATTTCTACTGTGCTAGAAAAAGTGATATTTGAAATCAGTCACTCTGAAACGTGCCGACTGCTCGCTGACATGATTCAGCTTCTCATCCGTAGCTTAATTAAATTTATTCATCCCTGATGCCTTAATAACTACTATCGTGATATATCGGGACCCAGTGCGTCCGGGGCACAGGGCACCCAAGAGTAATTAACTTAAAATTACACGGCTGCTAATTTCTGTTTAACCAAAAAGGGCCGAAACCATAAATTACATGGTTAGCTCCCAACAATCAACGTCTTAGTTCTGCTAGGATCCGATCTTAAGGCCACGCAACGATCGCTATATACGTTGCCGGGACGCGACGCTCCAGGCCCTTTATGCGGCGCGCACGAAACGGACGTCCCAAAATAGAGACACGCAGCTTCTTATCGGCTCCCATCGACGATATTTTATCTCGCATTGTCATTTATGCAAATTTTAAGCAGATCCCATACGCGGTGGACTATCGTTTTTAATTTTCCCCCCAATAACACGGTCGTCGCGATATGCGCGATCCTGGCGCTCGTGTCGGTGCCTAGGTTTGCGTACGGGGTCCGATGGACAGGCTAAGTCGCGGGTGATTTATTACCCATACCTAGGAAACATATTCCGCGCTAGTACGCGGATGAATTATGGCAGATGCAACGGATGGGCATGCTATTTCTCGGAAATTAATGTATCGATAGGGCCACAGGGAACTTATTCGCATTCGGGAAGAAATATTCCACTTGTCTGTTAGCGGGTCGTGCCGCTGCGATCCTGGCCCTAGACACTCCGCGGACCTATTTTCCCGTGGAAAATCATTTATCAGAGGCATTTAATTTTAATAATGGCTTTGACGACGGGGATAACGAGCCCACTGCCATCGCTAAAGTGTTGGTTTGAGACCAATATTGCAGGGCAGAGGTCTCAAATGTTACTAGCCACCATATTAGATATTTCGGACTCAATCGCTCTCCACGATCTGTTTTAACAGAATACCTCCATTAATCCTGTTCGCTTGTTTCATTGATTCTGGAACTTGATTTATGCATCAGCTTTCAATAGTCAATTGATTTAGCCTTTGGAGTTTTGAATGTCTGCAAACATAGGTTTCAATACCTCCGATTCGCTTCGTTACAATTTTTGCTCGCTGTCAGACAGCATTCATCTAGGTTGAGGATCAAACCAGCGATTTCTAAATTTGTGATCCTATGTGCTCTGTCGACTAAGCTACGTCTTGGTCAATTATTGATGCCTTCAAGCAATTCTGTCGTCTAATGAATTGTATGACCGATCACATACATGGACGGCTACTTTTACATTTTTTTATGGTATGCATTTTGTAGAATTTTTGGATGGCATAAAATTCTATACCATTTAATCAAAAAATCCCACTGAACACAAAACACGCTGGGAGTTAAAATCCATACCATACAAATTGTTTTTAGGCAATTAAATTTTAAAAACTACAAATGTAATTTTAATGAATTTTTATTCTAATGGATTTCGGACCTCTAAGATCATTGAAAGGTTGTTCCGATTATAGTTCATTGAAAATGGTTCTATTAGAAATCAGTTAAGACAGTGAATCAATATAAATTTTGTTCTTTGATCTTCCGAAGATCGTTTGTCCAATGTCGAATAATTCTCATGTAACGATGAATCAAATCGAAGCATTTTCAAGGTTCTAAATGAAGAATAGTACCGTAATAAAATGCTGTCATGAGAACAAAGCCACCATTATCAAGATGAAGAGTGCTATGTGAAGTTCTCTTTTCTATGACTAAAATTCTACAAAAGGCACAAGCCTGTCGATCGTAGTACACCATAAAAATAGCCGACTAAAATTGAATCTAATTACAGTCGATAGATCAATTGCCGTATATCAAATTAATTACTCTGATCCTTGGTACATAAAGGCGAACGTAAGATGGCTCCAAGCAATTCATCATGTAGAAGAAGGCTTTTCTTCAAAGACACGAATTCGCCGCAAAGGTGGTGAAAAAAATTCTCCTCTTTACATTGAATGGCTATCCAGCGTCCAGCTATCCGCGAATCCCGCTTAACGACGATGATTAAACGTAAAATTACAAAACAATCAATTACCCGATTCTATTTTAAGAGCACTGGTGCTCGATCACAAGAGTAAGACAATAAATCGCTGCCGTCTGATATCATCACGATCTCACTCTCCCCGGAGAAGAAGCATCGTTCGCATCGCAGCCCGAGATGGGGCCCCATTGCAATTTCCCACGGAAAATCAACAAAGACAGCCGATTTTCGCTGGACTTTCCAAGTGCAACCAATAGATCAAAAATGATCAGGTATAAATTTCACCGGCGCGTTCTGCGCTTGCCTCCGCTAAGCAAGGTAGGCACGATCGCCAGGTTAGGAGCGCGATTAGTTCCATTATTTCGGCGTGATAGCGTTAATCGCGAGACGAAGAAAAGATTGGAGTAAGGAATCCCAAGATCTATGCTCAAGATCGCGAATCCTACTGCAAATCTCGTAAGTCAGCAAGAGCAACCAGGGCGGACTTTTAAAGGGATCTAATTGCTCCGATCAGTGAAAAAAGAGGGTAGCTTGACGCGAATCTCGAAATTGCATGGTGCACACGCCAGAGCACATATTAATTGCTCGGTTTTCACCTGAGTCAATAAATAGTGCCAGCCACTTTTGGCGCAATGAAATTACAGCGAAATTTCTGCAAGCAATCACACCATGCGTAAGGCAGCCGTGGCAATTAAAAAAATTCCTAAAGAAGGCTAATGATTCAATTTGAGTGCAAAGTAATTTTTTTAATTGATTTATCAAGATTTGAAATGACAAATTTAGTTGCAAAACATTTGGAGCAATCCAAAATTATGTACAAAGCCTTGTTCATCTTAGGTACCGACACTCATGTACAGGGTGACCAGAAATGGTTTAAATTTTTGATGAAGTCAAATGCAATTTCTCAAATAGGCTATGAACTTATTTCACAAACTAAGTATCAGATTCTATCCTTTTATATTCTTAATTTTATTTTGTTTTTGGTTTGCAATGTCACTTAAAGTATTGTTTTTCATCAGAATCCGCAGTGTCTTACAAAATACATACAGAGTTTTAAAAATCTCAAGAAATATTATATTAGTTTGTAGAAGTTTAAGTTCGTTTTCGAATGCTGTGCACAATTGATACAACATTTTGAAAACCATGCAATTTTTAATTGAGTTAACGACTTTGAGTTAATAACAGTAAATATTCTGTCTTAAAAGGAAATAGATGTTATTTTGGTTGACGGAAAATTCATATATTGTAAATGTCTAGATTTACAAATTTATGGTGATTTATTAGCTGACTTAACTTATACCTTTCATTTGAAAACCAATTATAAACGACACGATGTTTAACTGAAAACTTACAACATCATCTTACTTTACAATCTTCAAAAAGATAAATCAAAGAACATCACCTAAAGCTACTTCTTTACAGATATAATTATAGCTTAACTTTGCTCTGGGTTGTAAAACAAAAATTCTTTTGATGTGAAAACGTCTCGAGAAAGTATACCTCCAACCAATTTAGATCTCATCTTAATGGACCATATAAAAAGAAAACAGAGTTGTTCTTACTCATAAAACAATAAATTAATTTGTATTTCCAGTATTTGTCTAAAGAAGTTGTTCAAACGAAGAGGAAGATTAATTTCGGCCATTAAAGGCTTTTCATAAAATAAACTGGACGTTAATTAATTTGGCAATCCAAAGAATACTTAATTAATTTTGGGATAAAACGAAATACGCCGGAACATCTCCGGTCATCGATATGTTAGCAAATATGTAAATATGCTTTAAAGTTTGCGCTAGAGTTACAGTCATCTTCTGTCAATGACATTTAGCTTGTTATTTTCAAGAGACGACCTTTACATTTTTTGAGAATTCTAAAAAAGGATTTAAGACCCACGCGAAAAGATTAATTTGGGAAGATGGAAATATGTTTGGTGCGATCAGATATTTAAGGAAATTTGATAGAAACATATCATCGCGGATTAGATTTGAATTAAAATAAGACATTGGGTGTTTATAAGGAATCCCGGTCTTAACTACCATTCCAACTAAATTGGCATGGGGTCATTAGATAATAGTTGAACTCAGCGAATAAAATCCTCGACCAAATTGCAGCAAGGACTGAGTTGAATCGACACGACGATAAATTCAGGTATCCGTCCGGACTGCCGCAATTGCGAGTCCATTTTATTTACCTTCCGATAAACATCTTTTATTTATTATCCTCGGTGCTCCGAGGGCGCTCAATCCGAGCTGCGGAGATATCCTGAGTTATCTCGCCACTATTTACTACTTATGTCGGATACCGCGCAATGAGTTTCAGAATTCTTTTTGATTCAGTGCGATAAAATGATGCACCCTGGAGGCGGCGGCCGGGCGGCTCCTTGGACCGGGATGCTGCGCGCCGCCAACAAACGTCCAGATTTGAAATATTCGCGGGTCGGACAAGCCTGTCGGATTGTAACGACTTCTGTTGGAGCGGCCGTGGCATGCGGCAGAGGCGCGCAAAGTGTTTTCCCTTGTTCTTGGCACTTTCTTTTTTGCCATCGGGAGTATCACTGCTGCTTTAATTCGCTGTTAAAATGTTGTTCGCCGAGTGCTGGTGCCCATGTTGAACTCATGCTGATCTTCTTGCTCTCTTAATAGGCCAAGAAGTGTGCTGATGATGGCCGTTCGCCGCTGAGCTCGCCCTGAGTACTTTTACTAAATCTCTGCTTCTTGTTGCAGATTTTATCGCCCTCCAAGCAAATGGAATATATTGAGTCAGGTCACGTAAGGATAATGAAAATTGTTAATTTTTTTCTTTTATCAAAGAAGGAAACATTCTTTTCGGGTCAGCTACAGTTGGGTAATTCTGCTTCTTCATATGCCTTATTAATTCTTGAGAGTACTAACTTAAGTTAGGCCACCTTAAAATTTCCAAAACAAAAACCATCTATTTCGATTTTGCCTTATACAAAATCAGCTTGTTGAAGAGTCAAAATCAGATTTCGAACATTGAAATGGTGATTGTATAAATTTGACCCCTTAAAACTACGTATCGCAAGGATTGTAAAGACACTCAATAATTTTACAAATATTAGGGACTTTGAAATTCCAACGCCATACATTGAAAATGAAACAGTTGAATGCCACGGCTTTGAATTCCTATATAATTATTATTCTATTCTTAATTGAATAACATAAGAAACTGCAATTCTATTGAACTTATAGAAAAAGAATGGAATTTCACCATTTAAATTCTAACGAAAGTGAATTAGATGAGAATTACTTTACAGCGATGGTGATGGTAGAATGTTTGGAGGCCTTATATCAATTGAAACGAGTGATATCATTTCTGACATCAGGAGTAATACTACGAGCGAATGCAGTGAGTTCATTAACTTTCTTAAAGCGAAACAGATCATCCACTGCACTTAGGTAATACATTCTATTCTCATACTCTCTTACACAGTGGGCTTTTTCAATGGTTTATATTAGATCATTTAAAGAACTAAAACAGAAACAAGATTCATTTTCTTATTTAGCCGAATGCAAAATTAAATGGAACAGCAACAACTTGATACCTTCAATTGGAATACTAAGACCACCCAATAGAACAAAATCGAAGTAGCATTTACAAGAGTGCAACAACCATTTTCTAGGGGTAGAAATTTGAGCTAAATACTCATGTCTCTGTAGCAATTACCATAAACCTAATGAACCTATCTTCGATTACACAATAAGAAAAACTTGAAGGGAGTCTCCGCCCAGTCCCTTCGTGGAAGATAACCGCGAAAAAATTAGCAACTAGAAGTCATAACTAATGGAAGCGAAGGCGAAAACGAAGCAATAAAATGTGACAAATGGTGGAGCTGGGGAAATTTATGGAACGCGAAGCTGTTTACGATTAAGCCTATCCGCGGCTCACGGGTGTCACATTCAATATTTTTGCCAATTATTTTATCGCTCGTATCGTATTCTTTCGTGCCACGACTCTTTAAATTCTCGTTCGTCCTTTCGAAATCCTCGCCGGGGCCTAGCGCTTGTCTAGGCTGTCTCCTTGGCTTAATGGGGCCCCGGCGACCAGTCGAGCCGCCGCGGCTCTGGCCAGGCACACGGGCACGAATGATTCATAATCCTGCTGGGACTATAATTTCACTTTCGAGTTTCGACCTTACGCAGTCTTTTGAGTGCAATTCAAATTACCTGAGCAAACGTGAAGACGCTCATGTCGGAGACGCGTCTGGTGACAGATCGATCATTTGCATAGCCCTCGAATAATTACATGAGCGATCTTCAGTAGAACTTACTCGCTCCCTGACAAGACGTCGTCGTAAAGTCCACTTATTAATGGCTGGACAAACGCACTCGACGTTTATGTCTTCGCCTTGTTAATTTGCGTAAAATTCTTGCAAACTCTGGGAATATCTGAGTCTTCAAGACGACTTGGTCTTTTGGTGAGATCCTCTTCTAGCCGACCATTAGACGCAGTTGCAGTTCTATCTAATAAGCCAACATATCGCACCATTACTTGGAATTAGTCTGCATTAATTCGCATTACTTATCATTACTGGCCATTACAAAGCCATAATAAAACTCATGCTGGGTAATGATAAGTAATGCCAAGTAATGCTTCTGTATCTTGGATAATGATGAAGTACCAGCACAATTTTTTGCAATACTTGTCGCAATGAATTCATTATAAAAAATTACAGTCTTGCAAAGCTCTTCTAATAAGATGCAAATCGATTAATTTTTCGAGTGATTGATTCGAACCGAGAGCAAATCTATTCGCAACGGCCGATTAAGGCACGTAGGCGCTGCAATGACCTCGCCAACTAGCGTCATTGCAAGAGATAAAACCCACTGCGGCTGGGGCTGCTCTTAGACTGCGCTGGTGATTCACGGGCTATTGGACACAAGAAAAGACTGAAACCCACCTAACTCGCAAGAAAGGAGTTACTGCTTTTGGGCAACTTCCATCTTGGGCGAATCTGGCTGAATATTGTTTGCGATCACGACTGGTTTCCATTAACTGATTAGAAAGAAGGTCGTTCGCTAGCCAAGATCGAGATGGACGGCCTTTCTGGACGTGTCTTCGCCCCGAAATTATGGACAACTGCAAGATGATAAAAACTTTTTATTGTCCGGTCTTCGAAGAAATGTGATATATTGTAAATATCCACGGAGAGTCTCATTGTAGGTGGACAATCGCGGCTCATGAAATTTCGATCACTTGCGAAATGTTTGGAAAATGAAAGTTACGTGGACGGTTTAAATGTTGGAGTTGTCCACGAGTAGGTGTGGATTTTAATAGTTGAAACGGTAGAAAGTCAACAGCTCAAGGCTTACGGTCGTGCAGTCACAACAACTTGAAAGAGTTCCGGTTCTGGAAAAAACTTTGTGGATTATTTTATTCAAGTTGACCAATTTATGAGCAAAAAGTTTTAGTGCTATTAGAAATTTGCATTTGTGAAATTTTGAACAATAGAGATTAAATCGAATTCGGATCCAAACGAAGTGTAAGATACTTTTCTTGTTTGAGTTTATTTTTTCTTCTAAAAATCGTTGAGTAACGGTGAAATAAACAATTATTTGTTGGAGCTTATAAGCTTTAAGGTCAAAAGTTATTGTACCATTACAAAACCGATACATGAAAACAAATACTGACGCCAAAAATAATATAAATTTAGAATAATGATTCTTTTAATATGTAGATATGAAAAACAACTAAAAAGTATTAGGTGAACGAAATTTTGATATCAAATTTTAAGTTAACGACTATAAAATATCTTGAAATTTTTAATTGCCAACACGAGTTTAAGAGAAAAATTTAATTTATTTTTAAGTTTGAAGTGTTCTCAAAAATCTATGAAAACAGGTCATAAACGAAATTTATTTCATAAAAGTAAGGAGTGGATATTCTAAGAATATTATCTTCTATTCTATTCTATTTTGTGTCTAATAATAATTCGAATTATAATAAATTACCAAATGAATAATGTAACATTACATTCCCGCAGGTACGCATTTCGCCTTTTTCTATTTGGCCATTCCTCAACATTGAGGTGCTACAACCTCGCAAATATTTATTTTTATGAATTCAAAATGTCCATTCTTTGTTATAGTATTAAAAATTCATGTCGCTGCCAATGAGGTAACACTGGTGCGGAGCTCCACCTTAAAAATCGGACATTACCGTAGGTGTGGGTCAAAGAACTGAGGATGGTGCGTTACATCCGAGACGATTTCCAGGCACTCCGAAACGTGACCAGGCAAAACAATTGGGCTCCGCTGACCGAGCAACGTCTTCAAGCAGCCGCCAGTGCGCCTTAAGAATTTATTAACTAGAGAACGATGTAAATTGAGAGATTTTGTTTTTTACGAGCCTCCAAAATCAGGTCATTCGTAGTCTTTTTCGAGTACTTGTGACTGGGATGATTTTCCCCCTGCGCAATCAGTTTCACGTAGCCGGCTTTGCTTGACCAATAATCGTGATGTCGAGATTACATAAATTCAGTGGGTAATTGAAAGTCCCACGGTATCTGATAAAAATATTTCGAAATTAATCAGTCCGAGGATCGGGTTCGATTCATTAACCTCCGATCCAATGACTCCATTGCGCACTGATTTATAGGAGTGGTCACTGTTTAAGGACACAAACCAGCTCCGAGCATAATGCCTCACACCTGGCGGGGTGATCAGCCCATTTATTAAAAAAATTCCCCAGAGGAGACAATTCGGTCCGTGCGTGTTGTGGGCTAACAAATGGGTTTTCGTTAATTTTAATTCTCTCGACTGGTCCATTACATCCTACACGGATATAAATCTCCAGGAGTAGAGCTGCCTTGCCCGGAGTGCGGCGAAGGCGACTTTGAATTCCCAAAAAGAGATTATGGCCAACGTCTTTGGAGGCTCCAGGGGCTCCACCGATCCGGCGATATGCCGGAGAAGCCCCTTCAGACCCCAGTGGTTCGTGTGGTCAGTGCTTTTAGTTTCGTACGTTTGCACTTTCGTTGGCTGTCCGCCCGAAAGGTCCGAAAAGCAAAAGTCCGGCTCCAGTCTCAGGTGAAACTGAAGATGATGTCATGGGCCCGTCTTAAAGTGCCTGCAGCTACGCAAGGTAGCCGGCGCATTCTTCTCACAATGGACACCCATTCGGGCCTATCTGGCGGCAGGTTGGTGCTATAGAAGATCTATACATTTTTGGTTTTTGGCAACTAACCGGTTTATGAACGTAGTTAGGCTGTTTTTTTGCTTAATTCTGCCTTATTCACTGCCCATCGCACGGGGAACATTAGATCGTCTGGGGGAATAATTACAGATTTCCATTATGAGGACGATAACAGCCAATATGTTTTGGAGGTATTCGCCTAATGTAATTACCTCCAGGAGTTCATGATGCGGCTCAACTGGCGATGGATGATACGCTCAACAAAGATAAACATGCTCCCAAGGTCTTTCGTTTTTTAACTAAAAAGTGTAAAGAACGTGTCTTGAGTAAACTGATCAAGTACACTTTTTTTCTTTAGCCAAAACTTTAGAATTCCACAAGAGTGATGCATGTAAATTTTATGATTTATCGAGGAATAGTGCTCAGTTGGAGCAACACGAGCTTCCGTAATTACAATATTTGGCTATACTTCAGTGAAGAGGGAAGCATTTTTGTTGCCGCTAAACATTTTTCTTTTTAAAAAAAAACCTTATATGCCCATGTGCGGAAAGACATAACCTACCTGCATATCAGTTATGATTTAATTACATGCAGCTGTACAATAATTATATTTTTGTGTTATAACAAAACACCAAAATCTTGCTTCAAAATAAGTAGAACAACCAGCACAATGAGTTTAACATAAATTAAAATAGTTCCACCATTGTGTTCGTAATAAATTCTGCTTAAAAGTACTAAAGGCAAAGAAACGTTTAATTTCAAAGAGTTTAAAATATTATGCCAACTACATTATACTTAAGTAATGCTTCATGATAATTTCAGAATATTTTAAAATTTTTCAACTTGAGAAAACGTAAATACACAAAGTTTTAGTATATTTCTTAAACATATTTTTAATCAATTTGAATTTCTGCAAATTTTAAGTCTAATAAGATGGTAATTTTTAGAACTAATGCTAAATATATTTCTCCTATACGGTGAACTAAACAAAAAGTTCGTCGCTTAAGTCTTTCGTTTTCTTCAAGTGAGCAAAGCAGAACTTTCAAATGTCAATCGAAATGATACGTTGATTCTCAAACTGGTAATTGAAATATTCGAAGACAAAAGTTCAATTGAATCGAATGAATTTCATTACTAGGCATCAACAGTTTAAAAGAATTAAAAAACAGAAAAGAACAAACGAAATTTTTATTTCTGCAAAATCATTCATTAGCTTGAGATCCATTCGATAAATCAATCACTGCACGAATTACTCTAGCGTTATTTTACCGTAAAATGAATCCCATTGCCATCGATAAAAGGCACGTGAAACCAGTTCTCTACCACGTTTGCTAAGAATTAATTAGATTTCACGAAACGACTTCCAACAATGAATAATTCCGCCTGAATTGCGATCGTCTCCTCCTCCGTAGATAGTAATAGACCAGTTCTAGTCGCACGTCTATCGCGAGCCTCACCTTTCACCGACGTCATCTTCTCTACGATTTTCTAACTGTTCCACAAAGGCAATTATTAGCACTCGGTCTTAATCAACTTACTGGTTACAGGTGATTACAGTTGCAACAGTTACCAGGTGCGGGCGACAATTATAATTCAGACGTCTGATCACGAATCGGATCAATAAGACGCGGCTTTCCTGAGAACTCCTCGACGCAAGCAGCCAGCGACCAGAAGAAGATGTTGGAGAGTTATTAAAAGACGCCCGCTACAAAATAACTTTGCGGCGGCGGTCTCAATTAATCGAATCATTATTTCCACTTCCTGCCAACAAAAGAAGTTCATTCGCGAGGCTAATGCAAAACCAATAAATATAAAATGGGACAATTACAAGAGATTTTCTGGTTATGGTTGATTTGCGCTTGCAGCTTACGCGAGAGCTGTTCCCTCTGTAATTACTGGCGGAATAAACATACCAATGAAACAAGCAATTTTGTTTTTGATTACTAAAATTACTAAATATTCTATTCCGCACTATTCTACTTCTCTCTCTTTGCTTTAGGTACAAATAATTAGGACCGGGTCAAAAATAAATTTCTAAATATGATCGCTAATCTCTATCAGAGTGTTTTTGAAACTAATGATTCGGAAGTAGAACTTATTCAAAACATTTAACTGCAATGAAAAATGTTCACTTTTCTAGCTCATTTTCGCAATTCAATGTGTCCGTGCTGCAAAATCGCAGAAAAACTGTCTACTTGTTTGTGAATTTTCAAAATCCAATTGTTTGATATCGAGGAATGACTTCCACAAATATATATTCTCCATTTTTATATCCTAATTTCGAGAAAAAATTACTTAATATGTCGTCTCGAATTAGAGGAGCATAAATGCTGGAGCTAAAACTGCAAAAGAATTACAAAATTAAAACGTTTTGCAGATCTATATTTTGATGCATAGTCCGCTCGCATAAAAACAAATACATTGTAGAACTGAGGTAATGCATCCTGTTCAACATGAGTTTCCGACAACGGACTAAACCTCAGCTAAAAATTGCTTTTTGATGAAAAAACTGGTAAACATCTTGCGAACCTTAAATGTACTATATACTGTGGAGATTTATGTATAATATGCATAAAGTATCAATTATAGGAATATTTAAGCAAATAATTAATTGTTGTATTCAATAAAAGCTGGTAGTTAATTGAACTCAAAAATTAATTTAAATTTTGATTTCTAATAATCTTACATTTGCTTTTCTTTCAAAATCATGAACAAATTTTATTCAATTAGTGTATGGTAAAATGTGCGATTTTTGTACATTTTGCTTTTTAGTGATAATCACATGTCTCTCCGAAACAACTGAAGACAACGATAGAGGTCTTTCATTTTCATTCGATTAAAACTGCAATTAAAGAAAAATAGTTTTTGATGTTGATTTGATAAGGTACAAGGCAATTCATGCTTACATATGAAGAGCAAACTTCTGTCTATTGGATGCCTCATTAAAACTCTGATTCACGATCCGGTTATTTATGTCCAATTATAATTTTCGAATAGAATTTTAAGTGGTATTACACAGGATCGTAAAAATCAGTTAACACGAATGATAATAAATAACGACGAAATCGTTAAAATTAAATATGCATATGAAAAGGAGTTTCTGCAAGATCTCGACTGGCTATTTAGGGATTACATGGTTTAATGGTTTAAGGCTTGTTAACAACCAAGGGCTACTTTGCTCAGCCCTTTTCCATGTTCGTTTTGTTTGAAACATAAAATCACTTACGACCTGAACAGATTGAGGTACTGTGCAAGTTAATGGGTTATCCTTCAGTTAGTTTAACTAGACTTTTAAAAAAAAGAACCTTTCTAAGGTTTTAAATACCACACCTTTAGGGAAAATAGCTCAGACTCCATGTATTGCTGTGGTGAGGCAGAAAACGTAACATACCACTTTTTTATTCTTAATTTTTTAAATCCTACTCATAAAATTACTCGCAGTTTTCAGCTGACGCGAAGCAAAAAAGTTCTGAATGAAAATGTTCGTGAAATATCTGATGATTTCCGACGGCCTTGGGTACTTGTGGGCGAAAAACAGTGATTTAATCGCTATTTGCATAAAATGAATGCAACTGCACTTCTAGTGTAGTCGGCGATGAGTGCACGCCGCCGCGCTCGTCTCTATCTTTCAGAAGCCAATTTAGCGATGTCTATCATTAAAATTGAGCACCAGAACGCCACCGGTGCAGCATCCAGCATCCAGCATCCGCGCCGCGAAAGGTATGCTCCAAGGTATCCGGGGATTCTTTAAGACGATTTGGTCACTGCTATTTTTATCATCCCACGAAATATTCGCGCCACGCGAAAGGCTCCTGCGAACTCAAAAAGTTCACTCACTGCCGGATGAAGAAAATCGTTAGTCGGTCTTCCAACGTCCCTGCGACGCGAATCCACCGCCAGATCGAGTTTCTTAAGATTTTATTGGATGCACTTTATCTGCTGAGACATTCCGCACACGTTGGAGGGTGATGTCATGAATAAAATCTTTAATAATCTGCATCGGTTCAGTGGTGTGCCCAGGAAACCGGTTTTAGCACTCTTAAATCGATTTTCACCAAAGTGGACATAATCAAATTTTGCGATGGTTTTCGATGAGAACAAGAATCGTCTGCGGGATTAGCTCTTAAGCTTCTCAGAATTTCTTGTCCTCGACTGGATTAAAATGGGCGATTATACGGCACTTTGGCTATAAAATAAAAATTTATTCTTTTTAAATTTGGCCTTAACTGAGATATTTAAAAAAGACTTCCACACCATTAAATGAAGCAACCGCTAAAATTAAGTCATGAAAGCAGAATAATTTGTCCTTCAATTATCTGAAAATTGCCGAATTCCGTTATTTCTTACATAACAATACATGTATATGCGATAAAAGTTAAACTTCATATAATTTCGACTCTCCTCTGGTTCGAATATGCTCTTGAATATTGGACGAGATCGGTAATTGGTATGATCGGTGCGGCAACAAACCAGCAGGTGAGGTATCTTAAGAATTTTGCACACAGTTCGAGTCCAATTTAAAGACGCGAGAACAATCAATCAAGCAAGAAGAAAAATAGAGGGCATATGTTAATCACGTCGGATAATAGTTATTTCAAGAATTGAGATGTAGAATCAGAGGTGAGTAAAGTACAAAAATGAAAAAACGGCGCCCGGTTGCAAAGATTCATTTAATTGATGAATGGGTAACGCGTTTTGTCTTTTACTCTCCAAGACCGCCGCCAAAGAAGGCTGTGGACCCCCAACGAAGATATACGTGAGTTGGGTTCTGCAGTGCGGGTAAATAAAAGATGCTAATGGCTCAAAACTGCTGGTGCAGCGTTATTTCTTGAAAAAAACTTGTAAGAAAAGTATTCCGTTCAAAAGTTAATCGCTGCTGGTACCTCTTCGTCAAACTCATTTTTTAACGAGATTATTAATTATCTCAACACGTCTAAAGTTCGAAGAAAAACGTTGCACGTTTTGATTTTTAAAAGATATTTAATCTAAACCGCTTCATTCATTTTAACTAGGTTTTTTAAGTTGATTATAACATTATGGTTATTCTCTTATGTATGTACCTAATTTTCAGCAAAAAGTTCACCAATTTTTAAATAATTTCTAACTAATTTTTAGACTTGCTAAATTATATTATATTTACCAAAAATATATACTTCATCTTATATTAGGAGCAAATCACGCATTAGTAGGTGCCCCCATTACATAAAAGATCAAAGCAGCATATTTTGTCCAAGAAGGCGATGTAAGTTTCCATTTTCAGACGATCATCACCACGACGATCAGATGAACTCGTTTTGTAGGCGTTGTGGCATTTTATCATCGGTCGTCTGGAACAGATATCTGTATCAGTTTGATTTATAAATGCGCATATTATGCACATCACTGCTGCATAATGTATAACGCTGTGCACCGAGCATCTTCATCTTACTATCGAAAGGGGGTAGATTTAGAGTCCCCAGTCGAGGAAGATACGAAAAATCTGACCTATACTCCCTCCTGGATTCATGGAGCTTTATAAATCTTCTTGACGGGATAGATTTATCACGATCCACGTCCTGAGTAAGTGCCCGCTGCACTGCGGGGATATCGAAGAAATTAAAACAGCCGACTGCTTCAGGAATCCAGGAGACCTGGAGCAGACTTGGGGAAAAAATCAAATCATTTTGGTGGTTGGCAGACTGTTTACTGTCCCCCATTGTGTCTCCACGAGGGACCCCGGCGGCTCCAAGGTTTATGATATGCACACCAGTCAATAAACCCTTTTTAAGCCGATCGCGTGTTGCACTAATCGGAAAAATGAAGTGCCGCGAAAGAGCAGTGTAATCATTAACTTTAGCTAAATTACACCGCGTTAGCGGCTCCCTCTCTCGGGAAGAATACCGCGCACGCTATAAATTGAATTTTACCCTTTGTTAAATAAATTGAGGCTCAGGCTTCTGGAATTTTTGCCGATCATTCTTTATAACTCGATCATCAAATTATTCTTTTTGAAGAAGTAAAAGAGGCACCGAGGCGAGCGTTTACCACAAAATCTTCTTCGGTTTTTCATAGAACTATGGAGCCTTGAACTGAAGAACCTGGACGTCGATGAGCCGCCGCGGATTGTATTCAATTGGAAGCCATCCAGAGCATCCTAACCGGGTGTAAATGAGAAAAGGAATTTTCGCCCCTTATTTGCTCTCCTCGGTTGACTTGCGCTTCTTAGAACCCATTGTGAGGCCATGCAACTTGCACTTTTTTCGAATCGCATTAAATCGAAAATGATATCGCTTTAATTTCGCATTCAGTCGGCGGCACTTCGTCAGTCTTCTAATAATAAATAATTTATTTCGCCTCATTTATCTCCTTATTTGCTGCTTATTGATTTTAATGCCCCCATCAAAGAAGATTTCTTTTCGTCTTAGTTCTAGAGTAGAAGCCTAACATACTTAGTTCAGTACGCTCTTATTAAAAAGGGATTAAGTGAATAAAACAGAAATGGTAATAGCATCAACCGGATAAGCCGATTACCTCTTAAAAATTCATACTGCGGCAAAACTTCAAACTATAGGTTTCAATTGCAGCGCTTATTATAAATTCGTTCTAGAGAAATAATATCCTTTTTTACCTTTTTAATTGCTATTCAAAAAACGCCACAGGCAACAGGTTTAATGAATTGCAAACGAGAAATTAGTTACCGTGTGCCTTACTACTTAAAAGGACTATTAAAATGAGATCCACCTATCCACCTATAAAACAAACTTGAATAAATCAAAATTTTGAATTTCTATATCAAAAACTACACATTAGCGATGTATTTTTATTTAATGAAATCCATTGAGCAACATAAAATAAAAGTAGAGAGATGTTAAATTTTTGCTTATAAACTGAACTAAGCCAACTTTTTTCACCGAGATGAAACACATTGTGGGCTGCATAAAAATGCGTTATTTTTTATAATAAACTGAGTTTATTAGATACAATAAACATAGCCATTATGATTTTATGGTTGCATTCTTTTCCAGATTCTTTTATATTCTCAATATAATAAACTCAAATGTGGCGCAACACACACCATAATTAATGATCTTTTTTCAACTGAAAAGATGAGATTTTGTGCAATTTAAGAAATTAAAAAATTCTGAAGACTGACATATCATAAAAATTCAGTATAATTTCTTACACTTTGCAAATATCCCTCAGAATAGTAATTTTACTAAAACACTTCACTAGGGAAGGTCAATTGCAGCAGAAGCGGCATTTTCATTGATGCAAAATTCCAGGATGCAGCATGCAACGCAGAGATCTAATTACTTTATTGCACTGTTAAACCTTTTGCGCCACATGAAGCAAAATGTAAAATTGTTATTTCGTTGATGTAATAATGACCCCGATGAAGCAGGATTAACACGAAGTGGAAACCGCGGGGATATCCACAGTGGAGGTAATGAAGGTAGGGCTAAAATTGCTGCTATTCCTGGCAAAATTACCCCCGTAGGAAACCAGTTTGCCATGTGCAAAAGGTGTCGGATTCTTCTTTATGATTATTTGAAATTAGAACTATAAATACGGCTTGGTGGAAGGTTAGACACGAAACAGTTGTTAGGATCGCCGTTTACAGCTTTAAGAAATGCCCCATCTCAGGCACAATGATTTACAGGAGTTGCTCTGGTTTTTCTACTAAATATAACTAGATACAGTCTCATTTAATGGCGTATTTACTGACACGTTTATTAAGGAGTTAAATTGAAAAACAGCGGCAGTTATGAACCTTCAGGAAATTAAATTTCTAATTTATTCCAAAGGCTAATTGTAATACCATCGTTTGGTCAACGACTTACAAATATGAAATTGCTTTCCTTTCGCGAAAGTATTTCAGGTTTTCCAGGTGGGCACTAAATAAAGACAAATACCACCGCTAATTCCTAATATTCGTTCCTTTAAATATCTCACCGCATATCGATTCCATCATCGATTCCCCGCGGTTACGGTGACCGCCCGCATTCAGTGGTCTAAGCGGTCAATTATGAAAATTCTTTCAGCCAATTAGCACCTTGGCTAATGAGACTAAATAACCTGACGTCCAAGCCGGCCACATGAGTGAATGAAACCAACCAGAGTTCAGGTTCAGGTTCAAGTTTATTTATGAATTTGTAAAGCAATCCCAGTACGTGTTTTGGGCATAACGGGATAGCCGCGGCAAACCCGTAAGTAATTAATGAACACCCTCATCTGAAGGGGCTTTACTTTGAATTTTCGTGTGATTAATGATCTCTTCAAGTCAAAATGTTAATCAGGCGATGTGTTTCAGGTGTTCGAGGAATTTTTTAAGCTCCTACTGGAAATATTACGCCTTGGAAGATATTTGTATTTATCACATTTTCGAACCATGTAACTATATTTCTTACATATGTGTATGATTGTTTTTTAAGTTCAAAATAATTGGAACCTGGACATTCATTTTAAAAAACTACTATATGTAATATTATGATCCTGTTTTTTTTTCTATTCGTAACATTTTTGTACTCAGTCGCTTGAGTTTATATACACGATTTCCAAAAATTTAATTTTAGATTCTTGAAAACTTTTTTAAAATGGTACCCTTTGAATTCTGTCAATTAAAAAACTCTAATATAATATTGCAAATTCTAAATTTTCTAAAAAAATTTGTAGTTTGGCTAGTTACTTTGATTTCTATCAGTTTTAAGAAAATAACTTGAATTAAGAAATCCTTAATTGAAAAACTCAAAAGCAGAAATTCATATTTTTATATTATAACATATGAGTAATTTACCTTTTTTTCAATTAGTCATGTAGGAACTTTAAAAAGATAAATAAACCGTACCGCATGAACTCACCTTGGAAACTTATTTGTGTTTATCTGTGTATATAATCGGTAATGACGTTAATAGCATTATTCCACCGAAAAACCTAAAACTCATCGTTTATCGACAAAAAGTAGCAACAATATAACACAAAACAATGCCACAATTGCTAACCATTACCCAAGAATGCCCAGAAATTAGGATTATTAAGTCTATTAAAGCGCGCAAAAAGTGAATTCCAAGCCCCTTTTTATCGCAATTGACTTTGATTGATGATTACCACCCCGACCATTGCGATGTCTTATTAAATTTAATATTTATACCTTTTCATTTTTTTAGTTTCTGTATTTATTAACTAATTGCAAACAACATTGTCAGAATTCCAAACAGATTTTTGGCATCATTTGCGTGAATGGCTCATCAGTTGGATTTAGGAATGATAAGAAAGTTTTCGTGTCCTCTTCTTTTTAGTTGTTTCTTATTCTCAAGATGGGACTAAGCTCGCAACATCTTGAAGAAGTTTGTGGTGATTCTATTAAATTTAAAGACAATAGCTTGATTAAACAAACTCGGAGCTGAACAAAGCCTAAGGGGATTATGTTTTCTTCCTACGGGACAAGCTCTATTTTATGTCAAAAACCGCTATTCCGTAATCAGCTCCCTGGGAATAGAGGAATCTACGGCAGAAACGACGGAAAGAATAAATTTAATTATCTGGCCGAGTATCGACGTTCATACCTTCAGTGATGCTGGACTTTCTCCCGGTACTATCGCGGGAGAATGGCCGCGGCGCGGCCAAGGCGCGATCAAACTGTAACAGTTGGAGAACATAATCTTCGCATGAAATCAGACATCACGGCTAGTGCCGAATAATGAACGTGACCCAGGAATTGCCATCCAAAACGCGCAATTTGCGCTAAGTGGCACGCCAAACCTGACCGCGGCGCGCCAACGCCGCGGAACCTGTCGCCGCGGTTGCTTATCTGCGCCGCCGGAGCATACCTCCTTGCTGCTTGTCTTATCCGCGCTTAGCCCAAATAAGAAATTTCGCATGAGTTCGCAATTTATGTTCGCATTAAGTAAATAAATAGTTGAAGTAGATTAAACAGTTACTCGAGGCCGTGACGGTCCGGAACCAGCCGGCCAAAGACGGCAGTCATCATTCGATACTCTTGAATTATTTTCAACGGCGGCGGCTGGCGCTCCTCCGGGCATCAGCTGGACCCCCAGCTTCTCCAGTTGGGACTCCGGGGCCCCCATTGTTGGGACTGAGGAACTCCCCTTTCCTCCGGGCTGCGCAATCTCGAATTACGTAGACGTCTAATGGTCGAAGAGGTTCTACAAGCGCAACTTTAAGACATTTTGAATGGATCTATCCATTCCAGGTTTTTGCCGTCTTGTCGGTTGAAGATTTCCGCAGCCTCATAGCTGCGATGCCAAGATTCCTTAGTTTGAAAAGTTTGCGACAGCAATAAATCGCTTAGGTTGATAAGAAAACATGAAGATATAAAGACGGACCATCAGCCATGTCTGTTTCCATAAAAGTGGGTCCTTATATTTACCGCGATTTAACCGCTATTCCAATGTTTACCAGATTCCTTGAGGAGCCGCAATGTTTTTCAAACTCAGACAGCCGGAATAATGAACAATTGTTTCTGGATGGATTCCTCCAGGAACAACTTCCTTGTTCGTCGATCATCCCCGACGGAGCTGAGGTGCCTTCTCGTAATATGACATCTTTCTGTGCGCACTTGCTCTAATGGAGGGACGATTGCAATTTGTGATGACAACTATGTCTAAACATCTTGTCGCTGTTTTGCCTCATCTCTTTGTCCTGTGTTCCCTGATTCCCAGTCATGTAGAATTTATTGCATAGTAAGAAATCGACACTCGACGATCAGTTTGAGTATTTTGCTGAGCCTTGTACTTGTTAATCACCAGATATTTTACACCTGGTAAAGAATTACAAATTAGTACGTTACACCTTATATTCTTATATATTCTTTTGATCTTATCCTACAAATAAAATTTATATTCAACGATAACTTCTTTCATAGTCATTTTTCTTTATTTATTTAGTAATTGCGCATAGTACCTACATAAAATAAGATATTTTGTGTACATTTGCAGATAGGGTAGTATTAATATTAAAGTTAAACGAAAAATAAATAAGAACATTAAAATTATGTATATTAATGATGTTAAAAATTATTAATTTGAACAATGTTAAGAATATTGAAAAATTTAAATTAACAAAAATAAATAAAATAATTGATTTGGTAGTAGACATGAGCTAGCAGTTATTTTAAATTTAACCACAAACCTGCACTCAGGGTGTCAGACAACCAAGTGATATGTTGTATACTTGTGTAATTACTTCATTTAGTTCTATTATTCAACTATAAGTATGTATTACCTGAATAACCAAAATTTTCCACAACTTGTCAACTTCGTGAAGTCCAAATAAAGCTAATAGTTAAAAATTTGGCTCAAGAAAGTTGTATCGCCTTAAATTTATTGATTGCATAAAAAAATCTTTCCTTTTATGCAAATTATAATATCTGCGTATGTTACACTTTCAGACAGCTTGTTCATCAACTTATCGTGCAAAGCAATAAATTCAAGACATTGAGTGATGTAACAGGTCACCATCATGACATGTTTTCATCAGCATGACATGCTTTCACTTCAAGATGATCAAGATTATTTGAAGAAAGGCGTGCTTACTCCCACGGATTTAGTCGTACTTGGAATACCAGACAAAGTCACCTCATAGAACCATGGAATGTCTTACCCTACACTGCCACCTCGACTTGCAGATTTTCTGAGGCAGATTTTCACGATTGTGTTTATGTCTTTGAGTAATTGAAAATTTTTGAAGACGGTATTTTGAATGAAATTTGGAATTATTGGAGTCGTAATTTGATCTTATATTCAAATCACTCTTCAAAAACAGGCATTTTATCTCTAAATTCTTGGCTGGAAGCCAGAGTAGAACGTGAATGTTTTCTAATTAAAATTATTTTTGTAAAGTTTTGTGTTACTTGCTTTATTATTATGTTAAGTTTTCTTTTTCTTTTTCTTTTTTACTAAGTCAGATTTATTATGAATTTGCATAATTTTTATTTTAGGTCACTATAATCATTAAAAAATCGTGTTTATCAAAATTTCAAAATTTAAAAACTGATCATTTTTCATTTAAGACACTTTGGTGAAATTTATCATTATATGTAATTAACCTTTGTGGGAAAAGTATAAAAATTTGTTAGATAATATCACTTTAATGCTATAGAGTTAAATCATCCCGCTGTTACTCAGGCACTATAAAAATAAATGCGACAAAAATATTACCGACCTTTCAAGTTCACATACCCACTCATTGTATTTATTTCAAGTGGGTTTAATTCATATTTCAGAGGATTGCGAAACTACATGACCTTTATGAAACTTATATCTTCACAGTAATAATTTTTGAATGTGCATTATTTAACGCTTCAGGAATTTCCGCTGCAATATTTGCCCAGGAACAATACTCGTATGCACCTTAAATTTAAAATGTTAACAACGCTGCAATCCGTAGCCTATAACTTCTTCGAAATGTGGCCTTTAGCGACTAGTTCGTTTGCACATCACTTTACCTCGTTTAGTGCAGCGGCCATGCGTCGTTCTATTAAATGAAAATAATCACAAATAAATGCAAAAGTTTGTGTTGATTTGTCATTAGTTATTTTAGGAACTGTTTGCATAACTTTTTCATTCGAAAGTAATGTGTAAAAAATAAGGAAATGTTAACAGTCTTCCCAGGTAAAAATGTTACAAATTTCTCTAGTTAGCATCATTCATACCTTATTTATTTTTTCGCATCCGGCTGAAGTGTGATGCAAGAGCAAATTTCATAAAATATTTCCACTCTTCTGATTTGAAAAATTACTACAGATTGCTGCATAATTCGCGGAGATTTCAATGTCTAATAGACGCTGAGTTTGCGTTTGTTTCGAGACCGGCGGACTATCGGCCAAGGTGGTCATCGCCAGAAGTCCGGCGGCGGGATTATCTTTCAATTCGAAGGTGCAAATTGGTATCACTTAATTTTGAGACAAGTCACATCACAAATTACAGTGTTTATGTAATAGATAACTACGTAATTTGCATGCCTAATGGAATCGCATTTCGTGCCCGCGCCCGCGGATTCGCGGGGATCCGACCCAATGCCGCACGATGACGGCATCGCATGTGAATCAATGCCACCGGATTATCTTATCTGGGGTGCATGCTGCAGCGTATCAAATGTTGCTCTGGTGCGCGCGGAACGTGCCGCTGTGCCAAGCGCCGATTTCTAATTAATTTTATATCTTTCGCTGTTCACCTGGATGCGAGAGGCTGGGACTCCTCCGATGGACCATTTTTGCTACTCTCGCCTGCTCGGGTGCAGCTGAAAACCGCCGGAAAGGTTGCGGTGTTGCAGATTCAGATAAATCCAGACCGCTGGATGATGAGACGTCGGTCGGACTGGAAATCGTTAGAATTTCCGACGTGTTAATTTCTCGTTAGCCCAGCTCCGCAGCATTGATATGTGCGGCTTCGGTCTCAGCTTGAAATCTTCATCTTACCGTGATTGTTCAACAGAATTAAATCGTTTGCTGAAGCGTGAAATAGCGCCACATTGAAAATCGATTTTGCGTCCGGTGGTGATTGATGGATTGTTTGTCTTATCGGCCTTGACAGAAACGATCCAGCTCAGGATAACCCATTTCTTCCTCCTCACTAATGCCTGGTGATTACCAGTGTAAATTGGAGATTTTTCAAGCCTAAAACCAGTGCTAATTTGGCCTCGTTAGTGCTTGTTGTTAGTCGAGTTATTAATATTTTGCAGTTGGGTCCGACACGCCATGTCAGAAGGTCTCTATCCGAACCTGTTTTTGAGTATGGGACTGTATTTCCTTGCTTAATTTAATCAGCAGAGAAAGGATTCAGACATACATACTAAAACGAAGTGTACAGTGATTTATTAAGTATGAAACCGTAGCTTATAAATCAAGTTTTATCTCGCATTCCAAACAACTTGCATAGAAAGCAATTTGTACACCAATAACACATAGAACCCAATGGATTTGAAGTGAAGCAAATTTAAAAATAATTTGACAGTCTTAAAAAGAGCCACATAAATTTCAAAATTAAAAGTAGTTTGACAGCTTTAAAAAGAACAACATTAATTTCAACTTTCCTACAACTCAAACTGAAAAAATTTCCGGATTATATTTATAATACAGATGATAGCCTATTTTGCGTACCTACTTCACCGAAATCGCATATAAAATAAGACAAAACAAGTATTTCATTATAAGTCAAACATTTACAAATATGATATAAATTAAGCTGGTTAAACATTTTTAAAAGAAGCTTCTGGCTAGAACACAAAAAACTTAGGTCTCTGACTACAAGAAATAAAAATGATTTGTATCTTAGTAATTTTCAATATAAACTTCAAGATATCATAGTACAGTCGCTCAAAAAGAACAATTTGTCCTTAGTAACAAAAAGAATGGAATTTTAAGAAATTAATTTTTCAAATTTCTAAAGACGCCATTGACCTTGACTGATTAAATTTGTAAGACATAAATACTGCCAAAACAGAAGATATTTATCTTAAAAAAACAGTGAAAGTGATGGGTTCATCAACATATCTAAAATAGTAGAGGCAATCAAAACAACAATTCACATTACTTGCGCTCAGGGACCAATCATAATGCCAACATGTTCTTTTAACCCGCAAACAAAAAACCAATGAATCCTCGCAACATCACTTTCCATGTTTGATCACAATCTCAACATCGTAAATGGTCAAATGAAGGGAGTCAACGGCCGGTTGTAGACTCGATGGCAATTTAGAGATAAACCCCCTGAAATAGTGAGAGTAAAAAAAGGTTGTTCTTCGAATTGCTGCATTAATTACTAGGACATCTTCTGCCTACCTTACTTTGGTTATGCAATAAATAATATCTTTAAGATCGAACTGGGAAGCGAGCAGTGAACGTGACCATAACTCTGGTGGGGCGCGATAAAGCCACAGTCCAACAAAAGGATGAATGTCAAGTTCGTCGCTTGAGTCTTTCGTTTTATGTAACGACATGGTGGTGATGATTATACGGTTGAGCGCATCGCATCCGAAGTGCAATGCAGCAATTGAACAAATCTCGTGATATTGAGGATGTTTCCGCAAATATTTATCAACCGACACATCATAATTCATTCTTGGCTAATCGCATCGACCATGCCAAAGCCAGTCATTACCATTTTCGTGATACCTTTAAATTGATTTTAGCAAGCATGTAACATAGAAATCCCTTTTATTATCCCGTGTCGTCATATCGCTGACACCATACCCAGCAATTCAGACGTTCAACATTTTTTCTACCTGCCAATTAAAGTGATCTCGAGTAATTATTGAAACTGGTTTCTTCGATTCGCATTTATGTCCAGTGATCCCGTCCTCCATAAGTCCGGCTAGTTCTACGTGCACCTCTATATGGACATTTCGCGAATATTTCTTTTATTGTTCGAAATAATTTAAGCAAACACTTCTTGTGCACGTGTTTTTTTACTAGATAATTACTAGCTTTCTGCACTGACCAAAGAAAAAAATTGCCTTTGTACTGATATTATGTTGTACCGGTCCGAGAGGCAACATACCTATTTAATTCAGTTTTAATTAATCGGACCATGTCACCGTTGTGTGAAAAGACTTTTTGCGTTGCAACATCTGTGCCTCTTGTTAGAGCCTGGAATTAATTGACGCTGTTTTAATGCTACTCCCTTTAATTGTCGCAACTAAGAGACATTTCTGCGAAATAATATTTTTAAGAATTGGAAAAGAAAGATGTTATCTTTATATTTTAAGGCGCCCTTTTATTCTTAGCTCCATACTTTTTCATTATCGTTTTATACAGATCTTTATTTTAAAAATATAATTAAATATCTCATTAATTTGTGGGCAGCATTTCGAACGTTATTGTACAGATCCGTCAGACTCTTCAGAAGTTTATTTTTAGTATTGACAATCAGTTTAGTACATTCACACCAATTTATTTTTTTTGAAAATGTTATGAATCTTATTGAATAAACAGTTGAAAATTTCTAAATGAAAATAAGTTTATATTATAATTTTTAAGTTTCGACTTCTACACCAGCACTAGTAAATAAAATTTCAGATTGAAATTTCGTAGCAATAAAGCCGTTTTTCTGAAAACTATGTTTTTTCGGACTCTTTGCCTTGATTTAAAAAAAACCATTTGAAAATTTGGAGATAAAAAGAAAATTATTACTGATATACCTATAAAGGGACGAAAATAACAAATTATTTTATTAATATAATAAAAACAGCTCCTTAAAGCATCAAAATCCATTAAAGCTTATCATTGTTTATGTGCCATGTTAAATTCTCTCTCTTGAATTCTTAAATTAAAGGGTGCTAATTTTTCCTTTCCTTCTTATAGGTAGATCTTTATACCTACTCTAAATGTAGAACTGGCATCGTTCCAAGCTCGTTACTTTATGTTTCTTTGATGGGTATGACAAGAAATCGCAATTAAGCAAATATACCAATAATTGGAAATGGTTGTATTCTTGATATATCCTTAAAAATCCACTTAGATATTTTGCCCGGCAGAGTCATTACGAATAATAGTAATCGGAGTCCCAGCAGTTGAACAGTAACAGGAGTAACCGACACGAGCTACGTCTTAAAGTAAGGTGTCCGGACACTTTGATTCCTGTTCGAGCCCTTGGAGTTCCGATGGTATGCGGCTCCAAGAATGGCAAGGTTGGGTTACTGCCAGTAATTAAAAAGGCAAGTAAAAAATTAACAATGATAGAAAAACACAGTCGCGCAAAACACGAGTAAAAAGGTAAAAAATAAACGCCATGGCAAATTGCACGAACGGCTCTAGGCGAGAACGTTCTCACAACTCAGCGAACTTTTTAACACCACTGTTGTGCGCCACTCCGAAGGAAAGGGCCTTTTATAAATTCCGCGATTTTACTGTCCGTTTGCCTGTTTTTAATTCCTCCTGGCCGGACTCTGGCCAAGTGTTCTAATATAATTATTTATATTTTCGCGGTGAACAGGGCCCGCTTAATATTTTCTACTGTTTCAGCGGAGCTAAACAATTTTTCACTCTGCGGCGCGGAGAGCTGCGACAAGATAAGCGCTGAGGAAACCAGTTCCGCGCATTTGAATAAAGTTTTCTCGTCTTATTCTCCTATGGGTGAAAATTAAAGTAACAAGAGGACTTCGCGAGGCGCGAAATAAATCTGCGGGCTGCGCCGCCAAGATGTATCACATTGTCTGCACGACTTTGAATGGAGCAGGGGCAAGGATTTATGAAAATAGTTTCGGGCGTGCGATAATTTACGCCAATACCTTGTCAGATATAAATTAATAAAGCTGCGAGAAATCAATAGAACAAAATGTCGTAAAAATTTCCAATGGACTGCCTCGCGCTTGCCGATGGTCACTTACCTCTGCCTCGACTTTGTTGTCTTTACGGTGCGCGCCTTGAATCCATCCTTAGAAGGAATCCTCCGCGAGTTATTTCGCGAAAACAAAATGCAGCCGTGCATCTGGTTACTCATGTAGGAGTTGTTTATGGCAGCAAATTGACGGAATTATTTCTGTGATTAGCCGGCTTTTTCCCGCAGGCGGGGCACAGTTGTGGTCAGCAAGGGTCATTTCGCTAATTATGATTATATAAAAACCAAAATTCCATTAAGATTCGTTGTAAGATACAGCCAATGGCTGGGAAAAACTCTGGTCACTTCTACCTTATAAAATAAAAAATATGTACATGCTACAACAATATTTTAGCAAAGTTACTAGCAAAAAACCTACAATTTAAAGATAAGTACCGTCTTTATTACTAAAATAACTACATAACCTCCTTTCACTACATTTTAGATCAAAAAATTTACTTAGGCCCGATTTTAAATAAAATATACGAAGAAATAAGAACCCTTAAATTCTTTTGAGAAATTTACAGAATTATTAATAGAAATCTATAGAATGGTTGACTCTATAAGAAAAAATCGATAGAAAAAATTTTATCGAAATTAGAATGCTTTATTGCAAAGCTGATACTAAGTTTAAGCTGTTTTATACAAATTCTTCGACACGGTTGACAATGCATGCTGAGATTTGTTTAACAATATAAATTGAGGGTATTTTTTTCTGTGATCCCGCTTATTCCCGAGGATGAAGAATTCTGTTGTGGTCAGCAAGGTTCATTTAGCTAATTATGATTATATTAAAAACAAAATTCCATTAAGATCCGCTGCCAGATACCGCCCCAGGCTTCGGAATAGTTGCCTTCATGGGGGTCTTGCCACTTCTTACTAACTGACAAATAGAAACCATCAGCGTCTTTTCAAATCAAGATTCACCTTAGCTACCTCCGAGTCAGCGAAGCACAGTTAAAACGGCCTATTGCGTGAACGGAGCCGACTTTTATCCCCGGCCCCACCGTAAAGAAGCATAATGAGCTGATCTAATTTCTTAAGATGTCAACTGCTCCGACATGCATCACGGCCGGTACCTCGAGGTGATATGGGTTGAGGGCCACCATCAAATTCGCATCAAGTCATGCTGACCAGCCCAAGTGAATCCGGGGAATCTCTTCAATTTTCGGCAAATGGACCTATACCTGGTAATTGGCGTAATTAAATTCGTTTTTATCATGTTCGCCAAAAGCGACCAGCCACTTATCTTACGTTGGTCGACCGACGTCTTTGGCCATCTTCATCGTAGCGGACGACGAAGGCTGACCTACGGAAGGTCAATGATTGATTGGATTGACTCCAACAAAAATCGAAGAAATGCCTTTTGTATTGCTCGCAGTGTTTTCTCGGTTCAATGCTCTCGACGGCTCGATTCCATCCTTTGTCGAGGTCTCTGGTTTTTGTTTTGGGACCTCGGCAAGAGTGAATTTTTCGTAATAAAAATAAGAGCAGTCAGACGGTTAATTCTATCGTTTTATACGTGTCCGATCTTCGCACCTTCGGAACGATTACAGCATCTTGAACGGTCCTCAAGACAAGAACCAGACCACAATATAAAAGACGAAGATCAAGACGGAGACGCAGCAAATCGCACAGCAGCTTACGCTAATTATTTTCTGCTTGCGTTGTTTATTGGACGGAGCATTTTAAATAATTGCTGTCGGAAGTGAGATGCTTCGAAAATTAATAAAATTGCTCTGGCTAATTCTGAACCATGAGTTGTTTGTTCTGATCGGTTTCTCGGCGAGAAAGAGGAAAAGAGTTATCCCATAAAAGGTGGCTATTTTCCATGAAAGCATTTGGTCAATTTTTTGCTTATTATACGCGTAATAGTTTTCGGCTTCCTGAAGTGCGATCGGCAATTTGGAGTAATTTTAGAGCTTCATTGCAGTCTCAATAAGCGTTAATGCAAATAGTCATAATTTTCGCAGACGATATTTTACTTTTTTACTTTACTAATAATTTCGATTTTCATGTGAACTTCAAAGGTCTTTGTACTCTGATTGATTTGTAATGATTCACAGGGGAATTGATTTATGAAATGGAGAAATAGATAATAATAGACTTGAACTTGAAAAGTTGATGGTGTTGATGAACTACCAAATATTGAGTAACTATATTTCGACGCCAATTTTCTTATCATTGGCAATAGACGATATTTGAGAGGAGAGTTACTTTAGTCATATTTCTGAACGACGGAACTTTTAATGTTTTAAGCAAAACTTCTAGCTATGCAATCTTATCCTGAAATTTTAAGCAAACATTTTATATTTAAGTGCTTACATCTATGCAAACGTTTCCAAACTTAATAAATTTAATAAATATATTCATACGTATGTATGTATGTGTATACATACCCACATCTCAAAACCAACTTCAGAAAAGGAAAAACTAATTGTTAGATTACAATTTAATACCGACTTTAACTTACTACCGCATTTCGAACTCAGTCATGTGTAGACCATAATCTGATAAATATTTAGGCAAATGTTGGTGCCAACATAACAAATAAATAAAAATTATGCACTTTGAAAATTCCGAGAAAATGAAAAAAATTTATAAAACGCACACATATGTAGTCTATTACTCCTATTAAAATTGGGCTCATAACCCATTAATTAAGTTTTTCGGCCAGCAAAAATAATTGCTTATTATCATGCAAACTCTATCGACCTTTAAGTCACGTGTAATTTGGTAACTTAAAAGCCTCGCCGCTGTCACCTCCCACATCACGCCAAGTATTTACTTTCACTAAAAACGTCTTCAAATTTGCACAACAAAAGAATAATCTCATTGGCCCAGAGCAATTTGCAAATAAAACGAAAAATCTACCAATGTCTTCTTCAAAATTGCCAAACACAAATCATCGATGCAGAGAGGAGCTTTTCGAAACCCTGTACCTCTTTCGGTTTTTTCGTTTTTTTCATACAATCGGATTTCCACTGGTGTGGTAAAAATTATTCAATTTTTTAAGACCTTGATAATTGCTCCCATTTGTCAGCCCTGTCAGCGAGCAATTGACCGAATTCTTCTGAATGGCTGTATATTTTCAAAAAAGCCCCAAATCGCTTTCTTTTGGTCGTTAAGAAGGCATAACCAAGGTCAACATGGTCTTAATTGTCCAGAACAAATAAAATTTAAATTGCCCCCGAAAACAGAGTGGACAGGCAATTTGATGTAATTTGTTAAAATCGCTAAATGAATTTTTCGCAGTGATTTCCACTTGACAAAATTTCATTAATATTCATTAGGAGTTGGAATTGTTGACTGCGATGACGGTGGCCAGTACGAATTGTCTTCACACGTCTTGCACTTCCGTAAGACAAATTTTATTCAAATTTCAAGACGCTCTCAGGACTTGAGGTGGAGTTTTTTACTGCAAAAAGTAAACCCAATGACAAGCAAATAAATGAAGTCCAGCTTGTTATAAAGTGCTTTTGGTATTCGCAGTGTTTTCCTCTCAAATAAAAACTTTAATTTTATTTCAGCAAAATGTGTTTTTTAATCGCACGCTAATTAAACTCATCTATCAAAAGCAGCGCATATGCAAAAGAAGTTGTTCTTACGACTTCAACGGGAAGTTCGTTTTTATGCTCAGATAGTTAAAGCTAATTTTAAAGCTTTGTCATCTCTTAGGAATGCAAAAGTAAAGTATTTTTTAACTACAATATAACTATACTTATAAATATAAAATTGTTATTATTTTAATATCTTCGGGGCAATATTGTAATTTAACAACTGTTCGGCGAACCCAAATGTGTAAAGGAAAAAATTGACATAATAGAAGGGACCAAAAAATTAACTATAAAGTTATCACTTACTAAAAATAGTTCCGGTTTACGAAAACCATTAAGGAGATTTTATACACAAAGTCCTTCGTACGTGGGATTTAGAATGTTTGCATTAATTTTTCAGTGCTGACGAAAGATTGTGAAATATTTGAATTACGATTGGATTAAATATAGAGCTCTTATTTTAATTTATTTATCACTTCCTTAGCCTGCGAAGCAATAATATATAGATATTTGCATAACGTTGTTGCGATAAATTTAAACCGCTCGTTTCTTTTTATTTTAGAGGCCGTGGTGGAGTTATAGAGACTGTAAAAAATTAACGTCCCTCTTCAGTTGAAAACGAAATTGCTCATGTCCCATAAATTTTTCGAGAGCCTACTATAAAAATAGTCAGAAAAGCAATTAATTATACCGCAGATTAATTACAATTGAGGTGAAGTCCAATAAGCGCGACTCGTTCGACTGCATCACTTCAGCTCAGTGCGTTCTAACGCAACTTTAAATGGATTTATCCAGAAGAAGGCCAGTGACAGAGGACGGAACAGACGCAATAATTTTAGGGACTTAGCTGCGCACGCACAGAGACAGTGCGCTGTCCAAGAGCCATACTGTGAGCTCACAACAAATTAAATTTTCTAAATAAATCCTCAGCTTACCTTGAACGTAGGCAATAATTCAAGATTACCATTCGCGGATGGTTTTTGTTATCATTATTTCTGCGACGCTAGGAATCTTGTTTTGTCTCGCGCTTCTTTTGAATTAGACTGCTGCGAACGGCGAGTCCTTCCAAGACGCTAGACAGCGGCAAGCGTGATGTATTGGAAATATCTGGTCATGGCAGCGCGTATCTCAGCGGGATGATCTCATTAGATAGCGACTTTTAAGGTTCGTTAGGCACCGAAGGCGTCTGCGTCTCGGTCGACCGTCTTGTAAATTTTGCCGTCTTTTAAGGACGTCTTAAGTGGATTTGGCTAAAAATGACAATGTCTCCTGAAGAAGATGGAAATGCTCTAAATTTGAACAGCTGTGGATCATGTCTTAAACCGATAAAAACAGGAAACACTTCAAGAATACAAAGAACAGTTACATTTTCAGCGAACTCTTCTAATAAGCCCCTTTGAAATTCCGCATAATCTCTATGAGATGCTGAAGAGACGTCTGACTAGCGAAGAATTCCTCGAAATGAAGATCCGACGTAAGCAGCTCACATGAAGAGGTTCTGTGATTTTTGGGGCGATGCAAAAAAATATGGCATCATGTTAGTAACTTTAGTTTGGACAACTCATTAACATCCGCAGAAAGCCAGTTTGAGCGCGATAGCGAGTTTGAGTAACAGTTCGAGAAAAGGGTCAACGCCATTGGCACTCTGCGTCATTTGCAGACTTCTTCTGTTATTTAACGAGTCTCACTGCTTTTGCAGTCTGAAAGAAAGAAACCTTATCGTTTTTATTGAGCCATGAGCTCGAAAGGGGCAAGGAAACTAAACTACCATTCTCATTTTCTGCACATCTCGATGCACTTTGGTGGACATTTACCAAATTAAATCGCAATGCATCCGCAAACTAATTCAAATATTTTTATTTTTATTTAACAACAGCTCATTTGTACCCGCGGAAAAGAAACCCTTTCCAAACATTACCCGTCATAATTAAGTTGGCTTCAGGTGCTTCACTTCGAGGCTGCAATGTGTGTCGAGATTAAGCGATTTCAACTTTATACTAATTAAGGAAACCTTGAGATCGTCAGACCCCAGGGTGGTCTTAGAATGTGATGTTTCCCTTTTTTGCAAACTTCATAAGAAATGGTCGATGGTTCGCTGGGTCAAGACTTTCGCCATTGTGTAAGTATTTGAGCCTCCATTGTTTGATGACTAAATATTAATCTTTCTTAAAAAAATTTCCTTCTCATTAACTTGATACTTTTGGCGCTTGATGGGAGTTTTTGTTTTTAAGAATTCTTTCAGAAAATGTTATTTTTATAGCAAACTTGATCATTTGGAACAAAAGGTGTAGGTAGCTTTATGTAAATTAATGGTATTTTGTAAAATATAAAACGTTTATAGTTATTATGCTATTCTCTGGGCGATAAATATTGATAGACGCATTCTTCAATGACTTAATGGAGTATTATTTAATGGAAGGATGTAGATTTTATTAGCGTTTAAAGTGTAGTATTATATATTAATATTTGTGTTTTTGCTATTTCTTTTAAATTTTCCTTTAGTAGGTTAAAATAAACAAAACCTTAAAAACATTTATTTATTTCTTTAACTTTTTTATTAAAGATATAATTAAAATTTTGAAAACCTTTTAAAAACTTTATGCTATGAAGCTTCAATTTGCTTCAACAGTACTAATTGAGGTTTTTTTTTTAAATCTGCATATTTGCGATTACTTTAAAAAGAATGATACGATAAAATGTTCATATACCTAACATCTTACTATTTTAAAAAAATCAAAATTTGTTTTTAGTTTTGGCACTCAAATACAAATACATATGATACTTGATAAATAATCACAAATTTATTTCGATTTGGAATAAACTAATTCTACAAATGTATAAATAAAATAAAAGCCTTTTTGCAGAAAAAATGCCATTCTAGAACAATTTTGAGAAAATCGATTAGATTAGTTGATTTCTACTCACGACACTTAAAATAATTATTATTTACTTTAATTTGTCTACAGAATCTATTTATTCATAGTAGATTTATTTTTTAAAAGAGACGACGAGAATCAATAAAATTATTTTTATTGGAAAACCAGAAGCAAAAAAATTAAAATTCTAATTAAAGTCGTTGATGAAAACTTTAGAAGCTTAGTCAGACAATTTTTAAAAACTGAATACAAAATTAAAAATCAATATGCAATTATCGATCTATGCAAATATTTATGCAATTAAGCGGGAACATGTGCGAAAACGAAAAAAAACGACGCAAAGGTGGAATCATCGTGCTACCTGGATATCAGTCGTTAACTCATTAAATCTGTGCATCGCTCACTGGCTTCGACCGTAAATAATACCCCCAGAGATAATTAAGACAGCGAAAATAAGAATTTTTTCGTGAGAAGCGATCACACATCGGCTTCCGCATCCGTGTCCATCAGGTAGGTAACTCGAGAATTTGTTAAGGTCTAAACGGAGTCAACTGTGCAGTCGTCGTGTGGACCCAACACGGCTTACCCCTCGAATTAATTCGCAACGGTCGGTGCGGTCTAAGGCGCAGGTTATGAGAATTTTGAATTTTCCTCAGCTGTTAATTATGAAGATGACGTGGGTGATGACCATACCACGAAATTAAATATAGAAAGACAAACAACGAAAAAATAAAACATACTTACAAACAGACGGTGCACGATCGTCGTCCGGCAGCATAATTGAGCAGACACGATCCGACAGAATTCACGTGGTTAAATGCACCACAGCCAGACGCTTCCGGAATACACGGGGCTGCAATTACAATTACTAATGGCAGACAATTTTCATGTCAAAAATTGATCGAGGAGACTCACCGACGGATCGCGGAGCCCCGAGATTCGCAATTAGTGGCCCCCTCTGATTGATGGATGCTGGGGCTGGATGTATCATTTGAGCCTGCTGACTAAACGCAGAACGCAGGCGGTGGTAGGCAATCCGCGGGCCCTACGCCCGGGAAGCTCGCTGCACCGGCGGTTTCCGCGGAACATTAAAGTTCTCACCATTTGCACACGTTTTCAGCTGAATTATAGCAATGCGCTTGCTTATGATCGTTTTATTGGAAGCTAATTGCGATCGACCTCTGATGGTATGCATTTTGCTCTAATCGCGGAAGGGTGCACCATCCAGTCGATTCGGTGTGCGGTGTAATGAGCTCGAAACTCCTCTTCGATTGGAGGATGCGCGGCTAATCGAAGTTATTAGGCTGCAGGATCTTTTTATGGGAGGAAGTCTGCCTCGTTAAGGGGAATATCTCTGGTAGAGTCAGCCTATAAAGTTGAGCTAAGGGCGTTATAAAATAACCTAATAGAAGTCTTAGAAAAGGTGCCGATAACAACACAATCATTGCTTTCTCACCAGCTCGCCCACTATCATGTATTTTATTTCATTTCTTCAGGATTTATATGTAGAAACGCTAAAGAACAACTCTTTCCATCACATAGACGTTAAAAATTAATTTCCAAAATAAAACAAATTCAAGAATCCTGATTTCTACTAAATGTCCCCAAAATTCCATCACTTCAAGGCAAAAAACTATATAAACTGCTTTGTAAAAATTAAAAAGAGAAATTCCTATAGTGTCGATACATTTATTTATTTTTTTCATGGGGATAAAAACTATTCTTCAGAATGAAAATTGCCGATTTTAAAAATTCCTTTAAAAACGAAAAATCTCCAGCCGTTTCTGTAAATAGATTTAACGTCTAAGCTGTTTTTTATAAATTTGTTGAAGACCTTCATTAATTTTTTATTTAAATGTTTTTAATTTTAATTGAATCAATTATCCCAAATAATAAAAGCTAAAATCAATTTCGTGTTTTGATTCTAGAACCAAAAAAGTACTAGACGAAAACTGGCTAATTTATTTCGCACTTTTAACTTGGCTCATTATTTTTTTCCATAATGGTTATAATTATATGTATAATTACCAAAAACTAAAAATTCCTTAATTTTTAAAAGCATTAAGTCGTTAGTGCACTAATGCATACAAAGCTTCCCATTAAATAAAAAAACGCATTAACGCCTAAATTATTTAGACAAATAACAAATTAAACACAATTTACAAATTATTGTTGATTTATGTTTCGTTGCAAGTTTCAAGTTCAGCGAGTAAACGAGATCATTAGCTTTTCTAAAAGCCGCTGAAAACAATCACCCGGCGGCGGGAATTGTTGCAGCGAAACTCTGTAAAAATCAATTAACGCTTCCGCTGATGATTTAATTGAAGTAATGAGCTCAAGTTCACCTGCTCTAATCGCTACCTAGCCGACTCTGTTGCAACAAATTCGCGTGCTCTGAGCATTCTTTTACACTCGAAATGTGAATTTTCACTTTTTTACTGGAATTCAATCGGAGTGGCAAACGAATGACGAAATGTCGACGCATTTAATTAAAAAATAATTAAGCAAATATGGAGGAATCGAAGAACTCGAGGTAAATTTATAACCTATTCTTTTAAAAAGGTCACTTGGGAATTTTTTCAATATTTTAATAACATCCGTTGGACTGCATTTACCTTCGAATCATCGCGTTCCTTTCGAAGACACTCAATCTTCGGTTTTCACTTGAGCGGTTCAAGTGAGCACGTGAGTGGCTGAAGAACGGGCTGCGGATTCCTTTTGGTTTTCGACCTCCTGTCTTCCGCACGAAATCGATCTTTCAATTTAAGTGAGCCCTGGGTTGCAATTTTAAATGCAATTTCCCCTAATTTGGACCCTAAGAGACTTGTAAGTGGTCAGAATGCATTTTCGGGAAGTAACTTTGTAAATAAAAAATTTGAAATTTTGCATTTTGATTGCCCTACACATCGTTAAATGCAATTTGGACAAATTGCACGTTTTGTCCACGCTTTGAGCAAATAAACCCAGCCTCGAACGGGTTGAGACGAAGGAGGTCAGATAATCTGCTCAAATATCCTGGAACGGGCATTACTGCACGAAATTGTTCAAACTACGTACGCGAATTACATTGTAGTCGATAATTTGATAGCAAAACGTGATATCGAGTATTATTGCCTCGCATTTGCCATAAAGCGGAATAAAGCGATTCAGCCGGGAGTTGCTCAACCGCCTTTTCGTACTTCTTGGGCAATCACTTTCTCAATATTTTAATTAGACCAACTTCGAAATTCCAATTTTATCTCGATCAACGGGAAGTAAATGACTTTTTCGTGTCAAGTGCAACGAACTCGAGGGGTCTTTCAGATTTATCTGCGCGCCATATCGCCAGCAGCAGCTGTCGTCGCCGACCAACAAACCTGGAGAATAGTTAACCAGTCGAAAAGGTGCGAAATACCTTTCAGGTAATATGTCCAAGCCTACGCGGCCATATATCTTCCCGTCAAAATTGCTTGGCTCACAGATTCTCTTTAATTTGTCATGAGCTTTGTCAGCAATTCTGCGGTAGTTCTAGCCGCAGAGTTTCCTTCTATTTTAATCTTGAAGCCATCTGTCGCCTGCGCCATTATTCATGGTGAATTGAATCAATTTTTGTTGAATGGTTGCGGATAAATCCACCTATCTCTAAGGAGTACCTGGGCTTTGCCATTTGCAGTCACTAGGTGTGTCTATTGGTCCATTCAAACATGTGAGGAGAACTCTATTAGTCTTAACAATCTTATATTCAGCTTTGATCATGAGTCAATACCATGGTGTTGTAACTAACATTGATTTTTTTATTTTATTTAAAATTTAACTCTCTCAGTTCTATTCTAGTTAAGTTTACGTTTACGTATACATATGTATCTTTATTTATAATTAATTTGTTCCTTACCGTTTATTACTTACTAAAGGTGAATATAAAAACACAAATCAGATTTAATTCAAAATCAAAGTTCATCGAAACACGAATTTGTTTAATCTTTTAATTTAATCTAAACAGGTTTTACAAAATTCATTCATTGAAGATGTTTCATTTCGATAATATCAAAAGGTCATAGAATTTATCTAGAAATTGTAAATTTTTAAAATAATAGTATAAGATCCAACTTGTTATCATCCATTACCTTCATAATATTTATCCTTCATTATCGCTTCACATCGCAGGTTAAGTTCTAAATCTTTATTTATTTAGTTTTGATCTCGTAAATAGAGAAATCTCGCCAAGTTGGAAAATTATCTACGTACTCAGGGGTTGTTATTCCCTCTTTAGCACTATAACTTTTCCTACCCAGTCTTTAAGTAACCGCGATTTTTATGTCTACTATTAAGGCACTTTTATTTTTCAAAGGGCATCATACGCTCTGCGCCCAACGACCAGCCAATTTTCTTTTTCCAGTCCGTCAGATCGCAAAACTATGTTACATAAAATAATGCAAAAAATAAATTGCTTCATTAACCCCGGCGCGCTGCACTCCGCAGCTGCGAGGGAAAAAGCCTAAGTAATAATAACAGACATCGCCTCTAACGAACATCTTTCGCCGGGGCCCCATTATCGGGCGGGGATCGCCTATCGGCAAGGAGGCCCAATCGATTTGAGGCAATTTGCGGCCCCTCGGTGCACCGGGCACCTCGCAATCTCCTAGGAGTAATCCGTTATTAATGACCATAACTAAGTTAGATTAGAATTTATTAACGTCTTCACGAGGCTCATTAATCACACGATCCGCGCGATGCCACTCTCAGTCACCTGCAGTCCAAAAAATCGCCTCAACGCTTTCCCTTTTTTTATTTTTTCTAATAATAATATCAAACTAATTGAAGTCGGGACTACGTGCAGGATTCGCGGCATTTTATTTCTGCGGCGGGGGTCCGGGGTCTTGAGTCTGGCCGGGCGAGTTCTTGCTCCGCGAGAGGGAAATTCCTTAAAGCCAGGATAACCACAAAAGCAATTTCTGAGATTCCTGGAGTCGGCCGCCGCCGGCCAATTGCAATTCAAATCGATCGAACTGACTTGCACTATCTGTAAAAATGAACGAACTCAGCGATAAATTTAATTTCGCATTTTTCAGAGTTTTTTAATGGTCTAATTATGAAAGCAGGTTTAGCCCTGTTCCAGCTGAAGGTTGCGGCCTGGACCTCCGTTTCGACGACTGTCTGCGCGTATTTATTCGCCCCAGCGGAGCACCGCAGTCCGCAACAATTGAGCCCCGGCCCCTTAATAGACCATCATTACTGAAAGTAATTGAGGATGCGCTGGAAAAGAGCATCTCGCAGCATCCCGGGGCCCCGCACAATGACCACCGTTTGCGGATCTCTCGCGTCTTCGCGCAGCCTTTCGCGTGATTTTAGCCCCATCCGCGTCCGGACGAGGACGGATGATGCCTCATTGGATCTTCCCGCGAGGGGGCCCACGGTCGCTCCGCTCCGCGTGGAATCTTCGGCATCTGAGTCGGCGTTCTTCTTAAGGCCGACTGGTCCAAGGAACCCGGCGCAATCTGCCTCCCAGCGATGACAAATGACCTTCACAAGGCAGCGCACTGCGTTGCGTAAGATGCGCACTACCCAGCCGCGGACGCAGACGCAGACGCTCGGCTCCTCCAGCCCTATCTCGGTGAACTTTTGAGTTACGAATGTTATGGGATTTTAACTGGACGTGAAAAATTGCATTTGAATTTTAATTTCAGCAGCGCACGGACCCGCGAATTGAGAAACAATGCCGCGGTGGTCAGTGGAAGCGTATCTCGGGCCGGTGCTGTAAATTCCTGTCAATGGTCGGGATGCTGTTGCTCTTCTGGACCTGGAGGTCGAAGTCGGAGCCAACCGCGGAGTTGTTTATACCCGCGCTGATCGGCGTGTTATTGTCCGGGCAAAATTAACATTTGCTCTAAACGAGAGTCACGTTGCGAGTCGAATCGAGCAGGCCTAACACGAGTGAATGAATCGGAAAAAGGATCGGAAAATGGTTAGAAGATACCGAGATAATAGATTTCTTGTACTGAAAACAGTATTAAGACTTAATGTCCACGATTGAATATTATCGCGTAACGTTTTCATTGAATACGAACGCACGAATTTAGTTTTATGGTCTCCAGTTATTTTTCTAACCCTATCGCACGACTATCGTTCGTTACCATTCAAGGAAATAGAGCTACTGATAGTATTAATTAAAGCAGGAGCTTGAACATTGAAAAATTGGGATACATAGGTTAACATCGCGAAAAATTAAATTTTAAAAACACGTATGCATATTAATTAAAATTAATTTAAAATCAAAATTTAGTTTTAAACAGACGTTTCCGAATTTTGCTTTATGGCACTGAATAAAAATTAAGTAAACCAATAAATTTTTATTTATAGCTTTAGAAAAATTGTTGAAGAATACAACTGGGTTTTTACAAACTTTTTTTCAATTTTGGAACTGTCTGGGTAAAAGATTATGTTGTATTATTTCATTTACTCGGAAAGATGGATTTTAAAATTTTGGTATTTTTTAAATATCGATTTTCTTTCATGCAATTAGAAAATAATTTTTTGTTGTAGATATGTACATATATTGTACCTTTTATAGATAATTTTACCATAATAAATCGTTAAGTTAAAAAAGATCCAAAACAGGTTTTTATTTATTAAACATGTGTTTAAAGGGAAGTATTTTTAAGTTCTGGCGCTTATCGATAGTCTAATTTCACTAGGTCAAAGTCGTTCATTAGAACAGAATTTCATTTGAAAACTACCACTACCTACATACATATGTAACTACAATTCTGCTTGGTAAATTAACTTTCAAATTTTTTACACAGGCATACAAATACGTTGCCAATTTCATAATACAAAGCATCATTGAAACAATAGCATATTTTTTACTGGGCTTCTGCTGAACTTATCAGGTTTTTACTATTAGATAAATAGTTCGTTGAAGAACTGTTGAAAGTCAAATAAAATTAAAATACAACTAAATTTTGAATTTCAGACTTTCCTTTTTATACAAAATATAATTTGTTGGCAGTTCTGTTCCCGTGGTCACCATGGCAACGCGCACGTGTAAAATGTAAACAAATTCAGCGGGAGCACTTTCGGCAAGTGGAGACGGTTCTCGTCCCAACTTAACGACGTCAGCTGACACGTCAGTCACTTTGTTTTGAAAACGTCAAACGCGTCAAAACACGGCCACGGCGCTCGTCTGCATGGGCTGTGATCTCTTGTCAATTTCCGTTTTCTATTCTGGTTTATTTTGACGCCCAGGGACTGGTTAATTCGACGGGAAGCGCAGTCGTCCGGTGGTTGAGAAGATGAAGGTCCACTTCCGGGAGCAGTACGGTACCAAGGGGGAGGAGATTTTGTACGTGACACCCGCAGGTAATCAAGGCGTTGAAATCTGATTCTACTGGCCTCCCCGGAGGCCCTGACCCCAAAAACAAAAAATATTCTTGCAGACCAGAAGAGCATCGTGCGCGTGCCACTGAAGGGCGACCGCCTCGTCATCCGGGAGCGATTCGCGCTGCTGAAGCTCATCCAGAACATCTTCCTCCCGAAGGGCTACCCGGACAGCGTCAGTGAGGACTACCTCACCTACCAAATCTGGGACACGGTGCAGGCGTTCTGCAGCACGATAACCGGTGGGTGGTCCCCGGGGATAGTTTAAATAAATTAATCACGCTTATCCGTGTTCAGGAACGCTCACTACGCATGCCATCCTCCAGGGAATCGGCGTGGGCAGCGAGGAAATCAGCCCCTACTCAGCGACGGTTACGTGGATTTTCAAGGAGGGAAGCGGCCACATCGGGAAAATTTTATTCTCGTGGTGGAAGGGGTGAGTTTGAACACGTTTTAGGATATTTTGATATTTAACACAGGCTCCCATTATAAGATTAATTTCAACCAGAATATAGTTTTTTGAAAACTAATAAAATATAGCGCAATATCGAAAAACTACAGGCGTAAATTGAAGTTTTGTCGAACTGCATTCAAGTTTCTCAAGTTTCTTTTTTGTCCAAAATCACAAGACTACGAATTGAATTTTACAGAAAAGACTGGCAAAACGAGCTTCTTTTCCTTTTCGTATTCGAAAATACCCCCTCGAGTCTCTTATTGCAGTAATTTACATTTAAACTTTTAATAATAAATTTCCAAAGTAAAATAAATATTTAAAAATTACGCGCCATTAATAAAAAATACTGGATATCATTTTACTTAATAATTTCTTCCCCATAAAGCACCGAATTGGACATTGATTCAAAAAAGTGGCGTCTTAGAGCAGATTTTTTGAATGATGTTGCGATGGGCGTAGAAATCTACGTCTTGCCAAAATATCTCACGCATGCCACTTACATTTTATGCGGAACAACAATAATGAAAGCAATTGTTGGTGTTGCAGGTAAGAGGATTAAAAATGTCAAAGGATATAATTTTAACTGGTATTCATTAACTTAGGTGGAGCAACACGTGCCGCACTAACGCAACATCATGCGATTCGCGGCAACCTGGCCGACGTCGCTTCAAAGGACAGTGCGCAAGAAACCTGTGTGAATCTAATCGCTTCCTTCGTTGGCCTCTATCTCCTAAGTGCTATAAAGAGTCAGACGTAAGTATTCGGCGGTATTAAAATACAATTTAGCCACAATTTTTCCGTTGCAGTGTTCTCTACTCTATCTTCTTCATAGTAACTATAGTCCACCTCTATGCAAATCTGAAGGCTGTTAAATCAATCTGCCTAAGAACTTTTAACGAATCTCGATATTTAATAGCTCTAGAGGAATATTTTAGGTCTAATCGAATGCTGTCGCCACAACAAGTCGGTCTATTTATCCTAGTTTTTGATAACTTGAATGAATGTATTTTTTGACTGCAGGTAAATAAGTTAGAGCGAGTTACTCTAGGCCAAACTGTATCAGTTTCTGTGAACATCCGACTGGGTCTGTCGGCTAAAAATCTCGTAGAGGACTTTAAACTGGGTTCCGTCATCGACAATATTGTCTCCTCGTTCGACCCACATGAAAAATTTATAATCGCCGAAAGTAAGAGGTACCTGGGGGTCTATTTGCATTTCGATACGAGACCTCAAGATGTGCTGAAGGCCTACTTCTTCGCTGTTTCGTACTTGCAGGACCGCACTCAAATCAAAGAAAGGTACTGGGAGGTCCAAAGTAAATGGCAGGAGTTCCTGAATATGGCACAGAATGAAGGTGGCTTCGAACAAATTTATATAAAACTTTAAGTAAATACTTATTTTTCATTCAGGGTGGTGTACAACAAATCACTTGCTACTCGTTGACGAGTACCGGCTGGACTGGAAGGCATAATAATAAAGCTGTGCGATTCTGTCAACACTCCCACTACTTGGAGGACCAAAAATAAAATCCTGACGCGACTACACTCATTTCGCAGCACGATGCTGTGTATAGTTTTTAAAAAGAAAACAAATGACAAATTAAGAGAACCCCTGCTACAAATTCCAAGTGAGTATTTAGCGCAATCGAGGTCATTCCGGAATTTGGCGCTTGAAGGACTATTTTTGTACATCTCAAGAACATATTCAAAAACAAACAAAAGAAAAGGCTTAGGACCCAGCTATTTTCCTAGACTAGTCACTGTACATTCTAAAGTTAATTCGAAGTATTTTTAACCGCTTCTCGTCCCGGATTTCGCTGAATTTTCTAGATGTGAGTTATAAAGCGATTTTGCAATCATTAGAAGCGGTATGAATTGGCACGAGGTGCAGGAGCTTCTTCAGGGATTTCCGTTCGGAAGGAATGGCTAAATATTTTTGTAAAAAAGAGATTTGCAGAAAACCTTGAAAAGAAAACGCTCTGTGCCAGCTTTTCAATTATTGTAAGTAAGATTGTTGCATTTTAGCTGTTTCTATTTGCCGCTGAAAAAATGAATTCCACGTTTAGGGATTAGCTGTTGTGTGGATTATATTTAGTAATGGAAAGTTCGTAGAATCTCAGGGGAGTGCACAGTGCTTGCAGTACTTTACTCAATTTGTCCTCGGTCAAATCATGACACAACTCAGCATTTCTTTTTTAAAAATAGACTCCCAAAATGCATATTTCTGTTTTCCACCATAAGAGTGTTACAAAATCGAAAGTCAACAGGAATTATTTTCTTCGGTAAGTGATTGTAGTTCAATTAGTTCGCTATTACAGTCGCGAAATTAGACTCGAATTTAAGTACTAAAAGCACGTGTGCTCCTTTTTAATCGTAGTTGTAGTAATTACGCATTCAAAACTATTTTTAAGTGTAAAAATTTAAATTTTAACGATATTTGCCTTCTAGTGAGAATGATATTTAAATAAGTAACTTTTATTTTAGATTTTAGTTAAATTCCAGCAATCGTAACACCCCAAATGGTTGAGTTACACGAGCTGTGCAAATTTGTTTTCCATTTTGAAATTTTCTTATTAAGAAACATTTACAAATTTACAACTTAGTTTACTGCAATTCTAACCACAGATTTACATATTTACAATTTAAGTAGAGGGTTTACTTAATTTTCATGTGGACTATAAGCCTAGTGTTTAGGGACGCAAGAAATCAATTTGAAATCTAGTGCGCTTTATGTAGAATCTACTTTAAAACGCAAAGCATAGTGTGAGCAAAAGGCCTCTTCTATTATGAAAACAAAAACGTTGTTCGTTTTGGAAGCTTGTTCGATTTTAAATCATTATACCTTAAGTTTTAGCAGTTTTTAATTAAAAGTAAATTTAGTCAAACAAAAAAATGAAAACAAATTCAACAAAATTTGGTGCTCAAATTTTTTAATAATTAAGTAAAACGCTCCAAAGTTTTATTAATAAAATGAAATTTCCTTAAATATTTGTGTTTTACTGCTTTTTCTCTACGAATAACTTCCCACTCATTTTTTTAATTTATGCGCTTTGAAGACGTCGAGACAAACGGAGCTTTGGAACTTGTGAATAATTAACAAAATTGGAATATGTATGAAATTAAAAGCGCAAAATATACAAATATTTTATAATTTTCTACACAACTTATAAAATGAAAGCTACTTCATTAACTGGGAAGCACAGTTTAGAATTTTGCTATAGTGCAATTTTCGTTAATAGTTTCTTCTGAGGTCCGAATGATTTTCTGTTGGTCGGCTGATTCCGATTTATACAGCTGAGTAGACATCATCAAATTGACCTGCACAAAAATAGAAAACTTTTAAAAAAGCTCCTAAATGAAACCAAGCAATACAGATTTCATAGGCCCAAAATTTATTTTAAAAACTTGCTAAGGTTAAAAATGCGCTAAATTTACTATGTGGTTACAGCTTGAGAATTCGAATTTATACTAGAAACCGCAGGATCTGCGTCCCTGTCCTTGCCCCCAGTCTGCGACAAATGCTTGACAATGTCCACCCAGTTCCAGCCCCGCGGCCGCTCGCCCTTGTGGTCAGTCCGCTCCCACTGGCGCCGCTTCTGGGCCTTCGTGAGCTGCTCCTTTTTGGGCTCCTTCTTGCTAATGTTGCTGTTCGCGTCGCTTATACTGAGCATTTCCGCCTTCGAGGAAATGTCCACGGAGCTGGGCACCGGCGTCTCCGGCTGATCCACCAGCAGCTCCTCGATGCGATCTTTAAGGCACTCAAAGAGGGTGTAGGTCATCCCGCAGCCCAACCACTGCTCAGCCTCCTCGGTTAGAACTGCGGAAATCTTCTCCTTGACCTGAGGAATTCTGAAAATTAGGCATAAATGTTTTTTAATGGTCCCTTCTCAGAGCGGGTTCTCTTACAAGTTTCTGTTGTAAAACGTGTCCATGTTAATATTTGGCAGTTCTTTTGGATAGTTTCCGCCCCAGACAATCTCAACGAGAAAGGATTTAATGGTGTCATCTTCCCCGTACTTAAAAATTTGAGAAGAATTTTAGTGTAAATGTGGAATTTAGTGCGGACTCTTTTACCTTGTACTGGAAGGTCGTTGGGTTTATTTGTTTAAAAGCGTCGTCGCCTTCATAAATAGAAACCAGAGCTTCGCGTTCTTCAGTTTGTAGTTCATCAATTTCAGACATCTTTCATAAATCCCCCGAAAAACTCTGGCCGTAAAAGAAAAACCAGACCCTAGCGAGCAACTTCCGTGCAACAATTTCCAGCAGAAACGTCAGAAAAGGTGACATCCGTGCCTGACGTTGTGCACATTTTTCGAATTCGCGTTTTTTAGTTTCTTGAGGAAATTCCCTTCGAAAATCAGATGAGAGATCCGTCAGTTTTGGCGGGAAAATAGTAAACAAAGTCTTTCGTGTTGTTAAACTGAAGTTTGTGATTAAATAAGGATGGATCCTTCGGAAATTGAATTCATCGGGGAGAAGAACATGATTGGAATAATTCCCAATTTTACTTTTGATCCGTTTCACTTAATTAGCGGAGTTATTGGCCCATTTCGGGCTGGCCTGCCCGTCGAAGTTCCCCTCTGGCTAGCCATCCATTTTAAGAAACAGCAAAAGTGCAGGATCGTCCCGCCCCACTGGATGGACGTTAACTTTCTAGAGGAGGTCAAGGAGGGAGAGAAAAACTCAAAGTAAGTAACCTCAGAAAATGCCTTTAAAGCAGGCTTAAATTGAATCTACCTCAGGTACTTCACGAAGATGCCCAGCGACCACTACATGGTCGAGGCTCAGCTCATCCTCAGCGCGGCGCCCGACGATGTGCCGCGCTGCGAAGAGATCAAAACGGTCATCAAGGACATCTTCGATATCCGGGAGTCCAAGCTGCGGACGTCTATCGACGTCTTCATCAAGGGGGAGGGCACCTACGCGAAGCTCGACAACTTGACCCTCTTCGAGATCCACACGGTGCGGCCCATGCTGCCTCACGCCCTGGACCACATCCTGCGGTACCAGAGCTCGGCGACGGCTGCTCGGAGGGACGTCTCTACGCTGGGGCTCAGCAGCTCGATGAACACGAGCTCGCTGTACTCGCAGTAGTCTGTTGTTTAATACTCTTAAGGTTTGTACACTATTTTTTTAAAAATAATATAAGAAAGCTTCGTTGGGAGTTATATTTTTAACCTCTAAAAGAAATCCACTTCCAAATCCTGGATCCCTAGAACTCAAATATGCTGATTTTCTAAATGAGGATTGGCCCAAATTATATTTTTGATGCCCCTAGAAATATTGCCATAAAATATTAAACAGAAATTCAAACGATTGTAAATTTATTTGATTGTCTTTAAAATCATTCAAAACGTTTTCCCCCAAATCATACTTTAATAATTTGGAATTTTGCACATTGTCTTATTCAAAAATAAAAATGATAACAGTTTAACTTCAGCCGGCCATTACACAAAACATACAATATTTAAATTTATGAAGCAAACTCGAATCTAAATCGCTTTGCAATACACAAAGAAACAGAAACCAAAAAAATTTATTATTTCATTCTGGCGTAATAAATTCGAATATAACTTTAACCAGTAATTTTAAAATTCTTCGAAAATGAATGAAGTAAAAATCAGTAGGATTTCACCGATTTCTTCTCCCACCCGATTTCGAAGTACAAGTATAAGGAAATAAAGTTTTTATACGCTTCGGTGAAAATCGAACAGCTCTCGCCTTTAGAAATTCAAAAAATAAAACGAAATCTTTCATTATAAAAATTCATGTATATTATCGTTATTTTAAAAAAAAGTAATATCGCGATTGTTCCAAACAATTAAGAAACATCGACCAGGTATGTTCCCTTCTTAGTACTTAATTCATGGAGAACTTAACGTGAGAAACGTTAATCTTAGCAAGACCCTCTAATCCTATGGTACAGCTTATGCCTAATGACTACAGTTCATATTAAAAAAAAAACATATCTCTTAACAGTGAGTTCAGTAGAATGTCCGAAAAGAAAATGTTAAGAAATCCGCGGAAATTTCGAATTTGATTGAATAAAACTTTGCCAGGACGTTGCCATCCAAAGTCTCTCAAACAGGCCAGGCGAAATCTCCTCTTCCCTTGCTTTGGTTTATTTCCAGCAGTAGACACAGTTTCAGGTTGCTCCTTAAATCTAAAGATAGTGCTCAGTTTGACAAGCGTCGCGCGAATCTCGGAGGTCCTAACAAGACGCCAACTCTGAGAAACGCTACGAGGGCACCTGGTGTTTGGCCTTTTAGCGGGAGTAGCTACTTAGGGCTACTCTCGAAAAGCCAAAAGTAATCGTCTCGAGCTATTTCTTAAAAGCTATGCTGTTATATACATTGTATCTTACAAGCTAGATCTCGCGTGGATGTCCTAAATACACAGTATTTACATGGGCGCTCGTTTGAAAGCAAAATTATTTGAAAAAATATTAATTTAGACGGCCACGATTTTGCTGGGGTCTACCTTGACCCTCAGGAAGACCGTGTCGTCTTTTACGAATGGACGCCTGTTGAGCAATTCATGTGAGATGAACCTGGGGAACCCAAATCCGAGTTGGTCGGGCTCCAGCGACGGTCGCTGGAAGTTCTCCCAGGATGGGTCTGGGACGAAAGATTCTGCAACGCCTCCTTGACCACTTTGGACCCCTTGTTCGAATAGTGTGAATGTGATGGAGTGGGAGAAGGGCCACTTCAGCAAGGCGTCGTATTCCCCTGGAAGGACCTTAATATAAACTGAGACGTGGGTTCCTTCGCCAGGTCCGTTCCCGTTTAAAAACATCGACGCCTGGAGTTTGTAGCCATACTGGCTGGTGAAGAACGGGGGTGAGACCAGTTCGAGTCCGTCCTTGCTCTTCGCCTCTGCCATCTTCGCTGACCAGTCGGTGATCTTCCAGAGGAGCGTTCCCGTGTAGTTAGTACTCAACTTAGCTACAGCGTTCTTCAACATTTGAATCTGTTGACCTTGCCGGGAGGCCAGAGCAACCATCAGGGACAGGTGGGACGCGGCGTTGGCTTCCAGGTGGGACTCGAGCAGGTGCCTCGGTCCCTTGAACCTGCATCCAGCTTCCTTGAAGGTGCACGAAATAGCCAGAGCCTTGCACTCGTCCCTCAAGTGAGTTTCCATGTCCGCTCGAGCGATGGGGCTGGTCTCGCACCTCTGGGGACACGAGATCGGAGCCCTGGGGCACGTTGCCCCATGGATCGCCAAAGTATCTGCGGAAAACTCGCGTTGGCAGTGGGGACATCGGCGGAGTCGTTTGGCGCAATCTTTGGATTTGTGGATGGTCATGCGGCCGCGAAGGACTCGGACTCCGCACTTGGCCTCGCAGTAGATGGGCTCCTGGCTGCAGGTGCCCGCGTGCTCCTCGAGTCCTTGGCCGCTGAATTCGGCGTTGCAGAACTCGCATTTTGTGCGACGTTGCGTGCACGTGTAGGTCAGGTGGTCGGTCATCATGATTCGGGGGATTTGCGAGCCACATTTGTTGGGGCATGATGTCGCATCGTGCTTGCATGTATTAAGATGAGCCTGAAAAAGAAAAACCGATTTTAGTACAAATCTATTTTCTGAAAAATTAGGAGAAATGGGTAAATGTAAGCGAACAGAAAATTTCAGATTTCTTTATCTATTTTGTATTATATTTTATAATTAAAAAAAATATAACTCAATTTTCAAAATAAATTCGTGGTTATTTTTATAATTCTCTTATAACCAGTCTTTAAAAATTTGAATAAGTTTATCAATTCAATGAATTCAAAAATCTTACAATAAGTTTTCTTTAAAGACAAGGATAAAAATTAAGTTCTGATTTTAAAAAGGTTTATTTTAATTCCTACGTAAATTAAATGATAATTGTGGGAATTCTAGGCTCTCACAATTTTTTACCAATCGAATCCAGAACAAGCAACAGAAGTTTTATGCTATGTTATATGGAGGTAAAAACTTTTTATTTGATTCTACCTAATCTTGGCTATGATTTATGTTTTAGGTTCATGGTTGTTCATTTGAATAACATCTGAATGACTTTGGTTTATGGTTACTTCGGCCTATTTTCACTTTCAGTATTTGAGTTAAACTAAGAATTCTGTTAATTGACAAAAACCATTTCAAAACCAGCATCTGTACCATGACCAAGTAGTTAAAATAAAAACCCTTTCAAAAAACATCAGTTAATTCCCGTAATATTATGATAGCCGCTTAAGTCTTCTATTTTAAACTTTTTGCCTCTTTAAATAAACTTCCTTTACCAAAAATCTCCACAAGCCGCGACCCATAAAAAGCATCCGCTAAGAAAAACTCGAAAAAGTGGGCCTTTTTCGGCGGCCGCTAATTAATCCCATTTCAACTTGTTTAGTGTAAATTTGCCAAAGTGTGGGAAACTGGGCATGTTGCCAACGTTCGAGGAGCCGCAACTTGAGCGCTAAGAGTTTGAAGAATTGTGCAAGCCATTCCTCTCTTCGGCTACTTTAGATGGTCCCTCCACAAGTGGCAACCTTAATGGTAATTCCACATTCCAGAATACCGTGAAGGAATGATATGTGCCAACACTAGACGCGGTCTCGTTTTCTTAAGCAGCTGGTTGTAGAGCAATAAATTCACGCATAATTCTACACATTAGCGAGAAATTGTCGCAAGTTCTTTACATGGATTTCCATTTTCGTTTATAAGATTAGGAGCTGGGAAACCAGTTTTAAACAATAAAATGTGTGTTATACAGCAGAACTCGGTTATATTCTAAATTGTAAATGCCTGAATGTGTGAGGCGAGGTGTAATAAAATTTTAAAACTTACTTTTAACTTCCGTAATTCGTCAGACCACTTGCATCCCTGCTTGTGATGAATACAGAACACCAGAGATCCCATGATGGCCTTCTCAGATTCCGGGTCAGGGTATATCTGAAAAAATAACGTAATGTGTCCTTGTAGTACTCTCTCAAAATAAAACTTTCAATAAATAGCCAAAGTAGACAAGTAGGCTACATCTAACAAGGAAGTGTTTAGAATCGATTCACTGCTGGAGAAAACCCAAAGATATCATTCGCTAGCCAATATGTGTCACACCATGTTTAGAACTTGCTCCCAGAAGTATTAAACCATCTGTTTGTGACGACAAGGGTAGATAAGATAAATAGTGCAAGAAAAAACACCCCTTCCTGGAGTAGGTTGAGCTGTTTCACTATTTACTTCTTGATAAATTTTACATTTTACCAGCACGCATTATAAGCATTTTGTGTTTATCCAGTGAGCCACTTGCGGATGCTATCTTTTGCAGATTTTTTTTTCTGGCTCAGCCACTATCTTTGGCTGTCAGTCGTGTTGAGGGGCTGTTTAATGTTTTACTACCCATCCTCATTGGTGATAGCCGTGTTTTTGGAGATAACTATTTTTAGAATGGCGAGACATTTTGAGAAAGCCCTTTTAATGCTGACGATTAGTTAAAATTGATAGACGTATCATATCAATGATAGTGTCGTTGTTTACGCGCTGGTTTGTCTGGCAATTTGCGAAGTTTGCCTATTTATGAAAAACGAAACAAATGAATTTTACTCATATATTTCTTATGAAAATGCAACTCATAAATGAGATAAGTTTTCTAGAAACTAGATATTCTGGATATCATAAATACGACACATGTTCACTAAACCTACAATGAATCACTTCATATTTCTCACCAAATAATATCTGAATGTTTCACAAATTTTCGGTAGTCCATAAATAAGCAATCGTTTAGTGCATAAATATCCTAGACCACCCAAATTCTTGGTAGCGATCTCACCTTCTCCGCCCTAACGTGAAGAATCATTTAACATCGAAATAGGTGTTTTAGGAATGCCCCAAATCCCCAACATCATAATCACCAAATCTATTGATACCTCGTTAGGTTAACAGATACCGCAGTCTCAAAAAAAAAAAATAAAAGACCCTGATCAGTCCGCAGCATGAAACCTGGAAGGCGGGAAGATATTAAGCGGGATGCTAACACTTAGCAAGATATAAATTTTTATTCGGAATTTCTCCTTGTGTGGTCCTCGGAGGTATTCAGTGATCGTATGAGAAGAGAATTTCTGTTATTAGTTTTTCGCAAATAGATATGTTTAAAACACCTGCGGTCTTTATTATAATTCCCTGGAAGGTATGGATTTAGGGGTGACAGCTTGAGAAATACTTCAGGTTATTAGGTTCCAAGGAACCGATTTCTGCCTGTCGGTAAGTAATAAATAAATCACACTCTCATGGACCTTTTTTTCTCGCCTGGTGCGGACAATTTTGTATCTTAATGAAAACAACAACCTGTTTCTTATACCTATATGATTTACAACCTCGCTTTTTTATTCAAAATGTGGAGTTATCTCCATGAATTACCTGTCGTCTATTACTGCCACTTAACGCCCGCCAGGAAATTATAAGTCAGTTAGCACGGCTAGAATTTCTAGCTGCAGCGAGGCGGCAGCTTTTTGGGTTTTCACCTTGTAAAAACTCAGTCCACGTTCGCAGCGACGGCGGTGGCGGTGGTGCGATGGGGCTCCGGCGCGGCTCCACCGAAGGCAATTACTTCGATTCATTCCTCTCCTTTAATTAAGAGGAAAATGCCTGCTTTAACTTGGACTGGGCATTTGAAACGCTAAGACATCCGGTCGATTAAAAAAGAAAACAGAAGACAAAAAAGGCCTACGGGGGGAAAAACGTACCCAGCACCGCACGGCCACACTTCAGCGATCCGGCGGCTGCTGTCCGCTGCGGCAAAGTCGCCGCCGCCGCCGCCGCGCCGTGAGTTAGGTTCTATTTTTCCAGTCGCGAGCCTTTCTTCGAACATGGCCAGAACGATCTAGCGAAAGACTGACAATCATTTCCGGCTGACTCTTTAATTGACCCCGCTGAATCGATGCGCTTCAGTTAATTTGTTGTCATTTGTAAAGCCCCCGGCCAAGTGGCGTGCCATGAGATAACTTTGTTAAGGCTGTGCCCCATGCCACGATCGCCGGACCGATCGTCAACTTGACCACGGCAGTCTTCTGGAGGCTGCGGCTGCTACTGGTCCGCGAGGGTCGAGGGTGGAGGGCAGTTGGAATTTGACCATTTCGTGCGATAAAGACCTCCTGCAAGATCACCGAATCACGTGAATTTTTCTTTTAACTATACTTTTTTGTAACGACAGGTGAAATGAAATTGTCATGACCGTTGCGCGGAATTGATTTTAAGGCTGTCAGAGGCTTTTTTTTTCTAGAGTCTAGAAAAAGATAGAGAAACTTCGGTCAAGGCCAGTATTTAATTAAATGTGATCATGAAATGAGCAAATTGTATTTTTTGTCTTATTTTACATTGCGGTTGGTTTTAAAATAGTTTATACTGCTTTTCTAACGTCTTCATCTTAATTGGGCATTTCCGATTGAACAGGGTTTGGTCAAACCTGTATTATGATCATGGAATGTCTATGAAGAAAACTTTTTTATGTAATTTTTATATTTTCTCAGGCTCACGAGTTCTTGTAATATTTAGGTCTTCACAAAAAAAAAAAAGTTAGAAGAGAGCTGGAAATAACCGGTGATCTTTGATGATGAGACATTGTTCCGCCGTATTCTGCGCAAATTTAAAAAGTCCAAACTTATCAAAGGCTGAGTAATTACAGTCAAAATTTATTAAAATCTTAATAATGTTCTATCTTACAACTAAAAGAATTATGAGTGAAACCGTGACTGACAATAATATATTAAAATTTGAGACCTAAACAAAATATTATATTAAATTTGATCAACGAAATAAATCAAGTAAAATTAGATTGAAAGTAAATAAACAACAAAATTCATTACTTTGACCCAAAATGCTACTGACTTATCCTCAAAGTGGAATTTAACAAACTAGAACATGGTCCCACATAAAGTGGCAATGAAAAGTGATCAAAACCGTTCGCTACATAAAGTGAAATAAATCGCGAAGACACACCTTACCTTTCTTCCACTAGAAGGTAACTAATCACCATCCTATTCACCTCAAAAGAATCGATTGCCAGATTAATAAAAGCGGCGATCGTTATTTTCGATCGCTTTTCAAGTATTTTCCATAAACCGGAACGGTAATATTAAAAAAGAGAAATGAGCCTAATTTTGAGATATACCCCAAAAAATCAAAAAATGATGTTTGAATCTTTCCACCAAAATCCGGTCGTCTGAGTTGCCACTGGAAAATTGAATACCAATTTTTCAGACCATGACGAGTTACTTGCCGAATATAACTTTTGCTTGAAGCAGTCGTGCTTGAAGACGAAAAGGTAAAGTTAACCCCGAAAATTTTGATTGGTCTTGCATATATATTTTATTGAAACATGCGGTACTCTGCGGAATAATTTAATTGAGGTAACGAGAAGAAATCTGATGCCCGAAAGTAAAGTAATATTCGAAATCGGACGCTGTCGGATGAATGAAGGCGGAAGTTGCATCATATTTCCTATTTCTTGTCCGTTGCAAGGAAAACGAGATGGTTTCTGAGTTCGTCTCAAGATAGTCGTTAGACGACTGCTGCAGTCGTGCTTGCTCCATTTATAAGAGGAGCTCTAATGGCTGGCGGGCCAGCGCATGCTTGAGCCACTTAGCAGTGAAAGTGGCTGGGAGATTAAGTCCCGCCGATGTCCATTAGTAGGAGGAGGACGTTTTAATTCGGCTAAAAGGGGATTTTATCACCCAGACCCGAAATTCCCCTAAATCATGTAAATTAACCAAAGACATACCCTCCGCAGTCGATTTTGCTTCGCCGCATGCAGCCTTGACGGTGTCAACGCACCCACAATTCGAGGAGCTATATTAATTTCTCTGTTTATACCACGATTGGCTTGATTGCCTATTATTTCTTATTTGCAAGATACTCACGAGCTGATAGTGCTCGCTTGATTGACGTGTAAACAGTTTCGCTCATTCGGAGTTGATAGCAGTTGCTGGATAACTACCCGGTAGACTATAGGCCTCAAGAATGAAAGCTGAAGTCCACCGAACTGCAGGAGGTCTTGCAAGATCCTTAGTACGATAGTGTTGTGTGTCGTTTTGCATTCATCAATGTGTTTAATTGCATTTAATTTGGAAAATAAATAAATTACTTGTTTTTAAATCAACATAAAACCGCGAAGGATTGAATTTTTTACCCAAAAAACAAACCTTCGTTCCTTTGTAAGAAAAAATGTCTTTCGAAAAATTTCTGCGGTTAGGGATAATAGTTAAATTCAAATACATATACATATTGTAATGTTTGTCTTCTACAGTAGATTTGGCAATTGTGTGCCCTAGTAAATTCTTAGTACCGCTTGATTAAACTATCTTTACGGTTGTGCTTAGACCTGGGTTTTGTTTTGAATTGAAACGTGTAAGATCATTGATCAAGACGCATGAGTTTTTCCCATACTATTCTTCCCTGTTGGCGAAGTTCAATGATCAGCAAATGGACCGCATCGAACTTTACAATCAAGAAAACAAACAGAGTGAGTTTGCAGAATGGTAAAACAATTTTGCTATCAGGCACCGTCGCCATCGTCGGGTTCCCATCGTTAAGTCCCGTGCAAGAGCACGTCACAATTATGTAACGCGAATAGATCGCGCATAAATTATAGCAAAGGCAACATAAAAAAGAATAATAGTAGGTACAAGAGCTAGTTTACTTCGTCTCTTGAGCTGTCGTCTGAGGACGAAACACAGCATAATTCTTTTTTTCTGCATGAATATCTCCGTCTGATTGCAGAAATTGTTCGCCACCGCGCCGGATCGTACTTGAATGGGGCAAAGGCATCGCGAATAAGAGAAAAATGCGTGAAAATCTCACGCGCGACCAGGTGACTCCATCGCCCGAGATCAGGTTGCTTTTGAAGGTAAATAAAAAGACCACGCGCGGCCTACGGTGATCGCTCGAATCATGTTCGAACACGTTAACGCCAGCAAGATCCGTTGCACTGCATTCTCCATCTTGCGCACATACTCGCGCATATTTCTTGAGGAGAATGCCATGCTGAGCCAAGATCGGACGGGTCCGGCTCATACTTTTGAGCATAAAATACCTGAACAGGTTGTGGGTCTTGAGCTTTTGTTGATACTAAGACCCCGCTCGGCGCGGCGTACACCGCGGTGTTCGGTAAGCAGGCCAGGGACTCGGGTTACCTTCTTCTGAGGTGCCACAGGAGAAGTACTGATATCCGATAGATACTGTCTTAAGTGATGGGGCGGAGTCTACTGATATTTGTGAAATAAGCGACTACACCTCGCTGTTGTTGGACTTACTGCTGAATCGTTTCAAAGTTGGCAAATTTCCGGCTCTTAACTACAGATGCGTACTAGATAGGTCGCTCTGCATTTATTTGTAACATAAATGCACCGTAATCTGGCGCATTGTCGTGCTGAAGACATCTGCTTATGGTATAATTACATAACTTTTATTTTCATGGTGGTTTGGCACAATGAAATGCGATTAATGCTAATACTGTGCTCTAATTGTTTGAAAGTATATTGCCTTAAAGAAAAAAACCAAATCACAGCATAATCTATACATTTTATATTGCCAATTAATACTAATTGGCAATCAACTTTCTTTTGAAGTCAAATTATTGTTAATTTAAAAGCAGGATCATGACTATAATTATCGTCTACTAAATCTCATCTAATATTACCTTTCTTGCCTACATGATCTCTTTCACTATTTTATTAAAAGCGATTTAAGTATGACACGTATTTTTATCCACTTGAGAAAATTCTACATCTACCACTTCTGACAACATTTTTATTGTTCCTAATTTAGTTACTAATAATAAACTGTGCGTAAGACAACATATTTAAATTTTTATCATATCGATCACGAAGTTAGCCCGTTTTCGCACTTTCACAAGTAATAATTTAAGATCAATAGTTGTCTGGACAATTAAGATGTTATAGTGCATAAAGTTTTAGTCCGGACAATTTTTCTTGTTTGCCGAGCAACCTTTGGCTTTAATAAAATATGTCCAATTTTAATGCGAACATATCACTTCGGGCATCAATTTTCAAGAAAAATAGTCGGTAGTTGGGATGATATAACAATTGAGTACCTACCTATATTTTTAATTTTGAAAAATCTTTTTAAGTACATGACCTGCACTTGCGCAATAATAATAAAAACTACACGACACCTGCCAATTACTTCACTCAGTAAAAGTCGAGATCTCCTTTTAGAGCGTGATAAACTTTGTGATCTTTACAGAAGTGCGAGCTGTTTAATTAAATTCTGAAAAGTACAAGCATATGTTGTGTTTTTGGGGCCAACGAAATTTGCATGAAAAAAATTTAAATGAGCCCGAGGACTGTTTTCATGTGCGGTGAATTACATAAAACAGCATGGTAACCCGTTTTTACCAGAAAATTTCGCAACCATAAATACCTTCCCGACCAGAGCCAAGCAAGAAAACCACATTTTCTGGCATGATATATCCGATAAGAGCGTAAACTCTGCACGGTGGATACCTCAGGAAAATTGCTAAATGTTACAAAACGACCAAGAGGCTCAAATGCCTAACAGGGCAGGCCGAAACAAGGCTAGAAAGTAAATAAACAATTTAAAATGCCAGTTAGTGCTAAAAGAGCCGGCGCAACTAGGGGGCAGGTGAAACCGCATCGCGGATTTTGCTGAATTGAATTGGATGTGCCGTCAACTTGAGCGCACGGTCGCGATCTTTCGCAATTGCGCCGATCCGAGCAGAGCGCGAAAACCAATTTTCACCGCCGCCGCCGCTGGATAGTTAGCGCTCCGCCGAAGGTTACGGATCCGGGCCCCATGTCGCTCAACATGCGAAGCGCAATGGACTCATTTTTCAATTTAACGTGCTAATTTCAATATTTAGCCAGTTGAAGACCGTGGGAATTGCACCAGCCCTCGTCTAGACTCGAGTGCCCGACTTAAATGACTCGAGAGGTTATTTTCTCTTGAAGATCACTTTACTGCTAATTTTGGGTAATTTCTGGCGCATTTGGGGGCCAACAACGGTGCAAAGTGGAAACAAACAAAAGCCCCCAGAGCCCCCTAAGACTCCGCAGCTGGACCTCGTGCGTGGTCTCAAAATAGATTGAGTACCTCGTAAAGATGGACCTCGGCAGAAAGATTGCCGATCCCTTGCGTCGATTCTAAATCTAAATATCGATCTCGCCGGGTTATTAGCCGTTCAAATATTTTCTGACTGTTCCACATGCTGAGATTTGAAGGATAGCGAGTTTTTGGATTTTTCAGTTTTTGTACACATTCTGTTGATGGTTTAGATTTAGATTAGACAACTGTATTTTTAGTAGCCGAGCTACCTATTTCAATGATCAGCTCTTTTCGACAAAGAAACGGCGTAAGACGAATATTGGTCCATTCATAAAAGAATCAACTTCGCGATCAGACCAGGTCAAATTTTTTAACCTCTCTCTTTACCAATTCAAAATTAAAAATTAACCCTTTTTTATGTTTTAAGAATACATGTTATTTTATTAGTTTTCTTACGACTAAGAAATTTAAAAAAAAATAGTTATTTTAAATAAAAGATTTTACGCCAAGGTTAAAAAAACATATTTATTTTGGTTAATTTGTCTTCACCATAAATACCTCCTTAAATACAACTAGTAATTTTTGATTCATCGAGGCCATAAAATAAGCCTGCAGAAATCTACAACTACGGAGTGTTACAACTTATAACAATTATCTTTTTGCAAGATACCGCCAATTTAAGAGAGCGTAACGTAACATAAATAATAAATCAGGTGAATGAAGCAAGGGCAACATATTTGTAGGCATTTGAATTATTTTTTTTCAATTTCAACATTTTTTCCCCCAACTTAATATGCTCTTTTGTACTCAAATAACACTTGTTTGAACTGCGTAACATTTTATCCGAGCGTAAAGATCAGAATATGTTAATTTTTCGTGTGCAAATTTCTATTAACACTGGCGTCCTAATTGTTTATAATCTCTCACGATGCGTTACGCAAAAGTTCACGTATGAGCTTTGTTGTAACGATATTTTAGTTTGCGAAATTTGAAAAGAATGGGAACAGTAAGAATTTAAATTAGTTTTGAAATTCATAGTCACAGCTACATTAAAAATCCAAAATCAAAATTAACATTTGTATTTTTATACATGCATATGTACATATCTACATACATATGTATGCATGTATGTATATAAAAACGTAATAGATATATTTATGTAAATGTTTCCAACAATGTGTGGACCGCAATAAAATTAATTAATTTTTATCACGGTGGGTTACAGTTGGAATTAATATTCGTCCTTAAGGGAAGACCTGTTTAGTCATTTTAGGACTAACAAGCGGCAAAGGACGAGGTTGAAAAATGCATTTATTTGGTATTCACTTAAATTGTTATATGTAATATATAATACTTACTTAATTTGTATTTGGCCATTTTCCTAAAATATGCTTTATACTCTCTTCGAACTCAGAAAGTAAGCTTAATGATCTTGTGATCGTTTTTTCTTAAGTCGACCTATGAACAGTCAGTTTGATAATTCAGTCAGTTGCAGAAAAAACCCTGAATTTTTAACTTATAAACCCAACATTCGGCCATTGATCCGTCGCCATACTGATTTCCGATTTCCATTTGTATTTTACGTGTTCCACTTCAAAATAGACTTAAAACCAGCTTACTTCGTTACCCATTTCTGAATGTGTTAGCATTTACTATTTTACCTCTATGAATTTTTTTACAATTAATTTCACTTTCCGCTACCAGAGCACTATACCCTTGAATTATACAATAGGTGGGCGCTCCGGCCACCGTTGGGGGCTCTTGGTCGCTTGGGGCACACCTTTTACATAAAATGCATTGTGCACGGAAAGGCATTAACAATTCTTCTTATATATCTTCAAAAAAATTAGATAAGCGAAAAGATGAGCTTTCAGCGGCGAGACCCATTATAATAATTGAGGCCGAACAGTCGAAGAGGTTAATTTGCATTTCGGGTGGGTTACTGCTCCTACATCGGTCAATGTATAAAATATGAGATACAAAATTAATAAAAAAAGAAGCCCCAACTCGCGTGTTTTTTTATATTAAAAATTTTGCAAATGGGTCAACGAGTTTATCGCTGACCATTCAGCGGCCAGCTGAGCAATATACATACAAAAGGAAGCCGTTGATAAATTTTGCAGCCCCGAAATTCGATCTACTCGGCCTGCAAAATTGCAAATGAAGACGAATGCGATCCATGCGTACTTTTGCCACATATGTCGAGACCGATCGCAGCTATGACGTTTCTAGTCGAAAAATGTACGATCGTTAAAGTTCACACATTGCCACCATGTTTCTCAGAATATTAGACTGGGTGTCATAAAAAGAATATGTATATAAGAAAAAAGCCGAAGAAGTGCACGTAATGGCCGATAACATATGCTATACATATCACATGCGGAGATTTATCGCCTTGACTCGTTTCTTCGGAAGAGTCTTGTAAAACGAGGGTCTGGCAGCTGCCTGGTAAACGAAAATTCTCACAATTATTTAGTGAGCGATCGGGGAAAAATCGCTGGTTTTCCACCGAGGAGACCCGGAAAATACTTTCCCATGATCGGGACTCTGCGCCACGGCCGGGCTCCAATGCAGCGGAAAGCCGAAGAGATCTTGAAGCCACAATGAACTGGTTAAGATCAAGCGATCACCAGAGATGATCGTGGGGCGGCAGGTGGGGTCGAGGGCCTGCTCTAGGAATTTAGCGAATCGCGAATTGTGGTACAGCTGATTTACCTGGCCGCTTAGTGAAGAGGCGAAGCCTGATGCGGAATATTTTCATCGCTTAGCCACGCTCCGCGCCGGGCCATGAGAATGAAAAGTGCCGCGGATCGCACCGCGATGCATCACGTTTCGCTTTGACCGACGGATTATGTAAACCGAAACTCGCAAGAAGTCGATGGAATTTTCGAACGAATGCACTTCTCATTAATGCCGAGCAATGGCCGAGCATAAGAGTTTCGATTTTTACCTGTATTTTGTTTTTTCTTGGTATGACGTGGTATGGGAGATATTTCAGGATTTCATCACCTCGCAAGTGATACCTGCTAAATTGGAATATGCAGGAAGTTTTGAGTGCCTCACCGCTATGAGGAAATGCGGTGAAATTTAATTAATCGATATGCGTCAGACTCTAATTAAACCCCAATTCAGTTTCGGTCTACTTGCAATTCGGAATTATATTCTATTTTCGATTTTAAATTTTGAATTATAATTTGAAAAAAATTACAAGATTATTAGTGCAAATATGTATATAAAAAATGAAAATGCAATTTAACGCGCACTTTATAAAACTTACTGATTTCTTACTGTTTAAGATTATTTAAGATAAGACTCTTTAATTTATAGGTAGCTACTTATTTGACGTAAAATTCAGCGTCAACAAATGTTATCTGGTTTTATTCGTGTAGATTGTAAAAAATTTAAGCCTTTAATGTTCCATGACCAGTGAACAAATTTGATTGACTCCTTTTATCTTGAAGACTAATTAAGGTTTAATATATAACAAACAATAAAAGGAATTAACAGCGACATACAGTAGCAAGTAATAGGCGTATATAAAACAAAAAATGTTTAAAGCTGTTAAAATTCGCGTGTTTCTAATTTATAAATTGCATATTTGTGATAATTAAAGCTATTTACATAGATATGTAGTAAAGTTCTAAATATATTAGCAACAACTTCTTAAAATACATATTTTGATACGATATTTGAATTTAGTAGTGTTTACAAATATCAGATTTGTAATCAAAATAATTTAACAAAATTGTAGAAATATTTATTTTTGAGTGAATTTTGATTTGTGAGTTCTTTTGATTATTAATTTTGTAGAAATAAATTCGTAATTCCGATGAAATATCTTAGCTACTTAAGATGGGATTAAAAATAGGCCGGTTTAGCTTCTAACCATAAAAAGAACACTTCTCGTCGAACAGCAATTGTTCGAAAACGTAGGCAAAGAGTTGCGATAACCCGAACGCGATAACGCAGGAATTCCACCTTCGAAGTGGTGCAGCGATATCCCGCGACGATAAGCGAGGAATTTCCCTAGCGAAAACGGCCGCTTCTGCCGAAATTCAAATTCCGCCAGTAATTACCATTTTATCGGTAGGAAGCGGGTAAATATTTCCGCGGCGGAATTGAATCCGCTTATTCAAATTTGTTTATCAGCCCGGGCAAGCAGGCGCGACGGGGCTGTTGCCCGTGGCGGCCAAAGTACTCCATAATTCCTTACTACGAGCGCGGCGAACGGCTTGTGCGCGGCAAAATCGCTTGGAATTTCTCAAAAATGGTAGATAAGTGGCGCGGGGCCAACACTTATCTCGCGAAGTAGGTTGGGAGTTACAAGCGAGCATATCGTTGGGCCGGGACTCCACGCGCTCTAGATGCGAAAAACAGGCTGAGGAATTTCGCTAATTCGAAGGAATTACATAAATAGTCTTTTACAGTCGATAACATTTATGCGAAACGGAAATGATTACGAACAATCGCAATTATACTGATAGTGGATCACGTTGGGGGTAATGGACATTCCATTTTAGTTATTTTGTTGTCTTTGAAAGTATTTTCGATTTTTTTGTTGATATCCTTTTTTGAAAATTTATTCACTTTACTTAAAAGACATACACATCCTTGAAATTATAAACGTATTTATTTATGAAATTACGGATTAAAGCTCAATTCAATAATAAATTAAAAGGGCTCTATTTGAAGTTGATTTTTCGAAAACACTTGTAATTATCTTGCCAACAAAACGTCTTATTATGTTTGTAATTTTATCTTTATACTTTGCATTTAATAAAATATTGAAATTCCTTATATGTATATGTAAAATTATATTTAATTTCATGTGTTGAATCGTTCATGGTAATTCTTCACAAATAGAGATAATTATATTGTTTTATATCAGATTACACTACGAGAATACATTATGATAACCAATATTGAAATTATGCAGAATCCGTGTAGATTAGACTGTCATCTTCAACTAATTTTTTAAATGCAGATATAAAAAAATGTATTACAGCAAATAAGCATTATCAGATAAAAAGAGGATGATACAGTATTAACGATAATTGCGCAAGAATTACTTTACGAATAATTCTAGTAAAACCGGATAGTTTACATTTCACAACTTTTCGAAAAATTATATAATATATTTATAAGAATAAAATGTTTTAGTTTTTAGAATGAGATCAATCAATCTTATTTTATGCGTGAGGAACCTTAATGAAATGTTGACCAGTTGAAACTTTCGTGGGAAAAATACTTAAGTATTTTAGAGCAAATTACGAACCCATCGCTAATCAGAGCTGCTTGTGGTCACCGCAACCCAAGTGCTAACAACGCGATCAATGATCGCCGGGCTTAACCAAATATTTGGGGGAATTATCGCGAGGCGGTGGTCCAGCCGGACAGTTAGTCGGATGCTGCCGGAACAAATTGGCAGGAATGTGGCTCGACGAAACAAAGCGATCATCTCGCCAAGATCGACTATGAATGAGGACAGGTATTCGACGATAAAATCTCGCTACTTACGATTTGGCTGATTTCCGTAATTGGGACATTCGACGGCTGCGGCGACGGCGAGGACTGCTGCGATTTGTTCCGCGGCGGGGTCGGCGGCGACGGGTTGATCTGATGAATATTGGCCCCGCAATCCTTTGAGTTGCGGTTCGGAGATATTCTTGACGGAAAACTCAATGTCTTTGTCCACTGGGCGAGACTGCGCACCATGGTGAAGGGCTTTCTCTGGTTACTATCCAGCGGAACGGTTTGTCCAGTTCACTTGATACTTTCTTCAGTTGCGCGCTTCTTCTCAAACATCCACCTCTTGAGCACAAAACACACCTCGCGGAATTATTTCGTTTTCTTCAAGAAGGCACCACCACCACGCACTGTTTCTTCGTATATTCGAACTTCGACAAAATTAGCTCCTTCCGACGCAAGTGCTTACCAGCAACTGGGCGATCTTCGCCAGAGTATCTGAAACTGAACCGGCGGAAAACTGAAGAAAGTTGACCGCAGTTGAGCCGTTGAACGTGCGCCTGCGTTCAACCTACGGGTGGGGGAAGCTCAGCTGTGGGAAGAGCTCAACTATACCCCTCCCTCGTGCCCTCTCTTTCCCTCCCACGCGTGCCGCGGCCACCTCACGCCGGAGGAGACACGGTTGAATCAACTTTCGATTCAACCGGATTCAACGTCGCCCAACAAAACCGGCCTGTCCAGTGCTGGGCAGATGTGGGTGAATTCGAAGATCGTCGACTTGATCAGAAGACGTCGCGAACAGCTGTTCCGCGGTCCCCGTGCTCTTATTGGTCGCCTGGGACGGCTGGTTTGATGCTCGTTTAATTGCTGGTGCAAAAGAAAAATTTCTTCTGGTTTTTCTTCGCGGTGCCGCGCATCCGGAGCCGAGGAGATCGCGTGGACAACGAGGAGTTTACCTGAGATCGCTTCTTTGGCTCAAATTGTTATCACCTTTCGTAATTGGTCTACTTTTCTCCGCGGAGGCAAGGTCATCACTTACCGCTGAGTGTGCCTCAGCTCCGAGCTCTGTTTACTCGCGTTGCGTTGAAGAATGGGGCGCGAGCGAAGGGGACACTTTCGCAATCTTAAGAAATTGTAGGTGTGAACTTTGGCGCATTGAGCAGGGGTTCAGGAGATCGAGATAAAGATTATCACTTTTTATTTATTTAATATCATTGCATAGCACTCTTATTTTTATGACTAAATATATCAAAAAAATTAATTACCAATTCATAAAAAGAAACTATATCCAATTATAAAATATCAACATTTTTTATGAGGCGTAATAATTTTAATTACATAACGGCTTGCGGAAATAAATATTTTTCGCATATTTCTGACAGGTGACAGAAAGAAATATGTAGTTACGTTAAATTTATGAAAAGGAAATAAAGCAACAACAAAAATTTATTTAAAGGGATAATATAGTATAAGGATTTCACACAAAGATATTATAAATTTATTTGTTATTAGTTTGAAAACACGAAATTTGCATATCCATTTTTCAAATAAGGCAGTGTATAGTAAATAGAATGAAAATTTCAAAGGTTATTGCTAATAAAATATATAGTTGAATATTTCTAGCCACTTTAGGGCCAATTTAATTGTATATTTATGAGTTTAACTATAAACTATTATGTACATATAAATTTTAAAATTGTGTTTTTGAAATATTTTAACTACAGCAAATAATGAACTAATAAATAACGCGCGAACATGGCACACAAGAATTGATTTTCTAAAATCCATGAAACATACATCAAGTACCAATTATTTACAACATAAATTTCAATCAAATCAGAGGTATACTGCTCGAAGTACGCTGCCAAGTTTCACCGCGTTAATTGTTTTGGTGATTAGTAATGCTGCTGCCACAATTAAACTAGCCAGGCTTTGATTGCTTTAGTTCTCATGCGAACATGACCACTTCTAAAAGCCTCTCTCAGTTTACCTGGCTTTAGTCCGACAATCAAGCCATTTGCGAGAAAGTTGATGGGTTTGTTTGCATTCATTTGAAAATTAGTCCTCAATACGGTTAGCCATCCGAAAGAAAGGTGAAACAACTAGTTTCTTAGCGGGTAAACGAAAATTACAAAAGGTTCTCACCGGACGAATTGTTTCTGGTGAAAATCGTAAAAATTTTTATCGACCAGTTGATCGGCCTGTACGGATGAAAATGAAGGTCAATTGTGGTCATACCGGAGCAAGGATTACCTTTGGTACGAGATGGGTATGAAAGTGGAAGTTAAGAAGGTGCTCCGTCGATCTTACTCGATCTCATGTGGAATGGAAAAAAACAAAGTGAGATTTTTCTCAAACAATCCGCGGCGATTTCTCACTGCTGGATGTGATCTTCTTGATGATGATTGCCTCTTTATCAATACGCTGAGTTATGCGCGGTCTTAGTGCGATGAAAAATGGGTGAAGATCATTCGAAGGAATTCATGTGGGATGAGATCGTGTTTGAAATTTTAAAACGTATAATGGATAATGGGTATCATGAACTGAGGAATATGTGCGGACAGAAAATTAAAGAGATATTTCAACTTTTGTTAGGAATATGATGTTTTATGGGACTTGTTTTTAAGACCCACAAACAACTTGTTGGGTTTAGAAATATTTTGGGAACTTTTTAACAAATGAGAATTGAATGCAATTTTGGAAAGGATATTAAGTTAGTTAAGAATATTGAACAATACTAATTTTTAAGGATCATTAGCTTCTTAATAAAAATGTCGACATTGATTAGCTATAATAAAAACTAGTGTCGGTCTAACTTAAAAATGGGTAGGTACGTTCATTACAGATTATATATTGTAGGTAAATTACAAATAAATATATAGTCACTAAGAAAAGTAGGTACAAGAATTCAGTTAAGATTGATTCTAACTCACAGTGGGGTTGAATATGGCAAGGGCGAAAAATATCAGAGCTTCAAAAAATTTGTCTAAAATGCCTCAGTTTGTTTTCACTTTAATATTTTCCCTATATGTGTTTTATGTATAAGTCGATGTAAATTCTTTCAAAATATTCGTACTTTAAGGAGTGCGGTGTAACTTGAGTACAAATTAACTCTAGCTAACAAATTAGGAATTGATTTCCCTTGGCTATGAAATGCATTTCGAAGATTGAGACTCAGGACACGTTATGTACGAGCACAATGCATTTATACACCTCCTCCCCCGCACCTTCGAACTGCTTGTGACATAATCGAGCCTACCTGCCGTGCCTAGTCCACGTAGAGGCAAACACCTCGTCAGACTGGCCAAGCAACTTGCCAACGGCTGAAAAATCTTTTGTGAATGAATCAGCGGGCATCAGGTTGGGTGATGCTGATGGCTCCGTGGCATGAATGGGAACCAGCGAAACGGCCACGAATTCCCCAAACGCTCCCGCGACTTATGCTGCCCAGCATAAAAGCGGTCGCGATAAGCGCGCTCACCTACACACCCACCTGTCGATTTTATAACGCCGCCGCGGTAACAGAGAGTTCTGCAAATATTTGCAGGCCCCGGGAGAACAGGATCCTTTCACATTTTAAGAAGTTGTTTTCTGAGCAGGTGAATAAAGCGACGAAGTTAGAGTTCGTTGGTGTGCCGCTTTTTGGCCGCGAATAGGCGCACGACATGTGTCTTAATTTTAAAAGGAACAAAGTGAAAATCTTTTAGATTCAAATTTGCTTTGCGCACGGATGCAGGTGATTCGACATCAGGAATACCTGCCTGTTTGCTTTTTGCAGATTGTGAGGGAATTATTGAAATGACTATGTTCAGCTATATTCCTGGAAGAAACATTAATTTAAATCTACATAGGTATATTTCAGGCAATCTTGAAGTTACATAAGAATGCAAAGCAAAATTATGATATCTTAATATAATTTATTAAGATACCTCAAAAATTCCATTTTGCTATTTTTGGTACGGTGACGGCACCCATGCGAATTAAATTGTTTTATAAAAGAAAAGTTGCTCGAGTAAAATGTGAAACGTGGAGTTGTAAATACTTTGCCCATTTATTAAATGCAAGCTATTTAAATATTTGAAATTTCGAAATTGTTATTCAACGTTCTTGAAATAATATATTTGCAATATTTGATTCGAAAGCAGAACGCGTTTGTTTTTTTTTTTTTTTTTTTGTAACTTTGATGCTAGAGTACCCTTAAACTGAATTGAACAAGCGATTGCAAAAATTCAGGTCTCGAGCATAGACTACGCCGATTGTTGAGGTTTAATGCGTATCAGGAATGCGTATCATTAAAAGTAACAAATCACGCACCCAAGTAGCTCCGGAAGTACACCAGCGGGGAGCTACTTGAGCGGTGAATAAATCATAAAAACCGTCGAATCGTTGAAACGTGATTTTGTGAATAAATGATGAAACAGCGCTCATCGGAGGGGTACCTATTATATATTTTCATTCATAATGGTTCATAGTGCACGGCTCATTGACTCAAAACTAAGACCGGTTCCTCAGGGAAATATCTGTTTTTCACCAAACCCGTTTCAAGGAAATTTTAATTAATTCTACTGCTCCAGTTCAAGAAGATTTGTATGAGGTATCTTCAAAGAACCTGGCGCAGTCCTTTTGTGAGCAGTTCTTTCTTTCTTTCTTCCTAACCAGCTCTAAGAACAGAACACGTCCGTAATTTGAGTCAGCATGCATTCTGCACAATGAGCTACGGTAACCCCGCATTAATCAGCGCCTCACCTCATTACACCTATTTGCATGAAACCTTTTATTTCCAGCACGATGACGTACGTTGTGTGCGGCTAATTCGACTCTTCCTTCTGCGGATGAAGCAGTGACTTCTAGAAATGTGCAGACTGCAGATTCACTGCACCAGTGATTCTCAAGGCGCAAAAAAATAATGTGCAGTCCACGTGACGATAGTTTCCCATATCTTGGCGGTATCTCTGGTTATTCACCTTGAGTTAAGTCGGACTATCCAGTCTTCTGGCTAACTTTACCCAGAAGGGGTTAAAAAGGGGATAAAGGGGAGACGGTATGGCAAAAACGTTTCTGGATCTTTCATTAGAGGCGGCCAAGATAAATGTTAATGCGCTGCAATGCTTGAGAAATTTCATCCAGCGTGTGCGGATTCCTCACCGCAGGCCGGCCTGGAGATACCGCGGACGGCCGCCGCCGCAGTCACCGATATATCCCAAGACAAGTCCAAGAAAGACAATAATTAACAACTGAACTTGATACAAAGAGGCAGAGCCTCCGCGACGGACTGCCGCTGCGATAAGGTCTTCAGAATCGCATGCGTTGAATATGATTTCCGGCCGCGAGTCGGTTCTCATAATCGTCTTAGTCGGGATCCGAGGCGCTGTTTGTACATTTTAAGGAAACCAAGATTTCATGCAATTTGCATAAATTTTATACTTTTATTGAATTGAGACGTTTGTAACAGATTTGCTTTGAAGACGTTGGACACTGAGGCGCGGTGGCGTACATTTTGCGTCGTTTTACATCGGAGGCGTGTGAGATGCGCTTTAATTTAAAAGCCATGTAACTTCTGCGGGGGAGTGTGTCTAATTACCATCACTGTTCAATGAAGTTTAATCGAAAGGAAATGATTAGTTAATGCCGTACCTGGAGGAAGAGCTTTTCTACGTGGGGGTTGGGTCAGGGACTGTGTGGGCTCCGGAGCTCGAAGGCTAGCATTGATCTAAACTTTCGATTAATAATAATTCTGGGAGTATTGAGTGAGGATTTCTATTTTAGGCGATTATAATAAGTGGCGATGCAGTTTATTTGGAACAGATACTGCAACAAATTGTGGTGACAATAATAACCCCTTTTTATTATGACTAAAGGCGAATTAGGAATTAGGTGAGGTTGATCGAATCGTAAACAAATATGCAGATCTTTCACTTATTTAGAAAGTATCGTATATCCTCTTTCCTGTTGATGTTATTTTCACTTGATAAGGTTTTTGCTGTAAAATAGTGTATAGGTATAGGGTAGGTATCATAAACATATAAATATAAAAATATTTTCAAAAAAAATATTAATTATTATAAAAATACATATTTGTGAGTACAAATTTCGAATATGCTCTTAAATCGAATTATCGTTAAAATTTTGGATACTAAGGAAAGACGAAAATGTATAAACTACCTTTTATTTTATTTTGTCCTTGTTAAAATAACAAACTAGAAAAACCCAACTGAATTATATTGAATTTTTATCCAAAGTTTCTCCCTTCGAATCGACTTAAACAAATTTAACAATCGGTTTAAGTAAATTTTCCTCTTATCATTGAGAGACAATGTAGATAGATTAATAGATTAGATGATACAAATTAATTGTAATTTTTTCCTTTCCAACTGATTAAAATTTTGGTCATATGCTAAACTTATGGCAGTTAACGACAATTTCCTCTACTTAATTTTCTTCCAATCAATCGTGAGCTTTTTTGTTTTTCGTTTTTGTTTCCGAACAGACCAGTCAATTATTATTAACGATAAGAGCTACCTGCTAACAGCACCCATTCCACATATGGAAGTCGAAAATCGTGAGTATGCTGAAGCCAAGAGTGAGATCTACCATGACTGATATCCCCGAAAGCGGCTATTCATCGCGCCGAATCCGGGGGACTATATTATTGTAATCCGAAGACAAATAGCAATTATTAAAACGAAAGCAAGCTATGCCGTTAAGACGCTTCTTCACCTTCCAAGACGACCTATCTCGGTGTTTTCCCAAGCGATCGTGTGGTGCATCCATAATGAAGCACTTTATGTAACATGGACACGCCATCGGCAACACAAACAATTATTATGCATGCGTACGATTTTTTATTGTGCTGCCAATTGCGATATACGTTCGCTTTTTTTGAGAAAAGGTGGGTGACACCGCATATAACAGAGATATGGTCACCTACCTTTATCTGAACATAAGAAACTGCTTTACGTGAACAATTAGGGGGTTATGCGTGAGAAAATTGTTGCCTTGGTCGATCTCTTCGTGAAAATTGAACTTCAGCCGAAAGCGGTGGGTTCCAGCTGAAAAAACTCTTGCACAGTAGCATAAGCCATTAAGCAAATTACCGTTCCCAATGCAAAAGAAAACTCCACGTAAACCGCAGCTTGAGAAGCATCAACCTCGACTGTCTCGCAAGATCGCGGAGATCACTGCGGTTTAGATGGATAGATGAATGCTCCTTGGAGCCCAGCGCAAGACGAAACGTCTTATCACGAACTAGTCTTGTGACATGGGGATTGCTTGCAGATCCAGCAGCAGCACCGCAGCGCCTCCAGAATCGGCCACAAAAATACCCCGAGGAACAACCTTGCAATGTCGGCGGTTCTTCCCCGCAGCGCCGCAGCCGTCGCAGTCGCGATCTTCATCGCTGCAAAATCAAATATCATAGGGCTTGGCTGTACCGGTCGAAGACGCCGGCATTCCAAAGACCTCGCGGATGCTGCTGCCTCTGGAGCCTGAGAGTGCACCGAGGAGGCCGAAATAAAGGTGGATCGGTTGCATCATACTCGCGGTGCATTGCATTCTATTTACAGTTAAAATTTAGCGGACTTGCAGGTAGACAGGCGTGGGTGTGATCGTACTCGCTAAATATCTCAGAGATCCACTCAAGAACAAGTTCTCGATGCAGCGGAATTTTCACGAGATAATCGCTGAAAGGTGAAGGTAATTTGCTGAGTTTCGGTAATAAGATGGATACTGTAAGTGGGCTTTCAATTTATATAAATCAAGTATTTGCCCGATAATACACGCCTGCGGTAACTAATCCTCTGCTAAACTGTTACCCATTAATTAGTTTTCAAGCGTTTTTAACCCTTTCAGCAAAGACCTGTTTTCAAACATTTTTATTTTTAGAAAACCTATTTTGAAGATGTTTGATTTTGTTATATAAAGTTATATTAACACTGTATGCAGAAAATTTCAAAGTAATTTAATGCCATATCTTTAGGTTTACAACTTCAAAATTTTTCTATATTTACACAAAATATTTTAATTTTGGACTAATCTCTGAAAAATAATAATCGAATCTTTTGACAAATCCGGTAAACTTTTTAAATATAATAAATATTAACATTGTCAACTAAGATTTAGCAAGTAATAGTGGTAAAAGTCCGAATTTTCCTCTGATAATCATTAGAACTAGTTGAACCCTAGGTCTTACCTCAGATATTGTGGAAGTACGCATTTACTGAAGGTTTTTGGATTTTCTTGTTTTATTCCTAAAAGTAACTTTTATTAATCGTCATTGGTAAATTATAGTAATTCTAGCCAAATATCTCCTTCGATCATTATGGAAAATCTTAAGATATGAAATTTTCCACAATTCGGTCTTTTACTTACTACAGGTAGGTAGCATAAATCGAATGCTTCTGATGATCAACGGAAGCCCTTAAAACCTCAAAACCGTCTTACTATCATCTTTTAAGATATCTCGAAATACTTCTTTGTTTGCATTTTCGTTTTCACCAAACATGCGTTTCCCGCGATACCCCGTGAAGCGGTCCGTGCATGCGTAGGGCATCCGGTGACCATTCACTTGACCAGCGCCGAGCATATCGCACTTTAGCCACAAAAACGGTGGTTCCAAAAGAAAGAGTCCACCAATCCGCAGGACCGTTTGGTTAATTATGTTCAGTGCGCGAGATAAGATTGCTTTCTTGAGGCTCCAGTGGGAAAAGGCGAGAAGCAGCGCAAGGTCACGGAAGGCCATGCGCGGCCAGGGATTAATATGTTCCTCATATTTATGGAGAAGTGGTAATTTTTGAAGCGATCGCTGTAAATTTCCGATTATCGAAGTAGGTGAAGCGTTCTTATTTGGTACTTGCGGCCGTGCCGAAGAATTACAGCGTCATTTAGATAATTTTTGAAATGTTTTCTTTAGAAAGTTGAGCAACGTAAAACTCGTATATTTTTTTGATTTTGTGTATTCGATACGTATTACGATTGCGTTGGAGGTAGGTTACTTTTGGAAAACGTGGGCTATTTAAATTGTAAAGCATTTTTGTTACTGAACAAACGAAAATTGAATTGATAAATATGTAATTGTTTTAAAAATACTCTTTTGGGCAACAAAGTATATAAATCAATGAGAGCGTAACGTTTTATTGCAAATAAACGTTATTAAATGCAATATACAAAATTTTGTTATAATTAGTATCTTCATAAAATTTTAAAGTAGTAATTCCAAATAGATTGAAGTATATTAAATAAATCTGAAAATGCAATTGCCAACTATCAGAGGATTGTCGGAGATAGAGTTTTAAAAATAAAAATTAATACAAAATGTTGTTATAAAAGTATAAATTAAAAGTTTTTTTTGAAATCACAATTTGTTTTGTAATTGCGTCGATACGCCCATCATATTTATAACTAAACTACGTAAAAGCAATTGTTGAATTGTGCAAACTTTTTTAATGAGCTGTCTATTTAAGATTTCATATTTTGCTGTCCATTAAGACTATTTGAGTTTGAATTAACTTTCAACCAATTTGGGACAAACCGCGAGACTTACGAGTAGGTATGTCTCATATCGCTTCTTTCGAATGAGACCACACAACGATAGTGCATTAATAAAGCATCAGGGAGGAATCTAAGCAATTCAAGCAGATGTCCGATCGGAACAATGTCGACAATCAATTTACAGCGATCGAAGGTGATCTGATGTGGTGGAGCTGTCCCGGGATAATTACCCATTCGTCTCCGCGATGATAAATTGTTTTCACAGGACCGCGCATAACTCAACCTTTTGACACTTCAGATTTATCTGGAAGTCAGACTTGAAATGGGTGTTTCCGAAAGTGGGAGCCCGTCTCGCTATAAGACGGCGAAAAGACGCCACAAGATGTGGCCATCAAAATAAGTGAGGTAACTTAGAAGATGGGATGGGCTTGGTCACCTCGCTTCAGATGTAATCTGACAAGATATGGGGTCAAAAGGCGCCACTGAAGTATTTTTGGCGGGGTTTTCATTTCGAAGTAATTTCTGGGGTATTATCCCAGTGCCAGTTGTCAGGCCGGGGGTTAAGAATTTCATTTCTTGATATCTCAAAACGCCCTTTCCTGCTCCCAAAATGATTTGTCTTCTTTTTAATTGCTTCGCTTTTGAAGAATCGTATTCTCGTTGACCTGGTGATCGTATTAAGTCCCCTTCAATGCGGGTGATTCATGTCTGGATACAGTATCCGGTAAATCAATGTCGAACCCTAAAATAGTTTCAATAATTCCCTCAAACTGAAGAGTGAAATTAAAAAAGGAGAAAAGATCAGACACGTTCCAGACGTACCCACAAGATCTGAACTATTTAAAGCCGCTCCAGCTGCCTCCAGAGGAGCAAAGAATAGCCTGCAATTTTAGCGCTGCGCTGATCCTTTTATCGAAGCACCACAATTTCGAACAATAACCAGAATGTACACTTACGAGTATTTTCTTCGGCGTGGAAGCACAACAGCTGCTTCTTTGGGTGCCATCACCAGAGGCTGCTTCTTCATCTGCACGAATTTGATTTGTTCCCTTCCTTTTCCTGCAGAGCGTCCTTTGGGAGAGTTTCGGGATCGACTACGTCTAACTGCCGGGCTCGGTCGCTTTCTTGACTGATCCGTGATCGAACGGAAAGACAACATCTGCTCCTTGGATCTTCTTGTGCGACGTCTGAGGAGCTATGGAAATTCTTCTTTTTGTCCTTCTCGTCTGGTATCCGTTACAGTTCGTTTCCCGGCTCGTTACTTACATACGTTGGGGCGTTTTTCTTGAGCCAGTCCCGGGGCTTTTGTTTATTTGTGCATTTCTTGCAAGAAGCACTGGAGGTTAGTTGTTAACTGATATCTGGTGCGAAGATATGTGGTGTAAAACGACATGTCTGGCAGCTTGTCATATGAACTCCGGTTTGTTTTAAAGGAGGACGTAATTTTGCTTAATAGGCTTCAGGTTATTTTATTTTAATAGCCTTGCAAACAGTTTTCATATATTTATAAGCTCAAGGCCAATTTTCTTAAATATATTTCCTTTTTAACTAGATTAATTCTCTATTGTATGCAAATCAATGATATTGTTAAAAATAAATACATTTTACATGCGTATTTATGCTCAATATTCAGGTCACGAACGCTTTTTATGTTACTTGAATTAATTTATACGAGGGTTCCAAGGAACTCTTAGTTTAAAAAGAACTTAGAGGCAAATTAAAAAGAAGAAGCTTAGTAAAAAATGTGACTGAAAAAGTAATGAAGTGAAGACGAACGACGTTAGGACCCTATGTTATTAATAATAATTTAAAAAACTTTAAAAAATAAATGCACGAAAATATAAGATCCTGGCAATTTATGAAAAATTATTAAAATTACTAATAAAGGTTCATCATGGAAATCCGTTTTTTCATTTTCATATAATAACTAAACAAAATCACGTACATAAAATTAGGTCTATATTTTCAACGATTTCGGGTTCAAAGTGTTTAGAGTCGACAAAAACCGCACATTTTTTTTAATTTTTTGTGTATTCCAAAATAAGATGTGTCTGTATAGATTGTTTTTACATTCACAAAATACGTGTTATTATTTTATTTAGTTGTTTTGTAATTTTACGTTACTCTGTTTAATTTCTCACGCTTTCTAACTTTTTGATAAAGTTTTCTTGTTAATTCTATTTAAATGTTCTTTTCAGTTTAGTTTATTGATTACTTTTATCTACGAGTATTATGTAGTTTTTATCTTTTCCTGATCGTACTTGAATTTTAACCAGATACATAATGAGGTCGCGGAGTATTGGTTTTCTTAAATATTTTATATAATAGGTCATGTTAAAGTAAGTCTTTACTAGAGAACAAACATACATGTGTGCACAAAGAATGACTCAATAGAAGTTGAGGAAGTAAGTTACTCATCCGACAGCTCAGATTAAATGCATTGGTGAACACACACGCCAGCGGTAGAAACAAGATCACTTACCTCAGCATAATTTCTAGCTGACTGCGCATTAGCGATCGATTGCCCGAAGACGACTCCGTCGCTGCAACAAGACAAAGAACAATAGTAAATTATCGATATAGATGGAGACACTTTCTGGATTTGCATCTCGGGTAGGCCGACCCCAATGCAGCCAGATAGACAGACCAAAATCGAATTTTTGAAATCACAACAGACGAAAACACGAAAACGGCAGGCAGATGCAGATTTGGTGGGTGTGGGAAAGCCGCGCACCGGAGTCTGCCCGCGTTCCAGGTCTCATCCGCTCGAACTCACCTGAACGGGCAAGTGGGCGAAATAATGGTCCTTGAGTCATTCGCTAGCGACATCTTCGGTTTTAACTACGATTTTCTAATATTCACACAAAACCACAGAGTTCGACGACTATCGCCTCGAAAGCGCGGCTCCTACGTGGGCAGCAAAGCGATTCTCAGGTACGCAGCACGGCGCAGATCACAAAATCTATTAAGCAACTCGCGCACGCGTGCGGCCGCGGTTATTTACGATTTGAAAAATAATTTCAAATTTTAATTCGCTCCTCTGCACGATAATGAATTTTGAACCATAAAAAAATTAACTCTGAATGGACCTTTTTCCGCGAGATATTAATTCATTAGCGCAGACCGTAACCGGGCAGGTAAAGGGTTTGTTTGTTGCTCGCCCGAGAACAAGATCACTTTTAATTCCACGCCTGCCGAGCCCCTGGCGTTCGCCCGATTCTTACGCAGGGAGCACGCATATGGGGCCTATGTCTTGCGGTGACTTCTTGAGTGTGAGGCTTCTTATTTCTTTACGGATGGGGAATAAACGGATGCGATCGGTGGTTAATGAGTTCCACTTTTATGTCGGAATATGGGAGAAACTTACATAACGACAGAATATCAAGGGATATCTTATGTACTCGTACGTGTTTTTTTACAGACGTGGATTGAATGCATTTAAATTATGAACAATTTTGCAAGGAATGCATAGTTTATGTTTTTCTAATGAAGTCTCGCGGTAAATACATAATTGTTAAGAAATATTCTCTTCAACTCTATAAAAATAATTAAATATTCATGTCATTCCTTTATCGTAAGCTGCAACTTTATTTATTTTCAAATACCAAATACCCACAAGAAAAATGAAAATATAATCAATATTATAGACGATAAAAAATGCTAATTAAATTTATGTACCACAGCTGAATTCGCTGAATTATAAATGTAGCTAATTGCAAAGTATAAAAGCAAAGGAAAGCCGAGTTAATATGCATTTTAATGAAATGAAAAATGCATTAACCTTTCATAATTTTACAATATAGTCAGAGCAGTATTTAAGATCTGTTTTTTAATATTTAAAGTTTATTGTATATGTTTGTGTATTTTAGAAAAATATGAAACATTGCACACAAAGAGCCCAACACAATTCTTTGCAGTTATTTCAATAGCATATGATGAAATTGTTTAAGATAATCAAGCAAATACTCGAGTTTTCTTTAGTAACCGCGGTATATCCATAAAAGTATTGAAATGAAAAGTAGCTATGTTAATTAGATAAACTCATTATGATTTTATTTGAAAGATTCGAAATATATCTTCTATAAAAAGAATTAGCAATTTACTTACTACTGCTTTGAGTAAAACTTGCATACCAAGTGCCTTCTTCAGAACAGATCCTCTTCGCTCACATGCCATACTTCTGAATATACTTACTTATTTACATCATCAAACAAAAATTGTTATTGCTTTATCGATGATCGTGCCCCGATCCACATTCCCGGAGGGTACCCAATTATAGGAGCCCTGGTTACTGCAGTCTCCTTCGAAGTGCATACGTCAGCGTCCCAGGTACACCGCGAGGATGGAAAGCACCTGCATTTCTGTAATTATAGCGAATGCAAGAGAATTTTCAATTGCATGAAAACCTGCTGCCCATGTAAATGTTGCAGGCCACTTGCGGTTCCTTCGATCGCAAACAGATGGCACAGAAATATGAATCTGAAGGAATAGGCGTCATTCCAGCACGAAAGACTATCTTATATACATAAAATATTTTTTTTAATTTTATATAGGGTTGTTTTGAGTTTCAGTCGAGACATCAGACAGATCAGCTCAAGTATAATCCCTTGATGGAATTTCACTCATCTTTTTCCTAGGTGAGAGCATGCAAACAATGGACTTCGGACAGGTCTGTGCTAATGGCATTCAATTTTAATCTAATGGGTTTACTAACCAAGTGCCTTGTGATTACGAGAATGACTAGTAATTAATCCAGATACTGGTGCCACGAAGATGGTGGCAGTCTGGGAGACCAATTAGCGTCTATTTATAGAGTGCAAGTGCACTCACACTGAATTAGCGCCTCAAGGGGCATCTTACGTGAGCATCCGCTGCTATCGATGGCACCTTATCCGAGCTTCGTCCACCTAGGATCTAAGATCTAGATACTCACCTTCTTTTGACAGGCAAATTAGCGGCGCTGATCGAATCTTGAAACGTCTTCGTTTAGAGCGCCATTTAAATTGGAACAAGTGAAAAGAAACTGTAAGATCGAGTAAAACCATCTTAATGGATGATTCTCACGATACTACTCCTTCGGGGAGAGTTGTAATTTAGCGACTATTTATCTTGATTAAGGCATCACGGGGCTGACGATCGTGGCGAAGACTTGAAATTATCTTCATCGCTTCTGTGCACAATAATCATGTTTTTTTTTAAAATTCGTCCCAAGGTGCTCAAACCCTTTCAAGCCTTTCCTACCAAGGCACTGATCAGGTTTCTTATTCTATCGAGGGGCACTTTCGCACTAAAAATATACAGGTAGAAGTTAGTATGGTAGTAAAGACGGGCATATGCGCAAACTATAAGCGGAAGTTGCTTTTGAATTTTGGTTCGATGTGAGACCACCTCGGGGCCTGACACTGGTAGGACTAATTGAATCCCAATAAAAACCTTTGCCTTCCTTTATTATTGTATTCAGCGAAAAAATTGAAAATTACCAACCTGGAAATAACCACATTCCTGCTAAAAAGGGCCTCTACCCTTACGTCGTTTTATTAATGAATCGTTCTTTTTCTTTTTGCGGATTACGTTCGGATGTTTATTAAAATTTTTTCGAAGGTAAAACAACCTGTCGAGGAATTATACCTGGATAAGCTGGGGAAATTGGTTCCGAAGTGGATAAAGTATGCATGTGTTCCGGTTAGTGGACATTGAAAGAATTTTATGAAAACTTTAAGGTTTTGAAGTAAAGACACAAAGGAAGATGTTAATTTGCATGAACAATACAAGTCCTCTTTGGAATGTCTAAAAAATTAAATTACTTTATAATGTTTTTCCAAAAATTCTTATCTCATACAGAATTTTAAAATAGGAATACCCCGATATCTTATAACATATTTAATTGTACTAGGCGTAGCAAATCATTGTCTACCTATAATTTAGTTATATTTTTTAAATTGATGACTGTTGTTTTAATAAATACTTTTGCTCATATTTTGTAAACTGGATATCGTTCATTTCATATAACACCATTAATAAGAAAACAAAATTTATTTCCATAACAACAAAAATCCTCGAGAAATTGCTGCTGGTTGAAATAGAAAACCGCCCCACGAAAAGGGCATAAAACCTGCATCCCCTTCATCAGATGTCTCATTTTTCATAGATTTGTTTGTGATGCTTTTACCAAACAGATGTTTTCTCTAGCGGAAAAATATTCCTGTACCTAACCCCCGGATCCTTAATATTTTCTTTTTTTGGTATCCTCTCCGGCGGAGGCCTGGAGACGCATCCTGAATATCGGATAAATGGGCACGTTTTTATCATTCTCTGCAGTTGCATGCATCCCTAAATTCTTTGTTTGTGAGTCTGCACCCTTGTCAATATTCAAGATTCAATTCGAGCTCTGATTTAGCGGCTCTTCTACAAAAGCCTGATTTAGAAGCATAGGCGTAATTCTCATCTCTTTAAGATTCTTTAACATGTGCAAAGATTTTTCCCTTTGCAAGTGGCTATTATTTTCTGTGGGTGTCGGGTATCCGCTTATTTAGCCTTTTATGATACTCTGAGCAGACTGCTTGGCTCTATGAAAAGGGAAATTTATTTTAAAAGAGTTTTGCTTTAGTTTTTACTATTTTGGTGACACTTTGAAGATTACAATGTTTATCGCATATGGTGGCAAGCTGTTAGTGCTTGTTACATTCTTTTGATCAAAATAGAACATGAAAGAAAGAATTTTGTCGGTTTTTCATCTGTGGGATCGTAATTTCGTTTCATTTTGATGTGATCATTTTGTTTATGATTGAGTTATTTTGTACCATTTAGTTTAATTTTAGTCTAATTTTTCAGCATTTTTTCTCGAAATATTGAACTTTGTTGACTTTGAAATTCAAATGTTTTGAGTTTTTGGCATAATTTTTAAATTCTTCTCATCTTTCAGTTCAAAGGAAATTTTGAAAATTCTGAAATCGTGATTCAAAACATTTCTTTCGAAAAAAAACATTTAAGAAATGCTCGTTTTGTGAAAATAAATTCCAAATCGGTCCAGTTTTGTAAAAAAAATTTACTTTCTTCTACACAATATTAAATTTTTTTTAAGATTTTAGATATTATGAGGCAATAGTAATATTAGATAGATTTTCAAAATAACTTTGTAATACATATAAATTATTGGAGGCTTTAGGAAGACACAATATCTCTGTACTGTTCGCCACGTCGGACAGTTCGTTTGGTTATTTAAATATAATAGGTATACATATTTCCGAACCTTGAACGTACAAATTGCGATTTTTATAGCATAACACATGCAAAGAGTTAATAGAATTTCTTAAAAGCCTGTTAAAAGATGTATTTATCGATTGTAAAAGTGTTATCCGATTTAATAGCCAAAAATAAAAGATACTATTAAAAAGATCCATTGCAGTTAACCACTGCATCACGAGGACTCGCAATTCTCTGCAACCACAATGAAAAGCCTCCGCAAATTGCGCACGCATAAATCCAAAGCGAGAGGAAAAATCATTGCGTCGGCAAGGCGTTGCGAACTAATGTTATTAATAAACAGAAAGTAATAAAAATGAGATATCCCCCGGGCAATCAACTGTTGCCGCGGTTCTCGAGCCGCGCTAATATGACTCAGAAAACCAGTTTGATTTGCAAAGTCGTTTCAACCGTTCTTCTTGTGGGAAAAGATAAGAAACTGCCGGCTTCGACCGAGCTGAGATCGCGTTGTTTTGCCGAGCACCTCAACTCGAATACAAAATTGGTAGAAATGCTACTTACCTGAGCGGCCAGGTAACCGGTCGACATTGCAAGGTCGTACGGAGCGGCGCAAGATTAGAGTTGGAGCGGTTGTGCACTGTCAGCGGATTAATGGACCCCGGAATAAGAAGAGTTAAGCGATTCAGACCTTTTTTCGGGGTTATCGCATCGCGCGAATCTCCGAAAGGCAGTAACCGCTCCAATTCGAATTAATTAAATGGAAGCATTAAAACTGAATCCAACGACGTCTTTAATTTTTATAATATGCTGTGAAAATTCGACAGTCGGCAGTTTTATTCAACTAAATCAGAAGACTGCTCTTACGGCGAATGTATGCCGCAGAAGGCGAGTTGCTAATTTATTTAACTCTCATATATTCCTTAACCCCTTTTCCTCAAAATTTGTAAATTTAATATTGTTTTTTACCTGTTTCGTATCGGACATCATTCACTGACCTCGTGCCTTAACAATTTGAGATTCATTGTAGCAAGACCGAGCAGATGTGAAAATCTTGCGACTTACGAGCCCCGACAACTGGAGCTGCTGACCAAAGGAAAAGAATTCCAATTTCGAGACATAACCGACAGATGTTTGAATAAAAGTGAGGTCAATTCGAGACACCTGAATTTACCTTTCGATCCCCGCCTGCATCTATAGTACTTGCTACGTAGATATTGTGAAAGGCGAAAACCGCTGTCCAGGTGAAACATTCTTGTGGATGGGGTGCCGGCGTTATATCACATTTATGTTGATGAAGAACATGAATATTTGAACACCTTTCGTGATGTTGCAGTTTTGCTGCAATTTTGTGCAATTCAAAATTGAACACAAGAGTTAAATTTGGCCCTATATAATTCCAGGAATTAAATTCAATTACACCGCCTATACAATTCTGGGTATTGATAAACTATCTCATGATAGTGTAACAAACTTTAATTGATTTAGGGGAATGAAGTATTCATGTGAAAATCAAATAAACTATGGTACTTCCACCCACCCTTTCTATGAAAACTTTGCCCTTATTTCTGCTCGGCAGTTGTACTCCTAAATAAACATAAAATGAACGTCCGTATAGACAAATGGTAGTAATAAGTGGTATAGCTGCCCTCCCTTAAAAGGATTATTTGGTAAACAGCTCCCGCAATATGTGCATACATACGCTTTTCCAGGATTTTAGGAATTAGGAATTATAGCATTTGTTGATTTATGATTTCTGCATGCGTCCCCAGAATTTAGTTGCTGTTTAGCTACACGTGTGTTTATTTTAGGACGAAGGCACTGTTTACTTCTCTGCAGAAATGATTTGGGTGTGTCTTTATAAATAATGTATTTTTTGAGTGTATGAAGTTTAAAAACCAAAACATAATTACCATATACTATGTAAAAATTATATGTGCACAACTTAAAAGAGTTCTCGATATTTTACTCCTGCTACAAACAAGTTTTTTTTGGTTCTAATTTATGATCATTTAATTAATAATTTCCAATAAAACTACTTTTATTTAAACTTTTTTTAAATAACAAAGAATACGTCTTTTAAAAGTTAGATTTCTAATATAAATACTAATAATACTCATAAAATATTATAATATTATATTTCATGATCTTTTTTATTACTTGTGAGGTAAATTACTCATTTTAGCTTTTAAAACAGAAAGGAATATCTTTTTATTTGTATTCTAATCGGAAACCATAAACTACCAAACCTTTTTGTAGGGATATTTTGAAATGATCCCTTAATTTTTGGTGAATGGTTCATGCATTTAGGAAAGAAAGGTCTAAATTTTACTACTTAAGATAATTATCTTCTAGCTGCACACGTGGCTTCAATTAAGAAATTACGAAAGCAAACTTAGCAAAATAGTCCTGAAACTACATCAACCCCTAATCACTGAAAAATGACTGGAGTTGTGTAGCATCTGGTGATAATAAAAGTGAATGTTACTGCGCACGACAAAGGTACTTATGGTAGCTAAGCGGGTAAGCGACCAAATCTAATTTCTGAAGCAGATGTTCTACTGGATTCTAAATTTCTTGGGTCATTGTTGGAAAACCGCGCCGTATGGGTTTGTGGTGATGGCTCGGAGTGGACCATATGTCAATTACTTTCATGCTGCTCAGCGCTATTAATTAGAAGATCGCGGGGCGTGTTTCGATCTGACGGTGCAGCACTCGCCGTCATGCTTATCTCATGATAGTGCCTTCATGTTGGGGTTGGGGTATTGTGTGCTCGCCAAAATTGCGGCCAAATTGAAAACTCTTCCTACCCGCATGAATTTAATCGGGGGGAAATTGATGTGTTCGTTTTTTCACATCCTCATCTGGCCCGCATAAATCGGAATGTCTCGAATCCGCCACACACTTGGCAGCCGGATATTATCACGCAGGAAATGCCGAGGGTGAAAACAATCACCATGAACCATTGGTGATTTTAACTGATGTCTGACTCTCAATGAGCAACTTAAGTCACTTAAAGATTCAAAAGTGATTTTTCTAATTTTCTCAATTAACGTCTGTTGATTTCGTTCCGACTGTGAGAATTTAAAATGCCCTTAACCCTTGCCCTTTCTCCAGTGCAACTGTGTCACTTAAATCTTTAAGAAAACATGAAAAGAGGAGAAAAAATCCAGGAGATGGTCCCTGATAATAAAAATTTAAATAGTGAACCCACCAACCTCGGATTTGCTTGCGATGAGTTTGGCTGATTAGGTGCTCGCGGGGCTTATTAATAAAACCGCTTACGGAAGCGTCATAAAAACAAACGTCGTATTGTTGGCGCGGCACGGTGCATAATTTGCATAAAAGCCAGTAACTATTGTCGGTGGAAAGTACAGAAAAAAAAACACAAAAACGCGAAGGTAATCCGCGTGAACTAGACAGAGCGACTTTATAACCTCAATAATCAACTTTGCGCCATTCTTCATCCGTTCTAGGGTCCCAGGATGGAATTCCAGGAATGTCCATTATTGCATTGTTCGCCCAGCCATGAGAAACTGACTTTTTCCTCCACATAATTACCTGGTGGCACCGGTGCGAAGGTGCTTCCCGCTCATCTTTTGAGGAGCTCGGTTCTATCTAAACATATATCTTAAAGGAAAAATTTTCCCGTATTCGTCAACTATCACGAAATATTTCATTGGGCGGAGTCGCTCAGGATGATTTAATTGTGGGAAACAATTCGCCTAAAATGGGTAGGGTGTACCACAAAATTGTTTAAGATTAACGACTGATCTAGTTTTCTACAATTTCTTAAAGATTATGAACTATCCTTCCTTTGTTATTTCATCAAAATTTCCTGGCATTTTATGCAATTTATGTCTGAATGACACGCACTACGGCCGTTGCATTGTTAACTCACTTCCTATCGGCGTACGTGCGCAACGCAGCCTACCTGGGTGATTTATTGCTGCGCGGCAGCGCATTCAACGGTGCGGCGCGTGAGTTTGGACGCAGCTGTTCCTCCCTAAACCGGCGTCGATCTAATTCTGGGGGTTGTGTCTTACTGCCGCACATACGCCGAGTGTGTCCGATCGAATCAAGGCGTAATTGATACAAGTTCCTTTTGAAGTTCACTACCCCTCAGGCACTTTCATTGTGTCAACATCTCTTGGGGTTGAATATTGCGACACGCGGTTCAGAAGCGAAAAATTTGAATTGTGTAAATATTTTATTTTGGGGTTGGGCGGAAATTTCAACTTGCAAGAATTGCGTCCTTATTTTCTTTGTCCAGTGCCACTATGGTTAGATGCAATAAAATTCGGTTCCGAGGGTTGGTTACACTTGGGTGCGCCAAACACCCGGTCGACAGAAATTCTGTTGGGTACCTAATAATGCGTTTCAAAAAGTAAAGGGGATGGAGACTTTTTATTCTCCGAAGTGCAATTAAGCGTCTGAAATATAATATAGGGTTGGAAATAAGTCAGCCAACTTAAAAATGTGTATATTAAAAATTTTGAGCTATATACGTTATAATTTAACAGAAAATTCTGATTCGTAACATTTCTTTCAAACAGACTTTTGTTTTTGTAACAGAAAAACATTCTTCTATACCTTTTACAATTAATTTCACTTAAACTCCATCACTACAAAAACATTCCTATCCATTAAAGTTAAATGAAATTATAATAAAATTTTGGCAAGTTAAAGCATACCATAGAAACTTAAAGAGGCATTTCCTCCAAAATTTAATATTCCCTCTGGTGGCGCAGAGCGAGATTTAAGAATTCCGCTCAGATCGTCTAATGTTGGCGTTACTAAAAACGGAAGGAGACCATTTCATTAAACATAACTCGGTACCTTGTCTGAATGCAAAATGACGGCGGGCAGATGATTGGAATTATGTTAAGTGCGCTTAATGGGCAAAGTGCCTCCAGAGCCGAACCTGATTAATATGCGTCAGTTCCAACAATCGCACTTCCTAATTCGGTTCCGATGTCTACGCCACTGTGCTGCAATAAATAAGTGCTATATGCATTATATTCAGTGTATGCGGTTTATGTCATTGACTCGCCTTTCGAAGATAATTTGCTGAGGAACACAACATATTTTTCGTATATAACAGAAGAATTGAGGTAAGTTTAAGGTCAATTTAGGTTAATTATAAATCGCGGATTTCATTAATGACTCTTTTGATCTAACCCTCTTGAAAGGATGTCTTCAAGACTTAAATAAATTAAGCTTGAATACCTTCGGAACTAGGTTTTTTCTAAGAAGGGCCAGTCAAAGATTAAGGTTCTCTTAAGTCGACACAAAAACACTCCATGTGATCCGGGTGCACACCTGGGCTCAATGTAAATGCAAACACCTACCCAAATTACACCCCGAAAGCAGCCGACAAAAAATTCAAATTGAATGCATTGACCTGCGGATTAATTGAATGGCGTCTTTTGGCTCGCAACTGAAACCTTTCCCGCATATCAGGGATCCAGATTAGGTTGACATGAGAGCCCGAAAATTTCAATTTCATCGCTTCGTTCCTTTGTCCAGGAGTTTTGAAAAGGAAAACAGAAACTCCACCCAAAAAAAGGAGGATAAATGTAAATCAGGCTTGTTGAGATTTTGATTATCGGAAGCTATTCATCCGTTTCTTGTATCCATGCCATCGGTCAATTGGTCATGCGCGGTGTTTTTCGTCCGAGTCGTCAAATGAAGATAAGAGCTATGATGAATTGAGCCTTTTTATATTCAAATTAGGACAACTACTTGTAACTGCGGTAAACACTTGCCAAAGCATCACATTTTTTCGATGAGTCATATTCAGGGTGCTTAAGAAATTGAGAATTTTCTCACGATAGATGATCTTTGTGAGCTGATCTCATTCTGAGGGCAATACCACCAACAAAAAGGTTCAGGAATGGCGCGGGTGAGTAAACAGAACTGCAACCCTTACTAATCACAACAAATACTCTTTCATATTTTTCTTATCTTTTATTGTTCGTCAACGACAGAGAGATTTTATAACAAAAGAAAAGGGTTAGTTTGGTTTTTATAAAAATAAAAACAAGCTTTTTTGATATTAGGACTATATGAATAATTTTTTTGAATTGAGATTCAGAAAATTCGATCTGGTAATAACCTGGATCGTAATGGTTATAAGTGTTATAATTAAAATCTGACTAATCAAACAACTCTCTTCTGAAATTCAAAATCGATGTATAGAATAGAAGCTACAAAAATAAAATATTAAAAAGAAAGGAAATATAAAATTATAGTCTAGACATAATTAAATCCCAAGGATAACAATTATATAATTTCTTCAATATTCCTAGAGTATAAACCTCATTTCTACGAATTAGTTAATATTCCCTCGTTTCCAATCATTTATAGTATATGAACAAATTTGTCAAGGTGATGATGAAATACTCAGACCTACCGTGGAAAAGGAATTACAAAAGTTTCCAGGCGGTTCACACGGTTCTAAAGCCAAAAGCCGCGCGGGTACCCGCCGATTCTTCCCATTATAACAAATAAAAATGCGACAATTAGGTCCGCGTAAAAAACGCCGAAATGGACGAAAACAAAATGGACTTGAAAGATTTATCGGACGCCAGTCGTAAACATGATTTTATATAAAAGCACAGGTAGAGGTAAGCCTAGTGGAAGTCGCCACCGCCTGAGGTAAATGTTTACATCCGAAGACTGAGACAAACCTTTTTTTACTCTATGTTTTTATTTTGCCGTCGTACCTTTTAGCGTTCGTCTTGGTCTTATTTAATTATTCCCGAGTTTTCTTAGGGTTTCTTTCCTCAAAGTCGCCACCAAGAGGCTGATGAAATTTCTCTCCCGTCCGATTCGGTCTTTGTTCAATGGAATCGCTCAGAACTTGTTTTCGCACAATATTCTGAGTCATGATCGGACACGACTGAACGTGATCAAACATTTTCTATAATATATACCTGCGTTTAACCGTGGTATATCGCAACGTGGCGGATGTTTGGATAGCATAAAAACCCTGATTTATTTTTAAACGTCTTTGAAATATGGTTCTGGTGCGGCGGGGCTCGTCGCTTAAGTCTTTTGTTTTCCTCCGGAGGCCGCTGCCCCAGATCGAGGTGGGATGGTAAAATTACGCAAGGTTTCTCCGCCTGAAGCGACGGTGATATTTCAATCACACGTTCTCAAATTTTTCGCAGGTTATAGGTTTATTAAATAACTAATTTTGATGCAAACATTGAATTAGAAGTTGCTTCATTTAAAATTGCAGTTTATGCAGTTTTTAAAAATTAAACATGTTCTTTTATCAATAAATATCATTTCAGTCAGTGTTATTATTCAACAAATCTTAGTTGTTTTCAAATTTTAAATTTACAAATATAATTTTGCTTTAAATATCTCAAGTGCTAAAAAGGTCTACAAGCCCAAAATCATTATAAAATTAATACTGGCAAAATATTCGATACTTTATTTTTCCAAATTTTTTAGTATTGACAAAGATTGTTTCATTTATATTGCTATTTTTTTTCTTTTTAATCACGTACTGAAGAGTGCAAATGTGTCATTCAAAACGTTGCCAAAGGACTAAAATATTGAATTGATAAAACTTTTCGTAGAAAAAAAAACAGAGTAGAATTAGCGCACCTGGAAGTTTTCTATATCATTATATTCCATTAAGTGTCTTAATATCTACTATTAAATTTAAATTATAGAAAAACAATTAGATTTTTTACATAATAATTCATTCATTCTGACCAAACTTATATTTTTCGAATTATTTCCTGCACTTGCGATCATGATAAATTTCAACAGTTTTGGTCAACACGAAGTAGGTACCCGGATTTTGATATTTTCGTCAGTTAGTCTGTCAGTATGAAAATACAATATGAAAGGCTGCGTATCTTTTCATTGCATTAAGTTAACAAAAATAAATGTAAATTTAATTTACTTTTCCTGATAAGAAGAGTTTTAACGACAGACAGGTTACAAAGTGTTTCTATAACGGTTTCCTCAATGTACCATAATTCGACCCTTATAACCGGTTAAAAAAATAAAACAAAGAAATTTCGGATCGCTAATTCTACGTTAACATTGTCGTTATTTAATAAAGGAGTTCTTATTTTTAAAAATTGCCGTACAACAAAGTCGTTCTTAACGTTCATTTGTTCTAGAGATACCCCGGTTGATTGCATGTTGTTTTCTAATTAACCACCCCAACATCTGGCGGGCAAATCGAGTTTTTCTGAGCAGTAATATCTTACTGAGCCATGAAATTCACAGCAGTAAGTACATCATTCACTGCATTAGAAATTCTATCAATTCTTAATTCATCTAGCGTGTGGCCGGCATCAGCCGCATGTGTTGGAGGATCTTTGCGCGCCACGGTTGACTTGTGAGGAGCAACATAAAACACTATTCGTGATACGCTACCCAGTCATAAGCAAGAGGTGAATAATCGCAAAGATTACTACTTCTGCCCGGACTCCTATTAATAGCGTAACTCTAGCGTTGAAGTTCTACCGTACCGTGTCGAACTGGACGGAAAAGTGATAGAGCATAAACATAGTCCCGCATGCACTCGTGGCGTATGTCAGTGCGGTGCGCCAGAAAATGAACCGGCGTCCAACATAATTTACATTTTTCCCTTTTGTCTTAGGAGCCAAAGCCGCCAAGAGTCGAAGAGCAGCTGCTCCCCGAGTTTGAAGAACTTCACGCTTCGGGAATTTTTGATTATTTTTATGTATGTTGGGGGATCGCAAAAAGGCCGGAGCACTTTTGGTTGCGATCACTCCCAGCCCTCCTCGTACAATCCTTGTCTAATGGACTGGTTAGTTGCATTCCTTGGCGCAGGTTTTCCCCCGGCATACACGGCACCCGGAATTTATTTATGTTGATCGTGACATGAGGGAAACGACGGCGCTGGATTTTAAGCGCCTATTACAGGTTGGATTTATGCTTTAACTAGAGTCATTTCACCTTGCAATGTCGACTGGTTTTTCTGACCATTCGACTCTAAATTAGCCCTCACTTATCTAACGCCAGCCGATTAAATGCACCAACTCCAAAGAGCTATGTGGAAAGTGAATGGAAATAACACTTGGCGTGAATCCGCTTCAAACCAACTATTTCGCCATTTGTTGAACGAGGTGTTCTTAAATATTCGCAACTGCTATTTTGCATCTGTTTCTCTGCAAAAGAAAAGTTAGTCTTTTATTAGATTTGTTTCTAGGTTAATTATACCTAGTTCAAGTGCGGGTTTAAATTTTTTAATGTCTGCTATTCACAAGCAATTTTAGCTTAATCGTAGCAGAGGCCAAAGTGTAATTATAGTATAATTTCACTTTTATAATCTAGGTGCAGTTTCTCATAACACCAACTTTGATAAAAATTTAACTATTCTACGACCAAATTTTATTATTATTATGCTTCCATCAACCTCTCTTTTGCTTAATGTTTCTTTTTAAGTGAAATAATTAATTAGTTATGAATTTTCACTATTTTAAAAAAGATCTTTGAACACTTAAAACAAATTTTGAATTGTAAAAATCCGAACCGATCATCACTGAAACCGTGTTAGAAAATGGAATAGAAATAGGATATTTTCCAACATGCCTCTTTTCTTCTGCTTTACGAATTTTAGATTTTCATTTTTTTTCGTAGAATTTAATACTTTGATCTATTCATTTAGTTATTAAAACTAATAGAAGCATACAAATTACACAAAATCCTATAAAAATTATAACTGTTCCCAATACTAAATTAACAATAGTAATAGTTCTAGATTTCGTAGCACATTTTGTTAATAAAATACTGCTTATTTTCGTTTATAGATGACGACCGGAATTTCAAATAATTAAAGAAAATTAACTTTACTAAATGGTTTTTTAAATTTGCCAGCTTACAAATAATTAGCCAGTAACAGTGATTACTGCGTTGTTGATGAATAATTGAAGTCTTGAAAACAATAACTATCAATTTTATTTGTGGGTGGTGCAAACAGTTTTCCGGAACCTCCCAAAAGAGAAAAATTTCTTTATACCCCTAAATTATGAAACACAATGGACTTAAGAAAAGAACGCGGATCCCAGCAAACTAGCAATTTTGCCATAAGCGGTAGGCTGATCGCAACCAAAGAATTTTCAACAATCAAATAATTTGTAAAGAATTCATTATCAATCAGCGGCAAAAAAGGAGGTTTCGACACGCGTGCCCACACGCACCAATCGCGGAATAATAAGTTCATTAATGGGCACACTTCCAAACTCCCTTGAAGCTATCCGCGTGCTATCACGCTGTGGGTGTGAGAACGGCGTGACCTCTTCAGATGCCCAAAAACCGCGGAGGACCACTTCGATGGAGCCTTGGCTGCGTAGGCATCTTCGGCCTTGCGGTCTTAAGATGATTTCTTGCATCCGACTCGAGAAGAGGTCATCTCCAAGTCTAGGCGGCGAACCACCAGGAAGTCGCGACTCGCGTTTTCCGTGACCTCACGGGAGACCCCTACGCACAATTTGCTTGACCAGAAGAGAAATTTTTCCTACGGGCAGACAGGCGCTGATCAATTTGCATTCAATCTAAAGTGAAGTAGATGAATGGACGATTCCCCGGCCGAAGACACCTGGATGAGGTGAACCGCGAGGCTTATTGATTCCGGAGGTGTATGTTTTGGCAGGAAGTGAGGAATTAGAGTCGCGTATGGGCTTTTAATTGCTGCTCGTTCTGTTTATCTGGGCAGAACACGTGTCGACGGACTGGGCTTAGATGCCCCGAGGAAGTAGACAATAAAATTTAACGCTTGGTTTCGAAATTCCTGAGTATTCTTGAAAACAACTGGCTTTCTATCTGGGAAACCATAAAATTAACGATCTTTATTTGTTTTGTTCTCACGGCTAAAGATCGGGTTTAAGTAATCGTCGATCGCTACCTTTCACTTGTTGAGATCGTAAGAACAGAAATGGGGTTTAACATTAAATATACCCTTTCTTGATATAGTTGATTAATAAAAAATTAAGCTAAAATTAAGATCTGTGAAATCGCTGTCGACGGGATTGGTAGACGATCCCATTTTGCCAGAGTTTTAACACGAGCTAATTTTCCACTTCGTAGATGGCAAGTTTTGATGCCATCGTCTAAAAAAAGCTCCAAGACTCGCGTGCGCGAAATTACTAAATGGTGTTCGCGGCCCACGGTGTGGTGTCTATTTTTGGTAATTCAACTGATTAAAGCGTTTTTCGTTAAAAATGTTTCGGATTTATTGTGTACCGTCCATTTTTGGCTGACCAAGCCGAACTCTCCTGGGAATTTGTGTAAATTATGCAGTTTACCTGCGTCGGCTAAGGCACAGATCGGCCTACGCAACACTTCCATATTTGTTGGGGGCAGGCTCCCCGAATATGGTGGAAAGGAATTTCCATCTGTAATAAAATAGGAAAAAATCTGGGATGGACTCGTTCTGGCTTGTATAAAAAACGTCCGCTTTTGGTCGAGAATAATTATCAGGTGGAGATTCCAGGTAATTTATACGGATTATAGCGAACTGCGCACCATAAAAATTTCCTTTTTCGTAAAGAGGAGTATTTTACGCAGGCGACATTTGCGAAAGCTTCTAATGCAAATTGATGTGAGTTCGATGCAATTAAACCGCCTGCAAAAAACGTGAAGAAACTTGTAGAAATTTATATTAGAAAGTTAGATTTTTTCAACCTTACTTCACAAAATAGATTTGTTTTACCTACTGATAGAGAAAATTAATTAGAATAAATTCACAGATCAATGCCATTTTTGACTTAGTCGCATAGGAAGTTAAAGGAATTTTACGGACAAAGTCCAGTTTTACATTTATCTGAAAAATATCACTTAAATTTGTCAAAACATTAAATAACTATAATTAGCTTTTCATTTTAAATTTATTACTATTGAAGATCTTCAAAATTCGTAATATTTGGCATTTTAAGCAATTGTTAAGTCGTCTCTATAGAACAGCCAAATAGCTGGAGGAGGTCCAATTCCGTATTTTTCATTGAACATACCATTTTCGGACAACGTCTTGTTCAGATTTAACCTTCCAGAGACAGTGCCCTAATAACAATAATTTGACTTAACGTATGGATTAAAAATACTAGTAAAAAACTTGGTTTACATCCTTATAATCCTTCCGCCAATAATAACTGCCCGCATGGCTGTTGTAAAGGCGCTTGTACTTTGCTTGAATAGTGTAAATGCTATCCTCTTCACAAACTTTCATTAGTTGTGTAGTTCCTTATTTTGTTTTTAGAGTAAATATAAATTGATAATTACTAAAACCGAAAAAATCTTACCTGTTAATGTATTTATAATTCGCAATCGTCGTTCTTGTTTTGTTAAACGTCCGATATGATATCTAGGATCACGACTCCATAGCTTTCCTTTAGATTTACGTTATTATCCTATTAATATTCAATAATAAATTATTTACCAGGAGTTTTACAATGCTCGCTTTGAGCCACTTCTTGGATAGGATAAAAGATCACACGCTTTTTCCCCGTCACTGGAGAAATTTCTGTTCTTGGCATTCCATTCGGATAAAAAAATTTGCTTAGATCCTTTCCTCCAAAAGCATATAAATAGTCGAGTTTCTACAATTTTGATGATAACAAATAATAATAGTAGATTTAAAAATAGTACCTCATTCCAACTATCGGCTCTATCAAGCAACATCTGAGTTAAGTTCAGTACATTGCCATGAATAACAACCCAAAAATCGGTTGGTTCATTATGAATAACAACTTCATCGTATAAGTAAAATTTGCAAGGCCTTTCACATTTCTTTTTCATCTCGAAAATTGTTCACAACTTCATAAAAATATATTATATATAATTTTTTTTTCATTCTAATAATGAAATATTACTCACGGAATGCTGGGATTTTTTTTTAGAAAGAACAACGTCTTATCTTGCAAAAAATAACGAGGACTCTTGCGTTTCTTATCGACATTTGCAATCCATTGAAGCTATAGGGGCTGTTTTAAGTGGGTTGATTCACTCTTACCAATCAGTCTTAAGACTCGTTCAAGAGGGCACTGAAGTGGCTGCTGCGAGGGCCTACTTCTTCAAAAATATGCCAATACTTCCGTTTGGCCATTATTTCAACACTTGAGGAGTTAATGGAATTTAAGAGCAATCAACTGGGGAATTTTCTTTGATAAACTAATTCTCAATGTACCAAAAAAGCAATAAGGAAAAATGAAGAGAAATGTTATTTCATTTCGCGTTTAAATTGGGCTTTCAAAAAATTAAATTGGTTTCCTTAGGCTTTTGAGTTATGCTATTTAGAACTCTTTGCAGCACAGTTGAAGGTTAAGCTGATTAATTTATTTTGCTTTGGAGTTGTTAAGAAAATTTCCACTGATCACTTACATACCGGCCACTTAAATAGGATAAGTTTTCTCGACAAGAAAAATATTGTTTTCTTTGTAAATATGTATGCTTTTAAAATCACATTATTTTGAATGTTTGTGCAATTTAGGAAAAAATCTCTCAACATTTTCTTAGAAATGCAAATGAAGAGATACAGCAAATACATAGCACATCCTTTTTATTTTAAATTTAAAACCAGATTTCTAAAATTTAATGTTTGGATAGAATTTAATAAAGAAAACCACCAAATACCTTCAGTTTTTATCTCCAATTTTATCCTCTGTTCTTATAACTTCCAAATATTTTTATGTAAACATGATCTCGATAACTAAGTTAAGTGGATGTTTTCATTTACATAATGCTAAAATTACCAATTTCTTTTACTAATTAATAATAATAATGTGTATGTGTGTATGTCGCATATGTTGCCACATAAATGCAATACGCGAATAGAATGGATATAATTACGTTTATAAACTTTATTGACCGGAATGTTTAAGGGTATGCTTTATTCACAACATAAATTATAATAGTTAGTGGTTTTAATTACATATACAACATTCATTTTCCAACATCCAGTTAGTCAAAGTGGTTATGTATAGTATTAATACAATTTACTTACTTCTTTGTTTGTTTTTTTATAAAGTTTGACAATTGTATAGTAGTTTTAAATAGATTTTCCAATAGTAATTGATTTGGTTTCTTCCTCCTAATACTCCTCCAAATGCAATAAAAGCAATTCAATAATTTCTTCAGTAGTAAATATATGTATATTAGATTAGGTATTTATGTATCCACATAAATATGCATAGTGCTTGACCTTTATATATATATATATATAATTTAGTTTTATCTTTAACATCTTTATATATAATATTCACATTAATACACAAAAATATATTTTACTTTGATTTTATAAATAAATTTTTCATTAATATGATCTTTTTTCACTGTCATTGAAACAATTCATCTCCGGATTTTTCATGATTTACTGGATATACATATATGTAGTTAATGTGTGCATGCGCGATGCATATACATATATATTTTCTTTCTTGATTTGTGTTTTTGCATTCTGATGCGATAGTGATACGGACTGGTTTCTGAGTGATAATGTTTTTTATACTGTTTGTTCACTGAATGATTATGTTAAGTATACAATGAATGGTTCCTTAAGCGTATGGAAAACATTTAAAAAAATTTGTTTGTGCAACATAATATTGAAAAAGACTTGCCGAGAAATTGGTTGTTAGACAAAATTTTCTCGAAATAAAATTTGTATTGGCCCATTTGCACAAAGTAGTATTTCTTTTTTTATACACTTATTATTCACTTCTATAAATAGATTATTATGTTTCTCATCAAAAAGCATTTTAGTCAAAATAGCAGCCATTTGGGTTTTATAAGTTTTTCTCTCTGTTCAATTGTATTTTTTGTGTCTTAAAATTGAGTGTTTTTACAGTTTCAATAGCCTTAATAAAATATAAAAAAGAAAAAATAATCAAAGTACACTGCATTTAACAATTCAGTCTGTTCGTTTTTTTATATATTTTTTTAATTCTTTCTCTTTTCTCGTTTTTAATAGTATTATAATGAATAACGTGCTCTAGAGAAAAATATATATGTATAGTTATTAACTTTATATTACATTTATAATTTGTTTTCTTAAATTCTCACCTTTTGAGCCTTAACTAATTTAAATTCATGTTTTAAAGGAAAGTTTCGCTGTTTTGTGAAGAATGTCTGGTTTGGTAACTTAATAGAAACAAAAACGAAATTAGTGTGTATAAAAATATTATTCACTTCTTCTAGCCTTTTTGCATGGTTTAATATTTTTTGTTTTCTTCTACGTTATCTATGAAAATACTTCATCTTACAATGTCTATCATTTTAATTTTTTTTTCCTTACATTATTTCACTGCATTCAGTAGCTAGCTGCCTCGATTAAGCTAGAAGTAATTTTCAGAGTACTTTAGCAATGGTTAACTTCAAAATCTTGGCAATATATGGGTTTACCGAGAGAAAAGTAGTGATCTAGTAAAAGGAAAGGTCGGAAATTTTGATTAAATTTCAAATTATATCAAATCCAAATATTAAAATCTAAAGGACTGAAACGTATTCCTCTAAGAATGATGTTTAAAATATCACCTACACATGTCACTGAAAATTAATACAAACCAAACTTTATTTTTAAGGATTTTGTGTTAAAAAACGTGAAGTATCACCACTGCAAAGATACCTGTTAACCACTACCACAAAATATACTGTAGAAATACAAGGAATACTGATTAAATTGTATCCTTTAAAATTGATCAAAAAATCATTGGCGTATAAGAAATAAGAAATAATCATACTCCTCGGAGTTGTTGGCTACTTAATAAGCGTCCTTCAGTTACAATAGGAAAAAACAATAAACGAAAGAACATCTGAATTAGAAAAGTGTTATAATATATCCATTATTATTATATTTTTCTTTTTAATCTAAAATCTTTTAAGAAATTTACTTTGTTTGCTCCTTTATCGTAGAGGTACATGTGTGATATCAAAAGATCTTAGAGACTTATTATTTTTCTGGTTTTCTATATATATGTAAATATCTGATAAGTATGTTCTATTTGTTCATTTTTTTATATAAATGTGTTATTTTGTATTTGTTTACGTCAAGAATCGTTTTAAGCCAGTTTCAAAGGATTTGTGGGTCGTCATCGTTAATTCAGTATTTTTTTCAAAAATTGTTAAAGAGTCCAAATATTCTGGCTGGATAGAATACTTGGAGTCTTTACGAACTTATAGTAATTTTGAACAGAAATACTAAAATTTTTTGAAACCAATATGTAAAATTAGTAGAAATAATAAGATTTTAAATATTAAATTAAAACAATTCCTAAACAACCAACATTTTACTTATCATCTTTCTTCTCTTTTGTCTTTTCATCGTTGGCATCTTTTGTTGACGTCGATGCTTCTTCCTCGACAGCCTCTTCCTTAACGGCCTCCTTATCTAGCTCCCGTTTCTCACCCTGATTTGCTGGGAGCGCCTTCAAGATCGCATGGACCTCCTCTGCCACCGCCATTAAGACGAATTCAAACTGCTGCTTCGTGGCCACTAGACCAGCTCGCTGATCCCTCAGGTGTTCCAGAGTGGCTGCAATATCAATTTCCCTCGCACCTTTGTTCATTCGGCCCAGAACAAGATCCAACAGGATATAGGCACCCGTTCGACCCGCTCCGGTGCTTCCGTGGACGACAATTGGACATGACCTGCCGCGGTATGACTTATTCACTTTCCTATTAAATTTAAGTAAAAATTAGTTGTTGTTGATAACGAATTGGAACTATGCTTTACTACCTTCTGAATTCCAAGAGTGCCTTTGCTGACGATGGTACACCTCCTTGAGGCCATGACAAGAAGTGGAATTGGGTTACAGTTCTTGTCTCACTCGTCCTAAGATTCTTTAAGTAGAAGGATCGGACCAAATAGTCATCGCACCAAATGTGTTCGCTCACAAGGTGAACCTGCAAAGATTTGCCAATGTTGTTAAAAACTTAATGAGCGAAGCCCAGTTTTGTCTAAATATTTTAAGGGTTACATTTTATGCAGTGCAAAATTAAAAATTCTATTATCCACTTAAATTCTTACCTCATAGATGTGATAAACCTCAGCTCCCTCCTCAGGCCAATATCTCGCGCAAGCAATGTCGCCATTCTCCTGCAATCTGCACAAAGCCACGATCACAACAGCGCCCTGTTCCCAAATCATTTGCCAAAAGTGTGCCAAAGTTGTTGGAAGTGGACCTTGAGCCGCAATGTAAGCAGGGGCCCGAGGATCGTGATCAGTCTGAATGTTGAAGAAAAACTATGAAATATCTAATTCTTGGCTCAAACCTAATTTATATCTAGACTCACAATTGTTGAGGCGTTTATGTAGTCAAGTCCTTCTGCATTTGCCAGGTGGTTCAGGCAGACCCTCGAATGATCGTATGGCAGAGGTGCTCCAGGTCTGTTCAGAGTTGCGCATTTTGATTGAAGGGCCGCATCACGGGCACTGGGCTCCGCCTCATAGCGACAAAGAGCTTCCCATTCGCGCTGTAGTCGGCCTTTATTTCTTAAATGATCTTCCATGTATGACTACAGGATCATAATTGATGTTTTTAAAAACATATATTTTTCACATTTGCTGAAGCTACTTACCAAAACCATATGGCCAGTGGAAATATCCATGTTGGTAAGCGCTGGCTCCTCACTCCACGAAGAAGTGCTTGATCGTGACGAGGGCGGTCGATCATTTTCCTTAGTTAAAGAAGTAATCCGCCCACTTGAAATTGTATCAGATGCTGTGGTACCTTTCCCAGCCATTCGAGCTCTACATAATTCCTGATAGTCCTTGCTGCAACTTTCGTTCCCAGATAAACCGGCTTGAAGTCCACTCAACTTGTCCTTTTTGCGGTCGTGCCGACCAATTAAAAACAGGACAACCATAATTACAACCACAGCTGCAGCGCCGGCTCCAGCAAACATGTAGGCGATGATGTGACTCAAATCCTGTCCTTCTTCAGCTATTTCAATTCTGGAAGCTGAGACAGCCTCGGGATCACTTTTAATTTTGTCACCAACTCCGGCTCGGAGAACTGTGACGCCAAGACGCCGGGAAATGTTAGTTTTAAAACGAGCATCATTTATAGATTTAGCCACATCTGCAGCCGTTTTTTTCTCGGGATTATCTTCAACGCGGAATGTAACTTCATGACGATCAACACTAGAGAATTACATATAAAAACAAAAACCACTTGTAGCATAATTTAATAAAAAACAACCTAATTCAATTTAAGCATAATTGCTTCGTCCAGTCCAAACTAATAATATTTCACAGCGACTGATTAGGCTTCAGTTTTAATTAAATTAAGGAATTAAATAAGCCATTATCCGAAGTGTACGTAAATTCCCATAAACAATTTTAATGCTCAAATTTTATGTCGAGAACCAGTCAAATATTTCGCTCATCGTTAGCGCCAATTATTATTTATTAAAATTTTAATATTTATGTTCATTATCATTACTAACGAAGTACGATCATTATTTATTTTATGCCCAGAAGTTATAGATAAGATAATACTTTTGCGGTTTATATGCTTTATTTTTTAATCTCAATAGAATTTATTGTATAAGACGTAAGCGGAACGATTGGGTTTAACATCGGTTTTAATTACATTATTTCAAACTTTCTGAAGTCTTATTAAATTGCATTACAAATTAGAAAATACTAGTATAAATGATTACTGCAGATACATTTTCCGAGAATGTTAATCACATACCAATAAAAAACTTCGTTATGTATGCCAAAATTTCGTAATTTTGTTAATGTTAATATTTAGAACTTCAACGAAAGCAGACAATTATTACCCAAAAGAGATCTTTTGCATTAATCACAGACCGGGAACACGATTTAGAAAGTCTTTTTTTTAAATTCGAGGCTTATAGAAGCTTAATTCTTGTATTTAATTTACGCATAGAAATAATAAGCGTAATACCTACCGAGGGTGTGTAAAATAATTCTTCATGTGCAAAATGTCCGCCAAAGCTGCCACTATCCTCGATCCATCATTCCAGTTATCGAGTCTATTATTTTAATAAAGGTTAAAAAAATTCATTTAAACCTAGAAAAAAATAAATGATCTTACGGATGTTTAAGAATAACATGAGCATATTCAGTATCCACGGTGTGTGGAGCATGATCATCATCAGAATGATCATTAGCCATCAACTTTTTTGACTTTGGATTGCTGTTGTCCTTGATATGAGCCGGTAGCACCTCCTTATTTTCCGCCTTGGTTTCAATCTTTTGCTTATCCGCTTCTCCAAGGGTTTGAGCTGAAGGTGGTGGTCCGACGTGTGGTCCAGGCTTCTTAACATCCAATCGCTCGTGCCTAGTGAAACCGAGCATGTCGGCCAGCAAACTCTTCGTTTCCTCATCCCGATCAAATTGATTATCGCTGTGCTCAGGTACGTAGACATATCCTCCCTCAGTAAATACCCCGGGTGATTCATAAGGTCCTTTTCCATGTTTATACTTTTTTGGATATGTATTAACAGGATAGTAGTTATTTTCAAAAACCACCTCTTTATCTTTTGGAACTCTTTCGACAGGCAACAATGCTTCCAATTTTTGATAGTTACTCAATTGCACACCGTCTAAATTTAGAGGAATGTGTTGATTTTTTGCCATTTCTCGAAAATATGTTGACTCCGGTATTTCTTCATCTGAGCCCAAATCAAAATCTGCGACAGAATTTCCAGTTCTTTTGTAAGTTTCTTTAAACTGATGGGCTCTCTCCTTAGCTATTTTTAATTCAGGGTCATTGTAGCTGTAGACTTCATTATTCATGTAAATTGGTGGATCTAATTTGCCGAGTTCATACTCTGCTAGCATCCTTCTCAGTTCTATACGATTTTTTATATCCTTCACCCTATTTGCCATCTCCTCATTAAAATTATTCTCTTCTAAAAGCCGTTTTCGTTCTTCATCCAAAAGATCTGGTTCAGGAAAGTCTGAAAGGACTTCCCCCATATGGTTGTCCTTAAGAAGAGGAGGGTTTCCGTAAGAAAATGTGTGAGGAAAAATTCGATCATCGAAACCCTTTTTTAATGGAGGATAGTAAACTTCATCAGCATAATCATCATTTGGCGGAGTAAACCGCACGAAAGCTAAGGGACTTTGTGGTCCTAGAATTTCGGGATCTGGAGCTAAGTTAGCGCAAAGATTCGGTGGAAGAGGTGTGTTTCGTCGCATAGAGAATAAAGTTCCCTGAATTCGGCATTGTACGAAAGGATGGTCCCACCCAAGTCCGGCACCTTGCATTTCTTCCAACATCGTAGCCATCGTTCTGGATTGTTGCTCGGTAAGCGGGCCCCTAATGTAGTTATTTACAAATTACTTACTCAATTAGGTATAAAAAAAAAAACAAATTCCAAACTGAATACCTTTCGAAGAAAGTGTGTTCCATATCCGCAACAGCAAGGCATTTTCCGAAAACCAAATCTACAAAATTAGATAAATTTAATTTTGGGGGTTCTACCCTATTACTAAAATTGTATCAAAATTACCATCGTAGCAGGCCTCGATACCCTCCAAGCACAAGGACTTCACGAAGAGGCAGCCTTAACGAAAAAAATTTCATTAGGTCCATAAGGCAAACTTATTTATCAGATTAAAGCACAATTTTTGCCTCTTCTAAGGTCCATTGCACTCCCAGTGGTCCTAGACAATAATAAACGGTGGGTAATTTTAAAAATAAATCGGAGCAACAGGTGTAAAATCCTTTTGTAATATTAATGGGCGACATAAAATACCCATCCGTAGTGCCTTTCATGACATTACCAAGTCAATTGTTCTGCTCAACAAGGTCACGTTTGACCTAGATCTCAAGATCTGCATTGCAAACCAAGGAACCAGATGCCAGAGCCCATCAGCCCTTGCAGGCATGAAAGGAACGTCATTAATTTCACATGCCCCATCATCGTCCTGTCTATCGATTTGCAGGATGAGCATGAAAGGAAGATGGATTCACCGGTGGGCCGCTCAACGTATGTTGCTCCCAATGAAAATAGTAGCAGAAAAAATATATTGCGCATCATGTGGGCGAACCATGAAGAATTCATAAACTTTTTCCTGGGAAAAATATATTTATAACCACTCAGGGAACATCTCACGTGACTTGGGGTGAATTTCAGGTGATTTCACCTGTTGGAACAGAGAATTCGGTTATTTTTAAACATGTCCTTCGGCGTCCCATAATGTTATTATAAAAAAGGGTGTGCGTGTGACAGACTGTGGTTTAATTACTGCCGCTCTCAATATCTCGTTTTACAATTTACTATTATAGTTACTAAATTTTTCTGGTCACACAACATTCTGGCGTCAGAGAGTTATCCACCGTCAGGGTGGAGAAAAATGTCGACAAAGGGCAGTGAGTAATTGAACCAATCCATATTGAACCCAAACAATAGAACCCACGGGAAAATATCTGTTTCATGTGTTTCTATGAGATTTTTGTTTGAAGTATTGATTTAAAACTTTTCTATTGTTTCGCAACCGAAAGTTATTGTAACATCGCTTTTTGAAACAGAATAACTTTTCAACTTTTTGTTAGACGAGGTGGAAGCTATGATTGCATTGATTTGAATTGTTTAAGCACAAAGCAAAACATTGTCTTTGATATTCAATTTTTTAATCAATCATTCAAAATTATTTCAGTTTATGAAACAAAAACGAAAAAAACCGAATTTTTGTTCTTCAACATTTTTGATCCACATAACGAAGCGCACATTAGGTACTAAATGGAATTTAAAAAATGATATCTTCGTTACCAAAACTGGACTGATTGAAAAGCACAAATTCAAATCTAGGTACATTTTTTAAAATTGTTCCTTTTTGAGTGAAGGAAAATAATTATAATAATTTTGTAACGCGCACGCATTGGACATGAAATTGAAATATTAAGTAAAAGTAAGAAGGTAAACATGATCTACCTTTAAAAGTTTTAAATTAAAGCAAAACAATATATTTTTATACATTTATAATGTGCATATGTTATAATCAGCTTTTATTTCAGTTATGCATTTGTACCATATACTAATAAATATTAATTTTCAAGATTTAACTATGACTACCTTTAAAGGGTACCTTGTTATATCTCTTTGGTTTAGTGTGATTAAAGACAGCTTTTGATACATTAAGGCTATAAATAAATATATTCTTTAAAAAGAATTAGCCCAATATCAATCTCATACAAATAAGTGGTCGTCTCCTCTATTCGTAAATATTTTAAAGGGAACTCGTAATAATAAATTATATTATAATTAATAATCTGCGTAGTACTGGAAAAGGTTCTTTGCGGCTCACACTCTAATCCGCATATCGCAACCACCATTCCAAACATAATTAATTTAGGCAAACATTTGCAAGTGGTTACGAGTTTTCAATCGATATCCGGAAAATAAACCTTTGCAATTAACAGAACTAGGAGTGTGGCAAATGAAGAAGCCGAGCCTATTCCAATTTAATTTGAAATTGATGCCATCTTAAATTATGTAAATTAATAAGATTCACCTCAGAGTGCCATTTACGGCCGTGAATCAGACCATAGCCCTCGAACTACACCCCCGCTTCGGAGGGTGAAATTATCCAGGCATTCACTTGGCGTCGACGAATCCTGGCTGAACAACTTTCATACCATAAATATCCTTCTAGCGCTTCTAAGTTATATCGCAATTTAGAGGTTTTGCGAAACGCGAACGTCCCCAGAGGCTATCTCGTAGTCCGCCTCGTTAGGAGGAGCACCGCGTTAATCTGGTGAAAATATAGCTGCAAATTGAATGGCAGCGAGAGCAGGTGATTCCACCCACTCTATGGCGTGTCATCTGCTCTTTAGCCAATTGTCCTGGGCAGGACAAAAAAATCGATTTTATGGCAAACGACTAACGTCACAGCTGGTGTATATCATATAGGGGGTTCGGGGTTGGGGGGAAAACCATTTCAAATCAGAATTTTTCATTAAGGGTAGTTCTCAACTAAAACGAATAAGGGGAAAAAGAGAACTTTTAAGTCCAAGATTATTCTATAGGTTTAGGTACGGAGGATTACAATAGAAGGTAATGGGCTTGGGGGAACAAGGAGTTTTACCACCTCGAAGAAAACCCTCAGTTTTTAATTTCTCGTTGAAAACTTTCAAAACAGTTCAAACAAACAAAACTAAATAGCGAAATAAAAGTAAGACCCACAGCAGCAGCACATGGCTTAGACTCGGCTGGTCGTAGGCGGGAAAACTTCTCCACTATAACTTCAACATTGAGAAAAAGCCCGTAATGAGTTCTTGTGGGAAGGAGTAAAAGTTAATTTCGAAGAGGCAAAATAATGTAAGGAAAACATAAAACATAAAAGCAGGGAGGTGTAAGTGCTGCTTACCAACATTTCCCTCGGCCAAGGCTGCTGATGGTCCTTCAATTAGGAGAAAGGTCATTAAAATCGCGGTCCCCCACCAGCCTCTCCACCAGTTAGTTTCTCCCTCGTCCTCCATGGTGTCGTTAAAACGACGTTACCTGAAACGAAATTATATTTAGTCCTGGTGAGCGATTTATTTATTGGTTTTGGTTGCCTCCATCCTGTTAACTACCTGTCGAGGTCTCTTCAAAATGAATTAAAACGCTTTAATTGGGCGAACAGGGATCCCAGCAATTTACAAGCCAGTGAACGTTCCTGATTCATTGAATTTGCTGGTTATTCATATGTTATACTTTATTTTTAATGAAAAGGTCAACATTTTCTAATTGCTCTACGGATAAACTAAAATTCAATATAATACTTTTATAGGGCAGAATTAGGGCATCGCTAAAAACAAGCGCAAATTATCCAGTTTTATTTTGTTTTGGCTGTTTTTACATTATTTATGGGCTATCAGGTTTTTGGAAATAGGTTCAGTAGGGAGAAATATCAAATTTATAGCATAATGTGGTTTACAGCCCTCTCTATTTGATAATGGGAAATTAGGCACAGTACAGGGTTATTTACTCTTCGCAGGTTTTTGTACTGTATGTATGTACGTACTATAAAAGAGGTCACAAATATTGCGGAAAGTATCATTAAATATAGGTCATCATTTATACCATGCATGTATAGATTTTCTCTTTTTCATATTATTGGTACTTAATATTTGAAGTAAAGAGAAGAGGGATGGATAGCAGATATTTTTTGTTATTTTATTACCACGTTAACGTCAGTTAACGCAATTTCTTTTTATTCAGTACTAAAATTCCAAATTACCTGACATGAATAAATATGTAATTATAGACTTTAAAGTTTTTGTATTGTTATAATATTTCACTCAACCATGAATACATTACTTTAGTGCATTATAAATTTAATAATAATTTTAATCGAACTTGTAAATTTAGATGATTGAAACTTTTTTAAAACAATTATGAATATTCCTATAACTAAAATAAAGAGTAGGTATATTTCCGAAGTTTTTATTTTTGAAGATGATGTAAAAATGTCTTTTTGAACATTTGTACTAAACTTGCGATTGTGTAAATTATTTGAAATTATATTTAAATATGCATGCTATCAAACATATAGTATGTGCTTAAAATGAATTAACAGCCCCTAGCAAATACAATTCGTGATCGTTTGTATTTTTCACGAACAAATAACCAGAGTTGTTTTGAAATCTTTAAATTTCTTGAATATAATATAAATTGTAATCACTTTTCTCTACAGAATACTCGAAGAAATTAAATATAGGCAGAAATCTACGTATAGCAGCCATCCAAAAAGAATTATTATAACTGAGAAACTTTGGTAAAAAATTCAAAAGGACAAAAACCCTGAACCTACCCAAAATCACAAGATTCAAGGAACTGATTTCGACAAACATAAAAGAAATCTCATCCTACACAAAATACATTTTTAGATTCTATTTTGAAATTTAACAAAATAAAATTTCATTTGTAAACAACAATCAAGGGGATCTTTCGAAGGGCTCCGTTCAATGAAAATTGTAAACATATTTCCACGCGTCAAATCTGTTACAGAAAAATTGTTAATTGGATAAAAATGTTAATATTTGTTGAATCAGTTCGGAATATAAATTGTCTCTTTGAAAATACATCAAAGTGGTACATGATTTTTGAATTTTTTATACCGACTACATACATAAATTCTAAAATGGTCGTGTTGAAAAAGTGAGAAATTTTTGTTTCATAAGCATATTTAGCAGTTTATAATAACTTCTGCGCAAAAAGGGGCAAGACTGGATTATTTAGTGAAACCCCTTTTCGCCGCCAACACGTCAATTAAAATTTCGTCTTATTCAGTGGATAAACAAAATCCCTCCCTATTTGGGATGAATATTAAGTGGGTAATCGAACAATAGAATTGTGATGATGATGGCAAGGTTTGTACCCTTTATGTGTTCGCAGAGTTTACCCTCTGACCTTTATTTGAACAGCTTTTGAGAGTTTCGAGATAAATTGTTGAGGTCGGTGATTAAAATTTAACTCATTCATTTCCATCGCATCTCCTTGTTTTAGATGGAATTTTCGACGAAACAGGAGCTTGCTGTTTTCATTAAATGCGAGTTATTTTTAAATACAACTCCTTCAACCTTTTATTCTCTGCGAAATGAAATAAAATAAATAAATAAAAAATTAATAAAATGTGAAATATCAGCGAGTTGCTCTCTGAATTTTCTTCCACTTAGGGTATTTATACATTTTTCCTAATGATAAGGCTGTTTTTTGTTTTTTTATTATAATTATATCCTTTAAAGGCGAGTCCAAGAAGTCGAGAAATGGGAGCCCTTTATTTATTTCATTTTCATTGCCCACGTACTTATGGCTCATATTCTCCTAGTAGACATAGTAAATATTCAAGATATTTTCTTTAGGTAAATTCATGACCCCGAAAAGGTTCAGAAAAATTTCAAAACCCTAGATACTTTACATACCCAGTTTACTTCAACCTTTTATCATTTACCCTCTCTGCAGAGAGTTGTACGGGCACCAGTGCGTGATAACAAAATTCATATAAATCGGATTAGTCCCTCCGGGGACTTTTAGTTTTTGTCTTTTGAACAAACATAAGATGGAGCAGCCGAACGTCTGTGATCCTCTCGTCTGATAATGCCATAATCTTAATATTACTAGTCGCAAAGATTTATACTCCCTCAAAATGTGGAAGATTGGCACACATCTTAATGAAGACAAAAGTGCCGTTGAAGAAAGTCAGATGGGAATTGAGTGGGTGCAGACAAAATAAGTTATATTAGCTGTAAGTAAAAGAAAACAAAGATTTTGCACTGGGGAGAGCTCCTCCAGGAATATTCCCATGAGTATGAGGGGCGGTTGTACGTTAAATCAAAGTTCACTTCCATACTTCGCTGTTTTCTTGACTTCCAGAATGAGAATAAATTATAGGGTTAATCTTGCGTATCGGTAGCGTAAAATCATAAGAAAGTAAACATAAACTTTGTACGAGATGCATATTAAATTCGAAACACTTGTAGCATTGAGAAAATATCTTTAACGTTATAAGTTTTGTATAAAATGTTCTATCTTAGAATATAGTAGGTGTGTATTTCTTATTCTGGATTCATAATTAATTAGATGACTTCCCGTTAAAACATGTATTATATTTTAAAATATTAATACTTCCTTCTCATATACTCTGGCAACTTTAAGTAATGCAAGTCATTTCGCTGGGGATAATACATCTTAATAGAAAAGCTTTATCCCGTACCTTTCCAAAAAAATAATAAAATAAAACTACACTAGAATAGAATACAACAAAAACCTTAAAACAATTTGTGACGCAATTAAGAATTCAAAGAGCTTAAGCACACCTATTTTTCTCCAGTAGCGAATTTTTGGGGAAAACAACAAAGACGAGGAGATTAAGATAAGTTATCCCGCAGGTGTAGCGCAAATAGCTCCAGGGATTATCGTTGAACATCGTTCGTTTGTACTTGTAAATTCATGCGGGTGGATGTGTGTCGCCACAAAAACTTAATCTTCATCTGAGACGTGTTGCATTAACATTCGTTAGTTTGTTTCTGAATATTTGGTGGCTATGTAAACCACATTAAGTTGACCTTTTCATATCCAATGCCGCAAACTTTGACCTACAGTGGAGCAAACATTTATCTTTCTTTTCTGTCTCTCCTCCGAACCGCACTCGACTCCGGAGTGCCGCCTACGCGATTTCATAAAAAATAAGTGTATGCCCGGGGAAACGAATATTTATATAAATTGACGAAAATATCTCTGAAATTTCCATTCAGAATTCTGAGGACTTATGGAAATCACCCTCCACCAATGTCAACAGGTCGCTCGATAATAAAAACATTCCCCAGGTTGTTCTGGATGGCTGTTCGCCATTGTTGTTGCCGCTGAATTGTGTTTTAGAAGCCGAGCGTTCACCAATTTTTATGGCGACATTCAGGATGATTTTTAGGTCCGATATTTATGAAATTATTAGATCCAGTAGAGAGATAAGAAAGCTCCAAGCACCGAGCGTTAGGGTTACTTTGGAGCTTACAACAACGAAACTCATCTTCAGTGACGACAGCAAGAATTCAGCGATCATCGAGGTGCTTGGGAAATTTTCAATATGGGAGGACCCAGCACGCCCACTCGGATACAGATTTTTATAAGAATATGCGACTTTCCGCCACTATTTCTAATTATAAAATGAATATTTTGTACTTACCTGAAACCGATTTCGTAGGGTTTAATCCATTTTGACGATACCAATCACAAACTCGGACCGAAAACGTAAAAGGTTTCCCCACGCTCCAAGCCCCACTCGTGGAGAATTTGAACACTTTCGCTTTTCTACCAATTTTGTTCACTTTTACAATATTACTTTTCGTTTAGGGAAAAATATTTGAAATGAAATTGTTTTTGCGACAAAAAAAATATGGAAACACACAGAATTGATCCCAGGACCAGGAAAATGACTGGTGAATCCGCGACTCCTGACGAAGGACTGCTGTAACTGCTGGTCGTGTACCTGCAATCCCGGCGGATGCGATACCATTGAAAATTATTTGGTGACTGGAGCGTGGGTGACAGCTGCCCGAGGTATCTGCCGGGGGTAATTCAGCAAACATATCGATTTTTCCACATCTCACCCAGCATAGAAGCATAGAACGACGATAAGCCTCAGGTTTTATGTTGTACAGCACAAAAAGTGAACCATGAAATTTTGGACATGCGCCGACCCGAATCCATACTTCCTCCTTTTTCAAAAGTTCAAGTTGGGATTGCCTACACACCGCTTTCATGGATCACCCCCACACTTTGTTCGTATCGGCGAATCACAGGACCCATGTGCAGTGACGTAGGTCGGGCGCTTTTCAATTTTTGTTAGTCGACTCATGACGAGGAGCCATTCATGGGGCACACCGTGGCGGAGCATAATGTGTATGCTCAAGTTTGCAACATGTGCAGGAAAGCATTGACATCAAAAGGAGCCAAATTGCGCTGAAAAGTGGTGCTGCTTTCAGGTACACCAGATGCTGGGGCGTACGGACTCGAAGTTTGCTCTGCTCCTGTAGGTACGCCTGTGGTCCCTGCGATACCTGTTATTACAGGCAGCTCGGTTTAAAAGGTACGAGCCACAATAGGTACAGGAATTCACGAGTTGGCTTCCCCCGTCGTTATTTAAATTGAGGAAAAAGTTTAATAAATGTAATTCAATTCAATCGCAATTCAGTTAACGAGCACATCGCAAAGTTACTCGCTTGGCAACTGATGTATTCGATGGCATCGCTTTATTATTAATGATATTTAATGATATACCACAGTCCATAAACGTTCGCATAGCTCTCACTACTCAAAACATATGGGCATAATTTACATTCGCCTCCCTTTGTTTGATTTTCACCTATAAAAATAATTTTTTAATTAATTTAACCCTTCTCCGGTATTTATGGATCAAAATTGACCAACGAATCGAATAAACGGAAAAGATCGCCCCGTTACTTTTGTCCTCAGTTGCCTAAAAGCCCGAAATATACTTTAACAAATGCAATTAATGTAGTGCATTTATCTCCACAAAAATATTTCGATGTTGCTAGAAAATACGTTAAATGTATCAATAAGGAATAAAAATCTATTGGACTGATTTGACCCATAAACACGTATGTTAGTTTTATCGAATACAGGATGAGGGTTAAGTTAGTTGAAATTATATTTAGCTATGCAGCTTTGTACAAATTGATAAATTTAATTAATTTTCTTCGTTAAGAAATTATTGACAATGATAATCTCCACTCATTTATTTTTTCTTTTTTGAAAATACATAGTATCAAGTAAGCCAACTAGAAAAAAACTCCTGCAATTGGTCCTAAATTGATCAAGTTTTGAGTTCATTTAAAATGAGTAGATGTGTGGGGAAATGCATTTTTTTGCCTACTCAATATTTCAATTTTGTAACCAATCAATATTGTAAATTTTTTAAATGACGTCATACGGCTTTTTGAAAGAAATTGACAATGCCAGTTTTGTTAAATTTTAAAATAACTTAGGTTTTCTTGAAGCTGATTTTTTTGCTTTAATACCATAAATAAATTTTTCTAGGAAAAAAAAATAAAACGTTTTTGGATTTCATGGTTTATACTCGTACATCTATTGTAGTTACTGGAAATAGTTAAACAGCTTCAACAAATTTTGTAGGATGCATGAACAAAATTTGGCAGTTCTAAGAATTTTACTCTCTTGAGAAAGTACTTGGATTCACGAGTAAACCTCTGGCATTTAACTTCATCTCAAAAGGCTTATACAAATCCTAAGAAACATCGTTGCTTTGGCTTTAAACACTCTAAATTCACATAATGTGAAAGTTTACGTGATTTAATTTCACTAAGGTACTCTTATATATCTCACGTAATATCGCTACATTTTTAATCAATTAATAACATCACCCAACAGTGAAACGGACCTTTGTTTGCTCTGTTTCATCTTTAAGCTCGAAAATCCGCAAAAACCATTTCATGCAATTGGTAGACAAGACAGCAATTCCTGTTTTCCGGCACGTCTTCATTTTGTCACGTCCTGTTGAAAAATAAGGAAGGAGCACAGAGCATACATATGTGTATTTGTTTACTGAGGCAGCCCACATAAAAGCAAGCTCCGATTTTATTTTCTACATGCAGAAATTGCTTTCAGGAAGGAATTTGTTTTGCAAACTTCACTCGGATAAAACTTCAATTAACCGCAGCTAAAAATGACTTAGTGTTTGTCCGTGGAATAAATTGCAATTTTCTCAATAAAACAATTACTTTTTATTATCCGTTCTATGGAATCTTCTTTTGTTTTATTAATGCAATGCATAACGAAATCAGAAACATATTTTTCTAGAAGGTTTTTGCGCATAACCAGGGGCAGACTAAACTGAAATTTTATTAAAGTCAGGTTTTCCTGCTTATCTAGGTTCCTCCCGGATGTCCAAGAAACATCGACGTCCCTGAGAAGTTTCCTCCCCGTGGCCGTAATCCGTCTGATGGAGCATTACGTTTCCACGGAATATAAGAAAAACAGTGTAAAGTGCTTTCGATCGATTTTTCATGATTTCCTATTTTGCAAATAAAGTGAATATAAAGAAGACTTTATCCTGCGCCATCACCGTCCCCAATGCTCTTGAAATTGCTTGAAGCCTGTAAATAGGTTTCACGGTGGTTTTTATCATTTCTTTCCATCAGGACGAATGCGACGGGGAGGGTGCGGGTGGGTTATCCGAAGACGGGCTTCCTTCCATACGAGATAAATAATTCAAGGCCATTGCTGGAAAAGGCTCATAGCGTCATGACACCCTTCGAGGGAGGGAGGGGGAGGAAAACAATTATTTAAGCACCACTCCGAGTGAAGAATGTGTGCAGCAGGTGTGTGAAATATGTCGTCCCCAGTTCGTTTGTCATTTGCGTAAGTGCTCTTCTTACTACCGCACGAGCGAATCTGAGGGTGAAAAGTTTAAACATCGTTATCCGTAAAGGTGACGTAATCTAATTTGTTGCCAAAATATCATGGTAATTAACCCAGATCAATTCAGTTAGAAGTTTCAAAGATTTTCAAATAAATTACCCCCTTTTCAGAGGGACTTCGCATCAATTACCTTGTTAGCACAGCCAGGACAAACATTTCAATTAACTCTCCGTACTTCAGATTTCAGAGCAATCAGGTCTCAATAGCATCAGTCACTTCAGTCCTCACTTGGTTAAGTGCTAGCAGTCGCACACCCAAGAACATCGCTTCTGCAAACATCTCTAAAAGAAAATTCAAATCAAAAGCACTGGTATTAAGAAAATGAAAAGTACTTGTATTAAAATGAAAACAAATAATAATAGTAAAACAGCTCGTAAAGTTTCCTCGCTCTTGTATTTTTGAGTTAAACAGCTACAATCGTTCAACTTTACATTTCATTACCTTTAATAGAAGGGAAAAACATTCAAACATCAAAATACACATTTTTAAAAAATTAAAATTTTATTTCTTTTCAAGCTTATAAAATTAGTATTTTTAAATAAAGTACAAAAGAATCCCTATAAAAGCATAGATAGTGCTAAAATAAAGCATATTTTGCACCTAATGTTGCTCATAATTTTAATATCAATTCTAAACGGTGTTAAAACATATTATCATACACAAAAGATCTCTTTACTGAATACAACAAATTATATTATTTTTAATTTAGAATCATTTTCTACACTTAAGATGAGCTTGCTTTTGTTTTAATCGTAGCACCATTCTAAAGATATAAACTGATTATATTTTTATATGTTATCTGTAATGAGTCCCATTCATAAATTGTTTAATCCAACGCGACAAATTATTTTCGTTTTACTTTAACTGAATGAATTTTTTAAGTAATTACATAGAATACTGCTTTTACTAGCAGATATAATTTTAAATTATTATGTGACTCGAAAAAGAAACATCTATTAAACTTCTTACTCTTGCGAAACTGCTCGATTTGAGATCTTAATTTTTTTCAGCAACTGAGCCAAATTTTAATTTGTAAAACGTAAAAATAAATAGATAATGAACTTGAAAAATTCATATAGACATCCTTTCCGAATTTGAATGACTTCAAAAATATCTAATAATTTCGAATTGTTGGTATCTAAACCGAGCCTTATTATTTTTTATGTAAAATTTTAAAATAATTAGGCTTTATTATATTTGAGAAACGAAAAATGAATTGACCTCTAAAAGCATGCAAAGTGCTAGCAGTAAATATGTCATAACTTTTATAAGTACATTTGGTTTTAAAATAATTAAAGAATTGTCTGAACTGTAGCACCACATTGTACAATCTAAAGCCTGTTTTATAATTTCGAGGTAGAACATCCCCCACCCCTGATTCGATTTTTCCTTGTAACATTGTTTAACGAGCTCCTTTACCTTGAAACTCATTAGTCTAAAATTATGAATTCATTTGATACGTTTCTAAGAATATCGCGAAATATTCCAGGAACACCCGCAATTATTAAACCTACGAAAGGGAAATTTTGTTACATGAAAATAAATTTAATGATTCTCATTACAGCTAATGAATTACATACTTCGTTGGACTTTTGGAACTTTGTAAACCCCTAATGATGTGTGGTTTCAAGAGTATAGAACAAATTAAATGAAACTTTGAACTTTGGATAATAAAGTGAAGGGAATACGCAAGTAGAAATAATTTAAAGCATTTCCAAGGATTGAATATACCTTGATTCTTAACTTCTAGCAATTTAATTTCAGACTCATATTTCGTAAGGTTTCTTATGCCAAATAATTAAAGATAAAATTAAAGATCGAGAGTGTATTTTTTTAGGAAAACACTTTTTTAAAGGCGATATAATGTCTTAAAGAGACAAGTATATTTTTAACTCGCTAGGTATAATTTTGATTTTCTGTTTATATTGATGCAAAACAATCTGAGTCTTGATTAGTTTATAAATTCAATTATTTTACTAATTATTATAAAAGAGCATGGAATTATACTTTTAAATACCAACAAATGTGTTCAGCTCAATTTATTTTATTTCTAAAAGAAGTGTTAAAATTTTTATTTCTGCGAATTTAAGAACGGATTTATAATTTCAAACACTGGACAAAATCAAAAACCTAATATAAATTCAGTCATTTCTCAAAGAGTGAAGAAAATGATAGTAACTATTAATTTAGGTGGAAACGGAATTGAAAAACTTCTTCCTGTTTTATCATCTGGCACTTTTAATCATTATCACTAGTTTATTGTTTTAATTTCAGGGAATTTCCTCTTTTCATTAAATTATATCCGTGCCCAGGAAATGAAAGACAGATGCCAAATTTATTAAATTCTGTTCGAAAATATTGGCTCTGATTATTAAATGCGAAAACTTTTTTGAAAACCTGGAGCAATGCAACTACAAAGCGGATTTCAAACCAAGGCACAATTTTAAATATGGCATATTTATATTATAAGTTATTTTATATGTAAAAAAAATGTTTCTGTAATTTATTCACTTTACAATCGCATCACTTTTCCATATTAGAGACCAAAGAAGAAAAAGGTAAGTAAAACGATATTTTTTATTTCTTTCTACTTTATTTCCTTCCACTCATCAGGGCAGTTTTTAGTGTAGCGTGGATGGAGGAACAACAAATCATTCTCATGAGTATATTTTAAAATAAAGAGCGAAGGAAAATTAAATTTAAATTAATTGAAAAATTCTACAAAACTAGAAATAAAATTTGTTCTAATTAATCTCAAATAATTAATATATGCCCATAATATGTAGGTACCTAAAATGATTTTTTATAAGTTCCGAAATGTGTTGTGGTTTTTTAACATTTAATTAATAACAGCCATTCCCAAACCAAATTATTTTTTCGTCGGAAAACCGACCGCAATGATCAAACACTGATTTATCTTTATTGTTTTCAATAATCATGGGTATATAGAAATTAAATATTTTCTTCCTGACGAACTCAGCAACAGGGACCCTTCGTTGTATGACGCATTAAGTAAACTATACTAATTGCTTTTGATCTATAAACTTAATAATACCGTCCTGCCTTAACACGATCCTAACCATTAAAACTACTCAACTGTCTTCGGTACAAAGGGCCTTAAAAATAAACTTACGCGTTATTGCTTATAGAAAAATTTAATTAATATAAGTATTACATAATGGGCGCAAATAAAACTTTGCTTAAACGTTTCTTACAGACAAAATGCAACATGTTAATATCTATCCCTCATGTCACTGCTCGAGTATCCTAAAAACCACTTTACACAGCTACGACTAAGCTTATAAATTTTAAAACAAATTTCGCTTAAAAAATGCGGGATTTCCTTAAAGTTGTCATTAAAACATGATTTGTGGACAAAAGAAAAATAAACATGATACAAAAACATAATTGAGATGAGACGAAAATTTTCATTTTTTTTTCTTTTTTCTTACAAATTAACTTTAACATCACTGAAAACATTTTGATCACTCAAAATTGGAGCGTTTAAATGCATACTATCTAAATCCTACGTGTACCTGGGCAGCATAAGCTTTCTTGTTCTATTGGTGCTAATTTTCTGGTAAATATAGTTTTGCTCGAATTTCTTTTGGAACTTGTAGGACCTTCCCATTAGGAACTTTGTTATGTTTTGAATGTATTGTGTCGTATCATCGTGGTTCTCCGTCAGGTGTACCGATATCACTTCTATGTTAACTTTGTCGAAAGGTAGAGTTTGAAGGATCTAAATGAAATAAATAACAGATATTAATTTTTATAACAGTCCCACAAGAGGCTTAAATTTATTTATCAACCTGTAATTCATGCCCCGGGCACCCAAGACTTAGCAGGTCAAAGTCGACCCTGTTAACAGCCAGCATTAGTGTGTAAAGTGGAAAACATTTCACCCTCGAGTTGAACCAAGCACTCTCCTCATCAAGTAGACTATTGATCCGCACCTCCGAGTCTTCTTCGTTATGAATGGTAACCTGTAGTATAAAAGTGGTAGAGGTGCATAAATAATGAATTTCGATTAGTAAGCTCAATTACCTCCTTTGGGTACCCATTTGGTGAAATGCACGCGTGAACCACCTGAATTTTGGGCCTATGGACGTTTTGCTTTCGCAGCGTGAAATATCTCCTTGGCTCGGGCTCCACGATTACGCCACCCCAGTTCAGAGTCTCGGCCAGCCAAGGTGCTGTCATGGCGTTGCTAGTTGACCCCGTCATGGACTGGATGAATGCCCCATTGAATTTCCCTCCCACTAAATCGGCGATGTAATGAGCCATTTCAGGAGTTAGCTCGTGCCGCTCCGTGAAATTCAAGTGCTCTACTGGGGCATTTTTTAGAAAATTCATCGGATACTTTTTCATGTGAATTTCTCTTAGGAATGCTATAAGTGTGGGGTCATCCTGTGATACTCCTATCAGTTCGTAGTCCCGTGACATATTTAAGCGAAATTGTTGATGTCTAATTTCTGTAAAAAAATTTAAATTCTATAAGATAATAATAAATAAGCAGTCTGTATAAAACAGAAAAAAAATGTCTAAATTGAAGGATAGTAGCAAAAAAGTGATGTAGAATGTAGCAAATGCAAATGTAAAATATTCAGTTATAGAAGACATAGCTGAATTGCTGAAATGATGTTCATTCAACCACATGCAAATCTTTTGCAGTAATTGTGTAATTGTGTTGTAGCGCTATAAACCACTAAACAACCAGAAATAAACTTTTATCCATGGATGCCGGCGTCCGATGCGGCACCCGATTTATATGCTCGTCGCTCACAGCCAGGCAAGAGTCCCCGGTCCAGGCTCGGCTCAACTACTGCCTGTGGGGAGCACAGCCAAGCCACCCTTCCCCGACGGAGTCCCTGAAACGAATGCAGGCAGGAGCCGGCTGCTCCTCTATTTATAAGCCGGCCGCTCACAGCCAGGCAAGAGTCCTGGTCCAGGCTCGGCTCAACTGCTGTCCGTTGGGAGCAAATTCAAATCTCCCGAAACCTGGAGACGAACGGCCGCTGTACTGCCGCCCTGCTCCCAGTTGGGGAGAGCTACCCAGCACAGGATTAGGTGAGGAGAGGCCCCTCTGGATGCAGTCGCTCCAGCAGCTTCCAGTGTTCGAGACCCCCGTTCCCAGTCCCAGTCCCAGTTTGTTTAAAACTTGTGGGGGGCCACTCGCTGGTTGTTTGTTTTTCACATTGATCCTGTTCGTGAATTTATTTTTCCCGGTTCCTCAGCACCCACCGCTTTTGCATGTAAGATTCTTAATAACCTAATACCTAATTTGTTTTTATCCTTGTTAATTTTTTTTTTACCTTTTATCTTTACTTTAAATAAATAAAGCTATGAAATCTAATAATTTTGCAATTGATAGTACAAATACATATTTAAAAAATAAAGGCTATTCAAAATCAATATTTTTTTGCCATTACAGTTTTTCTTGGTTTAAATTATTTAAGGTCTCAATCAACTGTGTAAAAGTACTACTCTGTTTATTTTTTAATTTTTTTAATAAAGTAATTATTTCATTCATCCAAAGAAAATGTGTTATAAATTTTATTTTATTTTTTAATCCTTATAGCTATGTATATTGCTAAATTACTTTAAAGGAAAATTTCGCTTTAGTAAAGTGCATTCCATAGAAAAAATTTGCGGGAAATAAATGTTATTTGCAATTAATTTTCTGATCCCAAAACTGGCAACTGGAATGCATCTTTTTAGTTTTATTAATTTTGTTCGATTATTAAGTTTTCCGTCAACACTCGGAATGAACTTAAAATAAAAACTTTTTTCTACTAAGCGAATTGCATTTAAAATCATCGGCATTGAATGCCGCATCCAATGCCGATGCTGCTGCTGTTGCTGCTACTACTATTACCGCCATCTTGATTTCGAAATTTAGAACATAAATTCGCAATAAGGAAAACTGAAAAACCCTCAAAATACAAACTTCCATGCGAATATTTTGATATTTTCAATTTTTGGCCGTCATTTTGGGTCCGCCATTTTCAAATTCATAAAAACTAGCTTATATGCTGGGCCGGAATATGTAAAACCCCCACCCAAAGACTTTCGATTTTATATATCCATACATAATTATCTAAACAAACGCAAATTATTTAACAAGAAAGTTGCGTTGCAGAATGCGTTGCCAACGATTACATCATTCAGTTTCTATCTGGGAAAACAAATAGAGGCAATTTTCAGGCTCACTTGTCGTCAGCGCGATCGTGTCAGTCTTAATTGATAGATTTGCCTTGTTCAGCTGCGCTAATTAGCCATATATTGCACTTCTTCACTTAAAGCGAGTACACTCACCGCCCATTTACAAGCGTGGATCGGGGACAGCGTATCGGCCTGAATCTAGCCAATGTCGGACGGACAATCAGTCCCCTGCTGGCAGCTTAGCATGCTTTTTCTGCGTCTGCCTGCGAGGACGTCTAAAGAATAGCTCTACGGAATATATATGTATGTTATAAGAGGAAAGTAAATCAATACTCGGTCTATTCCCTTAATCGTCTGGCACATTTACTTTGGCTGCTGACTTAAGATTTTCATTATTGATAGTGACGCTGGCTGCGCGCAGAAATTCCCTCAGCATTTCCTGTTGCGGCGGTCTTAAACCAAACGAATAAATTGTTTTTGTCGTCTCAGAGGCACGCAACAACAAACTGGCCGTTCTTAATTATCTTTCTTGATTTGTGAGATTCGTTTAAGGTGTGTTTCCAGCCGTCTAGGAAGTTAACCTCCCCAACCTGCGCCAAGAAGAGCAAATAAACGTTCCTCATGTCCCCTCGCAGGTGAAGTCATTTTTTACGTCTGAATAGTGGCGGTGGACTGTCGTCGCAATGCCAGCAATTAGTCGGTTTACCTTATCAATTGTCTCCATAATTGAAATTCGTTTATTTGTGAAAATTACATGCCGCTCTTTTGCGTATAAATCATTCCCGGATGTGAGTCACTTTGCAGAGTGCCACTTTAGGTTCTTACCCGCATTCTGCGGAGGTACTGCCGCGGGGTAGAAATATTGGAACAATGAGTAATTTTATATAAGTTGCAGACAGCGGAGCGACTGCTTTGTTTGAAAAGATTTTGAGTAGAAGAGGGAAGGACTTGTGGCCACTTCAGTTTAGAAAAGCCTCTTCGTGTTCAGTTGAACATTTATTGGCACTTCAGTGATAAGATTTCTTAAAACTGGCTGAAGTGTCCTAACTACTGCTTTGTTGTTAACTAAAGCAACTACGAACACTTACAATACAGAGAATTAATAATAATACCTCGATATTATTTTATGCATATCACCTGAAGGTCATCTTTGTTTAAATTTTCTTTATAACTTTTAATTGATATGATAACAGGTGATAATTTTTGTTTTGCGCTATTACGTAGCTTTTTCGACCCTTGAAACTTGAAACGATTAGAAATGCGATTTAATAATAATAACAAATATTTAGACGAATATATGTTATTTTTCTACGAATTTTCGTTTATTACATTTTAGAGTGAAATCGTTAATTAAATAAAATACCCTTAACAGGAAGTAGATTCGCTACGTAAAGAAAATATAGCATTACTTGTTCTTATCAGTTAAGAAAAAAAAAACTTTGGAGAACTTCGTAATTTTTCGAAGAAGTGTAAATTATAAATAAATCTTAATTTAATCAAAAACAATAATAAAAAATTACGAGCCTTTCTTTAAAACAAGCTCTCAAATTATAACCCATTTGCGAACAAAATTTAAATCGAAGGCTTAAAAACTAATATGAAAAAAATTTAAGAATGATTTTCTTGAAGATGAAATTCTTTAACAATTTTTACGTTATTAGAGAGTATTTTAAGATAATTGTAAAGCTAAAAATACATTTAACTCTTGAAAATTGTGTTAAGTAGTAAAAACGTCTTTTCAGATTTCAAGGAGAAACAGAAAACAATTATGAGCCTGAGGTTTCCCGTTGATTTTTTTAAGTACCTTGTACTTGAATATTTGCTGCAAGGTTACGTAGCAGGAGTAACAATCTAAATTAAATTGATTAATCTTAACTCTATATATATATTGCTTCAATTCCTCATGATTTTTCATTTTATACTTTATATGGGAACACGACAAATGTTACAAAGTAAAAATAATTACCAGTAACTTTACATTATCACATCCAAGTTTTTAATGATGCCTATCTTGTTTAATTAAAAACTGCATGGCATTGCATGTATGAAATTATAGAGCTCATTAAACTCAAAATGTGCATACCTCAAAACTAACTGGCTTGGCGTGTACCCCTGTACCTTTTGACATGAGGTATCAACAAGCAATAAATTAGTCATAAAATTCGAACATGGTGAAGTACAAGAAGCGTCGACTCGTAGTCTTATAGTGCTCTCAAAAAAGAAAATAATCAGAGTATAAAGTTAAAAGTCACATTGTGCAGCAATTTATGTAATTACTCCAATTTTACTGTAGCTAGAGATTTTATAGTGATGGTACATTCCAGTCAACTCAACTCGTTCATGCACTCATTATTACTAATTTTTCTTTTTCTTTTTCCACTATTTCGACTAATACAATTTTGGATACGGCTATTTTCAGCATCAGTAAATAGCCTATAAAAGATGGATCCAAAGCAATAAAGTCGATATGATTGAGTCGTTGGCATACAAATTCGTAAAATTTTTAAAAACGTCTTGGATTGCCTGCACAAAATCGAGCGCTGCACAACCAAATGGTGGCAATAAACAAATTTAAAACAAATTTTATGAATGAACTTTTTCTTTTGATTATCTCCCCGATAGTGTAAGTTTTGAATTTTAAATTTCACAGACGCGGCAAGCGCTACCTTTGAATTTTAAGCAGGGGAGAAATAAAAGAGTGGAAAAACCGCGGCGCATACGCCCGGTTTTCAGGGTCCGTGTTATTTGTAATCAAATTGTAAAATCACGACAGGCAGCGACGACGTTAACCCGACTCTGAGTCAGAATTTTCTTAAAATCGACATATTTTACTCAGAGCCGTAGCTGCGCCGTCCATTCGCTAGCCAGGGCGGGAGACAAAACGGACGGGGATTGGAGCGACTACTAATATTAGGTGGATGGTTCGTTGATTTTTTACCTGAAAGGTGAAAAAAGACGACGCCTGCAGACTGTATTCTAATGAGTTGTCCAAAGACACGAGCTGATTGTACAAATCAAGAAACGCATTTATCAAAACGTCTCAAGGATACGACAAGTTCGCCAGTATGGAACCATTTAAAACGGCCTGGTGCAACCAGAACCAGGTACACACCTACCGGGTTTTCTCGAAAATGGACCAATGCACAGCAAGAGGTCTTTTAAGAATTCAGAATTCAGCTGTAGGCGGCACATGTCACCTGGGAAATTTCTCATTGAGGCGCGAATGGCACCTTTTCTGGCCGGCCGCACGACCGAACGTGTTCTTTCCTAATTTGGACAAAATATCCTTTTTACATTTATTTTTTATTCCGACTTACCTGTGGTGTCCATGTAGACGATGAGTATGCTCAGCACCGTGGCAAACGAAAGGACACATAAGGCGATGGGGAGCAACTGCCGCAGCGGCGACGGTCCTAACCGAGGATCGACCTTTGTTAGTGCAGATTTGGCAGACTTTTTGCAGCTAGCAGTTGTTGCAGTCGTCATCTGGCAGCAAGGCGGTAGGTAAGATGCAGGCACATTTGTTGCTGTCGGTGTCGCCGTCCCCCGATCAAACGTTGGCAAAATTAGGGGTGATTTCGTTTTTCCTGTTCCTATATTATTTGATGATGATAGTGATGTTGAGGCTTCTGAGGGATGCGCTGAAAATTCAGCCGTCATCATGATTCGTTAAGACATTTACGCGTTCGAATCTTTTTACTACGGTTCAATATCTGCAAATAATTCATAAACATTACCTTAAAAAGTTTTTCAATATAAATTTTAGCCACAATGTTGTCCCAAAAACCGAAAAGAGTCCTCATCATATAAAATTAATCGAATTCCCAGTAAGGAAAAATTGTGCTGTAGAGATCAATAATAATCATAACTTCCTTGGAAATATTTTTAGAAATTACGAATTCTTTACGTTTTTCATACCAGAAAGTTCCATTCAAACATAAGATCAACCTTCCTCGATATTTGGTTTAAATTGCTCACAAAATTACTAATTTGAAGCCACAAAGAATCTTGAACATTGAAATCACAAATTTATATTCAATTAAATTTCGTTGAAAACATTTTACAAATTAGATAGCTACTGTTGTTTAGTAATTATTCATAATTAACCTAATTAAACAATTCGAACAACATTAGAGAAGAAAAATAATAACATAGTAGTTATATCAATTACCATTAGTTCTTAGTCAAGGCCGAAATGAATGGGTTTGTTGGTAAGAATAATTGCTCATAAAATCAATAGAGCTCTGAATAAAATATCAGTTGGTGGGATCACCGTGCACTCAAAATATAAATATATACCTAAAGCCACCTCGATTAATCAGGAATTTATTAAAAATCAATCGCATCGTATCGAATAAGAGCCACATGACAGAAATAAGCCCGATACAACCCCCAAACCCACGAGACCCCATTGTCACAAAGACCTTTGCCTTTGCCCTCATTATCATCATTCTTAACCATGTGACAAACTGAGTTTTTATACTCGTATTTATATAAAAAAACTGCGACAATATCGATTAAAAGGTACGCTACGAGTATCACATTGCAGCCGCGGAAGGAGCCATCGGCGGCGGCCCGGAGCAGAACGCGAAACCCACTTGAAGACATGTCCTCCTTGGCAGAAGGGCGGGGCTCTCAGAGGAAGGGCATGGGCTCCGGGCTCGATGTACCAACGCCGTGGAAATAAGAAACGGAAGAAACTGAGGGTGGACATGACCACCTGTCAAGCAAGACCCTGCAGGAGCAGATGTTTCCATCTGTTAAATATCTCACCGACCTGAAGACGGAATTTCCAGATCCGAGGTCGGACGGAGGAAAAGTTTATTTGACTGCATCTTTTGTTGGACAAATATTGGACGACTACGCTCCAGTGGACCAAATGAAATTAAATTTGATGGAATTTTGTAAACATTTCATTTTAGAGTTTTCAAATGGAAAGATATTTCAATATCGTTGGCCTGAAAATTCTTTCACTCGTTGTCGGTGGCGGACAACATACGAGGTTTTAGTATTATTACAAATTGAATTTTACTGGGATAAAATATCAGTTACATTGGATTACATTCTTTAATGCTATTTTACAGAATATATACGAAGTATGAATTTTACTTCCTTTCAATTTAGTTTGATATAAAAAAAAATATAGGGACATTATGGTGCACATGTTAACAAAACGTAGTAATTCAATCCTTCTTAAAAAGCTTTTATTATTAGCTTGACCTATAATTTCTAACATTGTAAACAAATCTTACAATTTCCGTTTCACCCAGTTCTAATTGCCGTATTGATCGTATTGCCGTATATCGTATTTGGCTTGTCTCAATGAGTCCTTTAGTTACAGGAGCGTCTGATGGAGGAGGGACTCTTTAACTACTTATAAAAGCAATTTAAAATAAAATGCAGCAGGGGCATTTTCGGATTAATTAAATTTCTATGTTAAGGATTTCAATTTTTTTTTTTTTGGAAGAAAAATTTTGATTTTGGATTAAGCAGAATCTACGGAATTGAAATATAATCAAATTAGAAAAAATGTGCTTAAACTAAAAATTAACTACCTCAGAGAAAGAATTGTTTTGGCAAGAATTGTACAAAAACGATGACAAATTTTCCTGCCTTTACAAATAACTATTGAAAGTAATTGAAAATAATTTTTTATATCTTCACTTTTAAAAATCGCAATATTACGTCTAAATTCATTTATTTTGTCGAACAAATAAAAAATCCTTTTGATACAAAAATTAAGCTTTGCCCGAAAGAGAACCCAAAATACCAATTACATCCCACTTTTAATTTTGCATGAACTTAATTTTAATGGACTGTGTGTTTGTGGGTTGGGCAGCAAATTAACGAACCAAGAAACGGCTTTGGCTGTCGTTTCATTAGTATCAGAAATAAATGTTATTTCCTCATTCAATTCAAACATTCACCTTTTTTCATGCACCTACTCAATCCTGTGGCTTACTGCTGCATATTTCACCTTTTAAGCGCTCTCTTATGGCGTTAAACTCAGAATGAGTTGCAGTTTTGAACGCGACGCGACTATTGCAAAATAACTACCCACCTATCTGCATAACTTTTCGTGTATCTCTAACAGACCCATGTAACGAAATCGCACGGAGCGTAAGTGAAATTTAGTCGTTCCGCACAATTGAGAATAATCTACGATTTCGAATTCAGACTTTTGCTTTTACAGTTTTCGAAATCACTTTCTCGCCTGGCCGAAGCATTTTCGCACCGTGTTCACTCAGTCCCGGTTCGAACGTTGACATTTTCCGCGGGCTCAGTATTTTCCTACTGTTTTCGCGGAATCGTCATCTCGGAGGCGTTGTCACTCTGCAGGAATTTTAAACTTCTGAAATTCAATCTGAGCTCGAAGAAGGTTAATGCCTCGCCGCCTGACTTGTACTTAATGCAGAAAAGGAAAATACAAAAGAATACGATGTGAAAAAATCAAAACAGACACTGCAGAGTTTACCGCTTTTAAGGTGGAAAAGCCTTTCTGGTTGGCCGCATCTCACGTTGCTTCATTGAGGAGAGTATGCTCGAAGTCGGAATAATGAAGAAAAGAAGTAGTTCGCCTAAGACATGGGGCCTACTTAGGTAACAAGGAATTTATAATTTTAGCGGGGTTAATTGACTCTTGTTGGACGCAAAGCGCCTCTTTATGGAAGTCCGTAATTAAATGCGTTTCTTCTTTTATATTGCTTCCTTTCCTGAATTAATAAATTTCTTTATACTTTAACTGCGAGGAGTTATGGTGGCTCTGCTAAAATTTTATTACTTACTTCTTACTTCATATAAAAGAAGAACGTTGTACAGAATCGAGGCAGGGTCTATTTGTATGTTCCTCTTTTCTCACACTAACTATGAGAACCATGAAAGTAATTTTGCAATTTTGCTTTAGCCTATTTTTGTTTTCAAGGTTAGCTCTTCAATAAAATATTTGTAGGTTTGCTTACCTGTGCGAAACCGAAAAGGCAGCGTGTTTGGCAATATCCTATTAGTGCATTGTAGATATAATCGTAACATTCCTATAGTCTGACTGCTTTAAATTTGGTTGTTAGATATGAACATTGCATCCTCTCGGAAAATTGAATAAGTAACAACCCTCAATAACATATTCAGCATATTTAGCTCAATTTTTCAGTGAATTCGTTTCTATCTTTGAAAGCTTTATTAACACTAAACCTACCAAGGACGGGTCAAATGACCCGTACTCAATTTCTTCCTTGAGTGATTTATAATTTTTAAAGTTATAGGTTAAGATTTATGCCAATATTTATTAAGATTCATAATTGCTACATATTTAGAAATCGTTTTCAATTTGTCATTATTAGTCCACTTCTAAAGGTACATTACATTAAAGGCGCGAAAAATGAGTGAAATTACATGTTTGAGTGATATTTGAGTGCTGGTACGTTTAGTGTTAATTAATGCTAACTATTTTTTCTGATTTCACGGAATGGTACTTGTTTAATATGTATATTGAAATTATTTTATTATGGGTCATAATAAGAATTCGTTAAGCTTGTGATTTTATACATACTTGAAATTTTAAATTCAGATTGCACTAAACCAACATGCGCTAATCAAATTCAGCTCATTTTCGATAACATTGCCACCGCAATTCGTCATACGATTTTCGTTGGCCATTTACGTTTTTATGATATCTTCGATATTTTTAGAATTATCAGTAGTATAAAATTCTGCAATTTTTCAGTGACCTCGGCGAAGCAGATGAGTATTAAAAGTCGGTTTTTTAACAAAGACTATGAATCATGGAAAACTTGATTTTAAGAAGACGCATTTAACATTTCACAATTTGGAGTAAGTTTGAAGGACTTTTGAACTTTATTTCTTGCAATTGCGCAGTCATTGCGTTGCATTGCGTTGCATTCTACGAATTTAGCTTGATTGGGTAGGTTTGCCAACTGGGATCCGTGGACATTTAAACAAAGCCTTTTGAGGAAACGATCTCAGATTTATGAAAACCATCAGAATTTAGTCTCAAGGTTGGTTTTTAACTGCTGAGCGCAAAGTGGCCCGCAGTCGAGTAAAGACGACAAGGAATACTTTTGCACTGGCTTTCCCTCATCTGATCATTTAATTGAAACGCATTTCATTCGCGAGATAGGCATTCTTCAGCAGAATGACAAAAACCCACAAAGCGAGATCGTCGCAGACAATGACTACTGGATGGTCGGCATGGTCTTATTTTGTAGATTTCCACAATCCGAAGCTGCGGAGACGTACCAAAGACGCGGGGCCGGTTCGGATCGTTTGGCTAAAAGTGTAATCGCGATGAGCCAGCGAACAGTTGATGAGGTTGCATCACATTTCCTAGTTTCAATTGGAAACGCTTTTTGTGTCTAATGAATTTGCTACGATGAAACTGAGGAGGGCGGGGGCCGTTTTTTCGGCTTACGGAGATTTTAGGGGATTACGAGGCCTCGGCAGTCGCCGAAGTGTGAAGATCCCAATTACCTGCGAACTGTTTTCAATCAGCGAAATCCTCTTACCCTCGGCACAAGAACAAAATTCTTCTACAAAACTCTCTTCTTCAGCGCTTTTCCTTTATTACGAAAATTCCTTCCCTTTCCCCGAAAATAACCTGAAGGCAGCCGCGGCGACAGCTTTGCATGTTGTTTTCTAGTGCGGCTCGAGTGGCGGGCAGGCGGGGGGGTGGATGGTGGAATTACGACCCCAAATACTTTTGCATCGCCTGGCTCGGGGGTGCCTCTTGGGGGGCGGCGAGCGATGGAGGAAGGCAGGTGGTGGTGGTTTTGCAGCAGTGCTTTTGACCGTGGGTCGTCGTACAATAAATTAGCTGAAAGAACAAAGTCTGCGGGAGCGGGGACTAAAAATTGTACTTTTACGCTGCCCTAGGCGGGCAGGCCGGACGCGGCCTCCCTGACCACCGCCGCCGGGGCTGACTGGGCCGCGTTAACCGAGTTGACCGGGTTCGGTGGGCAGATAAGCGCTGGGGAGCAAAATACTCCAAATCGGTCTCTCGGGGGATGGGTGGTCAGGTTTATTTCTTTTCGGGTGGTAAGATTAATAAGTGGACTCGTCAAGATTGGGGCATGTAAATCACAGAACAAGTCGCTCATGGAAATGGGGACAATAAAGAGGGGGCTTCGAAGCAATAAAATATTTTGTGTACTCACCTCCTCCAAAGGGTGGATAAAAATCGGCCAATGTAGAACTCGATAACAAAACTGAAACTGTAATTAATTCACGACAACATAAAAATTATAGACTGAATATTTTTATGAGATTTTTCGTTGACAAAACATTGTAAGCAAAAATCACAGAGTGAGGGAGATTTTTTCTTTTCTCAAAGTTTTATTTTCGCACATAACTGGAACTTTGTGTGTTAGTAGCGCGCTTATTATACGGCTCAAAGGCACTTCGTTTCTGGGGGTATAAGAATTTGTGGAATAAACCGAAAATCGCTTGAGCAAAACTAGAAAAAAACACCTCCCGAGACGTGCTGAACTTCGGCAGTTCATAGAAATTCTGAGCGAATGGAGGAAGACAGCCAACGCTATGGTGACAAACATAATCGAACTAAGCGACTGTGTGGATAGCGACTGGAACTAATGTTAAGAAATGTCAGAGCGGCTTTCCAGTAATATTGCGGTTGAAATCAGCGATTTTTTGCCGTTTGATAATAATGTAATTATTAAATTAATAGTTTTCAGAGCAACTCTAATTATTACTTTTACAATTAAAGCTACTTTACCCTAAAATGACTTCTATTTATCACTGTAATTAAAAAAAAACTGATTTGTAAACGCAGCACAGTTCGAATCTTTTGACAGATTTTGTAAACATTCCAGTTCGGGAAAGTGTTTTCTATTTATTTCTTTAATAATCATAATTTTTTTTTCAGTTTTCTTTAAATTTCGCGGTGTTTACTATTTCAGAAATTTAAATAGAATTCACAATTCACACATGTACCCTTACATTTATTAATTAAACTGATTTTTGGGAACCGTAAAAATAGGTAAAAAACAACTTCAGCTAATGGAAAAAACCATGACTGTACCTGTCAAACCACCGGAATGTCACATTGTGCTCTAAATGCGGTACCTGAAAATATTCACTTAAATCTTTAAAACTCGCACGTGAAACGCGCAAAATGGGAGTCCGGGGCTTAACTAGTTACATAGCCCGCAACGCCGAGTGGTACCTGCAGCCGTTCGAGCTTCACGACACAGATTTGGTAATTGACGGAGATAACCTTGCGTGCCTCCTGTACAAGGACGTCTCGGGCTGCAACTCGGCGTTTGGGGGCGACTACGACGAGTACTACCGCACCGTGGTCTGCTTCTTCCACCTCCTGTTCGAGTGCAAGGTCCGCCCCTTCGTCCTGATGGACGGGGGCTACGAGCGCAAGAAGATGCGCACCGTCGAGAAGCGGCTGAGGGGCAAAATCTGCGTGGTGAAGCACCTCAACCCGAACATGAGCAAACCGCTCTTCCCGCTGATGATGAAGGAGGTCTTCATCGACGCGGCGAGAGACTGCGGTCTCAAGGTGATGCGGTGCACCTTCGAGGCGGACGACGAGCTCGCCGTCCTCGCCAGGAAGCTCAATTGCCCGCTCCTCAGCTATGACTCCGACTTTTACATCCATAACGTGCAGTACATCCCTGCAATCAGCATGAGCATGAAGGTCCACGTCAAAAAGGAGAAGGACCTCCTCAAGAACAGCCAACTCCGCCGATGCGAAGCTCGGCGTTTTCAGAAAACCACCCAGGCAAATAAAGGGAAAAAGATCTCCCCGGAGGACTCTAAAACAAGTAAAAAAGGACAGAGAAATGTTAAATTCATCGACTGCTGCATCTACAGGATCGAAAACCTTTTAGCGGGAACTAAGCTAAAGAGGGAGATGCTCCCCATTTTCGCAGCATTGCTGGGGAACGATTACATCTCATCCTACGCCTTTAGGCAGTTCCACATACACGTCGGAAAAAAGGCTCCTAAATCGCCTCTTCACAGGCGCATTAAAGCAACTATTCTCTGGCTGCGAAACGAATCGAAGCAGTCTGCTATAGATAAAATTTTCGGCCGAATGAAGAAAGAGGAACGGGAGCCTTTGCTGGCCCAAATGGAAGCAGCAATTTCCGGCTACAGCAATGAGGTAAGCGATGCTTATGAATATTTCGACTTGCATCTAGAAGAAACAGAAAAGATCGAAGAAGACTACGAGTCTTCTGACGAAGAAAGTGAAGAGGAAGAACTTTCTGAATCTGAGTTGGACGTTTCCGAGGTGAACACTACAGAAGACGCTGAGGCAGATGTTGAAGACATTTCCGAGGAGAAATCTGATGAATTAACGGAAGATGAATTAGAAACCGAAAGTGAGTTGATTGAAGAAGACATTGAGGATGAAATTTCTGAAAAAGGAGTGGAAGAAGTTGCAGAGTTCCCAGATTGGTTGCGTGACCGTATTCGGTCCGCCGATTTGCCACGTTTTTGCGTTGATCTGGCCCATCAGAATTTGTATATAAACAACCCCCAAGTTGAGAATTTCCTTCTACCCGATTGCAATATGATCGCCCTCCCAATCATAAGGCACATTTTTTCCCTTATAAAGTATGAATACCCAGAAAAGCCCCAACTTAGATACCTCTCTAGAGTGATTAAAAAAACCAATGTCCTCTACAGCCGGTTAGATGTGCTCGACACAATCCCGCCTTTTGACCCCACCGAAAAATCCCTCGATGCCCTTAAAAACGTATTCAGCCGTTTACCCCTATCAACCGAAAAATTATTCACCGACCTCGACTGCATCCCCAGTTTCCTCCAACTCTACGTCCTCGCGATCGTCTACTGGGCGAATAAAACTGCGCATGGTGATGAAATTCATCTCCGCAGCCTCATCCTCTGCCTCGTGGTCATTTCTACGATTGATGCAAAAATTGTCCCCATCAGGGACGTAGAGCAGTTCAACAAGAAATATGGTCAAACAATCCGGAAGGAAAGGATGCGACAGGCAATTCTAACAGCATCCAAAATCAACACCCCCAAAGGAGTTGTTCCAACCCCAGCCGAACTCAAAGCAGAAAGAATAGAAAAAATCATGAACTCCATGAGCCCGGAGAAGAGGATTCAGTGCGTTTCTAAGACGGAGTGCGTGCTGGTCCAGGAGTGCCTCCTTAGGTACTTCCAGCAGCCCACTTTCCACCACAAGCACCACGACGAATTCTCCAGCAGTGTGGTTCACGGTTTCTCCGAATTTCAGTCGGTCATCTACCAGCTGTACACCCTCAATAAAATCGTCAACGAGCCTCTGGAGTCGGTCAGGATAGCGCGAGTGTACAGCGGAGTCTTCCTGTACAACCTCTACACGAGCTTCAGGACCCGCCTGGATGTGGAGTACTACGTGGAGAAGTTCCTGCTCAAGGACTCCCCGATCATGTTCGCGTTTTACACGTACCTCCAGGACTGGCTTAAGCCGTTTGTCCCGCTTCTCAAGACAGACAAGCCTCGGAGAAGGAAGTCGCGGAAGCATAAGTCGAACGAAAACAAACCTCTTGCGAAGGAACCTGAGGACAATACCTTTGCTCTTTTAGAGGAGCAGATTTAAGTCTGTTTTACTGTTAGCACTGTTTTAATAGATTTTATAGAAGTTGAAAAATTGTCTTTTAATTTAACCTCTATTAGAATTTTCGAATCCTAGATAAAGTCAGATATAAAAATATTACAAAATATAATTTAAATGCAATTTCACCGATTATTTAGTTTTCTTTTATTCAGATCTTTCTTTTTCGTCTCTTAAAAATATTTATTAATCCCGACGCAGTGAATAGCCTTTTAAAGATCAAAGGAAATCCATCGGGTTGCGTTCAATAGAAATGAAATATATTTAAACTTTTTACAGCATTTGCATCCTTCGGTAATAGCATTCAAAACGTAAAAAAAAAAACTTGCACATAACTACGCTATAATTTCATATTCTTCATCCGAGTCATCGTTACTGTCCTTAAATCCTTGGAGTTCCACGAAATCTGGTCAATTGCTTGTTAACTAGGTTCCTCTACTAGGATAATAATGAAAATCCACTTACCTTCTTGCGGCAATGACTTCTTCCTTTCAAAACTCTTAGATTGCGGCACCCACGACGTCGGCCGCGACTTAGTAATTTCAAAAAGCGGTTGGTTACCTGAGTTGATCACTTCGTTTTTCAGTTTGTCCATAAGGATTTCAAAGCTAATGCGAGTTTTACATAGAAAGCACTAAAACGAGATGTCCTTTTAGTAGATTATGTGTTTTAAAAAAAGGGTTATGCGATCTTACGACTGCTAAGGATGGATCCATCTGCAGGAAGTTAATTCGAGCGGCGTATTTCAGGTGGAAGGTCTCGTCCAGTTCGATTTCAGTTTGTGAGGACTTGTTCCCGATGCTCCCGCAGCGCTGGGTTGTGTGTGGATCAAGGAATATCACTTCGTCGTCGACGTACCCGATGAAGTAAAGCGCTTGATTCGGCCGGCCCCCAATCATCCCGGCGTTCCCGACTAGTTCGAAGCATTTTTTTAAGGCAGGTATGTAAATCGGATTGATGTCGCTAAGACCTAGACGAAGGGGAATGATTAGGAGCAAGGGCTTCCACGAGGACGAAGATTCTTCCATACAAAGTGAGTCTAGAGGACAATAATAGTATTAATTATAAATCTGCTTTATAGCTGGTTAAGGATGTCCTCACATATGTCGTCCGTTGCGATTAAATTGTCCAGAGCAACGTGGATTGCAATGGAACACCAGTCGTCGTATCTCACTAGTTTTCTGTTAGAAAGAGGTTTCAAATTTTTAAGTTCTATGCTCCAAAAGCAATTTCGGTTTTTATTCTATTAGTCAAAAAATTGTCTCAGAAAATTATTGAAAACTAAGTCCTAATAGCTAAAAATCTGCTAATTTTTTTTTCTGGTATATTTTTCGAAAGAACTGTAGATTTAAAATGTATACAACAATTATATTTATTATAGATCATAGAAGTTGTTTTTATCTTAAAATTCGGTACTCACTTGAGGACCTGGGCGACTGTGTTTGGTCCGAACCACTCGCCGACTTTTTTGTCCTCGGAGTCGCCCATCAGGGCGATTTGATGTATCGAGAAAGGGCTCTTTCGGGCGTCCTCGAATCTGTTGACGATTTTCAAGTAGGTCGGGTCGCGGCACTCGGGTGTCCAGAACCAGTCCCTCCCCAAATGCAGGTCTATCAGAGCCTGCGCCAGGACCATTTGGCCGCATCGCAGCATGCAGCCCCAGCCCTTGTCCGTGGTCAGCTGGGGCGCTCCGAGGGGCACGAACCCCCGTCGATAGGTGCACCAGAGTCGCGATCGCACGTCGCGCCGTATCAGCTCCAACTCTGCAAAAACGAACAAAAGTTTTCCAGATCAAGGGCGCGTCGTCGCCACTGTGGCACTTCGCCTCACCTTGGATCGAGTTATAGCTCTTGCCCAAAATCCAGACGGTCGTGTTGGTCTTTGGTATGTCGTCGGGCTCCGCGTAGAGGACCGCCTCGGGGCCTAGGTACGTCTCGAACACGCTGTCCATCTTCCTGGCCACATTGGCGTAGAACTCGATTACGCGGTGAATTGCTGCTGCCCGGTGGAGGCGGAAGTACGCTTGGACTGGCCGCCCAAGGCACCACACGGCCACAACAGTCAGAGATAGTAGAAGCAAATGGAGGAGAATTTTGACGGGTGCTCGCCTGGCACGGGCTCCTCCTCCTGGTTCCTGGTTCCTGGGGCCTAGTGCTCCGCTGGCCGTTTGACGTTTTCGCTTAATGAGGTCGCCAGAAATTCGCTGCGCTCGCTGGTCGAGCTCAGGTCTCGTGCATTTCCCCTGGGAGCGGGGCCCGTTCGACACGCGGCCGAAAAACAATGACAAAGGCGAAGACAATGAACTCTCCGTCCGCGGGGGACTACGCAGTGATCGCACAAAATAGCAAATGTCAGGCGGACAGCTGGCTGCTGGCTCCGTGTTGATGCTTGCCCTGCCACCAGTGACGTAATTTTGTTTTCATTTTGATGAAAATCAGCTGTTTCGTCACTGGAAAGTCTACATCGGTCACTGGAAACTGGCGGCTGCGTTCGTTACGTGAAGAAGTTTGAATTCAAAATGGTAAATTTTGATAGTTAACTTTATGTTGCTTTCATCCAAACTGAGCTCGAGATAATACCGTCAAAAACTATCATTGTAGACAAAATTAGTTGCCTGGCCGTTTCTATAACATAAATTGAGATAAAAATCAATCAATCAAAATATTAAATTACAAGTTTACGCTTCAAAAATGCCTCGAATTTATTTAGTATTTAAGCACTGTATAAATATATCTATAATATATATAATATATCAGTTGTTATTGAGCCAGAATTGAATTGGGATTTGTAATTTACATTTTGAAGCTAAATTGCACTTTTAAAATGCCTCAATAAATATTTCTTTAACTTGCAAATAGAGTAAACTTGAAAAATCACACTCTGAATCAGATTCTCTTGATTTTAGTCAATCAAATCTCTTTTTATTGCTATTTGTTCTTCAAAACCTAAAACCAGCCTCTTCTAGCTAACTGCGATTTTCATAATATTTTCAATTAACTTTGAAGTAGATTTTAATTTCTAAAAAAAAACAAAACGTTCATTGTGCTAAAAACCTTAAAGAGATTAAACCCTTAATAGTGTCTGCGTAAAAATGTTTGTGTATTTCATTTTGTGAGAAGAAATATGTTGAAATTAAATATCAACATTTTTGATATACATTACATAACTCCCTTTGGTTATATTTACATTTATTATACTTTATTAAATTTCAAAATTCAACCACAATAAAACTCAAAAAGATGATCACTAACTGTGGACCTAATGTTTATACTTTAATTAAATTTTAATTTATGTTAGATAAAAAAATATGTCTTGGGAAACCAAAAAATCTCATTGATAGACATGTTTTTTGTAAATTTTATTTTTATTTTGGGTTTTTGTTTTAATAGTGGTGCGTTCTGTTCCTAATTTAATTCAATGTCATTACATACCTAAATATTTATTGTTTAGTTGCATAATGTTGGCAAAACACAGCATAAAATGCTCCTTAAAAACCGCAACCTAATTTCTTAATCTACCATGAAAACATCAGTTATTTTTCGTTGGTGGAGGCAAAAACAATACAAAAATGTATCGGAGCATTGTTCAGTTTTTTGTTCAAATTTATTAAGCCATTTAGTCTTGCACGCCAGACGCCGATCAGCCTTCAATTGTAAATGCCTCGAGTTGGACTTGATTGACATCCGCGAGATTTTTCCCCACATTCCGCATTCGCGACGATTGCAGATAAGACAAAGCCACGTCGCCTCGGTGGATTGTCGCGGCCTAATTAAAATAAATCCTGGATTAATTCCCCAAGTCCAATAAAATCGAATAGCTCAATCAGTCGCTGATCAAATTGGTGCGAGAACAAATAGCACCTCGTTTTGTCCAGGTATTGGGGACCGGTGCGCGCACGTAGTGCAATTATGGTTTTCTTGCTTTGTGCAGTTGCACCTGAGGGGCCCGCGACTTACCTTGACCACGCGAAGAAATGTCCGAGGACCAGCGACAATTGGCGCTCCGCAAGTGCCCCAGCGGAGAGATCCTTTATCACTTCAGCGGAGCTCTCCCGACTGCGCAGGTCCGACTGGCTACTTTTGGATTATTCGTGATTCTGCGCCCGTTGCGCCAGGTGGCACCTATATTTTTTTTTTGATTAATTCCGCTGCGACTGCCATTCGAATCGAATTGCCTGCATTCACTCATTGGGCGTGGTGTGGACTGTAACCTTACGAACAGATCACTCTTGTTTTGCTCTACCACTATCTTTTTTTAATGTCTTTTTGCCAAGAACAAGAAGTTGAGCAAAAGCAAGGTGAAGTGGCAAGTGGTGCTGCTTCTGAGATAAAAACCACCAGGATTTAATAGGTATTTTTAACCGACGGCTTATTAACGCCACGCTGCGATCGCTTCCGGCCTCTTGAATAGACTTAAATTTATCTCTCCCTGTTTATGCATTATTCAGCGCCGTTAAGGCATTTTATTCGAGCATAAATACCCAGATAGCGACTACTAATGTCGATTATGAGCTATTGGCTCAATTGGCTGTTGAGATTGCGATTCTCTACTTAGCGGGCATTAAACAAATCCTTTTCATAATTCTATCCACAATGGATTGAGTGGGTTTTTACAGATTTATTCTGGTCTATATTTTTAAAGAGGTGTGTTGATTGGTAATAATGTTATGTTTATATTAAGCACACTAATCCTCTTAGTTCTGTCTGAATGAATAACAATTATCAGATTGGCATGAAAAGTGATATGCTAATGTAGTTGGCCTAATTTTGGGCCGAGTCTCTGGTTATATCTTGAATCAAATTTGGTTTTAATGAACTCAAGGCTGATTTAAACTTCATTTAAACCCGAATTTAAATTTAATTATATTCACATGTACATCGTATTATTGGATAATAAAGATTGAGCGAAAAAGTTTTAGATGAGGTTATTTAAATTTTGTATCCGGAAAAATCAAAATTTATTCCAAAAAATCGAATCATATACAAAAATATCGTTACGTCTCAAATTTTTAAGGGTTTTAATAAGCTGCCTCAAACTGTTTTCTTTTTCTTTTAATTTTAACACGAGTTGTTAAATCGATTACTTAACAACGGACGAAAGTCATAAAAGTTTTTAATGCCGATTGCAACAATATTCTATTATGCTATATTCCATAAATAGCCAATATTAGTATTAAATTTATCGACTGTTATCCGTAGTTATTTCGGTTGACCTTACTTAATTTTGTGCAAGCATAAGTGTTTTGTTAACATAGCTGCCAATCAGAATGTTTGGGGTGTTAATGGTTATGCAGCATAATCGATGGTAATTAACGTTTTTTCGGCTCAACTTATAATTAAAAGGTTCATATATTTACGCACTTAGGTCGGATAAAACTTGGATAAGTACATATGTTATTTTAGAAATGATGTCCAAAATTTAAACAAAATATATAACGCTTTCTTTAATGATATTTTAATAAACTTAAGTTTTAAATAATTTAACTTTTGTTAGAATTTTCATAAAAGCACCTGGGTTAACAACATGAAGGACGTCACAGCATATTGGTTTTTATTTGCGTTAACTCAAAGCTCGTTGGATTTAGCACAAATAAAAAACATTTTACTGTTTATAGACAAAACAGCGAACCAAAACAATTTTTAAAATTCCCAAAAAACGTAAGAAGTCTTACTGAGCAATTGAGAGATCGTAAAGAATTCGACTCATTTCCGAAACAGCGTCGTCATTAAATTTACTATGCCTGGTTGGAGGTAATTCGCAGAGTACAACCTTCAGGCGCTAATAAAATAATTTCAAGATCCAGCAGCTTTGTAATCCCGCAGACATGTTAATCAGCGCTAAATCTAAGAATGGAAACTTTCACGGCCTCATTTTGAGAGCATTTAATTTGTCACCGGCGGCCGCGCGATAATCTAAAAATCGTGTTAATTAAAAATCCTAGCGGGGGTGGTGGTGCAGCCAACTTCACTTGAATGGACCTGAATGGACGTGAATAGGCCACACAAAGTCGAGCCAGATGTCGAAATCGTTGCAAACTCTGAATCATTGAAACGGCCCCAACTCTCCCCGGGCACATTCCCAATTCGTTCTTGGCCTGCTGATCTTATCAAAAATGTTGCAGATGGCGAAGATTGAGCAATCGCGTTTATGTGGTACCACCAAAGAGGTTCGGCTGACCACTTTGGACTTGCGAGAACAGTGAGCTCTTACGTACCAAAAAACAAAGCAACAAAAGAACCACTCGAGGGAGACATTCGTTTTACGCAGAAACGATAATCGGAACCAAAGTGATCAATATACACGTTTATGACTCCAAAATGGACTTGAAATGTCTTTTAAGACAAATTATTATGGGACGTTAAATTTTATGGTTCCCCGTCCGAACAGTGTGAAGACAAAGAGGTTACGTGCGCCATGCACTTAAATGCACTTTAAAATTTAAGATTAAGTGGTGGCAGGCACTCGCTGCAGTGGAAGGGAAAAGATCCATAACGACTGCACGGACAAACCTAAATCCATACCTTTTTGTTTTCTGAAAACGTTTTGTCGAAAGCAAATACAATTTGCATGAGCCATTCTGGAGACCAAGGAAGCATTTTCACGCTGTCGGTTTCAATCCGTTAAAATGAATGGCGCTATTGTTTATACCATTCAGCTGTAGGCAATTTTAAGTGAATGAATTTATCATAACGCAGTTAAAAGAAAAGAAACTATGAGATATTGCCATATAGCCTTTTTAAAGGTTTTAAATGCTAATTTTAATGTTTATGCTAATTAGGATATGCGTAAGATCTATTTTATTGTATTGTTTGTCTTTACTATGATAAATGAGTCAATTTGGCACAAATTACGTTACATTAAGCAGTTTCAATGGACGTACTCCATCTAAAAGTGCGATTTCATACGACATCAATAGTGCTATTTGGTTTTGAAAACAGCTCAATGTCGTTAAAGTAAGTCATTTGGGATCTATTTAGCTAAGATAAAATCTATTCGATAATTGAAGTGTCGTATTGCATATTTGAAGGACGCAAATTCGATTCCTGCTAGGGTTCATGATCATCATTTTTATAGAACTACTTTAATTCCTTTTGATATACGAGAAATTAATCATTGAAAAAAAATACTCAAAATCCTATAGTTTTTAACTTGGTTTAAATAGTCTTAGTTTTATAAAATTAAACGCAAATAATTGTTTTAATTTCACTGTTATCGAAAAAAAATTCGTTTAGCATATATGTAGATTTCAGAACAGGTCTTTCTGAAAGGAAACAAAATACATCTCAAAAATAATTTAATTGTAAATGTGTTTTGTTTTGCTGTTGATTTATAAATAAATTACTACCCATAATTTACATTAAAAATACTTATCATGTTCTCCTACAACTTATGTGTGGCTTGTTGATCCGTTCCTTTTATATCCGCATCCACTTTTCATTCTCTGAGTTGAAACTAGAATAAAATGAAAAAGTATAGTAATTAGATATTATAAATAACTTTAACAGAGAATAACTTCTTACAGAATTAAATAAACTTAAATACAATTTTGATAATTGTGAGATTTATTTGACTCAATAATTTTGAGTTTATAAATATTGCGTAAATCGTAAGATAAACACAAGAAAGCTTCTGTTTATGTTCAAAGATTAGTGCGTTTGCGCACATGTGTAATTTGAAAACAAATTAAAATAAAATATAGTTTGACGTGTAGAAAAGCTATTAAACTCAATTCATGCAAATGGCTTGGTCTGCCACGATCTCGCGGGTTGATTTATGTGCCATCCGCGACGGTTACCAGTCGAGATCTAAATCCCGGAGGTATTTTGATTTTCACCATTTTCTGGTTCTATGCTACAGTTCCATAAATTGTCTTCGTCACTCTCCTTGCGCTTGGTGGCGAACGCGGCGATCGCGCACCGCGGGCAATAAATTACAACTTACTCCAAGACTGGCCGGCTGGCCGCGGTCTTCTTGCGTGGGAGTCCTCTTGCCTTTATGACACCGGGGCGTAATTTTTAGCATTTAAGTTGAAAAATGTTCCAGTAATTGTTTTTCACTTGTCTCCATGTCGAGCATAGCTTCTATAAATTCCGGTGGACCGAAACAGCAGCATTTTTACCTATTATCTGCAACAAAGGTGATACTTTATGCCTGCATAAAATTAAGACGTTATAACTCTCTTCTGATTGGAAAATATTACTTTAGTATGCCATAAAATCTAGCGAAGGAGTGGACGGAAAGCAGTGTTGTACTGCACCCTGTTTGCCCCAGGGCTTATTCCTCGAAAATTGGTTATGATTGTTCGAGGTATGCATGTAAAATCGGTTTGCTTCAACAAATCGAAATCTGCCACAAATCCGTTCAAATCCGTTCAAATCTGTTCCCAGTGATGAATGGAGGAAGCGTGAAGTTGTTAATTGCAGATAGAGGCCTTATTCCCGCTGCGAGCATATCCGTCACGATCCTCCGATAACTACTACCGGTATTAGAGTCAGGATTACCGCAACATCACTCGATCAAGCAGCATAAATCGATCAAGAAGACGGCGTCCGAGACAAACGTCCGTCTGGCTGATTTGCATTTATGAGTACGCCCGCTAGAAGCTAGACATGGATTTCGAATTGATCGCAACAAGATCCACTGCCGGTGGTCTGCTCCAGTTACAGGCTGCTATGATCGTTTTTTAGTGTCTTAATGCGTCGACCACTTGATCGTGCCATTGTGTCCAAGAGTTGGTTCAGTAATCTCACTTGAAATGATTTCATTGCCAAGCATCTGGGATTTCAGACATCTTGAGGAGTTCCGACAAAGAGTTGGGCTTTCCTTGAGCCGAAAAATTTTTATCTTACCCGTGCAAGTACCCATAAATGCGGGCTGCTTACCATTTAAGCTGCTGCTCGCCTTAGTCTGCATTGTGGAGCAGGAAATATCTTTTGATCAATTAATTAATTGTTGCATTTCTAATAAGTTGACAATTGTCATCGGTGAGCTAATTCCGGTCCAGTAGAATGTTAATGAGGGCAGTGGGGAATTTCTGGGAAAATTTACGGATTAAATGGATGTTAAGTATTTTCTTTGTTCCAATTGTTGATTTCAAACATCGCTTTTTTTTCTAATTTAGAGGACGAACATGGGAATGCAATTACAATTTTTGTTCAGTAATTCATAAATGGATTAAAATGTATGTCAATAAGTAAATCGAAGGTGGTTAAGTTAAAAAATATTCATACTGGTTTTCTGTGCTTTTTGGTACTCGTACATAGTTTATACCTCCTACATTTAGGACATTATTTTAAGCGTTGTACAAAGCAAGGCAAAGTATTTGAAAATTTATTATTTGTCTGATCGTAAGTATGTCCTTCTGAATTTCGTGCTTTTTTATTTAAGTTTTGTTAAGTGAAACGTTCTTCAAAAATTCAAATTAAATTAAACTAACTACACTCACGGAATATATCTATTTCCTAGTGTCTTTTAAAATTTTATAGGGTAATAGAGGTTTTTTATGATAACGATTGATTATTACTAGATTGATTCTCCGATAATGTGACATCGTTTTTAATTCAGAAATTATAGAAATAAACTTTTAAAAACGTATAATATTGACTAACTAATTTTGAAAATTGTATAAGTCGAATTTTTGAAGAAAGAATTAAAAAAATATGCTCAAAAACTGGGTTTGTACCCCTTTGTAAAATAACGACTTATATTTTTATAAATAAAGCATACTGCTTAGCGACATAGACCGTGATTTCAGCAGGAACTAAATCACAGTATGTGGCATGTTGCATGACTCCTGAATTATGCAAAATCATGGTCAGCAATGTCAATCTTTCGGTAAATTGAAAATTTCCTTTTTTTATTCGCTTCGCCGAACCGAGGAAGTGGTTCACTGAACTACGCTGGCATTGAATTCCGAAAGAAAAAGTGAGTGCAGGCCACTTAGCTGCAAAAAGGTGTGGCGACGACGGAGGTCGGCTGGCATTCAGATCGAAAGATTTTTATCAGTCGCCAGGTGTAATTGTTGTGATACGCGCGAGCGTGAATTAGCGCTTATAAAATTATCCCTTGAGGGTATGGCAAATATTTGCCCGTGTTGCGCTTACAAATCGAAAGGAAGCCGAGTCGCTAGGAGGGTGGGATATTTTTAATTTTCACTAATACTTGTCACTATTTTGAATTCATTTTTCGCTCAATTGACCGGTAAGTATTTCGCGGGCCCGATAGCGGCGTGATTAATAACTTTATATCGTGCATGAAAGTCATTGCGGGCACTCTGCAGCTGGGGCGGTTTGTACAAGTCCAGAATTTACGCAAAAATCGACGGAATAAGGTTAACTAGTTGCAAATTCGCATTAGTGCCTCTATTCCTTGCAGCTGTAATTATGTAGTGCAAGGGGCTTGATTTATCCGCTTAATGTGCTCAGTGCAATATTCATGCCGCGAGTATATTAGCGCTAACGAGCCACGTATAAAATTACAGGCCGCCGATTCACGACAGAATTATAAATAATGTTTTAAGATTTGTTCAAACAACGTGCTCGCTCTCTTGAATTTTTTTATGCTAGCCAGTGAACATTTTAATCATAAGGTTGACAGGAGGGGTGTTCAAAACATATCCAATATGCATACATGTACCCGGTGATATTGGCGGGATCAGGAAGTAAAAAGCAGTTATTATTTTTTAAACCTTGAAATTGTTCGACACATGTATGCGTTTTTGGAGATCTTAAGAAACATGCAGCTGCAGCTTGTACTTTAACTTTTCGTATGAAATTTTACGAAAAGAGGATAAATAAATGTACATACATCAAAGAAATTATTGCTGAGCTTTTATCACTTTAAAAAACTAATTGGAAATCGAAAATTCCACAATGTCGAATTTTTTGAAATAAATTGACTTTAAACATTACACGGAATTACGAAAAATATCCTTCTATGAAAACGAATGATTAAAAAATAAAATATAAATGACGGCACAGGAAATAGCACAGAACTAAAACAAAAGATTTAAGCGACAAACCCGATACTGAGGTCTGGCAAAATAAGAAAACAAATAAGTTTAAGAAATATGTGCATAGAATTTCATTTCCGATAGAAAGGAAGTTTCTATTTGAATGCAAAATAATGCCAAATATTTCAAATGCAAAAAGTAACTCAAGTAAATAAAAAAAAAATTATACATACTTATGTATGCATCGATTGTTTTTCGAATTCAAGTTTACTCGTTAAGTAGATTAATAAAGAAAAAAGTATGAGGAAATATTATATTTAATCAGTTGAGTTATTAAAAAGTAGTTGTGGTACCATTTTCAAAATTATTTAGCATGGTCTAAAAATATCGTGTTTTATGAAAATTTCCGCATTTCTCCGCCAGCGTTTTAGGAAGTACATATTTTTTTCGTTAACTACTTATTTTACAAAAGTAGATATAAGAAAATTTTGAGGTTTATTTAATGGTTTTATTAAAGATAATTATGTTATTTGGATAAATGTATAAGGGAAATAAAATTCCCCTAGACTGAAGGAACTTCCTATACCCTGCATAATTGAGCTATAATGACTAAAAGCGGACATGCAAAATTCCTCAAATTCCCACAAATATTTAGTAATGACTCAGATAAACAACGATTTTAATAGCTAAAAAAAGCTTCGCACTTACCTGTCCATCCATCCATCTGCACGTAATGAATAACACGCCATAAGTATTTTGGGGCATTCCGAATCGGCATCCTCAATCAGAGTTATGGGAGCAAGATTTTTAGAGAAATAGAAAAATATCCGTCTTTCCCCCATTTGACTACTCCTGCTCGACGCCAAGCAGTCGTCAGACTTCCTAAATTCCGCTTAGGTACAGTAAGCCTTACACTTGTTCCGGTATTGGTACCGAGAACCAACACATGGTAACACTCGCGTCAAGCCGCGAGAATAATCCACCTGAGTTCTATTGGGCAAAATAAAAAATGTTGGAAATTGGATCTTGGACGTCACCGCTCTTGGAGTAGGTCGGCCTATGGTTTCCTCAAGCGTCCCATTCCCCACTTATGTAACACGAGTGAGCCCGAAGGTGGCGGCAAACGTCGTCAGCTCAGCCAGCCAACGTCTGGAAGTCATATGTTTGCCAAAAGAGTTCAATTTTCTGGTGCGCGAAGGTGTGCTGAGGTGTGCGCGTACCGCTCAAAATTTTCCCCTTGATCGGCGGCCGATCGCGATTACCGCGGCGGCGGCGGCGGTGGCGGCGGTTTTTTACTTTCCTTCGAGCTCCTCTCGCGTGTGTTCGGTTGGCGGTTACCTTGTGATGCAAGTGGTGATCTTGCTAAAAAATCGTCACGGGCCCCTCTTATGATTGGCAGCGATACAATTACCTCACGATCCTCACGGGTTCTATTTAACTGTTTATTGTGTGTCTTATGGCATCGGTGTGCGCCCGCCTGTTCATCGATTTAATTGACTTTTTAAGAACGGGGCAGGTGAGCGGTAAAAGCGCGGCAATCGGGGAGATTAATGTCTTCGTGGTTTGTTTGTTTATAAGATCACATACGGGCGACTCTGATTGCAAAAGGCGTGTTCATGCACACAGCCGAGTCGCGGTGTGTGTGGGTACCGCGAGCTTAATGAACGCGAAAGAGTTGTGTAAAAATCATCTATAGGCGATATTATTTGCATAATAGTTTTTAAAGTTCAGTCGCGCTAAATAACTTGTCGGGTTAGCACGCGAGCAGGACCGATCCGCAATTCAACTGTTTGATCTTGGGAAATTGTCAGCGACACACTCTCGGCTCAGTGCAGCTTCAAGTGCATCATTCTATTAATATTTTAATCCCTCGCCGAGTCACGTCGATCGTTTGTTGTTTGAAGAGTTTCTTTGCTATATCACTTTACTTGTTTTATTTTTTGGCGATTTGAATTTTTTTTTCACACATTTCAGTTGTTCAGTCATTGACTCCATTATCGGGTTCGTCGCTTAAATCTTTCGTTTTTGTGAGAGAATTTTTGGTGCCATTTCTTGTGATGAGATTAAAGTTTTCTTGTTTAAATGTGCTTAAATCGTGCATTTCTGGCGAGTGCAATTACATGGCTGGAAATTAGCTAGAATTAAAGTATAATAATGATGCTTATCTCGGTGCATTCGCTTTGAGTACATAGGAAAACGGCGTTTCCTTGAAGCTTCAACGATCGTGTGAAAACTTGTTAGAGAATAGGTGCATTTCGCAAATACAAAAAGAAATTAAGCAATTAAAGTCCTCAAATGGCTTTAGCGAACTTTACGCTCCCCTTTGCGGGGCTAACTACACAGAATTGGGCAGCGACTATAAGTCCGCTTCAGCCCCATCATGCAACTGCTGTGAATAGTCTGCTTTATGGTCCTGCAGGACATCAAGAGTCTGATGAGCCGCCCTCTGGTGTTCCACCGGATGACTTCTACAAAAATGATCCTTACTCTAGGCCCCAGCAGACATCGCCATATAGACCCAAAAATAATTACCTACCGCCACCACCGCCCCCACATTCAGGATCGCGATCAGGCCTTCCTAATCAGCAGCAACCTCCACAGCAGTCGTTTAATTCGCCAGGTGCCACATATTTACCTCCGCAAACGACGAGAACTTACGGGGAGGGAAGTTATGAACCTAATCCTAGTAGACCTAATGGTCAGCAACCGCCACAATTTTTTAATGGTTACAATACCCAAACGAGGACGTTCAATCCGTCAGATGGTGATGGCCAACAAAAGACAAATTTTCCTGGTAACCAAAATGGTCAGGATGATGGAGCTCAAGGGTATCCTGAAAGGCCGCCGGGATATACAAGGGTTCAGGCTGGAAAAGGCTCAAGAACACAAGTCCATGCGGTTTTGGATTATGATGCAGAGGAAGGAGATGAACCAGACTATTACGATGAAGGTGATAGTGGCACTCCAGTTAAAGGGGGTAAGTATCTGCTTTATTTTTAGATTTAATTTTTGTCTATAAATTTATATCCCAATGTTGTTTACTCTAGACAAAATAACTTGATATGTACAAAACGCGTTATTTTGACAATTTATGCATATTTTGATAACTTTCATAGTAAAACAAGTCATCTGCTTATGAACATTGTTGGGAAATCAGATTTAATATATACCTATATAAAAGAGTTTAAGTTAATAACGTCTGTTATAGCGCAGCAAACCACGTTTAGATAGCGAAAAACATAAAACCTAAAAATTAATAGGACTGCTTATTCAAAGTAATCTTTTCCATATTAGAAAGAACAAAAATGAAATAGAAAAAAACTGTTAATATAAAAATTGTTGCCACACTACAAAATAACTGATGAGGTGTTAATATAGCGTCACAGCAATATAGTGCACCTTCTTTTACTATACGTAAATATCTAATCTGTGTAGAAAATATATCAGTTTTCAAGAATTTTAAATAGGTGGATATAATCCTTTAATCCTATAACCATTTCATCAAGGTACATATAGAGTGAAGAACCTCATGAATTTATTTAAAACATAATTAAAAATATCTAAGACTATTTTTATGTAGCTCAATAGCGATTGATTGTTTCTCCTAAAGCATACATATTTCCTTTAATGAAAGACACTTGTTGTGTGAACTCGAGGTAAACCTATGGAAGATAAAAACATCAGAAAACAGCATGCATGATTTAATGCTCAAAATAAAAAATTAGCAATAAATGTTTCTTAAATCTTTACAATCCAAAGTGACTTCGTTTGATTTATAAGCACTAATCAATACCTACAAAGTTTTCCGCGATAATTTAAAATTTGCTCAGATAAATCGCATCAAACCTGAGAAGTAGCAATTAATCGTAAAAATGGAATAAATCAGAGCAGTTTATGGCAAAAAGTGGCAAAGCCGAAAACACTGAGCTTCACAAAATGGCAAGGTCTCATCTCTCAGCAAGGTTAAACATAAAAAACTTAAATTTCTCATGCGTGTATAAAACACTCCATAGAAAACTGAGATTCATGAAGAACTACAAATCTCTGCACCATCACGGGCCTGTCAGCAACCGGGCAGAGGTCCCCCAAATCAACCACTTCGCACTATCTCAAGCGATTTTCTGAGACGAATTTGTCACCACGAGATAAGCGATGCTCATCACAAAGCAAGAATGTGTTCGCACCTTGAACTAATTTAGACTACATCAAATTTAAGAGAATAAAAACGAAATTCACCTCGAAACCGCGCCAGCCATCAGGCGGTTTTTGTCCAATCTTTTCCTCGATCTGCGGTGGTCAACAGAAGCGGCGTCGTCGTCGCCTCAGACGCGCACTGTCCACCGGCTTTCTAATAAAAGTTACATCTTACTGCGATTAACAGTTGCCCTCCCAGCTCAGGACTATTCATCATCGATTCGAATGCGGCCAGCAAAAAAACGAAAGGTCTTGATCGCCTTGAGTGATGTCTCTCCGCCCAGCTTGAAAGCAGGTTGACGAAGAGCCACATCGGCTTTTTTCTCAAAGCCTTTCGACTCGCGCAAAGCGGAAGATTTCCCAAAAGACGATTTTCGACAAAAATGTCAAAATTTATTAGCCGGAATCGCATGTTCCTCTCAGCCCAGCATAATGGAACAAACTTTTTGAGTGCCTCCATTAAGACGCCGTTGGGCCGAGCTTTGATGCAACACTCAATCGACTTTACAAAAAATTGTTACCCGGACAATTTTGGGGATTACTTTCATTTTCACACGGTGCTAAGTTTTCGGCAATCGACGCAATGCAGCGCCCCACCGGTTGCGAGCAGATTTTACCTTAACCGGGTTTTCCGCAACCGGGCAGCCTAGCCGGTGTAACCTGAATGCTATTTCTAGTAAATAAAAATTAAAAGCTCATTAATTTAAACATATTTCAGATACCAGGATCAGGATTCCTAAGATTTAAATTTTCCTTTTAAAGTTTTAGGGACTTTATTTTTAACACACATTCTTGCAATTGGTCAAAAGCCAACGTTCATTTTCTCTACCTCCAACGACTTGACCCTGATTTCTGAATTTCAATGCCACTGAATATTTTAAATTTTGCATAACTTAGAGCATCGTTAAATTCCGATTCTGAACGAGTTCCCTATTTTCTAGTTGCGTTTATCTTCGCTTTGACGATTCGGTTTGCGCGGAATTTGGACAGGTGCCTGTTTGTCTAGTCGGCGTTTTTATTCGCTCAAAATTAGTATTTGAATTATTTTTTGGAGCAAAATTGGGAATGTGTATGTTATCGAAATCGACTTGACTTAATGAATGGTGGTGCTTTAGTTCTCTTCAGCTTTATGATTAGAATAATAATTTGCATAACTGTCTTATGAAAATGTATGAACTGTTTTAATCGGATCACTCATTACCAATATTTTGGGAGATTTAAAATAGTTAACTCATATATTTTTATAAACTGAACATATCGCTCCAAAAATTTTAAAATGGCGCTTTATTATTGTTTCTTGCAACATGTTTTAATCATTTTAATTGTGATAATTTAGTGGCACACCTTAATACCGAACTTAAAATTTCAAGTAGGCTAAATTTTAATTATATTATTCTAATCTATTTATGTAATAATCTATATTTTCTTAACTAAATCAACGCACCCCTTTATAGTGTCTTATTTGATTGTTGATAATTTGAAATATAAAATTAAGTAAAATATATGTAACTTTAATATCTAGATCACTTTTAAGAAAACTCCACATCTGCAAAGTTTTTTAATAAATCTGTCGACAGTAGACATTTATTGGATACAGTCTGTTAGGTAACGGATGTAGATATAAGGCAATTCTATTTTCGTTAAATCATTATTCATTGAGTGCTCGCAATTAGAACAATCACCTTTAATTAAACTGGATTATTTAAACAGCCTCCCATTGTTTGCCGATTCATTTAGAATGCAAATTCGCTGACTCAATAAAAAAGTCCCCTAAGAAATCAGCTGCTCAATAGCCAAGTCGCCTGGACAAAGTTCACCTAATCCCGCGATTACGTTCGCGTGGATTTCCCAGTTAATAATCAATCATCCGCCCTGCTTTTAATTCAAGCATCCAAAGTGCGCCTTCGAGTTGGCTCGACGCACAAAACGTTGTTTACACGCACCTTTAAGTCGGGCGGCAAGAAGGAAGCACTCTGCGCTCTTGCAGCCGCTGACGCATTGATTGCAGCTCCACGCAAGATCTTAATCACCAGCGATTGAAATTCCGATCGATCGACTCTAGTTAATCAAATTGAGTTATGCAGCGGCGTCGTCTATGATTTATCTAACGACTGCCGGAGCGCTCGCCAGGTGTCGTTTCATTGCGAGACACACACTCGTAAATTCGATAAAATTTCTCGCCCTTCGTCAGAATCGTAATCACTCACATACGAGGCGTGCGGCCGGGGACACGTGAGATTAGGATATAAAATGCGACAAAAACAGAATTACTCAGCCCGCTGCCGCCGCCGCTGCAATTGATAAATAATTCAAAAGCGAATTAATAATTACGCCGTGATTTACACGACTCGCGACCGCTTTCTAAAGTCTCCTCAATCCGCGAGATCAGATCTCCAGGTGCACTTGATGCTCGTGGATTTGACTGACGTACCTTGGTATTTATTTCGTGGATCTCAAGTAGCTGAAATTCATTTCAGTGGGCTTCATTTCCGGATCGCGGAGATCTTGGGTGGATTCTGCTGCCTGGGAGCAATTCGATCTTTGCCAGAGTAAATTTTGTGCAGGAGGATGGTTTCCTCTGTCCGCCTTTTCAGATCACGGTGATGAATGGCGACTCACGTGATGTTTTGTCAGATCGAGAGGAACGATTTGAGTCATCGTCACATCGGCGGTTCAGAGATCACATCCGATCGTACCAAAAACGGATCTTTCCGCCGAGCCGCGGAATAATTAATTGTGGGGGCTGGGAAACTATCAGATTTATACCGGGGTTCACAGAGGTTATGATTAGTTAATTAGGGGGATTACTGATTTAGGGACATCTCGGGAACCCCATTTCAAGTTAAATATGCAAAACTTGTTCGTATTTACTACCTTGAAGCTTCTGTTTATGCATATCTCATCTAATTTCAATAAAATCTTGTAAGAGTAGCATCTCATCTGCCTTTTCAGACAATCTGATCAGATACAATACAAAGCAAGATAGATCTTAATGTGTTTCGTGACCATATCATTAAAATAAAAAGAACGCGAATGCTCCCGATCTATTTGGCGAAATTGAAACGTAACATCAAAGTCACAAATTTGTTAATCAAGTGCTACCTTTTCGGCGGTCGCTTCTTGTATAAATAGACATGCCCACAATATCTAGACGCTTCTGTTTCTGGAGTGATTACGTGGGATTTTATGCCCCGCCAGAAATGGGGAATCTGACTGCTTTCTTAATAAGATGTTATTAAACAGATGAATAAACGTAAAATAATTCGCTTAGACTGGCGTCTCACTTTACACTGATCAAATCGCATTTCGTTAGTCTTGCCAGTTTAAAGATTAAGTATACGTTAAAATAATTATTTAATAACTTTCATTAGTAGGTCAGCTCAAAAACGTTTTGGTAATTATATATAACATTTTCTGAGGATAATGCTTTTCATATGTAAAGTAATTCTTGGATTTTTTTTTTTTAGAGTGAATATTTCACATCAATATAAAAAATGAACTTTTAAGCTATAATATTAGATAGTTAAATGTTTAAACTTTTATTGTCAACAAGTTCTGATTGAAAAATCGAAATACAACTTAATAATATTAATACATTCTCTAATAAGTACATATACATAAATCGATTAACAATTTATTTCTTAAGTTTATTCCGTGTAATTTATTATTTTTCTCGAAACCGTGCTAGCAAATTCGTATATAAATTATAGCCCGTAAATTTGATGCTGTAATACAAACCATAAAATTCATCATATCATTCAATTACTTTCAGCGATGCTTTCATATTTCACACAATCTTAATTCATTCGATTATGCTAAATCAGCCGTTTTAAACAATATTTCTCCTTTCACCAGGTGGTAAGTCAATGCCAACAGTGACGCCCATCCAAGGACCGATATTTTTAAAAAACGGAACAGTTCCAGTTGTGCCATTGTTCTCGTACCCGACGATAAATAATGGGACTTTCGTTCAGATACCGGTAAGTCGAAAAGTAACAACTTCAGTATTAAATTAAACCATTTCCAGGAATTCAATTAACCCTACCTTAACAACTTTTCTGGTTGTAAACTGCACTTAATGCCCTACCACTGGCCATAAATCCGGGTTGACCTCTGGGTCGCCCCCTTGCGGTGTATTTAATGAAATTTAAAAAAATTATGCCAATAAATTGGAAGTGAAAATGTGTGTCCGGGGGCGCGGTGCATAATTCGAATACATTTACCAACGGATAATGACTGCAGCTGAAAAAGTGTTATTATCCGAAAATAACATAAAAAATAATCGTCGCTCCTTCCGCGTTTTCGATATATGAAGAGGCGCAAAAAATTAATTTTAATTTCCAATCAAACCATCGGTCGTCCGCTGCGAATCTCGCGACGGACGCGTTATATAACGAGACCACGTAATGTTGCCAAACGATTTCCCTAGATCGGCGGCCAGCGCTGATCGAGCGTGGACCTTTTAAAGTCGCGGCTAAAGCAGCCAATATTTCTAGAAATAAATTAAAAGAAGTGTGTCATTGTCAATGTTTACGTGTCTCACCTGGCCAGAGCCACGAGAGCTGCGCCTTAGCGATTTTGCTGAAAAGTCTTGAGTCTCAAATCTCAGCCAAGTCGCGGTCTTCTTATCACCGAAGTCGCTTTGCGTTTGCGTTGCTTCGCACAAATTTTGCGTGTTCTGCACGCGGTGGCGCATGCGTGGCCTTTAAGACGAAGACGCCGTGGGCAACTCGAAGAAGCGCACTTGATTTATTTGGCGTCTGTCTCCAGACATTTTGGGCAGATTTCTTATCCCAGCCGTCTTGTCAATTTTAACCGATTTTGTTGGATTTATTACCGCCACCGGGATATGATCAATCGAACAAATTCGATTTATCAAAGGTGTTGAATTTTCTCACAAAATTTATTGCGTCCGCTTGGGGACCTGTGTGCCAATTTTGAACGGCATTCCATCCACCAGGCTCGCGTGCGAAACACTTCCGGTCTGAGGCGCTGTAGGTGTTTTGCATGGGACGACATGACGAAATTTGAATTGATTTTCGAAAGTCCCGCCAAAAAACATCAACACCACTTACTAATTCGTAAACTATTAAAGACCTGGTTTCCGTTTTTAAATGGTTTTACCAAATTTAAATAGTCAACCAAAAAATAGGAATTAGTGCATATCTGCATAGTCTAAAAATATTTTCAAGGGCTCGGGCACAAATTATGCAAGAAAGCTCCGAACATCTGGACTCTTTTGCAAAATTTTACGAGTGGAGTCGCTGGGGAAGTCCTACTTTTTATAGCGTACCTGGATCTCAAAGTGGTTACGTAAACCAAAAATGCCTCTGGGAAAGGAAAAAGAAATACGAGCAGCTAATGGCTCCATTGAGATCGTTTCTTCCAAAAGATATTTTTGTACCATTCGGGAGATGCTATCGGACTATTTTTTAGACTCCTGTAGAGTTATGTAACAATTTTTGATTTCTCCACTTTTGGCTTTTAGTGAATTAAACGGGAGACATGATGTACCCTTGTCGCTTCGAAATTCTTGTGGGTGATTAATTTAATGCTTGATTTGAGTGATTTTATTTTTATGAGGTATTTTTGAAATCGAAAATTTTTATGTAACTCGTTTGATGATGTTGCTCAGTCCATTTTAAAGAGTGTTATCTCCCCAAGAGTTTTGATTGATTGATGCCGGTAACAGATTGATGCCTTACCAAATAGAGAATTTTGTTTGAAACAGGATGTGCCTATATTTATTTTTTTATTAAATACCTAGCCTTTTGAAGGCCTAAGCAGAAAAATACTATTTTGTTGAATAATGAAAATGTAACTTCAAATTTAGCTTGGATAAAGAGTTAAGATTATTTAAAAAGTTTAGGATGACCTGATCAAATTTTCTAAATAACTCTAATGGCAAAGACATGTGTCCTTTCTTTTCATATCCTTGATCATATTAAACGTAGCCTATAAGATGTGTATTTTATGTCCACAAATGCGTATGCACTTAGCAACACCGATCGATCGATCAATAATTTCATACACGATCGCCGAATTCATTAACAAGTTCATTATCTTTGAATCACGGCATACACGAAATTCCCTCACCTGTCTCAAGGTGAGGTCGACAGACGTTCTTTTAAATCGGATCCAAAATCACACCATCGAAATGACTCAACCTGGTACTAATCCTGGTAATAGACTCATCGTGGATTGCACCTTTCGTGTGAAATGTCATGAATTTAACGATAACAAACCGCCGAGTCGCCGTCCTTCACGACTTTTACGAACGGCCACAGACCGTATGAGAAATTTTTATGAACGTGTCATCAGCGACGCAACCTTATTTAGCCGGAGACCACGTCCTTCGCGCAACCGACGAAAATTTTTGATTTCATGGGTCCAGCATCGCAAATTTGCTGCAATTAAGACCGCTGCTGCGCCGGACTTGATTCAATCCCGAAAAGAAGGCAATTTCTCGTGTGAAGAAAATCGCAAACAAGCGACTTTCCCGTCCTTCGCGGGGCACTCCATTAGTCACGACTCCCATTGCTCCGCGCAACTGTTTCATGCAGGTAACTCCAGCAGGTGAGAGAGGAAAAAATTAAATAAATAATTGTACGAGCCCACAAATCACTTGTTACTCCATTGCTTTTATGCATAATGCCAGACTGGATCTTTTGAGTTTTGTTCGCAACAATCTCAAAGATTCGAATTCACGGTGTCGCAGGAGAGCAGTGAGAAAGGTCATTCAGGTAAGTGATCCGCGACTCGCGGCATCACCGTTGCCGAGTCACCCTTTCTTGCAAAGGTGTGTCTCGGATTCTGGGTACTCTGGAATTTTTTCTTTTGCGGAAATCAGCGGACCCATGGCTGTTCGCTGACCGGTGAAAACGCGCAAATATTTACCGGCTGAGGCCGACGCAAGTACTCTTGAGTAGAAATTGATTAAGTTACTCCGGTCACTTTTCACTGTCGTTTTGGATTTCATGTTTTGGTCGCGGACACGTCCCCCCTGCTGCGGGATTATGGCCCTTGTCCGGGACCCGATTTAAGCGGGAAGTAATAAAAGTGAAAAATTCCGCCGAAGAGGAGGTTCAGGAGAAAAATTGCGGACGGTAGGGCCGCCAGTGATCTTCTGGCTTAATCAGACATTATTTTGGTTTTCCCCCCGATTTGCAAAACCATTTAAAATTCACCTCATTTTTCGCGGCACCCAACAGCGGCAGGAGGATGTGGTTGGCGGCGGCGCACGATTTAATTTAAATTAAAGGCGATTACCTTCGTGATAGCCGTGCATCGATCCAAGAAGGGTGATGACAGGACGCGGAAGGCACTGATGAGTCAATGCGCGCAGAAGCTGGCAATTACTCAAGAAAAAGTGAAAAATGTAGCTCATTACAATACGGCAGTTGGCCAATTTCGAAAGCATTTTAGTATTCCGCAAGAAATTCGTCAGTTGCATTTATTGGCACATTAATTGATATTGTTGGCATTGATGTTAAAGGTCTGATTTTAAACAGCTTTTTTTCTTTAATAAGTATAATATAAAGTATGCAAGAAACGTGTGTTGAAAGAAATATACACCTCAAAATACTTGAAGAGAAATTTTTTGAAAAGCATAGCAATTTTATTTTTAAAAGGCAGGCGCTTGGTTACCTTGTCTTTGGAATATAAGGCATGTTATTTCCCATTCTCCCTCGGTATAGTTACTAAAAGTATAACATTGCTTTAATTCTTTATTTCAAAGTAAAGTTAAGAAATTGACATAATACATATGACTTTTTCTTAACTGGAAACCTTCCCAGGATACCTACAGACTATACAATTTTATCTAGTTGTAATCTTGAAATACTCAGTTTGAAGACATCAAATTTCTAAACTTCTAAGATATGAGAAATCCATAAGCTTTTATAAAACCGGTTCGTTACCCTATTCAGGTCCATTCTTATGAATAACGCTTATATGCCATGCAGTACCTGGCACCGAATTTCATTTTATCAGATGCTGCCTAGTACCTACGTCGGTACCTAATACTAATTTATTTTAATTTATGTTCCTTGTTCAACAAATACCTTAGTTTTTAATTCTGGAATAGACATAATAGTTTATAAGGAATAGTATATTATAATATAATATAATTAACGTGTTAAATGAATGATCATTTGATTTTTTGTTTTCAATCGTAAAAGCAGGTTTTGAATTTTTAGACTCTATTTACACTTTCAATTTCATGAACGTGGATCTTAGCAAGTAGAAATTTCTCAGGACGGACAGTTCTTTCGTCTTCTTGAATTCTTGCTTTCTTCTATCTAACGAATATCTCACGAAGGTAATAGAGGCATAATCGATTCAGCGATTTTATCGCAGACAAGTGATCGCTACTCTGAATTATCGCTAGCATTTCTGATTGAAATTTAAAATAAATTAGAAAAGTGCCCCATAAATCCAGCACGTATCACTTAGCCAGGTACGCGCTAATTAGCATTGTTAATTGATACATGTTAATTGCTGGCGGGAGATGTGAGCTGGACTGCGCTGGCTGAGCGGCCGCTAATTAAGAGGCCGTAAAGCATCCCATAACAAGGTCTCTGATGATTCGCAAATCGGAGAAATAGAAATCCAATTCCCATCGCAGTCGGCTCCATCAGATTTGCCCATTTGCATTTCTTGGAATTAATCCAGAACGGCCTTCGCTATGATCGACCGCCACTTTGCGCCTATCGCGGATTATGCATGCGCTGGCTGAGCGCCAAATATCTGGAAACGCTGCAAACTCGAGCAAACGTGCCTCATTTGCATTCGCGGCGAAGAAGACAAACCGCCCGAGATCAGATGTGCGCTGAATTAGCATTAGCCGCGGGCACGCAGCGCAGCGTTGGCTGCACCGCGATCGCTGATCTTCTCACGCTCTGCGTAATCGCGAAGACGCGCAGGCCTCGAGTTGCGGAGATTGCGGCGAGTGCACTAAGCTGATAGGCGCGATCGGGACTCATTAAAAATTGCACATTTTGCATACGCGCCCCGCGAGATTGTCGCCTTCCCGCGGAATTTATTAAGAGGAAGTAGTCGCGCTTCTTGGCAGGCGCTTAAGAGATGTTAATGCTCCTGTCACCTGCGCGCTTTCTGGCCTGATGGCCGAGTGGGAGGATGTGAAGGCCCTCGGCGAGATGTCGTATTCCTCGACACTCCACCGAGACACCTTAGCGAATTCCACGTCACGCGGTCTCACAGAGTAAGATGTCTTCAAGTCAGGTTTTCACGTGCCTCGCGATCGGCTAGTGAAAGTGTCTTTCGGCTGTGAAGTCTCAATTTTAGTGCTTTTGGGATGCAAGGCGATTTGAATTGAAAATGAACAACTTGACAAATGTACGACACTTTTTCTGCATTTTATTGGAATTTGCAATCAGCACGAGCAAAACGCAGCGCATGATGCGTGTAAAGTGCGTCAGGCGCTGCTTGTTTAAGTTGGCGCTTTGACGCCAGACATCGGACATCCATACATATTTATGAGGATGGATATCACTCAGGGAGCGATCGGCGATCATTTTTGTTATTCCTTATTGGTCGCTGTACCGATCGAATTCCTGTTCTTGCCGACAAGAATTCGCAATTAAGCCTTATTCATGAAAAGTGTCGCTATTAGCTTTTGTTCCTTAGAGAATATCTCACGAAAGAATTCGGTTTATCGCGAGTGATGCTGCAGGCTATTAATGGAATATGATCTTCAAACATTGTTCACCCAACGTGAGAAGATCGCTCAAAGACTTATTTGGTCCGCCTCTTAGAATCACTTAAGAGTTTTTATGGAGCAAAAATATCACTTGACTGCTTTCAAGGTAGAGTCATCCGAGTTAATTGGCTCGTTGGACATCTCAATAGAAATTGCTCGAATTCGCAATTGTTAACTGCCTGACCTTGCACGTGGTTTTATGTTTCATTCATTTACGATACCCCTGAAGTCGTACATAATTCATAGACGCGGCATGAAATCTTTATATATGCTTATATATGCTCTGCGTAATTGAAGTGATGAATATTTAAATTGGCGACATACTGCTTTCTTGGGATTGGTCTTATACTGGACACTCAAACTCATTACATTCAAGTGGTATGACTGGAGGGCTAACACATGGGATATTAAACAGGGGCGTGTGAACATATCAACGTCAAAAATCGCGAGGTTTGATATAATATATGAACTACTAGAAAAAATGTGAAACCATATATCACCTATTTTTGCAACATGGCTTCCATGATTAATTTTTAGTCGTTAGATCAATGAAGAGATAATTGAATTTATATGCAGGGATGTAGGCTTTACGTAATCAGTCTGCAAAGCAGTAGACGAGTTAGAAATACTGAAAGAATTATGTGGCACGCATTAATAATTAATTATTCAGAATTTTTGTCACCAGGTCAGTAGCAAAAGAAATTTGAGTTCGAATTCCACATTGTTAATAGATATTTAGGTCTATGGTACTGTCTAAAATATTCTTTATTATTAGACCGCAAGTATTGAAGAAATACTTAAATGCGCTTTCTTCCAGGATATGCGTAGGTTCAAAAACTAGGTTTTCTAAATTATAAGGAAAACTTCGAATCTGAGAGTTAATTTTAAAAATTGGATGACAAAATTTCCAACTACTTGCTCCCAAATCCAAGAAAAAAGATTTTATTTTTATAGTTTAAAAATCAAACCTACTTTGTCAATGTTGTAGGTACTAAACAAAAGCGTGGGATTAAATTGTCGTCTAGATCATCCAATAAAATAGCAACAAAAAATTAATTTTATTGGAAGTTGCTCCCGACTAGAAATGAGTTAATAAAACCTAATTATACAACTACACAAAAAATTGATATTCTCCCACGAGCGGTTATGCAAATTTGTATGAACCGAAAATGGTCCATTGTGCGGAACCACAAGAAGCAAAACCGCATCGCTGAACTTGATGCAACCTACCCAATGCCCGTCAAAAGGCATTCGATGGGCGATATTTTGCAAAATCGGCAGCTTTGCATTAGCAAAAAGAATCACGTAGAGGCTACCGGTCATCAAAATCAGTCACCTGACTGGGACGGGATTATCTTTTATTTTTGATTTATAGCACCAGCGGCCGAATTATATCTCGGCATTGAATTTCTGATATGCGCCGAATTCGCAAGTACCATAATTCGGCGGCCGCAGAAAATTTCGAATTCAGCCGCTGTGCTTATTTTCACCGCGCGAAGACAATACAAATTTTGAGGAAAAGTCCAAAAAACCCGAACCCGTCACGACCGCCTCATTTCACTTTTGTGAGGACCCAGCGAACCTCGACTGGGAGAGAGGTACCTTCCGCGCAAAATTGTCGCGAGTTGGGGCTCCGCGTGGGGCTCACTAGGCCCACATGATTGATATGCAAGAACTACGGCAGACAAAATCAAATTAAAAGGCGCTTTCATCTCCCTGATTTTGCATCGGCTTTGCATAGTAATCGCACTCGAGCTGAGGACGCTTCGGAGCGCTTTGATTTCGCGTGCACCGCCACCGCGAGGTATTTCACCTGCCCTGGAGTACGCGGCATTTAATGAGTAAGTGAACTCTAGTCAATGACTTAAACGCCAGCTAAGGACGGCTCTGCGGACGTGGTCTGTTATGATTTTATGATTTCTCAAGCATATTCAACTCCGCTGACTGCACGCTAATGACGAAAGCACGTTTAACTCTGAATACTGGCGTCTTCGTGACTGAACCATATTCCTTGAGATATGCCTCGCAATTAATTTACCTTTTCGCCTTCTCGTCCCATGTGGCGACGACTGCGAAACACTTTCAATGGAACCGAGGGTTCTTCACCTTCTTCGGCGACATTAATCGCGACTTTGAAAGGAACTTTTCCAGAAAAATTTTGAAATTTTGCTCGAATGCGTGATGCGCGTGGGAACGATCCAGCTAATCCCTTCTCCATGGACCACCTCGTTTAATTTTGTAATCCTGGTACAACTAGTTCCACACAGTATTAAAACATGTTCAACGGATCATAAAAATGTCAACTTCGAGATAACAATCATCTTCAAAACCTCGAGAACGTTTAATATGCTTTTTGAGGACTTTTGATCGAAAATGGCAAAGTCGTGTTTAATTTGTATTTTATGCGATGTACGCGCAATTTTTCAATGATTATACAAGCAATACCCGGCAGAATACCTGTTGGAGAAATATTGGAATGGAATTTAATATTAACAGGATATTCATTTCAGATACTTTCAAAGCACTTGTTAAGGTATGGCCCTCTCACTTTATGGTAGTTACATAATTACCTACTTTCAAAAGTTATGCATGCTCTAGAAAATATTTTGTATTGAGCTCTTTTCGGGTATACGATATCATATATGATGCATAATAGTTACAAGAGAGCGGTTCTGACTTTATTCACTTAGTTTAATTCGTCAAATATGTATATTGTTTATAATGCAATATTTGGAAAAACGTGACTCACAAATATCTACACTTTATAGCCAAAACCCCGTTTGCTATGATATTTAAGTTGAAAAGTTGTAATCTAAATTAGCACTATTATTTAATATTTTGTCCTTTAAATGAAATAAAAAAAATTTAGTTTACTCTATTTCTGAGGTTACGACACATTATAAAAATTATAACATTTCTTATTAAAAGAAAGTTTCAAAAGGACAATTATTTCAAACCACATACTTAACAATCTTCATCCAAATTAAGGGATCATAAAACACTTTAATTACAAAGGTAATTTAAAGTGTAGGAAACGACATTTTTACAATACTTTCATAAAATAATATATGAATAATAGGAAATAATAAGTGGAAATATGAAATTATAAAGCTTTTTATTGCATACCATGCACTTATCTATTTGATGTAATCTAGCTAATTTCTATGAGTACAACAAGAGATGAAATAATTCTAGCGTTCCTTGTAAAATATTGCATTCACTGACATAATTAAATTGTTTTCAATAATTGCTGTTATAAACAAAGCGTGCCGAGTAACACATATGTATGTGTATAAAAATGTACAACAGAAAAAACACCGGCGGCTACATATCTGAAAAAAATCATTAGAATTCTCGTCTCACAACATAGCTTACGGCTGACAAATGACTCTCTTGTTTCTGATAGTTACGATCACTTCCTATCCATTTGACTTTATGTGTGGACATTAACAACATTTCAATTACACTACATTTTATCTTCTTTTCTTTACAGATATGGTGGACCGCTTTGTCGGTAGCTTTAGGTTTAGATATTCGAGGGGATATAATCCGGGGAGTGCCATGCGTTAAAAGATACCATCAGCTCTTTTGCCCGACCGCCGGCAATAGTTATCCGATGTAAGTTTAATTTATGCTTCTAATAGCAGTAAGTACAATATATGTCAAATAAAATCATGAATATGCATTAAAATTAAAGTGTTTGGAAAAAAATACATATGAAATAATATTTTTAAGTTTTAAATAAAAACTATAGTCTACGTTAGCAGGAAGTAATTAAGAAATCTTGCAAATTTGTCGTAAAAGTGGGCTTACGCAAACATTCCATTCGAATTCATCAACAGTTAATTATCGGTGCGATAAAGTTAGCAAAATGAATAAAAGGAAATCGCAAGGTCATCTGCCGGTTTATGTATCAGCTGACAAACCCAGAACCCACCTGTCCGCATGCTATTTCACGAGCTTCACCTGCCAGGTCCCGGCGACGACGACCACGGAGACGACGCCGCCAGCGAGGTTAAGAAACTCGAGAAGATGATGAACGATAGTAAAGGTGAATGAGTGTGTTCCACAGTCGCGCCGCACCATGTGGATGTTGGTGATCGACGATATCGATCACTTGACATTAACTTCTACAGTCACCTGGCCGACTCGGCTTGATAAGAATAGGCCGCGGCGTCTCAGACCAGTCCCGGCTCCTATGCTTCTTCAATGGAATTCAGCAAAATGATCCGCGATCGGCGATCGACGGTAGTAGCGGTTCCAGCAACCCGTTTGGCAACAATGAGAAACACTCGATGCTTCAAAGCGAAGAACTTCACCTTCGCGGCGAGAATTGAAGAGTGCTGCTTGAAGCCTGCACTCACGCCAAATGACGCCGACGACTGGTTTGCTTTGATTTTTTACCTTTCAAGTTACTCAATTAATTTAAGTGGAAAAAGCGACAGTAATTGGGTTAAGTAATCTTTCTGAATGCTGCACCTTTCCACAGACTTCTTCAGCTTCTTTGGCCGATTTAAAACAATAATCACGCCAAGTGAAAGTAAATTTGGAAATGTAACCCAGTTTTACTTGAGATGACATCAAGGATAAGGCAGTCTGAACAAACTGGCTTTTTTAATGGAGTCGTATAATGATAAATTTTTGTTTAGAACACTAGTTCTTAGCTTTATTATACTTGTTATAATTTGGTATGATGTATATGTCCTTACAAAAAGCACTTGAGACAAACCAAATAAATATAACTTTAAGAAGTTGTGTATATAAAAGATTTTGTCGATTTCACAGTTTTATCTCTAAAAGATAGGACAAAAAATGGATGAGATTTGAGTATTATAGATTTCCCAAAAATTTCGTAAGATTTATCGACATCTACACGAAAATTAAATCATTTAACCAGTTACAAAGATGCATTTTGCACACAGCCTTAAATTAGCAAAATTTCAACTGTAATAGCTTGTAATGTTTTATGGAAAATTTAGCTAATTACTAATGTAGAACCAAAAGATATTCAGGTTTTTAAAAAATAATCATAACAACTGAAGTATTTGTTAAAACAACAATACACCTTACAAATTAAATAAAATAGTTCAAAAATTCAAATGTAGAAAAGCTAATTATTTGTCTTTTGCAATGTTTGTACGATTTGTTGAATCATTGTTGTAATAATGCTTACCTTTCTCAAATTGTATGTTCTAAAATTTAATTTGATTATCTTTTTCAAGTTTTAGAATTGTAAAGATATCAAAATAATATCTCTTCTTTTAAATCGTTTGAATCTTTGTTAGTTTCTGATTTTTCATACTTAGACTTTTTATCAGTAAATATAATAACGTCTTTGGGATGGGCCACAATATTTTTATTATCATTTAATTTCGTATATCTAAATTTACATTTTTTGCATGCAATCTAAGCGCTTCTTATCCATATCAACTTGTGCTAGTAAATGTATTTTATTTACCAAGCAGCAAAACAGAAAATTAATACACCAAAGTGAGGTAGGCAGCTATTTTAATTGCCAGTGATGTCTATTAACTTCTAATTACCAATTACTATGATTCTAGTTCTTAGAATAATGGGCGTTACCAATTAGCTCTTATACCCATAAAATGGCTTTAAAAATTGATTACGATAATAATTGTTGTCACATATAAATGACAAAACCTATAAGAATTGACAATATTAAAGCTTTGTGTCATAATAGCTATAGCTTTTAACTGGTTATGACCGCACTAATTGTCACTTCATCTTAAAAAACTGTATGGCTTGAAAATTGAAATTCTAATAAAAACCAGTTGGAAAAATGATTGCAGTGAAATGACCAAATACCAATATTATTAACCAGAGATAATTTCTTCATCGTCACCAGTCAAGCATTTCGCGGCTAAGTAATAATCAACGCCGACTACTTGGCTTAATTTAATTGAGTCACTTAATTGCGTCTTATCTTGTGGTCCAATGAGACCATAAAAGTGAGGCTGCGTTCTACGCTACTTGACCACCTCGAAAACGGTGCAGGTGTAATTAATAAATGTTATTTCATAAGATTTTAATAGTATCTAAATATAAAATCATCATCTGATTCTTGCATTATAACATATTTTAACAAAAAGGTTGAAAGATAAATCGTCCTGGCAGCTAAGTTCATTTATTTTTAATCTATTTAAGAAGGATTAGGGTAATTAAGAATTTATAAAATTAAGAATATTTTTGCTATATAAGGAACTAAATTGTGGATTTTAGAAAGATTAGAGGAGTGTGCGTCTTTTCCTTTAAATATTGAATTTTGGGTAGTTTTAGAGAAGAACTAATTCTGTTTATTTGTTATAATAGTTATTGCTATAATTCGTAATGATTAACGAACATTACACACGAGCCACACAGTTCAGGGGTTTAACTAATTCCATGTGTTCCTAATCTTGCTGGTTTTTTAACACTCACGAAAAAGGACAGATTCGTTAAGCTCTTATAACAAACGTACAATTAATGGTAATATGAGAGTTTTTCAAAAAGGTAGAAAAGTTCCATTGGTCCAATAAAAACATTAATCTTACAACTTACAGCTCAGGCCATTAATGTCTTCGCTATCTGAATTAAATGGAAATTGGAAAATTTTTTGATTCTGTGTAGATTTACATTGGCAATTGTTAACATGGGAGAACCCACAGAGAGATATATTTAGACAGGTAGCATTTTTGTGATAGATATTAAGCGGATTAGATAAATCAGAATGTTGTATGTCCACCTCAATAAAAATTTATCTTTGTCCAGTTAAGTGAGTTCGCGATTGGATTAAATTGACATGTAACTGGTTTTCGGCACGAGCTATTTGCATTTTTCGTGATTCTGATGGGATAGGCGCGCGCATTTTTATATTCATTAGAAGAAAATCTATATTTAAATTAGCATATATCACCTCTACTTTATGCCAATCAGGAGAACTATAATATTTTGTTGTCATGTTGCCATGTTTGTACAAGATTGAATATTATAAGGGAATCTAATTTGTTAGTTCGTTTGTTTTTTTTTTGTTCTGTTTCGGTGATATATAAACTTACTAAGAAAACAATTTGTTGACACTTTCAGTGACAAGATAGAACGATTTATAGACGACAACAAAGCGTTAATGCGGCGGATGTACGGAGACTTCGAGATGACATCGGATTATGGACCAACGCAGCAAAATCGAAAGCGAAGGCGGAGTATAGATGAGCCGGACTTACTGGATTTATCAGGTATTCCTAGTATGTATCCGAGGCCAGGCGATGATCTTGAAGCGGTCCATGACTCAGAAGTGGGGGAAACTTATTTTGGAAAGATCAGAAAGAAGAGGCAAAATACAAATTTTCGCGGTGGGGGCAACCAGAGCAATAAGAGGCAGAGTTCTGGTCCAAGGGGGCCAGCAAATAGACCGCCAACCAATGAAAATAGTACGGGAAGGTAGGTATTAATAAATCAAATTAAATTAATGCAATTTAAAACAATCTCCCAAAAGGGTGGATGCGTGCGAGTCAAAGATCGAAATAACAACGCCCTACTGGGCTGCAAACTCGGCTGGTAAGATCCGTGCCATCGTCAACACTCAGCACTTCGAGCAGGCAATCCACCAAGAGCTGTGCACGTAAGTATCTAGAAATGACTGAGGATCGGAAAATTTCTCTTATCAAACCAGTGGTTAATTTGTTTTACGGAAATTTACTAATTATGGGTTTCATGGTGTTTTTAAGCAGCAAAGTTCAAACCAGTCGATGTGGAAACGACTGCGGATGCGAGCAGAAGTACAAGTGGCACCGACTCTTGGCCTACGACCCCGACAACGACTGCAAAGGCATCTTCATGGATTGGTTCCTGTTTCCTTCATGCTGCGTCTGCAGGTGCTCACCCTAGCAACATAAATCATAATAGAAAACGGTGAGGAGACCTCCTCAGCCTGCTGAGCTGCTCCAGACAGCGTCCTATGTTCTCCTAGTTTTTCAACTTTAGCATACGCCCTTAGGTCTTAGTTCATTTCTATGAGTCATCTGAACAAAATTATGTTTATTAAGCGGATCAATTTTTATCTGCTTCGCCTTGACGGCAATTTGTATGTATTGTACATAAGCACTCTTGAAAGTCGTTGACTTCTCAACTCCTTGCTTAATACTCATGTTTTATTTTTCGTAATCTTCCTTGACATTTTCTTCAAGTTAAAAAAGTAAAAAAAAAAAACATTATTTATATTAGAAGATAAAATAAAAATTGTTCGCAATTAGAAATATCAGCGTTAAAATTTGCCTCAACTTGAGTTGTTTTTGTAATTAGTGAACAAAAGTTAGAAACAATTTTGAATAAAAAGTTATAAAAACGTTGAAGGGTTGTTGTTTTATTTTTAAATAATTTTTTTTTGTTTTTGGATATCTATACTTGTATATGTGATTTTTAATACTCTTTTTTCTGTTTCACGCAACAGAATTTAAATAAACCTTTAATCATTTTGTTGTTCAAAATAAAAAGAGCATTTTTTTAATGTGCCTAAATAATTATCTTCATCAATAAATTGACTTAAGGTAACAAAATCATGAGACCATAGAAGAAAATATGACAAGAAAAAACAACGGATGATTGGCTAGTTAAACAGGTGCTCAAATTTTCTTAAATTCTATCACGTGTTAAATTCGAAAATTCAAAATACATCTGTTTTGAAAAATTGGAAAAGACTGTAACTTTTTTTTACAACGATTGGGTTTGCGTCCATACTTTGCTGTAAAAGATAGGGCTTTGGATAAGTGTGGTTAAAACATTCACTAATAAAAGCTTACATATGGATAGATTTCTAAAAACAGTCACTTATATCTTTATTCGTTTTTAAAAATATTTATAAAAGTATCTTCGTGTAGACACCGATAATTAATTATAGTTATTTCCAATTTTGAATCAAAAGGTCTTCTCGATATATAAGTCACATTAAAACCTAAACGCAAGCTTCAATTTTGTTGTTCAGCAAGGATTTAAATTTTTTTAAAAATATTTCCTGTTTTATTTAGTAAACTAATGATTTTTAGTTTAAGGAATTTACAAAAATAGGAAATAATCAAATTATAAATAGACTGGCGGGTTTAAACATTAAAATGAAATGATTACCGTAAAGAAATTTTTATTATTTTAAGGTATAGATAGAATTCTACCTCAGGATTCTGAAACATTTCAGCATAAAACTTCGGTCTTTCAACTGTTTAGTCTCCACATCTTCAGTCTTTTAAGTCTTTACATCTTCGGTATACCACCTTAAATTGGCAATTTAGTCTAGCCTGTGTGGCTTTTTTAGTCAAAGTACATTTCCCGCCGTACTGTCTGTACTCCGTGGAATAAAATTATCATATCACTGAGAATAGATTGCCAATTTGAAACCAATTTTTCGCTTACTCCATTGTCTCCTGTCCTAGATAAAAATTGCATAGCTTGCGTAATTGAAATTTTTTTGATAAAATCTCCCGAATAGGAAGAGAAGTCATCAAAATCAAGAAAACAACTCGTTCGACACACAAAAACCTAAGAGCAGTAAAGAAAAGTAAACATTTAAAGCTAGCTGGAGCTCCACTCGCAATTACTCCGGTGCAGGGCGCTCCAGTGAAAATCACTTCAGCAGGCGAGGGAGGACAAGGTACCTACCCGGGAACCCGGGAATCCGGGAAGACTACAAACGAAGGCTTTCGCTATCGTCCGCATTTCGAAAAGGGACGTCTACCAGAAAGCAAAATGCAAGTGTTCACGTGCAAAAAGACAGGCTGGCCTCCACAAAGCCAGAGGGATCTTGACGAGGAATTGGCTCAAGGCTATGTGGAGGAGGCCAGGACTTGCTGGGGCACCATCACCAGTCCGAATTGCTCCCGGCACGATGGCCAGGCCAAGGGGGTGAGTTATGAAAACGCTTTTAGGTTTTAGATTTGAAATAGTTTCTGGATTCGGACATAGAGGTTTTATCACCTAAAAAGGGTCTGGGGATTGAAACGATTTCCATAAATTTTCAAAAGGAATTCGTTTTACGTACCTATGTATCTTTCCTAAGGGATATCTCTATTTCGCAAAACCCCCAGAAGCAGATCCATTAAAAAGCAATCAATAAAACAGCGCGAAGTTAATATTCTGAAGAGTGAAAATTGCTGGTAGAAATTTCATCCGGCTGGAGCCCACCTGGCGCATATAATCGCAACATCAAGTGGAAGCTGAGCCTTGTGTGTGGCAGGGATGCTTCCCACCGCTCGAAAAGGGTTCGTTAACATTTATACAAGTTGTTACCTTCCCGGATTTTTTTTTTTTTTAAATCCAGACGGTGTGCGTGGATATAATCGGGACGCTCTGGCGGGAAAGGAGCGCGACAAAATAAAAGGCGACGAGAGTGGAAGCTCCTGATTCTAAGGGAGAAATTTCACACAGAAAATGTATCGCAGCCACACGACAAAGACACTTAGACACAAAAACGACACATTAAAAATGTTTTCCTTGGCGCGGGCTTTCCTATTTTTTCAACTGAATCAACAACAAAACCATTTTATTTCTTTTTTTTTTTGCAGCCCTTTATCCCGAAGGATTGTTTCCCCAGCGATGGGAGAGCTTTTTATCCTGATCGGGCTTGGGGCACGTCTCCGGTTTTAAGTCTAAAACTCTAGGAAACAACTCCGATTGGAGCCACCTAGATGCACTCCATTCCAGGGAAAGTGACTGAAATTGCACACTTTCCTTGATTTTATGGCGCGCCTAACCGGAAGGGGATTATGAGGTTATCGGAAGCCGGGAGAGTGGTTCTATTTAAGGTGATTCACTTATCCCACCTCCGAGCTTAAGCCTGGCGTATTACCACTCATCAAATAAATGGAAAACGCATTAGGGGAGGCTTTTCATGTTTTCCGTAAAACATGACCAAAACCAAAGTCCTTATTCAAAAATTTACGGGGATCAAAGGACTAGACATAATAAGGGCTGTTTGGAGCCCACTCAAAATTTCCATAGTCTAATTTTTTTTTCACTTTCTGATTGTCCGAAATGAATGTTATTGTAGATATTTCTAAACATAAAGTCCCTTTTATCAATATGATGATAATATAGTAATTTGCTGTAATTGGTTAGGCGAACCACTTATTCCATAGTACTATGCATAAATATATCAGTTGAATTTTTAAAGAGCTAACGATAAATAGTATTCCGAAAAAATCTATTATGAAAGTGTTCAATTTAGAATCTAGATTTTATCAAAATAGTTAACAGAAAAGAGGAAATTTTGTTTGATGCTGCCGGGAGCCAAAATATACTTTACAAAGATCAAATTTATTGGCTTGTTGGCGGGTATGCGGAAGCGGGCTCAATTATGCACCGCCCGTTAAATTAAAAAAATTGTTCCTTATGGGGCCAAATTGAAAAACAAGCAAACGCCTCTCATCTGTTTTGTTTACACCACTCCACCTTGGAGGTTTTTGACTTCTTCGCTTGATAATGAACCAGGCGTAGGAGGGAAGAATAAAAAAGTATGCAAATCCTCAAAAGCACGTGCCGCCCATTCACTTGTCATACGCTTTGAAGTCAAAGGATGAATCCGCGGAAAAAAGGGTACCTCTCTCCCTTAACAGACGAAGGGAGCATTGCTCCCAGCCTCACAGTAAATCGCGGCGTCTAATTGAAAAATTTTTCTGTTTCCAGGCCGAATGAAATCAAAACTTGGGCACGTTCGGCTTTGTGTTTGAGTGACGCCGCAACCCGGAGCAGGAGCAGCATCACGTCACACCACCGCCGCCGTGCCGTGCGGAGCCCTATCGCTCCGCATACGGCCGCATCAATCAGACTTAAGCAATTTTTGAAATTAATCCCAAGTCCCCGGGACTTTCAAGCGCCCATTCCTAAATCCTCGTCCTGGCTAGGCTGATAGATAGAGCCGGGGTGCGGAGGGCGGGGGTTGTCGCTTGTTAGCGCTAGATGGCATATGGGGCCGGGATTGGGGACTTAAACATTTTCCAAATTTCACGCCGGCAGTGTAATTCATAAGATGACACAACAGCTTCATTCGTCGTCTTTGAGGGTGAGCTGCATTTTCTGCCACATTTCACTTGCTTACCTTCCGTTTGTCAACCCTCCAATTATCCTTGTCTTCCAGGGGGAGTGGATGATACAAGGGCTTAGTTACAATTCTCTCTAGGTCAAGGATATGGGGTTGGGGGGAAGAATCCACATATTACAACCATGTTACCGAAGAAATAGAATTAAGGCAATATGCCCTAGACGACTATAGTAAAAAATTATAGGTAAGTTTAATTCTACTAAAGATTTTTGGAGTATTTCCATTTTAAAATATCTAATGTGATACCGCCGCATATTTAAAATTGAAATTGAATCTAGAACCTATAACTACAATATTTAATATTTTAAATACTTTAAAATATTTTAATTTACAATTTTTCCTTTAGGTTATTTGTGCAGCTATAACATCCTGTAAGCGTTAAAGTTTTAGAACATAAACACATATGGGAACATTTTTGAAAATGTAAAATATCGTCTCATACATTTAAGATAGAATTATATGTACAGAAGTTAACCCAAGATAATTGTTTAATTTGTATATCAATGCCAAATAACAGTTTTAGGACAGCAATAATAATTTGTGAGGAATATTTTGGAATGCATACATGGCGAAATTATAAGGTGTCCAGTTTCGCTAGGAAATCCAAAACAAGTTGCTATAAAATTGCGCCCAATCGACATAAATATAAAAAAATAAAGTGTATTACATTGATACAATATCTACAACTGGTTTTGTCCTAATATTGGATAAACGAGCCTAATCACAGTCAATTTTCACCCATTCAATGAGTTGTTTCATCATTACCTGCGATCGCAATGCAAATGCCGAGCGTTGAACATTAGGTAACCCATGCAGTCATAATGGCATGTCACCTGTTAATTAAGACAACATTCACGTATTCATATTGAGATAATTCTGACAATATGATACGTGCCGAACCAGGGAGAATGCTGAGATTTGCAGTCGATGTCAGACAGTCTATTAATTAAAGCCCGACGACTTCTTAAGAAGTGTTGCCACAATGCGGCTCCATGTGTTTAAACAGCCGGAGGAGCGAGCCCACCGTTCCAAGACAAGAAACGATTTCGTCTGGATGTCTACTACTAATTTGATTCCTAACCCTTTCCTCCCGGCCGAAAATTCCTTGAGGCGTGCTTAGTTAATTTATTTTGCCCCAACGTTAGCAACTCTTGTCGCAGGTAAAGTGCGTCCCTTATTTGATAGACTGAAATTTCATTCCAACTGCACGCCTTTTGCACCAACAAACACCTCCTTCGTCTTGGAGCGTCTTAATGGTAATTTGCTGTTCGTGCCTGTTGCTCTTAGCCGTGGTAAGAAGGTCTTCGAAATGAGGGCCGCAGGGGAGACGTATTTCACATAACTGGCGCTCTGTTACCTCAGATCTTGATAGGTGAGAATTCTGTCAAGAATGACGAAGATGAAGTTAATCGTTGCAATTTGGGTTCGTTATGAGACCTATCAGCTGTGATTATCGAGTTATACCTTTGAAACTTTTCTGGGTGGAGTATGGAATTTTTTGTTCAATTTATTTCGGTATCTTAGCATTTGACTAATTCGCCATATTTATAATATGTGCTATAATTTCGGTTTGCTGTCTGTAATATGCCTCAAGGATGCTTTTAAATCTCTTTTTAAAAGAGACGTTAGTATAACTCATGGTAAATTGCATTTCCGTGACTGGCACAATGGTTTCGCTTTTGATAAAATCTGGTTCTTCTCGAGATCACTCGAGATTTTGAGGAAAATTAAATTATTAAAAAGATTGATTGGAGTGTTACGGCATTAAATACAAAAGCAAAGTACCCATTCCATATCTTAACTTACATTTACATTTCAAAATCTACCTTACCTATTCATCAAACTTTTCTAAATAGAGTTAAAAGTAAAGTCATTCAATACCAGAACAGCTGACATTTAAGCCAGTTTTCGTAAAATTTCGACAGGATTTGTAAACATTTTCTTCCTTCCCAACCAAATCCATTAACGTAAGACATACAACTTTCAGGGCTTACAGTTCGTAGAAGGGACAAGGTATAGAGTCAAACATTTCTGAGAAATATTTTAACTGCATTCTGTTCAAAGAATCTGGAGAAAATATTGAAGTTTCTCAGAGTTTCGCAGAATGTCCTTTCAGCCATGCTCCACATGTAGCTGACATATTTGTTTTCGCTTACATTTATTAAATCAAAAGTTCACCAACTCCTGGTGAGTCGTCTGAAAAGCCCCCTTCGAGAAGAAGAAAACCAAGAGCAAACTTTAAAATCTCACATTTCTTCCTCCAATTCATAAAATTCCCGGGCACTGAGGGTTCCGGCAGGAGGGTTCAAAGAAGGAGGCTTAAGACAGACTTTCCTGAAAGAACTTACTGCACGACTTATGAAACTTTTAGACCTCTTACAAACCCAGTGTCCGCCAGTGATGAACTACTCCTGAATAGTTCCAGCCTATTGTTTGCTCCACATAATGCAACTACCACAAAGGACTCACCCGGGGGCAAATACATCGCACACATGAAAGGAATATGCAAGCAACTCCCGAATCCCGAATCCAGAATATCTCCCGTGCTGACTAAGGGTAACTTTCGTCTTTGCGGTTTGCACTAGAAAGGGCTGTTGTTACTCAACCCCGAGGACTTTCGAGCGTTTATATATTTCAATGTGATCCTATGCACTGGCTGCTCCCAGTACTTCACACAAGATTTTAATAGCTGCTATTAAGCGACTCTTCCGACTGCAGGGAATCACCTTTAATAATTTTAGACATTTTTTTCCCGGAGCTGTGCCTCTGAATGGGTCGCGACGAAGCTCTGCTTCTCTCCCATAAAGAAGTCTGCTTCAAGAAACAATATATCAAAGAAATATTCCGTGTACGCTCTAACGCCCACGCACAATTAATCATCTGTCCGAAATAAAGCGTCAATTGCTCATTAGTGCTGCAAATCAATTAAGATGAGGGAAGTCGCCCACATCATGCATATATAGGGGGTGGAAAATATTCACGACATGCTTTTTGCGTGCTCAAAGAATTTTCCTTTGAAATAGGATGCTTTCACGATATAGGCTTAATTACAGCTTTGATTTTAGGTGTCATTCTGTTCTCATAAAGTATTTTTGGAACCCACCCCCATCGCCCGCTATAAATGGGAATAATTGAAAAAAAGGTGGAAAATGGAGAGGAAAAGCTTCAAAGAAGGAAAAGATTTTGTCCTTAAAATGATTAGGGCTTTTAGGACATTCATTTGTAAAAAGCAAAGATCCTTTGAATTTGAAGGAGATAAAAGGATTTAATTATATATTATTTAAATTAAGTCTTTTGTTTGTAGATTTGTATTATTATATATATTAAGTCTCTTGTTTGTTTAATCGTACTTAGCACATGATAATTGTGCGGGACGAAATCTTCAAATCTACGGTAAGAATATCGAAATCTAATTCCGAATTTTGAATCTATTATTAATTAAAACAACTTTAAACAATTTCATATACAAACACAAAATTTATCATGATATGATATCTAATTGTTTTTTAGACAAAACCTGGACATCCTTTTCGACAACATTTTGTAATTGAAAGGCATGTCGTCTATAAGTCGGAATTTCTTCAATAATTTTAAAATTCTGGTAGAAAGCCCTAACTTTGCCAACCATTCGTTTTAATTAAACTTGGTACGCTCCTGGCCTGCTTTAATCACCCACATCCTCGGTTCTAGACCGAGTTAGATTTTGGTTTTAATTTTTATCCTTCCTTTAGACTTAGAGTAAAGGAAATTATTTTGCGAAGTTAGTAGAGTTTAACTCGATGAGAGTAAATAGTTTACGTGTCTGAAAATCATTCTGTCTAGAGAAAATGTGAACGAGCTGTGTAAGTTTTCTAGAAGACGTATAAACGAGAGTTTCAAAGAAGGAGTGGAGAAAACTTTTGCCCAAAAGAAAAATTCCCATAGCGAAATTGGGAAGAGTTCGAGCCAAAGTTCGGGTAACAAAGTAATAAAGAACCCGTCTGACGGGGGAAGCGTTAAAATTAATTTTAAGGTTGCCAGTCGTCATTATTTAATGGGTCGGCAGCCGCACGGGAAAGGGTTCCTGTGGGTGCTTTCCGGGTGCTGCATGGTCACGGGGCGTTCATTAAATGTGCAATAAAATCGCCGCCAGGGTGCATTCTGGACACCGACTATGCCTGGAATCCCGGAAAACTCCCCGATTAGAGTGGGTACTCGAGTCGCCGGGAACATGTCCTGCAAAAGTCGTAAAATTTTATCGCATCAGCTTGTAAAAGTCACGCCATCGACGCGCTTCTGGAATGAATCAAATAAAATGTCCGTCGGTAGCTTTCCAGCTTAAAAGGGCCATGAACTTGATGGATCCTGGCAGAGACCGGGGGGATCGATTGGGTCCTCAACGAGCCCGATTATTGGGCGAGTATTCCCTGTCAGCGGTAATAAAATCACATTTCCAGCAAATGGCTCGGAATTGATTTAATTCACTTATTTATCTGTCTGGCGCTGGACCAGTGCGACTCGTCTTCCCTTTTTCAGCTTTTTGTCGAGTGCGCCAAATTAACTTATTCAAGAGACATTGTTTGCGTTCATTTCCCTCCAATTTGACCAGCGGAGTACACCATGACCTGAAGTAAATATTTTAATCGTCTCTGTGGACTGAAAACATATGTTGGCAATGATTTCGCGAGTTACTCGCCTCGCTTCACCTCGTTGTTAATTCCCTCACAGATAGTTAAATTTCGAAAAGTATCGGAACAAAGTGGACAATTTTTGTTTCCGGAAAGTTTATTGGAAATCGTTTAACATATTGATGGATAATTTCAATACAAGCCGCTATTTATGAAGCACTGTATTTAATCAGGTACCTACTTTTGTAATTGTCCATCCTCATAAAAAATTTCATTAAATTGCATATATGAACATTTTCAGACATCATTAATTTTTAATTTAAGTTTTTATACCTAGTTGAAAATCCTTTCTGCAGATAAAATTAAATACAATTTTGAAAAGTAACATTTATAGCTCCAAGGAGTAAATTCAAATTTCCTACATATTTTTATTTTCACATTTATCATTTATTTTCATCACGTAGTGTAAAGTAGTTTTACCCGGATCATATTTTTTTCATATTTTACATTTTATTTATATTATAAAGCTTTTGAATATTATAGCTAAAATAGAGAGTCTAAATAAATAATTGTTGCAATATAATACAACAAAATACGGCCTAAAAATCTTTAACAAATCGTGTACTTTATAGTCTTCATATTTTAATAAAATTTTAAGCGATGTCGTTAACAAACTATAAAACAGGAATATCTGCAAAGTTACTATTCGCTGAATTGCTGAATTTCAAAAGAAAATCAATAAGTAAAACACGTACATATTAAAAGTAACACTAAAACGAAAAACCACTTATCATAAATCATTCTGGCACCATAACGAATGAAATTAATTTAAAAGTGTGTCAAAATGGTCGATTAAAACCACCGCAGCGACCCGTCCGATCACATTAAACCCCAGAACTGTGGCTTAATCCCCAGGGAATTAATCAAACATTTCTCCACGCATTAATCAAATAATTCCGAGGCATATCCTCGAAATCGCCTAAAACACTGGTGCTAATGAGGCCCAAGCACGCATTAAGCCGGCTTAAATTAAAACTGAGAAACACCGCGAGATGCAGTGAGTTTTGCATGGATCGAGTTACATCGGCCGACTGGCGTCATGCAGATTGCCAAAGCGAGCTTATTCCACATTTAAACATCTAATTACACCTTCCAAATCGTTTGGACAAAACGGCGCAGTTTAACGACTTGTTGGGCAATTGGCGGCTTATCGCCTGCTCATTAGTCGCTCGCGTTGCTAGACTCAATTAAGCCACGTCTAAACTAATCTCAGCGTACACCGACGGCTAATATCAGAAATAATATTAAACATTTTACGAGTGCTCCGTGCCCGCGAGTTGCTGCCCCAAGATACGGAGCGCGGAAAAGAGCTCCGAGCATGGGACCTGCAACTTAGCTGCCCTTGAGACAAGAAAAAATTCAGTGGAGCAGCAGGCAGTCGCTGTAATCGCGTTAAGTCTAGAAGCTACTTGGGACTGCCCTTTTATGCTATCTGATGCCTACCTACCTGCATTAATTAGGTTTCTGTACGACGGCATTTATCTTAAAATTGAAATCGTGTAAGATAAATCGAATCCCTTGAAAGACGGCAAACCAGAGCGAACGTGAAAAAATTCACGTTAAGAGATCGGGGCTAATTCATCCTTAGCCTTAACCTTAGCTTCTCTGCTTCGTCCAGGAATTCCAAACAAATCACAGCGGCTGAGCTAATGGGTTCGGGAGAAGGGCGAATTCAGATCCGGGAATCCAGGGAAGACTGTGAGATATCTTAATAGACCGAGCCCAGCAATAATCAACCGCTTGTACATCCTCGGGGCTGCATTTTCGTTATTAGAAGACTAATGACGACTAGGCTCGCGTGGCGCGCCATCACATACTGCGTACCAAATGAGGTGAATAAATTGCAAATTTGCGGATAGTACGCGAAGATCCTGAAGATTTCCGAGTTATGGGGAATTTAGATGCCATTCGCCGTCTTCCACCGGTGCATTTACAAGTTTTCATACATTTCCAGTAATAAACCGATTCGAGGAGCTGCGAGGCGAAACGACTAAATCTTCGCAGTTCATTAATTTATGCTGCGCCGGTGTCCCACTGAGATAACGTCTTACAAACTGCAGAATGATACTTCGTGAATGGCATAAGATGCTCGCAGAAATGTGGAAACGCTTAAACGCGAAAATTGAGATGTTCTGCGTCGAATTATTGACGAGTAATGCTATTTTGAGTCAACTATGTTTATGCTAAGCTGGGTACCTCCACAAACAAGGCATGTTCAATTTTGGAGTTGCATGCTGTTAAGTTGAAAGAGAATTATGTTAAATTTATTGCCTTATTTCTTAGTTTTATATAAAATAGCCTTAGATAAACAAGGTATTTCGCTATTTACTATGCAAGTTTTTTAAATCGTTAACAAAAATCAATATTTGGAAAATTCGTATATGGTAAATGATGAACGATTATCAAAATTCAAAAGGTGGTGATAGTTTTGACCTATACATATGTATATGATTTCTCAAAAATTTGATTTTAAATTCAAATCTCATCTTTCAGGACTAGAGTCCTTAAATTAAAATTATTATCTTAGAAATATTGAATAATCTTAACAATACTACTTATGTTACGTACATATACATAATATGTTACGAATTGATTTTACTCAAAATAGCAATTCTTAGTAAGTCTCTACAGGTTTTAAAATTGAATTTAAGAGATTTGAATAAATCTTATGGAATTTCTAATTACGTTTGAAATAAGTACGACATAAATTACACTACTATAATTAAATTAAAATGCATAAAAGAGTCCCATATTCAATCTCCTTAAATACAAAAAGTGCCGCCTCTTAAATTTCGAACCAAAGACGATATCGAGTACTGTGAAAAAGGTCGCGTTTAACACACCAATTATAAAGAACAAATTTTTTGAATCCAATTAGACCATAAAAACTTTATCTGACATGCCCGCATGCCCCAGACAATCAGTCTAATCCTTTTTAGCGCGCTTCTGTGAATTTGTTTCAATTACTCAGGGTTTTGAATCTCGCACACTCCTAAAATCTACAAAAGAAGAAGGGCCACGCGCCTCAGCCACGCTCATCAAAATAAAATCGACAACGAATCCGACAGTTGGACAATGGGGTCCCAATGGGAGGTCATCTTACTTAGGATTTCAATTATCAACGTCTTCTGAGGAGGGCTACTGGCAAATTGGTTACAAGTGGGTCTAACATTTTGAAATGCATAATATCCCTAATGGGAGTTTGCACGCAAAAAATCAATCGCGATGTTAGCGCATTTGAAGCCCTGGATGAGAGCTCAAAAGGAGATGGAGTGGCTTATTAGAGCAGATAGGGGCCGCGCCGCAATTATCTTTTAATTTACAAATTCCCTTTATGGAGAGTATGATGCACTATCCGCGGGCTCTTCCACGGAGCAGAAGGCAATAGGACGCAGCCAGCCTTTCAGATATTTTACAGCAGCTTTCCGGTGCTCCCCTGCCCCTGCACCCGTTCAGGATGAGACAGGTACAAAGGGATTAAACCTCCACTGGGATGAAATTCTGTTCACGGTGCAAAGAAATAATTGAAAGACGGCGCAACTGGTTATTACCCCTCGCGCCCTGTGAGGTACCTCAGCACCCGGCAAATGTGAAAAGTTCGCCTCTGCAAATTCATAGAACCTTGTACCTGAACTGAAACTATTATTACTCGAGGAAATCCGATGCAATTACCGCCCAGGAAGCCTCGCGCTGACATCTATTTTTATCGTCTTTGAGCGCTGGGAAAACTCGGTTTCCCCAACCTACCAGGGAACCGTGCGCTTTTCCGGCTCCTGCAGCCGCGAATCCAATTAAGAGGATCGCGGTGTACTCGCCCGACATTTTCTCGGTGCCCCCCAGAAGTAGTTTTGAAATTAAAAGTGCAATTAATTGTCGCCGCGCAGAATGGGCGAGCCCCAGATTGGGGCGATATGGAAACTGGGCGGCCGGCACTTTCATATGGTAATTGGAGTGGACCAAATTGGCGACATCCACATGCAACAAGAAGCAGTTGGTAACGAGCCGTGGATTTTACCAATTACCCGGAGATAACCGTCGCTGACCACGGGAAACATTTAATTGGTCGAATTGATTTTGCCGATGATTCGTTGGTTAAGTTACGGCATGATTGCGGTCGTTCCTTAAGAACAGATCGCTGTTAAAGAAAGTTTTCTCAGAAAGGAGAAAGATCACGGATATGACAGGAAGTAGCATTAACTTTCATTTAACAGTAATTAAAGTCGTTAACCTCGACAAATAATACTGCAAAAATAAGCCCGAAACATTTTTAATACGTTTTACCAAGTGCTATCAAAACACGGATTTCTTCAGCTTCGTTGTAAAACATAAATGTAAATAATGTTTTTTTTTTTTTTTTTTATAAAACATTATATAGAGATAAATTTTGAATAAGCTCTGAATGATTTTGAAAAGTACCTATTTATTTTATAAATTATATGTTACTGTTATACGATACTTTAGAAATTGAGTTTACCACCAATGCTAGTTCTGATTGATAGATTCGATTTATGTGATTTTCATTTCATTTATATTTTATAGACTTGTGTAATTTTTGAACCACGTTATCAATCTAACTTGTTACTTCTATTGTTAGTTACAAATACTTGTTATCAGAAAGTCTAGCCGTGGGCTTATTTAAAATAGTCTTGTACGAAGTTTGAAAATAAATTTAGTACGACCAGCGATTTCTCTAAACTCGCCCTGAATCATCAATCATTGAAATCGTTTCGCATTTAACCTCTTAAATATACTCGCATAATCGTAGATATTCGCATTGTCTTGAGATGAAAATCCCGTCCGAGCAATCCATTTCCAGCAGCCTACGCCAACAGCTTCTGCATTGTCCGCGAAACTTATTGTGATCCGGGTTTTGGCTCAATATATCGTCGCTTATCATTAGATCGGATTGGTGCTACTTAATTCAGTTTTATCCTGACGCCACTCAATATAAAACCAGCTTCGAGGTAATAACTTTCCGCAAAAAGGGACACACCGATAACGCGGTAGAACCTATCTTTCTGCTCCCAATTTATTCCGCAAACCAAAATAAACATCAATTTGGATTTCTGCCAGGGAGACTTCTGTGCGGCCGTCCGGCGGCGCGGCGCTGTCGTCGAGATCTGGGGGCAAGAACGACGCGAGAACGGGTCCTTCAAGAAAAGCCGAAGCTAACCTCTGCTCGTTGGCGCCAATAAAGAACAAGATTTGAGACTCCTCACCGGGCCATCCGGCACTTCACGTGCAAATATCCCGGGCTCTGGGAGCACCCTTCCCACCCCGTGGCTGGATGCTATTTGCGCACAAATTGTAGGCATCCCGGAAAAAACAGAGCTCCTGGCCACCTCTCGCCTCCGCCGAGTGGACCAGGTCTAGGTCCAGGACCAGTGGCCAGTTCCTTAGTCACCACACAAACATAATTCATAGGGCTCCGCGCAAATTGCACCGCATCCCGGAGCCCTGCCCCCGTCCGGGAACCAGTGGCTGGAATCTGGAGGATCTGCTCCCAGCAGTTGGAGCGCCTCCCGAGTCCCGGCGACTACCCGTAGAACGCCGGCAGATTGCGGGGGTGGCGCGATAGTGCAGCTGGAGCCGCCGTTTGTCGCGATTTGCCCACTTCCTGTCTCCTCCCGCTCTTTGGCGGCTCCAGGGGGATCTTTTATAGGTTTAGTTTCCCCGGTGCACGTGTGCACCTCACCAAACACGCGCAAGACATAAAATGCTGCCATTGTCCGGGAGTATTCTCGGGGCAGCCGCTTGAAGCGCTCACCTGAATCGAATGAAAATTGAATTTAACGAGTTAAGTGTTTGAAAATTTACCAGAAGCTTATGGCCATTGCAGTCTAGTCTTTTTCGAATACGAAATTTTTGGGTCTTTTGGTTCACTGAACAAACCAGAAGATAAAATTGGAAAAAATAAAAATGAAAAGTAATAATAATAATAATTTCTTAAGTTTGATCAATGAATCCTACGATACGGTTGAAGATTTGTATGAATATTTCCAGCTAGATAAATAATTAAACTTACGGATATTAAGAACAAAAATATTCTTCCCTCTGTGCTCATAAACTCCTCGGAAGTAATTTTAAAATTTATTAATAACTGATTATTAATGAAATAAAATTATACAAAGTAAAAAAAGTTAAACTTTGATTATTAGTTGTAATACAATCCAAAAACAATATATGTATATGATATAAACACTGGTTAATGATAAGTAAATCAGTATTGGGTAGAGCTTTGCTAAGCATATTTACCACATTCGCAAAGTTCCTCGGAAATTGTCCTTCTTCGTTATTTTAAAAGGCTTTTTAAATTTAAATGATGTTTCTTAGTCCAAAAATATTTCTTGTAAGTCTTATCAGAAAAAGAAAGAAACCAGAAAAAGAAATGGATTATAATTATCTAATACATAATTGAGAAAATAGATTATTAGAAAAATATTTTCATTTTTTAACAATTTCTTTATCTACTACCTTGGATAAGACATTATTACAAAATTATTACTAGATACTCAAAATTCATATAAAGAACTAGTTATCAAAATTATCGGAGTTGGTGTATTTTGAAAATAAAAATTGTTAGGTAGCTGAAACATTTCGTTATATGCTATGAACATTTCAATCTACTATTTTATAAAACTACGACTAGCAAAAAGAAAAATATTGCATGACAAAAGCTCAAAAAATTTGTATGAAATGTTCTAACCTATTTTAACAAAAACTACAAAGAGATTTAGCCCATGCGAGCAGTGCATGAAGCCAAATACTTAATCTGTCCAGGTCAGGGATTTCAGATGAAAGCACTAAAACTCAATTCCGAGTGAAATAAGGACGAAAAAAAGAGAAAATGGTTCCTCTCATAAACTCCATTTTAGAAGTACATAAAACTGTTAGCACACGGTGACACCAGCCATTTGTATTTTTGCAGTCACCAGCAGTTTTCCGGCCAACGGTTTTTATTTTTGAAACAAAGCGGCGCGCCGCGACGGGGCGGTGATTTCTAGTTGTACAATTTTTTGCTAAACGACCAGAGTCGACAAGCAGACTTTATCTAGAGCTAGGATGTTATTACTTCCTCTGAGCATCAGTTTATTTGCTTGTCCTGGACTCATCCTATAATTTTAATTTTGTTGGTGGGATGTAGTCGCTTTAAGGGTCAACATATTCCTGAATTTGCTAGGGAAGTGGGAAAGCACCACAAGGTTGTATCCGCAACCACCACATTCCCTGTTGTTCCCGGCCGGAGCCAGGGAACAAGGAGCAAGTGGAGGGATAAATGCATATGCCATGGCTTGTTGACTCCAAAATGCAGGCCTGGCTTTCTGATGCCGTGAGCCTTGTCGGATTCTTTTATGCGCTGATTTTATTTTTAACACAGGCCCCCTTCAATGCTCCATCATGTGTTGAACGCGAACCCTTCCGTCGAGCCCGTCGCAGGGCGCATCCCTGAATTCACCTGGTGCACTATCACAAAATGCTCCTCTATCTGTGCAGCATCCATCCCGGAGCCATCCCATTGCCTTGGAGCACGGAACCGGAGTTTATCTGGGCACGGAGGATGCATGAATGAATATTAAAGGTGCTCGGGATTGCCAGCCGCTGGGTGGGAGCCCCACCGAAGCACCGGAGACATGTAATTTTTGATGTAATTTTCCATTTTTTTCACATGCATTTCCCTTTCCGAGATCCGCTCAGAATAGAGTCTGCATCTGTACACTTAGCATCCACTGCAGCCAGGTTATTCATTTGCATCTCAGCGCACTTCATGTTAATTCCTGTAAGTGAGGAAAACTCCTCGTCCGCAGCGTTGAGTGGGAATTTGGTTCGGTGCGTGTGAAAACTCTATTTCCATATTTTTATGGACTTTTTCTTTAAATAGTAGGTGATTTCCCTTCCAGCGCATCGGGGGAGGGGCACGACTATGAAAAGAGTATCTATGCACTGAGCTAAATTCTAGCGCTTGCATGATTCTGCAAAATGGCCCTGATTATGTCAAATAAATTGAGCTTTCTGCTGATGATTAATTTTAATGACGTTGAACATCCCCATGGTGAGTTTTTGATAATGCCCCACGCTTAGTTGGAATGTCCCTTTGACTACGTGAGTTTTACAGAGTTTCCCGGAAGGGAAAATTTCTGTGGCTGGTGAACTTTTGTTAGTAGAATGTAAGGGAAATGCAGCAAAAGTAAGAAAAATTTACTTCGACTCACATTTAAATTTGTTTCATGTAGCGTAAAATTATAAAATATAAATTAAAATTGGGTTTAAGGTATTTCAATTTTTTGAATGAGCGTTCCACATATCATAAATGCACCTCTTTCTTAAAAATCATGTTTCATTCATACAGTTGATGAATATTTTTTTTTAACTAAACTTTTGAAAGATTGCAATAACGAAAAGGAATAAATGTAAGAGTCAAAATCTTGAAGCGTTATAGTTGCAAAACATTCATTTAAATTTCAAAAGTAAGGAAATTCACAGATGTAAATTTTTTCAAATTGGTGCACTATAGAAAATATGACAACGAAAGGCTTTTTAAATTGATCTTGTTTTAATTTGATTGGAAATATTGTTAAAGTACTGATGCGAGCGATACAAAGTAAAAAGACGATCATAACGAGAAATTTATAGTGTCTAAAAAGAGTTAAAACACATTTATAGATTACCCGATTTTCTGAACACCTTCAGTCCCCATAATTGATGGCAACAGGGTTATCAGGTCTATCCTCGACCTTCGTCAATTAAGGCCAGATGCTCACCCTATACACCCTATATCATAGGAAGGCTGTTAAAAGACAGCACCCTGTCATTGGGGCGTAATTGATGGTTGAGGCAACTATCGTGTTACGCTTTCTGACTCTGCCCCACAACGGCCACTAGGTGGTGTGACTCTGCTGCAGCGTAACGACGGCATGCGACTCGGTAACCTTTCATTACTCAATTGATGACCGAGGTCACTTCTCACAGCCCTCATCTACCCTCAGCCAATTGCACCCTTATCAGTGCACTATTTTATTTTTCCTTTTATTCACTGAGATAAGCACCTCTTGCTTTTACGGGTGCTTTCTCCGGCCGGACCATCTGGACAAGGACTGCTCCCGGGGAATGTACCCGTCTCGTGCGAAGCAGTCAGAAAATATATAAAAACAAGATGAGAAAGGAAAATTGTGGTCGTCATCTTAGCCATCTGCCAGAGCCACCCCGACGAGGTTGTGTTGTTCCGATGGTCGCTGGGAGGAGTTCCCTTTATAATTGCTCCTTATCCTTGCTCAGGACGGTTGATCAGGCCGTAAAAGAAAATCGCCCGAAGACGCTTCCTGTGCGACGACGATCGACGGGAAGACGGCCTGGGGTTGTGGGAGCGTTTTAATTGCTTTTTAAAAGCGACCATTCCTCCAAGACGGGGACAGGGCTGGGCCAGACTCGGCTGCAGTGCATCTGTCCGCGTCTTTCTCGCATTGTGACGGACTGAAGATTTTTACGAGTGAATTGAAAGGAAAATCCTAGAAGACCATCAAAAGTCGCCGTGCGGGCACATGAGTCGGGGTAATTGCCGGATGTTTCTCAGCAATTTGCTCGGCGCATTATCCGTGAAGAAATGCAGCGAGGGCTTGGTGCAGACGCCGCCACCGACGACGTTCACACTTCGCTGTTTTCGGGTTGTAATGAACTCTACCGGGCTGGCGGGTCTAATTGTTGGCAATTTAATTTTTGGTGAGTACTAGAACTAATCGCTGATGCTAATTATAGATCCATTGTGGGAGGTAAATTACATTTTCCTATGTTCGCGGAACATATATTATTCATATACATATACACATAGGTACAGGGTAACAAAAACAATAACAAAATCTTTTTAAAATTTTAATAGACCTGTTAAAACCTAGCTTTTATTGGTTTTCTGTACAACAAGATGAATTTTTCTTTAATATTAGTTAATTATTGTCGAGTTAAATTACTAAAGGCTAGATTTTAAATAAAACCCTTTCGAAGTTTTATTAATTAATTAATTAATTTTAACTAAGACATGGGTTTTACATACTTTTACCTTAAAACAAACTGGTGGAAGATCCTTAGTATCTGAGCTTTCGACCGATCAAACCGTATACATATACCAAAAATTAAATATTTTGTGTTTAACGAATCTGAGATCAAAATAAGTATTCTAATATTCTGACTACATATTGTTAGTCAAAAAAGTAGTTTAGTATATAAGTAGTAATTAAATTTATCCAACTATTCTCAAATCATTTATTAGGATACTATTTGTAAACTTTTTTTAATACCTACACAAATTCAAAGAAAAACACATTTTGAGAAAATTGCATTTAACGTTTAAAAGATGGTCACATACTCATTAAAATTAAACTGATGAGATGCTTGCTCTTAGATGGTCCACTTACAGTCAACTTTAAATGTTTAAATCCTGCGACCCTGGTTGTATTTTAAAAGGTTTTATATTCAGCAATTTTCTTTTTTCAAATATGCATATGTATTTAGCTCTAAAAGACACGTTTATAGCATTTAGGAATTAAAAATAAAAAGATGAAAAATACATTATCTTTTCCTTCACTCCACCCAACTGTAGGGGGATATTGGGATTTCGCAAAAATGTTGGGCATCATGTAGTCGATCTGGTCCACTGATGTTGGCTCGTTAAATATTCAGACCATTTCGAGAGAACATTGAAAAGCCAGTAAACAATGGGCTTGTACGAGCAGCAGAACTTGAAAAATAAATCTCAGTCGCGTAACTACATAAGTATACCCAGTTACCCACCAGAGGAGTAAGCCACCTTGGGGAAGAAAAAAAATGAGAAGGAGTCTTGTTGTGTGCTTCTTAAGCCGTGCTTCTGTGCCGTGACACACGAATGCAACGCCTTGCTTCGCTTGTTGAGCACGCACCGGCAGTGGCCAGGTATCGTCTCAAGTAAGTCTTTGGGGAAAGTGTTCCTGGGGATTGCCCCCGTCTTGGTCGCCGAAACGAAAATGCCAAGGAAGATATTCCTGGCGTGCCCGCATTTATTATGTGCCGGTGTGGCTAAAAATTAATGAAAACTAAATTACGCCGCCACCGGTGCTGTGCCGTCTGCCGAGGAACACCCGGTTCCTTGGGGAGCCCCACTGGCCTGCGAGTCTCTCCCATAAATTTCAAATTCAATCAACGTTAATTGCTTTTGCGTTTTTTAATAAAGTCATTCAAAGAGTTTTACATGTGTTATGCGGCGGTGTTCCCGGAACATTTGCATTTACATGAGGTCCATTGAGACAGGGCTTTACCTCGGAGGGCCCCCGTTAAAGATGAACGGAGGCTGGGGTGCATGGCGAAATGTGAGCGCAAGTGGATGAACGTTTACTGTGATGTATGCATTCGCCTGTTAACCCTCAGTATTTTGCAGTAATTAACGTTAATTGCTACAAATTGACAGTTTACATGATTTTTAAGACTTTGTGGGGCTCTACTCAACAATTGCTTCGCAAGAATTGTGGTGATAAATTGATCACACCCAAAGGCGCCAGTTATGCCGCGTCATACTAAAGAAAAATCTTTTTCGAATGACGCGGCAAATTGGAATCGTTTTGGGTACGTGATATTAAATTAGGGGGCCCCCATAAGCATTGCTTTTGACAGTAATTAAGGTTAAAAAAGACATAGTCTACACATTGTGCAGAATAATTGAGGGTCACGTAATTATGGTTAATTTGATATTGCAGAAAATACATAAAATTAAGTTTCTATGTAAATTTTCGTTTTCGTTTTCGCTAAAATTTTAATTTTGATTTTAAACATGTTTCTTTATAATTTGGTAGGTATTAATATTTAATGAGGATTATGCATAAATTCAAATTGTGTCCGGTAACTCGCATCAACATATTCAAAAATTAAATTAAAGCGAAATTTGATGATACGGCTTCGAAGTCTAACTTTACCATCGACCAAAGCCCTTCAAGTCCTACTTTTTCTCCGATTAGATAAAATTTATTTGTCTGCACATCAAGGGAGCAATGTACTTCCACTTTCAATGGCCACCTTGCATAAACTTTTGTAAAAATAAAAACCAAACCTTCACTCGTGGGTGCTCGGAAAATTTACTCCTCTTTTCCATGCGAACAATGCAACAAAGTAATTAGTGATCGATTCCGCTGACGTAAGGCTTTGCACCCTTTTCCTTCGGGAGATTCATTGTAATTTTTTCTTTTTTTACTGTAATCATTTTCCAACATTACTTACCCCGGAATGTCGGGGCGGTACAAAGGGTATATTTGCAAATAAATAGCAGCTTATGACTGTCATGCATCAAAGAGAGCCCAACAAAAGCCACCCCTTCGTCTTAGTTTGCCGCCCACTTTCCTAATTAGACTCGCTGCCGCGCGAAGGAGGAGAACATCAACAGGACAAGAATGGAAAAAAAATGTTCAATAAAGCCGTGAGCAGCGCCCAACCCTATTGAGTTTTAAAGTGATTCTTTCGCTGCTGGATGCACCGCCGGCGATACACACCCCCGCCTGGATCGGGAATAATCCTGGAGTCCCGGTGAGTGGATGAGATTTTTACTTCTTTAACCAAGGGAAGACCCTCCGTAGGGTCAAAGTCGCTGCCTGACGTTCTACAATATACCATCAGCAAAATATCGAGATGTTTGCGTTGAGGGTTTGATTCGAGCGGGACTGCCGCTGGCGTGTTTTCCCATACTGCCCAATGTATGCGATGTCGCTCCAATCTCGGTTTTATTACAAATCCGTACGACAACATAATGAGTTGTCTTTCAATGCTCCGATATCCGGCAGTTAGCCGACAAGAGGGATTTTGTTTACCAAGTCCCTGACTTCTTATTATGTCGGGTTAGGAAAAAATAAAAACTATATAAGGTCTTAAACCAAGTGGTCAACAGCGCGGACCAGTGGTCTTCAAATTAATAACTGCCGCTAACGAGGCACTAATTCCCGCTCTGCATCTGGATAATTAATGGAAATCATACCGCCGCTGCGCTTAAGTAGATTTCTTCACTTTCCCAGCGACTGCGAGGGCGTCAGGACGGGGCATCAACATTCAACACCAACCACTTCACAACATGGGCATCGGATCCGGTCGACTTGCCCATAGGGAACCAGTTAATTGCTACTTGAACAAATCAACCCGTGTCCCCGAGTATGTCGCACGACTGCCGACTTAGTCGAATTAGACCAAAAGACTTCGATAATTTATCGGCAGATTAGTTACGCAGCAGTTGGTCATGTCGAAGCAATCGCGGCCAGTTCATGCCAAGCACGGAAATTTTCGAAAAGCCGACGACGAGTGTGACGCGGTCGCCTTTGAATGATATTTCCGCTGCAATGTATAAGGCCTGAGTAATTGCGGACTTAGCTTGACCAAACTTTGTCTAATTAGGACTTTTTGTGCTTTTGTCACTGTTCGGTGGACACTAGGGGGATTAGGGGTTCGCCAAGTGGTGGGTGCATAGTCCACACCTACATCGAATCTCTCCAGAGCTCTGTCTGACTGTGCGTTCGAATAACTTCCTAATTAGTCGAACAGGGTCTGTCGGAAGGAAAATCAATCATAGTATCAGCTGGAGACAATTTAAGTGGTCTGACCTATTCGCGGTGCATGTTTTGTCTGCTAATTGATTTTCTTTAACGACAAAGGAGACATTTATGGGAATATTTGTTTGACTAGCAATTGCAAAGTGAATGGATTTTTCTATTACGAAATTATAGAGCAATAGAAGTTGATTTTTATTATAAAAACCATTATAATTATTTCACTTCAAACTGCCACCACCAGCAATTTTTGTATATCAATTTAAAGTAATATGTTGTCCCGACAACTATGAATTTTCTACTTTGTGTGAAAGTTTTGAAATTATATGAAATTCATCGGAAACTCTACTTGGTTTGAGATCGCCAGAAATAAACCTAAACATTACCACAACCAATTTTAGTACTTTAGGATAAAAAAGTTTTCTTTTAGAATTACCGGAGAAACGTCTTTGAAGCGAATTTGTTTTATTTATACAGAGATTTTGCGAAATTTCCGACGAAATTTAAATTTCTTTTGGTTTTATTAAACTTTAATCAACCGAAATATTTAAAGAAAACGAATATAGAATGGGACAGCACCTATACTAGTAGGAGTAGTTGAAAACTGGCGGTTAAAATAGATCAAGAGTCATGAGTTTGCCAAATTTTTAGAATTTTAATATCAAACTTTCGCCATTAGCGGTGAGTTGATATCTTTCAACTTTATTTAAGTAGATAATGAATATGAGTTTTTTTCCCCAAAGTGTTTCGTACATTGGTTCTGTTTATATGTATTAAGTTTATGGCACTAATAACGCATTCTCAGCCAAAAATGCACTAACCCTTTAGTTGTAAAAGTTTATATTTTATAGATTTAACTTCTTTCCTAGAAAAGAATCAGCATTCTATAGTATCATAATAGCTCAAGCGAACTGCATAAAGTTTATTGAACGAGAACACATTTAAGTGCACTTATACAAAACTAACAATTTTTCCAAATTGTTTTATTTGCGAAGAGTCATTGCTCGGAACCAACTTGTCTTAAAAATTCATCAAATATTCAAAAGTTACTTGGAATACATGAGCGGTCCTCGTAAATAACTATGGAAATCGCCGGCTATCTAACCAAGTGCCCTTAGTTCAACCGCACCATCAAATTGCGGGTGAAGAACGACGGAAATTCCAAGTTGCCAAAAACCTGAACAAAAGTTTCTCGAGAAATTATCTGATCAGAAATTCAAATCCCCAGTCGTTTGGGGCTGAACGCTTTTATTGTCTTCCCCTTGTCCTGTGTGTGTTTCCTGCACATCCTCCAACAAACCCAGACGTCGCCAAATAATTCTCGAGTTCTGATGATGAATTATGATTACTCATGATGCTGCGCCCCAAAGTGTCCACGACCTCTTCAAGAGTCCCGGCAAACGCATTCCAGGAAATTATGTGCAGTGTCACAAGAGGCGCATTCACAAGGAAAAGTGCTTTTCTTGGATATCGTTGCGATAAGCACTTCCTCGTTCGGCTGGAATTGGCCGGGATTAGAAATTGTTTTGACACAATCATCACCACCGGCGGCGACTGTTGGAGTGCCGCAGAGCTCCAGGGTTCGGCCGGTGGTGTAATAATTGCGCGCCATAAATTAAAATTTCCATTTGCAGAGATGACATTCATGGCAGCCACTTTAGCTGGTGTTACTTACGACTCACCTGCTCAACATTTGCATTGAGGCTCAATCAAAGGTGCTCGGGAGTGCTCATTGTGCCGACAATCCGGGCTCAAGCACTGCTGTCGTCTTGGGGTTGCGTTTCGCTGATTAAAGTCCGCCGTGTTGCGATTTAATCGGGTCCTATCCGCGCTCCAGACTGGCGGGGCCACGACCCACTGCAGCCACTCGAAATATCGATACGCAACTATTAACAAGTTGTAATGGCAATTTATTTCAATCCGGGCTGACAGTATGAAATGTGGTATTGGCCAATAAGTACGAGGCCTGCGAGCAACTCGCGAGGACGGAAGAGCGCTCTCGTTGCGAATGGGGCCCTAGTTAGAGGAGGACTTGCGCGCCTCCGGCGTGCCTCCGTTCGCCGGGTCTTTGGAGCCCCACAACCCGGTCCAGTCGCCCGCCAGATTGGATATTGTCGGTTTGCAGATTTGTTGTGGCTCAAATAACAACTAAAAAAATTTATTTAAGCGAACCAAATTGATTGCATTTATCATTCTAACGAGGTTCATTTTGCATTGCGACATTATCGCAGCATTATGGGAACGAGGAGGATACACTCCGCGGCTATTGCTTAGTGTGGTCGATTCCAGGTGAGATAGACCCATTAGGAGCTAGTCGTACAAGTGCTAGGTCACGATCTACCTCTTCAGAGACAAAATTGCATAACCATGTGATATAAAATTAAATTATATGCAAAATCAGTGGTATTGTTAAGATTGAGTTCTAGTTAGGGAGGCATATGCCCATTTCTGGATAACATACTTTTTGTTAACTCATGAAATGGCATATTGAAGGCTTCTAATACCACAAATCGTCAACTGCGATCTTGCAGGTTCATTATTTTTTTATACTCGTAATTATAGTTTTAGATAAAGGTCAAAACTCACAAATTAAAGAGGTCAATGATAACACACCTTTAGAATGAAGTCTAAATTGAAAATTCGATTTTATAATGTTCTGTTCTTTCGTTCATTTCTAAACTATTCAATAGCTTCATTTTAATCTTTTTAATAATTTTTTCGTTCGGGATAATATATAAATAATATATGTTTAAGGCCTTCATTTTAATTAAAACCCAAAAACAAGAAATATACTTCATAATTTTTCTAGAAAATCTTAATCTGAAATTTGAAATATTGAAATTCGAATTTTAAAATTTTGGAATACAAAATTTACTAAACTTCATTATTCCAGAGTTTTTTAATATAGGGTATAAAAATAGTGGCAACAAATGCAAAAAGTCCTCCACAATTATTACATACATATATGATATTTGCTATTATTGTATATAGTCTAAATAGTATGATGGCGTTATTGATGTAATTAAGGAAGAATTAATATAAAAATAATATACGTGTAATAACTAAAACATAACGAATATTTCTAAAGCAACAGATTTACATTAATGTAATATTACTAATAAATACAAGTCGGTCAATGTGCTAGTAAACCGAACTTTCTTAATTGTTCAACGTTTAGAACGTCGGTACATCTACAAAATGTGGGTATTAAATTAACAAAGTTTTAATGCAACTAATTAGCAATAAAATACACGACGAGCATCAAAGGGACTGCCCCTTTATTGAGCGAAATTTTCACATTCCTCACTTAAATTGAGAAAGGAAAAAATGCAACAATTTTATGTCGCCTAACCTTTACTCAGATGTACATACATAATTTGCCGTTTTAATCATAATGCACCTATTCCCCGTCACGTCCTGTTGTACCTGAATGCACTTAAAGGCGATGACATCGCAGCATCTGTTAGGGTTTTCATCCAGGTGCACTGCAGCAAGGGTTGGGTAAGGCGATACTTTTCGATATAGCCCCGAAGTGCATCACCGGCAAAAACATTTTACTAATAAAATTCTCACTAAGAGCACCCGAAGACGCAGTGCGTCACACTTCTAAAATAAGCTGCGATAAAAGGAGCCCTCCAAAAAATGAGGTAAAAACATTTTCTGAAAATCTGTTTTCCATTATCCGAGCGCAGTGAGTGCGCGGCTCGGTTGCAATTGGAGGTTTCGATTTACAAGACGTCCTCGGTGTCGAAGATCGCGGACGGAAGAAGAAAAGTGATCCAGCAGCGGTCGTAGTCGTCAAAGGGAAAGGAAATGCTTTTAAGAAGCGCCTCAAGAAACATATTTCGTCTTATGCTGCGGTGTAAGGCGGTGAGTAGAACAGTCGTAAAAACTTGTCACCGATTACCTCAAGTGCCGGGCTTGTTAATGATCAATAGGAAAGGTGAGCACTCGCTGCAGAGGTGTCGCAGCATTAGCATTCGAAAGACGCAAGCTATCTCGGATCTCCGGCAGCACGACCTATTTGACAAGATAAAAGTGTCTGAGAGATAAAGAGCCGACAAGATGCCCACTCGCAGCCGGCGTGGTCCATAGATGAGGATGAGGCCACGTGTGCGATGTCAACAGAGTCCGGGAGCATAGCTCCGGGCTTGTGCCCGGTTCTCCTCCTTGTCGAACATGTCTGATGATGCTGGATGCAGGCCCCAGCCGTCGCTATGCGCGAGCATAAATTCGAGCTGATTACTATCTCTTTGGGGAATCTTTCCGACAGTATCTCAGGTAAATTGTTAACGAACAAATTTCCTGACCCTTTATTTTTCCTTGTCAAAGAGGTACCTACGTGGATGTCGAAATTCTACAGACACTTGAGAATTTGGATCTGGGGTACTTTAACCTTAAGAGTTTTATTCGTTTCTATAAAGGTACGAATATTTTCTTCAAATATTTCGCTTATATTTTGTCTATTTCTTACTAAAACCCTATTAGGGTAGAATTTTAACTAAAAAATGTTTTAATGAATGAATCTCCAAAAGAGTTTGCCTTCAATGAGATAAAAAGAAAATAATGTGGGCATTACAGAATAAATGATCACGGCATGATTGTTTTATGCAAGTTTTCGGAGAATACATTGCTTCATAAAGAATCTAATTGGTTTCTTAAGATACCCATGATTATTTTAATCCGCATGTTTATTATTCTTTCTTCTTAGCGCATATTTGCTGGCTCAGATACTTTATAAAATGATAAGTGGATTAAATTCGCGGTAAGACAACTGAATCTATGTAAACAAATATCTCGAATTGCTCATCAGAATATGCATGTATGTTAAAACAGATGCTAAAATATTACAAAACATATTGCATATTTTTCTGTTAAATGATTAATTTGTACAGTTAATAGTGAATTCCCAATATGCTTAGTAGGAGCTATAGAATGGTAATTCTCATACCACGAATAAAATCATTTTACTTATGTGACTGCGTGACGCATATAAAATAAATTCGCATTAATTTATGACATTGTAGCCAAACTCCTAATACCAAAACTTATTAAATTTCTTTACTAACAATAATTTATAACGATATTTAGCGTAGAATTGATTTGTTCAACAGTCATTCGCTAAAGGATAAATAATGCACTATGAGTAAAATTCGAAATTGAATTTTAGAGAATTACACTAACATTAACAATTCAAATTAAATAGTGCAGAATTAATAAAATGGAGAAACATTTTTGGTTCTAAGTCTCTCATATGAAGCATAATTTGTGAGCTGCATTGCAACATGTCTCCAAACCGACAGTTGCATGACTTCATCATTTCCCCTAAATTCATCTCGAGTTCATTTCGTCTTGATAGGAGTTATCAGCTGGTCGGCACTTTCTCATCTCGGCCACAGCATCCGAGGCGAGATCTCCGTGGACCGCACCGCTTCCACCCCCGCCCGCTGGCCGTCGCGTGTGAGCATGAGCGCGAGATGATGAGCGCCGGGTGCACTTCACACAAGCGGTGGACCTGGGAGGAGTTCTTATGCTCCGCGCGGCCGTTCTGTTTTCTGTTTATGTTGGGGCGCGAACGAGCCGTCCGAGGCAGGCAGCATAACCGCTGGCATCAGTTCACGTT